>OZ035836.1:32775747-34238099 GCA_964034765.1 Knipowitschia caucasica
GCCGAGCTCGTGCGCGTGCCAACGCCTAGCGCTAGAGCCGAGCTCGCGCACGGACATTACGCCACGCACTTGAGCCGAGCTCGTGCGCGTGCCAACGCCTAGCGCTAGAGCCGAGCTCGCGCCCGGACATTACGCCGCGCACTTGAGCCGAGCTCGTGCGCGTGCCAACGCCTAGCGCTTGAGCCGAGCTCGCGCACGGACATTACGCCGCGCACTTGAGCCGAGCTCGTGCGCGTGCCAACGCCTAGCGCTATAGCAGAGCTCGCGCACGAACATTACGCCGCGCACTCGAGCCGAGCTCGTGCGCGTGCCAACGCCTAGCGCTAGAGCCGAGCTCGCGCACGGACATTACGCCGCGCACTCGAGCCGAGCTCGTGCGCGTGCCAACGCCTAGCGCTAGAGCCGAGCTTGCGCACGGACATTACGCCGCGCACTCGAGCCGAGCTCGTGCGCGTGCCAACGCCTAGCGCTAGAGCCGAGCTTGCGCACGGACATTACGCCGCGCACTCGAGCCGAGCTCGTGCGCGTGCCAACGCCTAGCGCTAGAGCCGAGCTCGCGCACGGACATTACGCCGCGCACTCGAGCCGAGCTCGTGCGCGTGCCAACGCCTAGCGCTAGAGCCGAGCTCGCGCACGGACATTACGCCGCGCACTCGAGCCGAGCTCGTGCGCGTGCCAACGCCTAGCGCTAGAGCCGAGCTCGCGCACGGACATTACGCCGCGCACTCGAGCCGAGCTCGTGCGCGTGCCAACGCCTAGCGCTAGAGCCGAGCTCGCGCACGGACATTACGCCGCGCACTCGAGCCGAGCTCGTGCGCGTGCCAACGCCTAGCGCTAGAGCCGAGCTCGCGCACGGACATTACGCCGCGCACTCGAGCCGAGCTCGTGCGCGTGCCAACGCCTAGCGCTAGAGCCGAGCTCGCGCACGAACATTACGCCGCGCACTCGAGCCGAGCTCGTGCACGTGCCAACGCCTAGCGCTTGAGCCGAGCTCGCGCACGGACATTACGCCGCGCACTCGAGCCGAGCTCGTGCGCGTGCCAACGCCTAGCGTTAGAGCCGAGCTCGCGCACGGACATTACGCCGCGCACTCGAGCCGAGCTCGTGCGCGTGCCAACGCCTAGCGCTAGAGCCGAGCTCGCGCCCGGACATTACGCCGCGCACTCGAGCCGAGCTCGTGCGCGTGCCAACGCCTAGCGCTTGAGCCGAGCTCGCACGGACATTACGCCACGCACTCGAGCCGAGCTCGTGCGCGTGCCAACGCCTAGCGCTAGAGCCGAGCTCGCGCACGGACATTACGCCACGCACTCGAGCCGAGCTCGTGCGCGTGCCAACGCCTAGCGCTAGAGCCGAGCTCGCGCACGGACATTACGCCACGCACTTGAGCCGAGCTCGTGCGCGTGCCAACGCCTAGCGCTAGAGCCGAGCTCGCGCCCGGACATTACGCCGCGCACTTGAGCCGAGCTCGTGCGCGTGCCAACGCCTAGCGCTTGAGCCGAGCTCGCGCACGGACATTACGCCGCGCACTTGAGCCGAGCTCGTGCGCGTGCCAACGCCTAGCGCTATAGCAGAGCTCGCGCACGAACATTACGCCGCGCACTCGAGCCGAGCTCGTGCGCGTGCCAACGCCTAGCGCTAGAGCCGAGCTCGCGCACGGACATTACGCCGCGCACTCGAGCCGAGCTCGTGCGCGTGCCAACGCCTAGCGCTAGAGCCGAGCTTGCGCACGGACATTACGCCGCGCACTCGAGCCGAGCTCGTGCGCGTGCCAACGCCTAGCGCTAGAGCCGAGCTCGCGCACGGACATTACGCCGCGCACTCGAGCCGAGCTCGTGCGCGTGCCAACGCCTAGCGCTAGAGCCGAGCTCGCGCACGGACATTACGCCGCGCACTCGAGCCGAGCTCGTGCGCGTGCCAACGCCTAGCGCTAGAGCCGAGCTCGCGCACGGACATTACGCCGCGCACTCGAGCCGAGCTCGTGCGCGTGCCAACGCCTAGCGCTAGAGCCGAGCTCGCGCACGGACATTACGCCGCGCACTCGAGCCGAGCTCGTGCGCGTGCCAACGCCTAGCGCTAGAGCCGAGCTCGCGCACGGACATTACGCCGCGCACTCGAGCCGAGCTCGTGCGCGTGCCAACGCCTAGCGCTAGAGCCGAGCTCGCGCACGGACATTACGCCGCGCACTCGAGCCGAGCTCGTGCGCGTGCCAACGCCTAGCGCTAGAGCCGAGCTCGCGCACGAACATTACGCCGCGCACTCGAGCCGAGCTCGTGCACGTGCCAACGCCTAGCGCTTGAGCCGAGCTCGCGCACGGACATTACGCCGCGCACTCGAGCCGAGCTCGTGCGCGTGCCAACGCCTAGCGCTAGAGCCGAGCTCGCGCCCGGACATTACGCCGCGCACTCGAGCCGAGCTCGTGCGCGTGCCAACGCCTAGCGCTTGAGCCGAGCTCGCGCACGGACATTACGCCGCGCACTCGAGCCGAGCTCGTGCGCGTGCCAACGCCTAGCGCTAGAGCCGAGCTCGCGCCCGGACATTACGCCGCGCACTCGAGCCGAGCTCGTGCGCGTGCCAACGCCTAGCGCTTGAGCCGAGCTCGCGCACGGACATTACGCCGCGCACTTGAGCCGAGCTCGTGCGCGTGCCAACGCCTAGCGCTAGAGCCGAGCTCGCGCACGGACATTACGCCGCGCACTCGAGCCGAGCTCGTGCGCGTGCCAACGCCTAGCGCTTGAGCCGAGCTCGCGCACGGACATTACGCCGCGCACTCGAGCCGAGCTCGTGCGCGTGCCAACGCCTAGCGCTAGAGCCGAGCTCGCGCACGGAAACAGTCACTCACACCATGCGCCTTCCATAAACGCAGCAACCAAGTCATGGCAAACGCATCGCTAGCCAAGCTCTCTTTTTGGGGATCATGAGCACGGCCACAGCCGGGGCCTAAGTTCCAAACCAATAAACAAACTCAATCCATAAAATAAACAACTCTTAAACGCATCTCGTCTCTTGTAGTCTCTCCAGGTTGAAATGGAGCTTAAGCGGAGGTTCAGCATGGTAGACTACCTACGTTATCACACAAGGCTTGACCACGCCTTACTCAGCCTGTCTTAATCAACTCCCCGCAGCCGTGTCAATCAAGCCAGCGTTTAAGAGCAAAGCAGAGCACAGCTCACCAAACGGACTTCAAGCTGCAACCACCTCCTCCCCACCTCCGCCTCAGGAATTCTTCACTCTCACCTTCACCTTGCCTTATTGCCACCACCAGTGTCTAGGCCCCGGGGGATCATGATCTGCACCCAGGCGCAGATCTCTTCAGAGCACGGCCACAGCCGGGGCCTAAGCTCCAAACCAATAAACAAACTCAATCCATAAAATAAACAACTCTTAAACGCATCTCGTCTCTTGTAGTCTCTCCAGGTTGAACTGTTGATCTGTTACCTTTTACAACAGGGAGGCACGACAAAGGCACACAAAACCGTTTGAATGTCTTGTCAAAGCTCGTAAGCAACGGGGCATTTGTGAGAGCAGAGAACAAAGAGCCAGCTGACCTCCTGGACTCCGATAATCACCATTATTATAGAGGCCTTGTCCTCAGGTAACTGTGGGCCTCGGTGTGGGCGACAATGACAATGACTAGTTAAGTGTGAAGTTATGCCTGCCTAAAAGTAAGACATTAGGCAAGATCCACACAAAGTCAAAACGTGTATAGAAACACACATGAACTATGCCGGGCCTGTTGGGGGCACTGTGACGCACTGTGATCAGAGCCAGACATCCGGATTTAGTGGGCATACTCACTGCAGAAATATGTAAACAGACTTCAGGTGTTGCTGTAATAGGGCCCTCTCCTCTCCTGTCAACTCCTCTTCTGTCCTGTGTCCTCTCTTCTCCCCTCTCCTCTCCTCTTGCCTTTCGCCTGTCTCCTCTCCTCTGGCCTCTCTCCTGTCTCCTCTCTCAATTCAATTCAATCCCTTTTCAATCTGCAACCACACATCCTTCTTAAAGAACGTCTACAAATGTCCGTCAACCCATACATAATCAGATGGTATCACTCTTTCTTATCCAGCAGGGTTAGGGTGGACATACACTAGTCTACACTACCGAGTAGACTCAATCTGGTAGGCTACCTGCTGCAGCTTTTCACTGTCGGCCAGTTACGCAGCACTGCTAACCAACGCAAATTAAAGAAGCTCTACCCAATTTATTTTCTAAGGAGTTCAAAAAATGTGTATTACTACATACAAGTTGTTTTAAAATCTGTAATTTAATTGAAAACATGAGCTCATTGATTCAGCTGTGTATGAATTCAGGCCGTAAAAAGTGCTGAGTAGAAACTTTAGCGAGACGCTCGCTCTCCTCCAATCACAGAACAGGCTGCGTCCTCTAGCCTCTGCAGCGCTGCTAAACACAGTAGCATGTTAGCAGAAAGTGGCTATAACTCCTCTGGCTGTAACTGCAGACACAGCAAAACAGCCCAAATGACACAACAGTGAGGAAGAAAAGAGGGAACTAAAGCAAAAAATTTATCAAAGAAGAAATCAAGCCCGGGTGACCATAGGTAGTTTACATCGTATCATCCGGAGAGACCTGCGGGTGCGGGACTGCCTCGGACTACATTTGGACGCAAAACTAGCGGTAATCTTTCAGTTATATATTTTGTTAGCAGTGCGTTGCTTTTTTACCATTTCATCAGTGATTGTTGTACGGCTTACAAGAAGTTGCGCTAATTCTAATGTTTGCATACGTTTCAGATCGCAAATAAAACTAGATGGCTTTGTTGGAGGAGAGTGTGGCAGTCGGAGTGGATTTTCAACTTTCAAATAAAACTGAGGAGTACCAACAACGCCACCCAGGGCCAGTACCTAGGAAAATGTGAGCTAATTGAATTAAACAAGCGCACAGGGCCGTGGACATTGACGAGACGTGAACAGTGTTAGAAATGTACAAAATTATTTATTTTATTACAATGATTAAAACACTATAGGCCTATAGGAATAGATAAAAATGGTTAAACAGCATTAATTTGTACAGGTTGGACAAATTAAGCAAGCAAAATAATGCAAAAAAACACCTTACGGGAAGCAAAGGAAATTAATGGGAAAACATGCAAACAAATTACAAAAAGGCAAAACAAGCCATGCAGCAAGACACGCATGCAGCAAAACATTAAATGCAAGCAAATCAAACAAACTCAAAACACACAAAATAACTCACCAAACAAAGGGGGTTAACCCAGGGAATGCACAAAAGTGTTAAAATGTCCTTCCCTGTAATGCATGGGCTATTTAATCATCACTTCTGTTGAACGCCGTTTAGTCGGAGCGCACCTGAACGCCTCGCAGAAGACTCCCCACAGCAGTGCTGGTGCGTGGGCGAATCAGAGTGCGCCTTTCACGGCACCGTGAGGACAGTGCACAGTGGTGAGTGTTGTGTATGAGGACAATGAATGGACAAAACAACGATTTCTTTTCTGGGGCGGCGGCCCCCGCTTGGGACCGCACGTGGACAACCGTGCCTGCAAAAGGAGAGACACGAGTCTTAGAAGGATTGGAGGAAACTAAACTAAACTTTGTGATCTTACCGGCCAACGCAAGACTCGTGCGCACGGACAGCGGGAGGAGGGGGAGAGCCAGGTGGATTATTGGCTGGTCCCTACTGCAGATTGGAGTCTGAAGCAACAGTGTTTGATGGTCAGCTTTGGCACAGGGCCAACCAATAAAAGGATGGACAATGAGCCACTTACCGAGGAGGAGGACATGCACACACGCACAACCCAGACTGTGGCGCCCAAGCCCACAAGCGTGCTCCATAGAGGAGGCAGCCGGTCACCAAACGCTGCGACCACCGCACCCAAACAAAGACATATGCGTGCGCGCTGCGCGTTCCCGTGTCTTTATGGGCACTGCTCGGTGACGCCCACCAATCAGCTCAGGGTAAGGTGTACACCCGACATGCCACAAGAGCTTAGAGGAAATGAGAGGCCTGTGAGCGAGTTGGGGGGCGGTGCTAAACATTCAAACAAAAAAACCTTGCAGAAACGGGTAAAAGTCCTTTAAGCAGCTGTTTTAAAGCGGAAACTTCCCAAAATCTAACCCTTTTCCCAAGCCTTGCAAGTCACTTTTGTCTTTTTTAAGCCTCACAACCACCACCTCCCTGCCTCCTCCTCAACCTTCCAGCCACGCTCTCATCTCAACTTCACCAAGTTTCTATCGCCATTACCTGGACCTCATACTACCACCGGTACCTTAGCCTGGTCGTACCACACCATGTAGCATTTATCCTAGCCATCTCCTTTGCCGCTAACGGAGCCCGTGGGGAGTAGCGCCACAATCTTTGCCAGAAATGACTTTTACTATACATTCCTCTTGCTCCGGCTTCCATTTCTTGATAGACCTAGTCCGGAATACTTTACTAACACATTCTTCGCCATTGCCAAATTACAACCAGCCCGTTTGGCGCAAACTCTTGACCTCACCCACAACTAACTACAACATCCGGCTCCCGCGCTCGCTTATTGGTTGGATGGAATTAAACCGATGTAATCACAAACAGAGGGACCAGACCCAGGCGTTACATGCAGGGAAATGATTGACCTGAGAGTACGGATGGCTAAGGCCAGGCTACCAGTACCTAGGTCCTGGGGGATTATAAGTGGCCACAAAGGAATGATCGTCACAGGGTGCCAAACAAACTAATGAATAAACTCATTTAATGAAATGTTGAGTCTGTGTATTCTCTCTAGACTGAAATTACTGTACCAGCAGCCATTCCAGCACTTTAATTATTGATTTTTCAGATGATACTGTCATATTAGGACTCATGGACAAGATTCAGATTCAGAAAACTTTATTGATCCGAAAGGGCAATTCATCTATAGCATAAACTCAAAGCAGAACACACATACTCTACACAAACACACAGTGAGTCTCACAGTTCATACAGCAGCAGTTTGGTCTTCCCGGCCTTGTTTTTTTAAACAGGGTCTCAACCGTGTTTTGTGAAACCTCATTTCCATTCAAAGGCTTTAGTGACTTCCTGCAATTATTAATGTCATCTGAAACATAATTTCTTTCAAAACGAGTAAACAAAAAATTAAAAGCACTGGGCAAGTTGGTCTCAGACACATTGTTTACAATGACAGGTTATCTGTCCTCCTTCTGATGACCCATAGAGGCCATGTTCTTAATCCCCCTCCAGGCTGCTCTTATGTCCCCACTGCTGTACTGGGCTTCAACTTTGTCTCTATAGCTTTATCAGGTTTTCCTTATTTCTGTTTTTACTTCCTGTGAAGCATATTTTTTCTCCACCTGGTCACCGGTACAATAGGCCATTTTCTTTCTATTTATAGTTGATTTCAAATCTTAAACATTGGGGGACTAGTTATATGAATAAATAACTCATATGTAACTTTCAACACAGAAAGTTACATATGAGGAGATTGTATCACACAATATAGTGATATCATCCGGGGCGGCGCCAGGGGGGGGCTAGGGGGGGCTTGAGCACCCCCTGAGATTGTCAAAGCACCCCCAAAGATTTATGCCTCTTAATCATAGGAGAACTAGTTATCTCTACAGACATTCATAGTGCATTATAGGCTGTTTCATGTGAAAAGGAGTATGTGGGACAAATAATAATTTTAACTAAAGGAGAGTGCCTGGGCCGCCCAGGCTAAGACCCATTTTTACGTTAATACGGCCGTGCATCAGAACGCATGGTCAGCGACGCTCCATGTCGGACTGAGCGTGACTCCATGTTCATTATAGTCATGACATTTACCATTGATTTTATCAATCATTATGAGACAATATTAAGTTAGGCTGTAAATAAAATAAAATCCAAAAAGCTCACATTCGCGCAGAGCAATTTCCCGCGCCTGAAGTGTTGTTTGTCCTAATGTCCTTACTGTCCGAATGCTATAGTGGCCCAAGTAAATAAATGTGAGCAAAATGGAGCGTTTTTTGGTCCCTAAACGACCCCGAGTGGAGTCTACGGAAAATGAGTCGGGGAATGCCGTTTGTACAAACTCAAAATCTATGCCAAACACCTGTGAGGAAATCTCTTCAAACTCTGAGGAGGAGGAGGAGGAAGGTAAAAGAGTGCCACCGCGGGCCGAAGCTAATGAGGCGACCGATGCTAATGAAGCTGCAGGTTCTAATGTGGTTTCGGGTACTGCTGGTCAGGAGTCTCAGTCTTGTACTGATATCAGCGCACATCCACAAAATGGTCCCAGCCAACCACTCCTACAGAAATACCCCACAAGACAATATGGAGCGCAGCAGCGCAGTTTTAATAAAGACTGGTTTGATCTATATTCATGGCTCGAGTACAGCGTTACCAAAGACTCAGTTTGGTGTTTTGCATGCCGTCTTTTTTTAAAACGTGGGGGACCTGGGTTTCATCATCTGGAGGCAACTTTTACAACAAATGGATTTTGTAATTGGCGAAAGGCAACACAAACTCTGAGGGGTCACAACGAAAGTGCTGGTCACAAATTTGCAATGGACCATTGGGGTGAATTTAAACTAAAGGGGACCAGAGGATCAAAAATGGCTAATTTGTTAGACAAAGGACACTCGCAGTTATTACAAGAAAACAGACAATACATTGGAGCTGTAGTTGAGAGCCTTCGCTATACGGCCTGTCAGGGCATAGCGCAGCGAGGCCACAGAGAAGATGAGGAGTCCGCAAACAAAGGGAATTTTTTGGAGCTCTTACATATCATTGCTAAATTTGACAAAACAGTGGCCAAGAAACTTTCAAACATAAGTGGGAATGCAAAGTACACTCACCATGATATCCAGGATGAAATAATATCCGTTATGGCTGATATAATAAGAAGCGAAATCAGTGATGAAGTGAGAGAGGCAGAGCACTTTGCGCTTCTTGTTGATGAAAGCAAGGACGTCAGCAAAAAAGAACAAATCTCAGTTATTGTCCGTTATCTGCATCCCACAGTCGGGAGATGTGCGTGAAGAATTTCTGCATTTCACCCCTGCAGAAGGCCTTGACGCGGAGTCGTTACTCTTATCCATCAAACGCACTCTGAGCCAATGTAAAATAGATGCCAATCACTGTGTTGGGCAGTGTTACGACGGAGCTTCTGTTATGTCGGGGTCAAACAATGGAGTTCAGGAGAAATTCAGAAAAGACGTCCCGCAAGCTATTTACATACACTGTTACGCTCATAGACTGAATCTAGTGTTGGTAGACTGTGTGCGCAACGTGAAACCAGCTACTGAGTTTTTTGAAACAGTAGGGATGCTCTACAGGTTTTTTTCGGGATCTGTTGTTCATGACATTTTTTTGAAGAAACAAAAAGAACTTAATCCATCTCAATGCGTTGAATTAAAACGGCTGAGCGACACAAGATGGGCATGCCAATACAATGCAGTTGCCGCACTCAAGAGCACCATTCCTGCCCTACAAGCCACACTACGCAGCATCCTGGAAGGATCCAATGCGCATAGGAGGGCAGAGGCGAGAGCTATTAGCTCCCTCATTGATGAGTCGTTTATCTTGCATCTTGTTCTTTTTGAAGATGTACTCAGAACAACTAAGTTTATGTCAGATCAGCTACAGGCTCCCAATTTTGATCTTGTAGCAGCAGATGACTTGGCTCAATCAGTTATCACTGCGCTTTCAGAAAAACGCACTGACCAGACATGGGAAAGGTTAAGACAGAAAGCAGAGAGCATGTGTGTCGACAGTGGAATAAGACAGACCCAAAAGGAGAAACGCCAAGTTCAAACAAGACATCAGGAGGGATTTGTTGTTGAGGCTCCTATAGAAAGGGCGCGTACCAATGACATGGATGTGCTTAAAGTAGCGTCATTCTTTCCTGTGTTAGACAAACTGAGAGTGGAGATGAAGCGGCGTTTTTCTACAGAAACAAACAACGTGATGAAAGGTGTACAGGCGCTCTCCCCAAAACATACAGGTTTTCTGGACAAGCAACTACTTCTGCCCATGGCCCAGCATTATGGAGTGCGAGAGGAAAACCTGTCTGCGGAACTACATCAAGTCCGTCGGCTTCTAGAAAGGAAAAAGCAACAGGGACATGCTGTAAAAAGCCCACAGGATTTTCTGCACCTTTTGCGCCCGTACAAAGAGGCCTTTATGGATTTGTTCAAACTGATCAGCATATCCTTGACCCTTCCTGTTACATCAGTGAGCTGTGAGAGAAGTTTCTCGTGCCTGCGCAGACTGAAAAATTATTTAAGAACAGCACGGGACACACGAAAACCTTATTTAACTCTGCTAGAACATGGACAGATAATTAACGGGACACAACAACAGACCTGTTATGAAGTACGTATAAATTGTAAGTATAAATGTTTTGAATGGTATATGCTAGTCTAGTTATTTTGATAAAGGCGTTGATTTGAATGTTTGCTTTGTCTGGCAGTCTCGAGGGAAAGAATGCGCCTACAAGAAACATCCAAATAGTAGGCTATGGGCACAGCCTTGAAAGGAATACAAAAATACAGGCTTTATATCCCTCATTAAATGGACAGTTTTTCGAAGTTGTACTTGATAGCTTATAGGGGACTGTTTTTGTTAGGCCTATGTGTTTATTTTGGTAAAGTGTGTTTCCCTCGGCACAAATAATAAAAATTACAAGATTTTTTTGTTCATCATCGTTCGATTTATTAATCAACAAATAGAGATTATTTTGATTATATTATTATGCTTGATGCAACTCTTGCATGCAGCCAGGGTGTGTTTAAAAGGGGACATTCGTAAAGATGACATGCTGTTATGGCACACTGGAACACACATGTCCTTCCCACGCGGGTCACATAAAAACAACTCCGCGGTGGCTCTTCTGTGCGATGTGCCTCATGGTAAACAAACGCGGATCCGGAGCGCATCCTCCTGTCCTCCACCGCGCGCAACAGTTCCACCGGCTGGCGGCTGCTGACGCTTTTGCAATCCACTCTGTAGGATATTTTCCCATGCGCTTGCGGTGGAATACACGCGTACATACGTTATTATTGGATTATGTTGCCCAATACAACTGACTGCGCACATAACTGCATGTTATGTTGAGCACCCCCAGGCAAGACGTCAGCACCCCCTAAGCACCCCCTATGACAAATGTCTGGCGCCGCCGCTGATATCATCACCACAAGCATTATAGAAGCAGTCCCAGTCTGTACATTCAAACGAAGCCTGTAGAGTGGAAATGCTGTACTCTGACCAACATTTCACATTTTTTTCCTCTCGTGGCAGACGCCTGAACGCAGGGACGTACTGTGGCATTACATACACGCAGTTATGATAGGATGAACCGAGAGGAGGATAAGGAAATGACTTGTATGCACCGCTCACAAGGACACAGACATTACAACATACAGCCTGCAGGTGAAGCACTTTGTACACTGGTGCGAGGACCACCCTCTCATCATCAATGTGAAGAAGATAGAAGTCATGTTTGGCCCAGGACATTTAAGAAACCACACTCAGCTTTCCATCCATGGCTCAGAGGTCATTCAGGTACATCCAGGACTTGGCAGTCCACATGGACATAGCCTGGCCTTAGCCATCCGTGAACTACGGTCAATTATCATGTATGCATTTATGCATGAAGCATCTGGGTCTGGTCCCTGTATCTGAAATACATCGGTTGAATCCCATGCGACCAATCAGTGAGTGCGAGAGGCTGGTATTGTAGGTAGTTTTCGGTGACAGCAAGAGTTTAGGCCAAATTGGCCGGTTGAAGTCCTGGATCTATTAGGTCGTAGTTTGGCAATGGCGAAGAATGCGATAGTAATCAGAATCAGAATCCTTTTTATTGCCACGTAAGTAACAGGAAGTCACAGACTTGGAAATTGCTTTGGCTCAGTGCAACAGTCAGAAAAAGAGGTAAAGAGTAGAGAAGGCATGTACAATATATATACATATATATAATGTAAGGTGACGCAGAGGACACCCTGGCCCCAGTCAGACATTAAACAGAATGTAAAGCAGGAACCGAACAACGTAAACATGCCCTCCGGGGAATGACCCTCCTGAGCCACATCCGAGGAGTAACGAGGGTCGGACAGAGAGCTATCATCGGTCATAGAGATAACGACCGTCAGCTTGGAGCAATAAATCGAATACGGGACTAAACATCTCTGCCCCCTTCCCGGCGAGATCAGAGATCAAAGTTCTGCTCTCACTCCAAAAGGACATTTCCCCCCCTGGGACAACTGGTAACCCACCAACGGCGTTCTGACGCCCCCCAAGAACACTATCACACCCGAGACGGACATTCTAAACCATCACTCGTGAAGTCATTATTCTGATAACCTGTACTGTGCCCTACAAGTGTGTATCATTGTCTGTAATGTAAATGCGTTGTGTGCCTGTACATGTGTTATGAATGTCGGTATTAATCCTGCATATGCCATTATAACATGTCTGTTGTGAAGGATGTCCAGGGAGACGCACAAAGATGACGTCATAGACGCGCCTCCTTTGACTGGAATACAAAAGCACAAGCCGCAAGAGAATTGATCTCTTGGAATTCCTGAAAATGTAACAACTTGGATAAGTGTCCCCTACGCGATCCTCGGCCTGTAAACAACACTTAAGCCTCCCACCCTCCACGAGGACAGCGAACTACACTCGCTGTCGGAGACCACGAACTACTTCATCACAAGCCACTTTTCGGGCTCTGGACGTCCCACATGCAACGCTATTCTAGACGGTGTATGTGTGTGGGGAATTAAAAGTTTGGATTCAAACTGCTGGCCTCAGTCTCCCTCCTGCTCGAACAAAGGAACACGTGGACTGCCCATCCCTCTTTTCTTCATACCTCATTCTCCAATAGGACTACTCAAAGTAAGACTGTTCTATTGCCACGTTAATGTGTGATTTACTTGATATGCTTAACATCTCTGTTTAATGTGACCAAACCCTCCTCGTTGATATTTTTCTATTTTCAATAATCAGTCAATAAACCCACGATAACTTAAATCATCTTTTAAGCGTCCTGTTTCCAATCTTTTGATATCCCTGGCTGATTTCGTACTCATAACCTATCAGATTTGCAAGACTGATCGAGGCAGATCGGTTGGATCTGTGCAGACTTTTCAAACTCTGCTGGTGCCCCAAAAATAAACTCAGATCCCACTTGTGTAGAACGGCGAGACTCTGATCTGGAGACTAGCCGCTCTACACTACAATTTTCTTACCCTACAATAAAATATACAGTGCCTTGCGAAAGTATTCGCACCCTTGAACCTTTCAACATTTCGCCACATTTCAGGCTTCAAACAAAGATATAAAAATTATTTTTTTTGTCAAGAATCAACAACAAGTGGGACACAATTGTGAAGTGGAACGAAATTTATTGGATAATTTAAACTTTTTTAACAAATAAACTGAAAAGTGGGGTGTGCAATATTATTCGGCCCCCTTGCGCTAATACTTTGTAGCGCCACCTTTTGCTGCAATTACAGCTGCAAGTCGCTTGGGGTATGTCTCTATCAGTTTTGCACATAGAGAGACTGGAATTCTTTCCCATTCTTCCTTGCAAAACAGCTCGAGCTCAGTGAAGTTGGATGGAGAGCGTTTGTGGACAGCAGTCTTCAGCTCTTTCCAGCGATTCTCGATTGGATTCAGGTCTGGACTTTGACTTGGCCATTCTAACACCTGGATACGTCTATTTGTGAACCATTCCATTGTAGATTTGGCTTTATGTTTTGGATCATTGTCCTGTTGGAAGATAAATCTCCGTCCCAGTCTCCAACAGGTTTTCTTCCAGAATGGTCCTGTATTTGGCTCCATCCATCTTCCCATCAATTTTAGCCATCTTCCCTGTCCCTGCTGAAGAAAATCAGGCCCAAACCATGATGCTGCCACCACCATGTTTGACAGTGGGGATGGTGTGTTCAGGGTGATGAGCTGTGTGGCTTTTACGCCAAACATATCGTTTTGCATTGTGGCCAAAAAGTTCAATTTTGGTTTCATCTGACCAGAGCATTTTCCTTAAACAAGACTTTTTATGCATATCTTTGATAAATGGCTTTCTTCTTGCCACTCTTCCATAAAGGCCAGATTTGTGCAGTGCACGACTGATTGTTGTCCTATGGACAGACTCTCCCACCTCAGCTGTAGTTATCTGCAGTTCATCCAGAGTGATCATGGGCCTCTTGGCTGAATCTCTGATCAGGCTTCTCCTTGTTTGAGATGAAAGTTTGGAGGGACGACCGGGTCTTGGTAGATTAGCAGTGGTCTGATACTACTTCCATTTCAATATAATTGCTTGCACAGTGCTCCTTGAGATGTTTAAAGCTTGGGAAATCTTTTTGTATCCAAATCCGGCTTTAAACTTCTCCACAGCAGTATCTCGGACCTGCCTGGTGTGTTCCTTTGTCTTCATGGTTCTCTCTGCGCTTTAAACAGAACCCTGAGACTATCAAAGAGCAGGTGCATTTATACGGAGACTTGATTACACACAGGTGCATTCTATTTATCATCATCAGTCATTTAGGACAACATTGGATCATTCAAAGATCCTCACTGAACTTCTGGAGTGAGTTTGCTGCACTGAAAGTAAAGGGGCCGAATAATATTGTGTAAGGTGAAGAAAGAGGGCAGGCACCAGTCGAGCGTGAAATAACAGCCCTTCTCGTAAACATGCCCCTCCCGGGCTCCGGGAACTTCAAAGAAACTACGGGTTCAATGAAAGGCTAAACATCTGCCAGGACACTGCAAGAAAACAGACAGAGGGGCAATAAAACAGCAGAACAAACATCGGTGCGCCCTTCTGCCTGACAGAGAACAGGCATCATTCACCCACTATCGCTCAGAACACATTTCACAAACCTGAGACTCACCCGCGGCGTTCTGGCGCCCCCCAGTGGACACTGAACACTATCACACCCGGCACGGACAGTGTGTAGACCAGCTCCTGACTCAGTATTATCCCCATACGTCTGTACCGTGCCCTACATGTGTGTATCATTGTCGAGTAATGAAATGCGGTGTGTGTTTGTACAATTTGTTATGGTTGTCTGTATTAATCCTGTGTGTTTCCCTTGTAAACTGCCGTTGTGAGAGGGTTGTCGCACATGGATGACGTCAAGGACGCGCCCCCTCCAGAAGTCAATATAAACACACACAATGCAACAGAACGATCTCTTGTCCTTCCCTGAAATCACCATTGCAGCTTCCCTGCCCTCCGTGTCTCGCGGTACGAGTCTTCTACAGCGGCCGCGCCTGCACGCATTGGGCCTTCTACTCCGCAACACAGCCCTCCTTCCTGGCTCGGGACCTTACGAACTGTTACACCATCAGCCTCTTTTCCTGGCTCTGGACCCTACGCACGTAACCCATTCCGGACTGAGTTGTATATGCGTGGATCAAAGTTGGACTGTATCGCTGGCTTCGTATCTCCCGCCTGCCCGGACAAAGAAACCACGTGGGCTCTTCCCATCCCAAATCCTCTCTTCATCCTCTACGCTCCTCAAAAGTAAGACTGTTCCTTGTTGGATGTGTGTTTCAAATGAGATGTATACAACTTCTGTTTAATGTGACCAGAAATCCCCTTCGTTATATCTTCTATCTTCATTTTTGTAGTCAATAAAACCCCTTTACTTTAACTCAATCATATCAGAGTTGTGTTGTTAAGTCTTGGATATCTCTGGATGATTTACGCATTCACTACCTATTAGATTATAAGACTGATTCGAGGCAAAGTTAGTTGGATCTGTGCAGAAGTAACTCTGCTGGTGCCCTAAAAATAAAAGCAGATCCCCCACTCGAATAGGACAGCCAGACTCTGATTTGGAGACTAGCCGCACTATTCTTCTCTTACAATTTATAGCTTACAGTAGTATTATTACCCTACAATTGCACGCCCCACTTTTCAGTTTATTTGTTAAAAAAGTTTAAATTAGCCAATAAATGATGTTCCACTTCACGATTGTGTCCTACTTGTTGTTGATTCATAACAAAAAATTAAAATTTATGTTTGAAGCCTGAAATGTGGCAAAATGTTGAAAGGTTCAAGGTTGGAATACTTTCGCAAGGCACTGTATATATATAAGAAATAAAAAAATCAGCACTTCTAAGGAATACAATTTAAAAAAGAATTATTACGATTACAATTCCTATATACAATACTGTAGACAAGACTGTTCCCCTCCTGAAGTCCACAATCATCTCCACTGTCTTCTGGGCGTTCAGCTCCAGGTTGTTACCACTGCACCAGGACACCAGCCGGTCCACGTCCCTCCTGTAGGCGGACTCATCGTTGTTGGAGATGAGTCCAATGAGGAGTCGTGCCTGGAGGTGCAGTGGTTGGTGTACAGGGAGAAGAGCAGGGGAGAAAGAACACAGCCCTGTTGGGCTCGTGTATTTATAATCAGAGAGTCCAAGTAAAGTAATCTATTCTGGTACCCCCCCACGGGCTCCGTTAGAGGCAAAGGAGATAGCTAGGCTCAAAGCCAAATGCTAGCGACTCACTCGGGCGCATTATATACGTTGGTAAACTCAGATCCAATCGTTTCAATCTGCATAAAGAGTTAACCCCTTCCACCTGTTAACGGAGCTCAATGGAGCAAATCCAGACCTTTAGTACGAAATGCATTATTTGTACAATGGTGTGGTACGACCAGGCTAACATGGACTCAAGCCAGGTCTGGGAGGTCCATTAGGGATGTACCGAATCCAGGTTTTGGGGTTCGGCCGAATACCGAATCCACTGGTTAAGATTCTGCCGAACCCGAATACCGAATCCTATTCCATCCTCAGTCCATTAATGTTTCATACGCAAATGTTTTAACAGCGGCGAACTGACGGTGTTGTGTACTGTTTAGGGTCCTTACCACCACGAGACAAATCGCCATTGCAAATTAAACATGTAGCTCGACCAGTATCTATTATTATAACATTTATAATAATCCCGTTTATCATTAAACACAAATACATTCAGTTCACAGCAGTGTAAAACTCCAGTGACATATATACATATACAAGTACATATATTACTGTGCATGTCATGTAAAAATAAGAGCTAAAGCACCATACATGCATAAATAGCTTCCACTGGTTCAGGTCAAAACATTATATATATGGACATTTGAGAAATATGCCAAACTCGTCAGAGACAAGTTGGAGAGAAGCTAATGCTAAGAGGCTAGTTGGCGAAACATGGACTCACCAACTCTGCTTCTACAGTCATACGCAGCTCAGATGACAAGTACCTGGCACTGGTAATCGGCTCCATAAAGTTGGTGAATAGGCAGTTAGTTTATGATCCATCAGAACCGCATTACAGGTGAAAACAAGAATCATAACATCCCCTCTCACCGGCATATGACTAGAGCTAATTGGACCGCGGGGGATCACATGACCAGGAAGAGACCTCAGTGCACCCAAAGAGGAACAGAGAGCAAGAGGATATAAACCTCCGCTAAAGTGCATGTTTATTTACACTTCCGAACAAATCTGATTTCCGTGACGAATCCAACAGCCACAGCGCGCATAGTGTAAGTGCAGGGTTCGGGTTCGGTGGGGGAAAATTCTAAGGTTCGGCCAGAAACCGAACTCCGTCAAAAAAGCCAATATTCGGCCAAATCCGAACCCAAATCCTGGATTCGGTACATCCCTAATGTCCATGTGAAATCTACAGATTAGTGGAGGTATTAAGATAAGATAAGATAAGAATTCCTCTATTCGTCCCACAGTGGGGAAATTTCGGTGTCACAGCGCACATATAGGGCAGTAGTAAGAGCACATAGAGAGCACACACAATTTATACAAATAAGTAGTAGCTATGTTTCTTAGCTAACATAACTAGCTGTAGATGCTGAAAATGCTTCAATACAATAATACAATTCAATAGTCAAAAAATATATATGTAGTAGTAGTGCAGTTATATACTACACAGTTAAATAGTGCAGGATAAAAAGTAGATAAGTAAAGTGACATTGTTCTGTGACATTCTGAAGTTGCAGTATTGCACATTACACATGAATGGAGTTAGAATCACTCATATTTGAGGAGATTGTTAACAAATAGGCAAATAAAACCCACCTCATATCCTTTACTATGAGTATGAGCTCCTCGCATCGGGCTGCTGCTGCAGAGTACCAACAAAAAATAAGAACTTGTTCCTACCCATATTTGTGAACCTCCTGAACGCAGGTCATGGAGCAGAGCGGTGATAGTTTATGTCTGTGTTAGGTGTATTATCAACACAGCAGCATATGAGTCCAAGACATATTTCCTCCGGGACATAATAAATTAATGTTGGATTCAATTTATTTTTGTAAAGCCCTAAATCACAAGAGTAGCTATCTCGAAGGACATTAAAAAGTCGCCGATTCGCCAACACAGTTTAGAGAATCAAACAGTTCAAACACAAGTAATGCAATGATAGGAAAAGGACTTAGGCGACTCCCAGGCAGCGGAATCTCTGGTCGAGAGAGAGAGACTGTAATAAGTCTAAGTAAGTAACAGTACTCTTGCTACAATCTAACAGTGTACAGTAGCAGTACTCATACTACAATCTGACAGGTACAGTACTCCCACTGGTTTCTTTATTAAAAAACAACTAAAAAGATAAAGACTCTAACATTGTTTCCACGGCCTCTCTCTGGTTTTTGCTTCAGATCCTCCAGCTGTGCATAGGTTTGCATCTGCTGCTGCGTGGACCATATGGACCACACCTGCATCACTGCTCTATTCAATTTATTTGTGTACCGCCATAAATTACAGCAGTAGTTGTCTCAGAGTACTGTCCAAAGTTGTGAATTTACCAACGATAGTTCAGGAAATCAAACAGTTGAAACACAGGAAATGCAATCATAACAAACACATTCCCTAGGGAGTCCGCTGTCCAGAAATGTTCAGAAATGTCCCAGATCATCACTGTCCTTAGACCCTCCTGCATCAGTGAGAAACCACTCGGACCCAATGGGAAAAAGTGAGAAAAATTAGGGAGGCCTGCAGGCTGTAGATCCAGGACTTAGGCTGCATAACCAGGACTTCTAACACACAAGAAGGAGGAACATACCATATAAAGTGTGCTATTATCAGGGCTGCTGTACATTCCTATGCTCCTGTGAACACGGTAGTGACCCCAGATCCGAGTCCTGGTCTAGACTGGGCCTTTCCGTTCCGTGCCAAAGGCCACAGGTAGATTTGGAATGTCTGATCTCACCACTGCATTCATCCGTTTCAGACTCAAGGGTTAAAGGAGTTTGTTGTTTCCTTATGTTTGTTAAACTTGTTAAACGTCCTCTCCTCTAGGCCAGGGGATCCAACATTTTTTAGCCTGCGACTCTTGTGATAAATACACTGCTGCCCTGAGACCCCCAAACCTCCTCCACCCCACCTCAAAACTGGACTTTGATTCACACGGTCGTTATCTAGTAAGTCTAGTCTTGGAGAAAATTGCAAATGTAATTAGTATCTATAATATTTTTTTATAAGACTCTTCTCCAAACACAATTTAAAAAGTATTTTAAATTTTTTTTTAAATGGAAATCATCTCGCGACCCTTGTGGTGGGATCACAACTCCCACTTTAGGAACCACTGCTCTAGGCTGTGATTGGACTAGGTCCCTGGCTCCGGCGTATTGAGGTGGAGAAACATGAGGGCCGTAGTTGTTGGGCAGAGAAGCAAAGCGGAGGCTCCACACGGGGGTCAATTACCAGCGACGATGATGTAGGAGGAGCAGGACTTTGGAACAGCTTTTAAAAGTCATCACTTGTTGCCCATTTTGTATCTCTCTTTAGTAAGTAGTAAGTAAGTAATTTTTATTTATATACCGCCTTTTCACTGCAGATCTGAGTCTCAAAGCGGTTTACAATTGTTATTTTTATTTGGGCAATTGTCCTCTCACTCCACACAGAGATGGGAGGGGCCAGTACAGGAGGCGCATGCCAGAACTATTGTACATATTTTAGTGGTAGGGGAAACCGGAGTACCCGGAGGAAACCTACGCAGACACGGGGAGAACATGCAAACTCCACTCAGAAAGGCCCTGGTCCGACCGGGATTCAAACCCAGGACCTTCTTGCTGAGAGGCGAGAGTGCTATCCACTCAGCCACCGTGCCGCCCATTGACCTTTCGACACCCACAGCCCTCTAGTAGTACATCATTATAATGTGTAACAATTTATTTATCTTCACCAAACAAATGCAGCGTCTTTTCGAAAAGCCATCCCACTTGAACTTTTGAATATTATGTTGTGTCCTGTTGTTTTCCATGATTATTATTTGGATGCTAGGAAAGACCAGAGAGACACCCTTAAGAGAGACTAGAGAGACCAGAGCAACCATAGAGAGACCAAAGAGAAAGATCAGAGAAAGGGACCAGAGAGCGTCCAGAAAGACCATGGAGAGACACCATGGAGAGACACCAAGGAGAGTCTAGCGAGAGACCAGAGTCAGACCAGAGATTCTCATGTCTGAAAGTGGGCTGCACTTGAAATGTGCTGAAGAAGAAGAACTTTTTTTTTGTTTCACGTGGATTGCTCCAGGAATCAGAGATACCACCTGTAACTTTAAGCTAATGACTGGACTAGAATCTAATTTTTAACAGTTTCACCATAGTTACCATGCTGCACCACAATGAGAAACTATTGGCAAACCAAAGAATTGGACTGGGGTGTGGGCAGATTTATACAGTAGTGTCCAAGGCTGCTTTGTGATGCTGGAATACAAACATAAAAATAGCAGTAAGATGATTGAGCCCCGGAGCCCTCGGTAATACCTCACCAATGCAATCTGGTTTTAATGCCAGACACTTATCTGTTAAGCCTCAGATGAATGCAGGATCTCCTCTCTCTGTTCAAAGGGAATATTCCCTGCTTTAATCCAGCTTTAACAGAATTACTTAAAGAACACACATTATGCACTGCTGTGACTGTACCATCGAAAAATTACATTTATGTTACGGCTTATAGTTATTGGCAAAAGATCGTCCCGAGTGGTTTGTTGATGATGCAGGAGGGTCTAATGAAAGTGTCTCCAAACTTTTTCACCCAGAGAGCTACTTTCCCAGGATGATAAAGGTGTGAACAAGCCTGATATTAGGTACAGTCATTATGTTTCAAATATTATATTATTGTATAAACAGTATATTATGTATATGTCACGCGGTGAAAATGAGGAAGACTCAAAACGCAGGAATGCCAAAATAAAGCTTTTAATAAAACAAAGTCCAAGGCAAAGAACAACTCCAAAAATCCAAAGTGACCAGGACAAAACTAGACAAGACAATGCAGCAGCAACAAGGGGAGAGAAGCACAGGGTACATATAGACACAGACACAGGTGAAACACATCAGGGCGTGGCAGACAATCAAGAGGTGAACAGGACATGAAGTAAAACTTAAATGAAACCAGATAACTAATGTCAAAATAAAACCAAATACAGAAATAAAAATCCACACCATGACAGTATATTTGTTACTATTGCACAGAGTAAGGACATTTACAATAATAAATAATGATAATGAATGATACAATCTGAAATATTAAGTATATTATTTGATTTGTTCACTTCTAAATCTTTGGGTGAGCTACTGGTGGTTACAGAGCTACAGGTTGGAGACCCCTTGTCTAAGGACAGTGATGATCCTGGACATTTCTGCACATGTATACCCTTTTCTGGAAAGTGGTCATTCCGCTCCTATGTGTTTGTTATTATAACATTTCCTGTGTTCAAAGTTTGTGATTCTCTGATCTGTTACATTGAATTTATTTGAAATTGAGCCAAAAGATTAAATATGGTGATCAACAGCTTCCAGGTGCATGACTCTTAACTTCTTACTGCTTTATCCGGAGAAGACAGAAGTGATCCTACTCGGTCCAAAGAGTACCGCCGACTCCCTCGCCGACCAGATAATCGCTCTCGATAATGTCAGTATTGTACCCAGCAACACCGTGAGGAATCTTGGTGTCATTTTTGACGAAGAACTCTCCTTAAGGGTTATATAATCCAAGCAACTAAAACGGCATATTTCCACTTGTGGAGCATCGCTAACATCAGGAATATTCTTCCTAAAAGTGACGCGGAAAAACGTATTCACGCTTTTGTGATCCGCCTCAAGGCTCGACTACTGTAACGCTTTGCTGGCAGCGCGCCCTGAAACTTCTTTAAAGAGCTTCCAGCTTGTTCAAAATACAGCAGCAAGGATCTTAAGGGGTACCAAAAGGAGGGAGCATATAACCCCGGTGTTAAAATCACTCCACTGGCTCCCTGTGGAGTACAGAATAAAGTTTAAAACCCTTCTTTTAACATACAAAGCCATAAATGGCTTGGCTCCTTCTTATCTTTGTGTGAATGTCTTATCAACCAAACCGAGCATTGTGCTCGCAAATCGCCAGACGTCTGGTGGTTCCTAAGGTCTCAAAACTCACTGTTGGTGGCAGAGCATTTAGTTACCAAGCTTCTTTACTGTGAGCTTCCCATTCATGTCAAGGAGCAGATACGGTCCCCACATCCAAGGCCAGGCTCAAAACATTCACTTTAATTTAGCGTATGGTTAGGCTGTTTGTCTGGTTTGGTTTACACACTTGGGTAACACTTTACATTACGGGCCGGTAAGTCCATGGTACTTACAGTGGTACTTCTAGGTACTTACAGTGGTACTTACAGTGGTACTTACGGTGGTACTTACAGTGGTACTTACGGTGGTACTTACAGTGGTACTTACGGTGGTACTTACGGTGGTACTTACGGTGGTACTTACGGTGGTACTTACAGTGGTACTTACGGTGGTAACTTACAGTGGTACTTACGGTGGTACTTACGGTGGTACTTACGGTGTGGTACTTACGGTGGTACTTACGGTGGTACTTACAGTGGTACTTACGGTGGGTACTTACGGTGGTACTTACAGTGGTACTTACAGTGGTACTTACAGTGGTACTTACGGTGGTACTTACGGTGGTACTTACGGTGGTACTTACGGGTGGTACTTACGGTGGTACTTACAGTGGTACTTACGGTGGTACTTACGGTGGTACTTACGGTGGTACTTACCGTGGTACTTACGGTGGTACTTACGGTGGTACTTACAGTGGTACTTACAGTGGTACTTACAGTGGTACTTCTAGGTACTTATTGTGGTACTTACAGTGGTACTTCTAGGTACTTACAGTGGTACTTATTGTGGTACTTAGAGGTACTTATTGTGGTACTTACAGTGGTACTTCTAGGTACTTATTGTGATAATTCTAGATACAGCTGTAACTTAGTAATTCAAGGACACTACAGTATTATTCCTATGTAGTAAATGTGGTACTTCTACATACATACATACAGAGGTCATTTGTAGGATTGTTTGACTATAAAACATAAAACAACATTATGTAAAACAAACGTCTTTATTAATATGGAATAAGTAGCACAGAAAGGACAGTATAAATACATTTAATGCATATTTCAAAACAAGTTTCAAGGACAAGGGAAACACTGCAAGAACTAGGTACCCAACCCAAGTAACAAGAATTACACATTACCAGGTACTTACCAGGCAAGTACCAGGTACTTACCAGGCAAGTACCAGGTACTTACCAGCAAGTACCAGGTACTTACCAGCAAGTACCAGGTACTTACCATAGGGACTGGCCCGTAATAAGACAAAGGACTTTAACATAAGTACCAGTGATAACACCAGTAATTATATAGTAAGTACCAGGTACTTACCATAGGAACTGGCCCATAATAAGACAAAGGACTTACCCATAAGTACTAGTGATACCAGTAATTATATAGTATACCATGTACTTACCAGCAAGTACCAGGTACTTACCAGCAAGTACCACGGCGGCACGGTGGCTGAGTGGATAGCACTCTCGCCTCTCAGCAAGAAGGTCCTGGGTTCAAATCCCGGCCGGACCAGGGCCTTTCTGAGTGGAGTTTGCATGTTCTCCCCGTGTCTGCGTAGGTTTCCTCCGGGTACTCCGGTTTCCCCTACCACTAAAAATATGTACAATAGGTCTGGCATGCGCCTCCTGTTCGGCGACCCCGCTCCCATCTCTGTGTGGAGTGAGAGACAAGTGCCCAAAAAATAACAATTGTAAACCGCTTTGTGACTCTGGTCTGTGAAAGGCGGTATATAAATAAAGATTACTTACTTACTTACTTACTTACCAGGTACTTACCAGCCAAGTACCAGGTACTTACCATAGGGACTGGCCCATAATAAGACAAAGGACTTTAACATAAGTACCAGTGATAACACCAGTAATTATACAGTAAGTACCTGGTACTTGCTGTTAAGTACCTGGTACTTGCTGGTAAGTACCTGGTACTTGCTGGTAAGTACCTGGTACTTGCTGGTAAGTACCTGGTACTTGCTGGTAAGTACCTGGTACTTGCTGGTAAGTACCTGGTACTTGCTGGTAAGTACCTGGTACTTGCTGGTAAGTACCTGGTATCACTAGTACTTATGGGTAAGTCCTTTGTCTTATTATGGGCCAGTTCCTATGGTAAGTACCTGGTACTTACTATATAATTACTGGTGTTATCACTGGTACTTATGTTAAAGTCCTTTGTCTTATTATGGGCCAGTCCCTATGGTAAGTACCTGGTACTTACTGTATAATTACTGGTGTTATCACTGGTACTTATGTTAAAGTCCTTTGTCTTATTATGGGCCAGTCCCTATGGTAAGTACCTGGTACTTGGCTGGTAAGTACCTGGTACTTGCTGGTAAGTACCTGGTACTTGCTGGTAAGTACCTGGTACTTGCTGGTAAGTACATGGTATACTATATAATTACTGGTATCACTAGTACTTATGGGTAAGTCCTTTGTCTTATTATGGGCCAGTTCCTATGGTAAGTACCTGGTACTTACTATATAATTACTGGTGTTATCACTGGTACTTATGTTAAAGTCCTTTGTCTTATTATGGGCCAGTTCCTATGGTAAGTACCTGGTACTTACTATATAATTACTGGTGTTATCACTGGTACTTATGTTAAAGTCCTTTGTCTTATTACGGGCCGTCCCTATGGTAAGTACCTGGTACTTGCTGGTAAGTACCTGGTACTTGCCTGGTAAGTACCTGGTACTTGCTGGTAAGTACCTGGTACTTGCCTGGTAAGTACCTGGTACTTGCCTGGTAAGTACCTGGTACTTGCCTGGTAAGTACCTGGTACTTGCCTGGTAAGTACCTGGTAATGTGTAATTCTTGTTACTTGGGTTGGGTACCTAGTTCTTGCAGTGTTTCCCTTGTCCTTGAAACTTGTTTTGAAATATGCATTAAATGTATTTATACTGTCCTTTCTGTGCTACTTATTCCATATTAATAAAGACGTTTGTTTTACATAATGTTGTTTTATGTTTTATAGTCAAACATTCCTACAAATGACCTCTGTATGTATGTATGTAGAAGTACCACATTTACTACATAGGAATAATACTGTAGTGTCCTTGAATTACTAAGTTACAGCTGTATCTAGAATTATCACAATAAGTACCTAGAAGTACCACTGTAAGTACCACAATAAGTACCTCTAAGTACCACAATAAGTACCACTGTAAGTACCTAGAAGTACCACTGTAAGTACCACAATAAGTACCTAGAAGTACCACTGTAAGTACCACTGTAAGTACCACTGTAAGTACCTAGAAGTACCACTGTAAGTACCACTGTAAGTACCACTGTAAGTACCACTGTAAGTACCACCGTAAGTACCACCGTAAGTACCACCGTAAGTACCACGGTAAGTACCACCGTAAGTACCACCGTAAGTACCACCGTAAGTACCACCGTAAGTACCACCGTAAGTACCACCGTAAGTACCACCGTAAGTACCACCGTAAGTACCACGGTAAGTACCACCGTAAGTACCACCGTAAGTACCACCGTAAGTACCACCGTAAGTACCACTGTAAGTACCACTGTAAGTACCACCGTAAGTACCACCGTAAGTACCACCGTAAGTACCACCGTAAGTACCACTGTAAGTACCACCGTAAGTACCACCGTAAGTACCACCGTAAGTACCACCGTAAGTACCACCGTAAGTACCACTGTAAGTACCACCGTAAGTACCACTGTAAGTACCACCGTAAGTACCACCGTAAGTACCGCTGTAAGTACCACTGTAAGTACCACCGTAAGTACCACCGTAAGTACCACCGTAAGTACCACTGTAAGTACCACTGTAAGTACCACTGTAAGTACCACCGTAAGTACCACCGTAAGTACCACTGTAAGTACCACCGTAAGTACCACTGTAAGTACCACCGTAAGTACCACTGTAAGTACCACCGTAAGTACCACCGTAAGTACCACCGTAAGTACCACCGTAAGTACCACTGTAAGTACCACCGTAAGTACCACTGTAAGTACCACTGTAAGTACCACTGTAAGTACCTAGAAGTACCACTGTAAGTACCATGGACTTACCGGCCCGTAATGTAAAGTGTTACCCACACTTGTTGTGTAATCCACAAATCTTTGGTGTTGTAGCCTGGGCTAGCCTATCTCTATATTCAAGGCTAGGCTTAAAATAGTCCTCTTCAGTTTAGCATATGGTTTGGAAGGTAAGACTTAATTTTAGATCAAGTTTTTGTGAAACAAGGAAGAGAATTTGTCTCGGGACCAGATTGTAACCAATCACAACGGACCACTGGCCTCCACTTTCTTGAGAAAAGCCACAGGTCTCTTGTTAGCACAGGCAAATGAGGTAAACAAGCGGCGGAGGCTGACCTGAAGCTTCCCGTGTCTTCGTTACGGGTTACTGCTTGCACAGCGAAACAGCCATCCAAAAGAAAGTCTTGTCCTCTCCGCGCTTCCCGGTTCTATTATTCTATGGTCACGCCGTCCACGTTCAAATGTGCATCCATATTGTGAGACGTGAGTTCCATATACAAATAGCTAGCAAGTGAGCTGAGGGGGAGGGGGGTGGTGGGTAAGCTATCAAGAGCCAGATTGATGATTGTGTAGAACTCTTTGTTCTCCACAAAATCAATCTGGGACATCTGCAGGAGAATCCTTTCGGGGAAAGGAGGAATAGGCAGCAGAATACTTCAAGCTGATTGGGCGAAGTGACGCTGTGTGCCCGCCTACCAAGGTTTGACTTAAACCAATCCCGGTAACATCTTTGCCGTCCAGAAATTCACAAAGCGCCTCTCGCTGTTCATCTTTCAAAAAAGAAATAGGAGATTCTGCTAAAACTGACTTGGTAGCCTCAGCTACGCGTCCGTCCTCCTGCATAGCCATGTTTGTTTTGCTTCGGCCCGGCACATCTTGCTTTCGTCAAACCCGGATATCCCGCCCTAAACCCCCAGACTGGCGCGTGATTGGCTTGAACACCTAGATGTAATTTAAGTTATCATTTTGGTAAATCATATGTGACTATATGCTGAATGCGCTATTCTGTAATTCACTTCAGCTCCAGCAAAACTCCACGAGGTCTGGGGAGCTCATATGTTAAACACAGCATTCTTTGTTTACGCTAATACAGAGTGTCTTTTGTTGTGTGGGTTCTTCCTTTCCCATCTGCATACGAAGGTGTGTCTTGTTCAACCAAAAGGGGCTTGCCATCTGTGAATCATCAGACTTGTCCTGAGAGAGGCTGGGGTCTGTGCCTTGCCTCTGTCAAGACATTCTCCTTGTACAATGTAACAAGTAAAAGATTAACTTTGTCTCTTTGTTGTGTGAGATTTCATCAGGTTCAACTGTGGTTGAAACAGCATTATCACTCTACTCGAAAAGGGTTCGCGGGAGCGGGGCAAGATGTATTCTCGAGTGTTTGTGAACTCAAAAATACCGCGAGAATTCAGCTTGCAGGCAAGGTTAGGTGGTGGGGGGCGAAAGCTCCATGCGGGGAGGGGGAGCAGAGAGAGCGAGCTTACCGCTCACTTTCGAACATCTCTCAATGTGTAGCTTTAACTGTTGACTGTTGGTGATTTCAATGGTTTTGTTAAGTTCTCTTAGATGACTGCTGTTGTGATTTAGGGCTATACAAAAATAAGTTGTTGTTGTTGATGTGTGAAGTGTTTTAGTGTGACAGTTCACCGCGCTTTTCTAATCTTTAAAAACATGTTCAATGTTGTGCTTTAAAGAGTTAAAAACTAAAATGTTACGATAAATGCTAAGGCACAATCTGTCAAATCATCTTTTCCTGATCTGACACAGGGCTTACAAAAGAGGTGCTCTCTCTGATCTTGATCTGCTTTCTCTCGTCTTTCTTTGGTGTCTCTCTCTGGTCTCAGAGTCCAAAACGGCACCATCCATGCAGAGGTCCTTTCATTCACAAAGCGATTGTTCACAGTTTTCAATTTCCTTTCTCAGCATTTTGCCATGACCCGTTAAAAAGAGAATGACTGTAGGACATGCTCATTCTAACCAATGTAAATGAACTCACCACTGCTGAAGTGCGATCGCAGAGATATCAAACCTGTTGGTTGTAGGTTTGAGCTGGTGCAGCTGTCAAAAGCCGTGCATACCCTGCACGGCTTTAGAGAAGCCCCATAGAGATAAATCAGAAAGAGCCACAACGTCTTCTTCTGATTTTAAATAGAGGTAACTGCCATGTTATACGAGCATTTACATGATGTTGTCGAAGATGCACGTGGGGCATGAGAGGCACCCAAAGAAATCGGGAGATCACCGTCCAAGCTGCCATTTGTTCAACCCATCCCCGGCCGTTTGTAATTGGTCCCCAAATCTATGCAAAAATCTTGGCTCGAGTTTCCTGCCTGTTGTGCCAGAGAAATGATTTGAGCTCTGATTTGATCGGCCCATGAATACCTTTTGAATCCTGCTGATAGTGAAGTGCCAGTCTGCACCACACACACACCTTGTTAGTAGTATCCTTTTTAGTCGTATCACTGTTAGTAGTATTTTTTAGGGAACCTCAATAATACTTGCCGACCCTCACTCTCCTCTTTCTTTCTCACAGGACACATTCAGAACTCCTCTCCTGTCACTACTGCACAGACAGCTGTCAACCTGATGGTTTTGGGGCTCAGGCGGCGTGTGCTGCTGCTGTAGAAAGAGGAAAATAGACGTTTTGTTAAGTAAAATTTTGTCACCACCACTTGGGCAGAGATGTGACAGGACTCTCGTGCTGGGGAGAGGCTACTCACAGTGTTTGTAAGTAACGGGAAAACAATAACCCCTCACTGTTATCCAATTACCTTTTCTGAGTAATGAGTAAAGTAAGGGATTACATCTGCAAAAAAAGGATTGTACTTTCTTCTAAGCAAGCAGCGTTACAAAACCGTGAGTTACTTGGTTGTCCAATTACCTTTTCTGAGTAATGAGTAAAGTAAGGGATTACATCTGCAAAAAAAGGATTGTACTTTCTTCTAAGCAAGCAGCGTTACAAAACCGTGAGTTACTTGGTTGTGACTTTTGTTGTCTCCTCATGAGTGACAAAGAGATGACATATGAGAGGTGCGACTGTCAGTCGTCAATGTGTTTGAATATGGTTTTATGTTTTTATACTTTTATGCATGTTGTGTGTTTTTAATATGTTTAAACTGGCACCACCCAAAGCACCCAAGCTTCCCACGTGACAGCAGACAATAAGAATTCCTGTGCGATGGCGAGGGGGATGAGGAAGCCGGAGAACGGGACACAGGGGTGAAGAAAGCCCCGTGGTCTGGCGGCCCAGGCCGGACATGATTTTAGCCTCTATTCTTTAGCCTTCTTTTATTCCAGTTTTTAACCTGCAATTTTTAGTTTTTTTTTTTATTTCATTTGTTTTTATGAATTTCATTATAAACCATCATTTAAACTTGTTTTTAATTCAGCTGTCATTTTAAACCCGGGTCAAACAATTGTTTTCCTACATCCAACCCGACCACTACGACGCGATTAACCGACAGAATCAATTTGCAACGGGGAAACCTCCGATGGTCAACCTGCTGCTAAACAAGTGAAAATAGATGTAAAAGCAACAGAACTTACTGCAGCTGAATTAAAGGCGTTTTTTGCTGGCTTATGTTGTTGAGGGTTGTTTCCCACATTCCCTGTAGACTCTAAAGCATTCCCAGGCATCGTAGACCAATTTCCGGTCAAAAGCAATGTCAAGCCGCTGCACAAAAAGCCATTTGCTGACGTTCTTGACAGAGAATATGAGCTAATGATCGCCACATTCAAGGCTGCGCTCGCGGAAATTGACTTTGTTTCCACAATGGCTGATATCTGGACATTAAATAATAAAAGTTTCATGGATCGGAGCAGAGATTGAAGAAATCCATTCAAGCAAAGTTATTGCTACTGTGATCGATAATTTTTTGTATGTCAACCATGTAATGTGAAGTCTGCATGAGAATGGAGGTGATGAGACAGAAGGTGATGATGATGAATCTGTTTTCACAGACCTTATAGATGCTCTTTCAAACACAGGTGGTGATGGACCGTTAAGCCTTCCTCCACACTACGAGTGTGCATCACATTATTTAGATTTCAACAATTGATGTTCAAACATTTCAATTCCTGTGCAGACACCAAGGGGGTGTATAACAGTAGCATTTCAAAATGGACTTCCTTTCGAACAACAGCTAGTTGTTCTACATTCGCCTCTGAACGGGGGAAGAGGTCAGCCGCAGGAAGTTGGTAGTGCCCACCTTTGTGAGATGGAGCTCATTTCCATCTGAATGAACTGAATCCCCTGTGTGTTCAACTGGGAATCAAGTGCCTAAATCAGAGAAATACCACTTCTTGAAAGAGTACTGGGCTGTGATGACGCCCCTTACCGTAGCTGACATCTAGCACGGAGATAAATGAACTTGATATGAAAGACCCTTGCTATGAAAGGTGACCTTTCTAGAATGATAGACAGGCTTCCAGAGGTCATTGCAAAGGCAAGATATAATCATTTTTTTAATTGATTCGGGTTCGATTTATTTTACTATTCAGGTGGACAAATGTTCCCCTTACACTTTACAATTATTACTATTGTAAGTAGTAAGTAAGTAAGTAAGTATTTATTTATATACCGCCTTTTCACTGCAGATCTGAGTCTCAAAGCGGTTTACAATTGTTAATTTTTGGGCATTTGTCTCTCACTCCACACAGAGATGGGAGCGCGGTCGCCAGTACAGGAGGCGCATGCTAGAACTATTGGACATATTTTTAGTGGTAGGGGAAACCGGAGTACCCGGAGGAAACCTACGCAGACACGGGGAGAACATGCAAACTCCACTCAGAAAGGCCCTGGTCCGACCGGGATTCGAACCCAGGACCTTCTTGCTGAGAGGCGAGAGTGCTATCCACTCAGCCACCGTGCCACTCTATTGTGAAATATTCTCTTAGTTTATTGTATTTTCCAGGCCATCATGACTCGGTTTGATCCTGTACTGAGGAGCCAAGAAGGACTTCTTGCAGCAGACACTGGTCCCAAGTTCAAACTTTGCGAGAAGCTTCTGATGACATAGAGCCATAATATTGTTCCAGCTGCTGCCAACGCTGATGTGTCCCACTCCCAACTGCCAGAAAGCTGAAATGGACTTTTTTTGATTTTGAGAACCAGCCCACGTAAAGAAAAAGAGGTAACAGATTGTTTGAGGTCAGGGTTTGAGCTAAATGTCTTCCCAAATAAAATAAAAAGATGTATATGAATTACAACACTCCACCTGTGTCCAGTGCACCGATAGAACAGCTGTTCAATTTAGGTGGACTGGTGCTTTTCCCCAAAGGAAACAGACTTTCCGATATGAAATTCCAAAAACTACTGGTTCACCTCGTCAGGGAGGTCAAAGTATGACCGGACCATTTTGTAAGAGTCCATCCATCCATCCATTTTTTCCCCTTAATCCATTTCTTGGTTGGGAGGGTGGCAGTCAGAGCTGCACCCAATTCACAGAGCACCAGCCCCTAAGAGTCTGTCACAGTAAAGTTATTATTATTTTGTGATGTTTACAGTACATCCATTTTGGAGACTGACTTTTTTCTGTTTAAAGTTCCCATACTACACTTTATTCTTTAATCTAAGTTTATTCACTTGTCTGAAATGACTATGTACTGGTGAAAGCTGAACAGAGTGTGTGTTTACAAAGTTAGCAGGAGGCTAGGTCAACCTGCGGGTGGGGGGAGGCGGCCTCAAATTTTCATCACATATGTGGATAGGTTGGACTGAGAAAAAAGAAAAATTGTGCAAAATGGGACCTTTAAATAATTTAGCGGAGTCTTGGCTACTTTAGTAATTTACTTTTAAGTTAATGTTCTGCCGTTCGAGCCAGTTTTGAATTTTTTTGCAGTTACCCTTTTATTTAAATTAATTTAATAAAAAAAAAAAATCATACAGACATGATTCTGTCCTCTTTTTTTGTGACACAAAGTAATCCAAAAGTAATGTAAATAAGTTACTTTCTTGCAGCACGCAATGTTAGAAGTAACTACTAATTTGTAACTAATCCCATTTTCAAAGTAACATAGACCCCTATGACTGCGGACCCTGTGACTGTAGATCCCTGTGACAGCTGACCCCTGTGACTCTGGACCCCTGCAACTGTGGACCCTTGTGGCCGCGCCCCTGTGGAGGCCCCTGCGGAGGCCCCTGCGGAGGCCCCTGCGTCACATCAGGCAGCGCAGGTTTGGAGCTCTGTCAGCTTTGGCACTTCCGCTCTCGTGAATCATTATTTACGTTTGTGACTCTTCCAGATGGTCGAGCGCTGAGTAACTCCTCACTCTTCCCCAATTAAAGCCCGCCTCACACGCCGCATCCAAAACGCACGCCTCACATCAAAGAGAAGCGCCAACATCTTGCGAGGGACATTTGCCAATCTGGATGAGAGCAGACGATGGCTGGAACTAAAATGCTCCGAATATGTCTGCTGGAAATGTTAAAAATAATTGAGAAACGTGGGACTGATATTTAGAACTTATTTATGTTCCAGGCTTCGCTTTGAGCTGCCAGGAATGTGTTATAAATTTGTTAAGTTTATTTTCCAAGCCGTAAAAATTTGCATCTGTATTGTGGACAAATGCACAACAACGCGGAAAGCTGTGGGTTTAATTCCAGCGCCGGCCTTTCTGTGTTTGTTCACCCCATGTCAGGATCATACTCCGTCTAATAGGAGTGGACTGACCGAGTGTGACATCACCATACTGTTAACCTCAAATCCAATTCAAAACTGTGTGACCTTCAAACGCAGGGGTTCCTTGGGGAAAAAATCCAAGATGTTGTTGCTGTTATTCTTTATATTTCATATTGACATCAGCCGCAACATGTATACGGTCTGTGGGTGTGAAGGTGTTGACTGCCAGATTAGGTTATGCTTTCACGTGGCCTCGGTCCTCGTTCTACAGACTCAGTCCTGAATCAACAGCCTGACTCCTAGATCTAAAGCCCGTGAGGGTGCAGATCCCTGCCTCAATGTGGGCCTCCCAGAGGATTCTCCTTTTCTTCCACTCTGTTTTTAGAGTTATTCCTTACCGATGCAGTGGGGTGTAAGGACAGTGGTGATAATCCAGGACACTCAACATTCAACAACATTTACTAACATTTATGGACATTGGTCATCCCTTATGGACCAATGCATTTCTCGTTTGAACTGTTTGATTCTCTGATCTGTGTTGATGAATCAACGGTTTTGTTTAGTCTTCGAAGATAACTACTGTTGTGATTTAAGGCTGAACAAAGATAAGTTTAATTGAACGTAGCAGACATGGCACCCTCCCCTTCCTGCATGTGTTCGACAGACGTTCTGAAGTCTTAATGGTGGTGCAGAGGTCCTCATGTTCATTTACCGCTGCACACTCGACCTCAGACCTCTGCGACAACCCACTCGCTGTCCCTCCTTCTCTCGCCACTCCACGGAGCGTCAGCGGATCCTCTCAGCGCGCACTTGACATTTCTCAATGAAGAGGAAATACGACATCTATTCAGTCCACAAGGCTGCAAACACTTGGGTCAATTTCATCTAGATTGAGAGATAGTGAAAAGATCACAACAAAGGAAAAACCAGGTTTATCTTCAGTCCTGCACCGCAATGCCTCAGTCCTAGATCTTCAGCCAGTCCTGAATCTACAGCCTCAGTTCTGGATCTCAAGCCTCAGTCCTGAATCTACAGCCTGTCCTATCATTGTCCTCATAAATGTCCTTACATTAATGAGCATTTCTGGACAGTGGTCATCCCGCTGTCTATGGACCAATGGCTCTGTGTTTTTCATTATTGCATTTCCTGTGTATGAACTTTTTAATCTGTTGTTGGTGAATCTACAACTTTAAATATTTCCCTGAGACGACTGCTGTTGTAAATCAGGGCGATTAACATAAATAAAGAATTGTTTTCTAATATGATAAAGACAACATGCAGTGGATTGATTGATTTCCACAAAAACAATATCTACGTACATTCTGAACAAAATATGTACCTACCTTTAATGATTGATTATTGCTAATTGACCAGCCACGTTTTTCAACATATGGACAAAGATGATGCATGCAGACTGATCTGTTACCAGGTAGACTGACAATTTGTTCACATTCCAGCAGTTCTGGACCATCCAATCTCAGAAAGGAGCTGAGGGAGACCATGGCTGCTGCAAGTCGTGATGGAGTGTTTGAACAGATAAATGACCTCAACCCACAAAGAGAAACGAATGAGCACCCGTTGTTGACATATGTGATAAAGAATCTGATTCTGTCTCTTTCTGTGTGCCTCAGGGGTCCGTTTTTGGCCCCCTCCACTTCACCACTTACCTTCCACAATGAGCTGGGAGACGTATGGAAACTAGAGCACTATCATCTCCTTTATGTTGATCTGTCATTATAGCATGGACATTGGGTGAATAGCATTGCTATTCACCCAATGTCCCATTGTCTGCTTCATGTCTCAATAGTGGAAGCCCTGGATCCTGGACCCTCCGACCCCTGCTGGTGTCCCTCTCAATAGACTTTCAATTAGTAGTAACATTGTTTTTTAAGCTGAATCCTGGATCTACAACCTCAGTGCTGAATTTACATCCTCAGTCCTGGACCTACCGCCCTATTAGAAAACATGTTATCTTGTGTATACTTGTAATAAAGAGCCCTCAATTCAATTCTTACATTAAAATGTTCTGCTGGCAATAGCAGATGCATTTTGAACACCAAAAGCTGTATGTCATTTTTCTTATCTACATTTATATACAAGTGTAAACTACATCAGACTTTGCATTCAAAAGATATAACACAGAATGTGGGCACTTTTGTAACTTTTGAGTGCCTCAGTGTTCTGTCAGAATTAAATAAATCACTTTCCAAAATGTTTTTTACCTTTGGCCTTGTGCTGCATAAATAAATCAGATGTCCTCCCAGCTTGCAATACTACGGGAGCTAGTTAGGTTCTCTTGTGAGTGTTTTTTTTTGTTACGCTGGTATCATGTTATTTCATGATACTTTCATGAAATAACATGATAAATATCATGTTATTTCATGATAGCTGTCAGCTTCTTCTGATAAATTGTTATAAGGAAAAGCATGATAGTTGTGTATCATGAAATAACATGATAGTTGTGTATCATGAAATAACATGATAAATTGGTATCATGAAATAACATGATAAATTGGTATCATGAAATAACATGATAGTTGTGTATCATGAAATAACATGATAGTTGTGTATCATGAAATAACATGATAGTTGTGTATCATGAAATAACATATTTATCATGTTATTTCATGAAAGTATCATGAAATAACATGATAAATTGGTATCATGAAATAACATGATAGTTGTGTTTCATGAAATAACATGATAGTTGTGTTTCATGAAATAACATATTTATCATGTTATTTCATGAAAGCATCATGAAATAAGCATTATCATTTTATTTCATGAAAGTATCATGAAATAACATGATACCAGCGGGAAAAAAACACACTCACAAGTGAACCTAACAATTCCGTACAATACTTTCTTTCTCTCTGGAACCGTCCAAAGGAAAATAATATCCACTTGTATTTCCCAAAGTATAATCCATTCTGCAGAAATAATCCAAAAATGTGCCTTTATCTTTAGCAAAAAAAACAAAACAAAAAAGAGTACAGATGTTGCTTTTCACCAAAACAACTGGTATCCACGTGTTCCTTAGTTCCTTATCTTTCAAATGAGACTATTCCCGAAGAGCTCGGAGCATTTTTGGGTCCGCAACAGCTCCCGGGAGTACGGCTAGCGGCTGCAGTTTGCGCATGGGTCACTGATCTTGGTTGTCTTCCCTACTTCTTTGCATCTATTTCCTGGCTGTTTGATTGACATGTCCGTGTAGCCAATGAGGAAAGCTTTCGAGCAAGGGGTGGGACAATGGTGTCCTGTCTTATTTTGTGCCTGTAGAATAGTGCGTAATGGCAGTCAAAAAACGCTCTCAAAGCTGCAATTAAATTACAATCATAAAAAATTAACTTTGACATTTAAAAAAAACAAAAAAAACACATAGATTAGTAACTTTTAAGTACCGATAATAAAAAATATAGTCTTTATGAGGATTAAATGTCAGTAAAGCAATTGTGCCAAATTGTGCATGAAAAGGAGAAACTGCATAAAAACTATAAAACTTAGAAGTCTGAAACTTTAGACAGTTTTTGTCAACAACACAATGAACATAGGGTTTGAATATTGTGAACTTACAATGAAGTATGCCTTTTTTAGGGCCTTTAGAAATTGAAAATTTTAGGCGAGGCTAAAAAAAATGTTTTTTTTCCCAAACTTCAAAGGATGCAGCGTGAAATAGGAATGACAAACATTATTTTAGTGTATATTTACATAAACTAGAAGGCTCTAGTTTTAATATGATGCATCACACAAGCATGTGAAATGTCAGCTGTGTTTTTAAATAAGCAAAGACATTTGGGTATGCCCAACTTTTGTGCACAAGCCAAAATGAGGCGGGTGTTATCACAGAAGTAGTAATCGCAGAGGACTTATCAAAACCATTGAAATCACCAACACAGATCAGAGAATCAAACAGTTAAAATTAGGGCTGTCAAAATTATAATTGTTAATTAAATGTTTCCTTAACGCGTCAAAGTTTTTTTACGGGTTTAAAGTGTATCATGTCCGAATGACCCGCCCATGTATCCCATAATATCACTCTGAATGCCGCGGACACGTGTGTGTGAGATGGTACAGAGCCGATAGTCCCTCTGGGAATTCAAGTTTTAAAAGAATTTGCTTGGGACCGCGGGGCACTTGCTGTTGTTTGCTGTATGAACTGAAGTCCGCATCCTCTGTGGCCGCAGTGTTCTGACCTGGGGCAGCTGCGGCCGCTCTAGTTGTTGTTAGCTGGCTGTGAGCCAATTTTAATCGTTTTTTTCTTTAATAAAATATACTGTGAGAGACGGCAAAAAATATGTAAATTGGAAAATATAGTGAGGACTGAAAATGTTTGGAGCGCTAAACTCTTTTTAAAACCTGAGTTGGGTACCCGAGCGTTAAGAATCAACAATAGCTGTATGACACTTTGTCATGTTGCTAACTTGTGAAGATGTGTACATACAACTATATATTACAATTAGGGCTGTCAAACGATACATTTTTTTTAGTTGATTAATTGCATAGTAATGGTGAGTTAACGCACGATTAATCGCATTTTTAACATTCTATTTCAAATCCACTCCAATCAAAGTTAAATGAGATTTTCAAATGTAATGACACATTGTTATTCATACCAAATGTACTTCAATCTGTTTGACTTGCTCACAACCTTCTACTTTTGGGTACAACCAACAAGAGCTGTTAATGAAAGGGAAAATGTAGGTACCCCAGCTTTAATTTTGCAAGTTTGGTTGCATTTCAGCGTGTCTCCTCCTCCGTGTGTCACACAACATCAGAGAATGGCCCCTTTGCGTGTATATATATGCGTGTATTATATGACCACGTTACCGCTGTCACCATCAGACACACGCGTACGTGTCCGCGGCATTCTGAGTGATATTATTATAAATGGGCGGGTCATTCGGACATGCGATTGACTGCCAGGCTATTTCAGAACAGGTACTTCCATATTGCCAGCCGTTTCTGATGATTTTTACTGAATTTTCAAGACCCACAGAATATTGTGTATTATGACTATTTGAAATCCAAAACCAGATTCTGAAAGAATGGACTGTCTACTTTCATCAGCAAAAATAATTTTCTTTCTAGCTTGTTTCGTTCCCCTTTAATCCCCAGTCGAGTAGAGGTAAGTTTCATTGAAATCCCCAGAAAGTGCATCTAGCTGTTTTCAAACCATGCAACAAGGAAGAGAATGTGTTTCGGGACCAGATTGTGACCAATTACAGCGGACCACTGGCCCCCGCTTTCTTGAAAAAAGCCACAGGTCTCTCGTTACCACAGACAGCTGAGGTAAACAAGCGGCGGAGGCTAACCTGAAACTTGCAGTGACTTCCTTACCGGTTACTGCTTACACAACAAAAAAGCCATCCAAAAGAAAGTCTCGTTCCTCCGCGCTTCCCGGGTCTATCATTCTATGGTCACGCCAACCACGTTCAAATGTGCGATCCATATTGTGAGACATGAGCTCCGTAAACACATAAGCACAGGCTAAGGGGCGGGGGGGATAGTGGGGGGTGATACCTCCGTGAGTGCGGGGAGGGCAAGCAGAAAGAGCGAGGCCAGTGCTCAGATTAGAAAATTTCACAAAGTGAGTTAGTGCAGCTTTAACCGAACAAACCTCCGCCAAATTATCTCTTTTCAAAATCCCCAAACCAGCTCCACACTCCACCAGAACAACGGGGCACAGACTTTATATGAAAGTTTCGTGTGTTTCCGCCCACGCCAGCCTCCCGCCTCCGTCTGGCCGCTTGCCTCTTGTGTGACGGTCAGCGGCGGTCAGTGGAGGTCAGCGCGCCGCAGCAAGACTCGTGCTGCCGTTAACCCTGACGAGCTCCGTAATTGAAAAACATGTCAGCCTCGTCTGCGCGCTGTCAGGCACACAGAGCCGGAGGGAGAGACGCAGCTACGGAACTGTCAATCTCCCAGCATGCCGAGCGGACAGGCAGAGGGGTTTAGGAAAACCTGAAGACTGAAAACAGGATGTAAATGGCGAGGCTAATTTATTTGTATAGTACAGTTCACACCCAAGGCAACTGAAAGTGCTGAACAAAACAAGAAAGAATTATTAGAATCATAAATGATCGCTTGTGCTAAAGCATAGAACGTCTGGAATTCAGGATATAGGGTGTACCAAGTGTAATTCAATGTTCATGTCAAACCTCATTATAAAACCTGAATACAGTGAGTGAACCTGTTTTCAGAATCGCCAAAATATTGATTCCTCATAAATTTTCAATTTGAATGTATTTGTGTAATGTCACTCATCTCAGAGGACTTTACCAAGTTTACAGGAAATGCTATAATAACAATTACAGAGGAGCCATTGGTCCATAGGGAGTGGGATGACCACAGTCCAGAAATGTCCCAGATCAGAACTACTGCATCCTTCTGCACGTTTTGACCCTTTCAGTGGTTGTAAAACTGGAGTTATGTGCAATAAACAGTTACTAATGAGGCTGCTGCTCGAGCCAATCTCTGCAGGTCATGTCAAATTCACCCGCCACAGTGATGAAAAATAATAGTAATAATGTGGCTGAATTTGAATGATTTTTCCTAATTTGACCAGCGTTGGCTCATTTAGAGCCTTTTAGACACTAATTTAGGGTGTAAATTAGGGCCCGGCCCAATTTTTAGGGCACTCGAGTTGTAAGTGCCCTCAACAGAAAAGTGGCCACCTATAGAGGAGTGCACTTGTAGGATATTCTCCCTAAGAAATGGGAGACCCATGGATCTAGCGGACAATATGCAAATTGACGCAGCAAACATGTGTCAGATTTCACCACAGATAAGATATGACACAGATTTGACTTTATGAAACAAAGTATTTATTAAAGTGAGATGTTTTTAATTCTATTTCATATTGAAAAGATTAGCTATAATTAGGTACAGAACTGCTCCAAATCACACACACAGAGACAGACACTCGTACGCACAAAGTGGCAGACACACGTACACACGTACACACACACACACACACAGACAGACGGGTATAGCCCATGGATCTATTATAATAACTGGATAGGGTATTACTAGCTTGGAACTGAAGGACCCATGTGCTCGCGGGATTCTCGCGGTACTGCAGACTAAACTGGACTAAATTCACGTGGGCTACCCAGACATTTTCCCCATAGGACTCAATGTAAACTAAAACAGCTTTCACAAAGGTCGGATTTTGTGGGGATTTTAGTGTCCCTTGTCATCCTGAACTTTTTTTCTTCTTAAATCCTTCGGTTTTCTTTAAATCCACACACAAACTCTGATCGTTTGGAACCCGCTCTCCGCTCTGATGAGCAGCTCTGATTAGTCAAAGCGCGGCCGAGCCCCTCTGCACGTGCACGAGAACCACACACGCGTATTTGGCGCAAGGCATTATGGGAGCTCATTAACTCCGCAGAACTGGGAGGACCAGATGATGCCCAGATATTGGCGAGTTTTGCTAATATGTCAGCGACCGTGCCAGCACATGCGCCACTGAGCACAAACCATTCATTTGAATATGGCGCCATCTTCGATCGCCGGGGCTTGATATAGCCGCAGATCTCAAGGCAAACTGTGTACAGCGAAGCAATGATCTACATTATGGATCTATAATAATAAACATGCATCCACGTCTCTGAGGCCTCAGTGAACGACACACGCTGCGGCTGCTTCGCGAGCAAACGTCACCACATACAGCACCAAAACAAGCATTAAAAAATCCCCACTGAATGACTTGCGCACACTTCAAAGCTTCCACTCGTTCCGCACAAATTGCATTACGACCTGAGGGTAGCACAAGGGCTAAAGAGGAAACAAACGCAGATAATGTGTCTGCTGTTACAGAGTGTGATCTGTGTTTAAACAACTCTTACTTAAGAAAACAACCAGTTATTCTACTCAGTTGAAAAACACAAACTTCTCTCTCTTTGGTTTCTTTCTACAGTCTCTCTCTAGTGTGTCTCTCTGGACTCCTTTTCTGTTCTCACTCTGACTTCTCTCTGTAGATCTAAAACATAGCTAAGATACTCTCTGGCAGTCACCAAGTAGTGTGTCTGGTAACGAAAAGAAGCATAAATACCAAACTCATCTGGTTTTTATTGTATCATCTGGTATCATCCCCAGGTGAACAATAAACGCTCCATATTCCCCACTTTTATCTGCTCCACTCCAAACCACGTCTCTATTTCCCGCTCTGCTTTTCTTCCACCTGTCACACATCTTATTCAAACTCCCTCTTCCACATAATCCCCAAAACCGCTGAGACGCGCACTCGCTTTTTACGCGTTTAGCTGAATTAGCACTGCCCTGTCACCAACGCTTTTAAACGCAGCCTTTTCTGTCTTTCTGAAACTCTTTTTGGGGTCTTTTTTCACTCCCACACACAGATTATCCGTCCCCAAACACCCTGCGGTGCATTGGGTTTAGTGTTACATGGCGCGGTGCAAATTGGAACTGGAAAATTGCTTGAGTTTGTTCGCGAGGGTCAGTGCTGGGTGGAAGAAGAGAACTGGACCCCCCAAGGAGTCGAGCAAAGAGTGCAGAAAGACCAATGCGAATGCCCCTCCCATATCACCTCTGCAGGGGTCCACACTATTGCTAGGTGCGCTTGTTTGCAAGGAGAGAATGGGCAGAGCGGGGAAAAACCAAATTGGCAAAATGGTGTGGAAAATGCGACGGTGTAGAGAGAGGTACTGTCTGCAGAGTGTTGTTTGTGATGAGAAGTTTATACAAGGAACAATATGTAACTATGAACTACCGTGCTGCATTTGTAACATGTTTAGTCTACTATGTATTTAATGGAATCTGATCCATCCATCCATTTTCTTCCCCTTAATCCATTTCTGGGTCAGGGGGGTGGCGGTCAGAGCGGCACCCAGTAAACATAGCACCAGCCCCTCACTGATCCTCCCGCAGGTGGTGAGTCCACAGGAGCTGAGATCTTTCAGTTGGGGCTTTGGGCAAAGTAGGGTTAAGTGTCTTGCCCAAGGACACAACGACAGCAGTCATCGGTGGGAGTTGTGAATTAGGTCTTACGGTGGGCTTGAACCCACGACCTTCGGCACGGTGGCCGAGTGGATAGCACTCTCGCCTCTCAGCAAGAAGGTCCTGGGTTTGAATCCCGGTCGTACCAGGGCCTTTCTGAGTGGAGTTTCTGATGTTCTCCCTGTGTCTGCGTAGGTTTCCTCCGGGTACTCCGGTTTCCCCTACCACTAAAAATATCTACGATAGTTCTGTCAGGGCGACAGTAGCTCGGTTGGTAGAGCATTGGCCTTTGGGCCTGAAGGTCGTGGGTTCGAGCCCACCGTAAGACCTACTTCACGACTCCCACTGATGACTGCTGTCGTTGTGTCCTTGGGCAAGACACTTAACCCTACTTTGCCCAAAGCCCCAACTGAAAGATCTCAGCTCCTGTGGACTCACCACCTGCGGGAGGATCAGTGAGAGGCTGGTGCTGAGTGTACTGGGTGCAGCTCTGACTGCCACCCCCCGACCCAGAAATGGATTAAGGGGAAGAAAATGGATGGATGGATGGAGTTCTGGCATGCGCCTCCTGTTCGGCGACCCTGCTCCCATCTCTGTGTGGAGTGAGACAAGTGACCAAAAATAACAATTGTAAACCGCTTTGTGACTCTGGTCTGTGAAAGGCGGTATATAAATAAAGATTACTTACTTACTTCAGGCTCAAAGGCCAATGCTCTACCAACTGAGCTACTGTCACCCCTGGAATCTGATTCAGACATATTTTATTTGCCATTTGCAGTAAAACCACAAGTGCAAAAACTACACAAGATAAAACGTACAAGAATAAAACAAACAAAAAAAGACACAAACAATGGACAAATTATATAAATGAAACAATAAATAAAACCATTTTCTTAGAGAACATGTAAACACAGGATCTTGTTGACGAGAAGCGAGAGTGCTGACCACTCAGCCACTGTGTCGCCCTTTTAATGCAGTGGAAACAGCAGTGTGTTCCAACAGCCGCCACACACCAGGAGACGCCTCATCTCAGCAGAGGAGGCTCGTGTCACACCTGCGCTCAGCTGTGTTGAGCTGATTTAGTGCCAAAGACCATCGGCAGATGCAGATTTCCCCTGTGTTTTGACTGAAAGGCGTCACTGAGTGGCAAACATACGCAAGGCTCCTATTTTGAGCTGACAAGTGCGGTGTGATGTTACAGGCTTCTACAACAGGAGCACATCTGAAGTTAGACCCGCAGCACTTTTCTCGAATCGTTCCGCTTCAAATGACGAGGGTGGTGTATGGGGGCCATAAGGCGCTCAGAAAGTGTCCTCCCTTTTTGTTTTTCAGGACTTGTGTGTGTGACTTGTGTGTGTGTGCGCTTGGTTTTAGTTTTAGGCAAGGCAAGGCAAGGCAAGTTTATTTGTATAGCACAATTCATACACAAGGCAACTCAAAGTGCTGAACAAAATCATAAATAATCACAGAACATTAAAAAGAAAGATAAAAATATAAAATCCCTCAGTTGTATGCACAGCTAAACAGCACCGTTTTTAACTTGGTTTTAAACATAGTCAGAGAGGAGGCGTGTCTCACATCTTCAGGAAGAATGTTCCAGATTTTAGCAGCATGAATCTGAAAAGCAGCCTCCCCATGTTTAGTTCTGACTCTGGGCACTAACAGGAGTCCAGTCCCTGTGCTCCTCAGAGTCCGGGCTGGTTCATATGGGACTAACATGTCACTAATATATTTTGGTGCGAGGCCATGGAGAGACTTGTAAACAAGCAAAGCTGTTTTAAAGTCTATTCTCTGAGCCACAGGAAGCCAGTGCAGAGACCTGAGGACCGGACTAATATGGTCGTACTTCCTGGTTCTAGTCAGGACTCGAGCTGCTGCATTTTGAATGTACTGCAGTTGTTTTACAGCCTGTTTGGACAGACCTGTGAGCAGGCCATTGCAGTAGTCTAACCTACTGGAGACAAATGCATGGATAAGAATCTCCAAGTCTGCTTTAGACACTATGTTTTTGATCCTGGCAATGTTTTTTAGATGGTAAAAAGCTGCTGATGTTACTGATTTGATGTGGCTATTCAAATTTAAGTCTGAGTCCAGTATTACCCCTAGATTTCTGACCTTGTTTGAAGGTTTTAGGGAGAGAGACTGTAGATGACAGATGACGCTCTCTCTTTGTTTCTGGGGACCAAAGACAATCATTTCAGTTTTGTCTGCGTTTAGCTGAAGGAAGTTGTTTTGCATCCACTCACTGATCTGTTGGATACAGTGAAGGAGTGAGTCCACTGGTCCATGTTCTCCTGCAGTCAGTGAGACATAGATCTGAGTGTCGTCTGCATAGTTATGATAGGAAACTTCGTTTCTGCGTATTAACTGACCTAACGGCAGCATGTAGAGATTGAAAAGAAGAGGTCCCAGGATCGACCCCTGTGGTACTCCACAGGTCAGGGCCATATGATCTGAGACACAGTTTACAATCTCCACAAAGTACTTCCTGTCTTCAAGGTAAGACCTAAACCAACTTAGGGCGGTGCCAGCGACGCCAACCCAGTCCTCTAGTCTCTGTAAGAGGATCTCATGGTCGACAGTGTCAAAGGCAGCACTCAGATCTAACAGGATTAGGATTGAGACTTTTACTGATGTCGTGGTACCGAGCCTTAGCTGGTGGTTGCAACAACGCCACCCTATTTTTAGTTATAGGGAACTTTTCCTCAAGGCACACAGGTAAGTAATAGGACAGGCCAAGGTTCCATTTAAAGTACATTCGGTTTATTTTTAGACATTGGTAAAACAAAATTAAGAACTTGCAATTTGAAGAGACTAATTTAAAATACTAGCACCCACTGCACCACGACCGCTCCGTTTAGCAGCCCTCCGTGCCTGACAGACAAGAAAGAGGAAGGGGGGGGGGGGCTCCGAGTGAGCCAAGCGCGCAGAGCGCGGCTGGAGCACCGACCGCTGGATGGAAGCGGGGCAGAACGCTCGGAGGGAAGCAGCAGCACAAAACAAAAACACAATGTTACAGTGAATGGAAACGGGGAGGGTAAAACAGGGGGGAGGGTAAAACAGGGGGGGGGGAGCAAAGCAGCAGAGGAGACATGTCCCAACGCTGCAGACCGCCGCTGACACCTGGGAATTAATAATAATAATTAATCTGCTATTAAATGTGGTAGGTGTGACTGAGGCGCGCACCTACCGCTGTGATAGACTGGAGAGCGCACACAGAAAGTTACGTACTGTACAAGCAAATGTAGCAGGGGGGCGGGGCAGGGCACGGGCTGGCCCAAGCCGCGGACACCAGCTGCCAATCCTGCAGCAGCACTATGAGGAGACAGCGGGATTTAAAGGCTGTCTTATTCAATAAATAAATTAAATTATACCTGTTGCCCCAATTGAACGGACACAGTGATGCCCAACAATGCCCAGCACAGACAAGGCCAATCACCATCGGGGACTAGGAGACCAGTAGTTAGATTTTTGTGAATGAATGAATGGGGAGAGGAGTATTACCAGTCACAGCAGATGAGGCAGCATGCCCCGGGCGCGACACACAAAATCAAGCCGTGCAAACGGGCGGTGTGAGGCTGCAGTCATACAGCAGCGCTAAAAGGATAATATTGTAAGAAATGGGGAGATGTATGCAATTTGGAGCCACGCATTTGGGACTTTACCTAGGACTGGAGAGGAGCAGAGTCACACGGCCCAGTGGGAAGTGCGGGCAAACAGGGAGTGACTTCTTCTTCTTCTTCTTGTGGATTTCCGGCAGACTGTGCGCCAGTCGGCGCATTGCTGCCTTTCACTGGTGGATCCAATTATTGCACCCTAGGTCTATTCAAATTCTCTGGTACAGTCCGGTACTAAAAATAAATTCCACAAGCGCACAAAAAACTTCTTGCTGCTGCACATGGGGAGCAAGCAATGATCTCAGATTCACACGCTCAAGTCCCAGGTGAAGAGCACGAGAAAACAGCAGTCTTCTTTGGTCCACATATTTCCTACATTGTAAGAGAACATGTTTCACTGTCTCTTGCTCACTGCACTCTTCACACAGGCCATCTCTGTGCTTACCGATCCGATACAGGCTTTGAGCAAGCCCACAATGACCCAGTCTCATTCTGGTTATCATAACCTGCTCCTTCCTGTTATTCCCCCGGGTTGCTTTATCCCCCCCACTAATACTCTGCTGGATGCTGTAAAAGTGCCTTCCTCTTGTCTCCCTATCCCATGCTCTCTGCCACTGCTCACACACTCTCATTTTAATTAGATGCCGATGCTCACACACACCAAATGCCACCACCACCTCTACTCTTTCGCTCTGCAAGGAATTTTTAGCAATCCTATCCACCACCTCATTTGCATCTACCCCCACATGCGCTGGAACCCACAAAAAACCCACATCATTCCCTCCCCTCTCTATCCTACACAGAACGCTTAGAGCCTCATATAAAAGATCTGGTCTTGTTTTAGACGACCCTGCCTCAAGAGACAGCAACACAGCCGCTGAGTCTGAGCAGACAACCACACTCTCTAGTCTCAATCGCTCAATCCATTTAAGGGCCCACACTATTGCCATCAATTCGGCTGTAAAAACTCCAATTCCATCTGGGAGTCGTCTGCCCTGACTCAGGGCCAATGTTGGGCTGTGTACCCCAAACCCTGCTCTCCTTCTCTGAGGGTCGACCGACCCATCCGTATACACTTGCAGGGCACTGTTCCAGTTGGTCACCAATACCTCCCTCACAATCTCTTGGGCACACACTCTTCCCCTTTCTTTAAGGCCCTCTTTAACGGACCAGTCCACCTCCACCTGAGGAAGCAGCCATGGCGGGACTGAGGGCCAGACAACCACCGGAGCCGTGTTCCTCTGCCTGAGCTCTGGAATCTCATCCTTTACCTCATAAATAAACGTTCTCCCCCCCCTTCCTCCTGTCTCCCATGTATCCTCCATCACCCTCCTAGCAGGATGCTCTTCACGTTGGCCTTGTTATTTTGCCACAAACTGGAGGGCCAGTTTTAACCGCCTCTTCTCAAGGGACATCTCCCCTACCTCAACCAGGAGAGCTGGTACTGATGTTGTTCGAAAGGCACCACAGCACACTCTTAGGGCCTTGGCTTGAACCACATCCAACTTAGCCAGATTTGTTTTAGCTGCATTCCCATAAACCAGGCTTCCATAGTCCAGAGACGACCGCACCATTGCTCTGTAAATCATCAACAGGGTGGATTTGTCTGCTCCCCAGTTACTACCAGTCAGGCAACGCATTACATTAATAACTTTATTACATTTACTCACAACTTTCTCAATGTGCCCTTTCCATGTCATCCTTTCATCAAAGTAAACCCCCAAGAATTTAAATATCCGGACCCTTTCCAGTGCCACACCATACAACTGCAGCCCTATACTACCAACCTTTTTGTTTCCGACGACTATACATTTTGACTTCTCCACTGAGATTTTAAACCCCCACTGATTTGCCCATTCCATTATCCCATCTAGCGCTCTCTGCATATTTTATTAATAACATAGCCAGTATTTCTCCCCCTCCTCCAGACCGCCCCATCGTCCGCAAAAAGAGACACCCCATAACCCGGCCCCACACTTTTAAAAATATCATTTATCATTACATTAAACAAAACTGGACTAATTACACTCCCCTGTGGAGTACCATTGTCAATGTTTACCGATTGGGACAATGCACTTCCTACTTTTACTTGAATTGTACGACCTAATAGAAACGCTTTAATCCAATTTAAAGCACGACCTCTAACACCTGCATCATACAGTTTCACTATAAGTCCTTCTCTCCACAACATATCATAGGCCTTCTCAATATCCAAAAATACAGCCACAAGAACCTCTTTACAGGCGATTGCTCTCTTAATATCACAGTCCAGTGACAATACTGACTCCATGGTGCTTCTCCCTTTCCTAAAGCCATTCTGATACGGGACAAACCACCCCTCTTTTTCTAATTTGTACACTAGTCTGTCTGTCACCATTCTTTCCATAATTTTACACAATACCGACGTAAGCGCTATGGGTCTGTAACAGGGAGTGACATAGGATGGGAGCGCTTAAATAGTCCACCAGCTCAGCGCCGCAAGGCGGCGAGTAACAATGCCCTCAGCATAGACCACCAGACCTGGTCTTGCCACACTGACTGTCCTTTAACCCTGTCTTGATTGCCTGTCCCGCCCTATTGTGTTTCACCTGTGTCTTTCTGTGTCTATATGTACCTGTGCTCCTCTCTCCATGCTGCTGGTCCATTGTATTGTCTTTGGCTTTGTCCGTCCATTTGTTTAGTTTGGATTTTGGTGTTTGTTTTTCCCTATTTTTATTATTATCATTTCTATGATCATTAAATCATAATTTGTGGCATTCTTGAATTTTGGGTCCTTCACCCCATGACACGTCGCTTCTGAGTGATGGAGCGGTGGTCTGCTGCTGAGAGGCATGTATGCCTGCATCACATTCACTCATCATCCTAATTTTAAGACTATCTATTTTCTCTTTAAAGTGATTGTCTGGAATTTGTCAGAAAAGAGAGAGAGAGGTACATGGTTTGAAAAAAACAACCCAAGCTCCCTCCCCCTTCCTTTCTGATCGGTCTACGCCTAGGTTTCCGTAATAATCAATCAACACATGTTAAATGGAGAACACATTATACATATACATTATTAAAACACATGTACAGAGGTTTTCAGAATGATTTGTCAATGTTTTCATGACAAAAATACTGTTTTAATGAACAAAAAATGCGATTGCGATATACCGGAAGTAGCTATTATCATGAATTGAACATTATAGTACACATCTGCAGAGGATCTGATTATGAATATAGGTTCAGTATATAAATGAGTAACTCAGCGCGGATGTTCAGAATTCATGTAGTTTTCATGTAGTTCCAGAGCCTAATAGAGGCTTGAATCGGAGGCTCCGTGAAAACAAACAGCTGAGCATGCGCGCAGCTACGAGCATCAGCGCTGATGATTGACAGCTCTTCGCATCACTTGATTGGTTAACGTGGACGGCACTGTGGATTCTGAGCTATAGCTAAGAGAAGGGAAGGCGGGACTTAACTGTAATATTAGAATTCAAAAAATGACTTAGGTCTTAGCCAGAAGGTTAATTTAATACAATTCTTAAAATGTGTAATTCATTTAGAGTTCCAGACTATCACTTTAAGTCAGAGGTGTCCAAACTCAAGTGAGTTCAGTCTAAACCTGAAGGTTTGATGAAATGGGAGGAGTCTGCTCTGCTCCTGCTGGGTCTGATAGAAAACCTGCAGCCACAGCGGCCCTTTCTGGACCGGTTTGGACACCTCTGCTTTAAGTAGTGTAGAGTAGAGTAAAGTAGCCTAACAAAAGAGGGCTGGTGGAAACACGGCTTTTCTGATGTGGCTTGGACCGAATATGAGGAGTGGACTGACTGTGAAGACACCAAGAGCGTTACAGGTTTTAGGCAAAAGTTTGTGATATTAGCGTGGATGGACCTGTTGGATGGACAACTCCCAAGTCTGTGACTTATAGTCCTTTCAATCGGGTAAGGCCAACTCTAAACAAGGTGCTCCACTGTGAAAGAGGACTGTGAGCTGAGAGAGCAGAGAGAGATTAGAGAGAAAGCAGTGAGAGACCAGAAAGAGAGAGCAGAGAGAGGTGCTCGAGCTCTGACTGTGAGTCGCCTGTTTGGTTTCTCAGTGATGATTGTTTCTCTACTTTTTAGCTTGTTTTATGTATTTGTCTGGTGCACACTGGGGACTTTTGCATTTTACTGCAAATAGCAAATAAACTGAATCTGATGTCTCTCTTCTCCTATGCACACAGTCTGACAAAGCTCAGATTCGCAGCTCGGTCTCTTGATTGAACCAGCGAGAGCAGAGATCAGCGTCTAATTTCCCTTTGCGGGAAAACACAAGGATTAGGACGCACTTTCCCAGAGCTTTGAAAACCGTTGCCAACTTAATGTGAGGCCGAGCGTGAAATATAGTGAGCTGAACCCAATCTGAGTGGAATATGTTTTCGGTAGAAAGAATAATGGGCTGTCAGTGAGTTTGCGTTGACGATTTGGACTAAAATATTTCAAATTACTTTTAGGAGATTTTTTCTCAACATGCAGTCGATCTATTTCCATTATTCTGTACAATTTGATGCTTGTATTCAGTTCAAGGAAAGGAAACTCATGGCCTTCGCTCACACAGGGATCATGATTATCTAAAATAAGTTTTGTGAAAATGGGATCTATAAGGCCATCTTTTCGATTTGTATGTTGTCGTAAGTAAGTAAGTAAGTAAGTTTTTATTTATATACCGCCTTTTCATTGCAGATCTGAGTCTCAAAGCGGTTTACAATTGTTAATTTTGGGCATTTGTCTCTCACTGCACACAGATGGGAGTGGGGCCAGTACAGGAGGCGCATGCTAGAACTATTGGACATATTTTTAGTGGTAGGGGAAACCGGAGTACCCGGAGGAAACCTACGCAGACACGGGGAGAACATGCAAACTCCACTCAGAAAGGCCCTGGTCCGACCGGGATTCGAACCCAGGACCTTCTTGCTGAGAGGCGAGAGTGCTATCCACTCAGCCACCGTGCCGCCATAGTTCGTCTGTTAGGAGTGGACCGACCGAGGGCTGATGTCATCATAGAAAGGCTGTATTAGTGGTAATGAGGGGCATAATTTATGCAAATGTTTTATTCTATTGACCCTCATTTAATCAGGAATGTTCCACTGATATTTACGAATCTCTTTTCCTGGCCCCAGAGAGGAGTCCAGAGTGGGGTCTTGGAGGTAGTTAGGTTTACCTCGAGGAAACACAGAAATATCCGGAGGTGGAGTCGAACCCAGGATCTTCCTGCTGTGAAGCACATTGCGAACAACTCAGCCACCGTGTCACCATTATGTTGTTGGTCGCAACGACCTAGTTACCAAGAGCCAATCAGGAGCGGCGCTCATCAATTCCCACTTTCTCTACTCGCTGCTAAAGCCAAAATTCAGATACAGAAGGCTCCCCATTGGCCAGTCGTTAGCGCTCATATCTATAGTTATAAAGACAAAATCTATGCTCTCACAGTTCCAGCAGGGGGCCAGTCCCAGTGCTCCTCAGAGTCTAATCATTTAAAATCACATACTCTCGAACTAAAAACCAATCATAGACTGTCAACAGATGGACAATGCTAACCCGCAAGCTCAATGAAGCCCAATAGGGAAATGCCGATGGCCAAAGTTTTGCTCCAACTCTGTGTGGGCTCTATTGACAGGGAAGGGAAACTCCTCTACCTCAGCAGCTGTTTGTGACTCACAATTTAAAAATATGTATGAATGTTTCCACACAAAAAAGAAAAATAATATTTGTTAGAAAATCAGACCATGTTGTCTTCATCTGTGAGACACAGCCCTGTGCGTCACTAATTGACTCTTTGGGATTGGATTGGCTGAGTAAGAGGCTGGTCCTCTCCCTTTCACTTTTCTGTCTGAAAAAAGCTTTGACTGAGGTCGAAGATACATTATGTGTCTAGTTTGCTTCTATCACTTGTTTATCTTACTTGTGATAGAACTGTAGAATGGTTTTAGAGACATATTTCCTTTGTTTGATTCTCTCATTATTGGTGAACTTGATGGCTTTTCTAAAATGCTCCATGAAAACTACTTGTGATTTAGGGCTGTACAAAAATAAATTGATTTGAATGGAACAAGCCTGGTCTTACTATACGATCATACTAATTTCATTGCATACAAAAGGTCTGGATTTGCTCTATTGAGCTCCGTCTACAGGTGGGAAGGGTTAACTCCTTTTGCAGATTAAAACAATTGGATCTGAGTTTACCGTGACGTAAGTAATGTTGATGGGATTCAACCAAGGTAACCGCAGCCACTAGGATCAGACCCTGACGTACATGTAGGGAAATAATAATTAAGGCCAGGCTAGAATTGAATGGAGACATGGATTTTATTACAGAGTTCTATTTTTGTGGTCAGAAAGTTACATACTCCAGCTTTAATTGTTTTGTTGTTGCTGCATAATACGTTCTAATCTTCGGAAGAAAAATCATATGGCGAGGGAAACTAGCTGTCTTTCTATAATGCGTAGGACACTGGAAGTTGTTGTTGCCAACAAAGCTTTGCCTGTAAGTATCTCAGGCCCAGTTTGCGTCAGAAGAGTTTTTTTCGTCTCTCCTTTTCAGCCGCTGCACCTCAGAAAGTCGACATTGACCGCCATGCTTTGGTTTCTCCGCGGTAAGCACATATTCCCTTTATAAGGCGCTTTGTGTCCGCTCCATTCTGCTGACTTACCGCTATGGCAGGAGGCACACAGGAACCCGGCAAGACTATTAAAAGTTGCCATTGTTGCAGGAAGTAAGTCTTTTCCCAAACACTTTCATTCTTTCTTTCCTTTCTCCGCCGCCGCTTCTTCTTGGGACCGGGGCTACGCTTGCTCTATATATATTTTTTCCTCTTTTGCTCCGAAAACCAGGACAAGCCAAATCAAACGCATATCGGAGCAGTCTTATATAACAATTTGCTGAGGCTGGTTAAGTCATGCTATTTGTGCACCATTGACGATCTCCATTGACGTCTGCTCGGCTTCCGAAAGGCACTAATCTTCCCCCCGCATTTGCCGTAGCTCTGGTAGGATTACCAGTTAATGAAGTTCTTTTGTGCTGCGGTAAAGGGGTGAGCAGGGGCCCTCGCTTCAGAAAGGGGGTCCTGGGCCGTCATGGAAAGGCCTCCGTTGGCTTACATCTCTGCAATTTCCGAAAGCCACGTTTGAAAATAATCAAAGATGTCTCTCTCCTCGAATTCCTCTGGGGTCTCTCTCTGTCCTCTCTGTCTGGTCTCTCACTGGTCTTTCTCTGGTTACTCTCTTGGGTTTGACTCTTGTCTCTCTCTCTGCTTTCTCTCTGGATTCTCTCTTCTCTCACTCTGGTCTCTCTCCCTGCACTCTCTCTGGTCTCTCTCTCCCTGATTTCGCTCTGGTCTCTCTCTATTTCTTTCTCTGATCTTTCTATCCGCTCTCTCTCTGGTCTCTCTTAGGTCACTCTCAGGTCTGTGTGGTGGGTTAGGAAAGGCCTCCACTTGCTTACATCTCTGCAATTTCTTAAAGCCGCGTTTGAAAATAATGAAAGATTTTGTGCGTCGAACCCGGGGGGCAAGCGCGATGAAATTAGGCTAGGGTTTCCATAGCGACGGCAAAGAGTGGAAGAGTGGGAGGGATGGGAGAGCTTTGTCCGTGGTAATTTGCTTGTGTGAGTTGAGAATATCAGTGTCAAATTAAATTTAGCTTTGCTCAATTTTAATCCATGAGTTGTTTAAAAATGGGATTAAATGTGATCCAACTAGAAATGAAAAACAAACAACCATGTTTAGCTTAACAGCTCAGAGTATAGACTGCATAAAGATGGACAATGAAAACCCGCTAGCTCAATTTGCTCCAACTCTCTCTGACTCCTATTGACTTACATGTAACAGTGAATTCCTCTAGCTCAGTAATTGTCATCTCTCTCTCTCTCTCTCTCTCTCTCTTCTCTCTCTCTCTCTCTCTATCTCTCTCTCTCTCTCTCTCTCTCTCTCTCTCTCTCTCTCCCTCTCTCTCTCATCTCTCTCCTCTCTCTCTGTCTCTCTCTCTCTCTCTCCTCTCTCTCTCTCTCTCTCCTCTCTCTCATATACCGGCAGATTCAAATTGGACAGTGATTCCGATCAGCGAACAAGAAACATGCGTAACAACCTTGTCTATGGACCGAGTATCAACGGATGAAGACACTGTTGCAAGGCGACAGTTGCTCAGTTGGTAGAGCATTGGCCTTTGAGCCAGAAGGTCGTGGGTTCAAGCCCACCTCAAGACTTTCTCCTGTTATTGTGTCCTTGGCAAGACACTTAACCTCTGGGAACACCAGCCACAGTGGGGCAGTTGCGGCTGTAAAGTGCCAAACTGCCGTTGTGTCCTTAGGCAAGACACTTTACCCCCTACAATGAGTCTGGTGTGTGTGTGAATGGTTGGTGGTGGTCGGAGGGGCCTATGGCACATACTGGTTGCCTCGCTTCTGTCAGTGTGCTGCCCTGGGGCACACTGACAGAAGCGATAAACTACAGTAGTAGTATATCACCACCGTGTATGGAGTCAAAGACGCTTTACATGTCATTATTCTTTGAGTGTCCAAAAAAGCGCTATATAAAACCGCTGCATTATTATTGAGAAAAAGTCCCACACCTTTTGCCGCATGTTCAAGCCTGATGCTTGATGCTCAGATAAAGAGAAGAGACAAACGCAGACCCGGAAAAGGACCTGAGGCGTTTAGAAAGCAACTTGACGCAGCTCGGAAAAAATACACAAACACGCCTCTTATACAGGAAAATAATTTTTAAAGTTGCACTAACTGACTTTGGGATTTTGAAGCAGCGGACTCGCTGGCCTCGCTCTTTCTGCTCCCCTCCCCGCACCCAAGAAGCTATTGCCCCCCACACACACCCACTGTTGTTGACGGAGCTAGCGTCTCCCAATATGGATAAACCATGGATATGGATAATCACGTGGATGGTGTGACCATAGAACGATAGAACGGGAAGCGCAGAGGAACGAGACTTTCTTTTGGATGGCTGTCTCGTTGTGTAAGCAGTAACCGGTGACGAAGACGAGGAAGCTTCAGGTTAGCTCCTCGGCTTGTTGTGCTAACTCAGCCGTCTATGCAAACGGACCTGTAGATTTCTCACGAAAGTGGGGGCTCGTGGTCCGCTGTGATTGGTCCCAATCTGAGACACATTCTCTTCCTTTTTCATCAAAACTCGATCTAAAATATAATGTCACGCAAGCACAAATCTGCGCTACTTCATCTTCAAAAGGACGTATATCCCAATGCACTACATGGACATGGATAGCATTTTCGTAATGAATACAAAAATAAAGTCAGTTAGCGCAGCTTTAACTATTAGTAAAGGCCTGTGAGTGTGAAAAGTGCCGTCCAAACGGTATTACATCAACAACAAGAAACGTCAACAACAACGGACTGACTACAGACACAACTTCAATTCAATTCTCGACAGCAGCACACACGTAAACATATTACATACACCAGTGAGACTGCGAGGTAAAGAGGGCTCTAAGGGCTTCTGTTGTGATTTAGGGCTGTACACAAACACATTTAATTGAATCAGATCAACCCAAGTTGCATACATTTCCTGAAACTATTGTCCAAATCCTTCCATAACCTTTTGAGTAATGTTGCCCAATGTTGGTCTCTCTCTTGGTCTTTCTTTGATCTTTCTCGAGTCTCTCCCTCCAATCTCTCTCTAGTCTCTTCCTGGTTCCCCCTCCCCTCTTTGCTGTTGTCACTGTCTTGTGGACAGGTTTAGCCCGAATGCTAAAAGTGGTTTTAATTGAGCAGGTTTGGACGCATCATTAGCACCTTCTCTCAGTGTTGTCATAAACGTGTTGATTTAAGTGTGAGATTAAGACTAAACAAATTAACAGCTCCTGCCATCACACTCCAGAGAACACCGGCGGTTACGGTGTGTGCCAATAATTATGTGGATATGACAACTGGGAAATAAACGCCATCGCACACACAGCTCCGCGGAGTCAGCCTCGAGGACAGTTCCAGTCTGTTGGGAGACGAGGGAGTGGTTTTCTTGCGTCATTGAAAGTTATTTTTAGTGATTCATATTTGATGCCATTGCTTTCCCAGCTCCTATGAAAAACATCTGCTGATCGCTAACTTTACCCTGAGTGGAGGCTGTGGGGCCGTGGATGTGACCATCTACTCTAGGGGTGGGAACCTAAGGGTACCTGACGATACGATACGATACACGATACAAAGCTCACAATAACGATAATATCACAATAACGATATCACGATAGCGATTTCATCACGATATGAAGATTATTGATACAGTGCCTTGCGAAAGTATTCGGCCCCCTTGAACCTTTCAACATTTCGCCACATTTCAGGCTTCAAACATAAAGATATAAAATTTAATTTTTTTGTCATGAATCAACAACAAGTGGGACACAATCGTGAAGTGTAACGACATTTATTATTTAACAAATAAAAAACTGAGAAGTGTGGCGTGCAATATTATTTGGCCCCTTTACTTTCAGTGCAGCAAACTCACTCCAGAAGTTCAGTGAGGATCTTTGAATGATCCAATGTTGTCCTAAATGACTGATGATGATAAATAGAATGCACCTGTGTGTAATCAAGTCTCCGTATAAATGCACCTGCTCTTTGATAGTCTCAGGGTTCTGTTTAAAGCGCAGAGAGAACCATGAAGACAAAGGAACACACCAGGCAGGTCCGAGATACTGTTGTGGAGAAGTTTAAAGCCGGATTTGGATACAAAAAGATTTCCCAAGCTTTAAACATCTCAAGGAGCACTGTGCAAGCAATTATATTGAAATGAAAGGAGTATCAGACCACTGCAAATCTACCAAGACCCGGCCGTCCCTACAAACTTTCATCTCAAACAAGGAGAAGACTGATCAGAGATGCAGCCAAGAGGCTCATGATCACTCTGGATTAACTGCAGATAACTACAGCTGAGGTGGGAGAGTCTGCCCATAGGACAACAATCAGTCGTGCACTGCACAAATCTGGCCTTTATGGAAGAGTGGCAAGAAGAAAGCCATTTCTCAAAGATATCCATAAAAAGTCTCGTTTAAAGTTTGTCACAAGCCACTTGGGAGACACACCAAACATGTGGAAGAAGGTGCTCTGGTCAGATGAAACCAAAATCGAACTTTTTGGCCACAATGCAAAACGATATGTTTGGCGTAAAAGCAACACAGCTCATCACCCTGAACACACCATCCCCACTGTCAAACATGGTGGTGGCAGCATCATGATTTGGGCCTGCTTTTCTTCAGCAGGGACAGGGAAGATTAAATTGATGGGAAGATGGATGGAGCCAAATACAGGACCATTCTGGAAGAAAACCTGTTGGAGTCTGCAAAAGACCTGAGACTGGGACGGAGATTTATCTTCCAACAGGACAATGATCCAAAACATAAAGCCAAATCTACAATGGAATGGTTCACAAATAGACGTATCCAGGTGTTAGAATGGCCAAGTCAAAGTCCAGACCTGAATCCAATCGAGAATCTGTGGAAAGAGCTGAACACTGCTGTTCACAAACGCTCTCCATCCAACCTCACTGAGCTCCAGCTGTTTTGCAAGGAAGAATGGGCAAGAATTCCAGTCTCTCGATGTGCAAAACTGATAGAGACATACCCCAAGCGACTTGCATCTGTAATTGCAGCAAAAGGTGGCGCTACAAAGTATTAGCACAAGGGGGCCGAATAATATTGCATTATCCAAAAAATGTTGTTCCACTTCACGATTGTTGTTGATTCTTGACAAAAAAATTAATTTTTATATCTTTATGTTTGAAGCCTGAAATGTGGCGAAATGTTGAAAGGTTCAAGGGGGCCGAATACTTTCGCAAGGCACTGTATATTGGTTAGAAATATACAATATGCCAATTTATGGCATAAATAAAAGAAAAAATACACTTTATTTCATGATAAATAGAATGGAGATGCGTAATGTAGCCATATATTAAGTATTGATACCAATTTTAAAAAAAAAATGTAAACAAAAAATAATATATATATATATATTTTTTTTTTTTCAAAATCGATATCGATACTTGGCAAATGCATATCGATAATTGAATCGCGGGAGAAAGTATTGCGATATATCAAAACATCTATATATCGTCACACCCCTAATCTACTCTGTGTAGTGTGTTTCAACAAAAATCCTGTACAAATAATAACAAACAAAAGATTTACATCTAGTTAGAGAACTAGACCCTTTGTGAAAAAAAAAAAGAGTCACAGATTGGCTGAGTGAGAGCGGTCCTCTCTCTAGAACTTTTCTGCCTGAACAAGCTGATCTAAAGATGTGACAGAGGCCAAACGAACATGCATGTGAAAACTAGAGCTAGAGCCAGACACCTTGAGATTGGACAATTTATTGTGGTATTTTTGTGGTTAGTTGCAAAAAAGTTTGTGAAAATTATGTATCCAAGCTTTAAAATGCTAAATATATATTAATGAGTCATAGATGATGTTTGAGTTGATGTTTGTCCAGGGCCAGATGTAACAGCCGGAGACGTTTGACAACAATATTAATTATTCTATTATAAAACATTAAGAGTGGACCCTTTATCTGCACCGATATTTGACTTTGTTTTTTTTTTACTTGTGTAAATGATGAGTCTACTGCTCATGTTGTAACATACAGTAGTTCTACTTCCTGTGTATGTGCCTAAACCGAGTAGTTTAGTTTGATCATAATTACAATGACTTTTCATTTGGATTAAGTCACATGGTGGGCGGCACGGTGCCCGTTCCTACAATCCCGGTTGGAACTTTCTGAGTGAAGTTTATACAGTATGTTCTCTCTGTGTCTGTGTAGGTGCTCCGTGTCACAAAAATAAAAGCAGTTAAAAGTCCTTATGAGGGAATGAATGAATGTGTTCACTTTCCTACATCACCCCCGACTTAAACGTAAGCAGTCCCTGCTACGTTAAAACCATACTGTTCCATCCACCTGCTTAGTCCTCCATTTCTCCGGCGGGCACCATTCCATGTATCCTTAAAGGCGCTATACCCGTTTCTGCAATGTTTGAATGTTTAGCACCGCCCCCCAACTCGCTCAATGGCTTCTCATTTCTCCTACGCTCTCATAACACAGAGCCATCTAGCTCAACTTCTTCTTCTACTACTTCTTGTAAGCTGTACAACAATCACTGATGAAATGGTACTAAAGTAATGCACTGCTAACACAATATATAAGTAAAAGTATACTGCTAGTTTCGCATCCAAATTTATGCATTTAAACATTAGAATATATTCGAGTATTTAATTAGAATTTATTATACAGCTCCTCACAGCAGCAGTAGAACACTCCATTAACTTGAATGTAATTCTACCGATAATTTTTTTATTGTTAATCGGACAATACAGTATACATTTACATCCTTAACACACATGCACAGACTTTTTCAGAATTTCTTGTTATCGTTTTCATGACCAAATTACTATTTTAATGTGACAAAAAGCGATCGCGAAAAACTCATAAGTAACCATTAACATGTATTTCCAGGGAGCTAGCTAGCTTAGCCGTTACCTGCCTAGCACGTCCCGGTGGAACCTTTGGGAGCTAACTATTTTATTTGCAGTTATTGAATACATTTTGAATTGTAAGGGCTGTCTAATATGTGTTCGAATATATATATATATATATATATATATATATATATATATATATATATATATATATATATATATATATATATAATATATAATTTTTATTTTATTTTAGAATTATATTAGAATTTTGAAGCTGAAGCCCTAGTTTTTAGCAGCGCTGTAGGGGCTAGAGGACGCAGGCTGTTCGCTGCTCGTTCTGTGAGCGGAGAAGAACGAGCGGCCCGCTAAGACTCTACTCAGCACTTTTCACTGCTTGTTATTCTTACACAGCTGAATCAATTACCTCAAGTTTTCAATTAAATTACGGATTATAATACAACTTGTATGTAGTGATAAGGATTTGTATCAACTACTTAGAAAAAAAATCGGGTATAGCTTCTTTAAAAACAAGTTCATAAATCTATTAAAATCATCCGCGGGGCTTCCAACTATTCCACCGTCTGGGGGCAGGGCCTCTGTGTCCTCAAAGGCCGTCTCCTTCAGTCCAGTGAAAAAAAATGCATAAAATGATCACACCAGTCCTTAACCCTGCCGAGCAACGCCAAAAACAAGTGTCCCCCGCCTCCCGCTGGTATGGGCCCTCGGTTGGCGTCTGCGGAGGGAACACAATTTCCCTGTCAGTCTCTCCCAAAGTTATTACTAATATTACAAGTCTTGTGGTGCTTATGGGGCCATCCCTTAGTCAGCGTTTAGAGAGTGTTGTATAAATCAGCGGTGGTCCCCAGGTCACGTCCTCTCCACGCCGCCTCAGACTCACACGCTCCCGGTTCCTCCAGAGCACTGGACACAGTGAAGCCTCAAGATAGGAGGGGGAATGGGGCAGAGAGCCAGACAACATTACAAGTAAGGAGTAAGTATAATACACGTCCCTTTACAAGTCTCAAGTCAAGTCTGAAGTCCAATGGTTTGACTTTAGAGTCTTTAGGAATGGAGTATAAAGTATTTTAAGATAACAATAATCTTAGGAATAATTTTGCTGGTGCATTCATGTTGGTTGTGATTTCTATGTGATTTGATTGGATGTTGTGCCGCACATAGCCAAGAGAGAGCAGTTTGTGTGTCACGGGTTCTCCAAAAAGTTGGACTGGTCAGGTTTTCTTTTTGTGACGTCACAATTGTGCACCCTAATCCTGGCGCAAATAAACAAGAAAGACCTCAATGTTTGGTTTGGCCAACTTTTCCGTAATGTGTGTGGAGAATTCCAGGATACAGTTGGAACCAGTTGGAATTACTATTGACTATGGAGTCTTTATGGGAAGTAGTAAGTCTTTAAGTCCAAGTATGTCGTAGTCATTAAGTCCAAGTCGAGTTGCCAGTCTTTTCACTATTTTTTCAAGTAATCATATCAATGACTTTTTTCGGGGTAGCCCTCGTGAATAAAGTCTGCAGTACCACGGGCGCCCCCTGTGCCCGTAGGTGGGACAGCTATAAGCTAGTAATACCCTATCCAGTTATTATTATAGATCCATGGTTTTATGATATCAAGTAGCTAACTTGCCCAACACTAATTAGCTTGAATCTCACAAATAAGGCTAAAAGGCTAAAAGAGTTGAACACTATTATGTACAAAACTGATGAAAATATGTTTATACTTTGTTCAGATGACAGTGAAACCTCCTACAGATTCCAGCCAAGACTGCTGTCCGCTGCTGTGAGAGGTCATTCTCCTACGTCATCGCCGCCATTTTGGCGAAAAGTGCGAGTTCAAAGCAGTTTTTAAAAAAAACATAATTCATCTGAACATGTCAAAATGAACACCCGAAATACTATAAACCCATATTGTAGTTATATATTCTGGATAGCAGTATGGTAAATTCTAGTACTACTTTAACAAAAATTTTGGCATTTTGCGCTTGACAAACCAGTAGTCTCTTTCAACGCGAGCTAGCCGGCTAAACACAAACAAACACTAGCGGGGCGGTTCCTGTTTCTGGTTCCTATATTTTTTCTAACGAACTGTGGCCGCAGCTAAAAAGAAAACTACAAGTAACGTAGGTCACACAAATTGATTGCAAAAATGTGGAAAATCACGCCGTTAATATTGATTTGTGTTATCCCTTTAATAAACCGATATTTTGGACAGCACTAAAAAGAACAGCCAGGGATACAGGACACATGGGAGGTTTCCTTGGGCCGTGCTTAATTCGTAAAGTGGAAGGTACCAGAACACAATGGTTAAATTGATATGGTGAAATTGATTAGCGATCACTTAAACATGTTCTAAGCAATGCAAAATGTTGTTGGTCAGTTCTTTTGGGCATACACGCCTCACTCATGGTTCACATCAACTTGATCCCCCAATTGTGCTTGCGGTGTCAAGTTTGCGGCATTAACCTGAACAAAATCATCGGCAACAGACAAGAGGTATTTTACATCCACGTAGATGTAGCAGATTGCAATGTTGAATGTAGTTCCAATTTTGTGTTTGCACTTGATGTTCGTTCGCACGATTTCAAAATGGTCGGCCTATTTTCCAGACCGGTGAGACCCCACACACGGAAATGGAAATAAAAAAATCAAGGGTCTAACCACTTTGGTCGTACAGTGTGTGGTGCGCAGCCACAAGACATAATCACGCAAACCACACATGAACCGATTTCACTCCCGAGCATCCCCAGGTCAGATGGGAAATCTTGCAAAATCTCTTGAGATCAACCGTGACTTCAGAGTAAACAATCATGGCGGACGGAGAGGATGCAGTTGCAATAAAAGAAAAGAGAAAATGCTACATCATCTCTGACGTCCACCGGACTTTCTGGTGCACCATGCCGCTGACTGTTTTTTTTGGTGTTTCCTCGCCACCATGTTAGCTAGTCTTCTGATTGGCCATGCGCTGCAGTCCACAGGCAACGGGATCGTCTGTGGGGGACACCACACACAAAGAGAAATCAGGCCAAAAAAAATCCAACATGTTGGATATCCCCGATTTGAGATCGGAGCAGTCCAGAGTCTTAACAAACCACACATGGCAGAAAAATCCATCAGATTTTATTACGTAAATTGTTTTTAAGATGTCGTCAGAGGTGAATCAGGTCTTGAATCTGCCAAATTTACAGCCGTGTGAACAAGGTTTAAAGCTGTGTGGTTTTGTTTTGTTTTCATTCCGTTGTGATTTGCACAGATTTATTCAATAATAATTAAAGGCACTTTATTACATTGAAATGTATTTGTGTTTCACGTGTAATATTGTGTCATTTTTTGATTAAACTATGACAAGAACATGAACTATGACTATGCCAAATAAGGACTTTTAAAAATACTGAAATATGCAACAACAACAAAAATAGTATGCATTAGCGCTCCTTCTCAGACATATTTCTTATGATACCGCACTGTTGTCAACTTGTCTTATTGTATTTGTGTGTACATCTGCACCTGTATTGTGCCTTTGAGCCAGAAGGTCGTGGGTTCGAGCCTGACCTTCACCATCAACTCCCACTGATGTCTTCTGTCGTTGTGTCCTTGGCAAGACACTTAACCTCTAGGAACACGCCCCACAGTGGGGCGGCTGCGGCTGTAAAGTGCCAAACTGCTGTTGTGTCCTTGGCAAGACACTTCACCCCCTTTGCCTAGAATGAGTCTGGTGTGTGTGTGAATGGTTGGTGGTGGTCGGAGGGGCCGATGGCACATACTGGTTGCCTCGTTTCTGTCAGTGTGCCCCAGGGCAGCTGTGGCTACAGTAGTAGTTTATCACCACCGTGTATGGGGTGAAAGAATAATGACATGTAAAGCGTCTTTGAGTATCCAAAAAAGCGCTATATAGAGTGCGAAAGTATTCGGCCCCCTTGAACCTTTCAACATTTCGCCACATTTCAGGCTTTAAACATAAAGATATAAAATTTACATTTTTTGTCATGAATCAACAGCAAGTGGGACACAATCGTGAAGTGGAACGAAATGTATTGGATAATTTAAACTTTTTTAACAAACAAAAAACTGAAAAGTGGGGCGTGCAATATTATTCGGCCCCTTTACTTTCAGTGCAGCAAACTCACTCCAGAAGTTCAGTGAGGATCTTTGTATGATCCAATGTTGTCCTAAATGACTGATGATGATAAATAGAATGCACCTGTGTGTAATCAAGTCTCCGTATAAATGCACCTGCTCTTTGATAGTCTCAGGGTTCTGTTTAAAGCGCAGAGAGAACCATGAAGACAAAGGAACACACCAGGCAGGTCCGAGATACTGTTGTGGAGAAGTTTAAAGCCGGACTTGGATACAAAAAGATTTCCCAAGCTTTAAACATCTCAAGGAGCACTGTGCAAGCAATTATATTGAAATGGAAGGAGTATCAGACCACTGCTAATCTACCAAGACCCGGCCGTCCCTCCAAACTTTCATCTCAAACAAGGAGAAGACTGATCAGAGATGCAGTAAGAGGCCCATGATCACTCTGGATGAACTGCAGATAACTACAGCTGAGGTGGGAGAGTCTGTCCATAGGACAACAATCAGTTGTGCACTGCACAAAACTGGCCTTTATGGAAGAGTGGCAAGAAGAAAGCCATTTCTCAAAGATATCCATAAAAAGTCTTATTTAAAGTTTGCCACAAGCCACCTGGGAGACACACCAAACATGTGGAAGAAGGTGCTCTGGTCAGATGAAACCAAAATCGAACTTTTTGGCCACAATGCAAAACGATATGTTTGGCGTAAAAGCAACACAGCTCATCACCCTGAACACACCATCCCCACTGTCAAACATGGTGGTGGCAGTTCACTTTGGAGAGACCCAAGAGGGAAAATGCAGTTAGGGAGTTTGTTGATTGAGTATGTTTGGCGCCCTAGGCCCGGGAGAGATGCTGATGAGTGCGGCGCTTGCTCGCGCGCATATTTATTATATTTTGATAATATGAAGGTATGTTTATAAATGACTTGTTTCACATTAGTTGGATTGGATAGTCTTTTCTGATTAGAATTAGTTCAGTTACTGTGGACTGAACCAAAACAGGACCAAATAGAAAGATTTTCTACTTTTGTGGGATCATCAAGACTATTGGTCCTCCTAACTGTCAATCATTCTGGTGATACGTGCTCGTCAAATAAGACTAAAGAGTTTTGTTCAAAAAGTGGAGAGGGTGGTTTTTTCCTAAGAAAATTGGGAAATCCTGCTTCATATCTTTAAGAAGAAATGTAATTGGAGACTAGTAAAAAACATAACGTAACAATACTAACTTCTAAAAACATGTTGGCTTAACGTTTCTTATGGAATCAAATTTCATGGTTGCCTTCTTGAGAAAATTAGAAGTGGATGACATGCCCTTGTCGCCTAATACCATCAATGCTTCTATTTAATGTAATAATTTAAAATCATCTCAGGGGCCACTGGAAATGGTCTCACGGGCCGTATCTGGCCCCCGGGCCTTGACTTTGAGACCTATGCTCTAAAGGGTGAGAGGCCCCCGTGGGTTAGAGATTGTGAAAGAAAAAGAACCTACACAAACAGTTCATTCTCAGGTTCAAGGCCTGTATTTATTCACTCTTTTTGATGCTCTTGGTTTATCTATGACTTTAATATCTCCTTTCTAGTTTTGTTAAGCACTTTGCCTTGGGTATGAGATGTGCTATACTAATAAACTTGTCTAGCCATGTCTTCTCATAAGTCCCAAGTAATCAAAACCCTCTGTATCTGTGTAAAAGTGAAGAAAACAAAACATGACGTGGACTATGAGTTATTTCTGCGTAACTTTGTCATGACAATCTCAGTTTTTACACAATTGTACAAACGTCTCCTAAAAGATTCATAAAGAGCGTGTGAGTGAGTTGTTGCAGCCCCAGACCTGATGTTGTGAACAGCTGCTGTTGGTTTGAACAGGAGGAAATAATCTAGTATTACAGCCTCAGGCAAACAATCATGAGTATTTGCTCTTTTCCGAACGTCACACTGATTCACACCGATCTCTCGTTTACAACCACGATTTCTGTCACTTCAGTTCAATATCCGTGTGAATTATTAGAAGCACTGAACTGAAAATAGACTGTATACACATGGACAATGCTAACCCGCTCGCTCAACCAAGCCCAAGCCCAATAGGGAAGTGCTCATGATGAAGTTTTGCTCCAACTCGCTCCGCCTCCAACTGACTTCCTTGTAAAAGTAAACTCCTCTTTCTCATTACCCGAGGTCAAGCTGTTTTTGTTTACATTGAGTTCTATGAGGAAAAATTCTGGGTAGCCCTTGTGAATGTAGTCTTGTTTAGTCTGCAGTACCACGGGAAGCCCCCGAGCACATGGGTCCTTCAGCTCCAGTATAAGTTAGTACTACCCTAACCAGTTATTACACTGGGTAACAAAAAAATATGTTTTGAAAATAGTCCAGGATTTTCCAGCTGAATTAGACTAATTTTGATGCTCTGAGTCCGAAAATGACCTTGGTTTTGCTCAATCAGGTCAGGATTTTTTGCTACAGAAATATTTTTTAAAATCGATTTTGCGTAAAAAACTCATTTCGGCGGATCATCAGCTGAGAAACCCTTGACGTTTTTTCCGTTTTCCTCAAGAAATAAAAGTCAACCTATTCAAAGTCATTCAGTTTTTATTTACTCCATCAAATTTGATAAGCAGAATTCATAATAACGTAGACGTACGTAATCCGTAACACTATGGCTATATCTGATTTTCGGATTCAGAACACCAAAATTAGTCTAAATCAGTTGAGAAACCCCTGACCATTTTTTGGCTGTCAACTTGTGTTATTATAGATTTATGCGCCGGGGGTATAACCACTTCCTCAACAACATCCTCCTCAGACAAGCAGACCTGCTCAAAGCACACCTAGCACTATTTGATCCACCACCATTGTTGTTTACGTTTGTTCTCGGCTACTGCACAGGTCCACATATATAGGGAGGAAGTGGTGAGGTCATCGCAGCCAGAGAGTTCACAGATTTGTCTTTACACGGCCGTGAAACGATCCCCCCGCTGCACTGCCTATCTGTTTTGTTCTACTTTGCAGACCGTCCAGTCCAGAGGTTGAACACTCTCTGCTGGTGCTACATTAGTCAGCTGGTACATAAACACAAAAACAGTCTCATACAAAGAGAAGAAAGCGCACGGAGCATAGGGTCAATGTTTATTTACTCTGACAAAGACGCAGCAGAAAGAGAACATTCCTCTAATGGACGAGGCCACAAGTATAACAGCCAATTAAAGAGACGTCTCTGGTTTTAAAAGGACTGAGCTGACCCAGGCATTCTGCATTTACATTCCACTCTAACTATTTTATGTTTTATTCAAAGCAGCGACAGAAACTGAATACAGCCAAAGAACAGTGTAACCAGCAAATATGATGCAGTATAAAACAAGCACTTGGGTCTACAGCCTCAGTCCTGGGTCTACAGCCTGAGTCCTGGATCTACAGCCTCAATCCTGGATCTACAGCCTGAGTCCTGGATCTACAGTGGCAGTAGTTACTCACTGAGCTCTGATGCGATCACAGAGATGTTATGCCAGGCCCGGTCCTCTCGGTCGATGGGGCGCAGGAGGAAGATGGAGCCGTTCCCTGGGTGCACGTTGAAGATCCGGTCCAGGTCTGTGCGGCGGTCAATGGCATACCTGCAGACAACAACCACAGAGTAGGATATGTTTAATATGTTACGTAGATACTGTATGTGCAGTGGTCCCTGGTTTATCTCGGGGGTGACTGGGGTTTCTTGTGGATCAGAGAGACCAAAGAGAGAGACCAGAGTGAGAGAGAGAAACTAGCGAGAGAGACCACAGAGAGGCCAGACAGAGGCCAGAGAGGGATCAGAGACCAGAGTGAGAGACTGGTGACAGACCAGAGAGAGGCCAGCATGAGAGGCCAGAGAAAAATAGAGAGAGGGAGACCAGGCAGAGAGAGACCAATAAGTATTGCCTATAAGTTCATTTTTGTATTTCCTCAGGTGAAATAACGTTCTTTACAATCACAAATCTGTGTTTGCAGTTCCCTCTGGTGGCCACACAGGGAGTTACAAGAGGAGTTACATGGTAGCTTCACCATACTCAAGACATGGGACAAAGTAAATAGTCCCATTTAAATAACTAATTCATAATTTATACATTTTAATAGCCTAAAATCAAGCATACCAGTTACTTTTGAAAGAAAGTAACAAGGTTATCTTTATTCATTTGAGGCATTTCACAGACCAATGTCACGCAACTCTTATTCTATAGGTCTCACATCCAGGCCATGAGATTGAATACTGTATATGAAAACAAATGAGTGGCATTTCTATCTTAATTAAAGCCTGCCTCAGTCGCTCTGGTTTAATTAAAAACCACTGGGAGGGAGAATATGTACTGCATATTTACTGCCTTTACATCTCACTGCACTGAACGGCCACGACTTAAGGAAAACAGAAAAAAGGACTTATCCAGAATTAGGGGTTAATGGAAACCACCGCTGCGGTTCTAGTCCTGGATCTACAGCCTGAGTCCTGGATTTACAGCCTGAGTCCTGGATCTACAGCCTCAGTCCTGGGCCTAAAGCCTCAGTTTTGGATCGGCAGCCTCAGTCCTGGGTCTCCATTAAATTGAATCTTACTTGACCGGGCTGCGAGCTCCATCCGGGTCCACCGCGCTCACGGCCCCCACCGCGGCCCCCACCCCCGCGTCCTCCTTGACCTCCAGCTGGTACCAGGTCTTATCGAAGTGAGGGGGCTCGTCTACATCCTCCACGCTGATGCGCACCGTGGCCACGTCGCGGGAGCCGGCGGACGTGAAGCGCGGGTCCACCTGCGTGTTCTGCACCTGAACCTCCACCGTGTAGGACTGCTTACGCTCAAAGTCCAGAGGCTGCGGACAAGACGGGTCAGAGGTTATTGGGGTAAACAAAGGATGCAATGTCATGACTATTGAACAAGACTGGTCTGCCTCGTGACTTCAGCATATGACTAAGTAAAAAAAACACAAATAGTCAGTGACAGCACTGTGCTATCCTCTTCCTACGTAATCTGTCATCATTAGGACTTCAGCGGCAGTCTGTCCATTGATATTCACCCGCTGTCCCATTATCTGTTTAATGGCGAGATGTTGGTACCCCTGAATCTGCACTTGTGATCTCTGTCCCCGACCCGTGAGCTGGGAGTCCTGCACCGCACAAACTCACTCCTGAATCTACAGCTTCAGTCCTGGATCTACAGCTTCAGTCCTGGAACTTCTCGGTGGGAAAAGATCCCTCTTTCTGGGTCTCCCCGAGATTTCTCACTTTTTTTCTCACTGGACTTTTGAGTGGTTTGTTTGCAGAGTAGCTCAGTTGGTAGAGCATTGGCCTTAAGGCCAGAAGGTCGTGGGTTCAATTCCCACCTCTGCACCTTCTCCACCGACTCCCACTGATGACTGCTGTCGTTGTGTCCTTGGGCAAGACACTTAACCCCACTTTGCCTGAAGCCCCCGCTGAGAGATCAAGGCTATGCTCACACTCAGAGCAGCCATCCTCCTGTGGACTCACCACCTGCAGAGGGTCAGTGAGGGGCTGGTGCTATGAGACTTGGGTGGCATCTCTGACTGCCACCCCCCTGACCCAGAAATGGATTAAAGGGTAGAAAATGGATGGATGGATGGATGTTTGCCGATGCAGGAGGGTCTAAGGACTGTGATGATCCAGGACATTTATTCACATCTCCGGACAGTCATCCGGCTCCTTATGGACCAATGGCTCCTATGTGTTTGTTATTATTGCATTTAATCCTAATCCTAATCCACAACTATAAAGTCCTCCGAGAGATGACCACTCTTGTGATGTAGGGCAGTAGAAATATAGCAGCGTATGAAGGTGGAGGCGGACCTTGTTGACGGTGACCACGCCCTCTTGGCTCAGTTTGTCGGTGGAGATCTGGAACACGTCCATCCCATCTCCGCTGACGATAGTGAAGAACATCTCAGCATTCGGCCCAATGTCGCGGTCTGTGGCGCGGACCCGTCCCACCGCCGCACCGTGTTTGAAGGACTCTGGAACTCGGAACTGGTAGATACCTGCACACACACACACACACACATCAGAATGTCAGGGATTTGGATTTGAGACAAGGACCCAATCATTTGCTTCTCTGACCTCCATCATCACACCATGTTGAAGAGCTTTCTGACCAGCAATAAGAAACTGGCTCCAGCTAGCTTAAATTCAAATTGGCTAACACTATCGTGTTGTCACACTGTCAGTCTGCTACTAAGGAAGGGTGTATGTTTGAAGCGGTCTAGAGTAAGTTGGAGTTACATGTAGCTTGTCTAAACTTTTACATTTGGCCACAAAACTTAAAAGTACTTAATGAAAGTTCTTTAAAATCCCTCTAGCCCCAGTGGAGGGGTGTTTACCGCAGATTTACATTTCATTAGCTTTAATTCATTAAGACGGCTTCAGGAGAGAATTATGGATGCTCCGCGCTCCGCTCCACACGGAGTGAACCTCGCAAAGTGCAAGATTTGACAGAACGTTGCAGATGGGTTGGTGAATACAATAAAAAGGGTGTTTTTAAAAAGTAAATTTTCCCAGTTTTGATGGGTGTAGTAGCTCCCGCTGAATGATAACTAGCTACTACAGGCAAAATTTGGGAAAAATATTGTTTTCCCCTTCACAGTAATGAAAATGAAATTATAAAAATTCACTAAAAATCAACAAAGACAGTTTTCCCAGTTTTGATGGGTGTAGTAGCTCCCAATAAGTGATAGCTAGCTACTACAGGCAAGAATTTGGGAAGAAAATGTTTTCCCCTTTACAGTAGGAATAATGAAATTGGAAAAAATCACTAAAAATCAACAAAGATAATTTACCCAGTTTTGATGGGTGTAGTAGCTCCATTTGAACAATAGCTAGCTACTACAGGCAAGAATTTGGGAAAAATATTGTTTTCCCCTTCACAGTAAGGCATAATCACGCAAACCACACATGAACCAATTTCACTCCCGAGCATTCCCAGGTCAGATGGGAAATCTTGCAAAATCTCTTGAGATCAAGCGTGATTTCAGAGTAAACAATCATGGCGGACGGAGAGGATGCAGTTGCAATAGTTTGCAGTTTGTTTTTAACAGAGAAAAGAGAAAATGCTACATCATCTCTGACGTCCACCGGACTTTCTGGTGCACCATGCCGCTGACTGTTTTTTTTGGTGTTTCCTCGCCACCATGTTAGCTAGTCTTCTGATTGGCCACGCGCTGCAGTCCACAGGCAACGGGATCGTCTGTCCCCGGGGGACACCACACACAAACAAAGAGAAATCAGGCCAAAAAAAATCCAACATGTTGGATATCCCCAATTTGAGATCGGAGCAGTCCTGAGTCTTAACCAACCACACATGGCAGAAAAATCCATCAGATTTTATTACGTAAATTGTTTTTAAGATGTCGTCAGAGGTGAATCAGGTCTTGAATCTGGTCTTGAATCTGCCAAATTTACAGCCGTATGAACAAGGTTTAAAGCTGTGTGGTTTTGTTTTGTTTTCATTCCGTTGTGATTTGCACAGATTTATTCCATAATAATTAAAGGCACTTTATTACATTTAAATGTATTTGTGTTTCATGTGTGAAATTGTCATTTTTTGATTAAACTATGACACGAACATGAACTATGACTATGCCAAATAAGGACTTTTAAAAATACTGAAATATGCAAAAAAAAAAAATTAGTATGCATTAGCGCTCCATCTCAGACATATTTCTTATGGTACCGCACTGTTGTCTACTTGTCTTATTGTATTTCAATCTGGAGAGACGAGGAGACAAAATGCATTTGAAGTTTTTTATTGAGAGGTAGTTTGGCGTAGGGCTGGGCGATAAAACGATAACGATATATATCGCGATAGACATGTGTTCGATATCAATAGAGAATTTTATTTATTTATTTATTTATTGATTTATTTGATAGGGACAAGTGAACACAATCAACATGTGAAACACTACAACATTTATAGCCAAGGCTAGTTTGCAATGTCCGTCCCTAGGAGGGCTTTTAACACAATTAAAACACATTATACATTATAAAATTCACATTATACAAAAGCAGATGTTTTCCAACTCATTGATGCTCACACACCTGGTTTGTTTTAAGAAATCGCTTTAGTTCATGTTTAAAACCAGCCCAGTCAGAGTTCAGTTTTAGCTGAGGGCTTAAAGAGTTCCAGAGCTTTGCCCCCTGGACCGAGAAGACCGACTGTCCGAATGTGGTTCTCCTGAGGGGCACTTTCACATTCCCGTTAGAGGAGCCCCGTGTGACGGATCTCAGAGGAACTAAGAGAGCACTCAGGACAGCAGGGGCTCGACTGTGCAAACATTTGTACAATAATTTACAATTACAAAATTTAATAAAATTATCAAAACTAAGAAAATGTAGTCTCTGCAACACCTGGCAATGGTGTGTTCTTATTGGCTTTTTGTCCAGTATTTTTATGGCTCTGTTGTAGAGCATTCTTACTGGTTTGATGGAAGAGGCTGTGGCCTGGGACCAGCAGATGATACAGTAACTTATCTGAGAAAAAATCATGGCGTGTAGAAAGATATTGGCTGCGTTGAAAGGTAAACAATCTCTGATTAATCTGAAACTATACAAACTTGATTTAGTCCTTTTTACAATCTTGTTAATGTGACTGTCAAATTGCAAGTGAGAGTCCAGAATTAGGCCTAAATATTTGAATTTTCTCACTTGCTCAATGTGTTGCCTGTCAATTGTTAGGGGTAGGTTCTCAGTGGGACGTGTTCTAGATGAAAAACAGACAGATTTTGTTTTACTGACACTATCTAATGGGGTCGATAGAATGTTTGATAGTTTAACTTAACTCCGTCAGGAAAAACAGGAAGAAAACACCGGAAGTAAAGCCGACTGATAAGCGCATGGCATTGTGGGGGATGTAGGCAGAGGCTTCTCGACCAATAACAGCCGAGCAGGAACCGCAAAACTTTGTGGGAAATGCAAAAACAACAACAACCGCAGCATGCGTGGCGTCCATGGATCTATAGCTCGTGTTTCAATGCCGTGTCAATGGCTATGCACGTACGTGCGCGGAATAACATGTGCGGCGGCAGAGGCAGTGGACAGACACGATGTATTCGGCGAAAGCAAGAGATTAACTTTTTCCTCGGGAAGCATGTGCGGCACAGAGCCGCACGGAGCGGCCACGGGGACACAAGACCCTCAAACAGCTAAACCAGGAGCTAAACCAGGAATAAAAAACCAGGATTAAACCAGGACTAACAACGAGGGACACAGTCTGCTAAGGTTGGTTAGCCCACACGACAAATATATTTATTTAGGTTAAAAAAAAAAACTCAATATATATCGTTATCGACCGATATGAATGACCAATATCGTGATATGGTTTTCAGCCATATCGCCCAGCCCTAGTTTGGTGCCCTAGGCCCCGGTGCGGCGTTCAGTCAGCAAGGCTCCTGCGAGAGTGCGCGCACAATCCCCCGGGACCTAGGCACTGGTGGCGGCATTTGGCAGCAGGAAGGGCATGATTGAGGCAGGGTGAGAAAAAGGAGGAGGAGGGGAGGCGGTGGTTTGCAAGGCTTTGAGAAGGCCGTAAAGTGGGAGTTTCTCCGCTTTTAAGCGGCTGGCCTGGTCGGCATAGATTGGTTGGAAATGGGCGTTTGCTGTGCGATAGGCTGGGGATGCGAGGCCGGCCTGGAAGGGGTGGCTTTGGCTGACGTCTTCCAAATTAAATTTCCGCGAGGCTGCATTTGTGTGTACATCTGCCTGTACATATTGTGCCTTTGAGCCAGAAGGTCGTGGGTTCGAGCCTGACCTTCACCATCAACTCCCACTGATGTCTTCTGTCGTTGTGTCCTTGGCAAGACACTTAACCTCTGGGAACACCAGCCACAGTGGGGCGGCTGCGACAGTAAAGTACCAAACTGCCGTTGTGTCCTAAATGTAAAGTGTCTTTGAGTGTCCAAAAAAGCGCCATATAAAACTGATGCATTATTATTATATTATTATTATTGTATGTCTATATTTTCACATTAAATACATGAATTCAAATGAATAAAATTACACAGGATTTTGAGTAGTGCACATTTTGAGTCCTTCTGACAGTAATATTTTTAATGAAGACCATAAAACCCCACTATGTCCACTCCACTTTCGGCATGACTCATGCTGTTCTCACAACAATAACTGTTGTTTCGATTGTTCCCTCTCTCTCTCCCTCTCGCTCTTGTCTGGTGGAGGCTGACGTTCAGGCTCCAGTTCTAGTGGTGTTTTCACAATGTTCACAAGTGTTGGAGCATATGCCCAACGCTGAAGGCTGAGAGTCTTGGAACGGTGCCCGCTCTAAACGTTCGCCGCAGTTTAAATTGAACTTGTATTTCTTCTGCCAGATTCACTCTCTTATCAAGTACCAGATTGCTGCCGGAATCGACAAACGTTCTGTGGCGTTCGGCTGATCACAAAAAATCATTGATTTGAACATGGCTTTTCCGGGGTGGCTAGAAGGGTCAGAATAATGAATTACTCTTCTGGCCCCCCTGGAAAAGTCATGTTCCAGCTTCTTCCCTATGGCAGAAGATATCGTTCGCTGGGATCCAGGACATCTCGTTTTGCTAACCGTTTCTATCCACAAGCTGATATCAGTTTAAACAGAGCACTTTAATGATCCTGCACCTGTATTAAAACTGTTTCAGTTTGATCAATTTCACAGTGTCATTTTTTTCCCTCTTTCCCGTATGTTTTATTTGTTTTTTTTTCTTCATGAACTTGTCTTGTGCACACTGGGGACTTTTGCAAATGTTGTTTTACTGCAAATGGCAAATAAATAAATCTGTATCTCTGTTTTGATTAAATTTGATGAAACATTTTTGACAGAACAACAACTTCAACATTACAGATTAGAGTGGAGCTTAGGCAGAGGTCAAGACTGGTGCATGTGCAAAGGTCAGACTAGTGCATGTGCAGAGGTCAGACTGGTGCATGTGCAAGGGTCAGACTGGTGCATGTGCAAGGGTCAGACTGGTGCATGTGCAAGGGTCAGACTGGTGCATGTGAAGAGGTCAGACTGATACATGTGCAGAGGTCAGACTGATACATGTGCAGAGGTCAGACTGGTGCATGTGCAAAGGTCAGACTAGTGCATGGTGCATGTGCAGAGGTCAGACTGGTGCATGTAAGGCAGGCATGTCAAAGTCAAATACATGCTACGCGCCGAGGGCCGGACTGGTTCAATGTTTCTCAACATCCAGAGGCAGTGCCGGTGACACCTGTTGGCTTGATAAAATATGCTCTAAAGCCAATCCTCATACTGTACATATTAGATGTTATAGACATCTGAGAACATGAAAATAGTAAAAAAAAAAAAAAAGCTCAAACTTGGTGAAATGTAAAAGAGCAGTCTGGACCTCTTTTCGGGGCGTTTTTTGATTAAATCTGCAGAATGGATTATACTTTGGGAAATACAAGTGGATATTCTTCTTCAATAAACAGTTACGGAGAGAAAGACTAAGCAAGGATGGGGAAAGTCTAATTTGTTGGAGCAGCAGAAGACGAAAGGTAAAAAACAAATTTTAGACGTGATTTATTTTGTCCCCTTATTATGCGTTATATCTTTTTAATGCAAAGTCTGATATTGTTTACACTTACATATAAATATAGCTGAGAAAATAAGCTTTAAAATGATATATAGCTTGTGGCTTACGAAGTTCAAAATACATCTGCTGTTGCCAACAGATTGCTGGCCCCCGCTAGCCCCCGCCGACGGGGCTTAAGGGGTCAATACATTGCCTAAATGGCAGGCAATGTCCCGGGGGCCATAGATAATTCATTCGCGGGCCGGATTTGGCCCGCGGGCCTTGACTTTGACACATGTGATGTAAGGGGTCAGACTGGTGCATGTGCAGAGGTCAGACTGGTGCAAAGTTACTGCTCTGTCCTCCCTCTGCTGCTGCACCGCATCAGCATCAGTCACATTCTGCTGGTAGCATTTTAGCACTGCCCTGCATCAAGCTTTCATTCGTGCTGCAACTCTCCTCCTGATCGCCGCCTCGTCAGTCAGACCTGCTTTTCTGCTTCTCCTACAGAAGCGTCCACTGCCACACTCTAAAAAGTAATGACTTAACCCAACAAGAAGAATTGAGGCAACCCCCCCGAGTGAAATTGTGATTGCTTTTTTAAATTTCAGGCCACTGAATTTTCTCAAGAGTAAAACTTTTTATTAACTGAAGACATACTCAAGAAATACGTGCATTGATATTTTGAGTTGATAAGTGCTTATTTGAGTATCTTCATTTATATTCCTCATTTGATATTGTTTAACAAGTTTAAACCTTTTTTATAATATTGACAAATGTAATGTAATTGTTGTATATAATATTTTAAGTTGGCAAAACCCAACTATCTTAATATCTAAATCATTTCAATTTTACATTTTACAAAACAATTATCTCAAACAAACATATGATTTGACAAGCTGCATTTGCTGTGTGCGTCAACATTTTTAGACATTTCAAATTTAACACTGACATCTTATGAAAACATTTATAAAACCACTATATTACTGGCAAAGGTGCGTAAATCTGTGACAAGGACTTTACAAAAATGTCTCCTGTTTCTCAGTAAATTCTATTGAATATCATATTCAAGACTTCAGAAAGAAAGTTATGTATTTTCAATATAAAACATTAGAAACTTAGCAATAAAAACAATTGTTGCAGTACACAATTACAGTAGACTCGCACTGTTCACAAGAAAACGCTGTTTTTGGGAGAAAACAAGAATCCTTGCACTTGTTTTTAGACCTCCAAAGTGTACTTTAGATGTTTTTTATAGCCCAGGTAGAGCGCACATATGAGGCCCAAGAGTAATGCACAGCACCAATGTACTTTCTTTTCTTCATTTACTTTGGTTTTGGATGATGGTGGAGGTTCTGGATCCTGAAGCATGGAAGCAATGTTCATAGTCATGCTGAAGAGGTTGTCTTCCAGGTCCTCTGTGTTCTTTTAGGGAAAACAATAACAACAAGATGTCAGCTAAGTACACATGTTTTCTATCTATTGTTGCCTGTTGTTCTCAAAGTAGCTTTTTTCTATTTGATGCAAATAAGAAACATTATAGGAACATGTAACAGGCCTATTGCTTACATGTGGAGGTGAAATATTTATCAAACGTTATTTTAGTATATCGTTTCTAATAGATAAATACTCAATTGTTTTAAATCTACATTGTAAACTTAATGTAAGGGTTTGAAGATGGTTCTGCATTTTTGTTATTCACTTGACAGAGAGTTTGAAAATCAAAGCTCAAGTGATGTCAAGTGTGTAAAGGAATAGTTCAGTTTCCATTCCGAGATATGCTCTTACCTTAGCTTGGCCCAGTTGATGTGTACCTCTCTGGTCTTTGTGTGTGGTTCTGTCACTCAAACAGTGGCTTCGCTACTATTCATACTTGCACATTTTCTCTATTTAAATACAGTTACGTAAAGTGTTACACGAGATCTGACTGTGGTCACGCTGTTTCTATTGAGAATAATGAGCGGTAGAGAAGTCCATAGGATTTAGCGTGCAGAAGCTCTCCACGTACTATTACCTCACAATATAGTTCACCATTTTATCCGTTTAGAAAATCAACATTTTTAATTTCAGTGTAACTATACTCGGCTCGTGTAACACTTCACAGAACTGCATTTAAATAGAGATAACATGGAAGAGCTTAGTAGCTTCTAACGTCTCCCTGTTTGACACAATAACAGTAATAGCGCTTTTTTGGACACTCAAAGACGCTTTACAGAAAAATAAGAAACAAAAATAAAAAGCTAAAAATAAACAGTTACGGGTAGGCAGTTTTGAACAGGTGGGTTTTGAGAAGTTATTTGAAGTTCTGTAGTGAGTCAGAGTTCTTAATTTGTGGTGGGAGTGAGTTCCAGAGAGAGGGGGCAGCTGCAGCAAAGGCTCGGCCCCCCAAGTTTGGCACATTGTTCTGATGGGAGTGAGGAGGTTGGAGTCTCTGGATCTGAGGCGGCGGGTAGTACAGTGATGATGCAGGAGGTCGTTGAGGTGGGACGAGGTTGAGGAGGACCTTGTTTTGTATGCGCAGTGGACCCCGGACCCCATACTCCAGGAGACAAAGGACACCGGGGAACGCAGGTTGAACGCCACAAAGCACATGTGGACAGGTTGGGTGAACCCTCGAGTATCCGATGGAGGCGGAGTGTATATTGGTATACTATAATTTTTGTAAAGTTCTCTGAGTATACTGTTGTGATTTAGGGCTATACAAGAATGCATTGAAATAAGTAAATAATGTTTTTTTATTTAGCGCATTGTTTAGCTCTCAAAACAGTTTGGCTTTATCACTAGTTTTTACCTTTTCCTGTTTTCTACTAACCCTATACTTGGTTCCACTTCAGTAGAGCAATAACTCTGTTTGTTTGTGAATCAGATAGAAAGGTTAGTGCTGCATAAAGGACCTAAAGACATGGATGACCCTCAATTATCTGCTTTTCAACCTGGACAATAATATCAATCTTAATTGCTTTAACTTTAAAGGAGATGTATTCTGCAAGGTGCCTTGCTCTCTCCGGGTGGGTGGAGGGGTCCTTCCTCAAGTGGAGGAGTTCAAGTATCTCGGGGTCTTGTTCACGAGTGATGGAAGGATGGAGCATGAGATTGACAGGCGGATCAGTGCAGCGTGCGCAGTGATGCGGTCGCTGTATCGGACCGTCGTGGTGAAGAGAGCGCTGAGCCAAAAGGCAAAGCTCGGAGTAGAGCCGCTGCGTCTCCACGTCGAGAGGAACCAGTTGAGGTGGCTCGGGCATCTGTTCCGGATGCCTCCTGGACGCCTCCCTCGGGAGGTGTTCCGGGCACGTCCCACCGGGAGGAGGCCCCGGGGAAGACCCAGGACACGCTGGAGGGACTATGTCTCTCAGCTGGCCTGGGAACGCCTTGGGGTCCCCCCGGAGGAGCTGGAGGAAGTGTGTGTGGATAGGGAAGTCTGGGCGTCTCTGCTTAGACTGCTGCCCCCGCAACCCGGCAACGGATGAAGCGGAAGAAAATGGATGGATGGATGGTATTCTGCAACATCAACTTTTCTATTTTTGTCTTGTTCTTCATCAGTCACATACCTGGAGTTGTCTCACTGGTAAAATTGCCATCTTTTGAGACTACACAAACTATATTCCAGTGTTACGCGTTACATAAGTAATGTAATTAGTGTAATGTATTGCTTATTGCTGTAACGCGGTAATTTAATGCATGAGGAATCAAACTGGCATGGGACATGTCACCAGAGTATTTATTCTGCTTGACATTATCCTTTAACCCTTTAGTCTGAGGATTTACTACACTGCTTCCACAGTAGGTTAGTGGCCTTGTCAGAAACCAGGCTTCAAAAAGTGAGAAACCTCACATTGACTCCTCAGACAAATACACATCATCTGTTGTTAAACAACTTACATCCTTGTGTGGTCTCCCCTCGTTGTTGCTACTCTTCAGTATTAACAATGTTCAGAGTTGTTTCCTGCTGTCGTTCCTAATGCCTGCTAACATCTGCTGCAAACCAATTCTTTTAACTGTCATGCTTGATTATTGTATAAAACAGAATGTATCCGGCGTTAATGGCGGCCGCCTTCCTGTTACTGAGTGGTTAAATGACTCTATCTCAGGAGCGTATACTGCAGACACATATTTTATTGATCCTGGGGGAAATCATCCTCTTTTTGTCAAAGGCGCCTTTTCACATTGGCACTCTCCTGGCGCCGTTTGCTGCACAGACAAGCCCTGCAGAGAGAGGCCTTTAAAATAATGGCCTAATTTTGGTTAAAAGCAGTGAACTGAAAAATAGGAACTCGCTGTGAAAAGATAAGTGACTGCATTTTGGACTTTACTTTGTGGCAGAATATAGAATGTGGGGCGACAGTCTCATGCATGTAGTTTAGATTAGATTAGATTAGATTCAACTTTACTGTCATTACAAAGTCAGAACAATGCAACAAAATGCAGTTTAGCGTCTAACCAGTAGTGCAATAGCGCAAGTATAGGAAATATTTACAACACAGATAAATATATTTGCATACATGAGAGACTGTACAAGCTACTATTGCTTTAAACATTGATTATATTACATTACATTAAAGTGCATTTAGTGGGCTTTAATTGGCTGAGTGTTCAGGAGTGTGACTGCTCTGTGATAAAAACTGTCTCTTGGCCTACTGGTCCTGGCTCAAAGACTCCTGTAGCGGTGGCCAGAGGGCAGAAGGCTAAAGAGTCTGTGTGCAGGGTGAGAGGAGTCCTTCACAATCTTACGAGCCCGCTGCAGAGTGCGCTGGCTCTGGATGTTCTCGAGGGCAGAGAGTGGAGCCCCAATGATGCGCTGGGCTGTCTTTACCACCCGCTGTAGAGATTCCTGCTCCGCCACTGTACAGTTCCCATACCAGGTCATAATGCAGTTTGTTAAAATGCTTTCTATGGCAGAGCGATAGAAATGCAGCATTACGGACGGGGACATGTGATTCTTCTTGAAAGTTCTCAAGAAGAAAAGGAGCTGGTAGGCCTTCTTGACGAGGCTGGAGGTGTTGATGGTCCAGGACAAGTCCTCAGATATGTGGGTTCCAAGGAACTTGAAACTGTGAACCCTCTCCACCGCCGTCCCATTGATGTAGATTCGGTTGTGTTCTCCTTCACTACTCCTCCTGAAGTCCACTATAAGTTATTTGGTTTTGCTGGTGTTGAGGTGCAGGTTGTTATCAGCACACCAGGTGGACAGATGCTGGATCTCCTCTCTGTAGGCCGTTTCATTGTTGTTGTGGATGAGGCCAATCAGTGTGGTGTTGTCTGCAAACTTGATGATGGAAATAGTGAGGGACACTGGTTTGCAGTCGTGACTGAAATGCTGTAAATACTTAAGCTATTCATTATTATAGTAAACTTATTTATTTACTTTATAAATCTCCCCAAGGTAACGGCTGCTTTACATTGATCCCTCGCTATATGACATTTAACTTTAATCAAAGTCAAAAGAAAACTTTTGTTTGCACCTTGTAGCTCTCTCTCTGTTCTTGTGGGTTATTTTTAGATGTATGTTGTTTTTTCAAAAGAAATCTTGTTGCAGTGACATTCACATCACAACAGTCTGTTTTCATCTTATTAGAAAACATATATTTTACACACTGAGAGCCGATTGGCTGAGGGTGGTCCATTGAAATGTAGCGATAGACCCGAACGGGCTCAGGACACAACCAAAGCTTGACACTTTACAGTCGGCTTACTGACTGTGGCACCTCGTGTTGTGAGAAGTCTCCCATCAAAGTAATAACCAGGCTCTACCCTGCACAGCCTGCTGTAAGTGTTTCGAAGGAAACATCCATCCATCCATTTTCTTCTGCTTCATCCGTTGCCAGGTTGCGGAGGCAGAGGCGACTGTCCTATCCACACACACTTTCTCCAGCTCATCTGGGGTTCACAGCTGAGAGACATAGTCCCTCCAGCGTGTCCTGGGTCTTCCCCGGGCTCTCCTCCAGGTGGGAGGTGCCAGGAGGTGTCCAGGAGGCATCTGGAACAGTCACCTCAACATGGAGAAGCAGCGGCTCTACTTCGAGATCCTCTTGTGTGACTGAGCTCCTCTCCCTATCTCTTATGGAGCGCCCAGCTGAATAGGAAGCCCATTCTGAGCACTTGTATTTGCGATCTTATTCTTTCAGTTGTTACCCAAAGCTCATGACCATAGGTGAGGGAGGGAACCAAGATTGACCGGTTAATCGAGAGCTTTGCCTTTCGGCTCTGCTCCCTCTATACCACAACGGTCCAACCTTTTTCCCGTCGAGCACCATGACCTTCGATTTAGAGGTGCTGATTCTCATCCCAGCCGCTTCACACTCGGCTGCAAACCGTCCCCAAACCGGACCCCCTCCTGCCCCGGCTGCACCTAGAAATTCTGTCCATAAACACAGTGAACAGAACTGGTGACAAAGGGCAGCCTTGGCGGAGGCCAACATGCACCGGGAACAGGTCTGACTTACTGCCGGCAATGCGAATGCAGCTCCGGTTCCAGTCATACAGGGACCGAACGGCCCTCAGCAGAGGACCCCGTACTCCCGGAGAACCCCCCAAAGGACACCCCGGGGAACACGGTCAAACGCCTTCTCCAAATCCACAAAGCACATGTGGATAGGTTGGGTGAACTCCCACGAACCCTCGAGTATCCGATAGAGCAGCCATTCCCAAACTCAGTAACACCGAGGCCCCCTTAAAAATCTGACGGGTCTGCGTGGCCCCCCAAAATAATAACCAAGAAGACAACATTAAGAATAGGCTCTTCTGGTTATTTTATTTTGGGGAAATAGCCTCTGCTACAAACATTGTAATACAAAAATGATTACAGTGGATTATTCAAGTCAAATAATGAACACAAATATTTTAATATTACAAACAAAACATTATAAATTTAACATTAAATAATTATATTATTTTTTTTTATGACCTCCCGCGGCCCCCCTGCAGTACCCTCGCGGCCCACCAGGGGGCCGCGGACCCCACTTTGGGAGACACTGCGATAGAGAGTATTGAGCTGGTCCAGTGTACCGGGGCTGGAACAAAAACCTCACTGCTCTTCCTACCGAGGAGGCTGAGGAGTGTGATCGCACGATAATTGGAACACACCCTTCAGTCCCACTTCTTGTAGACAGGGACCACCACCCCGGTCTGCCACTCCATTGGTACCGCCCCGAGCGCCATGCAATGTTGCAGAGACGCGTCAGCCAAGACAGTCCGACAACATCCAGAGACTTTAGAAAGCCAGAACGTATCTCATCGACTCCTGGAGCCTTGCCACCAAGGAGGCTGCCAACCACCTTGGTGACTCCAGCCAGCGAGTTGGAAGAATCCGCCCCAACATCCTCAGTCTCTTCCTCCGGGACAGAGGACGCGATGGGGGGATTGAGGAGAACCTTGAAGTATTCCTTTAACCGCCCGACAATGTGCCCAACAATGATAATAAGGAATTAGTTTTATACAGCACTCTACTGCACCGTCATAGAGACTTCACATCTCATTCTTTCACACCAAACACAGTGGTTATAGACTAGTACTGTAGCCACAGCTGCCCTGGGGCACACCGACAGAAGCAAGGAAAGCAGTCTGTGCCATCAGTCCTTCCCGCCAACCATTCACACACAATACTCATTCAAATGTGGATGAAGTTTTTGGCCTGGACACATTAACTGTTTTGCACTACAGCCACAGCCGCCCCACTGTGGCACCTGGAGTTTTCCCGGAGGTCTCCCATCACAGCACTAACCAGGCCTTGTCCTGCTTATCTTCAGAGGTCTGACAGGATCTGGCTTTCACCTGCCGGGGCAACATTAAGAACAACTGGCACACATCCCCTCTCCCCTTCTGTTGTGATGGTACTCTTTCAAACTTGTGATGCAGCTGATATATATCATGTGCAGATTAGTTTTGGACAATGTGAATATTTGTATGTGTTTGTGAGTCCTCCTTCTTCCCGGGAGCTCTGACTGCACACGCTGCTCCCTCTGGTGGCAGCATATGGAGTTACAGGGAGCTCTGACTGCAGACGTTGATCCCTCTGGAGGCAGCATAGGGAGTTACAGGGGGCTCTTACTGCAGATGCTGTCCATCTGGTGGCAGTATAGGGAGTTACAGAAAGCATTTTGTAACATAAAGACTTGAATGTTATCTATTGAAGAAATTAATTAACATTCTAACATTAAATTAGATTAAGAAGTAAATAGTTTCATAATCACATTAAAGGCCAAAGAAATTTTTAATATTTCTTCTTAAACTTGTATCTCTCTGACCCAACATACATATAACGACAATCATTTAAGGCAATAATGACTAAAATATGAACTCTAAGAAACCCACCATTCAAAATCATGTCTGAGGATTATAAAGCCGCGTTCAGAAATCCCCCTTTCCCCAAAGAAATACTTGTAATGGTTGTTATGTGTCTGAGCTCCTCTGCTCTCACTAATTACCGACCAACACAACTATTATGAGGAAGTTGGTCTGGATTTTCTGTCTAAGGCTACAGCAAAACAGATCAGAGACAGAACCAAAGTTTAGAATCATTTATTTATGACTTTAAAGGAGACATGTTCCGCAAAACCAACTTGCTTGAGCTTTTAACCATGTTACGACACTGTCAAATATGCCCCAAAACTGTAGCTCCGCTTCTTCTGTCTAAAATCTGGTTTCTTAGTCCTGTAATAGTACAATATCATTATGCCATTATGAGAAAGACCAGAGAGAAAGAGAGACCAGAGAGAAAGACCAAAGAGAGAGACCCACGAGAGAGGCCAGTGAGCAAAACCAGAGAGAGAGACCACTACATCCCTTCCTTCCTGAGACCTGACATCTGTGCCATGTTGCTTTGTTTTCCTGATTCACACACACTGTACTTGAGCTTGTGCCCCTGGATTCACTTAAAACACATTGAAAATGATTCTAGTTGGTGAAATTAGCCGAGTACAAAAGGTTGAGGCCTGTGCTGCCCACGTGCTGAGCTCACAGTGAAGAGAAATGCTCTTAGATACAGAGGATTAGCCTCACAGTGGGGGAGGAGGGACAGGGATGGGGGGGATACTAGGGAAGAGTGACAGGATAGAGCCAATGTTCAAAGCAGTGGTGTCCAAACTTTTTGTTAGAGGGCTTCTTTAGTTCACCAGACGTGTCCAGAGGCCGATAACCCAGATTTTATATCCGTTCTGACTGGATCAAGCTCTTTTGAGCTTTATCTGGAAATAAAAACAACTAGATTCTAGAGGTTCTGATGTAACGAGGTAAAACATGTCTGTATCGGCTGAACTGAATGACACAAATAACACTGAACTTGTGTTTATGATTGTGACGGAGTCATTGCTCTCCCCCTGTCACTAATGCTCTGGTTGTGCGCGCACTCTGGCCATACTCCCCGGTGCGAGATGCGCGCTCCCGGCAGAGTTTTACACACCACAATTAAGCATGTTGTACTCACCGGTCCCGCTACGTAATCGCAGGTCTCCACACATCCCCTTGTTTTCTCCCCTCCATAAACCACACGGTAACAGCATCCATGGCTCGCTGCAGCTCAGGGCGCACACCGGGTTTGCGCCAAGCCCCGGCGATCCAAGATGGCGCCCGATTCAAATGAATGGTTGTGCTCAGTGGCGCTTTGTGACGGCATGGGGGCTGAAAGATTAGCGGAAGTTGCCTGAAACTCGCAAAGATCTATGGGAAACTCGCCTGTATTTGGGCATCGTCTGGTCCTCCCGGTTCTGCGCAGTGGATGATCTCCCATAATGCGTTGCGCCAAACACGCGTGTGTGGGTCTCACACCGGGTCTCACGCACGTGCACAGAGGGGCTCGGCCGCGCTCTGACCAATCAGAGCAGTTCATCAGAGCGGGAGTTAGAGCGAGAGCCAGACGAGCAGAGTTTGTGGCACTAAAGTGTGGATTTAAACAAAACCGAAGGATTTAAGAAGAAAAAAAGTTCAGGATGACAAGGGACACTAAAATCCCCACAAAATCCGATCTTTATTAAAGCTGTAGGTTCTCTGTCAGCTGAGGTTGAGCTGTTTTAATATGCATTGAGTTCTATGGGGAAAATTTCTGGGTAGCCCACGTGAATTTAGTCTGGTCTAGTCTGCAGTACCGCGAGAATCCCCTGAGCACGTGAGTTATTCAGCTACAAGCTAGTAATACCCTATCCAGTTAATATAATACATCCATGGTTTGCGCGCGCGCCTGTTCATGCTCTCCTCCTTCCGCGTACGTAGAACCAGGTGACCGGGCAAACCGAGCGCATCTTTGGCTATGCCATTTATACTGGGGTTACGTGCGCTTTCACGCTTTGTTTGTTTAATGTTCCTTTGTTTAATGATATCTCCCATTTTCATGGAAGGGAATTAAAGGGGAGGTAAGTTGAAATACTAGTATTGATAATTTGAGAGGAGTTTCAACCAGAAAGGGTTGTTTTGTAAAATAATATTAACTATTTTGTGTAACGCCCATGGGAGGGGCCTGGGGCATAAGAGGGGAGCTGTTTGGGCTGTACAGGGAGTCTTTTGCCTGGTTGCAGAGAGGGCAACATCAGGCTATTGTGGTATCCTGGCGTCCTGGCATTCTGAAAGGTTATGTACACAACGTATGTACATTTGTAAATATGTACATATATTGTTTTTTCACATGTTTGTAAATAGCACTGGGGAAATAAACTGGAGAAACAGTTTTTTTTGACTGGCCATTGGTTTTTTGAGAAGTGTTCCCACGACACGGCTAATGAGTAGGTTATGTTAGTTTAGAAGATGACACAGAGGGCCTAATTTTTTCCATGGATCTCAGTTTGGCGTCTACAGATCATTAGCAGAATGAGGGTGTGTTAACACTTCAGTCCCAAGTGAACCAGAGCTTTAGAGAGCCTTAGTGGCATCAGGATGGGTTAAATGCAGAGGACATATTTCCCTACGGGGCCAAAAAAGTGCACATTTACATTTACATAAAGAAGACATACTGTATTTGTGACCACTGAAGGTGGCAACTAACAGCTAAGGTAGCCACTACACATGAAGTACAAAAAACCTGTCACCAGAACTGTGGGGAAAAGATGTCTGCAGTCCACACTCTACTGAGCTTTCCCTGGTATCATTTATTAAATGTCAATGATGGAAAATGCAGCCCGCGGAAATTCAATTTGGTAGACGTCAGCCAAAGTTACCCCCTCCAGGCCGGTTCACATGCCCAGCCTATCGCACAGCAAACGCCCCCTTCCAATCACCCGTACCGGCCAGGCAGCCGCTTAAAAGCGGAGAAACTCCCACTTCACTGCCTCCCAAAGCCTTGCAAAGAATCGTCTGGAGGAATCGCTTTTGTCTACTCACGCTTACTCCTGCGGTCCCTGCTGTCCTCTGTCTTGCTGCGTTGTGGTCTGCTCCTCCGCGTCGCTGCACCTGCTGCGGGTCTCGTGCTGTGGTCCGTGGGTCTTTGCCGCTCTCCTCCTTTGCGGGCTCTTTCTGCGGGTTTGCCGCTGCTCGTCTCGTCGCGGCCTGCTGCTGCATACGGCCGGTCTGGCCCGGTGCGGTGGGAGCCGTGCGCATCCCTGCCTCCTCGTGCCGGTACGGCGTGGTCCCGTTGTGTTGTCCCTTGTCTTCTGGCGCCGTGGGTAAGTATGAGATCCGCGGACGGTTTATTCCCCTCGCATTGTACTACAGGCTCAGTTCGCCCCGCGCTTTGTACTGCAGGCTCAGTTGGCCCCGTGCATTGGTGGGCAAGCTTCAGTTAAAGCCCTCGCATTGGTCTGCAGGCTCTCTTTAACCAAGCTCCGTTTAAATCCTTCACTCTGACTGCAAGCTCCGTTTATTCCTCACATTGGACTGCAAGATCTCAGTTTAATCCCTCACATTGGACTGCGTGCTCTCAGTTTTAATCCCTCACTTGGCCTGCAGGCTCTCTTTAAATCCCTCTCTGGACTACGAGCTCTGTTTAAATCCCTCTCTTGGACTGCAAGCCCCGTTTAAATCCCTCTTGGACTGCGGCTCCCAAATTGAATCCCTCACATTGGACTGCGAGCTCTCAGGTTAATCACCTCATCTGGAACTGTTATATCTGTTATGTACTGGAACTGCTTATGGAACTGCTTATATGGACTGCTATATATGCTTATATCTGGAACTGCTTATGGAATATGGAACGCTTATATACGGAAAATATGGAACTGCTCATATTGGAACTGCAATATGGTAATATCTGGAACGTTATATATAAATAAATAAATATAAATAAATATAAATAAAATAAAATAAATATAAAAATAATAAATAAAAAATAAAAAAAACTGCAGGCTCTGTTGGATCCCTCACACTGGACTGTAAGTTTCAGTTTAAACTCCTCACTTGGACTGCGGGCTCAGTTAATCCCTCACTTGGACCGTAAAACCTGTTTAAATCCCTCACACTGGACTGCAGCTCTCGGTTTAATCCCTCACTTGGACTACAAGCTCTCAGTTATAAATCCCTCTTTCAGGACTGCGGGCAATGTTGAATCCCTCACTCTGGACTACAAGCTCTCAGTTTAATCCCTCACCTCGGACTACAGGTCGTTTAACTCCCTCACACCGGACTGCAGGCTCTCCGTTAAACGCCTCACTTGGACTGCGGGCTCAGTTTAATACCTCACTTTGGACTGCAAGCTCTATTTAAATCCCTCACATTAGACTGCAAGCTCTGTTTAGGTCCCTCGGCGTCTCGTGTCCCGCAACCTCTTCCCGGCTCTCCGTGAGCCCCAAGTCGGCACGCGGCTCGGGCGCGGGAGGTGTCCGTGGGCTACGTTATTGGCCCCTTCTCTCCGTCTCGCTCTAACCCGACGGGCATCGCCACCCGCAAGCACTCCAGGAAGAAGCGTCTCATACTCGTCCTCTCCTGTCCCCGCTCCGGGCCCGCCCGAGCATCAACAGCCCCTTCCCTCCAGCGCCCTTCTCCCTGCAGTCCGCTGCCGTGGACCACGCGATCAGGCTGATAAAGACTTTCGGCCCCGGCTCCTGGCTCTCCAAGGCCGTCATCCCGGACGCGTTCGAGCTGCTGCCATCCACCCCGACCACTGGCGCTGTTCAGGGGTCAAGTGGCGTCGGAGTTCTTCTTCGCAGTGCGGCTCACCTTTGACTGCCGGAGTAGTCCCTCTCGTTCAACAATCTCTCGGAGGCGCCGTGTCGGATTCTGCTTAATTACGCGCGGCTCCCCTCTGTCCTGCATCTCCCCGATGATTCCCTCGTAGTCAACCCACCCTCAGACTGCTCCGGGGGCTCTCTCCGCAAGCTCAGGCTCGCCTTCTCTGCCCTCGGATTCCTCCACTCCGGAAAGACCACAGGCCCCGCCAACGCTCTGGAGTTTCTCGGCATCCGCCTCGACACACGCGCCATGGAGGCCTCCCTCCCGCTGGACAAGCTCGAACGCATCCGCGCTTTCTCCCGGTCTGCCTTGTCCTTCCCGTCACTTCGAGGCGTCCTTGCTCTCCCTCCTCGGGCATCTTAATTATGCCATCCGTATCATTCCTCAAGGTCGTTCTTTTAATTCCAGACTCCTCTCCCTCGCCGGCTCCGTCTCCTCCCTCAATGACGCTGTCTGCCCGGACGCGGGGCGCCGCTCCGACCTGGCGTTCCGGTCCCGTCTGCAGAGCCGCTGGGATGGTGTATCTCTTTTTTTTACAGTGACGTCATCCTGTCTCAGATGCCCCGCGGTTCTTCACGGACGCAGCCCCGTCCGTGGTTTTGGGGGTTTTTCCAGGACCAGTGGTTCGCCGGGCCCCGGCCCGACGCTTTCCCTCGAAGCATCTCCTCCGCGCTCCACGAGATGTATCCCGTGACCGTAGCCTGCGTGCTGCGGAACCATACGTGGCATAGGAAAAGGATTTCCGTGACGTGCGACAACCTCGACGTCATTGAAATAATTAACAGAGGTCGTTCATCCTCTCCCCAAATCACATCCTCCTTAGACGCATCACATGGCTCTCAGTCCTGAACAATTTATCATCACTGCTCGTCACGTCCCTCGTCACCTAACTGTCTTGCTGACTCTCTCTCTCGCTTTAAATTCCAGGAGTTCTGACGCCTTTGCCCTTCTGCCAATCCATCGCCATGCCAGATCCCCTGCACGGAATCCCTCGCCCTGGTCTAGTCCCTCCGTCTCTTCACCTTCTCTCCTCCGCTGCATCCTACATGGAAATGGGCTTCTTACGCATAAGCGAATTCACTAAACCCCCAGCGCCTTTTGGCATCTCCATAAAACACTCGCTAAACTTCCTGGTGGCGGCAGCAGCTGAGTATCCGCAAGTAATGGTCACAGTAGATAGCGGTCACAGTATATAGCGATAGCGGTCACAGTATATAGCGATAGCGGTCACAGTATATAGCGATAGCGGTCACAGTATATAGCAAAAAATGGTTAGCGCATAACGGTCGTCACATATAGCTACTCCGATATAGCGCGATAGCGGCAGTATATAGCGATAGCGGTCACAGTATATAGCGATAGCGGTCACAGTATATAGCGATAGCGGTCACGAAGCGTCACAGTATATAGCGATAGCGGTCACAGTATATAGCGATAGCGGTCACAGTATATAGCGATAGTCACAGTATATAGCGATAGCGGTCACAGCATAGCGATAGCGGTCACAGCATAGAGCAGTCTCGACGTTCTGTCCCCTCCAAACCAGGCTGCAAAACTCCATCAACTCACAGCCTTTTTGGGGATTGGCGCGCTCCATCGCAAGAGCTTCTCCGATCTGAAGGCCGCACCGGGGCCTAGGGCGCCAAACCTCCTCCCAATAAAATACTCAAAAGCTTCTTGTTTTCTCGTCTCTCCAAATTGAAATGCAGCCCGCGGAAATTCCATTTGGTAGACGTCAGCCAAAGTTACCCCCTCCAGGCCGGTTCACATCCCCAGCCTATCGCACAGCAAACGCCCCCTTCCAATCACCCGTACCGGCCAGGCAGCCGCTTAAAAGCGGAGAAACTCCCACTTCACTGCCTCCCGAAGCCTTGCAACCACCGCCTCCCCTCCTCCTCCTCTGCACCCTGCCTCCAATCTGCCTTCAATCTGCTTCCCGCTGCCAAATGCCACCACCAGTGCCTAGGTCCCGGGGGATTGGCGCGCTCCATCGCAGGAGCCTCTCCGATCTGAAGGCCGCACCGGGGCCTAGGGCGCCAAACCTCCTCCCAATAAAATACTCAAAAGCTTCTTGTTTTCTCGTCTCTCCAAATTGAATTAGCCTTTGGCTATAATCTGGCATGTTTGTATTCATGTGTCATATGTGTCTGTTTATTGACATGCACTGTCCCATACAAGTACATACACAAATGTTTTCATACTTGCAATCTGTCTGTAAGTTCAGAGTCAGTTGTCCATCATAAAAAGATTCTAAAGTCTTCCTCTGTACTATGTAGGTGTATTTATATCTAGGGTTATAGAAATTCTTCACTCATGTGTTTGTCAGACCACTCCCTGACCCTAACATCATTGCATCGCGAGAGACATTCCACCAGCTGGAGTCCTAGCCACTCATAGTTTGTGTTTTAGATGGTATCTTAACTTTGGAGCTGGTTCCGTCCAAACTTGGTCCTGTGCCTGGAGTCTCACTGATAGTTACCAGTGCCCACCTAAGAAGTCCTGCAGTGGATCATTCTACACCACACGACTCCAGACTTCCCATGACAGAAACGTTTTTTGATGGGAAAGAAGCACCAGTCCGCCAGATCAGCTCATTCTCTATAATTAACATGTACATGTGTTGCACCCTCTGCTCCGAGAGTTTGGGAGAGGTTTGTGGTGTGTTGTGTAGAAATAAACGAAGGAGATGAATGTTATGTGTGCATTATATACATTTATATTTATATTATCTTTTATCATTCTTACTACGGTAGTAGTTGTTTGTTAAGGTTTTCAATAATTTCATATGAAAGAAATGGATTAAATCAAATATTTTCTAAAATGTCTATGAAATCAAATATTTGTCTGATGTCTGGACCCTGATCTATTGAACTGATCAAGTAAGTGGACCTCTTGCCAATTCAATTGGGGACCCCTGGTATTGAGTGTATCCTACAGGTACAAAAAGCACACTGATGACCATGAAAGCTTAGATGTGTAGAAGTGACACCTTACAGGACAGGAAACCTGGGGACAAACAGAACGCAGTGTAGCGAACATGACATTTATTTGTCACATGCAAAAGTACAACATGCAGAGGAAAAATTAGTCAGAAAGCATTATGCACAGAAGACTCTGGGCTGAGAAAGTGCTGAGTGGAGCGGGACAGGTCACAGCAGCAGAGGTGGTGTAGCCGCAGGAGTGGCTCTTTGCCGGACTCTCGATTTAGTCAACTTTAATTACTGTAAATCTGAATGTGTAGCCTAATAACTGTGTAGCTGTTGTGCAGTTTAAACTCAAATCGGCTGAAAACTATAGCTTTGTCATGCACACACATGTCATCAGGGCTGGTGTAGTGTAGTCCACAGCATCACTGTTAAAACTCACTGTATGCAATCTACCCCACAATTTTTAAACTCACTTTTTGGTTGGGTCACTTATTTAGATGAACATGCATTGGAAAACCCATTGTGATTACACATCATAGCTTAATTCTTGAACATGATAATACAATTTACAAACATGATGTTCATAGTCAGGCTCCTGAATGTTTCAGTCCGCTTCGAGTCTACACCCCAAAGCGTTCTTTTACTATTTTCTTGTGGGAGGGACCGCTCGCTGCCATTTTGAAAATGCTCATATGAAGCAAAAGTGATGGCACATTACGTTCAATGGCGGAGACTATGTCTGTTTTATATTATTATACTGTTTTACACTATATTTACAGTCTATGGTCTGGTCTTGAAAACAAGGTACAGTACAGTATGTACTTTTGACTGTCTTAAATCAAGATTTGCCAATTAAACTAAACCATTTAGTCATATTTGAAGAACCGTTGCTTTATTTTATCATTCCAAGGGAGAAATCTCTTGTACCTTTTTAGCTTATTAATTTATTGTGTTTTTGATTAAAACATGAGGCATACAGTTTCCCCTTTACAATAATGCGAACAGATGCCCACTCAGCAGTTTTAGTCTGTAACTGGGTCAGAACACGGTAGAAAGGAGCCTGAACCCAAACCACAACATTCTCTGAGCGGCCTGACAGAGCTGCTGACATCCTCCCCCCTCATAAACATGTTTTACTTCTTTCCAGAGTGTTGAGAGGAGCCTGGCCACAAACCCAAACACCTCCGCCATACATTTCCGCAGGAGAAGGCAGCGACTGGCATCCGTCACTTATCGGCCGGCCTCGCTGAAGCGGCCGCGAAACCCGATCTTACTGCGCGGCTGAAGCACCAAGCCAACGCAAATAAACACAATAGGTTCTTATCTGAGACACGATCGCAGAGAAGGCGGTGTGGAGGCAGCAGAGCCGGAGGTAACGTCACACAGCGCAGGGAAATGTTTGGAAGTTAAGCAGCGCTCCCTGGTTCAAACCCACGGTGGTCATGGGAAAACCATTCTGATTCTGGGGACTGATAGTCTGCCTGTTTTGAATAGGCAGACTATTCAAAACAGGGCTCGGGGAATACTTTTCACGAGTAAGTTTGACCATTATTGTCGATAGTAGTTTGTGAATATATTACCAAACGGTATTTATATCACCAATGAAATGACACATAAGATCTGAGCATTGAATAGCAAACAAGCTAAGTCTCAATTTCAGCAGCTTCAATTCAACTAATCAAAATAGGAGTTTTGTTGAAGAAAAGTTCAAAATGTATGAGTAAAATAGGAAGAAGTAAATGGGAAATATAGGAAATACATATATATGGTTCTATCATAGTGTTTTCAGGCTTCCATCATATGTGGTTTGATCATATATTAGTTAGGGGTGCAACGGTTTGAAAAAAATCACGGTTCGGTTCGTACCTCGGTTCAGAGGCCACGGTTCGGTTCATTTTTCGGTTCATTTTTCTAAAAAAAAGTTTTGTCTTTTTAATAAACACAGCTCATGTGGACTCGGCACCTGCTCTGACTGCCCCCCCTGACCTAGAAATGAATTAAGGGGAAGGAAATGGATGGATGGATGGAAGGCATATTCCATCCATCCAATTATGTCTATTTAACATAATTAATGAAAAACAACACAAAGTGCAACATAAGAAGGCACTTCTTACCCTCATATATTACACCACCTTCCTGATTCTCCCAAGGAGGGGGTCCATTCTGGGCCCAGTCCAGCCTCATTCACTGCATTTATTTAATTTTTGGCATTATCAGTTGTGACTGGGATATTAGTACTGGGCCTTTGTCTTCCATTCCTCCGCTGCTTGTGTCAGTACCTGCGCTGTGTGTCAGTACCTGCGCTGTGTGACAGTGTGACTGTCGTAGAGGGGGCGTGTCTGCAGCGCCAGACTTTTCATCTCCCAGTCTGCGGTGATGAAGTGAGCGGTTCCGCTCATGGATCTATTATAGTTTCTGCGGGACGTCCAAGCGTCAGTCGTGAGCGCAGCTGAGGATGCGCGGGAGAGTTGACTTTAGCCCGGTCTGACTGTGCGTAAAGGAGCTGCTTAAATGCCGCGACAATAAGCGGTCGTTGAGACGCTTTTTTCACTCATGTCTTTCTTGTGCCACAGTGCTTACACATCGTGACAGTTTTGTCGAATATTAATCATCAGTGTAGTTACAGTGAAGCCAAAATGCTCTCATACTGGGGATTTAAATGACGCAGGGCTTTCAAGTATCTCCGTTCCTCCGCTCGCAATGACCACGCTGTGTGTGGACTGAACAACGTGCGCACAACTTTTTTTTTCATAAATCAAACCGCGGATCACGTCTGTACCGAACCGAAGACGTTGAACCGAACGGATCACGGATCAGTGATGAACCGTTGCACCTCTAGTCGATATACTATGTAACAGTATTTTTGCGTGTAGTAAACTCACCTTGCCGGGGCTTGGTCCTCTGCTTCCACACACACGTGCTTTCGTTTAAGGTGCTCACGCAGAGACGTAGTACTCCCGTGCCAGGCCAAGTCAGTAGCGCAGAGTTTACAGATTACTCTGCTTTTTTGAGAGTTCAAAGTAAAATGCTCCCACACTTTGGATGATTTCGTTCTTGAGCTTGCTCCACTGCCGCTTGCCTCCGCCATCTTGCTGTATGCTGAAGAGAAGCTGTGCGCGAAGCATGTGACATAAAAGGAGGCCAGCTATTGGCTATTCGCTACTTCTCCTGCTGTAAAACCTCCGGTGGCTCATTACTGCCACCATTTGGTCACCGCAGAGTTAAAATATGCACGAAATGAGCAGCTTACGGCAAAAAAAAGTTATTTAGCAACTAATCGATGACTAAATTAGTCGACAACTATTTTAATAATCGATTTTAATCGATTAAATCGATTAGTTGTTTCAGCTCTACTGTGCATCATTCTTTCATTTGTCCTTTAAAGAGAACATAGAACAGTACAATACAAATACAATAAAATAAAATAATCAAAATGGGACAAGCCTAGTAGAATTCATCTTAATGTTGTTTTTCCATATTCACCATTTCTTCTTTAATTGCCTGCCTTGACGTCACGTCCGCCTCATTACATATGCGTATCACGAAGTGGTGGTCAGCTAACATTTCACTAGCAAACGCTTTTACCTCTAAGGATTATTTATTTACCCAGCCATGGAGTCACAATGCTCAGTTATTACATCCCCATCTTTATTTAATGAACTTTCAGGTATGAAGGCGTTTTAAATAATCACTGTGACTGTTTGACCTGAAAAGAACACAGCCACAGACGCAGTAGTGTTGTGTTGAGAATGATCAGTTCATTCACCAATCCTTACTTCCACGGCTCTGTACGATGCAGGATGTGTCCTTCAGGACCTTAACTCTGAGTTCTTAAACCCACAGACGGAAAAGTGTCAGTATCCGTGTTTATCCAAACCTTCATTTGTTTAGCAGTGCAAAAGCTTGATGGTAACACTAGCTGTGGATTAGAATCTAAAGTGAAGAAAATGACAGTCTAGGATCGTGTCTTTAATTCAGACAGAAGACATGTTTTATTGTCGATGGTAGAGGCATAAACAAAGACGTTACAGAATGTAAGTGACATACAGCGGAGGAATGGAGACTTATTAGCATTATTAGCAATATTAGCATTTACAGCGGTACCAGTAGCTTCAACCTTGATATTACCAAAACATGTGGAAAAATTCTGCCTTGTGCATATTGTTAGAATGATGAGTTAGAACGTTCACCACAGTAGCTTCAAAGTGTCATGAAATATCCAAAAAAGCAAAGACCACGCTGATAGTTAGGCCTGCCCTCCTATACCAAAGGATTTAAAACACATGTGACAATATGACCTATGAACTCTAGGTTAGAAAACAATCTTCTCACCCATCAGAAGAAGTGTCTTCTTGTATGAGACCAACTCAACCCAGATGTTTTCTGGCTTCATGCTTGTTTACTCTTCTCGTCTTTCACTCTTGCCTGGGGGCTGAAAGAATTCTGCATTCTCGCCACCCTCAATGCATGAGTTGGTTAACTTGACTAGACCCTACTAATCTACACACATTTATTAATATGATAATACACATAACATTTCTTGACATATTTGAACATAAATCCTGGAAACTTTCCAAACGTATTAGTAAATTATAGTTTATAGGTAAGCCTGTCACGATTACACATTTTGCTGGACGATTAATTGTCTCAGAATTTATTGCGATAGGCGATAGTATTGTTCTGAGATCATTTTCATCTAATACAATGATAATGATTCAGGTACACCTTTTCAAAGAGAAATACACTTTTATTTTTAAAGACCACCGCCGGAAGTGGCGGAAGCAAAAAGCCGCTAGCCTGATGCTAACTCCGTTAACATCATGCTAGCGGCTTTTTGTGTAAAGTTCTTGCCAATAATGCAGCTCTGCAGCGTCTCTTTGTCCTGAGACCTTCCAGAGACTTTATATAACAGTAGTATGTGTTCACGGAGGTGCGTCATAAGTTTATTTTATTATTAAACGGTACTTTTGCATGGCCTGAAGCCCCCCGCTGAAAAATCAAGGCTGTTTCACAATTGACGGAGCAGCCATCTTCCTGTGGACTCACCCCCTGCAGAAGATCAGCGAGGGACTGGTGCTATGAGCGTTGGGTGGCAGCTCTCATTGCCACCCCCCCGACCCAGAAATGGACAAAAGGGTTGAAAATGAAATGAAACTTTCGCATTGGCAAACACGCTAGCTAGCTAGTTAACTGCGCTAGTTTAGTCACTACTAGAGCCTGAATGAGAACAACTACTGTGTCCCCCCCGTTGTCAGTCCTGGTTAAGTCCTGGTTAAGTCCTGGTTAAGTCCTGGTTAAGTCCTGGTTAAGTCCTGGTTAAGTCCTGGTTAAGTCCTGGTTTGGCTGTATTTTGTAATATTTGAGTTGTCTGCTCGCGTCACGCTTGACGACTTTGCGTCTCTCTCTCACTCTCTCTGTCTGTAGATTTGCAGTGGTCTGATACTCCTTCCATTTCAATATAATTGCTTGCACAGTGCTCCTTGAGATGTTTAAAGCTTGGGAAATCTTTTTGTATCCAAATCCGGCTTTAAACTTCTCCACAACAGTATCTCGGACCTGCCTGGTGTGTTCCTTTGTCTTCATGGTTCTCTCTGCGCTTTAAACAGAACCCTGAGACTATCAAAGAGCAGGTGCATTTATACGGAGACTTGATTACACACAGGTGAATTCTATTTATCATCATCAGTCATTTAGGACAACATTGGATCATTCAAAGATCCTCACTGAACTTCTGGAGTGAGTTTGCTGCACTGAAAGTAAAGGGGCCGAATAATATTGCACGCCCCACTTTTCAGTTTTTTATTTGTTAAAAAAGTTTAAATTATCCAATAAATTTCATTCCACTTCACGATTGTGTCCCACTTGTTGTTGATTCATGACAAAAAATTGAAAATGTTGAAAGGTTCAAGGGGGCCGAATACTTTCGCAAGGCACTGTATTATCTTACTAATTATGACATTTTAAGACCAGAAACTTTCTTAATAAAAAAACAAGACTCATCTCAAAAAACCTTCAAACTTTAAAATATGTATTATGTACTGTGTGCTTAATTATCTATGCGTTCTTGGGTGTGGTAAAAATGAATTTGAAAAAACATTAAAACATAACTTGAAAACATGAAATCAAATCAAAAGATGAACTAAACTGGATTAATCACTTTATGGACTTTCCCTTTTACACTTGAACATTTATCTCAGCTTATATTCTACTAATTTAAAATAATTGCAGCCTTTTCAAATGAAGTCAATATGAATTGGAGCACATTTCAGAGTCTCCTCTGCTGTGGCATCAGCAGCAGGAGCAAGGTCAGGTGCATAGTCAAAACAAAAAAGTCACCACTTGCAATGTGAATTGTGTGAATTGTGTAGAGTTTAACTCAATATAATACTTTTACAGCTAATCCTAATTCCCTCTTTCTTTTTAGACGAAGTCTATGATCAATAATCACTTTTAACACCGATTCTAATTTAAATGTTTAAAAAACGGCTTTTGTAACTAAAATAAAAAACATAAAAACAAACACAACTCACAAACAGTTAAGAAATAACTTTCTAAACTACTTTCTTCCTGTCACACACAGGCAGAAAGTAGTGTTTTAGCAAAAATACAAAAACCGAAAGAACTTTCAAGATTACTTTTTTTAAGCTAATATAACTGATGTTGTAGTTTATACTTTTGTCATCCAAGTCTAGAAATGGCCAATTTCCACACTTGTAACAAAAGGCACTCTTGCTCTTTAATTTCCCTTACGCTTCTATTTTATCGAGGTAGCAAACTAATTTAAACTCAATCTCTTTCTAAAAAAAAACCCAAAAAACAACTGTTGGATACAACCCTCTCATAGCTCAACTTTAGATAAAACTCTGCATTCTTCGGTGAACTCTGTTCACGCCAAAAACAAAAACTCCTTTTTCTGTATGTAATTTAAACCGTGATCACTGAAATATTGTTGCTTCTTTACTTTTGTCATTTATCAAGCCTGGAATTGGTTAATTACAAAACTTTTTGTGACAAAAGGCCTCCTTTACACGTTTCCCTTTTTATTGCTTTTACTTTTACACCATGGTTTCACTAAGGATCCAACACTTTTCTCTGGCTAGCAAGGGGCCTCTACCCCGGTAATTACTCAAAAAAGGGCCTCTACCCTGTAATTACTCTTTCTCTGCCCTGACTACTTCAAAGGACAGGGACCCCGATACGTCAAGGGGTTCTTTTTTCCTATAGGGACTGGTCACCCACACAGCTAACCTGTTTTCTACAACATAAGACATGACAAAGACGTGACAAAGACATAACAAAGAAAATTTGATTTAGAGAGATTTGGACAGACCTCCGGGACAGCTCAAAATTTAGCTAGTATCCAATTATGCAGACTTTACATATTAAAAAAGGTGTCTGCTTACCTTATTTTCTTTGTCCGGACTGTTCGAGAGGTCGACCAACACAAAACGGAGAAAGTGAGGGAGCAAGAGCAAGCCCATCCAAAAGCGAGCCCTTTCAGCGTCCGCTGGGATTTCTCCCCTTCCAGATAACGTGCTGTTGCTCCCACACGCCGAAAAAAAGAAACAAAGGAAACTCCCTCAAAACAATCCAGAGAATGGCACAGACTGAGCCGCGCATTCTCCACCAAATCTGTCAGGGATGAAGCAGACAGAGACGGATCGTGGTGCGCCAAACTCTGGAAGTTTATTTAAGTTTCTCTCAAGTTCCAGTGGTTTCCATTGTTTCTTTCTCTCAGACAGAATGGAGTCAGTACACAGTTTATATAGTCATTGTCACGTCACACATGGAAAGACGTACGTGTCACACAGAGACAGTCACATCATAGTCAAAATAATCAGTCCTTGTACAGTCCTGCACGTAGGCCATATTGCTATCTAATACTAACAATACCAAACGAAAGCTCTATCCCTTGGCTTTCATTTAAAAAAAAGTAAGTTTCTAACCCTTTTAGTTTTTTAGCAATTGAGAGTAGAACATAGGTAACTTTCACACAAAATGCTGTTTCCTGACCAAGATTTGGAGAAAACAGCCTTTTTGTGAAACGCGCATTTTCAAGCAGAAAAGTGGGGTTTTTTTTGTCTTTACTGATATGTTACAATGTATGACAGTTTCTTACTATGACACAAAACAGAAACAATACTTTATACATTAAAAATACAATTCAATTATTTTTAAACAAATTAAACGTGTACACACAATACACTCAAAGGATCGTCTTATGTACACATAAAATATTCAACTTGTATACAATAAAAACACTGTACACAAATATACAGTAAAAATAACACTTTCTGAACACCTTGTGAAACAATTTTACTTTAGTTTATAAAGACCCCACACTCTGCTGAAGTGTGGGGTGGAATCTACTTCCTCCGCACTCCCAATACATTTCCAGATTCGTTTTTTTTACAAACCCAGTGAGAAATGTCGAACCAAAAAAGGTTTTTAGCTGCAGACTGTCACTGGCTTCATGCATTTTCTCTGCTGAATGGGAGACGCTGTGTGTGTGCACTGACATATTGTGCTGCATACAGCTTTGTCTGTTCAACAACAAGATCCAGGATCCAGAAGTTCATCAGTTATGAAGAGCTGCAGAAGTCAGCTGCTGATCCAAATCAAGCTCTGCTGCAGCATTTTGGGGTCCTGGGGTCAACAATCTACAACACAAAGGAAAATATAAAATCACCATACATTTTCACATTATAACAAGTGTTTTGGCTTGACATTGACATGACATTGAGATAAATAAAAAAAAACTCTTCAATACTCGCTAAAAACGTTACTTTGTTTATTTTTACTATAGTATAAGCCAGTGATTACTATAGTCACTCCCTCCAGAATCTCTCAATGTTTGAACGCAAAATCACGCAGACTCCGGGATCAGAGCAACAGAGTCAGTCTCTCTCCCTGTTCCAAAGCAGCAGCGGGCGCGCTCCTGACGCACCCTCCACAGTGAGACGCACCACAGCAGAATGCACAACATGGTGCGGTAAATCTAACACTTGTTGCTCATCATGGGTCCCGCTCACCGGTCTGCCATGGATCACCTTCCCCTGTCCCTTCTATAAACCACACGGTAACATCATCCATAGCTCCCTGGCAGCTAATGCTGCATGCCAGATTCACACGCCTCCAAACTCAACAGGGAAACTTTTGGAAAAATGTCCCGCGTAGTCAAGCATTTTACCCCGCAATAATTATTCATCAATCAACAATTGCACGCAAAATCCTGGAGGGGCTGATAGTACATTAGACAAAGGGGAGAAATAAACTTATAAATGCAACATGTTGAAGTGAAAAGCAACTTACCACATTACAAAGGGGGGAGGAGCCGCTGCTGCTGCTGCTGCTGCTGCTGCTGCTGGACGAGGAGGGAAGGAGGGGGAAGGCTCCGAGGATCCTGGAGTCTCATGTTAACTAAAACCTGAAGAACTAGCATCGTGGCATCTAGCTGCTTCATATTTATCAGTTTGATGACTGAACAGGCTCTCAGACAGCGTTAGCCGCGTGGGGTTCTCAGGTCCGCGGTCCTTTTATGTAAGCATGGCCGCTCCTCTGGCTGTTTGCAGCTCACAGCACCACATGCCCCCTTCTCCCTCACTAGATCTGGCCACAGTGTCACCTCTGCCCCCTACAGGATCGGTTCCAAAGTGTTTACAGGTCTGAAATGTTGACAAAGGATGCACAAGAGCCTTGACGTGCCATAGAAAGAAAACGTCAATGGCAGTGAATGAGTTAACTTGTACATGCTCCCTCTTGGTGGTGTCATCAGGAGTGTGTATCCAAGCCACACTCCATCAGGTGACAGCTTTAAGGCTGGCTCACTGGATTGCACTCCACTGTAGACCAGTCAAAGTGCGAGAAGAAGACTTCTTATTTTAGACTCATAAATTACAAAATTACAAAACCAAAGCTACTGGGGCGACAGTAAGACAGCAAGACACTTAACCCCACTTTGCTCGAAGCCCCCACTAAAAGATCAAGGCTATGCTCACAGAGCAGCCGTCCTCCTGTGGACTCACCACAGGATCAGTGAGGGGCTGATGCTATGTGACCCCCCCCCAGATCTTAAAACTGGCCCTAGTTCAAATGCTTTCATACTCGGCCCCTAAACCACTGCACATTTCTCCAGAGACCAAACAGCAGCAGAGACAAGAGGCTCCTTAAACAATAACTGTGTAAGAGGACTTCTCCACACTCTGCTTTCTCTTATTAGATCAACAATCTGATAACGATGGAGTCAAACGGAGGACCATGTTCACAAGCACACACACAGAAACACTCTTTCCTTTCCCCTCAAGAATACTATCTAAGTTGTATTTGTGAATGAAGATGATTTTTTTCAGTAATCTAGGCCTATGTTCAACATAACTGTTGAATTCTAAATGTTTTGTCATTATTTTTCGCTAGAAAAGCACTCTCTTTAGCTTAAAGCCCTGAAGTTTACATTGGTTACTGTATTCTTTCAGTTGCTCTAAACAAGTATTTCGGGTGAACTTGTTTTATTTTATTGAATGCTAAACATCAAGTGTTATTTTTATTCATTTATTTGTTCTTATATAACATTAGTCACATAAACGACAGGAGTAGGATGAAGACCAAGTCTTATTTAAACCCCTACCCCAATCTTATGACAGTAAGACAGCAAACATAGATGGCTTTGTGTCAAAATACAACAAACACAAATGCACTATTTCTCACTTCATTTAACAAAGGATTTTATCATCTTTTTTTTACATTTAAACCTAAATTGTAACATTTTAGGAATGTGGTTCACACTAAAACCTCACTGACGTTTTTGTAAATTGTTTGGTTTTACACCCTTTCTATGAAAGATGTGAAAAAGTACATTTGTGTGTGTTCTTTGTCATCAATATCAAAATATATTATCCTATCTGACATTATGTTATCTGACATCTCTTTGTTGTGTTTCAGATCTACAAAGTCCATCAGAATGGTGTTCACCTGTGACCAGTGTGGAAGGACCTGCAGATCTGCTTCTGCACTAAAGATCCACAGCAGAATCCACACTGGAGAAAAACCATATGTGTGTGAACTGTGTGGAACAGGTTTTGCTACAAAAGGAGGTCTCAAGATGCACAGTAGAATCCACGCTGGAGAAAAACCATACGAGTGTGGTCTGTGTGGAACAGGTTTTTCTCGAGCAGCACATCTAAAGCGCCACAGCAGAATCCACACTGGAGAAAAACCATACAAGTGTGATCTGTGTGGAACAGGTTTTACTACAAAAGCATATCTTGAGATCCACAGTAGAATTCACACTGGAGAAAAGCCCTTCATCTGTGACGTTTGTGATCAGAGTTTTACTCAGAGAGGTCATCTCAAAAATCATCAGAGCATCCACACAGGAGAGAAACCATTTGAATGTGACCAGTGTGGGAAAACCTTTAGGAACAAACAGCTGCTCTCACTACATCAGCGTGTCCACACAGGAGAGAGACTTCACCAATGTGACCAGTGTGAGAAGACTTTTACACGTTTTGTTAACCTCACTGAGCACTACAGAATCCACACTGGAGAAAAGCCATTCATCTGTGGAGACTGTGGGAAGGAGTTTTCTACGTCTTCTAGCTACAAAAGTCATGAGAGAATCCACACTGGAGAAAAACCATATGTGTGTGAACTGTGTGGAACAGGTTTTGCTACAAAAGGAGGTCAAGATACTTGAACTCCTCCACTTGAGGAAGGACCTCTCCACCCACCTGTAGAGGGCAAGGCACTTTTTTTCCGGTCGAGCACCATGGCCTCAGATTTGGAGGTGCTGATTCTCATCCCAGCTGCTTCACACTCAAACCGCCCCAGTGCATGTTGCAGGTCCTGGTTCGCTGGAGCCATCAGGACATCGTCCGCAAACAGCAGAGATGAAATCCTTTGGTCCCCGAACCGGACCCCCTCCGACCCCTGGCTGCGCCTAGAAATGTTGTCCATAAACACAGTGAACAGAACCCGTGACAAAGGGCAGCCCTGGCGGAGGCCAACATGCACCGGGAACAGGTCTGACTTACTGCCGGCGATGCGAACACAGCTCTGGCTCCGGTCATACAGGGACCGGATGGCCCTCAGCAGAGGACCCCGAACCCCGTACTCCTGAAGAACCCCCCCAAAGGACACCCCGGGGAACACAGTCGAACGCCTTCTCCAAATCCACAAAGCACATGTGGACTGGTTGGGCAAACTCCCATGAACCCTCGAGTATCCGATGGAGAGTATAGAGCTGGTCCAGTGTTCCACGACCGGGACGAAAACCACACATTAACAATTGTAAACCGCTTTGAGACTCAGATCTGCAGTGAAAAGGCAGTATATAAATAAAAACTTACTAAAAAAACTTACTTACTTACTTACTTACTGCTCCTCCTGAATCCGAGATTCGACCATCGGCCGTAGCCGCCTCTCCAGTACCTTGGAGTAGACCTTACTGGGGAGGCTGAGGAGTGTGATCCCACGATAATTGGAACACACCCTCCGGTCCCCCTTCTTGTAGAGAGGGATCACCACCCCGGTCTGCCACTCCATTGGCACCGCTCCCGATCGCCACGCGATGTTGCAGAGACAAGACAGTCCTACAACATCCAGAGACTTTCGATAATCGGGACGGATCTCATCCACACCCTTAGCCTTGCCACCATGGAGGCAGCTAACCACCTTGGTGACCTCAGCCAGGGAGATGGATGTATCCGCCCCAACATCCTCAGCCTCTGCCTCTGTAACGGAGGACGTGACGGGGGTATTGAGGAGAACCTCAAAGTATTCCTTCCACCGCCCGACAATATCCCCAGTCGAGGTCAGCAGCTCTCCACCCGCACCGTACACGGTGTTGGCAAAGAACTGCTTCCCCCTCCTGAGGCGCCGGATGGTTTGCCAGAACCTCTTTGAGGCCGACCGATAGTCGTGCTCCATGGACTCTCCGAACTCCTCCCAGTCCCGGGTTTTTGCCTCTGCGACAGCCCGGGCCGCAACACGCTTGGCCAGCCGGTACTGGACAGCTGCCTCAGGAGTCCCCCGAACCATCATGGCTCGATAGGACTCCTTCTTCAGCCTGACGGCATCCCTTACTGCCGGTGTCCACCACCGGGTTCGGGGGTTGCCGCCGGGACCCGCACCGGAGACCTTACGACCACAGCTACGAGCCTCGGCATCGGCGGTTGAGGCAGAGAACATGGTCCACTTGGACTCGATGTCCCTCTCCTCAAAGTCACTGGCATTTCCCACATGGGCGTTGAAGTCCCCCAGGAGAATAACGGAGTCCCCGGGCGGTGCACAGTCTAGTCTCTCCCAAGGACTCCAAGAAGGCCGGGTACTCTGCACTGCTGTTAGGCCCGTAGGCCGTAACAACAATGAGAGACTTGTCCCCCACCCGGAGGCGGAGGAATGTGCCCTCTCATTCACCGGGAAGAACTCCAACACGTGGCGGCTGAGATGGGGTGCAATGAGAATGGCCACCCCAGCTCGCCGCCTCTCCCCGCGGGAAACACCAGAAAAGTGGAGCGTCCAACCCCTCTTGAGTTGGGTTCCAGAGCCTAAGCTGTGTGTGGAGGTGAGGCCGACTATCTCTCGTCGGTATCGCTCAACCTCCCCCAAGAGCTCGGGCTCCTTCCCCCCCAGTGAGGTGACGTTCCACGTCCCAAGAGCCAGATGTTGTGTGTGCGGACTGGGTCGCCGAGGTCTAACGTTATCAGCTTGTCATCTTCTTTCCTTGTCAAAAGGAAATGTCATGTTGTAAAATTGGCATTTTTATTCCTGCAGTTTGGTTGGTGCTGATTGTGGAGTTGAATTCCAATTGTATTTAAAGTTTACATGTTTATCAAGCTCCACGTGCACCGGTCTGCGCTTCACTCACCTGAGAGAGAGAGAGAGAGAGAGAGAGAGAGAAGAGAGACACAGAGAGACAGAGAGAGAGAGAGATGTGTTGTAAAACGGTTTTATGGTTAGATAGAGTGACGCTGGGTTTGTGGAGTGAAAAGTAAACAATGCATCACACGCGCGGGGCGGCGTTACATCGCCTTTTGTTGGTCTTTTCCTCATGAGCTCATTACAACAGCAGTACAAGAAAAGTCCTGCTAAAGTTTGGACTTAAGTGATGTCTGCAGTCTGAATCCCTCTCTCAGTGTGAGTTGTGTGTTTTAAAATAGCGACCGTTTGACAAACAAGACTGTGCCACAACCCCCATTATTTTCACTGCTTTTGTCAGTCATTCAGATCATCAGACAGCTCAACTATATAATTAAAGAGCGACTAAACACCTGTGCCCAGCCTGACTCCGCCCACATGAAGATTTGAAAATGTTCTCTAAAAAGGGCGTTGCCTGGAGGACTAAGGGACAAGAAGGGGGGCTTAGAGTTGGGCGTGGTCTGGGCTGTGATTGACAGCTCACTTGTCACACACACACAAAAACAGACAGTTGTCATTGCCGCTTAAAGCAATAGTTTACAGACCAGAAAGTCTCATTCCACCCTTGTTTACACACTAAGATAATTGTAAAGCTACACACCTGAACCTAATCACACTCAATAATCTCAGAATGACTCATGTAATTTAATTTGAATCCACTAGATGGCGCCAGAATACTCCAAACTGCAGCTGGGGCGTGTGTGAGAGTTGGATGGGTTCACATCACTGGCTCTGACAGACTGACGTCACACAAAACAACTGATGTCATAGAGAACTTCAGAGTCAATGGAGAGGCCAGAACCAAATTCAAATGTAGTACCACCAAAAAGGTGGAGAGGGCGCCACACAGCGTTTTTTGGCTCAAAAGTGATATTTTATCTAATTTGAACTAAAATGTCAAAAGAATGACCAGGATATGTAGACAGCACTACAATAAACATACTTATGCAGTTTATGAGTTTGAAAAAGTTGATTTGGTGTTTAGTCGCTCTTTAACTGTGTTCGAGATAGATACAGTAGATAGCCTCTATGTTGCAGAGACAACATATACATATTTTGTACTAATGTTAATTAAATTGCATTAACGTATATATTTAAAATAATTATGTATTGTCTATATTAGAATTCTATGCCAATTCGAAAATAAAGACATCCTGAAAGCGATCTGCCTCTCGTGATCTTTTAGTGAGGTCTTCTTCTGGTATTTACTGTTTGGCTGAGCAAAGTTTTAATAGTATTGGTTAAAATAAATCCCATTATCAAACACTCTGGACGGCGTGATGTAAATAAGAGAGAGAGAGAGAGACGCTGACGCATTTTGGCTCAGTGCGCTGGTGTGCAATCAATGGAATACATCACAATACTCATCAAACAAGATCCATTCAGTTTTATCATTGGAGGAAATGTTTATTAAATTAGCAATTGGCACCTTGACAAAACACTGGATATAGAAATCCTAACAATAGTAGGCTAACGTGGACATCCCTTGGCCCGTGGGGATATCAGGTGGTCTATATATCTATTGTTTATTGCTTAAACTGGATTTTCGACATTCCTGTGGACTCAAGCCCTGGTCAATCTAGTTCAATACAGTTCAGTTCCTACGCAGCTTTAACTTGTGCGCTTGCCTTACCCAAACGTCCAGTAGATCGAACCAGCCTCAATCATACGAACATCAAAAGCTTAAGGCAGGTGAACAGAAAATGTTCTGTCATTTTATGTTTCCATACAGTATAAAAAGTAAGACATGTTGTTCATAAAAATGGCCAAAATTGCCTATATTTTGGGCAACGGAATAAAAATAATGGATTGTGCCAGATTAAAATGTATGGTTTCATTTTATTGACATATTAGTAACTAAGATTTTAGCAGATGGGATTTTGGATATATTATTTAGTTTTTCAATTGTCTAATCATAATGAACAAATCTGTAAAAACTCCAATTCCGCCTGTTTTTTTGGGTTCAAAGCTGAATAAATCAGGCTAGGCTATTAAAAAATCCCTCTGAAAAAATCTTCTAAATATTGTTACGTCCAAGACTGGAAAGTTTGGAGTCTGTATGAGCGGCTACAGTATAAGGCACTGCATGAAAAGTTAGATTTTCGTCACCCTAAACGGCAGGAAATCACGCTCTTTTTCGGGTATCTCAGGCAGTTTTCAAAACGCGCAGTTAGGGTGCCCTGTCCTCCAAACTGCCGCATCCGTACCATGCTAATGTCCCTACTTTGCATATGAATGCAGCGAAACACTGCGGCCGGCCGAGCGCTAATGGCCCTAATTAACATATGAATGCAGCGGCTGGCCAGGCTGCTTCAGAACACTATTCAGCATTGGCGGATACCACTACTTTCAAACTCGTGATTGGCTGAAAAATCACACGTGGCCAGCCCACGTGGGATTACTCCCCATTAGTAGCTTACTCCCCATTGGATGAAGCTTACTCCCCATTGGATGAAATCACTACTGTCAAATAAGTATAATCTCTCGTGATTGGCTGGCAGATCTGTCACTATTGGTCACCATGCCTCATAATTAATGCAATATTTATATAAATATGTATTAATTCATATTATGCTGCATATATTTTATCCTATGTAGGCTACTACACTATTATTAGGCCATCAATGACATGAATGAATTTATAGAGGAAATGAAAATTTTCCAGGAATATGTATGTAAAGAAAGCTTTATTAAAACACACACACACACACAGCTTTATGCCCACACTTAGGAAATTAAAAAATTACAACTCTGAACTGTCCAATCGCCTCCTCGGGGTTGTAATTTGGCAGCGTTCTAGAGAGACGCTTAATGTGCGTGGCTCTGTACGTACAGTTATGATTGGTATCGATACATATCCATTACCTACACAAAACATGTGTAGATATACCAAATTCAATTTCCATGGATACATTAACAATACTTACATAACCTTTTTGAGAAAGAAAGTTTTCCCCCCATCATAAATTTGTATTAGCAATATCGTGAGAATGTGTTTTATGTTTAAAAGTGTTGCTACTGAATGCTATTTCAAAGTAAGTGGTATAACTGGTATAACTTTCAAATTGTTAGAATACTCATTTTGAGTAATTGTATTCGGTAGAGTTACTGTACACTTCAAAAACTCCGCCGAGATCGGGAGCGGCATGAGGCTGCGTCAGCCCTCGCTACAACAGCAGCGTCTAAGAGCGCCTTTTGAGTAGCAATTTCTATCTGAAATCTATCTGTCCTAAAGACAGAAGAGCCTGTGACTTTGATTTTCAACAGGAGTTTTCCTCTCATTCTGATCAGAGGAGCGAGGGGAGAAGCGTCTGTGGCTGCCCCCTCCTCTGCCGCTAAACGCGTGGATATATGTCTGACAAACACATTTAAGTTTAAATGGACTACATTCAAAATTTAAGTGGACTTTTTATAGAATGAATAGTGGCAACCCGTGCATTAATGCCCCCAGCCATGTGTGACACTCAGCGCGTTTTACAAGTTTACTACAGTCTAGCAACTATTTTAAATGTGTTGGCCTAATTACTAAGTATGTTTTAGAAAAAATGTAAACGTCAACAAAATCAAAAGTGTCTTACCCTGTACTTCAACCCGGGTCCTCTCGCACCAGAGTCTAGCTCCTTATCATTGAGCTATAAAGCCACAGAAAGTTGTCCAGTGAAGAGAGAAGAATGAGCGGTGAGAAGCCAATGTTCCTAACCCTGCTCACAAGTGTCACCTGGTGGTTGTTTGGGTCATTGCAGCATCACTGGGGAAAAAAAAATAAAAGACGCGTGTTTCACACGTGAGTCTCGTGCTATTCACGATTGAAAGGCGACAAAACGAAATGGGACCTACTGTATTCTATCGGCCCCTGAGCAGCCCTTTCATTTTTTAATCCGGCCCTCAACCAAAATAAGTTTGACAGACCCTGCTTTACAGTTTAGATGTGAGACCAGGCATGAGTAAGTAAGTAGCAAGTAATCTTTGTTGATATACTGTAGCGAGTTTCACAGACCAGAGTCATAAAGCGCTAACCACTGTGCCACCGCGTTGCCGAGGGTCTGGGGATGTATTATGTGCTGCTAGATAAAACTCTGTGTTTTAGATAATACTGTGTTTGCTAGATAATACTTTGTGGTGACAGATAATGCTTTGTGTTGCCAGATAACCCGCGACAGAGCAGCAGTGTCAACGTGTTCATCAAAGTCCTGGATATCAACGACAATCCCCCTGTTCTGGCAACCACCTACGAGACCTACGTGTGTGAGAGGAGCAAGGCCGCACAGGTACTGGTACAACTACTGATTCTGTGACTACTACCTCTGCTGCTATTGCTCCTGCTACGATTGCTACTGCTGCTGCTGCTGCTGCTACTACTGCCAGTGTTTCCACCACTTTGCCTTGACTCTTCTCTTCTCTACCTGGTTTCTTTTCCATTACCCTTAAGTCTCTTTTACAGTATCCCAACAACCTCCCCACAATATACAGGCAAATAGCTTGGTAACCATGGCTTCCAGCAGCACACTGTCAGAGAGAACACTTTAGTACCTGCTCGGCCTGGAAAGAACCAGGGCATAAGGGACTATAAAATTGAGCTTGAAGTGGTTTGTGAGCGTCCTGTGTTTGTGTTGTGTCACAGCGGATTCAGACCATCAGCGCCGTGGACCCAGACGAACCCTCCAGTGGGCACCGCTTCTTCTTCAGCCTGGCACCAGAGGGCGCTCACCGCAGCAACTTTACCGTCAGAGACAACGGAGGTGAGGCCAGGGACAAGACCCGGACCTAGACCTGGAGCCAGACCCAGACTGAGATCTAGACTCAGAGACAGATCTACACTCACACCTGGATATGTCCATCTGTGTACAGTCTGCGTTAGCATTTTCCATCTGTATACAATCTGTGTTAGCATTGTTTATCTTTATACGGTCTGTGTTAGCATAATTTATCTGTATACAGTCCGTCTGATTTAGCATCTGTCTCTTGGCCTAAAGTCAACGTGAAATAAAAAGTTGCTTGTGTCTCTGTGCAGACAACACTGCGGCCATCTTGACGCGCAGGAACAGCTACAGTCGGCTTCAGCAGAGCGTGTACACGGTCGTCGTGGTGATCACCGACGCTGACTACCCCATGCAGAGCAGCACGGGCACGCTCACGGTACGAGTGTGCTCCTGCGATCGTCACGGAAACATGGAGCTGTGCAACGCCGAGGCTCTCAGCAGCAGCCCAGGACTGAGCACCGGGGCCTTGATCGCCATCCTGCTGTGTGCGGTGATACTGCTGAGTGAGTTCTGATGCTACTGTTGATGCTACTACTACTGCTACTGATGCGACTACTGCTACTACTACTAATGCTACTATTACACAACAACGGCTGCTACTGCTACTACTTTGTTACTACCCAGACCCAGGCCTAGACCCAGACCCTGACCTAGACTCAGAACCAAACCTGGACCTAGAACCAGAGCCAGACGTAGACCCAGTCTTGTTTGTCTCTAACCCTCCCCCCCTCTCCCCTCTCAGTGATGGTGTTTGTCTCTAACCCTCCCCCCCTCTCCCCTCAGTGATAGTGTTTGTCTCTAACCCTCCCTCTCTCCTTCCTCAGTGATCGTGTTCCTTTTTGCGGCGCTGAAGCGGAGCCGAAAGCAGGAGCCTTTGATCATCTCCAAAGAAGACGTTCGTGACAACGTGGTGAGCTACAACGACGAGGGCGGCGGCGAGGAGGACACGCAGGCCTTTGACATGGGCGCGCTGCGGCACCCGGACTCGGCCTCAGTGCTGGAGGACCCGACGGGGCAGCGGCGTGACATCATGCCCAACAGCGACGCCCTGCTGTACCCGCCGCTCCGCAGACATGCCCCGCCCCCCGCGCTCTTACAGCATCGCCACGACGACACCGGTGACGTGCGCGACTTCATCACGCGCCGCGTCCTTGAGCATGACTGCAACCCTACGGCACCGCCATACGACTCCCTGGCCACATACGCCTACGAGGGCGCGGGGTCGGTGGCCGAGTCGCTCAGCTCGCTCGGCTCCGCCTCCTCTGAAGCAGACCAGGACTACCGCTACCTGAGCGAGTGGGGCCCGCGCTTCAGCAAGCTGGCCGACCTGTACGGCGCGGAGGACGACGTGTGCTAATAGAGGAGCTCCAGGCGGGCGCAGGGACCTCAGGGACACAGGCTTTTGGGGACGCACTCTGGAGTGGTGCGCAAGGAGAAGGAGCGTCAGATCTGTAGCGTTTCGTCTTCGTGCTTAAAGCCATGTGCTTCAGAGTGTATGTTAGGAGTGACATCACAATAGTGTTAGCCTTATCAAATCTGGAAATACAAAGACAATATCACAATATATACAGCAGGATCATAGAGATCATAGAGACCTGGGTATCTCTATGGTCTCTCTTGTGTCTCTCTCTGGTTTCTGACCCATGTCTCTCACGCTCTCCCTCCTCTCTCTCTTCCTGGTCTCGCTCTGGTCCCTCTCTCTGGTTTTTCTACCTGGTCCCTTGAGTCGCTCTCTCTGGTCCCTCTGGTTTCTCTCTCTCTAATCTCCACTGAGAGACATCCAAACAGTTGAAGAAAGCATTTGTTCCAGGCCTGAAGATACTAAAACAATCTACTCATTATTTCCTGTGTTTATATTTTTGTACTTCCTTCTGAAATCTTAAACAAGCTCTGCATTTTGGCTCCAGTCTGCGTCCTCAAACCGGGACTGGCCCCGCCCACATCCCATGGATCCTCAACGTTCAGAGACGTTTTTTTAATGTGATGTTTCCGCGAGACACTCACAAACCTGTGCTTTTTCTCATGAAACTCAAACTCACGGATTCGACTGAGCTCTGGCCGCGGCTCAAGGTCCCACCATCAGAAAACGGGTTATTTTGGATGTTCCTCACTCCTGCCGACCGGTGCATGGATCTTTACTTACATCTTTGGACATTTGAGACTTTGAAGTGGACCACAATGATTCCAAGCGAAGTGTCCTTGCTCTTTCTGCTTCTTCTTCTGTTATTTTTTGCCTGGTGGCTTCTCGTTCTGTTGGAGCGTTGGGATTCGGACAGAGCCAATCAAATCTTCTGTCTGTGGCTGCGCACAGAGACCCGTCATGGACTGTGGTGTTTTTTATAAGCCGTTTGTTTGTAAAATAAAACTTGAATTTACATTTGACTGCTGCTGTTTGGTGTCTGTTTGACGCAAAAGTATGTCATGTTTTTATATTGCGCATGTCACAGACCAACATCACAATGATTTCTGGTGTACCATAAGTCCTGTTCTCTCCACTCATCACCGAAGCCTTCAACAATCACCATCCTTCACTCATTTCAATTGAACCTGGCGCACATATTTCAGTGATGGGGAAACCGGAGCACCTGGAGAAAACCTACGCAGACACGCGGAGAACATGCAAACTCCACAAGGATTGGTGTGTCTGGAGGTGGAATCAATATGAGAAAGATCTGGGAGGCCCATATCGAAGGTTCTGCTCCCACGGATGGAGAGGCTGTAGAACCAGGACTGAGGCTGTAGAACCAGGACACCACATGGACGAGAGAAATGATGCCTCTGCCTACTTTAGACCTACTTTAGACCTACATTAGACCTACTTTAGAACTACTACATTAGACCTACTTTAGACCTGCTTTAAACCTACATTTTTCTAAAGTATTATTGTTGTGGGCCAGAGGAACAGAGGTTCAGGGAGTGGCAGGTGTGTCATATCCTCAGCCCAGAGACGCAATCTTCTGAGTGAGCGAGGTGCGGCCGCAGCCGCCTCAGGGGCCTGATTTCATTCTGTGTCACGAAGTCTGCTGTCTGTGAGCCACACACCTATACTCCAGCCGGCTTCAGGCCTGCTTTAGTCCTGCTTTAGACCAGCTTTAGACCAGCTTTAGACCTGCTTTAGACCTGCTTTAGACCTGCTTTAGTCCTGTTGTAGACCTGCTTTTGTCCTCATTTAGACCAGTGCAATGTTCCTTATCCTTTTGGAGCCGTGACAAACCACCAGCTGAGCCTTTATTAACAAAGTCACTCAAAGTGTTTGTTATAGTAAAGCAAACAGGTCTCTCTCACTTTCCCACATACTTTTCTTCTCACATTATTTTGACCAACCAGTTGATATTGCATAATTTGCTATGGCACACCAAACAACACCTCAAGGCACTGAATAACACTGCTTCAGAGCTTGTGTGTAATCATTAACCTGAGGGCGTGACTCAGCGTCCACACACAGGGCGTCTCCTGCTCTCCTGTCGAGACCTGCCAGTGCAGAGGGGCCCGTACTAAAGCCCTGGCCCCCCACACCCGCTCATTCACGGGACGCTTCCCAAACCCACAACATGGACGACTGTTTTCTGCGAGTTTGTGTTGTGATTGCTCTTATTTGCGGCGCTCAGGCCACATACTCCTACCACGGTGAGTGAAAGTGCTTGCCATGCTTTCTCTTGTGTCTGTGTCCTGGTTTTGTAATGTAAGATGAGGGAAGACAGAGATTAGATCAGGTAGATTTTAGAGCAGGGGTATTTTACTTTCAGAATAACTGTCAATCTATGTCTCTAAGTCATGGCTCTTAAACTGTTTGCTTCTCTTTTCACAGAGAAGTTCAAAAGAGAGAGACCAGAGAAAGACTTAGGAGAGACCAGTGAGACATGACAGAGACCAGAGAGGGACCAGATAGAGACCATAGTAGCTTGAGTCCTAGATCTATAGCCTGTTAGGAAAAAAAGTCAGGTTTGCAGGAGAGTCTGCTCTTAAGTGGGTCTAAAAAAAGACTGGTTATGATCCAGGACACTCTACACTGAATGGACATTAGAGAGACCAGACAGAGACCAGACAGAGACCATACAGAGCGACCAGACATAGACATTAGAGAGACATGAGAGAGACAAGATAAGATAAGATAAGATAGACATAAAACTCTGTCAATAGATAAATACATGAACCTATACCTCTAGTTCCTGGCTCTAAAACAGTTTGGTTCTATCACTGTTGTGTATGCTTGGCCTCTGTCACATCTTTAGATTCGCTTTTTCAGACAGAAAAGTGAAAACGATAGGACCACCAATCAGCCAATCAGCTCTCAGCATTTAAAGGATTACCTGTTTTCTAATAAGATGAGAGACAGCATGTTGTGGTCTTAGCTGTTCACAGTGTGTTACTTAGAACAGTCCTTCTGTAAAGAGAAGAACCAGTGCCTCTCAGATTTTACGGTCATAGCTGAGACATTGGCATAACACGCTCACATATTCAAGGAAACATTATTATTGTTCATTTAGTCTCACTCTCTTCTTTCCTCCTGATAAAACTGCCTTTAGGGGAACAATAAGAGATTTCAGAAAAGAAAAACACCACCAGATCGAGTGGAAGCATATTACGACCTTTTCAATGTAGGTCTAAATCTAATTTGACTGGAGACTTTTCTCTTATGAGGTTTTCTCTACTGTAACAGACCTGGGGTTGTTTTTAGATCTATCCATGCTACTATCAGGAACTTCTGGCACGAAAATGTAATTTTGCTGGTTTCTCTCGCTTTCTCTCCTGGTATCTCTCTCTAGTCTTTCTCTATTTAGTCTCTCCCTCTGGTCTCTCTCTGATCTCTCCCTGGTCTCTCTCACTGGCTTTTCTCGTCTCTCTCTCTTTGGTCTTTCTCTCTGATCTCTCTATCTGGTCCCTTTCTGGTCTCTCTTTGGTCTCTCTCTCTGTTCTCTTTCAGATTCAGATTCAGATTCAGTTTATTTGCCATTTGCAGTAAAAACACCACATAGGAATACATTAGCAAAAGTCACCAGTGTGCACAAACAAATACATATCTCTCTCTCGTCTCCCTCTCTTTTCTCTCTCTTTTATTTACACCTCAATCACAACACAGGTTTACTTGCCCTCCTCATTATGTCACACACATTCCTCAGACACACCCAGGGAGAGCCCCAGCACCCACAAGCACCCACAACTGTCAACAGCAGCGATCAATGCCTAGAAACTATGAATGCTTTTCCAAAACACTTTTTCTATGGTGAGAAATAGACCAGAGAGAGAGACCAGAGATAGAGACTAGAGAGAGAGAGAGAGCATGGCCCTTTGGACGTTTCTATAAGGCCCTTGAGCACTCCTCAGTTTGTACAAAAATAAAATCCTGTGCTGCGTGCAGAGCTCTGGTGCCGTAGTCGCTCGCTTCATTCTGCCGCAATAACATATTTAATATATAGTCATGTATATAATAATGTATTTATGTGTAAAAAGAAAAAAAAAGTAGGCCTAAGGAATAAAAACTGCAAATTTGGTCCGGCCCTCGGGCTGATATTTCGGTGTGGCCCTCAGGAGGACATGTTTGCCCTTGATTACTAGTCTTGACAGATGCCAAAGAGAAGCCAGAGAGAAAAGCTAGAGAGAAAGATCAGAAAAAGAGAGAGAGAGACTAGACAGAGAGGTAAGAGTTGGACCAGGGAGAGGGAGAGGCATCTGGCGGCAGACCTCCCTGTTCAGCCCCTGTTACGTGCACTCCTTCAGGAGCCCCTGTCACATGACCCTCGCCATGAGCTCCTGTTATGTTACTTACCCGGGAACTGAAAACGTTTTTCTTCATAAAGTTATAACGCTTATATTTAACATATCGTATATATTTTGTAACAAACAAAAATAGTGACGTTTGTTCCACAAATTGTGACAAAGTCTGACTCTCTTGGGGAGAGGGGCCGGAGAGACTCGAGAGAGACCAGAGAGAGACCAGAGAGAGACCAGAGAGAAACCAGGGATCAGAACCCAAAACATAACAGTGAAACACATGCAGAGGGACTGAGGGACTTGATCCAATGACACACATTTCTAATATCGGCATGGCGTTTCCCTGTGCTCTTAAATGCATCTGCAGGCCTAGTCTCTTTTACTGTGGTTAGAAATGGTCTAATCCAGTCACGCCAAACAGACTGGTTTTTCACTACCAAAAGTTTCAAAGCTTTGAGTTCAATATATTTAAATGTGACTAAAGGAGAGATCGGGTCTCACTGGTACTTTGTGAACTGACTCGTGGCTGGTGTGTTGCAGCGTCGCGGTGTGAGTGCGGCGGTCTGTCTCGGTACTGTCTGCGAGATGCTTTGGGCCTGCGCTGTGTGGACTGTCAGGGTAATACAGAGGGCCGCCACTGTGAGCGCTGCAGAGCTGGCTTCTACCACCAGGGGGCGCAGAGGAGCTGCACGGCCTGCCAGTGCCATGCCGCAGGTAAGAACCCTCTCTGATCGCTCTCTATCGTCACTCTCTTGTCTCTCTCTGGTCTCTCTCTTGTCTCTCTCTGGTCTCTCTCTGGACTCCTCTGGTCTCTCTCTTGTCTCTCTCTCTCTGGTCTCTCTCTGGTTTCTCTCTGGTTTCTCTCTGGTCCCTCTCTGGTCCCTCTCTGGTCCCTCTCTGGTCTCTCTCTGGTCTCTCTCTTGTCTCTCTGGTCTCCCTCTCGTCTCTATCTCTGGTCTCTCTCTGGTTTCACTGTTTGATTTGTCTTTGTTCATTCTCAGGTCTCTCTCTTGTCTCTCTCTGATCTCTCTCTGGTCTCACTCTCGTCCCTCTCTTTTCTCTCTCTTGCCTCTCACTCGTCTCTCTCTTTGATCTCAATCTGGTCCTTCTCAGGTCCATCTTTTGTCTCTCTCTGCTCTCTCATAAATAATCCACACAAATAACTTAAAGTGATTTCACTCCTCAGGTTCAGTGAGTTCTCAGTGTGACAGCAGGGGGCGCTGTAGCTGTGCATCTGGCTTCACTGGACACAAGTGTGATCTGTGCGCAGACGGACAGACGATCGGAGCAGACGGGTGCAAACGCAGGTCTGAACCATCTCCAAAGTTCTCCTGAGTCCAGGTTCTAGAACAGGGGTGGGGCCACATTGGGATATAACCCTATTGACCTCACATGGTTACTATACACTTAAACTTAGGTTAGAAATTTTATATTGAATATTTAAAGAAAGAGAGTTAAATGTGCGTATACAGTGGTCCCTCGCTAAAGGCAGTTCACCCTTTAACGTTTTCAGAATTTTAACGTCTCTGTGGACTATCTGGTCTCTCTCTGGTCTCACTCTCTCTGGTCTCACTCTCTCTGGTCTCACTCTCATGTCTCACTTTCTGGTCTCTCTTGTTCTGGTCTCTCTCTGGTCTCACTTTTTGATCTCTCTCGCTCTCTCTGGTCTCTCTCTGGTCCCTCTCTCTCTTTTTGGACTCACTCTTTGGTCTCACTTTCTGGTCTCAGTTTCTAGTCTCTCTCTGGTCTCTATCTGTTCTCACTTTCTGGTCTCTCCCTGGTCTCTCTCTCTCTCTCTCTCTCTCTCTCTCTCTCTCTCTCTCTCTCTCTCTCTATCTCTCTCTCTATCTCTCTGGCTTTAGGATGTAAATATTGTTGTAAGGATATACTTGTTTGCTGTGTGTTTAAAAGAGCTCTCCATGTCCCTGCAGCCGTTCGAACAGACAGGATTCTGGGAGTTGGAGTCCGTCTTGCTTCTGTTTCGGTCACAGCTCTGAGTGCTCCGTGCAGCCAGGATACTATGTCCACAACATTAGCTCCAGCTTTTCTGAAGGTACGAAACAACTACCTCCCTGCCACTGTCCCACAACTGTATTTACTCTTGCTGTACTATTATTGTATCTGTTGTTGCCAATTGATAACATAACAAACTATGTGTACTTTTAAGCAGTTCAGTTTCTTGTCTGGTCTTGGTCTGGTTCAGCCCTGAGTCTCTGTTCTAGCCTGGGTCAGGGTCTTTGTCTTGGTCTGAGTCTCTCCTCTGTGCAGGTCTGGACGGCTGGAGGGCTGCGACTCCGGACGGAAACACCCCCAGGAACGTGCACTTCCGCTGGTCGCCACGACATCAAGATGTGGAGGTCATCTCCTCCAGCAGCCTGCCGGTGTACATGTATGCTCCAGGTCAGTGAGATGAACCATGTGATAAACTACTACTGTAGCCACAGCTGCCCTGGGGCACATTGACAGAAGTGCAGCGACCAATCTGTGCCATCAGCCCCTCTGACCGCCACCAACCATTCACTATACTCATTCTACAGGACGACAGCAGCTCAGTTGGTAGAGCATTGGCCTTTGAGCCAGAGGGTTGTGGGTACGAGCCCGACTTTCACCATCGACTCCCACTGTCTGCTGTCGTTGTGTCCTTGGAAAGACACTTACAGTAACCTCTGGGAACACCTGCCACAGTGGGGCGGCTGCGGCTGTAAAGTGCCAAACTGCTGTTGTGTCCTTAGGCAAGACACTTTACCCTCATTGCCTAGAATGAGTCTGGTGTGTGTATGAATGGTTGGTGGTGGTCGGAGGGGCCGATGGCACATACTGGTTGCCTCGCTTCTGTCAGTGTGCCCCAGGGCAGCTGTGGCTGCAGTAGTAGTTTATCACCACCGTGTTTGGAGTGAAAGAATAATGACATGTGAAGCGTCTTTGAGTGTCCAGAAAAGCGCTTTATAAAACTTCTGCATTATTATTATTCTAAAAAAGGGCCAAATGTTTTCCCTAAGAACACAATGATAGTTTAGAACTTTAAAGCCGTAGCTGCCCCACTGCAGCACTTGGTGTTCCCAGAGGTCTCCCATCGCAGCATTAACCAGGCATCCCCTGCACAGCTACAGAGGTCTGACATACTTAAAGCTGAGGTACCTAACTTTCTCTTTTTTTAACTTTTTGATTTTATAAAATCCATGTCTCAAGTTCTGCACTCTCTAATCACTAATTTTCAAATGCCTTTTGTTGTTGGCCCTGAGGGAATAAAATAGAACTGAGTGTTGATGGGTGCAATTACGTTGTCATTTAGCGATAATAATAACCACCAACATCACTATGGAAACTAAAGTGCAATCAAAGGGCTTTTATTCAGCAACAATGATGATCATACAAACAACTCACAGAAAAAAAAAAGGAAATGTTGCAATTTCTACAAACACATATAAACCATCGGTGCTATCTGTTACACAAGGCCGCCATCTAGTGGACAGTTTGACAACTACATATTTACTTTAGACCTCTGATAAACATTTTCAGACAGAAGTGACACAGAGAAGACTGTCCTCACTCTCACCTAAAGTGTCAAATGTGACATTCCTAAAAGAGTAACATTTGTTCTGATGAAGAGACCACAATGTCATCTGATTGGTTCACAACATTTTACTGTTGCAAGACTCCTTCTGTTGGGGAAACAAAAAATATAATTTAAATAATATATGAATATTTGTTCTTAAAAACGCATTCATGCAGTATTACATCACTCCAGTTTTATTCTGTACAATTACATTTCCCTTCTGTGGCTGGATCAGTGGGGGCGGGTCCTGGCTCAAAAGTGGCCAAAATGACGTGCGCTGACATGCTTACAATACCACCCCGGGCCGATGGGGGTGGACCCGGAATAAGAATTAGCAGAGCTCTCGAAAACGTCTTTACAGGACGGTCCAAAAGTTGGCTCTTGGCCCAAAGCTCCGTTCCACATGTGTGTCAATGCTGAGGGGGGTGAATTTTTTTGGTCCACTCTAGTTTACTTGCTGTGAATTTTTGAAGGCACTCGTTCAAATGAATGAAGCTTACGCCGGCTGACGCATGCGCAGATGCGTTTTTTCACAATTTTCTTGTGGGCGGGACCACTCGCGGCCATTTTGGATTGCTCCAATAGAGCATTATTTTTGGCCCATTGGTTAGGACGGCGGAGATAGGCGTGATACGTCCATTATTTTTTACAGTCTATGGGCTGGATTTAGCTTTATCAGCGAGTGAATGGAGACAGAGCAGCAACAATCCTGATTGGCTCTTGATAACTCTGTTGTTGCTATCAGCAACATGGGCATACATCTGACTCCACGATCCCGTTTGAGTCCACTCTAATTGGCCTCTTCACCATGAGAGGGTGATGTCACACTCGGTCAGTCCCCTCCTAATATAAAGCACTGCTGAGTCCTGTTGTTGGACGCAGGATTGAATCAGTGGATCTATTGTTTCTTTGACTTAGACTTTATTGATCCACAAGGGAAATTGCGTTGTAGCTTGCATCGTATTTCACAATGAAAATAACATTATAGTAGAAATCTGAAAATAAGAATAAAAGATCATATTTATGAGAATAGAATAATCTGGATGTAGGTGCTCAGGAATATGGATATCTGTGAATATGTACACATTTACAGTATAAAAGGATACTGCACATCTGTTAATATACAATATATACAAGGACAAAGCAGATAAAGTTGAAGTGTGTTTAGATGATTGTGTTATCCGTCACAGAGCGGTGGCTTGTTGCACAACAGGATGGAGTGTGGCATGAACGTGCTCTTGTACCGCTCACTGTGGCAGCGGAGCTGCAGGAGTCTGTTTGAGAAGGAGCTCATTTGTTTTTCCAGTGACCTTCTGTTTCTCACTGTTGTAAATGTCAATGTGTCAATTTGACACAGGAGATTAGTTCCTCATGTCTGGCCTCTGCTCTCTCCTGCAGCACGCTTCTTGGGGGACAAGCTCCACAGTTATGGTCAGAACTTGTCCTTCGCTCTGCGTCTGGACAGAGGAGTGAGACATCCGTCAGTCACAGATGTCATCCTGGAGGGGGCGGGCCTTAGCGTGTCCACTTCACTTGGAGACCTGAGACACAGCGTCCCCTGTGGACAGAAGCTGCACTACACCTTCAGGTCAGTCACATAGCCATTATTGGATTGGTTAACCCTAACCCTTGACTTTTGTATTTCAATATGTTTTTTTTTTTATTATTATTATTGTGGATATTGACCTTTTGAACTCTGTAGGAAAATCCTTTTCACTGGTTCCTGGTCCTAAAAGTGTTACTTTATCGAAGAGAATCTTAATTTTAGGTGTGGCCCTGGTCTTGGTCTAGTTTTCATATCCATGTGGTTTTGGCCACTGTCATAGATTAGTAAATATAAAAGGATATGTTTTTGTTGTTGTTACTAACCCTCTCTTTCTGTTAGTTAGTATAACATTAGTTTATCATGAAAAATAGATGAGGTCAGATACCTCAGCTAAGGTTGAAAGTGTCTGATGCATTTCATAGAATTGTATGATCGATAGAAAGGCAAGAGAGTCTCTCTCTCTCTTTTGTCTCTCTCACCCTGGTCTCTCGCAGGACTCTCTCTGGACTATCTCTGGACTCTCTCTGGGCTCTCTCTGGTCATTCTCTGGTCACTCTCTGGTCTCTCTCTCCTCCATACATATGTAATCTTTTGTTGTTTTCCAGGTTGGATGAAAAGCTCTGGAGTCCTCAGCTCAGCTCCTTCATGTTCCAGACGCTGCTACAGAACCTCACAGCCATCAAGATCAGAGCCACCTTCGGAAATGAAGGTAACCTCAACAAACCATCAAGACTTTTGCTGTAAACTGACCATCTCTGTCTCTCTCTCTCTGGTCTCTCTGAACTCTCCCACTGGCGTTCCTCTGATTTCCCTCTGGGTTCTCTGCAGTCTCTGGTCTGTAATTGGTCTGTCTTTGGTCTGTGGTCTGTCTCTGGCCTCTCTTTGATCTTTCTCTTCTCTCCGGTCTTTCTCTGCTCTCTTTCTGACCTCATTCTCTGACCTCTCTATTTGCTCTCTGTTCTCTCTGGTCACTTTCCGGTCTCTCTCTGGTCTCTCTCTGGTCCATACCTCTAACTCTCCCCATCTCTCCTTAGGTCGGGGATACCTGGATAACGTCTCCCTGGTCTCTGCCCATCCCAGCCCAGGCACAGCTCCAGCGAGGTGGGTGCAGACCTGCCAGTGCCCCCCTGCTCTGGAGGGCCATCAGTGTGAGCGCTGTTCCCCCGGATACATGCGCACCCAGGCCAGCCGAGGGTCCTTCAGTGCCTGCCAGCCCTGCCAATGCCCCAAAGGCAGCTGTGACGCACTGACCGGAGAATGTCTGTCCTCTGACGACAACAACCAGGGCTGTCCCACCGGATACACAGGTACAGGCCCAAACGGGAGCCGTAACGATATGTTATACGGAGAAAGGGTTCTATCTAATCTATTTTTTCTAATCTATTTATTGAATAACTTTAGTCTCTCTCTGGCCTTGCTCTGGTCTCTCTCTACTCCCTCTGATATGTATTTGGTCTTCCTATTGTCTCTCTCAGGTCTCTTTCTGGTCTTTTCTTTAGTCTCTCCCTTATCTCTCCCTGGTCTCTCTCTCTCTCTGGCCTTCAGCTGATCTCTCTCTCTGGTCTCTCTCTGGACTCTCTGTTCTTTCTCTCTAGTCTCTCTCTCTGTTCTCTCTCTGTGGTCTTTTTCTGGTCTCTTTCTGTTCTCTCAATCGTCTTTTCTTTGGTCTCCCTCTTGTCTCTTGCAGGTCTCTCTCTGGTATTTTCTTTGGTCTCTCTCTTGTTTCTCAGGTCTCTATCTGGTCTTTGTCTGGTCTCCCTCTCTTCTCTCTCTCTCTATTCTCTTTGTTCTTTCTCTCTGGTCTCTCTCTAGTCTCTCTCTCAGGGTCTCTCTCTCTCTGTCCTTCATCTGATCTATCTCTCTGGTCTCTCTCTCTGTTCTCACTCTCTGGCCTCTCTCTGGTCTCTATTTCTTGTCTCTCTCTGGTCTCTCTCTCTGATTGATTTTCTGAGTTTGTGACTGAAACCCTTGTCTCTCTCAGGAGCTGGCTGTTCCGACTGTGCAGAGGGCTTTTATCGGGAGAACGTTCGTGGAGACGGCTTCCCTGCTCCCTGCCAGCGTGAGTACCATCTGGGACAACAACACAACCACTGCGACCATGACAACAACACAACAGCTATGACAACAATACAACCACTATGACTATGACAACAACACAACGACTGACACTAACCTAGTTTTGGCATGTTGTCTGCAGCGTGCGAGTGTGACCAGCAGGGGGCAGTCTCCACACAATGCTCCTCCTCTGGGACGTGTGAATGCAGACCCGGGTTTGAGGGTCAGAAGTGTTCAGAGGCCAAGTGTCCGGCCTGCTTCAACCCGGTCATCACACGGGTCAGTATGGCGTCCAGTCTACAAGCAGGACTAAATGGACTACAGCAGGACTAAAGCAGGTCTAATGCAGGACTAAAGCAGGTCTAATGCAGGACTAAAGCAGGTCTAAAGCAGGACTAAAGCAGGTCCAAAGCAGGCCTACAGCAGGCCCAAGGTTGGACTAAAGCAGGTCTTGAACAGGTCTAAAGCAGGCCTACAGCAGGTCTAAGGCTGGACTAAAGCATGTCTTAAACAGGTCTAAAGCAGGCCTACAGCAGGTCTAAGGCTGGACTAAAGCATGTCTTAAACAGGTCTAAAGCAGGTTTAAGGCTGGACTAAAGCAGGTCTTAAACAGGTCTAAAGCAGGCCTACAACAGGTCTAAGGCTGGACTAAAGCAGGTCTTGAATAGGTCTAAAGCATGACTAAAGCAGGAGTAAAGCAGGGCTAAAGCAGGGCTAAAGCAGGGCTAAAGCAGGTCTAAAGCAGGTCTAAAGCAGGACTAAAGCAGGTCCAAAAGCTGGTCTAAAGCAGGTCTAAAACAGGTCTAAAGCAGGTCCAAAGCAGGTCTAAAAGCTGGTCTAAAGCAGGTCTAAAGCAGGTCTAAAGCAGGTCCAAAAGCTGGTCTAAAGCAGGTCTAAAACAGGTCTAAAGCAGGTCTAAAGCAGGTCCAAAGCAGGACTAAAGCAGCTCTAATGCACGAGTAAAGCAGGTCTAAAGCAGGACTAAAACCGGTCCAAAGCAGAACTAAAGCAGGTCTAAAGCAGGTCTAAAGCAGGTCCAAAGCAGGACTAAAGCAGCTCTAATGCACGAGTAAAGCAGGTCTAAAGCAGGACTAAAACAGGTTCAAAGCAGAACTAAAGCAGGTCTTAAGCAGGTGGTCTAAAGCAGGTCTAAAGCAGGTCTAAAGCAGGTCTAAAGCAGGTCGAAAGCAGGTCGAAAGCAGGTCGAAAGCAGGTCTAAAGCAGGTCCAAAGCAGGTCTAAAGCAGGACTAAAGCAGGACTAAAGCAGGACTAAAGCAGGACTAAAGCAGGACTAAAGCAGGACTAAAGCAGGTCTAAAGCAGGACTTAAGCAGCAGGACTTTTCCTTGTTGCGAGCATGTATGAAAACTGTTGTTGTGTTGCAGCTGGACCAGTTCTGGCTCAGAGTGCAGGACCTGGACTCACTGGCGTCGGACCTGGACCCCTCTAACTCTGACCAAACAGAGGCAGCGCTCAGGGCCGCCCGCAGGCAGCTGGAGGAACTGCAGGACGACCAGATCCTGGCTTCAGGTACAGCCACACCCTACGCAGCATTATCCACATCTCGTGTCTGTCAGTATTTGCCTGATGCTGTGTCTGCAGTGAACTTAAAAATAATTAACTCTCAAACCATAACATTGGACCATGTCATAAAATCCAATAGTTCCTTTTTCTATTACTAATTTAGTAAGTAAGTAAGTCAGAAAGTGCTTTACTTTGGGCATTTGTCTCTTACTCCACACAGAAATGGGAGCAAGGTTGCAATACAGAAGGCCTATGCCACAACAATTGTACTTGTTTTTAGTGGTAGGGGAAACCGGAGCACCTGGAGGAAACCTACGCAGACACAGGGAGAACATGCAAACTCCGTTCAGAAAGGCCTCATTCCAACCTAGATTCGAACCCAGTGCTTTCTTGCTAGGAAGCGAGAGTTCTATCCACTCAGCCAGTAGTTTTCACATTCTTGTGTTTTCAGCCATCCCTACCAATATACAAGCTTACCCTAGACTGGTCGTACCACGCCGTAGTACAAATGAAATGATGATTGAGCGGAGTGTACGGATGGCTAAGGCCAGGCTAAGCTTATCCATACATTTTAAACACTACTTTCTTTTAGTTATTAACCGTGTCCCTTATTTAACATTGTCCCTGACCAGTAAGAGACCTGGATTTGTTTTTAGATCCATCGTTAATAATACCAGGAACTTCTAGCACAGACATGTAACTCCGCTCTGTGTGTGTGTGCGTGTGTGTGTGCGTGTGTGTGTGTGTGTGTGTGTGTGTGTGTATATATATATATATGTGTGTGTACACAGATGCAGAGAGGCGCCTGAAGAAGCGTCTGACCTCAGTGACCGCAGATCAGCTCAGAGCAGAGCAGCAGCTGGACCGTGTGTCTCAGCGCGTGCAGGACGTCCAGGACCAGCAGGCCTCATACCGGGACAAGCAGGACACCACCCAGGACCTGATCCAGGACATGAGGGGGCTCCTGCGGCAGGCCAGGGCCGCACTCACAGCTCTGGTGAGAGACACTTCAATTGTGATGTGGTTTTTAAACTGTTTACTGTGTATACTGTAAGTCTAATTTGAAAATTACAACAAGAGAGTTACATTTGAAGTGTAGAAGGTTTCGCAGGTTTAACCCTTTAATGTTCACTCCTTGAGGAACGCGATGCATTTGTTTTCCTTTTTGAAATTTTCTAAGATGTGGGAGCACCAACATTTTTTTGAACCCCTAGTTTTTTATATTATTATTGTGGACCTTTACCAAATGGTTGAGATGAGGTTTGATGGTGAAAGTATCTAAAACCAAGAGATAGAGATGCTCCAAACAGATGGATTTCAGTTCCAAGATTCCAAGCTGATCTACCAAATGGTTCAGGAAACCATTGGAGGATTAAAGCGCAACTAAAGCAAGTCCGGTCCAAAGCGGAACTAAACCTGGACTAAAGCGGGTCTAAAGCGAACGTAAAGCAGAACTAAACCTGGACTGAAGTGGGTCCAAAGGAAATGTAAAGCATTACTAAACCCAGACTAAAGTGGGTCTAAAGCAAATGTAAAGCAGAACTAAACCCAGACTAAAGTGGGTCTAAAGCAAATGTAAAGCAGAACTAAACCCAGACTAAAGTGGGTCTAAAGCAAATGTAACGCAGAACTAAACCCAGACTAAAGTGGGTCTAAAGCAAATGTAAAGCAGAACTAAACCCAGACTAAAGTGGGTCTAAAGCAAATGTAAAGCAGAACTAAACCCAGACTAAAGTGGGTCTAAAGCAAATGTAAAGTAGAACTAAACCCAGACTAAAGTGGGTCTAAAGCAAATGTAAAGCAGAACTAAACCCAGACTAAAGTGGGTCTAAAGCAAATGTAAAGCATTACTAAACCCAGACTAAAGTGGGTCTAAAGCAAATGTAAAGCAGAACTAAACCCAGACTAAAGTGGGTCTAAAGCAAATGTAACGCAGAACTAAACCCAGACTAAAGTGGGTCTAAAGCAAATGTAAAGCAGAACTAAAATTGGACTAAGGCAGGAGCAAGATAGTGTTTTTCTGAGTCCGCTGTTGTTGTTGCAGGAGCGTCCTCAGGCGGACTCCCCCTCGGAGCAGGCAGACACCAACCCTCTGACCTCTCTGCTGGACAAGGCTCTGGACCTACTGAAGACGTGAGTACACCACCACAGAGAGGGAAGAGAGAGACTAGAGAGAGACCAGTGAGAGACTAGAGAGAGACTAGAGAGAGACTAGAGAGAGACCAGTGAGAGACTAGATAGGGAGACCAGAGAGAGACTAGAGAGAGAGACCAGAGAGAGACTAGAGAGAGAGACCACAGAGAGAGACCTGAGAGAGAGACCAGAGAGAGAGACCAGAGAGAAATCAGAGAGACCAGAGAGAGACTAGAGAGAGAGACCAGGGAGAGACTAGAAAGAGACACCAAAGAGACACCAGAGAGAAAGACCAGAGAAAGACCAGGGTGAGACCAGTGAGAAATCAGAAAGAGAGACAGGACAAAGACCAGATATATAAGAGGGACCAGAGAAAGAGCCTGTTTGAGTCAGCTCTCATCAGCACTTTCCACATCCAGGCAGACAAAACACGTGACGTCATCATTCTTAGTCTGTTCTTTTTGGGTTGGTCCACATCGAGCCTGGCTTTGGTCGCGCTCACTCTTGTGTCCAGGGCTTTGTGTGAGATCTACCTCATATGTATTTTTAACTTTTCGTTGTAGTTCTTTGCACCTTGAGCCAAAGCAAATTCCTAGTTTCTGACTTCCTGTTACTTTGTATAAAAAAATTTTAGAACAAAATACAAACAAATTAATCTTGATTCTCCTCCATGTTGGTGTCTGTCCCGCAGGCAGCAGTCGGCCGCCTCCTCCGTGGCTGAGGACTCGTCTGTGGCGGCGCAGGACACTCAGCAGAGCGCCGAACTGCTCCGACGTGTGCTGGAGCGCGAGGGGAAAGTCCAGCAGAGCGCCCAGGACCTGAAACGCACGTATGTCAGCTTTAAATATAGAAATATGTCAAGATTTTCATGTCAAGTCAGCATTAACTGGCCCTAATCTGTCAAAATGCAATAACAAAACAGGCTCTTTTCGAATACTTCTTATACTGATAACAATAGTTCAGTCGAGATCTTTACATATCAAAATGAGTTTTTGTTATTGTTATTGTTTTCATCTCGATGTCCCGCCCTCCACCGTTTTACCAATCAGAATTAAAAAAAGGTCTTGTTATTCTCAAATTATTCATGACAAACCAAAGAATAAAACCAGGATTTCTATCTTTGTGAAAAAGGTTTTGGTTATAGAACTCTTGTCTATTCAGTTATTATGGTCCCAGCTGAATCCGTCTACATATCTGGCAACCTGAGTCAGGGAGAGTGGGAGAGGTTGCAGTACCACTTTTGACCAGAATGTTACATATTGCTCCTTTAACTGCACACCTCTCTCAAAGGACTCTTGTGAATGCAGTGTTTGAATGTGTTGGTGCGACAGGTTCGAGCAGATCTCCGCTGAGGTGAAGGATCTAGAGGCACGTGCTCCTGGGGTCAGCTCTGACGCCACAGACCAGAGCAGGAAGGCCGCCGCCCTGCTGAAGGACCTGCTGAACCTGGAGAAGCAGCTCCCCACCTCCTTGCAGGTCTGTGAGTCAGGAGGGGATAGACCAGAACGACCAGTGAGAGACCAGAGAGAGCCCAAAGAGAGACCAGAAGGAGGCCAGAAACAAGAAAGTGAAATCAGAGAAAGAGGCCGGAGAGAAACCAGAGAGACAACAGAGAGACACCAGAGCGAGACTAGAGGGAGAGACCAGAAAGAGACAAGAGATATCAGAGAGAATGACTGGTGAGAGTCGAGAGAGAGGCCAAAAAGAGACCAGTGAGAGAAATCAGAAACGAGAAAGAAAGACCAGAAGGAGACCAGAGGGAGGCCAGAAACGAGAAAGAGAGATCAGAGAGAGACCAGAGAAAGACGCCTGAGAGAAACCAGAGCGAAACTAGAGAGATAAACCAGAAAGCTAGACCAGAGAGAGAGACCAGAAAGAGACAAGATAGACCGGAGAGACATCAGAGAGAGTGACCAGTGAGAAGCTAGAGAGAGACCAATGAGAGAGACCAGCTAGAGAGAGACCAATGAGAGAGACCAATGAGAGAGACCAGCGAGAGAGAGACCAATGAGAGAGACCAGCTAGAGAGAGACCAATGAGAGAGACCAGCGAGAGAGAGACTAGCGAGAGAGACCAGAAAGAGAGATACCAGAGAGATTAGCGAGAGTGGGAAAAAGACAAGAAAGAGACCAATCATAAAATAAAAGAACACTGTTTTCAGAGTGCCTCCTTCTCCATTTTTTCTTTTGCATACCAGTCTCCAACCCTTGAGTCGAATGAGCACCTGTTAGTGTTTTTACTTTTGTTTGATCCAGTGCAGCACTCCTGCAACCCCTTCACTCAACTAAGAGACCAATCATACTTGTTCCAATGACACATTTTTGTATTTTTGGTATTTTTATTCCCTTATTTGTTGCAATGAATGTAAATAATTGTCTTTGCTGTTCGCTGATGAAAGGAAGATTTAGATTTTGTTACACAAAATTGGAGACATATGCTAATTACACTGTGGCCATGGGCAAGTGTCGTTGGGATCACTCTGATTTTAAACTACTGTGTGTTCCATTTTAAGTCTGGTTTCTCCTCACGATGGCTCCTTTCTGTGAATACAATAAATTGAATTGACTGACCCGGCAACGGATGAAGCGGAAGAAAATGGATGGTTGGATGGATGAATGGAATTGAACTGAATTGTTGAGGAGCTGTAGTATGAAATTGTGCTTTTCTCTCCGCTCTCTCTCAGGCCGAGGCAGACGCCATGAGCTCTGGTGTGGACCGTCTGAAAGCAGAGGCCGAGGGGAACATGGAGGACCTGGACAGACTCAAAGCAGCTACAGAGGAGGAGCAGAGCAGCGCTGTGAAGCTGCTGGACCAGGGGAAGGCCGCGCAGGAGGTGAGGCCCACACATGTGCACCCCCTAGTGGTCTGATAACATCATTACAACCACACTGGGACAAAAGCAGCTCCTCAGCACTGGTTACTGATGAGAGGTCAGCGAGAGACACCAGCAAGAGAAACCCGCGAGAGAGACCAGCAAGAGACCTGAGAGAGACCAGCGAGAAAGACCAGAGAGAGAGACCAGAGAGAGAGACCAGAGACCAGAGAGCGAGACCACAGAGAAAGATCAACGAAAGACCAGAGAGAGAGACCAGAGAGAGAGACCAGAGAGAGAGACCAGAGAGAGAGACCAGAGAGAGCGACCAGAGAGAGAGACCAGAGAGAGAGACCAGAGAGAGAGACCAGAGAGAGAGACCAGAGAGAGAGACCAGAGAGAGCGACCAGAGAGAGAGACCAGAGAGAGAGACCAGAGAGAGAGACCAGAGAGAGAGACCAGAGAGAGAGACCAGAGAGAGAGACCAGAGAGAGAGACCAGAGAGAGATGCCAGAGAGAGAGACCCTTCCCCATCACTTCACTTCACTTCACTTTATTTCATGTCCCCGATGGGGCAATTTGGTTCACAGCACAGGGACACATACAAAGAAAAAGACATAGAATAAACATTTTCCCCATACATTCAGACTAACAAGGTGTCCATATACAGTCTTCCAGTCAGGTCAATGGCAGTTTAAAAACAGGATAAAAAAGAAGACAAAAAACTGTCCCCCCCAAGCAAAAATTTCAACCCCTATTTCCTCTGTCTCTGGTTGACTGCAGGTACGAAAGAGTGTTTATATCTATTGCTCCGAATCATTGGAGATAGATAGATGGAGATACCATAGAGATGTTTTGGCCCTGAAATACTGTTCTTTGACCTAAACGCAGACTTTAACCTCCTTCTCTCTGTTGTGTGTCCCAGACCTTTGACAAACTGGTGGACCGAGTGGACCAGGCCAAGTCCGACACTGAGGACGCTCTCAGGAGGATCAACAGCAACACGGCCTCGCTGGAGGACTCTCTCAGCACTCTCAAAGGTGAAAACCACCTTTTCTTCCTTAACACTAGGACTCCCACAGCGCTCATTTTGACCCTTTTAATCTGAGAAATTCCCCCAAAAATGTGTGTTTTTCAGATAATTTATTAAGAGTAAGTAATTTCCCAGATATTTACCATAATTCATTTTTAATATGTGCTAAAATTGGTAAATATTTTTTTGTAAGTAAGTAAGCTTTATTTATATACCGCCTTTTCACTGCACATCGGAGTCTCAAAGCGGTTTACAATTGTTTTTTTATTTTTTTTTGGGAGTGGGAGTGCCAGTACAGGAGGCACATGCCAGACCTATTGTACATATTTTTAGTGGTAGGGGAAACCGGAGCACCCGGAGGAAACCTACGCAGACACGGGGAGAACATGCAAACTCCACTCAGAAAGGCCTTGGTCCAACCGTTTTTTTTGGTTTATTTGAGTAGGGACAGATACAGCAAACATAGACTAACTACACTATAGTCTGATGCATCATGGAGATTATGGCCAAAGTTACTTTCGTACTTGACATACAGTAGAGAAAATAAAATAATATAAAATCACATGCCAATCACAATGTTACAAACATAACAGGGGACAATTTTACAAAACAATTACAACAACAATAGTGTTGTAGCAATAGTGTTGTAATAGTTAGTTGCTATGGCAACTAGTCTAGTCCTGACTCTGCTCTAGGAGTTACTAGAACCACTCACATTTCAAACATAAAAATGTACGTGGGCATTTTTTCTATGTCCTAAACTCCATCCATCCATCCATTTTCTTCCCCTTAATCCATTTCTGGGTCGGGGGGGGTAGCAGTCAGAGCTGCACCCAGTACACTTAGCACCAGCCCCTCTCTGATCCTCCTGCAGGTGCTGAGTCCACAGGAGCTGAGATCTTTCAGCGAAGGCTTTGGGCAAAGTGGGGTCCTAAACTCAAAGCCGTAAATTGACTGCTACTGTATGTGAGTTCTAGTCTTAAAGCTGGGGTACCTAACTTTCAAATCACAAATCCCTGCATTAAAATCCATGGCTCTAAAACGCTTTGCTTCTGTGACTAAATTTCACATGCTTGTGTTTTTGGCCTCAGTCACATCTTTAGATCGGCTTTTCTGACTCTCTGGTCTCTCTCTGGTCTCTCTCTGGTCTGGTCTCTCTCTCTGGTCTCTCTCTCTGGTCTCTCTCTCTGGTCTCTCTCTCTGGTCTCTCTCTCTGGTCTCTCTCTCTCTCTGGTCTCTCTCTCTCTCTGGTCTCTCTCTCTGGTCTCTCTCTCTGGTCTCTCTCTCTGGTCTCTCTCTCTGGTCTCTCTCTCTGGTCTCTCAATCTAAACATTATGAAAAAACTAAACATGGATCTCGCTTCAGGTTTTGAGCAGCAGATGGATGGAGCCAAATCCCTTGCAGACGCCGCCATCGCTCGTCTTCCGGCCATCCAGGCCACGGTGAAGTCTGCCCAGAAGGACAACACTAATGCTCAGGGCTTGGTGGAAGCCGTAAGGGAGCAGCTGGACCAGGCGGGACAGGGGAGGGACCAGCTGAAGGCGGCTGTGGATAAACTTGAGGTAACCATGGTTTTAAGAGACATTCAACAACATCCAAAAGAGCCACCAGAGAGAGGTCATAGAGAGCCCAGAGAGAGACCTGAGAGAGGCCAGAGAAAGGCCAGAGAAAGGCCAGAGAAAGAGAGCAGTGAAAGACCAAAGAGAAACCAGAGATCAGAGCGAGCCCAGAGATAGCCCAGAGAGAGCCCAGAGAGAGACCTGAGAGTGGCCAGAGAGAGACAAGAGAGAGACCAGAAGAACCAGAGAGAGAGAGAGCAGTGAGAGACCAAAGAGAAACCAGAGACCAGAAAGAGACAATAGAGCCCAGAGGGAGCCCAGAGGGAGCCCAGAGGGAGCCCAGAGGGAGCCCAGAGGGAGCCCAGAGGGAGCCCAGAGGGAGCCCAGAGAGAGACCTGAGAGAGACCAGAGGAACCAGAGAGAGAGAGAGCAGTGAGAGACCAAAGAGAAACCAGAGACCAGAGAGAGACCAGAGAGAGACCAGAGAGAGACCAGAGAGAGACTAGAGAGAGACCAGAGAGAGACCAGAGAGAGACCAGAGAGAGACCAGAGAGAGACCAGAGAGAGACCAGAGAGAGACCAGAGAGAGACCAGAGAGAGACCAGAGAGAGACCAGAGGAACCAGAGAGAGAGAGCAGTGAGAGACCAAAGAGAAACCAGAGACCAGAGAGAGACCAGAGAGAGACCAGAGAGAGACCAGAGAGAGACAAGAGAGAGACCAGAGAGAGACCAGAGAGAGACCAGAGAGAGACCAGAGAGAGACCAGAGAGAGACCAGAGAGAGACCAGAGAGAGACCAGAAAGTATCCAGAGCGACCCCCGGGAGAGACCTAAGACAGGGAGAGACAAGAGAGAGACTAGAGAGATTCAGGAAGTTGTGGTTCTGTGTTGTTCAGGCCTCGCGGGTGCTGCTCCCTAGTGGCCTCCTGGAGAATGCCACTGTCCTGAGGAATGACGCTGAGCAGCTGGAGGCAGACTCCTTCTCCACTGCAGACACAGTCAGGAAGGAGCTGGAGGAGGCTCGCAAACTGAAGCGTGACTCAGAGCAGGTCAGAACACACTGAGATACACACACAAACACACCCACACACACACACACATTCACACACATAAACACAAATGGGGAGATTCAAGATTTAAGATTCAAGATTTTATTTGCCATTTGCAGTAAAACCACCAAAAAACTGTGCAAGACTCATACCCAAGTGCGCAGCAGACAGAGCAGATAGTACACACCAGAGCTCTTACCACAACGCACAAACATGCACACAGAGAGAGAGAGAGAGAGACACACACACATACACGAATGCTTATACATACAGTACATACATAGATAACACACACACAAACACACACACACAAACACGCACACACACACACACACAGAGAGAGACACACACACACAAACACACACAGACAAATACATGCTCACACACCCACACACAATCACACACACAGACAAGACACACACATACCCACATTACACACACATACTCACAGTACACATACACAAACACACACACACTCCCTGGTCTAACAGATGATTGACAGGGGGTGGAGGAGGCGCAGGCGGCTCTGGAGAACAGCCTGAGGAGCAGGGACGCGGTGAGGAGGACCCTGAGGGACGTCCACAGCATGATCAACAGTCTGAGTGAGCTACACTTTCACTCTGCATTCATGTGTTCATTTTACACCTGACAAATGGAATAAGAGATGACTAGAATGAGCAACACAAAGTCTCAGGTTTCAGGGGTGGGGGACATGTTTCACTAAATCCTTTGTCTGTTTTACATGTACTTCCATCACAGACTGTATAGGTGGACAATGCTAATCCGCTAGCTCAGTGACGCCAAATAGGGCTCATGGTGAAGTACACTAAGCCTTCATGTGTATAGAGACATAATGAACTTTTCACTCTTGGAACTCCAGCTTTCCTTAGCAACCGTCCTAGCAACCGTCTCAGCAACATGTCTGTTCCTGTTACGGTACGATGCTAATGCTGTCAGAATAAATGTCCGTATAAGGACAATGGCTACAGCTAGCTTACTGTATGTTCAAATCGGCTTCTTCGACATTAAGGCTAAAACTATGGTGATGCCATGCTTGTTCAGACCATTCGTCATATGTGTGTCTGTGTGTGCGCGCATATGTGTGTCTGTGTGTGCGCCTGAGTGTGTGGATGTGTGCGTCTGTGTCTCTATGGTTTCTATTTATTTAACCAGTTCTTTGCTGATGCCCTCAGATGGCTCAGAGCCCCTGGACCTGTCCCGGCTGCAGCGTTTAGAGCAGTCCCTGTTGGATGCGCAGAGGGACCTGACCCTCAGCCTGGGGCCCCGTCTGGAGCAGCTGCAGGAGAAGGAGAGGGCCCACAGGCTGCACCTCCTGGGCCTGGAGCAGAACCTGTCCACTATCCTCTCAGATATCCAGAATGTGGAGGACATACTGAACACTGTCCCCAAGGGCTGCTACAACAACCCACCTCTGGAGGAGGCCTGAGGAGGTGTGAGGAGGCCTGAGGAGGTGCGAGGAGGACCAAGGAGGAGCAGGGAGTGAGGAGGAGTGAGGAGTTCAATTTGGTGTTTTGGAGCGTGAGGAGGCGCTCGACAAGACTGTCCACTGCTCTGTATGCACTTTGTTTATCTATATACATATACACACACACATGCTCTCACACATGCACTCACACATGAACACACACACACACACACACACACACACACACATGCACTCACACATGAACACACACACACAAACACAAACACACACACAGCTCATTTCTGATGTGGAATACATAAAAAAAATGTTTTTAGACTTGAATAAATAAACTTTTTTTACTCAAATTGATTTTATTGAGACAATGCATGATTTACACCAGTGCAAACAAGTTCATGAAGACATTCAGCTTTAGAAGAGAAGCAAAGGTCAGAAGTCAGAAATCAGAGGTCATAGGTCACTTCTTCCAGATCCAACTTTTATTCTGATATTTACATGAACTCAGTTTGTGAGAGAATCACAGTAAAATCAGATTTTTCATTTCAAATAAAACAGAGAAATTAATGGATTTCCTTCACGTTATTCATTTATGAAAGTTTTAATTCTCAACAATAAACAATTTTAAACCATTCCTCAAATTCTGTTAAAGATAAATTATTAAAAATACATAATTTTCTAAAACATTTTGAATTTCCACAATGTATTGTTATATTTTGATTAATTTTAAATCCAAATTCAAATCCAAATGATTTTTTAACTTTAATGAATCCTTTCTTTTTGTTATAAGCTTCGACTTAAATCTAAAGTGAAAATCAGATAAATGAGATTTAACACAATTAATACATGTTTTTTCATAATAAATACATTTTTGATATGATAAATGATTCACAATAAAAACAAATATTATTAAGAAAATGAGAGAAATCAAATATTCTAAGTTTATTAACATTAAAACCTGGATATTTGTTGTGACTAAACCTATGCTGTAATCTGTAATAACAATAAGATAAAATGTGTGATATTTTATTCCTAAAAATAAAAAATAAAAAGAATTTGGACAAATAAATGAAACAAATGGAAATTAATTATAAATGAGTGAAATCATAAATAATAAAATATAATTAATAGAGCAAATGTCGAAATGAACAGTGATACAGATTTGCAGACTTTGTGCAGACTCTCCCCAAAAGCCTCCAGTGACGACATTCATTCAAAGTTTACAATCAGTGATCTGTACACGATACCATGATATTATTATACATGAGGCGAAACAAAAGTACACACTGTCCTCATGCCACAGTCCCAATACGCATGCATACTACTACTACTACTACTACTACTACTACTACTACTACTACTGCTACTGCTACTGCTGCTGCTACTGCTGCTGCTGCTGCTGCTGCTGCTGCTGCTAGCTGCTGCTGCTGCTGCTGCTGCTGCTGCTGCTTCTGTAGCAGTCCCAGTCGTAGTGAGGTATCCTATAGTCCTACACATTCAGATGGACAGGTATAGTTAGGAGAGTAGTAGTAAAAAAGTAGGATAAAGAGTAGAGTAAAATGATATTACTTGGAAGTAGTACCACATTTATTCCTACGTGCTTTTTCTTGAATGTTCTCAGGGAATTTTTACGAATCTAAAATGAAAGCTGTAGGAACATTGTGATTACATTCTACCGTGGACATATATGGTTGTTCCATAGAATAAAACTATAGGGAGTAGAGAGAGCTGTTGTGGTGTTGTTGCTATGGCAAATGTGGCAGCCATATTGCATGTACCCACAAAACAGTAGATAGATAGACATAGCTATCTATACATTCATTATTCATGGTAGAAAACATCATCTCTTATCTATTACTTTTAATTCAGAGCCTTGTGAGTCACTATTTGACTATTTGGGCTGAGAGCCAATTGTCTGAGTGAGGGTGGTCCTCTCTTTGTCACCTTTCTGTCTGAAAAGCTGATCTAAAGATGTGACAGACACATGCATGTGAACACCAGAGACAGGAGTTGTAAGGGGGTTTATGACATTGTTTTATGACCAATTTTTTGTGGTTTTAAAATGACGTACCTCAGTTTTAAAGAGAAATGTATATTGTACATGTTACTAAAGCTAAGCAAGCTCTCTCTGGTCCCTCACAGCTCTATGGACGGCCCGCTGATGTCTGTACAGTCTGAGCGTGTGCAAATCAGTGCTACACACGGCTGTGAAGAAACGTCACGATATGGGGGCAGGTGAAGACGAGCCGGTGGGCGGGGCTCGAGGGACTGGTGCGCGGGGCTTGTGGGAAAGGGGGTGGGGCTTCTGTGTCTCATCCCGAGGCCTTGATGTAGAGCTGGGTCTGTAGGATGTAGTCGATGACCGGCTGGTACAGGTAGTCCACCACGTGCCCGTCTCCGTGCTGAAGGGCCAGTCTGCGGACACACTCACTTTAAATACATCACCAAAATACACTTTTATATAATTCTTATATTAACATGGCGTCAGTGTGTGGTCTTTTGTATTTTTGTTGCACAGTGGTCCCTACCTACAACACACACCGCATGTGTCCTCCAACCACATCATAAACAACTATATAACAACATATAACATGACAGTTTCCTTTATTTAAGGTTAGAAGAAAACTTGATTAATTCAGAAGACTCTCTCTCTCTCTCTCTAGTGTCTTTCTCTGGTCTCTTTCTGTCTGATCTGGTTTCTTGGTCTGGTCTCTCTCGCTGGTCTCTCTCGCTGGTCTCTCTCTGTCTCTTGTCTCTCCCTCTCTGGTTTCTCTCTCTGGTCTCTCTCTTTTGTCTCTCTTGTTCCTATCTGGTCTCTCTTGTCTCTCTCTGATCTCTCTCTCTGGTCTCTTTCTGGTTTATCACTGGTCTCTCTTCAGTCTCTCTCTGGTCTCTCTCTCTGGTCTCTCTCTCTGGTCTCTCTCTGGTTTCTTTCTGTCTGGTTCCTATATGGTCTCTCTCTCTCTGGTCTCTCAGCCTGGTCTCTTTCTCTGGTCTCTCTCTCTCTTGTCCCTCTCTGGTGTCTTTCCCTGGTCTCTCCCTCTCTGGTTTCTTTCTCTGGTCGCTCTCTCTTGTCCCTCTCTGGTCTCTCTCTGGTCTCTCAGTCTGGTACCTCTATCTGGTCTCTCACTGGTCTCTCCCTCGCTGGTCTCTCTTTCTCTCTCTCTCTCTCTCTCTCTCTCTCTCTCTCTGGTACCTATCTGGTCTCTCTCTCTCTGGTCTCTTTCTGGTCTCTCTCTGGTCTCTTTCTGGTCTCTCAGCCTGCAATCTCTCTCTGGTCTCTCCCACTCTGGTTCCTATCTGGTCTCTTTCTCTGGTCTTTCTCTTGTCTCTCCCTGTTCTCTCTCTGGTCTCTCTCTGGTTTCTCTGTGGTCTTACCGCAGCCCCCTGCCCCTGCTCCTCTGTGTCCTCTGCAGCTGTATTTTACAGTGTATGCACGGCTTTTGACAGCTGCAGCAGTGCACTCACCTGCTCTTGGTGGAACTGACCACAGACATGGGGTGAGTCCCAGCGTCCTTCACCACGATGATGTTGTCCTGCGGAGAACAGAGCACTGAGTGAACGGGTAGAGAAGACAAGAGCGAGAGAGGAGAGAGGAGGGAGAGGAAAACGGGAAGGGGAGGAGAGAGAAAAGAGGAAGGAGAGATGAGACGAGAGTGGAGAGGAGAGAAAGGACAGAAAGAGAGAGAGGAGAGATGAGAGTGAGGGAAAGAGAGGAGAGTAGAGAGTGCAGGAGAGAGGAGAGAAGAGAGGAGACAGGAAAGAGAGGAGAGTAGAGAGTGCAGGAGAGAGGAGAGAAGAGAGGAGAAAGAGGGAAGAGAGAGGGAAGAGAAGAGAAGAGAAGAGATGACAGAGCGTGAGTAGCGCAGACGAGTGCACACTGCAGACCTTGTACTTGCGTAGCACAGCCGAATGGTTCATGATGCGTTCGGTGTCGGCTCCGTCTCGAGGAACCACCACGATCCCGAAGTCTCCCACGATCACCTCCATCTGCAACACATACAAAGGCTCTTTCATCCACAAACCCTAACCCTGTCATGGTGTGGATTTTATTGCTGTATTTGGTTTTATTTTGACATTAGTTCTGTGGGTTTCATTTCAGTTTTGTTTCCTGTCCTGTTCCCGTGTTGATTGTCTGCCCTGCTGTGTTTCACCTGTGTCTCTCTGTGTCTATATGTACCCTGTGCTCCTCTCCCCTTGTTGCTGGTCCATTGTATTGTCAAGTTCTGTATTGTTCCTGTTCCTGGTTCCTTTGGCGTTTTGAGATTTGTTTTCAGCTTGGACTTTATTTTATTGAATGATTATTTTTGCATTCCTGCGTTTGAGTCCTCCGCTCCCTCTGCCCCGTAAAGGCACTGTGGAATCTGACCCCTGTTATATCTGTAATACCGCTAAACATTATCGTCTGAAGAACTGAAGGCATTTTTTCTGACCCACCTTGTTACTACAGTATCTATATATCTTAAGCATGCGTCATTAATATCTTAAATGATTGAAGAGTTTCTGTTCTTATGCACATTGATACAAATCCTTTTGTTTGATCTGACGGGACTTGAAAATAAACCGGGTTACAGGTGCGATCGCTGGTGTCCTGGCTTCATTTCTCCACAGCGCAAAAAATGCTTTTTGCTTCAATGTCAAGAAGTACTTTTGCACAAACCAGGGATTCATCGATACTGATACTGGTATTGGGTACTCATACTGATACCTGAAGACCCTGCCATAGGTTTTTTAAAGTAAACAAGTGACTAGAGTAAAGCGGACTGTATGAGGCAAAACTGTCACAAGGTGGCTCCAAAACAAACACCAGCAACTTGATAAAAAAACTGAGAACTGTCCTTAGTTTTAAAAAGTATGTAAAAAAGGACAGCCAAGTTCTGAAATTTAACATCCAGCCAACTTCCAGCACATCGGGAGCTCACTATCAATGGAAACAGCGTAATCATGTATTTTTGTAACTTGCACTTTTATTGAACTGTATGTTAATATGTATTTTAGTAACTAACCCTATTATTTTGAAGTTTTTTTAGTAACCTGCACTTTTTATTTGATCTGTATATCATTATACAAGTTATAAGATTGTATTGTCAAGGACTACAGGTGGAAAGTAGCTGGAAAATGCAAAATCTGGTGCAGCCATCTTTTTAATGCAACTGCACATTGTCCCGAACAACTTACTATTTGTATGAGTGGAGTATGACCATGGCTCTTATTGTTGACTGTTTAAACAATTGCTGAAATGTTTAATTGGTGAAGATTTTTTTTATTGTTGAAATAAGAAACAGACATTTTGAATTTCAGTTCCCAGGGATAACACGATGCAGTACTTGGTGTTCGTATCAGCAAGTACTCAAATACAAGTATTGGTTTTGAAAAAGGGGTTTATATCGGCGCATCCCTCGCACAAACCCTTAAAAATCCCCCTTTTTGAGCTGCTGTAAAGTTCAGCTGTGGAGCTTACGTCACTGTCTTTCCAGAGGCCGGGAATGCAGAAAGACTCCAGCAGGTCGCTCCCACACAGCAGGAGGATGCGGAGCTCTGAGGACAGCAGAACACGGGTCAAACATTCACAATAACAACAGGGAGAATAAGAAAGACACACGCACCGATCTCCTCGTAGCGGACCGCGGTGCCCAGGTTTGCGTTTTCATCTGTGACACACAAGGCACACGTCAGCGGTCAGCAGCGCTAAAGAGGTTTTGGTTTTCCGTCCCATTAGCCGAGTATCAAAAGACAAACCCTGCTTTCTCTCCCATTATTACTAGCAAAGAGCACTAAATGTGAAAGCTGATGGAGGCTGCAAAGAGCTCACAGAATAAGATATAAAAGATTATTGAGGTTCGTCAATCATCCAATATCCTCAAAGATCCGAGCGCAAACAACTGAAAAGACAAATGCCTTTTTAGATTCAACCACGCAAATTAGGAGTGTCTCTCTCCACATGTGAGGCTAACCCAGGGGTCAGACTTAAGGACAGAGGTCTCGGTCTGTTTGTGTTTGTGTATCTATAGTTTGATGATAGTTCGATGGTTCTTACCCACGAAGGTGAAGTGGTCCATGTGCGGGCGCACGCAGCACATCTTCCCCAGGTTTTCGCTGATTTTACCCCAAAGTTTAACTGAAAAATAACATTTTCTATATTCAGAACACATGACCAGAGGGACACCAGAGGGAGACCAGACCAGAGAGGGACCAGAGAGAGACCATAGAGAGACCATAGAGAGAGACCAGAGAGAGGGACCAGAGGGAAAGACCAGAAAGAGAGACCAGAAAGAGGGACCAGAAAGAGGAACCAAAGAGAGAGCAGAAAGAGACCAGAGCGAGACCAAAGAGAGAGACAAAATATAGAGACCAGAGAGAGACCAGAAAGAGGGACCAGAGAGAGAGAACAGAGAGAGAGGGACCAGAGGGAAAGACCAGAGAGAGAGACCAGAAAGGAGAGAGACCAGAGAGGGAAAGAGACCAGAAAGAGACCACAGAGAGACCAGATAGAGACCAGAGAGAGACAAGAAAGAGACCAGAGAGGGACCAGAGAGACCAAATAGAGAGACCACAAATCTCCACAAATACTCACTGGCTGTGGGCTTGTTGTTCAGGTTGCCATGGTTCTGGTACACGGGCGTGGTCTGGGTCTGGGGCTGAGTCAGCTGACCAATCACAGGAGTGGAGGAGGGTGAGTGGATGTTGGACAGGATGCAGCCGGTAACTCTCTGTGCAGAACACAGCTCAGTACATTCATGATGTACAGTATGTGTGTAAATACTGTCACTATGGTCCGCAATTACATATAATTTAATCCCACACCATCATGTTCCCACCCCCATGCTTTACTGTGGGGTGTTGGGAATGGACAACTAGACAAAACATAAACGTATTCTCCCTCTCTGTGGTCTCTCTCTATGGTATTTCTCTCTGGTCTATCTCTTTTCTCTCTTTCGTCTCTATGTTCTCTCTCTCTAGTCTTTCTCTGTTTGGACGCTCTCTCTGGTCTCTCCCTGCACTCTCTCCGGTCTCTGATCTGTTTCAGGAGGAAACTAGACACGGGTCTGGACCATAGACTGTATATATTAACGGAAGTAGTCATGCCTATCTCCGCCGTTCTAACTAATGGGCAAAAAATTGGGCTTTCATGGAGTGATTCAAAATGGCCGCGGGGTCTGGAAAAAGTGAAAAAACGCATCTGCGCATGCGTCAGCCGGCACAAGCCCCATTCATTTAAACGAGTACTTCAAACATTCACAGCGAGTAAACTAGACTGACCAAAAAAATTCACCCCGTCAGCATTGACACACATGTGAAACGAAGCTTTGGGCCAAGAGCCAACTTTTGGACCATCCTGTAAAGACGTTTTCGAGAGGTAAGAAGTTGCTATATGTTAGCATTCGCTAATTCTTATTCCGGGTCCACCCCCATCGGCCCGGGGTGGTATTGCAAGCATGTCAGCGCACGTAACTTTTGAGCCGAGACCCGCCCCCACTGGTCTGGACTAGGGATGTAAAAAACGGAATTTTCATGACCGTCCACCGCGTAGTTTAAAATAGTCCACGTTCTTTGAAATAACAGCCCTTTCGAGCCGAATACTTTTCGTAAGTGCAGCTATGCGTTCTTCTAGTTCAGAGCCGAGACAACGAAGCGATACAGCTTCGGCACCTTTGCGCACATAGAACTGCTTTTTTAATCTTCCTATTCTTTTGTGCTGCGGGTTAAAGCTTTTTAGCTGCTAACAACGGCTCGTTCACATGCATAAAAGCAGCGAGTGACGAGTCGCGTTTCGCAGGTCTCCTCTAAAGTTTAAATGCAAGTGATGTGTGTAGAGCTGATCTAATGACAAGGACCATCAGCACAAACATGTTCCCAAGTGTTTTGACTGGAGCCGCGAAGATCCTTTGGCTCTGTGACACAAAGGAGCGCGAGAGAACGGTATGTGTGTAAATGTAAGTGTGTGTACTGTATATGTATGTGTGTGGGTATTTATGTGCGTGTATATGTATGCTCCAATGGAATTCTAACCCGCACAAGTGTGGCGGACTAGTAATGGAGGGGAGAGACGGACAAGAGTATGGATGATGCGTGTGGAGGTTACGTATGAATGGAATGGGGGAAAAGGTGCGCGAGTGTGAAATGGTACTTGTGTGTGCATGCATGTATGTGTGCGTGCGTGCGCACGTGTGTGTGTGTGTGTGCGCGGCGCGTACGGCATGAACGTTGGCCCGGAGTTTGCTCATACATTGGCGTAGAGACAGACCCGCTCCTTCACACCGTGCAAATAGTGTTTAAAATAGCGTTATTAAGAAACGTCCCCTCTCCTCCTTTTCTTTTTATATCCAACAGCTTTGACCGGTTAACGCTGTGACGGTCAACCGGCGGTTAAACGGTCACTGATTTACATCCCTTGTCTGGACAGCTTCAGCAGGAGCACCATGCCCACAAGGAAGCATGGGGGTGGAAACATGATGGTTGGGAGCTGCTTTTCTTCAGAGGGCAAATCCATGTCTACCATGAGACATGAAAATGACAGAATGAAGCGTGGATGGGTCTCTCAGTATGACAATGACTCAAGTGTGGGCTGTGTGTGTCTGTGTGTGTACGTTTGTGTCTGTGTGTGTACGTTTGTGTCTGTGTATGTACATTTGTGTGTGTGTCTCACCTTCATGAGATCCCTGTGATGCTCGAGCACACTGCAGGTCGTCTGCCATTTGTCCTGATAACACTCCCACGGGTCGACTCTGCGCACACACACACAGACCCACACACACATTAAGTCACAGTCCTTTGGTGTATACAGTTGTGAAGAACTGTCAGAGATTTGGCCATATTTAGGAAATTATGAATGTTGTTAACCACTCATTGGTTCTCCTCCTTCCCCCGGTCCCTATAAGTCTCCATCCCAAATTCTCAATAGTTATCCTCTTTGGTATCTTTCTGGTCTCTCTCTAGTTGTTTTTCTGGTCTCTCTCTGGTCTATCACTTTGGTCTCTTGGGTCTATCACTTTTGTCTCTCTCTCTCTCTCTGGTCCCTCTTGTTTTATCTCTGGTCTAACACTGAGATTTTTCTGGTCTCTCTCTGTATCTATAGAATAGTTAAAAGAGGACAGTACCTGATCCAGTCTGAGGACTGCACTGCCAGCTGGCACATGGTGAGGCGATGTCTGCTGGACACCAGGCCCTGAGCACAAGCACAAGCACTACTTGTGACTCTGGTCTTTAAAACAATGATACAACTCAAATACACACAAACATGTGTTAGTCTACTGCACAAGACAGTCCTACTCCCTGCACTCACTTTAGTGAAAAATACAATCAGCATATGTGACCATCAACTGTTTATAGAAGGACAATGCTAACCAGCTAGCTCAATGCAGCCCAAACATGGATCTATTATAATATCTGGATAGGGTATTACTAGAATAGATTATTGCTGTCCCACCAATGGGCACAGGGGGCGCCCACAGTACAGTAGAATAAATGTATGTGGGCTACCCAGAAAAAGGTCCTCAATTTGAATTAAAACAGCTCGACCTCAGCTGACAGAGAACCTACTAACCTTGCCTGCAAGCTGAATTCTCGCGGTATTTGTGAGTTCACAAACACTCGAGAATATGATATCGCGGAGAACGCGTTAGAGTTCTACACAATCATCAATCTGGCTCTTGCCAGGTTAAGAACCTACAGCTTACATAAGGGTCACATTTTGAGGGAATTTTAGTGTCCCTTGTCATCCTGAACGTTTTTCTTGTAAAATCCAAGAAAGTTCCTAGAGTTCTATGGGACGTTTTTCAGGGTAGCCCACGTGAATTTAGTTTGCAGTTCTGCTGGTGCCCCCCTTGCCCAAGTGTGGAACAGCTATAAGCTAGTAATGGACAGGTGTTGCAAATTAGCAGTTTTGCTATAACACTGGAAACAATGTATCTGGTTTGTCCAATGCAGTTGATATGTCCATATCAAATAAACTAATAATAATAATACACTATCCAGACACTATTATAGATCCATGGGAAGCGCTCACCATGAACTCGCTCTGGCTCTTATTGACTGCATGTAAAAGTAAACTCCTAAAACTCAATAAATGTTTCTGTCACTCTTAAAACATTGTGGTTTAGTGCTTTCCGTGATCATGGTGTTTGTATTGTGATATCGTTATTTAAATCAATATATGAGCCATATAAGGATTGACCAATCAGATGCCTTCATTTAAGGAGGAAACTCCTGCTTGCCTTAGCAACCATCTAGTAACACGTCTGTGGAGGCACAAAATGCTGCTCATTAAATAATTACATTAGATGAGAAACTGGCCCCATTCTTTTGTCACCTAATCCAATCAATATCCATCAAGGCATTATGTAAACATGTCCTAAATGTGACCTAGCATGTTAGCTATAGCCGCCGGTTTATTTATGTACATTTTAAACACATCTTGGCCAGTAATTGCCAAAGACCTAACAGAAATATATGATGGTTGTACTCGTCACTGACTGGTTTTCCGTAGGAGTCGTGCACGGGGGATATGATTCCTCCGATCACGATGTAACGTCCGCTTTGGTGAAGATACTCCCTGGCTTTTTCTGCAACACACACAAAGACTCAGAAAGTAAGGAACACGAGGTTTAGCATTCTCTCCGATCCTGGTGTTTTATTGTGTCTTTGTAAATCCGGATATGAGTCATATAAGGAAGGCTTCTCGGATCTGGTCTCTCTCTCTCTTTGGTCTTTTTCTGCCTCTCTCTCTGGTCTCTCTCTTTCTCTCTGGTCTCTCACTATGCTCTCTCTATCTGGTCTTTTCACTTTGGTCTCTCTATCTGGTCTTTCTCTCTCTCTGGTTATTCTCTCTGGTCTCAGTCTCTTTATGGTCCCTCTTTGCTCTCTCTCATCTCTCATCTCTCTCTGGTCTCTTTCACTGTTCTTCCTCGCTCTTACCTGTCTCTCTCTGGTCTGTCTCTGCTCTCTACTGTCTCTCTGGTTTCTTTCTGCTCTCTCTTTCTGGTTTCTTTCTCTCTCTCTGTTCTCTGATCCCCCTCAATAGGCCTGCATGCATACGTTCTCTAGCTACATAACACTGCTTACTGGCACCCCTCCATCTCTACTCCTCAACTATATACTTTCCCTGTAACCCAATTTTTAACGGGGCCAGGCCGTATTGCCTCTACGTCCGTGCGTGCGTCACATAATAACGCACGTAGACGTACAAATCAACCCACCCTTGCCATACTATGCCATATACCGCACATCGCAGTTAAAGCATTCGGACTATTTTGTACACACCCAAATCGCGTCTACATCCTCCACTTTCATCCCATGGACCAGAAAACGTGGCCTTTCTGTGCGCGCGTCATCACACACACACACACACACATACACCCCACAGTACAACTCCAAAAGGCGCATTTTACAACCCACACCTGCCCGCCTCTCTCATCCCCTGCCTCACGGACTGCGTTCTCTCACCGAACATGTGGATATGTCCTTTGGTGATGGGGTTGAAGCTCCCGCAGGACAGGAGGATGACGTGGGTCTTGGGGCTCTCCGTCATGGCTGATGGGCCCGGGTTCGGATCGCTCTGCGGCTGAGAGGGGTCCTGAGTGGTCCCGCGTGTGTGGCTCTGTGTGTGCTCGGATGTGGTTTTGTTGTTGTCGGTGGGAGATGATGGAGGAGGAGTGGACTGGACCTCCGGGAGCTGGAGGAGGAGGCTGAGTGAGGAGCGGCGTTAAAGGCACAGCACGCAGCGAAAGAAATGGGGCAAATGTGGATTCTTGGGCTGATGGTCTAAAACGATCTTTTTATACGTAATAATGGTATAGTCTTAAAGTTAGGACTCCTAACGTTAAATCCTTATATATATATATATATATATATATATATATATATATATATATATATATATATATATATATATATATATATATATATATATATATATATATATATATATATATATATATAATTAAAATCCTTGCTCTTAAAGTTCCCATATTACGCTTTTTGACTTCTATGGTTTAAAAATCATTACACATGCCCAGACAGCTTTAGTTAGAGTGATCTTTCTCTTTCACTCTCAAGACGCATAGAAACACCTGATTCACTTTGTTACGTAGCACACTTTCACAGGTAGCTCGAGCTCCAGAAGCCCCGCCTCCAGGAGGTGATTGACAGGAGAGTTAGGCTATATCCACACGAAGACAAAACGCTTATAATTTCAGAAACTTTTTCTGTAAACACGGAGTTAGCTCAGTAAATGTCTGCGTCCATATGAATGTAGTCAATACGCCTGAAAACGCTGTGAAACTATGCCAGACCTGTTGGTGGCGCTGTGACGCAATGACGGGATCAAGCCCAAACTTCCGTGGGCATGCGCGGAATTTTGTAAACAGACAACATGGCGAGTGGGCGAGCTGGTACTACATTAGTATGGACGGACGATGAGGTTGGACTGTTGCTTCGGGTCGCACTGGATTACAAAACAACAAGCTACATTGTTGTTGTCATTATTTTCTGAGTGCGGCGCATGCGTGCTTTAACAAGAGGCGGGGCGATGACGCAAGCGTCTCAGATACATTGCGGAGAGGCAGTAACCACGGAGCGGCATATACGGAGTTTTGAAATCTTTCCACTCTGGGACCTAGTTTCAAAAATGTTCGTTTACACCCCCCCAAAACGCCGGCCTCGTATGGACGATACACTGGATTGATAAAGTATTTTTGCGTTTAGGCCTGAGCTTGACTTCGTGTGGACAGGGCCTTAGACCAAAACAGTGAATCAGTACTGCAGGTGCTGTTTTACAAGGACGCTGCAACAGTAAAGCTGTGTTCAGACCGCCAGTGCACAGATGTGCGTGGATGGAGGCATGGACGCACATTCACTAAATATCAGCTGCATGAGTTTAGTCCATCTGACTTCCTGCCCTGTGTTGGGGAAGTACATTGGGCGGAAGAGGTGGGCACTTGTTTACAGTCAAAGTAGAATGTCAACTCATGGTGAAGACATATGTTCACCAACGCTGTGTTCCCCATCCTCAGTCCTGGTTTGATCCTGGTTTAGCTCCGGTTTTGGTTGTTTTCGAGTGTCATCATTTTCCTGGTTTGGACCGGTATATGTCCGGTAATTGGTTGCCGCACATGTGTGCAGCAAGGAGGTTCATCTTCTGCTTTCGCTGCATGCATCTAGCCTCTGTACCCACCGCCGCTGCCGTGCGGGATAAACATGCGTGCCATAACGTCCATGCAACTCCTCGCATCGACAGACGTCATCATTGACTTTGCATTGAAACTCGCATGATCCGGTCTGAACACAGCTTTAGAGTTGGGTATCGGATTGGCCTTTTGTTTGACATGAAGCCTGTGTTTCAGGGGGGTGAAAACGCAAGCATTGAGAAACAGACTACAGAGTTGAACAGAACAGATACGCTGCTCGGCGGGGGCAGTTTCACAGCCGTGTGAAGAAAAAGGTGTGAATTCTCTGCCTGTTACAGCCTCCACTTTCCCGCACGTACATTTGGACATGTGCAGTAGCCGAGAACAAACCTAAACAACAATGGCGGCAGGCACCCCATCGGCCCGGGGTGGTATTGCAAGCATGTCAGCGCACGTCACTTTTGAGCTGGGACCCGCCCCCACTGGATGCAACCAGCTGAAAAAGCGCCATCCAAGGAGCCGTCTGCACCAGGAGCAGAGAGCCGCCCGTAGCCACAGGGGACGACACAGGAACCAGAGGAGACACGAAACCGAGGCCCCAGGCCCCCACCAGGCCCAAGAGTCCAACCCCCGCAGCCACACCGACCACTGCTCCCAGTGCAGAGGGCTCCTCCAGAGGAAACACTGGGTACACTAAAAACAATAGAATAAGTAAAACACTAAAATGTGCGACTAAACACTAAAATGGGCGGCACGGTGGCTGAGTGGATAGCACTCTCGCCTCTCAGCAAGAAGGTCCTGGGTTCAAATCCCGGTTGGACCAGGGCCTTTCTGAGTGGAGTTTGCATGTTCTCCCTGTGTCTGCGTAGGTTTCCTCCGGGTGCTCCGGTTTCCCCTACCACTAAAAATATGTACAATAGGTCTGGCATGTGCCTCCTGTACTGGTGACCCCCACTCCCAAAAAATAACAATTGTAAACCGCTTTGAGACTCCAATGTGCAGTGAAAAGGCGGTATATAAATAAAGATTACTAAAAGGAACACACAATACATGAATAATAGCAATAGCAATATAATAAATAATAAAAGATAAATAGAATGGAATAATAAATACTAATCAAAAGCTAATCTAAAAAGGTGTGTCTTGAGCCTACTTTCTAAAATATGAATGTTTTCTGCGGCCCTGAGCTCCTCCGGCAGACTGTTCCAGAGACAGGGGCCGTAGTGCTGGAAATATAGTACCGCGAGAATCCCCCGGGCACGTGGCTTCTTCAGCTCCAAGCTAGTAATACCCTTACCAGTTATTATAATCGATCGATGGGTGTGTCACCCAAAATATGATCACACATGTGCTTAGAATGGACAGTGAAGAATAAAGAAAAGCGAAATATAGTACCTTTAAACTGTTTGCTATTACTGTAGTTTCCACATCCATGTATTTTGGCCTCTGTCACATCTTCAGCTTTTTCCAGTTTCTCTTTCTGGTCTCTCTCTCTCTCTGCTCTCTTTCTCTTTTGTGTTAAAATCATCTAAAAAGAGAAATTGGAATTTCCATATCAATGAAATTCAATAAATCTTAAGTTGGGCTAAATACTGGGAGCGTAGGTGTCTGCCTATGCCATGCACCACTGATTGAGAAACATTGCCTCCACATGTCTGGACGTGTTTCCTCTATGGCCGTGACTCAGGAGGAAGATGACACCTCCCTCTTCGAACAATAAACCTATTACACCTTATTAAAGGAGACATACTGTTTTGAGCCAAGTTACATCATTAGTCACAGACCTGGAATTGATTTTAGACCCGTCCTGCCTCAGTCCTGTAAAAGTATGATGCAATTGAACCACTATGACATCACACTCAGGGCAGTTTTCTATGCCTGAAAATCAAAAGAATTACACATACATTTTATTCATCTGCCTTCTCAAATTACAGAACAACAGAAGAGCACATGGCATAAGTTATTTTTTTTTTTTTATGAAATATCTATCTTCAGCTTTATATAGAAACGAGTACACTCATGTACAGGAAAATCTGTAATACACTGTAGTGCAAGAATATTAGGGTAATAACTGAAGCTTTTCGCTCTGAGGGTTCAAATGTTGGTGACACTACTGTACATGTTAGCAACATGTGACACTACTGTACATGTTAGCACCATGTGACACTACTGTATATGTTAGCAACATGTGACACTATTGTACATGTTAGCAACATGTGACACTACTGTACATGTTAGCAGCATGTGACACTACTGTACATGTTAGCAGCATGTGACACTACTGTACATGTTAGCAACATGTGATACTACTGTACATGTTAGCAGCATGTGACACTACTGTACATGTTAGCAGCATGTGATACTACTGTATATGTTAGCAGCATGTGATACTACTGTAAATGTTAGCAGCATGTGATACTACTGTACATGTTAGCAGCATGTGATACTACTGTACATGTTAGCAGCATGTGACACTACTGTACATGTTAGCAGCATGTGATACTACTGTACATGTTAGCAGTATGTGATACTACTGTACATGTTAGCAGCATGTGATACTACTGTACATGTTAGCAACATGTGATACTACTGTACATGTTAGCAGCATGTGATACTACTGTACATGTTAGCAGCATGTGATACTACTGTACATGTTAGCAGCATGTGACACTATTGTACATGTTAGCAGTATGCGATACTACTGTACATGTTAGCAGCATGTGATACTACTGTACATGTTAGCAGCATGTGATACTACTGTACATGTTAGCAGCATGTGACACTACTGTACATGTTAGCAGCATGTGATACTACTGTACATGTTAGCAGCATGTGATACTACTGTACATGTTAGCAGCATGTGATACTACTGTACATGTTAGCAGCATGTGATACTACTGTACATGTTAGCAGCATGTGATACTACTGTACATGTTAGCAGCATGTGATACTACTGTACATGTTAGCAGCATGTGATACTACTGTACATGTTAGCAACATGTGACACTACTGTACATGTTAGCAGCATGTGATACTACTGTACATGTTAGCAACATGTGATACTACTGTACATGTTAGCAGCATGTGATACTACTGTACATGTTAGCAGCATGTGATACTACTGTACATGTTAGCAGCATGTGACACTATTGTACATGTTAGCAGTATGCGATACTACTGTACATGTTAGCAGCATGTGATACTACTGTACATGTTAGCAGCATGTGATACTACTGTACATGTTAGCAGCATGTGACACTACTGTACATGTTAGCAACATGTGATACTACTGTACATGTTAGCAGCATGTGACACTACTGTACATGTTAGCAGTATGCGATACTACTGTACATGTTAGCAGCATGTGATACTACTGTACATGTTAGCAGCATGTGATACTACTGTACATGTTAGCAACATGTGACACTACTGTACATGTTAGCAGCATGTGACACTACTGTACATGTTAGCAACATGTGATACTACTGTACATGTTAGCAGCATGTGATACTACTGTATATGTTAGCAGCATGTGATACTACTGTACATGTTAGCAGCATGTGATACTACTGTACATGTTAGCAGCATGTGACACTACTGTACATGTTAGCAACATGTGATACTACTGTACATGTTAGCAGCATGTGATACTACTGTACATGTTAGCAGCATGTGATACTACTGTACATGTTAGCAGCATGTGATACTACTGTACATGTTAGCAACATGTGACACTACTGTACATGTTAGCAGCATGTGATACTACTGTACATGTTAGCAACATGTGATACTACTGTACATGTTAGCAGCATGTGATACTACTGTACATGTTAGCAGCATGTGATACTACTGTACATGTTAGCAGCATGTGATACTACTGTACATGTTAGCAACATGTGACACTACTGTACATGTTAGCAGCATGTGATACTACTGTACATGTTAGCAACATGTGATACTACTGTACATGTTAGCAGCATGTGATACTACTGTACATGTTAGCAGCATGTGACACTACTGTACATGTTAGCAGTATGCGATACTACTGTACATGTTAGCAGCATGTGATACTACTGTACATGTTAGCAGCATGTGACACTACTGTACATGTTAGCAGTATGCGATACTACTGTACATGTTAGCAGCATGTGATACTACTGTACATGTTAGCAGCATGTGACACTATTGTACATGTTAGCAGTATGCGATACTACTGTACATGTTAGCAGCATGTGATACTACTGTACATGTTAGCAGCATGTGATACTACTGTACATGTTAGCAGCATGTGATACTACTGTACATGTTAGCAGCATGTGATACTACTGTACATGTTAGCAGCATGTGATACTACTGTACATGTTAGCAGCATGTGACACTACTGTACATGTTAGCAGTATGCGATACTACTGTACATGTTAGCAGCATGTGATACTACTGTACATGTTAGCAGCATGTGACACTACTGTACATGTTAGCAGTATGCGATACTACTGTACATGTTAGCAGCATGTGATACTACTGTACATGTTAGCAGCATGTGACACTATTGTACATGTTAGCAGTATGCGATACTACTGTACATGTTAGCAGCATGTGATACTACTGTACATGTTAGCAGCATGTGATACTACTGTACATGTTAGCAGCATGTGATACTACTGTACATGTTAGCAGCATGTGATACTACTGTACATGTTAGCAGTATGCGATACTACTGTACATGTTAGCAGCATGTGATACTACTGTACATGTTAGCAGCATGTGACACTACTGTACATGTTAGCAACATGTGATACTACTGTACATGTTAGCAGCATGTGACACTACTGTACATGTTAGCAGTATGTGATACTACTGTACATGTTAGCAGCATGTGATACTACTGTACATGTTAGCAGCATGTGACACTACTGTACATGTTAGCAGCATGTGATACTATTGTACATGATAGCAGCATGTGACACTACTGTACATGTTAGCAGTATGCGATACTACTGTACATGTTCTGGGTTAAAAGTGACATACTTCCCCCTAACCGCCGCAACACTGACACACTCCCACACTTTCAAACCACAAACCTATCTATTCAGACTGGCCTACTGATAATGCTGTTTCAACTACAGTTGAACCTGATGAAATCTCACACAACAAAGAGACAAAGTTAATCTTTTACTTGTTACATTGTACAAGGAGAATGTCCTGACAGAGGCAAGGCACAGACCCCAGCCTCTCTCAGGACAAGTCTGAAGATTCACAGATGGCAAGTCCCTTTTGGTAGAACAAGACACACCTTCGTATGCAGATGGGAAAGGAAGAAACCAACACAACAAAAGAACAGTGAGACATTAGCATCCTCAAAACCTGCTTCCTCCTGGCATCTGCATACAACCCCCAAGCACTCTGAAGTCAACAGTGGATTACAATACACAGTATAGAATTCAGCCACAAATGATTTAGCAAAATGATAACTAAGTTACATTCCAATATCATTCCCTCCTTTTTATCCTTTTGATAAATCAAACAATCTATGTTTAAACATGGAGAACATGGAGAACTGAAAATGAAAAAACACACATCCAAACTGAAAAAGAAAAATTTTTCATAGTACAATTTCATATTGTTGTTCCATAAACTATTCCCCCTATTGAGACATACATGGCTCAAAACTGAACAATGTATTAACTTAAAATGTATTAACTTTGGTTATCAAATTCAACACCACGCACACGCCCAAAAGCCCAAAAACCCAAAATCCTATTTCACAGTCCATATTCAGTCCATTTGACTCGCTGCTTACAGCGAAGATCGCTGATGGAGACGGAGACACGCGGTGTGCACGAAGGGGAGGGGCTGTGTGTGTGTAGGTCTCTGTATGTGGGAGAGACGCGTAAGCTTGAGTGAGAGTTACGAAGGGCCGCCACATTTTAAACCCCCCTTCCCGCTGTCAAATTGACCGCTGCGGCGGCACTAGACGATGCATGTTTTAAATAGCGTAACAAAAAAAATATATATATAATAATACGAAACGCAATTTGTGGCGGGCGGTCTCTAATCTGTGGCGGTGCGCCACAGATAAGTCTATGTGTGGGAAACACTGGTTATATGTTTGTGCGTCATGTCAAGTACACTACGTTGACCTTAACAAACTCTGGACCAAAATACTAACTGGGGAGTCGGCCTGTGTGAGTGATGCGTGTGTGATGTGAGTGTGGAGTGAACGAGGAGTGCTGAACGGAGAATGGAATAACAAAAGTTTTCTGTAATGTTTTAATGTGATCATGGAATAATTATTTTTTGTCAACAGCATACGGTGTAAGTACTAGAGATTCAAAGATAACAAGCTTTATTGAACAGGTGTAAAAGTGAGAGTACTCTGAGAAAAGTACTCTGAGAAAGTACTCTGAGATGAAATACCTTGCTGAAGGTACTGGGAGCCCCTCCCTCTGCTGTTTGTCCTGACAATGATTCGGTCCAACCGCAGTGAGCTGTCGTTGGTTGAAGGACAACTTTGGTTTGTAAACTCACATTTAGGGGAGTATAAAATAAGAAACATACATATTGTTAAGTCTGTATTTGGCTACAGCCTCTGCCCTGATGTCACACGACCATCTGTCAATGTAGTTATGTTTTGCCCAATTGGATTGATTGACAGGCTGCACCATGCGAAGAGAGGGAAGTGGGCGTTTCTTGTGTTCTAATGTTTGTTTTTCAGATGAAAGATAAACTGCACCTGCTTCAGGGATGACAGTAGTATGGATCATAAGGAAATGAGCCTCTGCTTTGGCACCAAAGCCCACAATATGAATTGAGGACGATCCGGGAGGAACAACTGGAGAATGATGGGAACAGTAATCTACACACATACAGATGCATGTTTTATACTTTGGCCCATGACCAAGAGAGAGGGAGTATATAATGTTATTGTCATAGGTGGTCATGGTCCTTAACCTTCTAAATCATTAGAAAGAAGTGTAAAACATATATTTACAAGAACAAATAAATAATAGAAAGGGCAGCCTAAAAAAGCAAAATGGGAAAATTATTAAGTAATTTTCGGAGTTGTCAAAATGAAATAAAATTCTATATTTGTCCCATAGGGGGTCATTCTAAATTTAGTGTTGTGCAAATTCAAAAGGAGAAATAATAGCGCTTATAACATCAAACAGATCTACTCTTTAAGATAATAGATCATACAATAATAGAATAGAATGAAATAGTCTCGAGCTATAATGTCATTGGATTCGAGGAGCTATAGGTTGAAAAGTCGCTAAGAAGAGGTGTCAGAATAAACAATAGTAATAATAGTTAGACTAGTGAATAATCAAAATAGTTCTATTGTGGAAATAAGTATCAATAAGGTCAAATTGTTCTAATAACTAAAGTAAAAAGGAATCAAATGGAGTCAGATTTTAGATGTTTCTGTTTTCCACATCTGTAGGAACTAGTGCAGATGTGTTTATAGAGAGTAGTATTAAAATGCAGACACAGAACGACAGGCTTTAACACAATTTTAAATCTAAAAATAGCTCAAATATAACATTGCTCTTGACGCAGCCTCTGAGCTGCTTCATTGGAGAACAGGTTAAATGTTATTGTTTATTACAAACAGCTGATGTATTTACACATATTAAGTTTGGGACAACTCTTTAAACAGTTATAAGCAGCGGACAGAAGCCATGAATGTGCTTTTGTTTATTAAATAATTAAATGCATAGCCTTATAATCGTAGAGAACGTTTTAAAATAGTTAAAATCCCTTTCAGGCAACTTGATTTAGATGTATGTCTTTAATATTGGAGAACGACTGTGTTGTTTTTGGAATTGTCTGAAATACAATACATAGAATAGTGATTTGCAGAACAAGAACTAGCCAATGAAAAATCATCTATTGCCAATGCAATTGTTACAATCAGAACTCAAAAATTGGGAATATGCTTTGGCTCAAACTACAACCAAGATTTGGAGTCACAATAGAGTGTAAAATAGATAGATGCTTTCAAAAAATAGAGATTATTTTTAGACAGGGTTAATATCAAACGGTAAAAAGACCATTTCCTTCATATTATGTCCAAAAGTAGTTACTTCAAAAGTAGATAAAGTTCATGAGTGTAGCCTAGATTAATGTAGCTTAGATTAATGAGATAGATTAGAACCAACAGGGATTCAAAACCATTTAAAAGCATTTTGGTGAATTTGGGTATAGCACAAAAGTAGATCTTTAGGTAGTTTTGAGAATTTTAAGAGCTGTCGATTTGTCAGCAACAGATAGAGAATCAAAATACCGTTGTATAGGGACTAACCCCAGAGAAACCTGCTAAAATAGATTAGCTCCTGTACGGATAATACCAATTTGATTAACGATGTACATTTATCCCAAACGGTCTGAGAGAAGGAAGTGACAGCACTTCCTGGTTCAACAAAATGTATTTGGAAAAATGAGCAAAGCCCCACGAAATGGCACAGAGCCACTGATAATGAAAGCAAACCACCAGTATAGATAGATTTATTAGATAAAAACATATGTTTAAGAATAGGGCTCGATAAAAGCAAAATAAGCAAACATATTTGTAAATAGATTAGAATAGTTTAAACTATAGTGAATAGTTTTAGTGCATACATTACAGACGAGGTTTGAAGAAGAATCAGAATGACAGCAGTGGTCATCAAAGAGTTTAGTGAAGGAATGTTTCGAATGTGGTTGTGTGTTGTTTGTTTTCTCTGTATTAACTCTTCACAGATATCGAGCCGGAACTAAGCACAAGGATTGATGATAAACGACGATGTGGATTGTGACCTAATTTTTAATCAGGTCAAAAGAGGGAAACTGTTGTATTTATAAATACGTGACATTCTAAAACCATGTGTTTTATGACCTAGCTAACCTCTAAGTGGGAGGCCAGTCCTTCTTATTTTATTTTAGGTGTCTTCTTGTGCCAGCAACTGGACAACAGATTCTCCTGTTTGGATTTCACCCCCCTAGTCTTGGCCTGCTGACTTCTGCACTTTTCAACCTCACTCCATCAGGAGTCTGGCAGACGGAGGAAAAGGCTGGACCCTAGACCGGAAGCTGGCTGATAGGACACTCCCCTCCTTCCTGTTCTTTATATATGCTCTGGCTTGGGGAGAAACAGAAGGATCAGCCGAGGGCCAGGAGAGGGACATATTAGTTTTAGGAGCACTCTTTTGTTGATTTCTGTATCTGATTGTAAAGATAATTAAATGCAGATGTTAACCTTTGAGAATCTTTTTGTCTGATTTCTGTATCAAATTGTGGACACGTCAGCCAAAGGCAATTATTGGCTTCACTCTCTACCCCTCCTCATGTTTGGTTATCACCAGAAATGTCCACTCTGTTCCTGTTTCGAAACTCTTCTCTGTCTGCGTTTCCGATGCAAGACTAGCAGCAAGCCGTGCTCCAACAACGACACAAAGCTGAACTTTTAAGTCGCAAATGTACCAAGATGTCACCTTCAATTCTCACGTCCATTTAACTTGAACAAACGGCCAGCAACCTCCGTGGGCCTGCGCGCTTTGATCCTTGCAAATTGGCCCGTGATTATTCGTCAGCAGCTTCCGGTGCGGGGGGGGGATGTGTGGAGGGTCGTTTCGTAGGTGTCGATGGCTGTATGGAGATGGCGATGGGGTGGGTTTTCTGTCCCACAATGGAAAATAGGTGGATTTTGTTGCTTTGAAGCTTTGGCAGGGATGTGGCATTTTTCTCAAAAACAAGAAGCACATTTGTTAACACATTTCAGAATCAAAACATAAGGTGAAGGGTGATTCTAAACCAAGAAAACTTTGACAAAGGAAAACGAAGAGGACTTACAGAACAAAGAAAGACATGGACAGAGGACAAAGGACCACATGGCCACCCAAAATGGCGGTCTATCTACTTTTTGCAATGTCCAATTCCAAATGTTGAGTAATTTAAAGGTCTTTAAACATCCAATTTCAATGTAGCTTATTTAGATGTCTATAAATGTCCAATTTCAGTTTAGAAGTAATGTAGAAGTTCAGTCCGAAGTAATTCAATTCTAACACATTCATCATACAGGCGTAACTCTGCGTTCTTTAATTCAAAATGAACCCCGTTCACTTTTAACTGCAGTAAAAAGTAGTCCCCGACTTACTCTTAATAATAACCCCATTATTATACAGTCTATGATAGTCCCCGACTATCTAAAGATAAACCCCGTTATCCCGGCCTCGACTGTCTGCAATATAGTCCCCGACTATTTAAAAAGGATAATCCCCGTTATCCCAGGCCTTTTTTAATTTGAATCCCCGACTCAAAAAGTAAAATACCCTTTTGAATGAAACCCCGTTCATTCGAGCTCTGTAAAAGTCATGTGTTCATGTGAACTTCACACTACTTCCTGGATTACTTTTGGACATAATTTAGAGTGTACAGAACTTGCCTTTGTTGCGATTTCATCAGGAAAAAACTGTAGTTCTCCCGTCGACTCCAACCCAGGGCTGTCCTGCCTCAAACCTGGAGTTCCAATGCAGTTCCGAATGCAGAAGGCCTTGTTGTTGCTCCTGGAAGTCCATGTTTGAGACACGCTCAGCTCCTGTAAGAAGTGTTGGAATCCGGCTCGAAGGACCAAGTGATAATGCTGTTTCAACTACAGTTGAACCTGATGAAATCTCACACAACAAAGAGACAAAGTTAATCTTTTACTTGTTACATTGTACAAGGAGAATGTCCTGACAGAGGCAAGGCACAGACCCCAGCCTCTCTCAGGACAAGTCTGAAGATTCACAGATGGCAAGCCCCTTTTGGTAGAGCAAGACACACCTTCGTATGCAGATGGGGAAGGAAGAAACCAACACAACAAAAGAACAGTGAGACATTAGCATCCTCAAAACCTGCTTCCTCCTGGCATCTGCATACAACCCCCAAGCACTCTGAAGTCAACAGTGGATTACAATACACAGTATAGAATTCAGCCACAAATGATTTAGCAAAATGATAACTAAGTTACATTCCAATATCACCTACTCACTGTGACCCTACATTTCACTGTCCATTTATAACGGTGTTTGCTTTCAACTGTTTTTGCTTTTAACTTTTGTAAGGCGACGTTGACTGCCTAAAAAGGCACCGTATGAATAAAATGTACGATTATTATAATCAAGTATTTAACGTTATTTCAAATTACTGCACAGATGCATGATTTTGAGGTCAGGTCTGCAGTGTCCATTAATCCTCATTGTTCGTTGTACAGTCTGACAGCAGCAGGATTTAAAGACATGTCTGTATTTGCAGTGTTTATATTGTGATATTGTCTTTGTAAAACCTGATATGAGCCATATACGTAAGGATTGACCAATCCAATGCAGTCTGTCCTGGGGAAACTCCAGCTTGCCTTTGCAACTGTCATACACCCTATATACTACAATGGTGATTCTGACTCTAATTGACCCTAAAATTCAACATTTCGTCCATAAGATAAGACTCAAGACAAAATACTTACAAATGACAAAAATATCAACAAATATTCTCAATTGGCCAGCATTTCAGATTTATGCAGCTAAAACAAGGAAACGTGTTCTTGAAACTGTGAGACAGGCGCTCATTCTGTGTTCAAGTTCAGGTTAAAAACAGTTCTGCAACAACGGGAGGATTGTATCCTCACTCTTTTTTAATTTATTATTTATGATTTTAATGTCTTTTGTGATTTTAATGTTTCTTTTCTTGTTTTGTTTAGCACTTTGAGTTGCCATGTGTATGAGCTGTGCTATACAAATAAACCTGCCTCGCCTTGGCTTAATATTTTTTTTTGTATAATTCAACTAATTTATGGCCAAACTTGCATTTGTAAGCCAGATCCTGTTAGACCTCTGAAGCTGTGCAGGGCAGAACCTGGTTAGAACTTCGATGGGAGACCTCTGGAAACACCATGTGCCAGAATGGGATGACTGCAGCCATAAAGAGCAACAATGTCGGCAAGACATTACACCCGCATTGCCTCAAATTAGTTTGGTGTACGTGCGTGTGAATGGTTGGTTGCAGCTGCAGGCGGATACTGGTTGCTTCGCTGCTGTTAATGTGCCCCAGGGCAGCTGTGGCGACTATTGTAGTTTCGCACCACTATGTATGGAGTGAAAGAATAATGACATGTGAAGCATCTTTGAGTGTAGTGAAAAGCGCTATATAAAACTGATGCGTTATAATTATTAATTCCGTGCTCCAATTTGTCTCTGTTCACCTTGACCTTGAACACTGCTTCACTGGTCTGTTGTAGGCTGCGCTCTCCTCCTGCAGATGACGCTGTTGTTGGCTCTGGCACGTCTTAACCTTATTTTTTTCAGTCTTAACTTAATATTTACAGCCATGATCTCAACAGACTCCTGGAATCCACAGAAACGTGTCCATGTTCTCCTCGTGACTGCATAGATTTTCTCCTGGGGCTCAGTTTCCCCTACTACTAATTACGAACTACACTACACATAAATATGCAATAGTTCAGGCTTCAGGGTGAATGAGTGTGTTTAGTGAGTGAACGAGCCGAGGAACGCACGCAAACGCATACGTGCACGCACACACACACACACTCTGGTCTTTCTCTCTAGTCTGGTCTCTCTCTCTGGTCTCACATATGGTCTCTGGTCTCTCTCTCTGGTCTGGTCTCTCTCTCTGGTCTCACCCTATGGTCTCTGGTCTCTCTCTCTGGTCTGGTCTCTCTCTCTGGTCTCACCCTATGGTCTCTGGTCTCTCTCTCTGGTCTCCCCTATGGTCTCTGGTCTCTCTCTCTGGTCTGGTCTCTCTCTCTGGTCTCACCCTATGGTCTCTGGTCTCTCTCTCTGGTCTGGTCTCTCTCGCTGGTCTCACCCTATGGTCTCTGGTCTCTCTCTCTGGTCTCACCCTATGGTCTCTGGTCTCTCTCTCTGGTCTGGTCTCTCTCTCTGGTCTCACCCTATGGTCTCTGGTCTCTCTCTCTGGTCTGGTCTCTCTCTCTGGTCTCACCCTATGGTCTCTGGTCTCTCTCTTTGGTATGACTCTGGTCACTCTCTGGTCTCTCTCTTTAGTATGACTCTGGTCACTCTCTGGTCTCTCTCTCTCTGGTTTGAAAGTTAGTTACTCCAACAGTTCAGTAATTGAGTAAAAAGAAATACTACTACTCCTGTTGCTGTCGCTGTAACATGATTGCCTGTCCTTGCCTGTCAATCACGCAAGCTATGGCTGAAGTCCCGCCCCCCGCGCACTAACGCACGGGAACAACATGGCGGCCGCTGCCGCACTAGCCCCTCACCTCTAAACCAGCCGTTACCGAGCCATGCGCTGAAACCCGGGCAGCCGAGATGACCCTCTGCGCCCAGTACTTGCGGTGAGCCCTCGGTACTCTCCCGGACGAGTGATTTGAGCTACCAAAACCTCCCCGAAATGTCAGCTTTCCCCCTGGCTCTGGCGTTGTTTTGTCCCGATGCTAATGCTAATGCTAACTGCTAATATCAACAAATACGCGCTCGTCTGCTTTTTAGACGTTTTTGACACATTCTGTCGCCGTTGGTCATCACAACGCTCTTCTATCACTACTACATGAGCTTAAAACGTTTATTTGGACATGTTAATGTTCATTTTAGCATTTAGCTGTTGTGTCTGTCATTTACGATGTGAAACCAAAACATCATTTGTTTTCCGCGTTTCCCTGTCGCTTTTTGCAGATTTGAATGTTCAAATCAGGCGAATAAAGCATGGATTGTTGTGGGCTGTACAGCTGTATGGTGTAGTCTTTTTAATCTGAGACACTAATGCTGTGTTTCTGTTTTGTGTGAGAGCAGACAGGCAGAGGCCCTGAAGGCTGACATGACAGGTGAGTGAGAGGCGACAGTGACATGACTACACGCACACGCACACGCACGCAGCTGCATTTGAGACTTGTGTGATCTTGTAAATTATGGCGAAAGTATCGGCTTTGGTACAACTGTATAGTACAGTATAGAATAGTTATTGGCTCTGGTTCAGTCTCGGCACTCGTAGTCTCGTTCCATATCAAAAACTCCCGTGGCTTCTAAAAATTTTCCAGGATTTTTCACAAAGTTTTGTAAATATCCATCCTTAAAGCTGGGGTAAATAACTTTCAAACCCACATACAATGGACCTAATATATAATCAAATCAATCCAAGTAATCCTAGTTTTCACATACATGTATGTTTGGCCTCTGTCACAAATTGAGATCAGTTATTTGCCCGGCTCAACTCATTGGCCCGCCTGGGAGCTGCCTCAGTCCTGCATCGTGTTTGTCCTCGTTCTGAGGCCTAAGTCCTGCCCCGCGTGGCCTTGGTCCTCGTTCAGTAGCCTGAGTCCCGGATCTATAGCCCGTCCCGTCCCTGGGAGAAGATTCCTCTCTCAATATGGCCCACATCTCCAAGGTTTCTCAGCTTTTCCAACTGAGCTTTTCCTTGCCAATGCAGTAGTGTCTGTTAGACCTTTGTGAGGGTGTAAAAAAGGACAGTGCTGTGGTGATGATCCAGGACACTCAACATTCAACGATATTTTTGGACATTGGTCATCTCCCCCTTATGGACCTTCCAATATGTTCTGTTTTATTTCTTGTAGTGTTTGATTCTCTGATCTCTCTCTGGTGTTGGTGAATTCAAAGGTTGTGAAAAGTCCTCAGAGATAACTACTGTTGTGATCTAGGGCTATAGAAGAATACATTGAATTGAACATTGAATTATTTCAGAGCTTTGTCTCATAGAAAGATACTTAAGACTTGCAGCCATTTTCCAGCGCATTCAAAAGAGTAATAAGATTAAGACTGCAACCTTTGGTCTTGTTTATTCCTTGAGTTGTACTTTTTTTTACAATAGTCTTTCTGGTCATCTATTTTCTATTATGATCTCTGCTATAAATGCCATTACGCGGCGATGGCTGCTCCCCGAGCCCAACACTGTGGCAGAGTAGAGGAGCTACAATGCTCCTCTACTCTGCCACAGTGTTGGTGTTGGTGAGGTTTATCAAATGGAAGCCATTACTTTTTCAATTTGTCTAAGTAAACAAACCTTTATTCGATTATGGTCTGAATGGGTCAGATGGGTCAGATAAGAACCATATTTTTGAGGGCACCTGTTTATTTGCATCTGTTACTTTTAAAAAGTATATGAACTTTTAAAAAACAAAAAAAAACAAAATATCTAGTAAATAGACTGGAACACAGTTGAAAGTACATGTAACCAAAACGATATGAGAAGCTCTGAGGATGCTTTTAATATGTGCAGGGTTCACTAAAATCTTGGTATTTATTTATTTAAATGTGTGTTTAAGAGTCGCATATTGCAAAAATGAGATTCTAGTAAGACCTGAGACTAGAGATTGGTTCAGGTTACAATGACCTCTTTATCTGTTAACAGTTTCCTAATGACAAAAGTGTTTTCTTCTGAGAGAAACCAGTGCTCATACGCTTAGATACACATAGAAATAAGGTGTGTGTGTGTGTGTGTGTGTGTGTGTATAGACGCAAAGCTGGGCGAGGCAGAGGTGTGGACGTCGCGGCAGGCTTTGCAGGACGTGTATCAGAAGATGCTGGTCAGAGACTTGGAGTATGCTCTGGATAAGAAGGTGGAGCAGGACCTGTAAGTACGGCTTACATCCCATTCACACCGCACACGTCTTCTGAAGTGGTGCGCGTAGGAGGCCTTGGGGCTGCTTTCAGATCCGTGCCTTTTGTAGAAGCCTGGAGCAAGGCGCACAGTGATGCAGAATTCAGTAAAATATAATTGTACTAATGGTCACAAATAGTGCTGTTATATTATATTATATTTATTTTATAGAGTTATAGAGTAGTCCTGAAAACATCGTCTGCAATGCAAGTTTATAATCAATGTTATGCAGTATAGTTACATTTCAGATTCACCTACAACTGATCTCGCTCTGGTCTGTCTCTCTCGTCTGTCCCTGATTTCTCTCCCTGGTCTCTCTTTTTCTGTTTTTTTCTCTCTCTCTGTCTCGGTCTCTCTCTCTCTCTCTCTCTCGGTCTCTCTCCTCTGTGTGTTTTAGGTGGAACCATGCATTCAAGAACCAGATCACCACGTTGCAGAGCCAGGCCAAGAACCGCGCCAACCCCAACCGCAGCGAGGTGCAGGCGAACCTGTCCCTGTTCCTGGAAGCAGCCAGCGGCTTCTATACTCAGGTGGGTCACAGCACACGGCTCAGCAGTGTCAACACGTGAAAAAAGAAAAAATTCTGAACGTTTTTCTGGCATGGAAAAAGGTCTAACTGTATTAGAGCTGCACAATTTTTACAAACAAAAAAGCGGATCATCCTCCTGTATGGCGACCTCACTCCCTTCTCTGTGTGGAGTGAGAGACAAATTCCCAAAACAATTGTACAGCGCTTTGTTACTCTGGTTTGTAAAAGGCGATATATAAATAAAGATTACTTATACTTACTCACTATTTCTCTCACTGTTCACTGTTGAAGATTTGTCTGGAACAAATATCTTTGGTCTCTTTGGTCCCTCTGGTCTCTCTCTCAGGTTGTTCTCTGGTCTAACATGGTTGAAACTATAGGTTAGATCTCTTTAAACATATCCTATAATGTGTGCATATGTGTATGAGGTAATTGCATCATGTGTCGTTTCAAATGGAACTGTTCATTTTAATTTTTTATTCTGAACTTTTTCTCACTTTTTAAACCTATGTTAATATCTTTATTGTGTGTTATATGGTTTGTCCATAATAAACTCTGTGTATGTGTGCTGAGTGCAGATGCTGCAGGAGCTGTGCACAGTCTTCCACGTGGACCTGCCCTGCCGTGTGCGCTCCTCTCAGCTGGGCCTCCTGGGCTGCCCCCCCCCTCAGAGCAGCATTGTGACCCCCCAGCCCAGCTCCTGCTTCTATATATGCCAGCACTGCCTCGTTCACCTGGGGGACATTGGTAACACACGTTTACACATAGTCCAGCAAAATGTGCCAGTGCTATGGTATATTTTCTTTCTTTTTCTTTCTTAAAGGCTCTGTGTAATTTTTACAGTTGCTCCAAGTGAAATAACATGTTAACCAATAACAAACCTTTCTAAGAATATTTACCTCCACCATGTTTTTGAATTGTTGTCATAGACTTAGAATTTGAATTATAAATGTCCATGAGAGTTGGACAGCTGTCCAAGTCAATGCTCCATCTTGAAATATAAAAGGATGCAAGAATTGTGTTTCGTTTCACAGGTGCTACTTATAAAGTTGCTTCCACTGTGTTCTCACAAGTTTGAAGTAGGAACCATGGAGGACCACAGTTATGTAAAAGAGCTATGGAGGACCGCAGTTTTGTAAAAGAACCATGGGGGACCAACGTCATGTAAAAGAATGTTGGTGGGAGAAGTAGACTAATAACTTAATATAATATAATATATTATGTGTATATATATGAATGAATGAATGATCTCAACGCCAGATGGGAGTTAAAAACTACACAGTGTACCTTTTTTATAAAGCCTTTCTAAAAGACTTCCAGAACAACATAGTTCAGAGAAATCCTGGTTGGGCAAATTTTTTTATCCCATGGTCAGTGAGGATTCCAATGCAGACTACTACTGGTCTCTCGCTCTGGTCTCTTTTTCTGGTCTCTCTTAGCCTGGTCGTACCACACCATAGTACAAATTACATTTCGTACTAAGGTCTGGAGGTGCTCCGTTTACAGGTGGGAGGGGTTACCTACTTTTGCAGATTGAAATGATTGGATTTGAGTTTACTGTGACGTATGTAATGCGCCCGAGTGAGTCGTTAGCATTTAGCCTAGCCATCTCCTTTGCCGCTAACGGAGCCCGTGGGGAGTAGTACCACAATTCATTTTAGCGATTTACATTTGCTAAACATTTCTATTGCTCCGGCTTCAATTTATTGATAGAACCAGACCGGATTACGTTACTATCGCATTTTTCGCTATTGCCAAACTACGACCTTCCCGTTTGACGCAAACTCTTGACGTCACCCACAACTAACTACAACACCTGCCTTCCGCGCTCGCTGGTAGGTCTGTCGAAATTCAACCGATTATAATCGCTAACATAGGGACTAGACCCAGACGTTACATGCAGTGAAATTATGATTTGAGCGGAGTGTACTGATGGCTAAGGCCTGGCTAGGTCTCTCTCTCTGGTCTCAATTTCTGGTTTCTCTCTCACAATAAAACTTTAAAGTAGCAGTATGTAATATTTGCATGTCAAGTCATTATTAAATGGCCCCTCATATTTCAAAAGGTGTTATTAAATCATGCTCTCGAACATTTTTAAATGATAAGAGTAGTTCAGCCGAGATATTTGATTATCAAAATTAGTTTTACGACCCGTAAAAGTTATTGTTTTCATTCTGATGCCCTACCCTTCGCCGTTTCGACAATTAGGAAGTCTGTGATCCGGGTTGCCAGAACTCTGCGCGGCTAATCTCACTGGTAAAATAACATGTGTCCGCAGAACTATAAAAGGTCTTGTTATGACTCTCAAATTATTGATGACAAAACAAAGACTGAAATGAGGATTTATATCGGGACGCCGAGACAGTGGATAAAAGTTTTCATGTGATGCAAAACTTGCTCTGAGTGCGTTCTTCATGAACGGTTGAAGTTCTTGCATCCACAGCAGCATTCACTGTGCGCTCAGGTGGTCTAGTGGTTAGGCCACTGCGTTTACAGTACTAGTAACAGTGAAATTTATAAAAGGGTCCACCGAGTTAATGTGTGCTGAAAATGGTTCCACTTCCTGTTTCTTTAACTTAACCCATGTATCGTCTACATATCGAAACCAATGGCTTGGCACTGTCCCTTGGTAAGAGACCAGGGCTTGTTCCTCCAGTTTCTCCATATACAGATTGGCCACTATAGGAGAGACTGGGGAGCCCATCGCACAGCCATGAATCTGTCTAAAGAAGGTGCCTCTAAATTGGAAATACGTGGTGTTAAGACACATTTCAAGTATTTCACAGATGTGGTCAGCTGTTAGTTTCGTTCTCTCCCCTAGTGTGGCGTCTTTCTGTAGGCCTTCTCTTACAGCCTCCACCGCCTCTGTAATAGGGACCGACGTAAAAAGTGATGTCACATCAAACGAGACCATTGTCTCATCTGTGTCAAACTGGAGGTGTTTGATTTTATTTACAAATTCTTTTGTGTTTTCTATGTGATGGTGGGTGTTACCCACCAAAGGAGCCAGAATGGTTTTGAGGTGTTTAGCCAGGTTGTAGGTGATAGAGTCTATGCTACATACAATAGGCCGAAGTGGAAAGTTTTGTTTGTGTATTTTTGGGAGGCCATAAATACTGGGGATGGTGTCTCCTGGGTAAAGTTTGTAATATAGTGGTTTTTCAATAATGCCCTCTTTCATTAAGTTTTGAAGGAAGTCTATAATCTTTTCCTAAACCCACTGATAGGGTTCCTCTTCAATGGCTGGTACGTGTTGGTGTCCAAGAGTAACTGATTAACTTTGGCCTCATAGTCTGAGCTGTTGAGGATAACTGTGCATCTGCCTTTGTCAGCTGGTAAAATAGTTATATTCTCATCCTTTTGTAATGCCAATAATGCTTTTTGCTCATCCAATGAGACATTGGATTGTGGGGGCTTCTCTTTTTTATGTGGAACTTATACATGTATGTCTAAAAGATAGGGAATAAATAAAATTGAAAGGTGATATTCTCTGGAGCAAACCTTGACGTTGATACGATGAAGAAATACGTTCCAACATTCATTCTTCCCACTCCTATTTTGGACATCAATTGCTTATTTATTTTCCATAATCTATAATTACATTGCTTTTATTTTGTTTTTGTTTATTTTTATCTCAAATGTCCAAATAAAAAAAAATAAACATTTCATTCGAAACATTCATTCAACATTAGCACAGCTCATGGCAATGTGAGAGACGGACAAACAACTGATAAAATAAGTCCTTGTGTTTGCTGCTGGATTTGGTGTGTATCTGGCAACCTGAGTCAGGGAGAGTGGGAGAAGACTACAAAATATTGACTGACTGCAGTACCACTTTTTGGCCAGATTTTTACATACTGCTCCTTTAAGTAACTCTTTCTGTATCACATGTTCTTTTTGAACAAGAATATGATGTAAATGAGCTGAAGACTCTCTGGAGTCCCTCTTTGGTCTCTCTCAGAACTTTGTAATAAAGCTTTACACAAGTTCTCATTGTGTTTCAGCTCGTTACCGTAATCAGACAAGTCAGGCGGAATCGTACTACAGACACGCTGCTCAGCTGGTGCCATCCAATGGTGAGTGTCCTTCTCAGATAAAGCTGCGCCTGTGGTCATCAGGGAAATGGCCACAAAACACAATCTACTGGTCTCTGATCTCTCTGGTCTCTGATCTCTCTGGTCTCTGGTCTCTCTCTCTCTGGTATCTCACTCTCTCTGGTCTCTCTCTCTGGTCTCTCTCTCATCTCTGCACCCCTACTCCAACCACAACATGGAAACATCTATTTCCAGGTCAACCCTACAACCAGCTGGCGATCCTGGCCTCGTCCAAAGGAGACCACCTGACCACCATCTTTTACTACTGCCGCAGCATCGCTGTGAAGTTCCCCTTCCCTGCGGCCTCCACCAACCTGCAGAAAGCCCTGTCCAAGGCTCTGGAAAGGTGGTTTCCATGTCCCCTCTCATCAGGCGCCAAAGCCTGTGAGCTCTCTGCTAACTCTCCCTTTTTCCTTGCAGTCAAGGGGGGAAGAACATGAGGAGCCTGTCCGATTTTGTCAAAGCTTTTATCAAGTTCCACGGCCACGTCAACCTGAGCAAAAGTGTGGAGAAGCTGGATGCACTGAGGGACTGGCTGGAGGAGCAGTTTCAGGTGAGCAGATTCTGGGACTTTGTTCTCTTCATGACTGGAACATGGTGGGTTTAGGGCGCATTCACATTGGTCTGGCTCACTTTAACTGGGCTAAGCTCTTGGTGGATGTAAACTAGGGATGTAAATCGGTGACCGTTTAACCGGTGGTTGACCGTCAAAGCTGTCGGTTAAAAAAAAGAAAAGGGGGAGAGGGTAGGTCTCTTAATAACGCAATTTTAAGCCCTATTTGCACGGTGTGACGAGCAGGTCCGTCTCTAGCTGTGTGCGGCAATGTATTAAACCGACTTTCATGCTGCACGCGCCACAAACACACACACACACAAATGCATGCGCGCACAGACACACACCCACACACTTTCCCCCCCTCCATTGATACGTAACATCCACACTCATCATCCATACTCTCTTCCGTCTCTCCCCTCTGTTCAGGTCAGAACTACATTAGAGCATACATACATATACACACACACACATACCGGTCTGTCGCTCTCCTCTGTGTCATGCAGCCCAAAGGATCCTCGCAAATACGCGGCTTCAGTCAAACCACATGGAATATGTTTGTGCTGATGGTCCTTGGCATCAGGGCCACACACATCACTTGTATTTAAACTTTAGAGGAGACCTGCAAGACGCGGCTCGTCACTCGCTGCTTTTACCATGTAAACGAGCCGTCGTTAGCAGCTAAAAAGCTTTAACCCGCTGCACAGACGAATGGGAAGATTATAAAAGCCGTTCGCTGTGCGCAGTAGTGCCGAAGCTGTTGCAGGTATCGCTCCGTTGTCTCTGCTCTGATCTAGTAGAACGCATAGCTGCACTTATGTAAAGTGCGTGGCTCGAAATGGCTGTTATTTCAAAGAACGTGGAATATTTTAAACTACGGGGTTATCCGGTTTCAACCGGTTAATGAGGCTCTGTGGTCGGTCATGAAAATTCATAGTTTTTTACATCCCTAATGTAAACCCACCACACATTTGTCAACTTGTTACTTAAGTTTGTTTCCATCCTTTCAAACAGATCTGTGACATATTTTCCTTAAGTGAAACAGACCATGCCTGGTTAAAGTGAACCAGCCCAGTGTGAGCGCACCTTTTAAAGCCTAGTGTATAGTCGCGCGGCACGGAGCTTACGGTGGTGACGTGACGTCACTTGTGCAAAGCGTGGATCACCGCAAGGCTCTTATGTAGCCTGCTGCGCACCCTCGAAAATGTCTAACTACGTAAGGGTTGCCGCTAGGAAGCTCCGCTGTGATTGTGTGTGCGATTACTTTCTGGGAAGCATGGAGCGGCTGCAGGGAGCATGACGAGGCACTTCGGAGCAGACTGCTTCGCGCTTCGAAGGAACAGAAGGAAAAGCTGTTTGGGCTCATGGCAGAGCCTGATATACTCGGAGACTGGACTGTTCAGTTCTGTTGCATATCTAACATATATATAACTTATAAACTATGCAGTCGTTTGTTTTGCACTGTTCCTGTCTTTTTTTGAATCTGCACTCATAGCTTATCACGTCTGTTGCATTCCTCCTGCACTTGTAAATTGTTCATGTTCTCTTTATTCACAGCATCACAGTTAAATGAGTTGAAACGATGAGTCCATAGAACTGTCACATAAACCTGCAGTAGAAACACATGTAATGACCACACGCGCTGTGATTGGTCCCACTGGGTTTCAGAGTTTTTCCTTGCCAATGCAGGAGGGTCTGTTATGGCGCGTTCAGACCGCCAGCAATGGAACGCACCTTCTGTGCGCACCAGACGCACGTTCTCTAATTTTCAGACGCAGGGGTGTTCAGACCAGAAGTCCTGGCCAGCGGTGGCACTCGCCGTAAGTGGCGGAAGTAGCGAGCGGACTTTGATGCCAACGGAGTTAAGCTAGCGGCTTTTTATGTAAAGTTTTCTAATAATGCAGCTCTGCAGCGTCTCTGTGTCCAGAGACCTTCCAGAGACTTTATTTAACAGCGGTATGTGTTAACAGAGGTGCGCCATAAGTTTATTTTATTATTAAACGGTACTTCGCATCGGCGAACACGCATTCAAAAATAAAACTAAACTCAGTTTTCATATAGGAAAAAAGTGCTTCTGCAACATATAAATTGGCTGCTTTCTCCGTAGTGTACAGTCGCAGGGTTTTTTGTATCACAAAGTAACGCCCCGATTGTAATTTCTGGTGAAACGCCTCACTTTGGTATCAAATAACTTGAGTTATGTTAAGTAACCTTAGGTTTCGTTATTAGCTGGGTATGAAATTCACAGTCTCTGGTATAAAGCCACGTTGTTGAATGCCGACAAAACATGTCGTGTCACAGTTGGAAATTCCACGGACTCTGACGCTACACCACCTTCTTTTCTACTCTACACATGTTTATAGCAGTCTCTGCTGCTAGCTAAGCGGCGCCACTGCTGTGTTGAATGTGACACACGCAAGGGGAGGGGCCGGGGCCGGGGGAAGCAAACACCTATGTAAAGTTTTGGAGCTGTTATTGATGATGTGTGATGCGTCTCCAGAGGCTGATGCTGCAGAAGGCCTTCAACTCTCAGCAGCTCGTCCACCTGACTGTGATCAACCTGTTTGAGCTGCATCACCTGCAGGAGCTGAGCGACGCAGAGCAGAACCTGGGCTCCGAGCACCAGACCAGCTGGACACAACTGCTGGGCCTCTTCAGTAAGCACACACACTATACAGGCTACAACACACACTACACGGTAGGGCTGCACAGTATACCAAAAAATATTGTCATTGCGGTATTAGTAAATTTGATATCCATATCGAAAAGATGTACATTTCTTGTATGTGTGACAAGTTGAGGCATTTGCGCGCTCCTAAAGTAATGACAAAATAAATAAAAGAAAAACCAGTAACGCCAGGGCAGAGTGCCCAAAATAAAATAAAACGCGCTCCTAAGGCGCACAGGTTTCGTAAACCATTAAGAGGCATAGGCAGACGTAAAGTTACTTTGATTTATTATGTTATGTTAGTTAAGTTTTCTTAATTGTTCTGTGTTGTTACATTTCACATTTATATTCACACGAGCCCATCTTCCTGTCACGATGGACTCAGGAGCACAGGTCAACACACAAAAGAACACAACAGGGAGAGAAACGAGAGACAGCGGGAGAAACGGCAGAAAGCGGGAGAAACAGCGGTGGGCTTCGATGTGGCCAGTCCCCAACCTATGGATTATAGTAGTCACTACAAGGCACAACACAATGCTCCTTTCAGACACTTAAAACCTACGTTAAAGCGAATGCTGAGCACGCACCCTTGACGGTTGACCGTCTGACCCAAACCCACAGCCGGCTACGACACGCTCTGACCCCAGCAACGAGGGTAGCCAGACGCCAAAGCGAGAGTACAGCATGGCTTCACAGAAGCAGGGTTCGCCGGGCACAATGCCACACCGCGGCACTACAACGGTTAACATTAGTGGCTGCAACAGACAAATATTAAAATTAACACTAAAACTCTACTACCTGGAGCAGGAGATGGGCTGGCCGGAAGTGCAGAGGTAAACAAAAGACGTAACTCTAAGCCAGCCATTCCCAAACTCAGTAACACCGAGGCCCCCTTAAAAATCTGACGGGTCTGCGTGGCCCCCCAAAATAATAACCAAGAAGACAACATTAAGAATAGGCTCTTCTGGTTATTTTATTTTGGGGAAATAGCCTCTGCTACAAACATTGTAATACAAAAATGATTACAGTGGATTATTCAAGTCAAATAATGAACACAAATATTTTAATATTACAAACAAAACATTATAAATTTAACATTAAATAATTATATTTATTTTTTATTTTTTTTATGACCTCCCGCGGCCCCCCTGCAGTACCCTCGCGGCCCACCAGGGGGCCGCGGACCCCACTTTGGGAGACACTGCTCTAAGCTATTTATACTGCCCGTATGCGCCCTCTGGTGGACACAAATATGGTGGCCAAGTCCAGCTTGCCACATATGCACGTTGTGACGAATCTGCGACCTAGTGCCGCCGCACGCTAGAGTGAAGTACACAGAGAGTGGATGATGATGAGACAAATGCAGAGAGGAAATTGTTCCCAAAAGATATTTTACCTCCGGAATTTGGAACTATTTTAGATTTACAAGACGGGACCAATCACAGAGTAATCACATAAGTAATTTGCAAGGTATGGCAAAAAAATATTTGCTACATCAAAGGTAAACACAACAAATCTCAAGAGCCACCAGCACAACCACAAGGTAATTTATGCTGTTTATGAACTATCTAAAACCCCACAGCCTACTCCGGTTAAACGAGAGTCAAATGCATTAATGACAGTTTTGCTTCTATAGCTCCTTATAAGAAAACTTTGAAGCGACCCAAAGCTTTAACTGCAGCCACTACACGATCTTTAGCGAAGTCCACACTCTCCGTTAATACTGTGTGTATGGAAATGGCAACTTTAGGCAAGATTTGAGGGAAATATGTGTGCCATAGTGCATTTGAACGCAATTTTTTTTTCCATATATATTTTATTGAGATTTTCAATGTAATACAACACACAGCTTCAGTTAACAATTTAACAGAGTTGTTCAGTACTACAAGAATTTAATATCCATCCATCCATTTTCTACCCCTTAATCCATTTCTGGGTCGGCGGGGTGGCCACAGATACCACCCCGTACACATAGCACCAGCCCCTGACTGATCCTCCTGCAGGTGGTGAGTCCAAAGGAGGAAGGCCGCTCTATGGTATTGCCTTGATCTTTCAGCGGGGGCTTCAGGTAAAGTGGGGTTAAGTGTCTTGCCCAAGGACACAATGACAGCAGTCATCAGTGGGAGTCGATGGAGAAGGTCTCATGGTGGGCTCAAACCCACGACCTTCAGACTCAAAGGCCAATGATTTTAATATAAAACCTATAAAATAGAAAAAAAAAAAAACCTAAGAACTTACAGCTTCTCTTCAAATTAGAGAGTAATCATGTCCAAACAGTGTAAATAACTGCAATGTTGTTAAAATAATAATTTGTCAGGTTGGCAGAAAAGTCCAAGTCCTTAAAAATGTCAATAAAGGGTCCCCAAATGTTTTCATTTTTCAAATGTTTTTTTGACTTATGGATGTAGGTTTTCCTTTCTAAAGGTAGGCTAAGTGACATCTGCTTTAACCACTGGTAGGCACTAGGTGTGTTAATATTTTTCTAGTTCAAAGCTATACATCTGATCAGTGAGCTGAGGTCTATAAACAGGGGTGCACATAAGTGGTACGCAGTTCAGTTCAGTTTACTTGCCATTTGCAGTAACAAAACCACATTGGAATACATTAGCAAAAAGTCACCAGTGTGCACAGACAAATACAGACATAAAACAACATTAAAAGACAGAAATAAAACAAATAAAACAGTAAACAAATGTCACTGTGAAATCGATCGGCTAAAAACAGTTTCAAAACAAGTGCAAATCATTAAAGTGCTCTGTTCAAACAGATAACAGGTACGCATGTGTGACAAATATCAGAAATGCGTACTATCACTTGAGTTAGTAAGCGCTTTTGTGTACTTCACATGGACCAGTCCTTCTCAAATAGTGGGCGCTCCTCCCTAGGGGGGCGTGGTGCAATAACATCCTCCGTTCTGACACCGGGAGAAACTGCGGCCGCATTGACAGCTCAGCAAGCGCACGTGGTCATGTACCGAGCGTGGACCGTAGACTCGCTCGGTACAAGACCATGAACATAGATCATCCCCGTCCCCAGGTTGTTGCATGTGCGGGTCATGCCTGTCCCCCCCGTCTCTTCCCCGTCTCTCCCCCATGGCTCTCCCACGTCTCCCCCAAGTCTCCACACGAAGCGCAACCAAAACTCACAGAATTAAACCTCAGGTACTTAACCTTTCGCTTGCATTGAAAATGCTTATTTGTGCACAAAAGTAAAATTTTGTGACCAAATCAAACAGAACAAACCAAAGCAGTCTTGTTTTTTATTTTACTTAAGAAAAAGCCCTTTGAGTCATTATTTGACTTTTTGGGCCGAGAGTGGATTTTTAGAATATTTTTTTCCACATAGTTAGTGCCACTTAATTGCCAAACTCTTTTTGACTTATTGTATTGAGAAACATGTGTTAGTTTCACAATTTTATTGGTTGTTTTATTACCTTTCCTGTGTGGAAGTTTTGTATTATTCTACTGAAGGATTAGAATAATACACTGCATTGATATTGACAAGTGTCAGCTCTCAAATTCTTTTGAAATGATGTTTCTATCTGCTCCAGAGGCCGAGATATCAATCATTCTGTAGATGTTGAATTTCAGGAAAACCTGAGGTTTTGGAGGTGGTTCTGAAGTCGGCCGTAGGTTTTACAGGTCTGTTTTATCAGGTGTGTCAAGCCTTAATGGGTTATTTGACTTGGATTGAGTGGATTATCTGAGCCGATCTAAACTTTAGCATTAAAAAGAAGCAAGTATAAAATCTCTAAGAACCGCGCGACAAATGAGTACCAAACACCATGTCCTGGTACTCATCTGAGTACCTCACTGAAAAAGTTCTGGGCACCCCTGTCTATAAAAGTGATTTCTGCATTACTATATTTATGTTTATCTGGATATAAAGCCATTATGAAAAGTTTAGGATCCAGTGTCATTTGTTTAAAAATGATTTTTTTTCTATTACATTTTTTACTTACGGCCAAAAGTACATTTTTTGCTTAATTTTTGTTCAATGTTTGTGCGGTTCAATGCAGATTGCATTTTTGGGTGAAAGACAAAAATATTGTTATAATATCGTTACTAAATACCAATATCAAATATCGCTCTAATTTCCAATATTGTGCAGTCCGACTATACAGGCTACACCACACACTATACAGGCTACAACGCACACTATACAGGCTACAACGCACACTATACAGGCTACAACACACACTATACAGCTCTGGTCTCTCTGGTCTCTTTCTCTCCTGACATGTGCTCTCCTCTTACTGAAATTTCTCCACTGTGAGACTAGTAAAGGTTTATCTTATCTTATCTCTCTCCTTAGTCTGACGTGTGCTCTCCTTCTCTTCTTTCCAGTGTCGTTCCTGGGCGTCATGTGCAGCAGAGCCATCCTGAACCAGTCGGAGAGCGAGGAGCTGCCGGGGGCAGAGTGCCCGCTGCCCGCCATAAAAGTGTCCCTGGACTGGCTCCGGCTGCGGCCCGCCCTGTTCCAGGAGGCAGCTGTGCACGAGCGCAAACAGTGAGTGCAACATTCCATCTCTGTGTTCCAAACACTCCAACCGCAGTGAGCCGAGATATACCTCTGTTTAAATGTAGGAATGCACAATATATCGGTATAAATATCGATTACGCCCGATGTTCATCATTTCTTAACCTAAAAACGGGCCAATAACCACAGCCGATGTGTATTGCTGGCTTGCAGCTGACGTCACGCAGCGCCGCAAAGTCCTCCGAGGGAGTGGAAGTAAATCTCCCCATTAAGAACAATGTAAATATTCACTGTTTCCGAGTCATAATGCTCTTTTTCTGTGGCGTGTACAGTTGTGGCAACTGCTCATATCAAGTGGGGAACTTATGGAGTCTCTTTTTTTGCTACAATGTATTTCACTAACGGGTGCCCAAAAAGGAACGGAAGAAATGCGTTAGCATTAGCCGCCTGCGTAGCATCTGCCACAAGCACAGCTGACAGTCCGCAGTTTTCACTTAGCTGAATTTCAGAGATACAATGCAGAATTTTTGTGTGGGATACGGTTGTAGTATCCGAGGCAACATGGAGAAAGAACTGTAAAATTTATTTTCAAATGCCAATGGTCGTCTTAAACCAAGGTGTTCCAGTAAAAAAACTAAAAGCAGGCTGTACAATCTTAGATTCTAAGCTGTTAGTTTACTACTGCGGAGCTTCCGCCCTGTAGCTGAAGTCCGAACGTTTTATTATTTCCAGCTCAACAAATCCCCAAAATGACAATAAAGGGTCAAATTTCTCGCCTCAAATATGGCTTAAAGTAAAATTTGTGCACTATTTATAGTATTATTGATCAGAACTGTCATCTTGGACGTGGTTCTGTTGATCCCAGAGTAACGAGCTCCACTATTGTCACTTTAACAGCCGCTTAATCCTCCTCATTGTTGAATAAAAATGACTCATTCAAACATTGCAAGGCGTACACTGCATTGAAAATAAGTTTTCACTCAATAACTTATTTTCAGGTGAATACTGGCATGCTTGATAACTTTTAAAAGTTGGTTACACTTGTTTTATGGTAGACTTGTTACCTTGGTATTTGGAAATGAAATACATTCTGTCAGAATGTATTTTAATTCCAAATACAATTCTGAAAATGGAGAAATTCAGTGTGTACAAACATCTCCAGATTTTTTATTTAAAAAACTTATTGATATTGGTTAATATCGGTCATTGGCCATAACAGAAAAATTAATATCGGATACCGAAATCGACCAAAATGTTCATATCAGTGAATCCATAGTGACGTTTGATGCTTCTACCATCATGATGCAGATGTGTGCCATGTTTGAATCCCCAAGCAACAGTTGAGCTGTTCAATTCACTTAATTCTCAAGTTGTAGCCTTAAAAATAAGTTGTAAAACTTGTCTAAACAAGTATTGTAAGTTGTTGGTTTTGGCTTCATTGGAATTGTTTGGTTTGTGAATAAAAGCATTGTGCTTTTTTTGATTGAAATGTTATTAACTGTTGATGGGTGCTACGGAGTGGGGAGGAGTTTGTGAGAATGGTCCCATATTCTCACATTCTCACAAACGTGCGGGGAACCAGATGTGTGCTCTCTTCGGCCACTTCGACCTCAGACCCGGTGTTATGTGTGCAGTTCTGTCAAGAGGATAGCTCTTTGGCCAATCACTATCAGTTTAGTACCAGCTTGGCCTGAATGGAACTAGGACCAAGAAGGACCTGGTACCAGTTAAACAGGGTCAGTGCAAACAACATGAGCCCCGTGTCCGATAACACATGGGTCTTCTAACAGCTCTCTCTGGAGTCACATGGTTCTAACAGCTCTCTCTGTAGTCACATGGTTCCAACAGCTCTCTCTGGGGTCACATGGTCTCTCTGGAGTCACATGGTTCCAACAGCTCTCTTTAGAGTGACATGTGAGGGATTGTGTGTTGTTGCAGTGTGTGGCCGTGGCTTGTGTCTCTGCTGAACGGATTCCAGCCCAAAGAAGAGGACGTGTCTTGTTCCTCAGGTATTTGATCTTCACCCTTTTAAAATCATACATTGTCATTTTGCAGTTCAATTATGAATCATGGAATGATGTGTGCTATAAATAAACGTAGGTCCTAAAGTGTGTGTGTTTGTCCCAGTGGTGCCTCTGCCAGAGGAGTTTGAGCTGCAGGGGTTCCTGGCCCTGAGACCAGCTCTACGCACGCTGGACTTCAGCCAGGGCCACCAGGGGGCACTCCACACCAGGCACCAACGCCTAGTCTGCCTGGGCAAGTGGATCGCAGACACACAGCCTCTGTAAGTAACACTTATTAAGTATTAATTAAGCTCCACCCCACATGTCACTGTCTCTGTCTTTGGCCCTGTCCACACGAAGTCAAGCTCAGGCCTAAACGCAAAAATACTTTATCAATCCAGTGTATCGTCCATACGAGGCCGGCGTTTTGGGGGGGTGTAAACGAACATTTTTGAAACCAGGTCCCAGAGTGGAAAGATTTCAAAACTCCGTATATGCCGCTCCGTGGTTACTGCCTCACCGCAATGTATCTGAGACGCTTGCGTCATCGCCCCGCCTCTTGTTAAAGCACGCATGCGCCGCACTCAGAAAATAATGACAACAGCAATGTAGCTTGTTGGTTTTGTAATCCAGTGTGACCCGAAGCAACAGTTCAACCTCATCGTCCGTCCATACTAATGTAGTACCAGCTCGCCCACTCGCCATGTTGTCTGTTTACAAAATTCCGCGCATGCCCACGGAAGTTTGGGCTTGATCCCGTCATTGCGTCACAGCGCCACCAACAGGTCTGGCATAGTTTCACAGCGTTTTCAGGCGTATTGACTACATTCATATGGACGCACACATTTACTGAGCTAACTCCGTGTTTACAGAAAAAGTTTCTGAAATTATAAGCGTTTTGTCTTCGTGTGGATATAGCCTTAATCTGTCTCTCTCACGGTGTCTCTTGCTCTTTCTCTGTACTGTTTGATTTAAAACAGTTAAAATACATTTTATACTACTATACATTCACTCCATACACACTGCGGATAACTACTGTAGCTGCGGCTGCCCTGACCTCCAACCACCAATCACTCCTACTTACTAATGAGGGTGAAGTGTCACACAATGACAGTTTGGAACTTGACAGCCGCAGCAGCCTCACTGTTGCACCTGGTGTTCCCAGAGGACTCATCACTCTTTCTTTCTCTTATGTCCCTCTCTGTATTTCTCTGTCCCTCCCTCTATTGCTCTGTGTCTCTCTCTGTCGTGGCGTACATTTTTGCTCTGAACAAAAGAGACTTTTTAAACAGACAGAATGTGGAAAATCACATCACATTGTTGGTCAGAATGATCAGATACTTGGTGGTGATACATGGTGTTGAAGCTCTAACGACGGCCTCTTCCTCACGCCAGGCTGATGCAGTGCCGTGCCTCCGACAACGGCCTCCTCACCTTCCTCACGGATCTGCCCGAGCTCCCTATCGACCTGCCCCAGGAGAAGGAGGTACTCCAGGAGGCCGGCCAGCACCACGACTCCTCCAATGCCAGCTCCAAGCCCTTGGTGTCTGCGCCCAAGAGCACCAGCGCCTCGCTCAAAGAGAACCTTAAGCCGCGCGAGCCGGGCCGAGACACCCCTGCACGCGGCCTGCACAGGGAGCCCGCCAAGGAGCGCAGAGACCTGTGCAAGGGCAGCACTGCGGCCCCCAAGATTGAGCCCAAGTGGGACGCCAAAAAAAAGAGCGACGTGAAGAAGAGCTCACACGACAAGATCATGGACTCCAAACAGGTGCGGCTCTCTTCCTCGGTCCCACACCACTGGACCATGAGCAGTCTTTGGTTGTTATGTGGCCCGCTGCTCATAACTCATATATTTCTTCATGGCCTTCGATACCAACAATGCCCGCATGCTGCGCAAAGACACGCAGTCTTTGTCTTGAGCGAGCGCGCTAATGCAACGTACGAGTATGATTGCCATGTCTACAGAGCCAAAAACGATAGCTTTGGAGCGAGGGGTATGGGGTTTGAACCATGTGTTTCCTCAGTGAACAGTATTTTTACACAGCTTTTTGTTGCACTATGTTGGCTTTTTTGACACGTTTTGTTTCAAGAAATGAAAAAGCAAAACAGAAGGGCATAGACTTGGCAGTTGGCACACAATGGTTGTTTGCCAAGAAGATTTAAATGTTATAGATATTTAGAGGAAGGTAGCTTCCTGTAACTTGAACATACACCGAAACCTAAACATATGTTTTTTTATAGTAATTGGGAACCTACAAATTGAGGAAGACAGTTTGGCACATATTGGTAGAAACTGTGCCAAAATAAGTTCAGAATGGCCCTAATTGATCAAAACTATAATATCTAGATTTCTGAAACTTTAGACTGTTGTTGCCAGATAAAACATTACCATTGAGTTTAAATATTATAAGTTTACATTGAAGTATGCCTTTATAAATGTAATATTTTAGGCCAGGGTGAAAACACTTTGTGCATGTGATGTGCAAGATGTTTAATTAGCAAAGACTTTTGGGTGTTCCCAAGTGCATCAGCCAAAACGAGGTGGATGTTAACCAGTTAATGGAGACATATAACACAAAGTATTTGTCCATTAAAAAAATTGACTTGACTTTGTCATTTCATGTTTTAGAATGTGAAATATCTTCAGTAATATATAGTGGAACAAGTAAGGGTAAAAAATTGCGATCTGCCTGTAATTCCCTGTGCTTTCCACCAGAGAGAGCAGTGTCTACAATACTTCTGTTTAGTGTGACGTCATCATACTGTTACAGGACTGAGACGTATACAGGTTTGTGCCTGGATGGATCTAAAACAAACTCCAGGTCTGTGACTGATGAGGAACTTATAACATGGTTATAAGCTCAAAAAATATGATTTTGTGAAAGCTCTCTTTAAAAGAAATATTCAACATTTGGGCCTTCAAGGGTTTGGCGTCACTGCCAAGCGTCCGCAGGGGGGACAGTCAGCGGGTAAAGTGGATGTGGTTGATCTGATGCCAGACTCTGATGTTTCCAGGTGAAAGTGCAGCCAGAGGTGAGGAAGACGCCTGTGCCTGAAGTGAAGAAGAGCCCGGTGACCCCGACTCAGAGTCTGGGATCCTCCACTCAGTTCATCCACCACCAGGGGGCGTTCCCCCCTCTGCCAGGCCGCCCAGGTGTGTGGAGGATATACACACAAACACACAAGGCCACACACAAACAGACCCTGGTGGACAGAGCCCTGAGGGGCCGAGCCTTCTGAATTCTGCGGGGCCCAGCCTTTGCTGCAGCTGCTCCCTCTGCATCTCTATTCAATGCTCCCAACGCTATTTCTTTGAGCTTTTTATTTGTGTTTTTTTTTTCACATTCTTATGATGATGATTATTACATCCATTGTGTTTGCATGTGTCTACGCAGGCTTCCCGTCCACCTACGTGCTGACTCCTTCGGTCCCCTTCCTCCCCTTCCCCACCGGGCCCGTTCCTGGGTCTGGCCACTTTTTGCCCCAAGCCCCCCCTCAGGCCAAACAGTCTCACCCCACATACACCCCCCAGCGCTCCCCCCCTCTGGGCTCTCCAGCAGGACAGCAGCAGCAGACCCTGGGAAAGAGCCCTCCTCACCGGGGACTGCAGCAGGTACAGCTCTGCAGACACACAGATCAGCATAGACTAACAAAGTCTCATACTCTAGAAGATATTTCTGTGGGAGCCATAATTTTTTTTTTTTTTACTGTGATATGTGAACAAGAGCAACACAGTGTAATATTATTATCATAATACATTCTTTTGTTAACTGTTTATACTGAAGAAATCCAATGAATAGAACATTCCTATTAATGATGACTAAGATTTGTCTGAGAGCCAGACACAATCATAAGAGCCACATCTGGCTCCTGAGCCCTAGGTTCCTGATCTCTGCTCTATGGTCTTGACACTACTTTTGCTCTCCCAGTTCCTACAGGGCCAGAGCTTGGGCACCAAGCTGTCCCAGATGCACCAGATGCCTTTAGCCCTGCAGCAGCAGCAGCAGCAACAGCAGCAACAACAGCAGCAGCAGCAGCAGCAGTCCCTCTTCCTATCCCCTGATTCCAGCATGAAGCAGTTCGATGTGGACAAGAAGTTTCCCCCCAACATAAGCCTGCAGAACGAGCGGATGTGGGACTACCCCGACCCAGCTATGATGGAGCGGCTGCGGAGGGAAAGGGAGCCAGAGCCCCCCCGGAGACAGCTTCCCTTCCAGGTCAGGAGAATGAGCTGCACTGTGTCTCTGGCAGATTCTGTCAGAGCCTGCCGACTACATATACATACATGAATAGTCGCAACGGGGGCTTTTCAATAAAATCCACTCGTTTTTGGCCCTATCTCGGGCTGCAACAAGTTCATCAAAACAAACAAGTTTTATTATAACTCGTCTATTATTCTATGTTCTGTTCCAGTATTTTCACTTCTACCGCTGGATACACTGTCATTTTCCTATTTCCTCCTGAACTAAAATCAGCTGTTGGCGATATCTGTTGTGCAGTGGACTAATATACAGTATGTTTGTGTTTAGCTTGTCATTGTGTCGAGCAGTAGGCTGCACTAGAATAATAATTTGACCAGTAAAATGGGGGAGGATATATATTGCGGTTCGACCAATAAGCAGTAGAGATACGAGACATAAAACACCTCCTTTTATTATGTGCTCAAACCAGTTAGAGGTACAGTATGTAATATTTTTCTTTCAGTCAAATGTGTAGGAGTTTACTTTTACATGCAAGTCAATAGGAGCCAGGAAAGAAGATTCTGGCAATGAAAGTATGAATGACTTTAGAAGACCACTAAGAGCGCTTACTACATACTGTCCCTTTGAATTTAGTAGTTTCTCTTTCTTTAAAGCTCTGACTTTAACGTCTCCCTTCAGAATAAAAGTGTCTTTATCGCTCCTCCACTATTGCGTAGAATCACTTCTCTGCTTCTGAGGTCGACCGCTCTTGGATCTTTGCTGCTTCTTCAATTCGTCTGTCTTCTTTCTCGCCCTCTACACTGTCTGTCTGTCTGCACCCCTCTGCTCGCTCGGCCAGGACCCAAAGTCGTCTCCTTTGCTGCCTCCGGACTTGTTAAAGACCCTAGCGGAGTTCGGCGAGGACGAGGGCCTGGTCTTTCCCAAAGCCTCTTCACTTTTCCACGCCTTGGCCTCTCCTCTCAGCTCCGCTCCTGGATCAAACCTCTTCGTATGTAGCTCCTCTTCTTCTTCCTTATTCTCTCTGGTCTTTTGTGCTCTCAATCAGAAATGTGGTTCTATATGAATAAACTCTCCTCACCAGTGACAGTTAGTGACAGTTTTTACCTTTTTTTTAAAAACAGATCAGGAATCTAAGTGTAAATATAAGGAGGGTTTGCAGATGTGAAATTGCATTTTTTAACTATTTATTAGTAAATCCAGTCTGTTTGACCGTCTCTCTCTGGTGTTCTCTGGTCTCTTTCTCTGGTGTTCTCTGGTGTCTCTCTCTCTGGTGTTCTCTGGTGTCTCTCTGGTCTCTCTCTTGCTCTCGCTCTGGTCACTCTCTGGTCTCTCACTATGACTCTCACTCCCACTCTCTCTCACATGAACCTTTCCTAAGCAGGTCTGTAATAGTGTGTTTCTGTCTCAGCCTGGAGTGGAGAGCATGAACCAACAGTCGTCTCTGCTGCAGGGGTTTCCTATGCAGGTCTGACCCGTTCTTCACCCTCTGTGTTTGCACACATTTAGGACATAACCGACCATCTCATGGCTGGAAATAATCATCATCTTGCTTATAGTTTTCTCCTGTTTTCTTTGGCCTCACATCTTTAGAGGAGCTTTTTCAGACAAATAAGTGATAGACTACCATAGCCAGTCAGATCTCAGCCCAAAGAGTCCAATGGTGACTCTCAAAGCTCTTTCAAAATCTTTGTTCTCACCGAATCATGCGTTGCGGCGAGTTTCAATCCGAAGTTATAGGTGACCTCCACCCATGCGAGGAATTCCATGGACGTCTTTGCATGCACGTTTGTCCGGCGCAGCAGACACCTTGTTGCAACCATAGACTGTATATATTGATGGACAGAGTCACGCCTATCTCTGCCGTTCTAACAAATGGGCCAAAAAATGTGCTCTACTGGAGCAAACAAAAATGGCCGCGAGTGGTCCCGCCCACAAGAAAATTGTGAAAAAACGCATCTGCGCATGCGTCAGCCGGCGCAACTCCATTCATTTGAACGAGACACTTAAAAAATTCACAGCAAGTAAACCAGAGTGGACCAAAAAATCCCACCCCCCTCAGCATTGACACACATGTGGAACGGAGCTTTGGGCCAAGAGCCAACTTTTGGTCCATCCTGTAAAGACGTTTTTGAGAGGTCTGCCAATGCTATATGTTAGCATTCTACTTCTGGGTCCACCCCCATCGGCCCGGGGTGGTATTGCAAGCATGTCAGCGCACGTCATTTTGGCCACTTTTGAGCTGGGACCCTCCCCCACTGGTTGCAACACAGCAGAGGCGGTTGGTACGGCAGCTCAATGTATGCAGTAAAAGCAGGAGATGAAAATCCTCGCTCCACACACGTGCGGCAACCAATCAGAGAGCAGCAAAGTGGTCACAGGGACACATGCCGGTCCAAAAGGGAAGATGAAGTCACTCAAAAACAACCAAAACATGAACTAAACCAGGATTAAACCAGCGCTGACAATGGGAGACGCGGTGCATGTGAACATGCAGTATGTCTTCACTCTGAGTTGACATCTAAAAGTGCTGCTAGCGTGTTCGCCCATACGGAAGTAACTCGATAGCATCAAAACCCGCCCACCACTTCCGCTCTGCGTTTTTCCCCTACGCAGGACAGCATGTACAGTGCCTTGCGAAAGTATTCGCCCCCTTGAACCTTTCAACATGTCGCCACATTTCAGGCTTCAAACATAAAGATATAAACATTAAATTTTCAAGAATCAACAACAAGTGGGACATAATCGTGAAGTGGAACGAAATGTATTGGATAATTTTAACTTTTTTAACAAATAAAAAACGGAAAAGTGGGGTGTGCAATGTTATTTGGCCCCCTTGCGCTAATACTTTGTAGCGCCACCTTTTGCTGCAATTACAGCTGCAAGTCGCTTGGGGTATGTCTCTATCAGTTTTGCACATTGAGAGACTGGAATTCTTGCCCATTCTTCCTTGCAAAACAGCTCAAGCTCAGTGAGGTTGGATGAAGAGCGTTTGTGAACAGCAGTCTTCAGCTCTTTCCACAGATTCTCGATTGGATTCAGGTCTGGACTTTGACTTGGCCATTCTAACACCTGGATACGTCTATTTGTGAACCATTCCATTGTAGATTTGGCTTTATGTTTTGGATCATTGTCCTGTTGGAAGATAAATCTCCGTCCCAGTCTCAGGTCTTTTGCAGACTCATACAGGTTTTCTTCCAGAATGGTCCTGTATTTGGCTCCATCCATCTTCCCATCAATTTTAGCCATCTTCCCTGTCCCTGCTGAAGAAAAGCAGGCCCAAACCATGATGCTGCCACCACCATGTTTGACAGTGGGGATGGTGCGTTCAGGGTGATGAGCTGTGTTGCTTTTACGCCAAACATATCGTTTTGCATTGTGGCCAAAAAGTTCGATTTTGGTTTCATCTGACCAGAGCACCTTCTTCCACATATTTGGTGTGTCTCCCAGGTGGCTTGTGGCAAACTTTAAATGAGACTTTTTATGGATATCTTTGAGAAATGGCTTTCTTCTTGCCACTCTTCCTTAAAGGCCAGATTTGTGCAGTGCACGACTGATTGTTGTCCTATGGACAGACTCTCCCACCTCAGCTGTAGTTATCTGCAGTTCATCCAGAGTGATCATGGGCCTCTTGGCTGCATCTCTGATCAGTCTTCTCCTTGTTTGAGATGAAAGTTTGGAGGGACGGCCGGGTCTTGGTAGATTTGCAGTGGTCTGATACTCCTTCCATTTCAATATAATTGCTTGGCTTTAAAAATCCGGCTTTAAACTTCTCCACAACAGTATCTCGGACCTGCCTGGTGTGTTCCTTTGTCTTCATGGTTCTCTCTGCGCTTTAAACAGAACCCTGAGACTATCAAAGAGCAGGTGCATTTATACGGAGACTTGATTACACACAGGTGCATTCTATTTATCATCATCAGTCATTTAGGACAACATTGGATCATTCAAAGATCCTCACTGAACTTCTGGAGTGAGTTTGCTGCACTGAAAGTAAAGCGGCCAAATAATATTGCACGCCCCACTTTTCAGTTTTTTATTTGTTAAAGTCTAAATTATCGAATAAATTTCGTTCCACTTCACGATTGTATCCCACTTGTTGTTGATTCATGACCAAAAATTTAAATTTAATATCTTTATGTTTGAAGCCTGAAATGTGGCGAAAGGTTCAAGGGGGGCGAATACTTTCGCAAGGCACTGTAGATTGACTAAACTCATGCAGCTGATATTTAGTGAACTTAAGTCCATGCCTTCATTAACGCTTGTCCATGTATCAGCGGTGGGAACACAGCTTTACACAAATGTTTTACAAGACTTGGATAAAAAAAGTGTTGGAGAGATAACAGAGAGGGAGACACCAGAGAGCGAGCGAGAGAGGGAGACACCAGAGAGTGAGCGAGAGAGGGAGACACCAGAGAGCGAGCGAGAGAGGGAGACACCAGAGAGCGAGCGAGAGAGGGAGACACCAGGGAGAGAGGGAGAGAGGGAGACACCTGAAAGAGAGAAAATAGTAAACACAGTTACATTTGATGATAAATCACTGTCTCCACAGCTCAACCAGAACAGCATGTTCAGCGGGTCAAGTGGAAAGAACCTGCCGTCCGGCTCCAAACCTGAGGCCCCCATGAGGCCACAGGAGCCGTCCCAGTACACTCTGTTCAACACGGCCTGGCCCCCACCTTTGACCGCCAACTCTGGTGAGAAAAACACCTCTTTATCAAGACACTTCACCCACATTGCTTAGAATGAGTCTGGTGTAGTGTTAATTTTGACAAGAAATTTTAATTTTAATTTTAGTCTTAGTCTTTTGACTAAAAATGTATTTTAGATTTAGTCATCAAAAATATTACTTGCTTGTAAACTATGATGAAAAATGTGACATGAATAGCTTCATTACTTTACTTTATTGTTCGTGTCATATGAATGCTACATGTACATTGGAGCAATCTTGTTTCATGTAATATCATTTGGCACAATAAAAAAAAATAAAGTCTAAGCAAAGAAATGTTATACATTCTTTGGTCTATTTTTGGTCTTTTGACTAAAATGTCGATCAATTTAGTCATTGTTTGCGTCACATTGAATGACTTCTATTTTAGTTTTTGTTTACTTTTCGTCCCCAAAAATATATTCGTGACGAAAGAAATGACAATAATAAACTAAATTAACCCTTGTCTAGTATGTGTGTGAATGGTTGGTGGTGGGAGGGGCTGTTGGCACATACTGGTTGCCTCGCTTCTGTCATTGTGCCCCAGTGCAGCTGTGGCTACAGTAATAAGTTTATGGAGTGAATGAAAAATGACTGTTCTTTGTTCCCTTCAGACCACTCCACTCCGGTGAGCCAGTCCCCTCACTCGTCCAACCCTAGCAGCCTGCCCTCCTCCCCCCCGACTCACAACCACAGCACCCAGCCCTTCCACAACTACGGCCCCATCGGGACCTTCGACTGCAGCCGTGAACGGCGTCTCGTCGACCGCTGGAAGCCCGACAAGAAAGGTCTGAGCTCTTTATAGGAAATGTATATGTGTGATTTATCAAACCTGAAACCTGGTAATGTTCATTTTCCTATAATATGGTATTACAATCACATGCGTGTTGTTAGGTCCTGGGAGTGGTTTTGGACTGGACTACCTGCCCTCTTCCTTGTCCTCTGAGTCTAGCTGGCCTCAGAACAGCTGGACCAACCAGGAGTCACCAATGGAAGAATCCACAGGGCTGCCGGACGGACTCAAGGTAACACTGACAAAGGACTCAAGGTAACATGGACCAAGGACTAAAGTCGTAGATCCGATGTGTTTTAACTAATTGACCAGTGGCCAAACAGTCCTGCTCATATGTGTGAGGCCTCAGAGACCAGGGTATGGGTACTTTTGACCTCACGTTGCACATTGATTGGTATAGTGATTGTCATGACTACTTTTTTACTAGCCATTTTTCGCCTCACTCTCGCGTTCTCTCTCTCTCCATTTATATCTCTGCCCTCTTCCCTCAGTCCTTCTGGTCTAGCTCCATGATGCAGCCTGGGCCCTCAGCTCTGGAGCAGCTCCTGCAGCAGCAGAAGCAGAAGCAGCAGCAGCAGATGCAGATGCGCGCCCACGGCAACATGATGAACCCGCCGCACTGAGCCGAGGCTCGGGCTTATCTCACGTCATGTCCGCAGGAGAGCAGCGCTTCTGAGCTGGCTTCAAGACGAGAAGCGGCGCAAACGTCCAGCAGGAGTGGGCCGTCATGGCTTCACACGCAGCTACACGGACGCAGAGGTGGAGGATTAGCAACACGGAATTTCCCAAGTTTCCCTCAAAAACACTCGGGAGTCATTCTGGACTTGCGTTCCAAAATGAGGAAAATAAAGATGGTTATGGGTATAATACCAAGTTAAGATTGTATCATACTTTTAGCCGAGTTTCTCTCTTGTATCAAAATACTTACGCTCTCACGATAACGCACTGGAGCAGAAAGTCTGAGAGGAGATCCTCCAGGTGCAGCAGCCGCACACACGGCTTGGAGACGGAGGAGCAGAGGGTTGTAACTGTCTTGCGCCCAGATTGTATCATACTTTTAGCCAAGTTTTCTCTCCTTGTATCAAACCATTAAAGCTCTCACAAGAATGGACGTCAGCAGAGAAGCAGGACCACACACAGTCCAATGCGAGGATCTGAAGATTCACGAAGGAACAAATCCAAGGCTAGTTTAATTCTGAAAGGAATTGGACTTGTAACAGACTCCTCATTTTTGTGACATACTTTGCAGCAGGGGGAAAAAAAAATCTAGTTTTGAAACGTTTGAGAATGTAGCATGCGCAACGAGGACGAGAGAAGGACACAGAAGTCAAGGGGACAAAACGCTGCCGCTCTTTTGTGCATTCAAACGTCGATCATCAGCACATGTTTGTTCAAATCAGAAGACGGTAATCATTCTTAAAACCGCAATAAGCTCGAGAAATGACAATATTCTTTTGACGACTTTAGCACTTAAACAGGACACAAACCATTGGATCTGTGTTTCAACAGTGGCTGAACGATGGTCTCTCAATAATGGACCTAAAGACATTAAAACATGTTTACTGTCTGGATACAGCTGCAATGAATTCATCCTATTAATACGAATATTCCATTTGGGAGATTTTTTTCTGATACTATAGTTGTTTAGACCAGTGTTTCTCAACCATGGGTAAGCAGACCCCTTTAGGTACGCAGGAGTGTTACAGGGGTCACACTGATGGTAAGAAGTTGCTATGGGCTATTGTGGCATGTTATAAATCATTTTAAAGCTAAAGCTCAAGAAAACAACTAAAGTTATTGTATTCTAAACGTTGAACCCAGAACATTATATTAAAAATTGGTCGACCAGTCTGCGAAGCCTTTCTTACTTTTGGTCTAGTTTCGGGTCAGCCCAAGTATGTGCTCATTTTGTTCTAAAATGAGGTAAATAATAGTTTTGTTATTTGGTCAAAATATCTACATAATGTAAACAACTGCTAAACAGTGGTCCCTGTTTTTTTCCCCCAGGGGTTATGTGTTCTAAAAGTGAAGTTCTTGAAGTAGCAGCTGTATGTTTTAGGCCTGTAAAACCCTCACACACACACGTTATACACTTTTCTAACCACCTGAACTCACCACTACTGAAGTGCGATATCAAACTTGTGGGTTGTAGGTCTGAGCTGCTGCAGCTGTCAAAAGCCATGTGCACAGTGTAAAATACAGCTGCAGGGGACACTGAGGGGCAGGAAAAGGACTGCCAGAAAGGTTTTTGACTTTAAATAAATGTAACTGTTGTTATTCTACCGGTTATATTATGTATTTAATGTTGCTGGGGAAAAAGCATGGAACAGTCAGGCCCTAAAAGATGAACCGTGTAGTAGCGACGGACCACTGTATAAACAAAAGTAATGAGTTTTAAAAGTTTCCGCAAAGTAAATGATGGAAACCTTGTTCTTACAGTGAAGCCTTATATTCCTGCTAATAACGGATTCTTGGGACCTGTACGCGGGCCAGGGGTACACAGGGAAAAGATGTTGGGAACCACTGGTTTGACCCGTCTGTCTGAAACTCGGACCCTAACGCATCGAACGCAACCTGTTTTATCATTTTCTATTTTATGTACTATTTAGCGAACCGTGCCCATCTGTATATTGTTCTCGCGTTTACCAAGCATTAGGTCTGCGGTGATTGGAGTGGACGGCGCGACAGTCCTTGTGCTCGTGCTCTTTGTGTTCTATCGATCTATCGCTCTGTCAGCCGCTGGGATGGGAGACCTGCCTTGGTCGCCCTGGGGCAGAATAGGTGGCACTTTGTTCTACTGTGTTTTGTGTTTGTCGCCTCAGCCTTGAATAAAGTCTGTCCTGAACTCTGTTTTGAGGATAATTTTTAATTCAAACACATGTATCCTGAGTTATCCTCTATAACAGTCACATGACACCTGTGTGTCCTCTATAGTGGTCACATGACAACAGACGCATTCATGTCCTCTGACAAATCACATGACGTAATCCTGCGACTTGATGCTGAAAGGGCTTTCGGCAGACTTCAAGTTTTGGAGAGGATTGGATGTGGGTTTTTTCTGTACTGATTAAGCAGGTTAACACATGTATGATTCAAGTTTACTAAATACAACTGTAAATCTTCAAGTGCCCACCTGGACTGGACTTTCCATCTCAGCCTCCGCCGCCTCTGCGCTAAACTTTCCCCAAACTCCATCCTCCTCCAGAGCGCGCTCCCGCTGTGTCCTGCTGCGCGCTCCCGCCTGGAGCCACTCTCCCTCGGACAGGAGCAGCGAGCGGCGTCCGCAGCGCTAGCCCCTTACCCCGGCCGCACTTTAGCCTCTCTCCCCGGGACTTTCCACACGCTCCAAGACTCCCGCGTAGTCTCCTTAACTTTAACGGCCACTCCTATCAACTTTTACAGGGTTTAAAGTGGATAGAAGAGCGGAGAATGAGCCCGGGCTAGCAAGTTTCGGGGCAGTGTTAGCTTCGCAAAGGGACCAGTCCAGACAGGGGACGGTGCTAACATATGTAGCCCGCTATGGAGCTGGACACAGCGGCTATGGACCTGGATTGGCTCCGCGGGGACCCGTTAATGGACAGGCTGTTGGAGGAGGCCGTGTGCCAGCAGCAGGGATGGCTCCGGATCCACGGTAAGTTCAGGGGAGTTTGGGGGAAAGTTTACCCGGGTGGTGGTGAGTGCGAGGCGGTCAAAGAGCGAAGTGCGCACGCTGAATGAGAGTCCGCTGTCGGAGCACCATGAGTTCCGAACTTTTGAGAGCACAAAAACAACTAATAAAACCCATGTCTCGAGTTTCCACATGCATGTATTGTTGGTCTATGTCACATCTTTAGATCAGCTTTTTCAGACAGAAAAGTCCAAGCTCTCCGTATGTATAAGATGTTTTCTGATAAGATGAAGACAGCGTGTTGTCTAAATTTGTTCACAACATTTTACAGAAACTTCCTGTTGGGGTCAACTTGTACGAAACCACAGAGACTCAGGTACTCCAGCATGTCAATGTAAAATGAACTGGAGCATTTAGAATGTCTAATGGGAAATGCAAATGACTAATAATGTATCTCAAAAGTATCAGCTGGTGATGCTTTAGTCCTGCTTTAGCCCTGCTTCAGCCCTGACCCATTTCAGACCTGCTTCAGTCCTGCTTTATATCCCCGCTTTTGTTCTACTTTGACACAATCTTACTGCCATATCCAAATTCTGTTACATTTTTGGACAATCACCTGTCATTTTGAACATGCATTAAAGCTTGAATACCTAACTTTTGTTGCTCCATAAAGTGTTTGTCCCACTCCCAACAGAAAGTCTTGTTTTCAGTAACATTTTGTAATGAATCAGACCAAGACATGCTGTGATCTTCTTATTAGAAAACAACACCTGTTTGTAATGTGTCCAAAAAAGTGCTACATAAGTTTTTTTTTAAAAAATTGTTATTACATACTGAAGGCTGAGTGAGGGTAGTCTTCTGTCTTAAAGTCTGAAAAATCTGATCTAAAGATGTGACGGAGGTCAAACATGCATAAAACAATAGAAGCAAACTGTTTTATAGGCAGAAACTAGGGACGTTTTTGTTTACTCAAAGTTAGGTACTCCAGCTGAAATAGTACAAAATAGCAGCACGTTTATGGTACAAAGCATTAAAGCTTAAACTTGTTGAGTTATTGGTCAAAGTATTTCTAAACGTCAGATGTGATTTTCTTTGTTTTGTGGTCGGGTCTGAAAACCACTTAATCACAACAGAATGTCCATCTTCTACAATCCATTTTCTATAAAGCTTATCACTCATTAACGTAATACATTTGCACAAAACTGAAGAAGCCGATGAAGACGGTCTGACAGACGGCAGACCTGGACCTGAACCAACGTTTTCCGTTTTGAGTCTCGTCTAAGTCCAGTTCCAGCCGTGAGAAGAGACTTTGTGGACGGTCTAAAAATAACCCAGGGTATAACTGGACCCTTTCAAACTTGTAAACAAAATATGTGTAGGCTAAAGTGAAGTGCGGTATGTGGGGACATTGCTTTAGACCTGCTTTAGACCTGCTTTAGTCCTGCTTTAGTCTTGCTTTGGACCTGCTTTAGACCTGCTTTGGACCTGCTTTGAACCTGCTTTATACCTGCTTTAGTCCTGCTTTAGTCCTGCTTTGGACCTGCTTTAGACTTGCTTTAGACCTGCTTTGGACCTGCTTTAGACCTGCTTTAGACCTGCTTTAGACCTGCTTTAGACCTGCTTTGGACCTGCTTTGGACCTGCTCAGTCCTGCTATAGACCGGCTTTAGTCCTGCTTTAGTTTTTGTTGAGTTCCAGCTGCTGTAGAAACCTGAGCTCTGGACAGATCTTGTCGGTTTTGTTCTGATGGTGAGTCATGTGACGGCAGATTCATCTTGTTCTTTTATCCATAATTTATATTTTGACCATTTGAATCTTCACAAGGGATGTATCTAACATTATGTAATGATCAATTAATATAATAATTATTTATTTGATTATTTGAGAATGAAAATAGGACATTTCTTTGTGAAATGAAATGCTATTTGGGTGAGAGACTGGAGAGAGAGATGGAATCGGAGTCTCAAAAATGTTACAATGTTGTTTTTGTTGTGATTTGCTAATTGCAGCGTGTCACATGACTTCAGCTTCTGCGTAGGACGTGTGGAAGTGTCAGCTCTGAGTCAGTGTCCACCGCTGTCCTCACGCTCAGCTTTTCCACTGCTCGTTTCCTCGGTCACTATTCTGAGCTCTCACACTCAGGGGTCAGGCTCTCGCATGTGTGCATATTTCACTCCAGACTCACACCACATGTCTGAGACTGAGCTCTGTCCAGTGTCTGTGGCCACCTCTGTGTCACTGCCTAGCTCAATGAAGCCCGATAGGGAAGGGCTCATGGACGAAGTTTGGCTCCAACTCACTCTGACGCTATTTTAAACCTGAAAAATAAATTAAGAAATCATTAGATCATTGATCATTTTTTTTCACTTTAGTTCCCTCTTCTCCTCCTCACTTTTGGGCTGTTTTGCTGTGTATGCAGTTACAGCCAGCTGCCATGGTGCTGTGTTTACCTGCGCTGCAGATGCTAGCGGAGGCTTGGCCTGTTTGCAACTAGCGTCATGTAAAGTTTCTACTCAGCACTTTTTATGTCCTGAATTCATACACCAGCTGAATCAATTAACTCAAATTTTCCATTAAATTGCGGGTTTTAATACAACTTGTATGTAGTATAACACATTTTTTATGAACTCATTAGAAAATAAATCAAATATAGGTCCTTGCCGAGTGGGTTTCAAGTGACTGCAGACCGTTTTCTGTTACTGAACAAGAGGCTCTTTTTACTTTTTTCAGAGGAAAAAATACTGTCTACTACAGAAAGACAGAATGTTGATAATGTTAATGCTTAATAAATTTTATAATAATTTTATGTGGATTTATTGTTATAATAAACAAATACTGCACAAATGTACACTATCTATGTATTTATCTTTCCATTAAAATAACCATTTACAGAAAATTATGAAATAATTTTGCCGATAGTTTGAAAGGCAATTAATTACGATTAATACATTTTTTTGTTGTAATTAACACGATTGAAAATTGTAATTGTTTGACAGCTCTAGAAATAATACGGTTTTCCTTCTCTTCATTAAAAAAATAAAACCACTCAACTCAAGGTAGGCAGTACATATAGGAACAAAGTGCTTCTGCAACATTTAAGATAAAAAATCCCTGATTACATAAATGGTACAGAACTTTTTTTCCAATTCAGCTGCTCTCTCTCCGTAGCGCACAGTTGAGTTCTTATATTGCAGTAATGTGAGTCTGTAAATTGAATCTGGGTTGTGTTTTAGCTGCATATAAAGTTTACGGTCTCTGACATAAAGCCATGTTCAAGGACTGTAATTGGAGCCACGCCCGCCGCTGTATGAAATGCCACGGACTCTGATGCTACACCACCCGGCACCATCCTACACTCCGTGATTTTTTTTAGACAAGTTTGTTGCCCATGTTTACTATCTATGCCCCTAGCTAAGCGGGAGCCATGCTGTGTTGAATGAAACGTTCGCAAGGGGAGGGGGAGCACAGCACAGAGAAGGCAAACGAGCAAAACGGCAAAAGTGAAATATAAACATTTCGTTTTAATATAATATGTCAAAATGTATATATCATAAATATCGATATATCATCCAGCCCTTCTCTAAGGTCTAGACATGGCCTTAAACATGCTGAGATGATTTGTCCCAGTGCAATAAGTGTTTGAAATTGCATTTGGACAGATGGGCTGCGGATGGAGTTAAATTGTGTCAACATGGCAAAAAACAGGTGTCTGACTGTTTCTGCAGATCATGTTATTGTACCACTATTAGCTCAAGGTCCTTGTGCTCTGTGTGTTTACTGTAACCATGCCAACACAATGAATTCTTGCAATATTTGTGAGCTGACATGTTGAGAATCCATCTCTGCTGTATTGACTCACTGTTCAGTGGCACAAGTAGAGCAGAGGGCAGACTGTGGACAAAACTTTATCTCAGAGGACTTTACGAATTTGTGGGTTCATCGAGGGTTGGACGATATGGAGCAATTGATATAGCTTGATATACAATGTATATCTTGATACTTTTACAGGATAAATAACCTCCCCAAAAAACTACTGCAAAGTCAAATCTGCCAAATTTTATTCAAAAATAAAACAACTTAACTTAAGGCAGACAGGGCATAAAATGTTCATAAAATGGATCATCACTGCCCTTAGACCCTCCTGCATCCACCACTCAAAAACCCAGTGGGAAAAGGTGAGAAACCTCGAATAGGAGAGAGCGAGTCCACTCCCATGGACTGACAGGCTGTAGACCCAGGACTGAGGCTGTAGACCCAGGACTGAGGCTGTAGATCCAGGACTGAGGCTGTAGATCCAGGACTGAGGCTGTAGACCCAGGTCTGAGGCTGTAGACCCAGGACTGAGGCTGTAGATCCAGGTCTGGGGCTGTAGATCCAGGTCTGGGGCTGTAGATGCAAAACTTTGACTTTACTACTGGGATAGGTGAGCGCAGCAATTTCAATTAAGATAAAGTTAAAGATAAAGTGCAATGGTCTGCGAGAATAGGACATTTAAAAAAAGTCTGAAATGCATGATGTCAGCCAATGGCTGTCATTAAATCTACTTTATTTGTTCACATCATTTTACTTTTGGACATGAGCTGTAATGCGAGGGAACATTTTGGTATCCCAGCTTTAATTTAGCTAGTTTAGTTGCGCTTCAGGAGGAGACACATGGACACTTCCTTATAATTCAGCTGAGAGTTTCTTGCAGAGGTGTATTTATTGCGTGCACAGGTTGCACAAAGACACACACACAACAAACAGAGAATGGTCCTGTGTGTGTCTATGGTCCTGGGAACATTATGGCTGCGTTACGGTTCACAGCTGCTGGAGGTAGGAGCTGCTGTCATTACAAAGCGACCACAGCTGCGGCCACGGAGGATGCGGAATCCCTTCTGAGTACATAGCAAACAACAGCAAGTGTCATGCGCGCCCCCCTCTTTCACAAAAAATAAATTTTCATTCTTTGTATGAGGCAGGCAGACCGGCCAAATATGGGCATCGGTACGCTTGATGGCCAGTCCAGCCCTGGGTGAGAGGCTTGGATCTACAACAGGCCTCTTGTTGTGATTCATCAGTGTGTTCAGTCTGCTCTGTGTGGGTTCATGAGGATGGGCCATGCTTACTCAGTGACAGATCTCCGCTCCGCTTGTGCAACATTGCTGTTAGTGGTTCTAAGCCTGGATTAGTGTTGAGCAGGAACACCCCCTCCGTCTCTGTTTGCTCCCTGCCTACAGCAGCACTGGAGAGCAACACTCTCCAGTCGAACTCGAGGAAGACTACGGGGGCTGGAGTCCACTTTTGGAGCTGTTTGTTCTGCAGGAAATCCTGAGAGGAGCTTCTGTTCCTGCCACAGCTGCTGTACTATTGTCCGGAGCTCAGAGCTGTGTGTGCCGTGGAAGTTAGTATTAATATAGTGAACTTATTTTACTGAAATAACACACCAAAGTCACATAATGATACATGATTTTCCCACTGGGTTTCTGAGTGATATCTCTGATGCAGGAGGGTTTGATCCAGGATTATTATGAACATTTCTGGACAGTGGTTGTCCCGCTCCCTCTGGACCAATGGCTCCAACGTGTTTGTTATTATTCTATTTCCTGTGTTTGAACTGTTTGATTCTCTGATCTGTTGTTGGTGAATCTACAACTTTGTAAAGTCCTCAGAGACGACTGCTGGAGAGTATACACAAAGTGAACGTAGTGAGCCTTTATTTTCATATGGGTACAAAAAAACACACCATCAATGGTACCGTAATTACCATTTTTATATAATCTAATAATGCGCTTCAATAACAAGATTTTTTTTATTTTGATGATTGATTTTTGTACAATTTTAGTATGACCTGAAGAATCATGATTTATTGATTATTAGCCCATAAGCCTTACTATATTTAGACTCTGAGGCCTTTACAGTCATGTGGCTTGAGAGAAAGACCAGAGAGAGTGAAAGAGAGACCTGTGTATGATGACATCACAGGTGGAGAGATGAACAGAACTCTGTGTTATTCCATTTCTTAAAAGTTCTGTCACAGACTTACTGACTGATTTACCAGAAATATTTACCAAGGGTTCGATCTCGCACCAGTCAAAGCAGCACTTGTGGAAAACCGTCACAGTGAGGTCAGTCTAAATGCTTCACGTCTGAGCTGACTGACATAATTGAAAGCCGTGTGAAGCTTAAGCCTTTGACACTGCCCTCTGACCTTCTCCCCTCAGTCCTGGTTATTCCTGTCCCGCTCAGAGGAAGCCGGTGTTCTCCCTCCTCTGTCCCGCCAGCTCCTGTCTGAGGAAATGCACAGAATTCCACAGGAGCGTGACGTTCAAACCTCAGCTGACCTGCGGTCTTGCTCCCACGCCTCTCCAACACCTGCAACCCCCAACACTGGCTTTCAGAGAGAGAAAGACAAGAGAGAGAGATACCAGAGAGGGAGGGAGATACCAGAGAGAGAGGTAGAGACCAGAGAGAGAGGTAGAGACCAGAGAGAGAGGTAGAGACCAGAGAGAGGTAGAGACCAGAGAGAGAGGTAGAGACCAGCAGTACTAGGGATGTGGAGCCTTGTTGATATTGAAGCTGCAACACCCTCCACATAAAATCATACATCCTTTGTCTCCATGTGCAGCTTACTTAGCTACATGCTAGGTCATCAATGTTGTGGTACTGCTCTTGTGTTGTCTAATCCGGGAGCCACGCACTGCCTGCATAAACCGATGCAGCCGTTTGAACTCGAGCAAAACCACAGCCTCCTGCGAGCCCATTGGACAACTCAACCCCAGTGCTACTTCCTCTAAAACTACTACCCGCACTCTGAGAAAAGCGGAACTAACCAAAATGAGATTTTTGTGTAGCACTTTTAAACTCAGACTGGAATAAACTCAAACCAGCGAGGAAGATGTGTTCCAGCACGAGCAAACATGAGGGGCTCTTCAGGCGCCTATTCAGAACGCGGCAGGAGCGAGGCGGGAGACCTCAGATTCTACGGTCCATGTCTGAGCCGGTGGGACACAGTGCGGAGGAGAACAGACAACCTGCTTCTGTAAATAGCTTCAAAACTCTGCAGAACAACTCGGGTAGGGCTCTTGGTTCACAATACGGCTAGCCCTGAGGACATTTGCTCAGAGTAAAAAACTCTTCATAATAATGCATGGCTTTTATACAGCGTGTTTCTGGAGACTCAAAGACACTTCAGTCATTATTCCGTCACTCCAAACACGATGGTGATAAACTACTACTGTAGCCACAGCACACTGATGGAAGTGAGGCAACCAATATGTGCCATCTGCCCCTCACATCACCACCAACCATTCACACACACACCAGACTCATTCTAATGTTCGTGGAGTGTCTTGCCTATGACCACACTTTGCCGCTGCCCCTCTGTGGCACCCAGAGTCTCCCATCACAGTAGTGACTAGGTTCAGCCCTAGTTGCCAGTGGCAGCTGGAAGTCCAGTGGCATACTCTTAACACAGCTCGTACCAACACTGCCTTTTGATCACTGACTCGTTCATGTTCCGGGGTTTGATCCTAAGCTCTTCACTCTCTTGCAGATGTCCGTGGGGCTCCTACGCACCGCTTCTCCTGTGGACAGAGCACAGAGTGTGTGTGGCAGAGGAGGTTCTGCATCCTGACAGACTGCCAGCTGCTACTCCTGCCCAGAGACCAGGAGGTGAGCACCCAGCACCCTCAACTTACCACCCAGCACCCTCATGTCACCACCAGCACCCTTCACTCACCACCCAGCACCCTTAACTCGCCACCCAGCATCCACAACTCAGGCTGTCACTAACAATTAGTTTGTTATTGAGTAGTTTACGCCTATTTTTTTATTAGTCGACAAGTCAACTAGTAATTTTTGTAAAATTAAGAAATAATTTAAAACATGAAGCACTATGTGTAATTTGTATGTAGGCTTATATAAAACTAGTGCAGTGCTGGAGTGAACACAAAACATTAATTGATAAATTAGACAAATAAATCATGCACATGCTCAAGCCGTTTCAAACAATTTGATTTAATTTTGAATTGTCCTAAATAACAACAGGAGTTATCTCGGAGGACTTTACAAATCTATGGATTTACCAACACAGATCAGAGAATCAAACAGTTCAACACAAGAAATGCAATAATAATCAAATCTGCAAGCGGTGTCAAACGGCCGTTGCCGCACCACATTAAGGAGTCCGGGTGTGATTTTTGGGCAAAATTTGGCAAATTTTCATGCATGTTCAGGGGGTCAAATTGAGGCTCAAAGTGCAGAAGAAAAAAGAAACGAATAAAAAAAATTGTCCAACATCTCTTGAGCAAAAACAATGTAGGTTTCAATGGCACATGATACATCATTTTAAAGCGTTTGGGTTTACGCGCGCAACCGTCACATTATGGTGCGTGACGGGCACTAACGCATCCGTCACGCACCGCGATCCCTTGCATTCACCATTGTGAAAGCAATAGGCCCTTACCCAAGTCAGGGCTCGGGCCTAAAAAACACTTAGAGCTAAGGATGCACAGATTGTGATCGTTTGGGCCGATACCGATGCTGATCTTTAACATAACAACTTGGCCGGTGGCCAATGTTTTATCTTTTTGTTATTTATTACTTCTTTTGTGCCATGGAAATAAACAAGTCTGTCCGCTCTTCATCACTCTATCCTTGAATTAGCACAATTTCAATCAGACCAATTTATGAAACAGAAACAAAGACATTTTAGTAGTCCCCCTTCTTGAAATCTCACTGGAACACGTATTGCAACCTGCATCACGCTGATCTTTTTCTGATACTGTAAAGTATTGCCCCACTATCGCCGCCATCTTCTTTGTTTTTTCTAATAAGGAAAGTGCGTGGACGCAATGTACTATTTATTTGCGGATGGTAATTAACAAGGCAAACATCGGCCAATACCATTGGTCCATAAGACCCTCCTGCATCAACTCTCGAAAACCCACTAGGAGAAAATGAGAAACCCCGGGGAGGCCCACATAGAGGGAGGGGTCCGCTCCCACCAAAGGCTATAGAGCCTGGGTCTCTGGCTATAGAACGAGGGCCGAGACCACGGAATGAAAAGGGAAATAGTATTCCGCAGGTGCCCATAACTGTACAAATATATTTACAAATAAGCAGCCTGATAATGGCAGAAATACAAGACTTCTCAGCAGTCAAAATGAACTGTTTCTAAGTGACACAACAAACAAGCGCAGAAGAAAAGGGTTTCTCGCATGTTTCCCATGTTGTCTCTCTTGTGTTCTCATATTTACGGAGCCCAGAAGGGGGATTAAAAGAGATAATCTCCAGTTTGAGCTCCTCCACATGCAGATGGAAATTAGCATTGTGCTAAATCTGGGGCAGCCATCTTTTTAATGTACCTGTCCGTTGTCCTTTTAAATAAAAATAACTAACTACCCACTAGATTTCTGAAGTCTGTTCTGAGCAGTCTGTTACCTTCACTCACACAGATAGTAAACATGTCCCTTCATTCTGGAATATTCCCAAAGGCCCTGAAAACTGCAGTCATCAGGCCCCTGCTAAAAAAGAGCAGTCTCGATGCTACGGTACTTAACAACTATCGTCCCATCTCAAATCTGCCATTTATGGGGAAAGTCCTTGAGAAAGTTGTCTACCTACAGCTTACTAGATTTCTTATAATCAACAACTCATTTGATATGTTTCAGTCCGGCTTTAGACCCCACCACAGCACTGAGACTGCTCTCGTTAAGGTTACAAACGATATCCGGCTGAACACTGACGCAGGCAAAGTCTCAATCTTAATCTTGTTAGATCTAAGTGCCGCCTTTGACACTGTCGACCATGAGATCCTCTTACAGAGACTAGAGGACTGTGTTGGAGTCGCTGGCACCGCCCTAAGTTGGTTTAGGTCTTACCTTGAGGACAGGAAGTACTTTGTGGAGATTGGAAACTGTGTCTCAGATCATATGGCCCTGACCTGTGGAGTACCACAGGGGTCGATCCTGGGACCTCTTCTGTTCAATCTCTACATGCTGCCGTTAGGTCAGTTAATGCGCAGAAACGAAGTTTCCTATCATAACTATGCAGACGACACTTAGATCTATGTCTCACTGACTGCAGGAGAACATGGACCAGTGGACTCACTCCTTCACTATATCCAACAGATCAGTGAGTGGATGCAAAACAACTTCCTTCAGCTAAACGCAGACAAAACTGAAATGATTGTCTTTGGTCCCCAGAAACAAAGAGAGAGCGTCATCTGTCACCTACAGTCTCTCTCCCTAAAACCTTCAAACAAGGTCAGAAATCTAGGGGTAATACTGGACTCAGACTTAAATTTTAATAGCCACATCAAATCAGTAACATCAGCAGCTTTTTACCATCTAAAAAACATTGCCAGGATCAAAAACATAGTGTCTAAAGCAGACCTGGAGATTCTTATCCATGCATTTGTGTCCAGTAGGTTAGACTACTGCAATGGCCTGCTCACAGGTCTGTCCAAACAGGCTGTAAAACAGCTGCAGTACATTCAAAATGCAGCAGCTCGAGTCCTGACTAGAACCAGGAAGTACGACCACATTAGTCCAGTTCTCAGTATCTGCACTGGCTTCCTGTGGCTCAGAGAATAGACTTTAAAACAGCTCTGCTTGTGTACAAGTCTCTCCATAGCCTCGCACCAAAATATATTAGTGACATGTTAGTCCCATATGAACCAGCCCGGACTCTGAGGAGCACAGGGACTGGACTCCTGTTAGTGCCCAGAGTCAGAACTAAACATGGGGAGGCTGCTTTTCAGATTCATGCTGCTAAAATCTGGAACAGTCTTCCTGAAGATGTGAGACAGGCCTCCTCTCTGACAATGTTTAAAACCAGGTTAAAGACAGTTCTGTTTAACTGTGCATACAACTGAGGGATTTTATATTTTTATCTTTCTTTTTAATGTTCTGTGATAATTTATGATTTTAATGCTTTCTTGTTTTGTTCAGCACTTTGAATTGCCTTGTGTATGAATTGTGCTATATAAATAAACTTGCCTTGCCTTGCCTAAAAGAGATCCCCTTAAAGTATCTTGAGACCCTGAGAATATGTGCAGACTCAATTTTTAAAAAGTTTACGGAAATAGTTGGCAGTGGTGGTAAGTAGGCAAACATCCACCGGGCCCCATGGAATGGAACAGAGTGTGAAATTAACTCAACCACGTCCACAATTTCCAAGTAGTGCTTGCTACGCAGTAGTAATTGTAAAATGTCTTTTGCTTATATAAAACTTGTGTCTGAAACCGAGAACTGTTTTTTATGTCTTTATGTTGTCAAGTCTCTTTCAAAATATAACTCAGACATATAACTGGACTACGCAGTAGCCTCAACTTAAATAAAGGTATCTATAAATAATGATCTATACTCCCAGTGCTCTTTGTTATTATTATTATCATTCCAACCATTTTTTTGTTGTTGTTATTATTACCATTATTATTCATATATTTGTTTCCTTTCTCCCCATCTTTTAAGTCATCTGTAATCACTACTGACTATCTTTCCTCCCTTCTACCCTTTTGCCGCCTCTACCCGTATCTGTATGTCTACCTGTAACTGTTTTACCTGTATGTCGAATGTCCGTCTATGCGTCATTGATATTGGTTTATGTGAAATGTTGTTTTTGCTTGTCTGCGAATAAAAAATAAAAATAGACAATGCAGTATCCTGACGTAATAGCACTGCTAACTATTTCTGTAAAATTTTATTTTTATTTTTATTAAGTCTGCATATATTCTCAGGATCTCAAGACTTTCACATAAATGTGAGATAAATATCTAACTATTTGTATTTTCTTTTTTACCTCAACTTTTCCCCATGCGGTGCTCCGTATGTTTTGAACATCCTTCACATGTTTTATGCGTGTGTTGTCAGGCTCCAGCAGATCTGCGGGACTCTTTCACGGACCCGAAAGGACGCAGTCTTCGCCGCACCGTCAGTGTCCCTTCAGAGGGGCACTTCCCTGAGCTGCAGATAGAGGGCACACTTGGTAAGCTCATGCAGAGTCCTGGGGTAGAGTATTGTAGTCGTGCTTTAGTCCTGCTTTATATATTCTTTAAGTGTTTATTAAAATAAACAATATTTTTGAAAATGACAACCTTTAGTGTGTGTCCTATAGAGAGATCACTGTGGTTTGCACATAATTATAGTGTTTGTGGTGAAAAGCCTTGGGGATTAGGATGTTGTGAGAGAAAATGAGTCATCACTACCAAAAAACTAATTATGTTCTTGTACACATTTAAATACATGTCATTGGAACGATCCGCCTGAGGCTTTCACACAAGCCCCACTTGACTCTACTCTACTTTGCTCTGCTCTATTCTTCTCTCCTCAACTCCATTCTTCTCTATGGACATTAGACATTGGTAAAAAAAAAAAAAAGAAATACAATAGAAGTTGCTGACCATTGGTCGAAAGTAGTTTCCTCCGGAGAGTGACTGGACGGACCCTTGATCGGGTAAGGAGCTCAGTCACACAGGAGGAGTAGAGCCAGTGGAGATGGCTCAGGCATCTGTTTGGGATACCTCCTGGATGCCTCCCTGGGCAGGTGTTCTGGGCAAGTCCCACCGGGAGGAGACCGGGGGAAGACCCAGGACATTTCGGAGGGACTGTTTCTCAGCTGACCTGGGAATGCCTCAGGATTCCCGGGATGAGCTGGAGTAAGTGTGTGTGGAGAGGGAAGTCTAGGCGTCTCTGCTTAGACTGCTAGCCCCGACGACCCAGCAATGGATAAAGTGGAAGAACATGAATGGCTGGAGGTACAGCCGGCAAATGTGTGAACTCTCACTTCCACTTGCTCCCTGGGAAAGGAAAGTTACATGCACAACTACTGCTTTTTGCATAAATGGACAGAAAATATCAAATTGATGGTTTATATTTTACTTAATAACGATATCCCAAGGCTGTCTGAACATGTCATCAGGGTTTTGGTAACTGCTTTTTAAGGCGTTTTTCTCATATCATGTTAGCTGGTCGGTAAATCCTTCTTAATGCTGATGACTACATTAGTTTAACTCATTGTTACAGTTTCTAAGTACGTTTCTAAGTAAGTGGTTGCCAGTTTTTAAATGAAAGACAACTACTCAAAGGCAAAGCTGTCCTTGATTATAATAAACGCCCCAGTGACAGGGAGCGTGAGGGCTTCAGGAATTTACTTCCATTTATGTGAAAACGTATTATTGTTGTTTTTTGTGCACTGGAAAGAGATGCTCCGTAGATGTCTCTTAAAGGTAAATGTTGATCTGCGCTTTACTGTTAAAATAAAACTGTTTTATTTAGACAACTGGTCTAGAATGGAACTAATCGGCTCGCGCTAAATTAGCTTGTTAGACAGAAAACACGTTATACAAATCAGCTCCGGTCCACAGAGAAGAACAAGGAAACACGGTTTAAAAGTAGTAAAACAACTTGACGGATGGAACAAAGTTACAGAAGTCACAAAGAACTTAAGTGCGCAATGTCTGAACGTAGGTTTATGGCATAATCTGATAGAAAATGTTTAACGAAGTAATATTCTTGTAAAGGCAAGCTAAAAGATATCATTATAAGGCACTCAAAAGTAAATTTGTCATTTCTGTTCTAGCTCCTCATGTCAATAAAAAACATTTTAACCATCAGTTTTGTCTTTACCTCATAATAAACTGGATGCTACACTGTATTAGAACACACATAAGAGTTATAATAGTGTTAGCTAAAGCTTGTTTATACGTCTGAATGTGAATAATATCATTGTGTGCGTCCCACATTGATTCTACATATAACGCACCCCACTAATACCATTATAATGTCGGTCCCACTGCGTGTTTCTGCGCAGATTTCAGACTCGCATTATTAAAGTAGAGCCATTTAAATCTCCATCACCGATACTGTCAAGTGAATTCTTCCGCGCGTGCTTCCTTGTTGACATTCCGACCAGAGTGTGTTCCAAATGGTTCCAAACCCGTTTCCCCAGTCGGACCATCCCAGTTCCCCACGCAGGCTGCGTCATCAGCCAGACACGCTGCACTCTGGTGACCTGTGGGCGTGTATGCAAAGCTGAATGAACGACGACCCAACATGTTGTAATGTTTGTTTTTACGCGCCGTCTGTGTCTGCGGCGCTTGGGACGCGGAACCCGTGGATGAACGTCTTTAGAGTACAGTGCGATGCTCCCGCGGATATGTCCCCCGCAGAGATGGACGATTGGGGTGAGTTGTAAATCGTGGACCGGGGTGTTCGGGAACGTCGTGCGTAAAATCCGGTGCCAATCGGGTGCCTTTTACGCGCTGTTTTTGTCTTCATAAATAACGCGTTTGTCACCATAGAAAGAGTAAAATGTTGTAAACAATATAGACCACAAAATGCTGGTCTGCTCTAATCGAAAACATGTTATCTTTTATGTAAGAAACAGCCTGGTTCTGAGTATCTGACTATTTGTAAGAGATCTGATTGGCTGAGTGAGGGTGGTCCTCTGTTTTTCCCTTTTCTGCCTGAAGTTGTGATATAGGCAAAAATATACATGCATGTGATAGAAGCAAACTGTTTTACAGCCAGGAACTAGAGACATAATGATAATAATAATACATCAAACTTGTATAGCGCTTTTATTGACACTCAAAGACGTGGGTCTATTGGGTCTCTTGCTTATCTCTCTCTTGTCTCTGGTCTCTCTCTCTCTGGTCCCTCTCATTGGTCTTTTTCTGGTCGCTCTCAGGTCTCTCTCACTGGCCTTTCTCGGGTGGCTCTTTGGTCTCTCAGTTTTATCCCTGGTATCTATTTCTCTCTGGAGAAAGAGATCTCCATCTGATCTCTTTCTGGTCTCTCTCTGGTCTCTCAGGTCTCTTTAGTCTCTCAGGCTGAGAGACTAAAGAGTATGAGGGTGTGTATGTTTCACCAGTAAATAAGTTGATGTTCTCATCATTTATAATGGCCAAGAAGTAATGCCTGGTAGTTCTTAAGTTATGCTGTTGTATTTCACTGCTGGTGTAATTGGTCAGGCTCATTATAATGCAAATATTTTATTGACACAACCTGTACGTTTTTGTGCTGACATCTAAAGATATAAATTTGGGGTAAACACAATGACCCCTAAAGTGTAAGAAACATATGGACATAACCATCTAATCCTCTCTGATTGTGTCTCGGATCTAACCGAGAACACAGTCTGACCTTGAATCCAATCTGAGTCACTGCTATTTATACACCTCTGTCCCAAATACTCCTGCAGTTCGACCAAGCCCGGAGAAAGCCCACTCCCCTTGGGTCTGTGTGTGTCCAGGAGAAATGAATATCCCTATTGATCGGCCACATACAGATATTAAAGCTGGCTACGTAACCACAAAAAACAATTTCTCAGACACCATGTCACTAGTTCATGGCTCTAACACAGTTTGGTTCTATCACCAGTTCTGAATAGAGAGCACCGTCTGCAATCAGTTCTACGTTTCCACCCTCGCCTCTGGCCATGAGCTTTGGGTAATGACTGAAAGGATGAGATTGGGGATGGATACTAGTGGTCCACATGAGATAAAGGATGAAGGGATGAATTTTCACATGCATGTATTTTCGGCCTCTGTCACTGATGTGACAAAGAGAGGACAATTCAATCTCTCTAGCCTGTGTTGATAGCCTGTGTGTAAGATATGTTCTGCCTTTTTAAACAGTTGTGTTGAAAGTTTTTCATGAGAGTTTACTGCAGCCAAAATTCATTTATAACAGCTGCATGTTTTCAGAAGCATGGTTTGAATGGCTTACATTTGTTTTTTTTGCCCCCTGGCACGATTAAATGCCAGTGGGATATGTGTAGCTCTCTTTGGACCATAGAGCGTTGGTATTTGTTCCAACTGCGGTAGCTTCGCACCGTAAAAGGGGCAGACGTTTTGTTAAGGCAAGCTGGAGTTTCCCAGAGAATGACGGCCTCTGATTGGTCAATCCTTATATGGCTCATATCAGGATTTACTAAGAATATATCCCAGTATAAACGGCAGCATCACAGAAAGTGGTAAACCACAGATTTTTAAACCCAAAATGGTGAGTGTGACACATACAAGTTTACTTTACATTTATGTCCAGGGCGCCCTATGAGCCAGGGCGAGTGGGAGCCAAAACCTTTTCCGTGAGCACATATTGGGCTTCAGTTAGCCATCAGGTTAGCATTCTCCATCTGTATACAGTCTATAATTTACAGTTTTTTTGTGAACATCTTTCAATATTTCAATCTAAAACACAATAATCCACATAATTAATAAGACACATTTGAAAATATCGTCTATATTATTTTCTATCTTATTAGTTCTAGTGAGTGTCATCAAAGATAGATGTACTGTATGTTGCGTTATGCTCCACAGGACATGTGCAGACGTGTTGCTGTGTCTATGTTTTGTTTATGGTCTGGTTTGTATCTGTAGAATGGAAAAGAGGAACTTGAATTTCTGGTCATCTCTTGTTTTTTTGTTTTTCAACTTGTGACTTCTGAAACTCTACGTCCGGAGAGAGACAGTCCAGAGAGACAGTCTCCAGAGAGAGAGAAAGAAATACTTGGTCAATTGACAAATCCTCAAAATAACACTTTTACAATTTTTAAAGTGATGTTTTGCTTTTCTTTATTCCCTATATTGTTTGCAAAGCACTTTTCATTTTGTGATTGGCTCATTGCGACAGCCCTAGTTAAATGTCATTCTAAAGTGACATTTATCCCAGTTTCCCTCGGAGCCTTTAGTGTGGACACAGGGAGGGGAGGGGTGATGCTGAGGAGAGCACAAGAGGAACAGGAAGAAGAGGAGAGGAGGGGGGGAGGCTGCTGCAGACTCTCACACTGCGGACAACACCGGTGCGCTGGCGGGGGGGCATGGCGCGCTGGCGGGACACATACGCCACTGTCCAGCGCGCAACAGCACACAGGCGACACTGGCCCGGGACGCGCCATGGGCAACAGCTGCGATCGAGGTAAAAAGTCATGTGACTCGCTGCTATCATGGCTGCTCAAACTTTAGCCCGTCCCTTCACCAGCCCTACTTGGCAATACTCTACTCTTACCTAGTTGTGTGTCCATTACACTTTAGTTTGTGTGTCCGCGCAACCTACCCACAACAAACTAGTATCTGGGGAAATTACAAGGTCCAGAGATATTGAGAGAGAGAAAGGGAGAGCGTGAGAGAGACAAGAGAGACAGAGAGGGAGAAAGAGAGACGAGAGTGAGAGAGGCCAAAGTGAAAGAGGGATCAGAGAGCAACCAAAGAGCTCGTAAATGGGACGGCGGGCTCGTGTGGCGCCATGAAAACCGATGTCCGATGGGGCCCAAGACTGGACGATGTTATGCATTTTAGCCTTGTGTAAACTGCAAAATGGACTGGACAGAACTGTAAACCATATCATAATAATGGTCCCTCGTCCAAAAAAAGTCTTTGAGTTGTTTCCACTACAGCTGTTCTAAAAATCAAAAAATTTAGATCTAAATGGGAAAGACTTTTTGGTGAAAATGACATCCCTCTCCTCACTCGTATACTTTCGCTTTTCACTCATTGACTGAAAATGTAAGGTGTCATTGACACCTTACATTGTGTGCACCATGTGCACTTGTATATTGTAAATAGTAACTGTAACTCTATCCATCCATCCATTTTCTTCCCCTTAATCCATTTCTGGGTCGGGGGGGTGGCCAGAGATGCCACCCAGTACACAGAGCACCAGCCCCTCACTGATCCTCCTGCAGGTGGTGAGTCCACAGAAGCTGAGATCTTTCAGTGGGAGCTTCAGGCAAAGTGGGGTTAAGTGTCTTGCCCAAGGACACAACGACAGCAGTCATCAGTGGGACTCGTGAAGTAGGTCTTACGGTGAGCTCGAACCCACGACCTTCAGGCTCAAAGGCTAATGCTCTACCAACTGAGCTACTGTCGGCTGTAACTCTATTTTAAATTTAAATTTATTCCTTAGAAGTGTTTTTTATTCTTTATTTTTATTATCTCTTTCTGACTGTTTCACTGAGCCAAAGCAATTTCCAAGTCTGTGACTTCCTGTTACTTACGTGGCAATAAAAATGATTCTGATTCTGATCTGATTCTGATTGATTGTATACAGATGGACAATGCTCAATGAAAAACCAATAGGGAAATGCTCATGAAGTTCGGCTCCAACTTGATCTGGCTAGTACTTTTACATGCAAGTCATTGAGACAAACGGCAACTGAGCTACTCAGAATGTTGGGCTTAAATCTGTGGGTTACCACTCTCTGTGATCCTGGTGTTTATATTGGGATATTGTCTAAATTAAATTATGAGCCATATCAAGATTGATCTGATAAATGTATTTGCTGGGTAAACACCAGTTTTCCTTAGCAACCATCTTAGTAACACGCCCGCCCCAAGCCCTGGCGATCCAAGATGGCGTCCTACTCAAATCAATGACTTTTGCTCAGTGGCCCATGTGCCACCATGGGGACCGAAAGATGAGCCGGAACTTGCCGATATTTGGGCATCGTCTGGTCCTCCCGGTTCTGCACAGTAGACAAGCTCCCGTGATTCGTTTTGCCAAATAGCGGAGTTAGAGCGGGGGAAAATTGAGCAGAGTTTATGGCACTAAAGTGGGGGATTAAAGAAATAAACTTCAGGATTACAAGGGACACTAAAATCCCCACAAAGTTAAGTCTGCAGCTCCGCGAGAACCCCTCGAGCACATGAGTCCTTCAGCTCCAAGTTACTAATACCCTATCCACCATAGCCCCTGCTATGGTGCAAAGCTAACGCCACAGAACAAATGCACATATAAACAAGTTGGCTTCTTCTGCATTAAGGCTAACACTGTGGTGATGTTACACTTGGTCTGATGGATACTACACAAGTTTGGACTGCTGCCTTGTCTCGCTCAGTGGTCACATGATGTTCTCATGTTTTTTAAACAGCACCATCCCAGGTGTGTAAGAGTAAAACAGCCCCCTCGTCCCGGTTTACAGTCCTGCGGTCACATTGTCTCTCTCTGGTCTCTTCCTGGTCTGCCTCATCTTCCTCAGAGTGGTCACTGGAGGTTTTTCTGTCCTGTCAGCTACAACAGCGCCACCTGCAGTCACACTTCTTCAAAAAGCCTGTGTGCCTGGTTCATATTCTGGTCTGATTTGTCCACAACATGTTACTTTTCCAAGAATCTTGGGTAGCCCAGTTTAAGGTATTGTTTATAACTGTATTTACCTCTCATGCGACTCTCCTGTTTTGTGCTTGCAGATGTTTGTGCGGACCACTCTCCAAGGAGGAGGAGCATCTCTGGGCTCAGCTCAGACCGAAGCCCTAGTCCAGTGGAACCTCCCAGCTCCTCCCCGTTCAAAGTCCCGGTCAGTGTCAGGGCCAAGACCAAAACACATACTGCTCAATATTGTACATGTCTTTAAAAAAAAAAAAAAAAATCTTATTTAGTGAGTCCTTGGATCATATTATTGAGCCTACTTTATGTTTTTGAGTGGGAGAGGCCCTTGTGTGTCATCCTCTCACTTTCTCTCTCTCTCTCCAGGGCTTTTTCAGCAGACGACTCAAAGGCTCCATTAAGAGGACCAAGAGCCAGACAAAACTCGACCGCAACCCCAGCTTCAGACTTCCTGCAGTGCCACCCTCCGATTTAGACAAGTAAGAAATCAGAGAGAGACTAAAGACTGAAGAGGGAGAGACCGCAGAGGGAGAGAGAGAGACCAGAGGGACAAAATAGAGCAGAAAGGGAGAGCGAGACCGGAGAGGGAGAACGAAGCCGGAGAGGGAGAACGAAGCCGGTGAGGGAGACCAGATGGAGAGAGAGACCAGAGAGAGACAAAAGATAAATGTTTGCAGCACATTTGCAGCAACAAGGTGTGTCTGTGTGCGCAGATGTAGTCCGGGGCGTCTGAAGGAGGACTGTGTGAGTCCGGCTGTGGCAGTGGAGACTCTAGACCTGGGACAGGACCAGGACGTGAGTGTCAAACCGCTCCACAGCAGCCTGCTAGGACAGGACTACTGCTTTGAGGTACACAAACACACGCATGTACACACTCAACAAACACACTCACACACACTTTATTTCTGTGTCCTGTAAATACTGCATTTTCAATCCAATCCACTATTTATATACCACATTTTATAAAACAAGTTTCCAAAGTGCTGCACAGAGATAAAACCAACACATTTATATATACAGGTTTTCCAGCTTTATATGTATCAACAAAAGAATAAGTCAAACAATAATGAGCAGTAAAAAAAAAATATATGTATAAAAACAATACCAGTTATCAAAACCAAAATAAGAACAATTAAACAAATAAAACAGAGGACCACACAACTCGTGCAATGTTAAAAGCCAAAGAGTAAAAATGCGTCTTAAAACGAGAATTAAAACATTTCGAGAATGTCCATTGATTGACTATATACAGTGCCTTGCGAAAGTATTCGGCCCCCTTGAACCTTTCAACATTTCGCCACATTTCAGGCTTCAAATATAAAGATATAAAAATTAAATTTTGTGTCAAGAATCAACAACAAGTGGGACACAATCGTGAAGTGGAACGAAATTTATTGGATAATTTTAACTTTTTTAACAAATAAAAACTGAAAAGTGGGGCGTGCAATATTATTCGGCCCCCTTGCGCTAATACTTTGTAGCGCCACCTTTTGCTGCAATTACAGCTACAAGTCGCTTGGGGTATGTCTCTATCAGTTTTGCACATCGAGAGACTGGAATTCTTGCCCATTCTTCCTTGCAAAACAGCTCAAGCTCAGTGAGGTTGGATGGAGAGCGTTTGTGAACAGCAGTCTTCAGCTCTTTCCACAGATTCTTGATTGGATTCAGGTCTGGACTTTGACTTGGCCATTCTAACACCTGGATACGTCTATTTGTGAATCATTGAATTGTAGATTTGGCTTTATGTTTTGGATCATTGTCCTGTTGGAAGATAAATCTCCGTCCCAGTCTCAGGTCTTTTGCAGACTCCAACAGGTTTTCTTCAAGAATGGTCCTGTATTTGGCTCCATCCATCTTCCCATCCACTTTAGCCATCTTCCCTGTCCCTGCTGAAGAAAAGCAGGCCCAAACCATGATGCTGCCACCACCATGTTTGACAGTGAGGATGGTGTGTTCAGGGTGACGAGCTGTGTTGCTTTTACGCCAAACATATCGTTTTGCATTGTGGCCAAAAAGTTCGATTTTGGTTTCATCTGACCAGAGCACCTTCTTCCACATGTTTGGTGTGTCTCCCAGGTGGCTTGTGGCAAACTTTAAACGAGACTTTTTATGGATATCTTTGAGAAATGGCTTTCTTCTTGCCACTCTTCCATAAAGGCCAGATTTGTGCAGTGCACGACTGATTGTTGTCCTATGGACAGACTCTCCCACCTCAGCTGTAGTTATCTGCAGTTCATCCAGAGTGATCATGGGCCTCTTGGCTGCATCTCTGATCAGTCTTCTCCTTGTTTGAGATGAAAGTTTGGAGGGACGGCCGGGTCTTGGTAGATTTGCAGTGGTCTGATACTCCTTCCATTTCAATATAATTGCTTGCACAGTGCTCCTTGAGATGTTTAAAGCTTGGGAAATCTTTTTGTATCCAAATCCGGCTTTAAACTTCTCCACAAAAGTATCTCGGACCTGCCTAGTGTGTTCCTTTTGTCTTCATGGTTCTCTCTGCGCAGGTGCATTTATACGGAGACTTGATTACACACAGGTGCATTCTATTTATCATCATCAGTCATTTAGGACAACATTGGATCATTCAAAGATCCTCACTGAACTTCTGGAGTGAGTTTGCTGCACTGAAAGTAAAGTTTAAATTATCCAATACATTTCGTTCCACTTCACGATTGTGTCCCACTTGTTGATTCATGACAAAACATGTATATGTTATATCTTTATGTTTGAAGCCTGAAATGTGGCGAAATGTATACTTTCGCAAGGCACTGTACTACTTCTTCCCATAATCCACAAATATTAAATAGCATTTTCAGCTACCTATCTATGTTTTGTGTGTTCTTCTTGCTATTGTCCTGTATGTGCGCTCAAACAATGAAACTTCCCCACTGTTGGACGAATAAAGACTCTCTTTTCTTATTACTGTGTGTGTGGTCGCTGACATCAGGTCTCGTTTCCTGGAGGCAGCAAGTGCTTCAGCTGCAGCTCTGCGTCAGAGAGAGACAAGTGGATGGAGAACCTGCGGCGCACCATACAACCTAACAAGGTCTGGGCCTTACTTTAGTCTAGTCCTATCAGTATTTAATCAATAATATATACTGTACATAAGTCAGGACTATGAGCTGAAACCTTGTGTGGTGATAGATTTACTACTTAGAGATCAGAGAGGGGGAGATCAGAGAGTGGGGGAGAGAGACCAGAGAGTGGGAGAGAGACCAGAGAGAGGGTACAGGATTGCTCCTGTAGCCGCGCTCCTGTCATGTTTGTCTTGATAACTGTTGTCGATCTGTGTCTCAGGACAACTGCCGTCGCGAGGACACGACTCTGCGTCTGTGGATCATTGAAGCCAAAGACTTGGCTCCAAAGAAGCGATACTTCTGTGAGCTGTGTCTGGACGATGTGCTGTACGCACGCACCACCACCAAGCCCCGCACTGACAGCCTCTTCTGGGGAGAGTACTTTGAGTTCAGCGGCCTGCCCCTGGTGCAGAGCATCACCGTGCACGTGTACCGCGATGTGTGCGAAAACCAGAAAAAGAAGAAAAAGGACAAAAACAACTACGTGGGCCTGGTGAACATCACCGTAGGCGGCAGTGGGGGACGGCAGTTCACTGAGCGGTGGTACTCTCTGAGCACGCCCAGTCTGGTCAAAGGCAAAGGCCCCGCCCCCTCTGTGCGCATCAAGTGGCGCCTGCAGACCATCTCTATCCTGCCCATGGAGCAGTACAAAGAGTTTGCAGAGTTTGTCACCAACAATTACTCGTCTTTGTGCTCCGTGCTGGAGCCCGTCATCAGCGTGCGCAATAAGGAGGAGATGGCCTGTGCGCTGGTGCACATCCTGCAGAGCACAGCCCGAGCTAAGGTAACTCCTGCCTCCAGATCCAGAATATTACCCCCCCCCCCCCCCCCCCCCCCCGCATCTCCAGCCTCAGACTAACTTCTCCCCCAGCTCCACCCTCACCCTCCCCCTGCGCAATTTAGAAAATAATTATACAGTACAGACCAAACGTTTGGACACACTTTCTCAATTAATGAGCTTCCTTTCTTTTCATGACTATTGACTGTAGATTCAGACCCAGGCTGTATAAGGGCTATTTGACCAATGAGGAGAGTGGTGGTGCTGGGCCAGATGACCTGGCCTCCACAGTCACCGGACCTGAACCCAATCCAGATGGTTTTGGGGTGAGCTGGACCACAGTGAAGGAAAAAGGGCCCACTAGTGCTAAGAATCTCTGGGATCTCCTTCAAAACTGTTGGAAAACCATTTCAGGTCACTACCTCTTGAAGCTCATCCAGAGAATGGCAAGAGTGTGTGAAGCAGTAATCAGAGCAAAAGGAGCTACTTTGAAGAACCCAGAATATAAGACATATTTTCAGTTTTTTCATACTTTTTTTTAGTACGTACATAATTCCACATGAGTTAATTCATAGTTTTGATGCCTTCAGTGTAAATATACAATTTTCATAATCATGAAAATAAAAACTCAAATGAGAAGGTGTGTCCAAACTTTTGGTCTATACCGTGTATATATATATATATATATATATATATATATTTTTTTTTTTTTATACAGCCCTTAATCACAACAGTTGTTATCTCAGAGGACTTTACAAAGCTGTCAATTTGCAAACACAGATCAGAGAATCTTTTTACAAACTCATGCACACATGTGCGTCTTACAGGACTTCCTCACGGACCTGGTCATGTCTGAGGTGGACCGCTGTGCTGACCATGATGTGCTGATCTTCAGAGAAAACACTCTGGCGACCAAAGCCATCGAAGAGTACCTCAAACTGGTGGGACAGAAGTACCTCCATGATGCGTTAGGTGAGCTCCACACAACAGCCCTCAGGATGACTACGACCATGAATACCATTCACAATATTGTGAATGTAGTGTAGAGAACTCGGGTGGGCCGTAAGGACTGTATGAAGGTGCTGGTTTTAGGGGTGGGTGTTTAGGTCACTACCTCAGACTGCATCTGACCCCTATATTTCACAGGAAGAAAAAAGTTTTCACTTACTTCGGTTTTCTTCCAGGTAAAAGCGAGTGGCACCCTCTTATGGATTTTCCCGGAAAAAAACATGTGAACAAACAGTAATAATCTATAGTGTAGTTTGATCCTCAAGATCCTCATGATGTTGACTGAACATGTGTTAGACATGTCTGAGAGTGCTTTGATCCTGTAGGTCCTGATGTTTTCTGAACATGTGTTCACCAGGAGAGTTCATCAAAGCTCTGTACGAGTCGGATGAGAACTGTGAGGTGGACCCCAGTCGATGTCCGAGCAACCAGCTGTCCGAGCACCGCAGCAATCTGAAAATGTGCTGTGAGCTGGCCTTCTGCAAGATCATCAACTCATACTGGTACTGCTGACACTACCTCCCCTCATCTGTTTCTCTCTCTAGTCTCTCTCTGGTCCCTGTGGTCTCTCTCTGATCTCTGGTGTCTCTCTCTGGTATCTTCTCGACTGGTGAAGCTGCCCATTCTTCATGGTAAACTCCAGTTCCAGTGAATTTCTGGGCCTTGCATGAACTGCAAACACGTTTATTTGACGACAAATTTCTTCACATAAAGCTCTAACAACAATGAAAGAAGGAAAAACATCTACCCAAAACAATAATTGCGAGTGTTTAAACGTGCCTTCCTTCTTCACAGCGTGTTCCCGAGGGAGCTGAAGGAGGTGTTTGCGTCCTGGAGACAGCAGTGTCTTGCTCGAGGGCACTCAGCCGACATCAGCAAACGTCTGGTCAGCGCCTCACTGTTCCTGCGCTTCCTCTGCCCCGCCATCATGTCCCCCTCACTCTTCAACCTGACGCAGGAGTACCCCGACGACCGCACCGCACGCACACTCACCCTCATCGCCAAAGTCATCCAGAACCTGGCCAACTTCTCAAAGTACACACACAGACACACGCACGCACTCACGCAGACAAAGAGACAAGACACAAACGCAGAGATAGACATACACACACAGATACAGACATACATACAGACACATGCACACAGAGATTGACATACACACACACACACAGAAATACAGAGACACATATGGACACACACATGTAATATGAAGCCTGATCATGGCAGTTGTGGTTCTAGGTTTGGGAATAAGGAGGAGTACATGGCCTTCATGAATGACTTCCTGGAGCATGAGTGGTCTGGGATGATGCGTTTCCTGTCGGAGATCTCAAACCCTGAGAGTCTGTCGTCCACTCCGGGCTTTGAGGGCTACATGGACCTGGGCCGTGAGCTGTCTGTGCTGCACGCGCTGCTGTGGGAGGTGGTCTCTCAGCTGGACAAGGTGAGACTCTAACTGCAGGATGTCATTCCCTCATGTATTTCTGTGACACACCTTTGATATAATATGATGAAAAGTGTTTGCCAATTCCCATGAGAAAGGTTCTGCGTTCAAATTAATAAAACTAACACATTATTATTATTTTTTTGTAGCTCATTAATTTTATTTACCTCATTAAAGTCCCGGCCCTAGTTTTGAATGTAAAGAATAGTTAATTTTTTCCTGCAGTTCCTTTTCTGTCAAGCATGAATCTCAATTTGTGCTTTCTTTTCTGTTTTGTCCTTTTCGGCTGCATCCTTACGTTCTATTGTGCGTGAAACCAAAATTGGCGGCTTCAGGGTGAGAACTCCTTCCTGCAGGACACAGTGGCAAAGCTGGGGCCCCTCCCCAGGATCTTGGGGGACATTAGCAGGTGCCTCTCTGCTCCCACACCGGCCCCTCAGCCACTGCAGCGCTTCCACGCTCTGAGCTCCACCAACATCAGCGGCAGTCAGTCCTCCGGCCTCCACAGCATCATGGAGAACAACAGGTGACTGCCACCCTGAGCCCGACTGGAAGAGGCACATTACAAACACAATCAATTCGATGTATTTTGTATCGCAGTCGTCTCAGAGGAGCTACAAAGTTGTGGATACACCAATAACAGATCTGACAATCAGTTTGAACAATAATAACAAAGACATAGAAGCTATTAGTCCATAGGGAGCTGGATGACCACTGTCCAGAAATGTTATGTATGTCCTGGATCAACACTGCCTTAAACCTCCTGCATGGACAAGGAACCACTCAAAAACCCAGTGGGAAAACAACTGTGAGCGGGCAAGCTGTAGAACTTAGACCGTAGATCCGGGACTGAGGCTGTAGATCCAGGACTGTGTGCTATATTAAAAAAATATTCTCCTCTCCTTCTCCCAGTGACGTGCACAGTGTCCTGTCCGGTGCAGAGCTGGAGCTGATGCCAAACGGCCGCAGCATCTCCCTGGTGGATCTACAGGAAGCACAGCAGGTCCACAGAGTCCCCTCCCAGACCTCAGTCGGAGCCACTGTGAGCTACTCCACCCCCCTGGCCCCGCAGCCGACCAGAGCTGTGGCCCCCAGAGACGCACAGCCCCAGAGTGCGCCACAGGTGAGCCGCACGTACAGAAGTCTCTCTGGTGTCTCTCTCTGGTGTCTCTCTCTGGTCTCTCTCTCTCTGGTCTCTCTCTCTCTGGTCTCTCTCTCTCTGGTCTCTCTCTCTGGTCTCTCTCTCTCTGGTCTCTCTCTCTCTGGTCTCTCTCTCTCTGGTCTCTCTCTCTCTCTGGTCTCTCTCTCTGGTCTCTCTCTCTCTTGTGACTCTGTCTCTTAGTAACAGAGAGACAGTATCCACTAGGGATACTATCTCTCTGTTACTATTGATATATATTTCTATTGTCTAACGTTCTGTCAGTGAAAGTTATACTGTACTTTGACATGGACGTAGATACATCTAAACTAATGCTGCCCCTGATTGACCAAATTATTGTGTAACTTTACCGACACTAATACAGTACTGTCCTTTGTTGAAGTGATGGTGTTCCTCTACATAAAATACACGCAGAGCACTAGTATACTAAATGGTAGTATACAAGTGCTTTTTGGAGAAAGGTCTCAATTGTTACTTTACCACATGTTCAAAAGACCAACTCCTCAAACGAATATAGTATGAGCTTGTTATTCTGCATGGATACATTACGATCAATTCATTAGATATTAGATCCATGTGATCAACCCCATGGACCAGCTGTATGCTAGCGGCTGTCAGGTTAGCCACAGGCCATCGGCCTTACGTCAGAAAAATGGTGTCATGGTGTCATGAACACGAGTAGTACCACCAAACCCAGCGTGGCAACATGATATTACATGGCCATTATTCTAATCATATTGTTTCTGATCCTAACGTTTGTGTATGATGTCCAGGTGCGGCGCCCCCTGCAGGCCTCCCTCAGTCAGCAGCGCAGCCTCCAGGCCCTGTCCTTTCAGAACCCTGTGTACCACCTTTCCCCCCACAACTCCAGCCCCCCACACTCCAGCCCCGACCTGAGCATGGCCAGCTCCCAGCACAGCCCCTCTACGCCCCGAAGGACCCCAGAGACCCCCACGCCCAGAGCCCCAGTGGCCCTCAGCACAGCAGTGGCTGTCCCCCGACAGAGCAGCACGGCCGGCACCGCGCACATTGTCAAGGTCAGAGCGCTGCACACAATCACACATGTACCACAAGCCACGAGGAGACATGAGAGAGAGACCAGCGAGGGGGAGAGACCAGCGAGGGGGAGAGACCAGAGACAAGAGATAGATGTACAATTATCTGGTCTCTCTCCATCTGTCTTCATCTCCTCTGTCAGTCCGGTTGCAGTGTTACATCACTTTGACATCACACTCAGAGCAGATTTCTGCCTTTAAAACAAATGTATTGCCAATAAGTAATATGACAATTTTTAATTGTCATTTCTCAGGTGAAATGTTATTATGTCATTTTTACAATCACATCTGTCTGTGCTTGCAGCTCCCTCTGGTGGCAGCATAGGGAGTTAATGTGAGCTCAGACTGCTGACTCTGCTCCATCTGGTTGCACCATAGGGAGTTACAGAGAGCTTTGACTGCAGACGCTGCTCCCTCTAGTGGAAGATGGGGAGTAACAGTGTGTTTTGTGTCCAGGTGGAGCAGCAGAGCCGGGGGTCACGCACACCCAAGTCCCCTTCACACAGCGCCTCTTTGAGGAGCAGCAGCAGCACGAACACTGAGCCCACTGCCCCAGGAGTCCCTCCAGGTGCTCCAGGACCCGCTCAACCACAGCCTGCCTGCCCAAGTGACAGCCAAAACCCTGCGGCATCCCGCGGAAAAGCAACGCAGCAGGTGAAATTGCAGTTTTTTGTGGTAGTTGTATGTGAGGTTCTTCATCTTCTCTGGTCTCTCACCTAGTCCCTCTTGTCTTTCTCTAGTCTCTCCCTCTGGTCTCTCCCTCTGGTCTCTCACAAATCTCTCTCTCTCTGGTCTCTCTCTCTGGTCTCTCTCTCTGGTCTCTCTCTGATCTTCCTCTCTGGTCTCTCTCTGGTCTCTCTCTCTCTCTGATCTCCCTCTCTGGTCTCTGGTCCCTCTCTGGTCCCTCTCTGGTCCCTCTCTGGTCCCTCTCTGGTCCCTCTCTGGTCTCTCTCTGGTCCCTCTCTGGTCCCTCTCTGGTCCCTCTCTGGTCCCTCTCTGGTCCCTCTCTGGTCTCTCTCTGGTCTCTCTCTGGTCCCTCTCTGGTCCCTCTCTGGTCCCTCTCTGGTCCCTCTCTGGTCCCTCTCTGGTCCCTCTCTGGTCTCTCTCTCTGGTCTCTCTCTGGTCCCTCTCTGGTCCCTCTCTGGTCCCTTTCTGGTGGTAAAGCTGCCCGTTCTTCTTGGCAAAAAGGAGCCTCCGGTTTCTGTACATTCCTGGGCTGCCTTGCACAAACTGCAGTTTTGTTATGTAATAATTGAATCCAGATCATGAAAACAGAAAAAATGTGGCTTCCCACAAACACCAAAAAGAAAAGTTTAGTTGATCGATTTCACATTTCATATTGTACAGTATCTTGAACTTTTGTTGTTTAATTCTTGTTTTTGTCTGGGAACTTTTGCACTTGTATTCAAATGTGTCTTCTTACTGGCAAATAAACTGAATCTGATCTGTTGTGTTGTGCAGGCGTCTCCCATGGAGCCCGTTGCTGTGGCCATGTCCCCAGTGGACCGCACTGCTGCCTGGGTCCTGAACAATGGGCAGTACGAGGAGGCGCAGGAGGAGGAGGCGCAGGGGGGGGAGGAGGAGGAGGTGGGGAAGAGCCCTGAGCACAGCGGCTCTGAGAAGGTCTGTTTGCAGATACAGAGTTTGTGAAGCCGCACAAAGTATTTACCTTTCATTCTGCCAAAGAGAGACCAGACCAGAGAGAGACCAGACCAGAGAGAGACCAGACCAGAGAGAGACCAGACCAGAGAGAGACCAGACCAGAGAGAGACCAGAGAGAGGCAGACTAGAGAGACTAGAGAGGCAGACCAGAGAGACTAGAGAGGCAGACACGAGAGACTAGAGAGGCAGACCAGAGAGACTAGAGAGGCAGACCAGAGAGAGAGAGAGACCAGAGAGACGCAGACCAGAGAGGGAGAGAGAGAGAGACCAGAGAGAGGGAGAGGGTGTTGTGGATTGCTCCAGGAATTACAGGAAGTAGCAAAAACAAAGGCTTGAATCTGACTTACCATCGTTCCCAGTGAAACTATCGCTCTTCGTGTCGTGCTGATCTCAGTGTTTGCCTGTGCTCCTCCTCAGTACGAGCTGCAGATCTCCTCTCTGAAGGAGCGCCTGCGTCTGTCGGGCCGGCGCCTGGAGGAGTACGAGCGGCGTCTGGTGGCGCAGGAGCGGCAGATGCACACGGTCCTGAGCGAGTACCAGACCCGGCTGGAGGAGAGCCAGGAGCAGCTCCAGAGGCAGAGCCAGGAGAAGGATGGCCAGATGAAGAGCGTCATGTGCAGGTCTCTACGCAGTCCCACCAGCACGGCATCCAACCCGCCTTGCGACTGTTAGGACATGTTTAAAAAATAAAAATAGTAATGATGATAACAATAATACATCAATTTATAAAGCGCTTTTCTTAACGAAGACACTTCACATGTCTTTATTCATTCACTCCATCCATAGCCACAGCTGCCCTGAGGCACACTGACAGAAGCAAGGCAACCAGTCTGTGCCATCGGCCCCTCCCACCACCACCACACCTTTCATTCGTGCACACACCAGACTCATCTTAATATAGATGAAGTGTCTTGCCTAAGGACACAACCACAGCTTTGCACTTTACTGCCGCCCCACTGTGGCCCCTGGTGTCTCCCATCACAGTACTAACCAGGCCCTGCTCTGCTTAGCTTCATAGTTCTGAATGGATTTTGCTGTGTGTGTTATGTGTGATATAATTAAAAAAGTACAGGGAAAAGAACAACAAACACAATATGAGCACGAAGCTGAAGTGAGTACTGGGAAAGGGCTTATTATTCCAATTTGGTTTTACTGCAAATGGCAAAAAAAAACTGAATCTTGCTCAGTTCTTCTGGCTCGAACAAAGGCACGTCACAGTTTTGTTAATGAGATGCGTAGAGATCGTGGATAAAATCTAAAACCTCCAAATGCAGACGGCCTGAGTGTTGATATGCTTGACTTAGGCCGCGGTCACATGCAGCGATTAGATCCGGGCTTTATGTGACCGCGGCAAGTGGGCTTAGGCACGATAGCCATAACCGCGCCCAGGCACGTTTGAAGACTTGGGCCAGGGCCCGCTTTGTAAAGCCCAGATGAGGGGGGTCAGTGTGGCAGGTGGTGGGGGATGAGGTGTGGTGGGGACTTTATATTGTGCGTCACATTACGTCTTCTGTTGTGACGGGCATTTTCACACACTCTCCCTGCACTTTAGTATTCTCTGCTTGTGTTAAACCTTTCATATAAGCCTGGGACCGTAGTCGAGGGGCGCTGGGGGGTGTGTTGCTGCAGGGCCAAAGGGAAGCGTTTCCTACGGGAATAACTCCCTCTGTTCTGACCCTCGCTCTCACAGTGATTGCAATAATACTTCAGACATTCAAGAATCAGTCTTTATTTAATCGCCAGAACACACACACACACTTGTATCCTGCTTGTCTCCGGTTGCTCTGCTCGTACTCCACACTTTTCATTCTTTCATTCTCATTAATTCATTTCTCAGCGCTCTTACGCTCGTGTGTGTGTGCTCTCGTGTCCGCTGCGCGCACACACACACACACACACACACACGTGTGCGCACACACATGTTACTCACTGAACTGCTGCACTTTGCATCAGAGCAATTTGGACAAGTGTGAGATGTGTCTTTCCCTGAACATCGAGATCCGTACTGAGCAGTTAGCTACAGTAGCGGAGCGTAAACGGGAAGAGAAACGGAAACTCAACCGGGACAATGAGGTCATCGCTGGAGTTAGTATTAGCGCCACCAGCTGGACCGAGCATTGTACTACAGCTTAGTTACTCTGGCACGTCTGCGAATACACATTCATGTGACCATGGGCCGTTTTCACACCCCTGTGGCGACGATCCGGGCCACTTGGCCTAGTTCGCTTGTAAAAACCTATGTGACCGTGGCCTTAGAGTTGAAAATTAATTGTGCAATATGAATAAACTGTGTGTAATGTGTGCGTGTAGGTTGATGGCGGTGGAGGAGGAGCTGCGCAGGGACCACGCAGAGATGCAGGCCGTCATCGAAGCCAAGCAGAAGATTATTGACGCACAGGTAAAGGCCCAGATCCACAGGCATTAATGTGAATATGAATACAGACACTCACACTCTCTGTGGTCTCTCTCTGGTCTATCTCTATGACCTCTCTCTCTCTCTTGCCTCTCCCTGTGGCTTTTCTCTGGTCTCTCTCCGTCCTCTCTTTACGACCTCTCTCTTTCTGGTCTCTCTCTCAATTGCCTCTCTCTGACCTCTCTCTATGGCCTCTCACTCTCCGGTCTCTCTCTCTGTTCTCTTTCTGGTCCTCAGGAGAAGCGGATCCTCTCTCTGGATGCGGCGAACACTCGTCTGATCTCGGCGCTGACTCAGGTGAAGGAGCGCTACAGTGGGGTGAGCCTGCGTAACGGCCTGTGCCCCTCCAGCCCGAGCAAACTGTCCATCACGGAGAGCGGGGAGTTCAAGAGCAGCAGCTGAGCGCCACACACGCCGCTTTTATAAACACATTATGTTAATTTATTGTTTTATTTGCTGTTGCAGAACTACTGACCTTTGTGCTGTTGTGTTGACAATAAAGCTGCTTGAACTTCACTGGTCACTTTTAATCAGTCATCTGTACCACCACCAACTACACTGGGAAATGTATCTTAGTAAAATAAGAAAAAATAGAAATATCAAGAAAATATGACTTGATTTCTGAAATAGGAAACTAAAACTAGCCCCAAAATGACTTGATTCTAGTATTTACAAAAAGTATTATTTCAAATATTTACTTATTTCTTAAATATTTTTGAGAAATGTTTTCTTGAAATATAGCATAACATACATATTTTATCTAAACAAAAGTCTGGAAAAAATACTTTAAAAAATCATTAAAAACTTACTGCTCAGACTTGTTCTCTAATAAGATTATGAAGTATTATAATCTTAACTAGTAGAATAATTGTACATAAACTACATTCAAGCTAAAAAAAAAAAACTTGCCATTAAAATGTTTTGCATAATTTGTTGTTCGTAAATCTTAGCAAGATTTTACTTTTTTCAGTGCCTTCCCTCAGTATTCTGGCAACCAACCCACAACGAACCAGTATCTGGAAGTTCCTTGGTAACCATGGCTTCCAGCAGCACTCAGGCCAATCACTGTCAGAACACCTTAGAAGCAGCTCAGCCTGGATAGAACCAAGACCAAGAAAGACTAAAGGGCCTGGTACTGGTTAAACAGGGCTAATGTAACATATTGTGGAGGGCTGGAACTGTTTTCATGTGGTTTAGAAATTAATGTTTTTAGCCCAAACAGTTACACTACACAAAGATACTGAGTTAACAGAAACGTCCTTTTCTTTATTTGAGACATCCTGTTTAATACATCATTTATATACATTTATTGGCCAAGCCTAGTCGCCACTGAACCTGATTCTGGAGGTATTTTCCTCGTGCCTCTTTCCTCGCTGTTTGACGGTGGGATTCTGAGATACTTGTCACCGTCCTCATCGTCAGCTCTTTTTCTGTCTGGGAGTGAGACCCCTTCAGAGTTCTTTGCCTCACCGTCTGACCACAGTCCTCCAGCTCCAACAACATTCTGCAGTTGGACCTGTGGATCCTGGTGGTTTTGGATCAAGAGTCTATCCATTTGCTCTTGGTGTTCAGCTGATGTCATCCGTAACAACAATGCATCAGTTTTGACAGAAGTGAGGCGACCCGAAGGTACCATCAGCCCCTCCGACCACCCCCGCGAACCATTCATATAAGGTGGGTGAAGTGTCTTGCCTAAGGACACCACCACAGTTTGTCACTTTACAGCCACCTGACTGTGGCACCTGTTGTTCACAGAAGTCTCCCATCGTTGTACTAACCAGGCCCTGCCCTGATTAGCTTTGGAAGTTTGATAGAATTTGGCTTTCACCTGCAGGTATGGTCACATTTGATGGTCCCTTGAGCAATGCCTTATTGGTTAAGAGTGGTTATAAACATTTAGTTCATTGAAGTGAGTTTAGTTTTACTTGGATTGAACCTAAAAGACCAACGGTAGACAGCTGAGCGTTTGAGGAATTAATGAGAACTAAATAAATGTGGTTGACTGGAGAGAAATGTCTTTAAAATGAGGAGTAACATGCCATGACTCAAAGCGATTATAAAGAAAAGACACACATTGATTTTACTGTTAACTTTATTTATGCATAAAAAAAAGAAAATTGGAGACAGAGGCGGCGGCGACTGAAGAAAAAATATATTTCAGTATCTGTTTTACACTTTCTCAGGATTAAAGAGGGAGAGCAGAAAATAAGTCCCGTAGTGTTGGAGCTCCTTTAATATAGATTTTATCTGTTTACATATCTATATAGAATAAGAAAATAGGCAGTAATCAGGTCACGGCTGCCACATGTGGGCACTGCTCTCGAAACGCTTAAGACACTGGAGAGGCTGGCGAGGACATTAGCAGCGCTGCACACACACGCACACACACACACACACACACACACACAGACAACGACACATACGCACAACCAGCAGGGGGCGGGCCACAACTGCAACTGCTGCACCAGTTTCTGACAATGTAAATTGGAAAATCTCAGATCAACTTCAAAGACCCAAACTTTAATCGGGGCCAAAATGAACATGCGTTTACACTGGTCCCTGGTTTATCGCAGGGGTGATGTGTTCTAAAAAACATCCCATAAAATCCTTGCAGTAGCAGCTGTTATATAGCTGCTGCAGCTGTCAAAAGCCGTGCATACACTGTAAAATACAGCTGCAGAGGACACTGAGGGTCAGGAGCAGGACCGAGGACTACGGGAAGACCAGACAGAGACCAGACTGAGTCCTCTGAACTAATCATCACGCTGCACACAAGTCTTCCTCTATCTTTAAACAATTTCACAGAGAAATTAGCAAAAAAGCAAGGCCTCATATATCGAGGGACCAGTGTATTTTGCTTTGAAAGGACCAAAGACAGTTTTCTTTTGAATCATGACATCAACAACTTTGGATCATTATAGATTAATGGGACAAAGAAATAATCCAGTGAGAAACTTGTCCCAGGACTGAGTGAGAAGTCCACACAAAATGCAAAACTGAAATGCTTTGGGATTTAAAAACATCTGTAAAATCAGTCATTTTGAAATATTTAGAACCCACCCCCTTATACACACACAAACAGACACACACAAGTTAAAACAGTGCTATTGTTCTGCGTCAGTAAGTCGTTTTGGCAAGATTTACTTTAGAATTATTAGAAATGTACAAAAATATAAGTCAAACATTACAACCAGAAGCCAAACCATCAAGCAATGGACTCCACAAATCTTCATTTCAGTAAAAAACGTACTCTCGTATTTCGTACTCATCTCTGATATATATATTTGTCATAACAAAAACAATGCCGTTTTAACTGATGTAAATATTGGTTTTTGCCGCAGATACAAAAGTCTGACTTGCCTCAGGTTTGTGCTGAATATGTTGAAATGATTAAACATTAATAAATATGGAACAACTGTTAACGTCCTCGGCAGGAAAACCATGAGAACAAACGCCTTCAGAAAGAAACAGAACGAGGCGCAAAGACGAGCTCCTGCAGCTCCGACGTGCAAAATGCTGCTCTGTCTAATCTCACAGGCCCTGCTGCTCCGGGGTGGAGGAGGCGCGGAGGGGAGGAGGCGCGGAGGGGAGGAGGCGCGGAGGGGAGGAGGCGCGGAGGGGAGGAGGCACGGAGGGGAGGAGGCGCGGAGGGGAGGAGGGCGCGGAGGGGAGGAGGTGCGGAGGGGAGGATGGCAGTGGGGAGGAAGTGGAGTGGTGTGGAGGAGGCGGGGGGAGGAGGTGCAGCGTGTAGGAGCTGCAGGTGGATGTGTGGTGTAGAGGGTGTGGAGGAGGTGAGGGGTGGAGGTGTGGAGAAGGTTTGGGATAGAGGAGGTGCAGTGTGGAGGAAGTACGGGGTGGAGGTGTGTTGTGGATGAGACGCAGGGTGGAGGTGGTGAGGGGTGGTGGAGGTGGGGACGCGCCGTACTGAGCCTGACTACAACGCTCCTCTGACAAACCCTGTGCGTCTCGGTGCGCTCCAGATTCTGGCCATATTTCAGAAATTACACTTTTTCAATCATCGTTCATGCAAGGGAGCCCCGGAATTTACAGGAACTGAAGGCTTTTTACTGAGAAGAATGGGCAGCTTTGTAATCACAGAGACCAGAGAGAGAGACCAGAGAGGGATCAGAGAGAGAGACCAGAGAGAGATCAGAGAGAGACCAGAGAGAGAGACCAGAGAGGGATCAGAGAGAGAGACCAGAGAGAGATCAGAGAGAGACCAGAGAGAGAGACCAGAGAGAGACCAGAGAGAGAGACCAGAGAGAGAGACCGAAAGGAGAGAGAGAGACCAGAGAGAGAGACCAGAGAGAGAGACCAAGAGAGGAAGAGAGAGACCAGAGAAGAGACCAGAGAGGGATCAGAGAGAGACCAGAGAGAGAGACCAGAGAGAGAGACCAGAGAGAGAGAGAGACAGAGAGAGACCAGAGAGAGAGAGACCAGAGAGAGAGACCAGAGAGAGAGACCAGAGAGAGAGACCAAGAGAGAGAGACCAGAGAGGGATCAGAGAGAGAGACCAGAGAGAGAGACCAGAGAGAGAGACCAGAGAGGGATCAGAGAGAGAGACCAGAGAGAGAGACCAGAGAGAGAGACCAGGGAGAGAGAGACCAGAGAGAGAGACCAGAAGAGAGAGACCAAGATGGATCAGAAAGAGACCAGAGAGAGAGACCAGAGAAATAGACAAGAGAGAGACCAGAGAGGGATCAGAGAGAGAGACCAGAGAGGGAGACCAGAGAGAGAGACCAGAGAGGGATCAGGGAGAGAGACCAGAGAGAGAGACCAGAGAGAGAGATCAGAGAAATAGACAAGAGAGAGACCAGAGAGGACAAGTAAGCTCATCCACAAAAAACGACCACAAAAGACTCCGACTGTGGTTGATGGTAAAGAGAACCGGGGGATGGAGACTTCTGCTCAGTGTTATTATCATTTGAAAATAGAAAACACAAATGGTTTCTCACAAACACTAACAATGAGCGAAGGAAAAGTGTTGTTTTTCGTTCAGAATCTCTGAAATATGCCCAAAACAAGGACACATTATTCCCCCTGCACACGAGGGCCAGACCGGGACGGAACCAGGTCTCGCTGCGGACTCAAACTGGTCTAAAGCGAGTTTATGTTAAGGCCCCCCCCCCCCCCCCCCTGAGTCCACCCATGGTCCAGGTCTACAGCCGCCCGAGCAGGAGGGGGAGGGGGTAGTGTCCTCCTCAGAGCTTGTCCTTGGCCTGGACCCAGATGACGGGACCCGACTGATCCTCGATGATCTGCTTCACGCGCTCGTAAATGTCCTCCAGAGAGTCCCCCTGCACGATGGCTGCAACACACACACACACACAGTTACACACAAATACAGGCAGGCAGACACACACACACACACACACACACAGTTACACACAAATACAGGCAGGCAGACACACACAGTGATAACCATCAAATGTATGTATTTTTTTGCATAGATTTTAAGTGTGGTCCTTAATGCAACCTTTTCTCACCGTTTTGGGTCTAAAAAAAGTGAGTTTACGTTTACTTGTGAATCAATAATAGGAGCCAGAGAGAGGAGCCAAACTTCACCATGAGCACTTTCCCATTAGGCTTCATTGAGCTAGCAGGTTGTCCCTGTGTGTACAGTCTGTGGTCTGAGGGGCACGTACCGGTGAAGTGCTCGGTGAACTCCTGCTCCAGTTTCGCAGCTCGGTCAAACGTCTTCTGCCCCTGCTCCTCACTCAGCCGCTTGTTCATTTCCCTGAAGGACACGATACAGTTACTACAGAGTATTTCATGTGGACTGCAGAGTATTTCTATTTCCACAGTCTGAATGATGCACCCACTCCTTGCTTGAGAGCCTCTTCAGTCCTGGGTCTGCAGCCTCAGTCCTGGGTCTGCAGCCTCAGTCCTGGGTCTACAGCCTCAGTCCTGGGTCTGCAGCCTCAGTCCTGGGTCAGCAGCCTCAGTCCTGGGTCTACAGCCTCAGTCCTGGGTCTACAGCCTCAGTCCTGGGTCAGCAGCCTCAGTCCTGGGTCTACAGCCTCAGTCCTGGGTCTACAGCCTCAGTCCTGGTCAGCAGCCTCAGTCCTGGGTCTGCAGCCTCAGTCCTGGGTCTGCAGCCTCAGTCCTGGGTCTACAGCCTCAGTCCTGGGTCTGCAGCCTCAGTCCTGGGTCTACAGCCTCAGTCCTGGGTCTGCAGCCTCAGTCCTGGGTCAGCAGCCTCAGTCCTGGGTCTACAGGACTGAGGCTGTATTGTATTTCAAACTGTTAATTTTAAGTACAATACGATTGAAATACTCAAAAAATAGTAAAATTATGCTCTACATCAAAATTTTCGCTCCATAAACATCCATCAAATGATAAAGAATACGAGAATGTACAAATCTAAAATGGGTTCCGAAGTCTAAACTAAAACACACCAGCACCGCTTTGTGACAAATCCTGAAACTGAACTGTTGAGAGTGCCCAGGGTGTGTGGCTGTGTGTGTAGTAGCAGGGCACGGGCAGCAGGGGGCAGACTCACAGGATGTTCTCCACAGTCTTGGGTTTGATGAAGATCGCGATGGGATGAAGCTGGGCCAGCTGCAGTCTCTTTATGGCGTTTCCAGATACGTCCAGGATGCAGTGTTTCCCCTGAAACAAGAGACAGAATAATGTGTGGTCATGTCTGACCAGAGAGAGACCAGAGCGAGACCAGAGCGAGACCAGAGAGAGACCAGAGCGAGACCAGAGAGAGAAAGAGCGAGACCAAGAGAGAGAGACCAAGAGCAAGACCAGAGCGAGACCAGAGCGAGACAGACCAGAGCGAGACCAGCAGAGCGAGACCAGAGCGAGACCAGAGCGAGACCAGAGCGAGACCAGAGAGAGAGACCAGAGAGAGACCAGACCAGAGAGACCAGAGAGAGAAAAGAGCGAGACCAGAGCGAGACCAGAGCGAGACCAGAGCGAGACCAGAGAGAGAAAAGAGCGAGACCAGAGAGAGACCAGAGCGAGACCAGAGCGAGACCAGAGCGAGACCAGAGAGAGACCAGAGAGAGACCAGAGAGAGACCAGAGAGAGACCAGAGAGAGACCAGAGAGAGACCAGAGAGAGAAAAGAGCGAGACCAGAGCGAGACCAGAGCGAGACCAGAGCGAGACCAGAGCGAGACCAGAGCGAGACCAGAGCGAGACCAGAGCGAGACCAGAGAGAGAGAAAAGAGCGAGAAAAGAGCGAGAAAAGAGCGAGACCAGAGCGAGACCAGAGCGAGACCAGAGCGAGACCAGAGAGAGAAAGAGCGAGACCAGAGAGAGACCAGAGCGAGACCAGAGAGAGAAAAGAGCGAGACCAGAGAGAGACCAGAGCAAGACCAGAGCGAGACCAGAGCGAGACCAGAGCGAGACCAGAGCGAGACCAGAGAGAGACCAGAGCGAGACCAGAGCGAGACCAGAGCGAGACCAGAGAGAGACCAGAGAGAGACCAGAGAGAGACCAGAGAGACCAGAGAGAGAGAAAGACCAGCAAGAGAAAGACCTGAGGGACACCAGAACACCAGAGAGAGAGAGACTCAAGGACCAAACTTGTTACAATTTAAACAGCTCCTCATAAAGTAAGCACTGAAGAAGAATGTGGCGGTGTGAGACTTCAAAGTGAGTAGTGGGAGAGAAGTGTAGTGTGTGTGTGAGTCGAGTGTGCGTCATTGAATGAGTGAAGGGTTGGAGCCAAATGTTGTATTTCTGTTCATTGTGTGTGTGTGTGTGTGTGTGTGTGTGTGTGTGTGTGTGTGTGTGTGTGTGTGTGTGTGTGTGTGTGTGTGTGTGTGTGTGTGTGTGTGTGTGTGTGTGTGTGTGTGTGTGTGTGTGTGTGTGTGTGTGTGTGTGTGTGTGTGTGTGTGTGTGTGTGTGTGTGTGTGTGTGTGTGTGTGTGTGTGTGTGTGTGTGTGTGTGTGTGTGTGTAAACCTTCACTGGGGGTGTGTTGTGTGTATACCTTCTCTGGGTAGTTCTCCATGTGTGCGTGTGTGTATGGTGAATACACACCTTCTCCGCGACCTGCCGCACGGACTGCACACTGGTCCCGTACAGGTGTCCGTTGTACTGGCCGGCTTCGATGAAGCGGTGCTCCTGGATGTCCCGCTCCATCTGCTCACGAGAAACTACGAAGTGATAATCCCGAGCGTCTACCTCGTAGTCCCGCTTCGGCCGCGTCGTATCTATGACAAATAATACACTTCAGTTAGAGCTGGACTCAATCTCCAAGATGTCTGCCACTGGTCTCTCCAACATGTCTGCCACTGGTCTCTCCAACATGTCTGCCACTGGTCTCTCCAACATGTCTGCCACTGGTCTCTCCAACATGTCTGCCAGTGGTCTCTCCAACATGTCTGCCAGTGGTCTCTCCAACATGTCTGCCACTGGTCTCTCCAACATGTCTGCCAGTGGTCTCTCCAACATGTCTGCCAGTGGTCTCTCCAACATGTCTGCCAGTGGTCTCTCCAACATGTCTGCCACTGGTCTCTCCAACATGTCTGCCACTGGTCTCTCCAACATGTCTGCCCCTAGCCTCTCCAACATGTCTGCCAGTGGTCTCTCCAACATGTCTGCCACTGGTCTCTCCAACATGTCTGCCACTGGTCTCTCCAACATGTCTGCCACTGGTCTCTCCAACATGTCTGCCACTGGTCTCTCCAACATGTCTGCCACTGGTCTGTCAAACATGTCTGCCACTGGTCTCTCAAACATGTCTGCCACTGGTCTCTCCAACATGTCTGCCACTGGTCTCTCCAACATGTCTGCCACTGGTCTCTCCAACATGTCTGCCACTGGTCTCTCCAACATGTCTGCCACTGGTCTCTCCAACATGTCTGCCCCTAGCCTCTCCAACATGTCTGCCACTGGTCTCTCCAACATGTCTGCCCCTAGCCTCTCCAACATGTCTGCCAGTGGTCTCTCCAACATGTCTGCCACTGGTCTCTCCAACATGTCTGCCACTGGTCTCTCCAACATGTCTGCCACTGGTCTCTCCAACATGTCTGCCACTGGTCTCTCCAACATGTCTGCCACTGGTCTCTCCAACATGTCTGCCACTGGTCTCTCCAACATGTCTGCCACTGGTCTCTCCAACATGTCTGCCACTGGTCTGTCAAACATGTCTGCCACTGGTCTGTCAAACATGTCTGCCACTGGTCTCTCCAACATGTCTGCCACTGGTCTCTCCAACATGTCTGCCACTGGTCTCTCCAACATGTCTGCCACTGGTCTCTCCAACATGTCTGCCCCTAGCCTCTCCAACATGTCTGCCACTGGTCTCTCCAACATGTCTGCCCCTAGCCTCTCCAACATGTCTGCCAGTGGTCTCTCCAACATGTCTGCCACTGGTCTCTCCAACATGTCTGCCACTGGTCTCTCCAACATGTCTGCCACTGGTCTCTCCAACATGTCTGCCACTGGTCTCTCCAACATGTCTGCCACTGGTCTCTCCAACATGTCTGCCACTGGTCTCTCCAACATGTCTGCCACTGGTCTCTCCAACATGTCTGCCACTGGTCTCTCCAACATGTCTGCCACTGGTCTCTCCAACATGTCTGCCACTGGTCTCTCCAACATGTCTGCCACTGGTCTCTCCAACATGTCTGCCACTGGTCTCTCCAACATGTCTGCCACTGGTCTCTCCAACATGTCTGCCACTGGTCTCTCCAACATGTCTGCCACTGGTCTCTCCAACATGTCTGCCACTGGTCTCTCCAACATGTCTGCCACTGGTCTCTCCAACATGTCTGCCACTGGTCTCTCCAACATGTCTGCCACTGGTCTCTCCAACATGTCTGCCACTGGTCTCTCCAACATGTCTGCCACTGGTCTCTCCAACATGTCTGCCACTGGTCTCTCCAACATGTCTGCCACTGGTCTCTCCAACATGTCTGGTCCTCCCCCTGGTCTCTCAAAGTCTCTCCAACATGTCTGCCCCTGGTCTCTCCAACATGTGCCACTCTCCAACATGTCTGCTCACTGGTCTCTCCAACATGTCTGCCCCTGGCACTGGTCTCTCCAACATGTCTGCTCTCTTGTCTGCCACTGGTCCTCTCCAACATGTCTGCTCCAACATGTCTTGGTCTCTCTCCAACATGTGCCACTGCCCCTGGCCTCTCCAACATGTTCTGCTCTTGGTCTCTCCAACATGTCTGCCCAACACTGCCATTGGAGAGACCAGTGGCAGACATGTTGGAGAGACCAGTGGCAGACATGTTGGAGAGACCAGTGGCAGACATGTTGGAGAGACCAGTGGCAGACATGTTGGAGAGACCAGTGGCAGACATGTTGGAGAGACCACTGGCAGACATGTTGGAGAGGCTAGGGGCAGACATGTTGGAGAGACCAGTGGCAGACATGTTGGAGAGACCAGTGGCAGACATGTTGGAGAGACCAGTGGCAGACATGTTGGAGAGACCAGTGGCAGACATGTTGGAGAGACCAGTGGCAGACATGTTGGAGAGACCAGTGGCAGACATGTTGGAGAGACCAGTGGCAGACATGTTGGAGAGGCCAGTGGCAGACATGTTGGAGAGGCCAGTGGCAGACATGTTGGAGAGACCACTGGCAGACATGTTGGAGAGACCACTGGCAGACATGTTGGAGAGACCAGTGGCAGACATGTTGGAGAGGCTAGGGGCAGACATGTTGGAGAGACCAGGGGCAGACATGTTGGAGAGACCAGTGGCAGACATGTTGGAGAGACCAGTGGCAGACATGTTGGAGAGACCAGTGGCAGACATGTTGGAGAGACCAGTGGCAGACATGTTGGAGAGACCAGTGGCAGACATGTTGGAGAGACCAGTGGCAGACATGTTGGAGAGACCAGTGGCAGACATGTTGGAGAGACCAGTGGCAGACATGTTGGAGAGACCAGTGGCAGACATGTTGGAGAGACCAGTGGCAGACATGTTGGAGAGACCAGTGGCAGACATGTTGGAGAGACCAGTGGCAGACATGTTGGAGAGACCAGTGGCAGACATGTTGGAGAGACCAGTGGCAGACATGTTGGAGAGACCAGTGGCAGACATGTTGGAGAGACCAGTGGCAGACATGTTGGAGAGACCAGTGGCAGACATGTTGGAGAGACCAGTGGCAGACATGTTGGAGAGACCAGTGGCAGACATGTTGGAGAGACCAGTGGCAGACATGTTGGAGAGACCAGTGGCAGACATGTTGGAGAGACCAGTGGCAGACATGTTGGAGAGACCAGTGGCAGACATGTTGGAGAGACCAGTGGCAGACATGTTGGAGAGACCAGTGGCAGACATGTTGGAGAGACCAGTGGCAGACATGTTGGAGAGACCACTGGCAGACATGTTGGAGAGGCTAGGGGCAGACATGTTGGAGAGACCAGTGGCAGACATGTTGGAGAGGCTAGGGGCAGACATGTTGGAGAGACCAGTGGCAGACATGTTGGAGAGACCAGTGGCAGACATGTTGGAGAGACCAGTGGCAGACATGTTGGAGAGACCAGTGGCAGACATGTTTGACAGACCAGTGGCAGACATGTTTGACAGACCAGTGGCAGACATGTTGGAGAGACCAGTGGCAGACATGTTGGAGAGACCAGTGGCAGACATGTTGGAGAGACCAGTGGCAGACATGTTGGAGAGACCAGTGGCAGACATGTTGGAGAGACCAGTGGCAGACATGTTGGAGAGACCAGTGGCAGACATGTTGGAGAGACCAGTGGCAGACATGTTGGAGAGACCACTGGCAGACATGTTGGAGAGGCTAGGGGCAGACATGTTGGAGAGACCAGTGGCAGACATGTTGGAGAGGCTAGGGGCAGACATGTTGGAGAGACCAGTGGCAGACATGTTGGAGAGACCAGTGGCAGACATGTTGGAGAGACCAGTGGCAGACATGTTGGAGAGACCAGTGGCAGACATGTTGGAGAGACCAGTGGCAGACATGTTTGAGAGACCAGTGGCAGACATGTTTGACAGACCAGTGGCAGACATGTTGGAGAGACCAGTGGCAGACATGTTGGAGAGACCAGTGGCAGACATGTTGGAGAGACCAGTGGCAGACATGTTGGAGAGACCAGTGGCAGACATGTTGGAGAGACCACTGGCAGACATGTTGGAGAGGCTAGGGGCAGACATGTTGGAGAGACCAGTGGCAGACATGTTGGAGAGACCAGTGGCAGACATGTTGGAGAGACCACTGGCAGACATGTTGGAGAGACCACTGGCAGACATGTTGGAGAGACCACTGGCAGACATGTTGGAGAGACCAGTGGCAGACATGTTGGAGAGACCACTGGCAGACATGTTGGAGAGACCACTGGCAGACATGTTGGAGAGACCAGTGGCAGACATGTTGGAGAGACCAGTGGCAGACATGTTGGAGAGACCAGTGGCAGACATGTTGGAGAGACCAGTGGCAGACATCTTGGAGATTGAGTCCAGCTCTAACTGAAGTGTATTATTTGTCATAGATACGACGCGGCCGAAGCGGGACTACGAGGTAGACGCTCGGGATTATCACTTCGTAGTTTCTCGTGAGCAGATGGAGCGGGACATCCAGGAGCACCGCTTCATCGAAGCCGGCCAGTACAACGGACACCTGTACGGGACCAGTGTGCAGTCCGTGCGGCAGGTCGCGGAGAAGGTGTGTATTCACCATACACACACGCACACATGGAGAACTACCCAGAGAAGGTATACACACAACACACCCCCAGTGAAGGTTTACACACACACACACACACACACACACACACACACACACACACACACACACACACACACACACACACACACACACACACACACACACACACACACACACACACACACACACACACACACACACACACACACACACACACACACACACACACACACACACACACACACACACACACACACACACACACACACACACACACACACACACACACACACACACACACACACACACACACACACTTAAATATTTGATAGCACTTATTTCTTCAAGACGGTGCTGTGGTCAAATGATCATGTGACGCCCTTCTCTCTGCTAAGAAGACATGAGAGTCCATGTAAGAAGTAAAATTAAGAATTTAAACATATGAAATGTAATTTAATGATAAACCAGATGCACAATGAACAGAAATACAACATTTGGCTCCAACCCTTCACTGATTCAATGACTCACACACACACTACACTTCTCTCCCACTACTCACTTTGAAGTCTCACACCGCCACATTCTTCTTCAGTGCTTACTTTATGAGGAGCTGTTTAAATTGTAACAAGTTTGGTCCTTGAGTCTCTCTCTCTCTGGTGTTCTGGTGTCCCTCAGGTCTTTCTCTTGCTGGTCTTTCTCTCTCTCTGGTCTCTCTCTGGTCTCGCTCTGGTCTCGCTCTGGTCTCGCTCTGGTCTCGCTCTGGTCTCGCTCTGGTCTCGCTCTGGTCTCTCTCTGGTCTCGCTCTGGTCTCGCTCTGGTCTCTCTCTGGTCTCGCTCTGGTCTCGCTCTGGTCTCGCTCTGGTCTCGCTCTGGTCTCGCTCTGGTCTCGCTCTGGTCTCGCTCTGGTCTCGCTCTGGTCTCGCTCTGGTCTCGCTCTGGTCTCGCTCTGGTCTCGCTCTGGTCTCGCTCTTTTCTCTCTCTGGTCTCGCTCTTTTCTCTCTCTGGTCTCTCTCTGGTCTCGCTCTGGTCTCGCTCTGGTCTCGCTCTGGTCTCGCTCTGGTCTCTCTCTGGTCTCGCTCTTTTCTCTCTCTGGTCTCGCTCTTTTCTCTCTCTGGTCTCTCTCTGGTCTCTCTCTGGTCTCTCTCTGGTCTCTCTCTGGTCTCTCTCTGGTCTCTCTCTGGTCTCTCTCTGGTCTCTCTCTGGTCTCTCTCTGGTCTCTCTCTGGTCTCGCTCTGGTCTCGCTCTGGTCTCGCTCTTTTCTCGCTCTGGTCTCGCTCTGGTCTCTCTCTGGTCTCTCTCTGGTCTCTCTCTGGTCTCTCTCTGGTCAGACATGACCACACATTATTCTGTCTCTTGTTTCAGGGGAAACACTGCATCCTGGACGTATCTGGAAACGCCATAAAGAGACTGCAGCTGGCCCAGCTTCATCCCATCGCGATCTTCATCAAACCCAAGACTGTGGAGAACATCCTGTGAGTCTGCCCCCTGCTGCCCGTGCCCTGCTACTACACACACAGCCACACACCCTGGGCACTCTCAACAGTTCAGTTTCAGGATTTGTCACAAAGCGGTGCTGGTGTGTTTTAGTTTAGACTTCGGAACCCATTTTAGATTTGTACATTCTCGTATTCTTTATCATTTGATGGATGTTTATGGAGCGAAAATTTTGATGTAGAGCATAATTTTACTATTTTTTGAGTATTTCAATCGTATTGTACTTAAAATTAACAGTTTGAAATACAATACAGCCTCAGTCCTGTAGACCCAGGACTGAGGCTGCTGACCCAGGACTGAGGCTGCAGACCCAGGACTGAGGCTGTAGACCCAGGACTGAGGCTGCAGACCCAGGACTGAGGCTGCAGACCCAGGACTGAGGCTGCAGACCCAGGACTGAGGCTGCAGACCCAGGACTGAGGCTGTAGACCCAGGACTGAGGCTGTAGACCCAGGACTGAGGCTGCTGACCCAGGACTGAGGCTGTAGACCCAGGACTGAGGCTGTAGACCCAGGACTGAGGCTGCTGACCCAGGACTGAGGCTGCAGACCCAGGACTGAGGCTGTAGACCCAGGACTGAGGCTGCAGACCCAGGACTGAGGCTGCAGACCCAGGACTGAAGAGGCTCTCAAGCAAGGAGTGGGTGCATCATTCAGACTGTGGAAATAGAAATACTCTGCAGTCCACATGAAATACTCTGTAGTAACTGTATCGTGTCCTTCAGGGAAATGAACAAGCGGCTGAGTGAGGAGCAGGGGCAGAAGACGTTTGACCGAGCTGCGAAACTGGAGCAGGAGTTCACCGAGCACTTCACCGGTACGTGCCCCTCAGACCACAGACTGTACACACAGGGACAACCTGCTAGCTCAATGAAGCCTAATGGGAAAGTGCTCATGGTGAAGTTTGGCTCCTCTCTCTGGCTCCTATTATTGATTCACAAGTAAACGTAAACTCACTTTTTTTAGACCCAAAACGGTGAGAAAAGGTTGCATTAAGGACCACACTTAAAATCTATGCAAAAAAATACATACATTTGATGGTTATCACTGTGTGTGTCTGCCTGCCTGTATTTGTGTGTAACTGTGTGTGTGTGTGTGTGTCTGCCTGCCTGTATTTGTGTGTAACTGTGTGTGTGTGTGTGTGTTGCAGCCATCGTGCAGGGGGACTCTCTGGAGGACATTTACGAGCGCGTGAAGCAGATCATCGAGGATCAGTCGTGTCCCGTCATCTGGGTCCAGGCCAAGGACAAGCTCTGAGGAGGACACTACCCCCTACCCCCTACCCCCTCCCCCCCTCCCCCTCCTGCTCGGGCGGCTGTAGACCTGGACCATGGGTGGACTCGGGGGGGGGGGGGGGGGGGCCTTAACATAAACTCGCTTTAGACCAGTTTGAGTCCGCAGCGAGACCTGGTTCCGTCCCGGTCTGGCCCTCGTGTGCAGGGGGAATAATGTGTCCTTGTTTTGGGCGTATTTCAGAGATTCTGAACGAAAAACAACACTTTTCCTTCGCTCATTGTTAGTGTTTGTGAGAAACCATTTGTGTTTTCTATTTTCAAATGATAATAACACTGAGCAGAAGTCTCCATCCCCCGGTTCTCTTTACCATCAACCACAGTCGGAGTCTTTTGTGGTCGTTGTGGATGAGCTTACTTGTCCTCTCTGGTCTCTCTCTTGTCTATTTCTCTGATCTCTCTCTCTGGTCTCTCTCTCTGGTCTCTCTCCCTGATCCCTCTCTGGTCTCTCTCTCTGATCCCTCTCTGGTCTCTCTCTCTGGTCTCTCTCTCTGGTCTCTCTCTCTGATCCCTCTCTGGTCTCTCTCTTGTCTATTTCTCTGATCTCTCTCTCTGGTCTCTTTCTGATCCATCTCTGGTCTCTCTCTCTGGTCTCTCTCTCTGGTCTCTCTCCCTGATCCCTCTCTGGTCTCTCTCTCTGGTCTCTCTCTCTGATCCCTCTCTGGTCTCTCTCTCTGGTCTCTCTCTCTGATCCCTCTCTGGTCTCTCTCTCTGGTCTCTCTGGTCTCTCTCTCTGGTCTCTCTCTCTGGTCTCTCTCTGATCTCTCTCTCTGGTCTCTCTCTCTGATCCCTCTCTGGTCTCTTTCTCTGGTCTCTCTCTCTGGTCTCTCTCTCTGGTCTCTCTCTCTGGTCTCTTTCTCTGGTCTCTCTCTCTGGTCTCTCTCTCTGGTCTCTCTCTGGTCTCTCTCTCTGGTCTCTCTCTGATCTCTCTCTGGTCTCTCTCTCTGATCCCTCTCTGGTCTCTCTCTCTGGTCTCTCTCCCTGATCCCTCTCTGGTCTCTCTCTCTGATCCCTCTCTGGTCTCTCTCTCTGGTCTCTCTCTCTGGTCTCTCTCTCTGATCCCTCTCTGGTCTCTCTCTTGTCTATTTCTCTGATCTCTCTCTCTGGTCTCTCTCTCTGGTCTCTTTCTGATCCATCTCTGGTCTCTCTCTCTGGTCTCTCTCTCTGGTCTCTCTCCCTGATCCCTCTCTGGTCTCTCTCTCTGGTCTCTCTCTCTGATCCCTCTCTGGTCTCTCTCTCTGGTCCCTCTCTGGTCTCTCTCTCTGGTCTCTCTGGTCTCTCTCTCTGGTCTCTCTCTCTGGTCTCTCTCTGATCTCTCTCTCTGGTCTCTCTCTCTGATCCCTCTCTGGTCTCTTTCTCTGGTCTCTCTCTCTGGTCTCTCTCTCTGGTCTCTCTCTCTGGTCTCTTTCTCTGGTCTTCTCTCTGGTCTCTCTCTCTGGTCTCTCTCTGGTCTCTCTCTCTGGTCTCTCTCTGATCTCTCTCTCTGGTCTCTCTCTCTGATCCCTCTCTGGTCTCTTTCTCTGGTCTCTCTCTCTGGTCTCTCTCTCTGATCCCTCTCTGGTCTCTTCTCTGGTCTCTCTCTCTGGTTCTCTCTCTGGTCTCTCTCTCTGGTCTCTCTCTCTGGTCTCTCTCTGGTCTCTCTCTCTGGTCTCTCTCTGATCTCTCTCTGGTCTCTCTCTCTGATCCTCTCTGGTCTCTCTCTCCCTCTCTGGCTCTCTCTCTCTCTCTGGTCTCTGTGATTACAAAGCTGCCCATTCTTCTCAGTAAAAAGCCTTCAGTTCCTGTAAATTCCGGGGCTCCCTTGCATGAACGATGATTGAAAAAGTGTAATTTCTGAAATATGGCCAGAATCTGGAGCGCACCGAGACGCACAGGGTTTGTCAGAGGAGCGTTGTAGTCAGGCTCAGTACGGCGCGTCCCCACCTCCACCACCCCTCACCACCTCCACCCTGCGTCTCATCCACCCCGCACCTCCTCCACAACACACCTCCACCCCGTACTTCCTCCACACTGCACCTCCTCTATCCCAAACCTTCTCCACACCTCCACCCCTCACCTCCTCCACACCCTCTACACCACACATCCACCTGCAGCTCCTACACGCTGCACCTCCTCCCCCCGCCTCCTCCACACCACTCCACTTCCTCCCCACTGCCATCCTCCCCTCCGCACCTCCTCCCCTCCGCGCCTCCTCCCCTCCGCGCCTCCTCCCCTCCGTGCCTCCTCCCCTCCGCGCCTCCTCCCCTCCGCGCCTCCTCCCCTCCGCGCCTCCTCCCCTCCGCGCCTCCTCCACCCCGGAGCAGCAGGGCCTGTGAGATTAGACAGAGCAGCATTTTGCACGTCGGAGCTGCAGGAGCTCGTCTTTGCGCCTCGTTCTGTTTCTTTCTGAAGGCGTTTGTTCTCATGGTTTTCCTGCCGAGGACGTTAACAGTTGTTCCATATTTATTAATGTTTAATCATTTCAACATATTCAGCACAAACCTGAGGCAAGTCAGACTTTTGTATCTGCGGCAAAAACCAATATTTACATCAGTTAAAACGGCATTGTTTATGACAAATATATATATCAGAGATGAGTACGAAATACGAGAGTACGTTTTTTACTGAAATGAAGATTTGTGGAGTCCATTGCTTGATGGTTTGGCTTCTGGTTGTAATGTTTGACTTATATTTTTGTACATTTCTAATAATTCTAAAGTAAAATCTTGCCAAAACGACTTACTGACGCAGAACAATAGCACTGTTTTAACTTGTGTTGTGTCTGTTTGTGTGTGTATAAGGGGGTGGGTTCTAAATATTTCAAAATGACTGATTTTACAGATGTTTTTAAATCCCAAAGCATTTCAGTTTTGCATTTTGTGTGGACTTCTCACTCAGTCCTGGGACAAGTTTCTCACTGGATTATTTCTTTGTCCCATTAATCTATAATGATCCAAAGTTGTTGATGTCATGATTCAAAAGAAAACTGTCTTTGGTCCTTTCAAAGCAAAATACACTGGTCCCTCGATATATGAGGCCTTGCTTTTTTGCTAATTTCTCTGTGAAATTGTTTAAAGATAGAGGAAGACTTGTGTGCAGCGTGATGATTAGTTCAGAGGACTCAGTCTGGTCTCTGTCTGGTCTTCCCGTAGACCTCGGTCCTGCTCCTGACCCTCAGTGTCCTCTGCAGCTGTATTTTACAGTGTATGCACGGCTTTTGACAGCTGCAGCAGCTATATAACAGCTGCTACTGCAAGGATTTTATGGGATGTTTTTTAGAACACATCCACCCCTGCGATAAACCAGGGACCAGTGTAAACGCATGTTCATTTTGGCCCCGATTTAAAGTTTGGGTCTTTGAAGTTGATCTGAGATTTTCCAATTTACATTGTCAGAAACTGGTGCAGCAGTTGCAGTTGTGGCCCGCCCCCTGCTGGTTGTGCGTATGTGTCGTTGATCTGGGTTGTGTTTGCGGTGGTGTGTGAGTGTGGTCGTGTGCGTCGTGTGTGTGCAAGCGCTGCTAATGTCCTCGAGCCTCTCCAGTGTCTTAAGAGTTTCAGAGCAATGCCCACATGTCCCGTGACCTGATTGGATGCCTATTTTCTTATTCTATATAGATATGTAAACAGATAAAATCTATATTAAAGGAGCTCCAATACTACGGGACTTATTATATAAAGAGGGAGAGGAATAAGTGGTGGAGCGCTCCTTTAATATAGAATCTGTTTAAATCTATATAGAATAAGAAAATAGGCAGTAATCAGGTCACGGCTGCCACATGTGGGCACTGCTCTCGAAACGCTTAAGACTCTGGAGAGGCTGGCGAGGACATTAGCAGCGCTGCACACACACGCACACACACACACACACACACACACACAGACAACGACACATACGCACAACCAGCAGGGGGCGGGCCACAACTGCAACTGCTGCACCAGTTTCTGACAATGTAAATTGGAAAATCTAGATCAACTTCAAAGACCCAAACTTTAATCGGGGCCAAAATGAACATGCGGTTTACACTGGTCCCCTGGTTTATCGCAGGGGTGATGTGTTCTAAAAAACATCCCATAAAATCCTTGCAGTAGCAGCTGTTATATAGCTGCTGCAGCTGTCAAAAGCCGTGCATACACTGTAAAATACAGCTGCAGAGGACACTGAGGGTCAGGAGCAGGGGACCGAGGACTACGGGAAGACCAGACAGAGACCAGACTGAGTCCTCTGAAACTAATCATCACGCTGCACACAAGTCTTCCTTCTATTCTTTAAAACAATTTCACAGAGAAATTAGCAAAAAAGCAAGGCCTCATATATCGAGGGGACCAGTGTATTTTGCTTTGAAAGGACCAAAGACAGTTTTCTTTTGAATCATGACATCAACAACTTTGGATCATTATAGATTAATGGGACAAAGAAATAATCCAGTGAGAAACTTGTCCCAGGACTGAGTGAGAAGTCCACACAAAATGCAAAACTGAAATGCTTTGGGATTTTTTTTTTTTTTTTTTTTTAAAAACATCTGTAAAATCAGTCATTTTGAAATATTTAGAACCCACCCCCATTATACACACACAAACAGACACACACAAGTTAAAACAGTGCTATTGTTCTGCGTCAGTAAGTCGTTTTGGCAAGATTTACTTTAGAATTATTAGAAATGTACAAAAATATAAGTCAAACATTACAACCAGAAGCCAAACCATCAAGCAATGGACTCCACAAATCTTCATTTCAGTAAAAAACGTACTTCTCGTATTTCGTACTCATCTCTGATATATATATTTGTCATAACAAAAACAATGCCGTTTTAACTGATGTAAATATTGGTTTTTGCCGCAGATACAAAAGTCTGACTTGCCTCAGGTTTGTGCTGAATATGTTGAAATGATTAAACATTAATAAATATGGAAACAACTGTTAACGTCCTCGGCAGGAAAACCATGAGAACAAACGCCTTCAGAAAGAAACAGAACGAGGCGCAAAGACGAGCTCCTTGCAGCTCCGACGTGCAAAATGCTGCTCTGTCTAATCTCACAGGCCCTGCTGCTCCGGGGTGGAGGAGGCGCGGAGGGGAGGAGGCGCGGAGGGGAGGAGGCGCGGAGGGGAGGAGGCGCGGAGGGGAGGAGGCACGGAGGGGAGGAGGCGCGGAGGGGAGGAGGCGCGGAGGGGAGGAGGTGCGGAGGGGAGGATGGCAGTGGGGAGGAAGTGGAGTGGTGTGGAGGAGGCGGGGGGAGGAGGTGCAGCGTGTAGGAGCTGCAGGTGGATGTGTGGTGTAGAGGGTGTGGAGGAGGTGAGGGGTGGAGGTGTGGAGAAGGTTTGGGATAGAGGAGGTGCAGTGTGGAGGAAGTACGGGGTGGAGGTGTGTTGTGGAGGAGGTGCGGGGTGGATGAGACGCAGGGTGGAGGTGGTGAGGGGTGGTGGAGGTGGGGACGCGCCGTACTGAGCCTGACTACAACGCTCCTCTGACAAACCCTGTGCGTCTCGGTGCGCTCCAGATTCTGGCCATATTTCAGAAATTACACTTTTTCAATCATCGTTCATGCAAGGGAGCCCCGGAATTTACAGGAACTGAAGGCTTTTTACTGAGAAGAATGGGCAGCTTTGTAATCACAGAGACCAGAGAGAGAGACCAGAGAGAGAGACCAGAGAGGGATCAGAGAGAGAGACCAGAGAGAGATCAGAGAGAGACCAGAGAGAGAGACCAGAGAGAGACCAGAGAGAGAGACCAGAGAGAGAGACCAGAGAGAGAGACCAGAGAGAGAGACCAGAGAAAGAGACCAGAGAGGGATCAGAGAGAGAGACCAGAGAGAGAGACCAGAGAAAGAGACCAGAGAGGGATCAGAGAGAGAGACCAGAGAGAGATCAGAGAGAGACCAGAGAGAGAGACCAGAGAGAGACCAGAGAGAGAGACCAGAGAGAGAGACCAGAGAAAGAGACCAGAGAGAGAGACCAGAGAGAGAGACCAGAGAGAGAGACCAGAGAAAGAGACCAGAGAGGGATCAGAGAGAGAGACCAGAGAGAGAGATCAGAGAGAGACCAGAGAGAGAGACCAGAGAGAGAGACCAGAGAGACCAGTGAGAGAGACCAGAGAGGGACCAGAGAGAGAGACCAGAGAGGGATCAGAGAGAGAGACCAGTGAGAGAGACCAGAGAGGGATCAGGGAGAGAGACCAGAGAGAGAGACCAGAGAGAGAGACCAGAGATGGATCAGAAAGAGACCAGAGAGAGAGACCAGAGAGGAGAGATCAGAGAAATAGACAAGTAGAGAGACCAGAGAGGGATCAGAGAGAGAGACCAGAGAGAGAGACCAGAGAGAGAGACCAGAGAGGGATCAGAGAGAGAGACCAGAGAGGGATCAGGGAGAGAGACCAGAGAGAGAGACCAGAGAGGGATCAGAGAGAGAGACCAGAGAGAGATCAGAGAGAGACCAGAGAGAGAGACCAGAGAGAGACCAGAGAGAGAGACCAGAGAGAGAGACCAGAGAAAGAGACCAGAGAGAGAGACCAGGAGAGAGAGACCAGAGAGAGAGAGAGAGACCAGAGAAAGAGACCAGAGAGGGATCAGAGAGAGAGACCAGAGAGAGAGATCAGAGAGAGACCAGGAGAGAGAGACCAGAGAGAGAGACCAGAGAGACCAGAGAGAGAGACCAGAGAGGGATCAGAGAGAGAGACCAGAGAGAGAGACCAGAGAGGGATCAGAGAGAGAGACCAGAGAGAGAGACCAGAGAGGGATCAGGGAGAGAGACCAGAGAGAGTGACCAGAGAGAGAGACCAGAGATGGATCAGAAAGAGACCAGAGAGAGAGACCAGAGAAATAGACAAGAGAGAGACCAGAGAGGGATCAGAGAGAGAGACCAGAGAGGGAGACCAGAGAGAGAGACCAGAGAGGGATCAGGGAGAGAGACCAGAGAGAGAGACCAGAGAGAGAGATCAGAGAAATAGACAAGAGAGAGACCAGAGAGGACAAGTAAGCTCATCCACAACGACCACAAAAGACTCCGACTGTGGTTGATGGTAAAGAGAACCGGGGGATGGAGACTTCTGCTCAGTGTTATTATCATTTGAAAATAGAAAACACAAATGGTTTCTCACAAACACTAACAATGAGCGAAGGAAAAGTGTTGTTTTTCGTTCAGAATCTCTGAAATATGCCCAAAACAAGGACACATTATTCCCCCTCCCCCTGCACACGAGGGCACCCCAGACCGGGACGGAACCAGGTCTCGCAGCGGACTATCAAACTGGTCTAAAGCGAGTTTATGTTAAGGCCCCCCCCCCCCCCCCCCCCCCCCCCCCCCCCCGAGTCCACCCCATGGTCCAGGTCTACAGCCGCCCGAGCAGGAGGGGGAGGGGGGAGGGGGTAGGGGGTAGGGGGTAGTGTCCTCCTCAGAGCTTGTCCTTGGCCTGGACCCAGATGACGGGACACGACTGATCCTCGATGTATTTTTTTGCATAGATTTTAAGTGTGTCCTTAATGCAACCTTTTCTCACCGTTTTGGGTCTAAAAAAAGTGAGTTTACGTTTACTTGTGAATCAATAATAGGAGCCAGAGAGAGGAGCCAAACTTCACCATGAGCACTTTCCCATTAGGCTTCATTGAGCTAGCAGGTTGTCCCTGTGTGTACAGTCTGTGGTCTGAGGGGCACGTACCGGTGAAGTGCTCGGTGAACTCCTGCTCCAGTTTCGCAGCTCGGTCAAACGTCTTCTGCCCCTGCTCCTCACTCAGCCGCTTGTTCATTTCCCTGAAGGACACGATACAGTTACTACAGAGTATTTCATGTGGACTGCAGAGTATTTCTATTTCCACAGTCTGAATGATGCACCCACTCCTTGCTTGAGAGCCTCTTCAGTCCTGGGTCTGCAGCCTCAGTCCTGGGTCTGCAGCCTCAGTCCTGGGTCTGCAGCCTCAGTCCTGGGTCAGCAGCCTCAGTCCTGGGTCAGCAGCCTCAGTCCTGGGTCTACAGCCTCAGTCCTGGGTCAGCAGCCTCAGTCCTGGGTCAGCAGCCTCAGTCCTGGGTCTACAGCCTCAGTCCTGGGTCTACAGCCTCAGTCCTGGGTCAGCAGCCTCAGTCCTGGGTCTGCAGCCTCAGTCCTGGGTCTGCAGCCTCAGTCCTGGGTCTACAGCCTCAGTCCTGGGTCTGCAGCCTCAGTCCTGGGTCAGCAGCCTCAGTCCTGGGTCTGCAGCCTCAGTCCTGGGTCAGCAGCCTCAGTCCTGGGTCTACAGAACTGAGGCTGTATTGTATTTCAAACTGTTAATTTTAAGTACAATACGATTGAAATACTCAAAAAATAGTAAAATTATGCTCTACATCAAAATTTTCGCTCCATAAACATCCATCAAATGATAAAGAATACGAGAATGTACAAATCTAAAATGGGTTCCGAAGTCTAAACTAAAACACACCAGCACCGCTTTGTGACAAATCCTGAAACTGAACTGTTGAGAGTGCCCAGGGTGTGTGGCTGTGTGTGTAGTAGCAGGGCACGGGCAGCAGGGGGCAGACTCACAGGATGTTCTCCACAGTCTTGGGTTTGATGAAGATCGCGATGGGATGAAGCTGGGCCAGCTGCAGTCTCTTTATGGCGTTTCCAGATACGTCCAGGATGCAGTGTTTCCCCTGAAACAAGAGACAGAATAATGTGTGGTCATGTCTGACCAGAGAGAGACCAGAGCGAGACCAGAGCGAGACCAGAGAGAGACCAGAGCGAGACCAGAGAGAGAAAAGAGCGAGACCAGAGAGAGACCAGAGCAAGACCAGAGCGAGACCAGAGCGAGACCAGAGCGAGACCAGAGCGAGACCAGAGCGAGACAGAGCGAGACCAGAGAGAGACCAGAGAGAGACCAGAGAGAGACCAGAGAGAGACCAGAGAGAGAAAAGAGCGAGACCAGAGCGAGACCAGAGCGAGACCAGAGCGAGACCAGAGAGAGAAAAGAGCGAGACCAGAGAGAGACCAGAGCGAGACCAGAGCGAGACCAGAGCGAGACCAGAGAGAGACCAGAGAGAGACCAGAGAGAGACCAGAGAGAGACCAGAGAGAGACCAGAGAGAGACCAGAGAGAGAAAAGAGCGAGACCAGAGCGAGACCAGAGCGAGACCAGAGCGAGACCAGAGCGAGACCAGAGCGAGACCAGAGCGAGACCAGAGCGAGACCAGAGAGAGAAAAGAGCGAGAAAAGAGCGAGAAAAGAGCGAGACCAGAGCGAGACCAGAGCGAGACCAGAGCGAGACCAGAGAGAGAAAAGAGCGAGACCAGAGAGAGACCAGAGCGAGACCAGAGAGAGAAAAGAGCGAGACCAGAGAGAGACCAGAGCAAGACCAGAGCGAGACCAGAGCGAGACCAGAGCGAGACCAGAGCGAGACCAGAGAGAGACCAGAGCGAGACCAGAGCGAGACCAGAGCGAGACCAGAGAGAGACCAGAGAGAGACCAGAGAGAGACCAGAGAGAGAGAAAGACCAGCAAGAGAAAGACCTGAGGGACACCAGAACACCAGAGAGAGAGAGACTCAAGGACCAAACTTGTTACAATTTAAACAGCTCCTCATAAAGTAAGCACTGAAGAAGAATGTGGCGGTGTGAGACTTCAAAGTGAGTAGTGGGAGAGAAGTGTAGTGTGTGTGTGAGTCGAGTGTGCGTCATTGAATGAGTGAAGGGTTGGAGCCAAATGTTGTATTTCTGTTCATTGTGCATCTGGTTTATCATTAAATTACATTTCATATGTTTAAATTCTTAATTTTACTTCTTACATGGACTCTCATGTCTTCTTAGCAGAGAGAAGGGCGTCACATGATCATTTGACCACAGCACCGTCTTGAAGAAATAAGTGCTATCAAATATTTAAGTGTGTGGTACAAGCTGTACTTTTGCAACCCATGTGTTTGTGTGTGTATTCCGTCACTGTGTGTGTGTGTGTATTCCGTCACTGTGTGCGTGTGCGTGTGCGTGCGTGCGCGTGTGTGTGTGTGTGTGTGTGTGTGTGTGTGTGTGTGTGTGTGTGTGTGTGTGTGTGTGTGTGTAAAACTTCACTGTGCGTGTGTGTAAACCTTCACTGGGGGTGTGTTGTGTGTATACCTTCTCTGGGTAGTTCTCCATGTGTGCGTATGGTGAATACACACCTTCTCCGCGACCTGCCGCACGGACTGCACACTGGTCCCGTACAGGTGTCCGTTGTACTGGCCGGCTTCGATGAAGCGGTGCTCCTGGATGTCCCGCTCCATCTGCTCACGAGAAACTACGAAGTGATAATCCCGAGCGTCTACCTCGTAGTCCCGCTTCGGCCGCGTCGTATCTATGACAAATAATACACTTCAGTTAGAGCTGGACTCAATCTCCAAGATGTCTGCCAGTGGTCTCTCCAACATGTCTGCCAGTGGTCTCTCCAACATGTCTGCCAGTGGTCTCTCCAACATGTCTGCCAGTGGTCTCTCCAACATGTCTGCCACTGGTCTCTCCAACATGTCTGCCACTGGTCTCTCCAACATGTCTGCCACTGGTCTCTCCAACATGTCTGCCACTGGTCTCTCCAACATGTCTGCCACTGGTCTCTCCAACATGTCTGCCACTGGTCTCTCCAACATGTCTGCCAGTGGTCTCTCCAACATGTCTGCCACTGGTCTCTCCAACATGTCTGCCACTGGTCTCTCCAACATGTCTGCCACTGGTCTCTCCAACATGTCTGCCACTGGTCTCTCCAACATGTCTGCCACTGGTCTCTCCAACATGTCTGCCACTGGTCTCTCCAACATGTCTGCCACTGGTCTCTCCAACATGTCTGCCAGTGGTCTCTCCAACATGTCTGCCAGTGGTCTCTCCAACATGTCTGCCAGTGGTCTCTCCAACATGTCTGCCACTGGTCTCTCCAACATGTCTGCCACTGGTCTCTCCAACATGTCTGCCAGTGGTCTCTCAAACATGTCTGCCAGTGGTCTCTCAAACATGTCTGCCACTGGTCTCTCAAACATGTCTGCCACTGGTCTCTCAAACATGTCTGCCACTGGTCTCTCAAACATGTCTGCCACTGGTCTCTCCAACATGTCTGCCACTGGTCTCTCCAACATGTCTGCCACTGGTCTCTCCAACATGTCTGCCCCTAGCCTCTCCAACATGTCTGCCACTGGTCTCTCCAACATGTCTGCCAGTGGTCTCTCCAACATGTCTGCCACTGGTCTCTCCAACATGTCTGCCACTGGTCTCTCCAACATGTCTGCCACTGGTCTCTCCAACATGTCTGCCACTGGTCTCTCCAACATGTCTGCCACTGGTCTCTCCAACATGTCTGCCACTGGTCTCTCCAACATGTCTGCCACTGGTCTCTCCAACATGTCTGCCACTGGTCTCTCCAACATGTCTGCCACTGGTCTATCCAACATGTCTGCCACTGGTCTCTCCAACATGTCTGCCACTGGTCTCTCCAACATGTCTGCCACTGGTCTCTCCAACATGTCTGCCACTGGTCTCTCCAACATGTCTGCCACTGGTCTCTCCAACATGTCTGCCACTGGTCTCTCCAACATGTCTGCCACTGGTCTCTCCAACATGTCTGCCACTGGTCTCTCCAACATGTCTGCCACTGGTCTCTCCAACATGTCTGCCACTGGTCTCTCCAACATGTCTGCCACTGGTCTCTCCAACATGTCTGCCACTGGTCTCTCCAACATGTCTGCCACTGGTCTCTCCAACATGTCTGCCACTGGTCTCTCCAACATGTCTGCCACTGGTCTCTCCAACATGTCTGCCACTGGTCTCTCCAACATGTCTGCCACTGGTCTCTCCAACATGTCTGCCACTGGTCTCTCCAACATGTCTGCCACTGGTCTCTCCAACATGTCTGCCACTGGTCTCTCCAACATGTCTGCCACTGGTCTCTCCAACATGTCTGCCACTGGTCTCTCCAACATGTCTGCCACTGGTCTCTCCAACATGTCTGCCCCTGGTCTCTCCAACATGTCTGCCACTGGCCTCTCCAACATGTCTGCCCCTGGTCTCTCCAACATGTCTGCCCCTAGCCTCTCCAACATGTCTGCCACTGGTCTCTCCAACATGTCTGCCAGTGGTCTCTCCAACATGTCTGCCAGTGGTCTCTCCAACATGTCTGCCAGTGGTCTCTCCAACATGTCTGCCAGTGGTCTCTCCAACATGTCTGCCAGTGGTCTCTCCAACATGTCTGCCAGTGGTCTCTCCAACATGTCTGCCACTGGTCTCTCCAACATGTCTGCCACTGGTCTCTCCAACATGTCTGCCCCTAGCCTCTCCAACATGTCTGCCAGTCGTCTCTCCAACATGTCTGCCAGTGGTCTCTCCAACATGTCTGCCAGTGGTCTCTCCAACATGTCTGCCAGTGTGGTCTCTCCAACATGTCTGCCACTGGTCTCTCCAACATGTCTGCCACTGGTCTCTCCAACATGTCTGCCACTGGTCTCTCCAACATGTCTGCCACTGGTCTCTCCAACATGTCTGCCACTGGTCTCTCCAACATGTCTGCCACTGGTCTCTCCAACATGTCTGCCACTGGCCTCTCCAACATGTCTGCCCCTGGTCTCTCCAACATGTCTGCCCCTAGCCTCTCCAACATGTCTGCCACTGGTCTCTCCAACATGTCTGCCAGTGGTCTCTCCAACATGTCTGCCAGTGGTCTCTCCAACATGTCTGCCAGTGGTCTCTCCAACATGTCTGCCAGTGGTCTCTCCAACATGTCTGCCACTGGTCTCTCCAACATGTCTGCCACTGGTCTCTCCAACATGTCTGCCCCTAGCCTCTCCAACATGTCTGCCAGTCGTCTCTCCAACATGTCTGCCAGTGGTCTCTCCAACATGTCTGCCAGTGGTCTCTCCAACATGTCTGCCAGTGGTCTCTCCAACATGTCTGCCAGTGGTCTCTCCAACATGTCTGCCACTGGTCTCTCCAACATGTCTGCCACTGGTCTCTCCAACATGTCTGCCACTGGTCTCTCCAACATGTCTGCCACTGGTCTCTCCAACATGTCTGCCACTGGTCTCTCCAACATGTCTGCCACTGGTCTCTCCAACATGTCTGCCACTGGTCTCTCCAACATGTCTGCCCCTAGCCTCTCCAACATGTCTGCCAGTGGTCTCTCCAACATGTCTGCCAGTGGTCTCTCCAACATGTCTGCCAGTGGTCTCTCCAACATGTCTGCCACTGGTCTCTCCAACATGTCTGCCACTGGTCTCTCCAACATGTCTGCCACTGGTCTCTCCAACATGTCTGCCAGTGGTCTCTCCAACATGTCTGCCACTGGTCTCTCAAACATGTCTGCCACTGGTCTCTCAAACATGTCTGCCACTGGTCTCTCAAACATGTCTGCCACTGGTCTCTCCAACATGTCTGCCCCTAGCCTCTCCAACATGTCTGCCAGTGGTCTCTCCAACATGTCTGCCAGTGGTCTCTCCAACATGTCTGCCAGTGGTCTCTCCAACATGTCTGCCACTGGTCTCTCCAACATGTCTGCCACTGGTCTCTCCAACATGTCTGCCACTGGTCTCTCCAACATGTCTGCCAGTGGTCTCTCCAACATGTCTGCCACTGGTCTCTCAAACATGTCTGCCACTGGTCTCTCAAACATGTCTGCCACTGGTCTCTCAAACATGTCTTCCACTGGTCTCTCCAACATGTCTGCCACTGGTCTCTCCAACATGTCTGCCACTGGTCTCTCCAACATGTCTGCCCCTAGCCTCTCCAACATGTCTGCCACTGGTCTCTCCAACATGTCTGCCAGTGGTCTCTCCAACATGTCTGCCAGTGGTCTCTCCAACATGTCTGCCACTGGTCTCTCCAACATGTCTGCCACTGGTCTCTCCAACATGTCTGCCACTGGTCTCTCCAACATGTCTGCCACTGGTCTCTCCAACATGTCTGCCACTGGTCTCTCCAACATGTCTGCCACTGGTCTATCCAACATGTCTGCCACTGGTCTCTCCAACATGTCTGCCACTGGTCTCTCCAACATGTCTGCCACTGGTCTCTCCAACATGTCTGCCACTGGTCTCTCCAACATGTCTGCCACTGGTCTCTCCAACATGTCTGCCACTGGTCTCTCCAACATGTCTGCCACTGGTCTCTCCAACATGTCTGCCACTGGTCTCTCCAACATGTCTGCCACTGGTCTCTCCAACATGTCTGCCACTGGTCTCTCCAACATGTCTGCCACTAGTCTCTCCAACATGTCTGCCACTGGTCTCTCCAACATGTCTGCCACTGGTCTCTCCAACATGTCTGCCACTGGTCTCTCCAACATGTCTGCCACTGGTCTCTCCAACATGTCTGCCCCTGGTCTCTCCAACATGTCTGCCACTGGCCTCTCCAACATGTCTGCCCCTGGTCTCTCCAACATGTCTGCCCCTAGCCTCTCCAACATGTCTGCCACTGGTCTCTCCAACATGTCTGCCAGTGGTCTCTCCAACATGTCTGCCAGTGGTCTCTCCAACATGTCTGCCAAGGGTCTCTCCAACATGTCTGCCAGTGGTCTCTCCAACATGTCTGCCACTGGTCTCTCCAACATGTCTGCCAGTGGTCTCTCCAACATGTCTGCCAGTGGTCTCTCCAACATGTCTGCCAGTGGTCTCTCCAACATGTCTGCCACTGGTCTCTCCAACATGTCTGCCACTGGTCTCTCCAACATGTCTGCCACTGGTCTCTCCAACATGTCTGCCACTGGTCTCTCCAACATGTCTGCCACTGGTCTCTCCAACATGTCTGCCACTGGTCTCTCCAACATGTCTGCCACTGGTCTCTCCAACATGTCTGCCACTGGTCTCTCCAACATGTCTGCCACTGGTCTCTCCAAGAAATTCAGAACGAAGCAAGAGCGAGTTTGGATTTATAGAAAACTGAACAGATTTCAAAGGAAACAAAGTTCAGGTAACAAGGGACACTAAAACGAGGAGGACCTACGTGGGACGCAGGAGCCAAATTTCTCTGGGAACTCTGAGATGAGGTCGTCGTTGATGCGGTCCTTCATGGGTCCAAGGATGATGACGGGACGAGTGTAGCTCACTACAAACACACAGACACACAGCATCAGCCGTAGGTTCAGTGAAAGGGGATTCTTTTGTTAACAGAGTGGGACAGCACTGACCTTCCTGCTGGACCACGTTCTCGTAGGACAGCACATACTCCTCCGGTCCTCCTGAGGGCAGCAGAGGTCAGGTGTCAGGTCAACCCACTGCATTTCACTCATGTTGTGGTTTTTCTCTGATAAGTAGTTCCGTGGCGCAATAGAAGCTGAACAATGTAACTTTAAAACTACAACATTAGAAATGTATTAAACCCATGTCTAGTTCCTGGCTCTAAATCCTTCCATCATCTCCATCATCCTTCTATCCTCTGTCACAGGAAGATGAAAGAGGTCCACCCTCCTCACTCGGCCAATCAGCTCCCAGCCCAATGAGTCAAATAGTGACTCATTGTAAGAGATAACATGTTTTCTGATATGATGACGACTTGTTTTCTCATAAAATGTTATTCAAACATGAGTCTTTAGTTTCACTTCATTTGTAATGAAACAGAAGAAGTCAAGCACCCCAACTTTAACCAATTAAACCAGACAACATTAGCCTCGTTTCCACCATCTCTACTCTAAAACTCTAAAACAGGGATTTAGTGAGTGTATCTTTTTTGCCTCAGACTGGTCTCTTGGCGTGTGTGTGTGTGCATGTGTGTGCATATGTGTGTGCGTGTGTGCATATATGTGCGCATATGTGTGCGTGTGTGTGTGTGTGTGCATGTGCGTGTGTGCATATGTGTGTGTGTGCGTGTGTGCATATGTGTGTGTGTGCATGTGCGTGTGTGCATATGTGTGTGTGTGCGTGTGTGCATATGTGTGTGTGTGTGTGCGTGTGCATATGTGTGTGTGTGTGCGTGTGTGCATATGTGTGTGTGTGTTTGTGTGTGTGCGTGTGCGCATATGTGTATGTGTGCGTGTGTGTGTGTGCGCGTATGTGCGTGTGCGCATATGTGTGTGTGTGCGTACTTACGGTAGCTGCTCTCACTGTCGCTGGCGTTGGACGTCACATGTTCTGCAACAACAAACAATATTATAATAATATTATAATCACAGAGACACATGCCTCTGACTGTGATTATAATATTAGGAGGGGGGAGGGGGGGAGGAGAGGAGAGGAGTGGGAGAACAGGGATCCAAGTAAAAGTCATAAAACATCACAAACAGATGTAAAACATGGCAAAAGACCTACAACGTAATTAAAGAAGAATTGTGACGCGTCACTTGTGGTTTTTAAAAGGTACAAGACTGTTAACTTTGTCATGATTCAAACTGTGGAATAATATGTTTATAGAATATTATATTTCAGTAGAAAATATATGTCACATTAAAGGTTTAAACACTTGCTGAGAAGCGAGAGTGCTAACCACTCAGCAAAACAATATCCTATGATTTAATTAAGTCACCTTTGGATTTCATCTGTGAAATAACCAGTTAAATAAAACGTTTTGAACTCGACATGGTTAAAATCTGATGCGCCTGTGCTCAGGGCTCTCCTCCTGAAGCCGTTTATCGTCCAACAATTTTTAAAATTTCAATCCATGTTTCAATAATTTAATGGAGATCTCACAACCACCAACAAAAACCCTATTTCCACCGATCCGAGTGGACCAGTCTCTGATTGGGAGTGTTTCCCCTGGTTCTGTTTAACCAGTACCAGGTCCTTCTTTAGTCCCTCCTGGTCCTGGTTCTATCCAGGCCCAGCTGGTACTACAGTGTTCTGACTGACAGTGATAGCGGTCACAGTGCTGCTGGAATACACCAAGGAATTTATCTGGTTTGTTGTGAGTAGGTTACAAGGATACGGCACCAGATACTAAAGTGTGATGGAAACAAAAGCAGGTAGAGACTGGTGGAGAGACTGGTGGAGAGACTGGTGGAGACAATCTCCCATCTTTTTAACTTTCAAGTACAACTACACGTGTACGTACCTGTTACTTTATAATATATTTAACCAATAAGATCTGCTCATAGCAGACCCTGATTTTGAGAAGAAGAAATTATTGAAGTTCTAGTGTGGACAGAGGACTTACTGTGTCCTCTGGAAAGAAGCTCTTCGCACAGGTCCTGCGGTCAGTGTGTGGACAAAACACAGTTATACAGAGAAAGGGAAGGAGGGGGAGGGGGAGGGGCACCCAAAAAACAGCAGAGAACCCTCCTCCTGCTGTCCGCTTAAAGAACACATATGTTGCATTTTGTCTGAACAATAAACACACATGTGTGATAGAAATTATTAGAAGCAGCAAGAATTGATTTCACAAAATTCAAAAGGAGTTATCTGAATGTTTTTTTTTATTTTTATGGAACAATACAGCTTTGTTTTGCACAGTTTTAGTGGCTTCTGTAGAGCAGCTCTCTCTACATCTTAGTCTGACGATTCATAAACATTTTAAATGAGGTTTTTTCTGCATAAAATGTGTCCTTTAACCACTTTTAAGGAAGAGGAGGATTCTTTTGCCGAGAGAGAGACAACTGTGACATCATCCTGCCGCTTCAGTCAAACCGCTCGTCTGTATGTGCGCGCTTGTATGTGCGCGCTTGTGTGTGCGCGCTTGTATGTGTGCGCTTGTGTGTGTGCGCTTGTGTGTGTGCGCTTGTGTGTGTGCGATAGTGTGCGTGCGTGTGCGGCGCGTGCTACTTACGCTCCACGTCGCTGCTCTCCTGCTCGCCCGCCTCTCTGCTCTTGTAGAAGGGGAACTTTCGGCTAAACGGGTTCTTTCTACGCTTGTCATTGAGCGACTGGAGGTGGACATGGGACAGAAGGACACACAGGACACACAGGTGAGCCCGGCGCGCCCTCTGAGCCTCTCTATCGTTTTATTACATAACAGAAACATTAACTTTAGGCTGCGGTACGTGATAAACATGTTTGTCCCAACAGAAAGAAACATATGTGGTTTGCGTCTCGTTAAAACATGAACTAATGCTGATTGGCTGAGTGAGGGTGGTCCTCTCTTTGTCACTTTTCTGTCTGAAAAAGCTGATCTAAAATGAGGCAGAGGCCAGAGTAAGAGGCCAGAGTAAAGCAGAGCAGAGAGTAGGGCTGGTGGAAACGGGGCCAATGTGTGTTATCAAAAATGGGCGATTGTTTTACACTTAAACACTTATGGGGCTTTCAGACCGCCAACACTGAAACGCTGAAGCCCCGCTCACAAGACGCGCATTCTCTAGTTTTCAGACGCAGAGGACTTCACACCAGAACGTCCTGACGCGAGCCAGAAGTACCGGAAGTAGCCGGCCGGCTCTAATGCTAACAGAGGTATGCTAGCGGCTTCTTGTGTACAGATCTTCTCCAATATGCAGCTTTGCAGCGTGTCTTTGCTCACAGACATTCCACAGGCTTTATATAACAGCAGTATGTGTTCACGGAGGTGCGCCATACGTTTTTTCTTATTATTAAACGGTATTTCCGCATCGGCGAACACACTCGAAGCAGTTGCAAAAGGTCACGGGAGCATGACAACGCATATTTTCACAAGCACAGAGTCCCCCATTGTCAACCCTGGTTTGAGTTCTGGTGAAGCCTGGTATAGCTCCTGTTTTGGCTGTTTATGAGTATTTTCAGTCTGCTCGCTCAGTCCGCTAATGTCCCCGTGACCACTTTGCTGCTCTCTGATTGGTCGCTGCACGAACGTCCCGAGGAAAGGATGAGCAGAATCCATCTCCTGTGGGCGTAGATTTTTCGCCCCTGCTCCTCCCCTTTCACTTTCCCGCCAAGTCCGTGCGTCATTATTGAACAGTCCGTCCGTGCGTGCCGAGAGGTCCGTGCGTTGTGACGGTCGAACGCGCGCCACCATAGACTTTGCATTGAAACCCGACGCAACGCATGGTCCGGTCTGAAAGCACCATAATACACGTTTTAGAGATTTCATGACATTTTGAAGCAACTGTGGTTAAAGTTGTCATTCAACAATATGCACAAGCCAGTACTTTTCCACAGCATGTTTTGATTTCTGAAGGCCAAGCTACTGGCATTGCGGCAAAAAGCTGATTGGAGGATTCCATTCCTCCGTGCTGTATATTACCACTTGCAGTCTGTAACATCTGTGTTCATCCTGTCTCTACCATCAACAATAAAACATGTCTTCTGTCTGAACTAAAGACACGATCCCAGACTTTGTCATCTTCTTCAACGTGACATCTGAATTTTGCGCATACATAAATAAAAGTGCTAAAAACAGCTCTTGAAATGCAACTGTAACAGGTCTGGGATCAGTTACAAGAAACTCTGGATTCTGTTGGGACAAACCAACATAAATAATGTGGATCTCGCTGGAACAAGACCGAGCTCTGCAGGTAAACATGACGCCACTGACCTCACACGTGACGTCATTCCTCTGACCTCACACGTTCAACACGGTGGGAGGAGTTAGTGGATGCATCAGGCTCATGCAGACGTGCAGGCCGTACGTACTAACGAGACTGAAACTGCTTTAGAGGCGAGCGAGAAGGCGAGCGAGAGGGCGAGCGAGAGGGCGAGCGAGAGGGCGAGCGAGAGGGCGAGCGAGAGGGCGAGCAAGAAGGCGAGCGAGAGGGCGAGCGAGAGGGCGAGCAAGAAGGCGAGCGAGAGGGCGAGCGAGAGGGCGAGCAAGAAGGCGAGCGAGAGGGCGAGCGAGAAGGCGAGCGAGAGGGCGAGCGAGAAGGCGAGCGAGAGGGCGAGTGAGAGGGCGAGCGAGAGGGCGAGCGAGAGGGCGAGTGAGAGGGCGAGCGAGAGGGCGAGCGAGAGGGCATGCATGAGGTCAGGAAGCAGCGGAGAAGAGGTGGAGACTGGGGAGGCCACATTATTGAGGCTAAATGTGAATTGATAATCGGTTTAAAAAACGGTTTTATTCTTTGTTTCACTCTGGACGGTGAGTTCTGTGAGAGGATGTGGTGAATGTGGTGAACGTTCAAACTCCAGGGTGAGGTGGAGGTCGCCCCCTTCAGTCACCTCAGGGAATAACTACTGCTGGAAACGGGCACAAGTGAAACAAACTTGCGAGTCTCCTCGCTCCACAGGGGGCGCTGGTGAGCAGATGGGAGAGGGTGATGTGCAGGGTTCTCAGCCCAGGTAAAAACATTATAAACAATGACATCACATGTGGAGCTGCAGGTTTTCACTGCCGAAGACTGTGGCGTTTATGACAATATTATATTTGTGAGATTCTATTGTTTGTGAATTTCTTCTAGAACGAGACACACGTGGCTCCCCGAGCGGGTTTGACTGAAGACTTCTGCATGCAGTTAATGTGTAGCTCAACACACACACAGACACACACCTAAGTATTGGCAAGCATTAGTTCAGTAGTGTCATGCAGCTCACTCCATCTTTTCTCCAGAAATGGGACGAACACAAAAGCAAAGTTCTTTTGGACCAGACTGATTTGGGGACATGGATTAGCTTTTAGTGATTGAATTTGGCTTTTGACATGTCAAAAGTTCTAATTTTAGTCCGAGATCATATGAAAATGTGCCCTGGTCCCATTCCTGGTCCCATTCCTGGTCCGAGTCATGGTCAGAGTCATGGTCAGAGTCATGGTCAGAGTCATGGTCAGAGTCATGGTCAGAGTCATGGTCAGAGTCATGGTCAGAGTCATGGTCAGAGTCCTGGTCCGGGTCCAGGTCCGGGTCCTGGTTTAAATGTGCTGCGGTTATGTCCCGTTTCTGAAATTTGTCACATTCTTTCAGTAGAGCCAGGTCTAAACCAGTAAACACCCATGCAGCCCCCACTCAGCCCTCCCCCTTTCCCCCCTCTCTCACTCACCCCTCGGTCTCTGGACTTGGGGATGAACTTGACAGTCTTTAACCTGGCTCGCTCCTTCTTCTCCACTCTGATACAAACATGAAACACATATTGGGGTCAACATTCTCCCATGATGCATTCTGATTCAAAATCTTTTATTGATGTTGCAATAACAGCAGACAGTCTTTTCGGGTATGACTCTACAAGCTCTGCACTTCTTGAGACCAAGTTCATTCCTCTTTACAAAACAACTGAAGCTCTGTTAGATTAGATCGACAGCGTTATAATAGCAGTTCTCAAGTCTTTCCACAGATTTTCTGATGGATTCAGGTTTGGACTGTGACTGTAAGTCATGAATATGTTTTGTTTTAAACCCAGTTCCCAAAGCCTGACTCTCGCCAGATCCTAGTTGTTCGCTGAGCTCCCCACAAGGATCTGGGTTTTTTCAATAGGAGATTGTCATTGGAATATTGTTCCAATGACAAGTTGTCATTTGTGGCTAGATACTGAATATAGTATACTGAAAGGTTAGCCTAAATGCTCTTAAAACCCACATATCACAACATAAAGCCATCAACATCTAGCCTCAAATTAAAAGTGACAACCGTGTCTTAATTCCTTTGTATTTAAAATTTTAAACTTTATGGACTTTATGTCCGCCATCTTGGTTTGCATTACATCATAAACAGCTGAGGAAGCGTATTTTGAGAAGGCAGTGCAAACCAACGTTACACTGGCGATCCTGATTGGTTTATTATTTTTTGCAATCATTGACGTTGATACCAGACCCTTGTGGGAGCACAGCAAAACGCCTCCGGTGGAGCATTGAAGAACTACAAGGGTCTGGAGAGAGTGAAGAAAAGCTGCCCCATAGCATGATGCTCCCCCGGCAGATTTGACACTAGGGATGGTGCATTCTGACCAAAGCTCGAGTCACAGAACTTCTGTATTTATAGTTTATTAAAGCCTCGTCACCTTTCTTCAGACTAGACAAAAGTTTGTTATGTTTATTGCCCTTTAATAATGTTGTTCATGTTATTATGTGATTGTATGTTTACGTAATATATTATTGACAGCGTCACCAATACATTCAATATTTTTAATAGAAATAAAATTAAAATTAAAAATTCAGTTTTCTCAAACCGCTTCTGAATGGAACCTGTGGGTTCTTCTGTACTCTTTGAGGATACAAAGATTACAGAATCCTTTTACAGGATCCTTTATCAGGATTGTCCTGATAAAAATGGCTCCAGCTTGTGTTTAAACCGGCTTCTTGTGCATCAAGGCTAACACTGTGGTGATGTCACACTCGGTCAGCCACTCTTGATATAAAGCGTTGAACCACAGCTTACCGTCTCTTGCTCGGGATCACCCCCACCTCCTCCGCCTCCCCCTGGCTGCTCAGGTGCCTCGCCTGCCACCACTCGTCATCAGAGGCGTTCATCACGTGGAGGATGTCACCAAAGCTGAAGTCCAGACCCTGACTGGGAAGACCCGAGTCCCGGGACTTATCGTAGTCGAACAGAGCCCTGAGAAACAAGCAATATACAGTTACGAGAGACCCGAGAGAGATAGACAAGAGAGAGGCTAGAGAGAGAGACAAGAGAAAAGAGTGACCAGAGAGAGACCAGAGAGAGACACCAGAGAGAGGGAGACCAGAGAGGGAGAGACCAGAGAGAGAGAGACCAGAGAGAGGGAGACCAGAGAGGGAGAGACCAGAGAGAGGCTAGAGAGCGAGACCAGAGGGCAAGACCAGAGGGCAAGACCAGAGAGCGAGACCAGAGAGCGAGACCAGAGAGCGAGACCAGAGAGCGAGACCAGAGAGCGAGACCAGAGAGCGAGACCAGAGAGCGAGACCAGAGAGCGAGACCAGAGAGCGAGACCAGAGGGACAGATCAGAGAGAGAAGGACCAGAGAGAATGACAAAAGAATGACATGTGAGCTATCTTGACAATGAGTATGCCGCTGATCAGAGTGAGCAGTTTTTGTGAATTGTGAAAATGTGGATTTATAGACTTCAAAAGCAAAAAAGTTCAGGATGACAAGTCACTCTAAAAACTCCACAAAATCCTCCTTTGTGAAAGCTGAAGGTTCCCGTCTCTGAAGACAGGTCTGTGGGGAATCTCCTTACAGCCCGTGTGGATTCAGACTGCAGTAACGTGGGTGGCCTCTAGTCCACATGGAGCCGTTTAAGCAGGACGTGGCCCCTGAATGAGCTTACCTGACGTAGAGCGACCTCTTGTGGCTGGTTCGCAGAGAGCCGGAGCCCGAGCTGATGCTGCTGTTCATCATCTGCTCCCGGAGCTCGTGGATCTTGGCCTCGAAGCGACTGTACTCTGCACACAGCACAAGAGGGCGCACTCAGGCTGGGGTCCCACACTCTGCTCCCTCAACCACACAAGGAAGTCAGAGTCATGAGCCTTTTGAATCACCGTCTAACTCGTAATGAAAAAGTAAAACATAAAAGTAAAGAAAAAATCTAAACCTGAAATTCTGATATATAAATACACACAAAAGAATTTTAGCAGAGCAGATCGTGAAGGTCGTGAGGGATGAGATTATATAGTAACAGTAGTATTAAGTGGGATCTACAGCCTCAGTCCTGGGTCTACAGCCTCAGTCCTGGGTCTACAGCCTCAGTCCTGGGTCTACAGCCTCAGTCCTGGGTCTACAGCCTCAGTCCTGGGTCTAGAGCCTCAGTCCTGGGTCTAGAGCCTCAGTCCTGGGTCTAGAGCCTCAGTCCTGGGTCTAAAGCCTCAGTCCTGGGTCTACAGCCTCAGTCCTGGGTCTACAGCCTCAGTCCTGGGTCTAGAGCCTCAGTCCTGGGTCTACAGCCTCAGTCCTGGGTCTAGAGCCTCAGTCCTGGGTCTACAGCCTCAGTCCTGGATTGACGGTTTACAACATTTTATGATTATAGAGTAACAGTTTTCAAAGCTGTTTTTTTATTTGACCAATATTAGACTAGGAAATTGTTAAAACATTTTGATCTGAAAGTCTGCCCTCTGGTCTGTACTGGTGCAGAAGTAGAGCTTACCCTCTGGTCTGTACTGGTGCAGAAGTAGAGCTTACCCTCTGGTCTGTACTGGTGCAGAAGTAGAGCTTACCCTCTGGTCTGTACTGGTGCAGAAGTAGAGCTTACCCTCTGGTCTGTACTGGGCCATGATGGTGACGCTCTGTCCTGCGTTCTTCAGAGCAGCTGCAGCCTGTTCGTGTGTGGCCCCCCGCAGGTCCACTCCATTCACCTGTGAGCAGAGCACAGCATGAGCCCACCCTACAGAGACCACCCTACAGCCCCTTTCCCACAGAGACCACCCTACAGCCCCTTTCCCACAGAGACCACCCTACAGCCCCTTTCACACAGAGACCACCCTACAGCCCCTTTCACACAGAGACCACCCTACAGCCCCTTTCCCACAGAGACCACCCTACAGCCCCTTTCACACAGAGACCACCCTACAGCCCCTTTCACACAGAGACCACAACATGAGACCACACTACAGCTTCTTTTATACAGAGACCCAGATACTCGAGTATAAAGAGCTTGTACCGAGACAAGGCGGTCTCCCTTGCGCAGCTCTCCGCACAGATCGGCCGGTCCTCCTGCCAGAATGAAGGAGATGAAAATGCCCTCTCCATCCTCTCCTCCCACAATGTTGAAGCCCAGTCCAGTGGCCCCGCGCTGGAGGACAATCCTACGGGGCTCTCTACACACATACACACACCCAGACACAGGTAAGTGTTATGCTTTGTCTCTTTGATCAGCAGCAGTGACCCACCTGGTGACATCATTATCTCCCACGATGCCTTTGGGTGTGGGGGAGAAGCGTCCCGAGGGTGCGGGAGGCGGCTGCACCAGGAAGTTCTGTCCAATGTGGTTTTCTGTGAGTGGAGGACGGAAGGCTGCAGGACAGACACACGGCCGAGTGAAGCTACAGGTTTAAATAAACGTGTACGCTTGTGTATGTGTGTGCGTGCTTGTAAGTAAGTAAGTAGTAAGTAAGTATTTATTTATATACCGCCTTTTCACTGCAGATCTGAGTCTCAAAGCGGTTTACAATTGTTAATTTTTTGTGCATTAGTCTCTCACTCCACACAGAGACAGGAGCGGGGCCAGTACAGGAGGCACATGCTAGAACTATTGGACATATTTTTAGTGGTAGGGGAAACCGGAGTACCCGGAGGAAACCTACGCAGACACGGGGAGAACATGCAAACTCCACTCAGAAAGGCCCTGGTCCGACCGGGATTCGAACCCAGGACCTTCTTGCTGAGAGGCGAGAGTGCTATCCACTCAGCCACCGTGCCGCCCCTTGTGTATGTGCTTGTGTGCGTGTGTATGTGTATGTGAGTGTCCTTACAGTTGGTGATGTCTGGAGGGCCGTAGTTGTCTGTGATGAACACACTGTTGGGTTTGGAAACCTTCAGATAAACGACGTCTGGAGTGTTCTTCAGAGCAGTGACCGCGAGTTCATGAGACACCTCCTCCAGACACGAGCTGTTCACCTGCGCTCACACACACACACACACAAAAACACAGTAATTTCTACTGGCTTTACTACATTTGTTTTACAAGGTCCTACAGCAGACTGTGATTCTCCCTTTCTTGAGCAGAAACAAGGTTTGTAAACCTCCAGACCCTGAAGCCCTGTGTATACTCGCACGCTGAGGTTGCGGTGGAAATCCTGACGTCACCTGATGTCACATGACCAACACAAGGATCACGCAAGACCCTTGCTCTACGATCCATGCACCCTCGGATATTTCTAACTACACAGACAGCAGCACAGAAGGGCTCTTTGGCTCTTGTCTGATTACTTTCTGGATGGAAGCATGGAGCGGCTGCGGGGGAACATGGACGAGACCTTCGGAGCAGATTGCTTCGTGCCTCGAAAGGGGCCGAAGGAAAAGCAGTTTGGGCTCATGGCTCAGAACATGTATATACTGTACAGTAATGTCTTTTGCACTGTCCCTGTGTCATTGTTTTAATCTGCACTTGTAGCTTATCGCGTCTGTTGCATTCCTCCTACACTTGTAAATAGTTAATGTTTGGTCTCAGATATTTATTTATTTATTTATTTTATTTATTTATTTTATTTTATTATTTATTTACTTATTGTTTTCTGCACAAATACACTTTAATTTCAACTGTGATTCTGTGAATAAAGACAATTCTTGTTGGAAACATAGTTATTATTAGTTATGAAACAATGAGTCTATAGAACTGTCACATTAACCTACGCCTACATACACATTAAATAAGCTCAAAAAGCTTGGTTCACCATTCTTTTGTTCTGAAGAGGAGAAAGTAGCTGTCGTAACTTTATAATGAGACCTTGCTTGGTGTCCCAGACAACTTCTGTGAGATTGCCATCATGTGGTTGTGGTGTGGGATTACAACATTCTCTTCAAAACCACGCAGGGGGGTACGCTCGAGTATACAAGCAACAGTGGCTGCGGAATCATCCACAGGTCCAGCGCAACCGCCAACGCAACCAGTGACGCCCAAGTTTACACATGCCCTGAGCATCTGTGTGTAGACCTCCAGACCCTGAAGATCTGTGTGTAGACCTCCAGACCCTGAGGGTCTCTGAGGTATGTGCTTATTTTGGTGGCGTCCGTGTGAAACCTTTGGGAATGGCTGGACTGGTGAGCACGGGGGCTCCACAGGGGACGGGGAAATGGGAGTGTCTGGTCACGGGTCACGAGGTCAGCCTCACCGCGAGCAACTTGTCTCCAATCTGCAGCCTTCCATCCTTGTGCGCGGCTCCTCCCTCTATGATCTTTGTGACATAGATGCTGTTATCTCCAGGAATGTGCTGGTTCCCCACCCCCCCAGCGATGCTGAAGCCCAGACCTGCACACAGGGAAGAGGGACACACACAGGGACAGGGACAGAGACACACACAGGGAAGACAGACAAGTAACAGACAAGTGTGAAGTGAAAGTAAAATGAAACATGATTCTGTTGTTATTTTGAAAAGTTGGGCCTGCACAAGTCTTCGTACCGCTCGGAGTGCATTAAAGCCGTTAAAACAGTCATAATGACTGCTGCATATTCACATCTTGCCCTGATGATTAAATAGAAGTCTCCTGTGTGTCATCTACTCTCAGTATAAATACAGATGTCCTGTGAGGCCTCGGAGCTGTGGTGAGTGTGTTGGTCACTAAACATTATCATGAGGCCAAGGAGCAACCAGAGAGGTCAGAGGTCAGCGATGAAGTTAATTATAATAATGATGCATTGGTTTTATACATCTGGACACTCAAAGATGCTTCACATGTCATTATACTTTCATTCCAAACACGGTGGTGAAAAACTACTACTGTAGCCACAGCTGCCCTGGGGCACACTGACAGAAGCGAGGCAACCAGTCTGTGCCATTGGCCCATTCGACCACCACCAACCATTCACACACACTAGGGATGTAAATCGGCGACCGTTTAACCGGTGGTTGACCGTCACAGCGTTAACCGGTCAAAGCTGTCGGTTAAAAAAGAGAAAAAGGGGAGAGGGGAGGTCTCTTAATAACGCTATTTTAAGCCCTATTTGCACGGTGTGACGAGCGGGTCTGTATCTAGCTGTGTGCGCCAATGTATTATAAACTCCGGGACGACTCTCACGCCGCACGAGCCACATATGCACACACGCACGCGCGCGCGCACACACACACACACACACACACTTTCCCCCTCTCCATACGTAACATCCACACGCATCATCTCTCCCCTCTGTTACCGTCAAAGTTGCACACTGGCGCGGGTCAGAACTGCATTGGAGCTTACATTTACACACACACACACACATATACATACACACACACATACATACACACACACATACACACACACATACCGGTCTGTCGCGCTCCTCTGTGTCACGGAGCCCAAAGGATTCGCGCAAATACGCGGCTTCAGTCAAACCACATGGAACATGTTTGTGTTTATGGTCCTCGGGATCAGCTCCACACACATCACTTGTATTTAAACTTTTATGAAGACCTGTGAGACGCGGCTCGTCACTCGCTGCTCTGACCATGTGAACGAGCCGTCGTTTGCTGCTAGAAAGTTTTGGTATTAACCCGCAGCACAGCAGAATGGGAAGATTAAAACAGCAGTTCTCTGTGCGCAAAGGTGCCGGAGCTGTTGCGGGTTTGGGCGCCGCTGTCTCAACTCTGATCCAGTAGAACGCAGAGCTGCACTTATGAAAAGTACGCGGCTCGAAATGGCTGTTATTTCAAAGAACGTGGACTATTTTAAACTACGCGGTTAACCGGTTTCAACCGGTTAATGAGGCTCGGTGGTCGGTCATGAAAATTCATAGTTTTTTACATCCCTAACACACACACCAGACTCATTCTAGGCAATGTGGGTGAAGTGTCTTGGACACAATGACAGTGTGGCACTTTACAGCCGCAGCTGCCCCACTGTGGCACCCGGTGTTCCCAGAGGTCTTCCATCACAGTCCTAACTAACTAACAATTCTCTTGTGCGTGGACTTTCAGTTACCTATTCTAAATACATTATTTTGTTTATGTGCTAACATAATTTTGTGCGAGTATGTGTGAGACGGACCTTTGGGTCCCTTGACCAGCTTGAGCTCCATCAGTTTGTCGTTGAGGCTCCTCCTCCTCCTGACGTAGAGCCGCACCACAGAGCCGGCGTCCTTCAGCGCCTCCACAGCCCGACTGTGGCTCACGTCACGAACACACACCTCGTTCACACGCAGGATCACGTCGTTCACTCTGGAACACACACATGCACAAAGGTCAGGACACACCTTGTTCACACGCAGGATCACACCGTTCACTCTGGAACACACACACACGCCAGGACACACACATGCACACAGGTCAGGACACACCTCGTTCACCCGCAGAATCACGTCATTCACTCTGGGAACATACACATGTCAGACAGACAAACACACACACGGAGGACACACACACAGCGCTGACCTGAGCCTGGCGTCCTGGGCCGCGGCTCCTCCTGGGATGACTTTGGTGATGAAGATACTGGGGTCGTCCCCGATGTGAGGGTTGTCGATGCCCCCTGCGATGCTGAAGCCGAGCCCAGAGTTCCCCTGCGCATCAACACACACACTGAGGCTGAGGACCATAGACTGTATTTCAGATGGACAGTGCTAACCCACTAGCTCAATGAATCCCACTAGGAAAGTGCTCATGGTGAAATAGTTTGGCTCCAACTTGCTCTGGCTCCTTTTGACTGAAGAGTTTGTCACACAAAATATTTTGGGCTTAAAAAAATCTGGTTAGTGCCGTCTGTTATCCTGGTTTGTATATTGCCATATTGTCAATGTAAACAATATATAACAGTATGTATATGACAACTGTAACTGCTCATATAAGGAAACTGGGTCCAGCTTATGTTCACATCAGGCTCTTCCATATTAAGGCCAACACTGATGTCACACTCTCTCTGTATTGGACTTACCCGCTCCAGGGAGATTTCCTCGTACTCGTAGTCCGCTTCGGTCCCATTTACCTGCAGAACAAGCCAAACCTCAGCTAGTGCAGACCACAGGTCTAGGCCAGGTCCAGACCAGGTCCGGTCTCCACACCTGGTTTAGGAAAGTCCCAAAACATACCAAGTCTTGTTAAAAACTCACATAAGGCGGAGAGTCCAGAGTGTCGGTGTTGACCACCACCGGAGCTGGATTCGCCTGTAGACAGAACAGAACACACATCTCAGTCCGACACACGCAGCAACAACAAACGGACGATTAAAGAGAAAAAAAAACAACCAGTCCTCGAGTGTGATCAGTTTGTGTTTCTTCCATTTAGATTTCACAAATCATCACCATCTTACACTAACACCACCACTACTGCTGTTATAAATGTAGGTCGCTGTATAGAAAGTGGAGTCCCGCCACTTTTCAAACTTTTGCAGCTTTTTTTGTATCATGTGTATTGTTTTTGTAAAAATTAGACACAGACATAGGCGCACGCACACACACACACAGACACGGTCAATAGCATTGATGTGACCTACATTCACCACAAGAGCAACCCCCCTCCACAGCTGTATGGCTATGGGACAGACTTAAAACATCACATCATGGAGAGTACAGAGAGACACCAGAGCAAGAGACCAGAGCAAAAGACCAGAGCGAGAGACCAGAGCGAGAGACCAGAGCGAGAGACCAGAGCGAGAGACCAGAGCGAGAGACCAGAGCGAGAGACGTTACGTGTGTTACACACCACCATACTTGGGGGGCTGTAATGAGAAGACCACAGGGCCAAACCCAGGTCAGGGGCCAAATAGAAGGGGTTTTCTTGTTGGAAAGTGTATTTTTTTTTTTTTATTACAAGGATAATTCGACAAAGGATTAAGTTTAATACAACATATACTTGGAGATTTTCTGGTAGATTTTGATAAACAAAATGAGTTCAGTGACTCAAGTGAATTTGATATCTAACAACATGTTGGGAAAAAATTATTAAGACATGGTGGTTTTTGTGAGAAAATTTGCGTTAAAATAATGTATAACAGGCCTTGGTCCATATTCACAGATTACACCAATGTTGCCAGTTAATCATATTAACTGAAAAATTGTTCAGGGGCCGCATCTGGCCCTCAGGCCTCACGTTAGACACCTGTGGCCACATACAGCGGTGTGCTCAAAGTTCATTTTTCAAACATTACTCCCCTGAAAACGTTCAAGATTCTCTTTCAACTAAACACTAAATAGAATCAGTTATAAATATGATACATTAGTGCAGCTATGAGAGTAGTTCTACACACACATAGATCCTCCTGTACCTGCGCAGGCAGCCGTGGGACCCAGGCCAGTCCGTCCCGGCGCACACCCACTTTTGCCGTGCTTTTGGTGGGGCTCTTTTTGACAGAGTCGCGCAGAGTGAGGAAGCGGCCGCGTGACCGCCAGGGCACCGTGCAGGACGTGAAGGTGTGCAGGGAGTCGTGCAGGTCTGCGGGAGGCTCCGGGACTCTGTGTGTGGGCGGAATCTGCAGCGGCTGTGGCCTGAGGCGAGGGAGGGAGCGCTCCGAGCCGGGGGCGAGCGTGGCCATGTGGGATCTCATCGCTCTGAGTTCCTGAGTCAAAGCTGAGGCTCCATGTCGTTATTGGAAGATGGTTTGTAATTAAGTTCTTCTTAACTTCGCAGCAGTCTTTGACCATAGACTTGGGATCGCCCCAGAAAAATCCCAAGGAATCTTAATAAATATTTACACACAAAAAAAGTAAATTTATATTTTTCTTTGATAAAAAGATTGCCGAGCTCCAGTTCTATTAACTGAATGACCTACACTATCTGTACACCGGGCCCTGGTTTATCACAGGGGTTATGTGTTCTCAAAATAACCCACAAAAAGTGAAATCCTTGAAGTAGCAGCTAATCACTGCGGTGCACACAAGCTACAAATGGTTGGTTCTGACTTGAAATAAAAAGGTAACTCATTATATACTAGTGATGCGCATGAGAGGCACACTGGGAAAACAGTTCACAATTTTTTTTCTTCAAATTGTCAATATAGTTATTTTCAAACCATTTCCTGTCATCCAAAATTAGACCCCACCTTCAGACATGTCCTAATTATTCACTGAGATGCATTTTTGAAGCATGTTTTGGCAACTTTAAGAGACCAGCCAGATGGCCAGGGTTAGCCACAGTTAGCTAGAGCCACATTAGAACATTAGCAGTTCTAGAATAAAAAGGTGTAAATTAACCATTTATCAAAGTTTACCACACATTTGCACGGGCACCTAACTCATTTTGTTCAAACACATGGAAAAAATAAGATCCATGGATCAGAACCAATTTTGGCCCAGAAATGTCCTGTTTTAGACCAAGTCCTGAAACTCTGGCATCAAGTATCACTAAAGCCGCAGTGGTACAGAAGCTCGGCCACCAGCAGCAAACAGGAACCATTCCAGAGTAACAAAAGAAGAAGCATCAAAGTCCAAACATCCGTGGTTATTCCAGTGGAGGCTCCACAGTGCGATCCAGGTCCAAAAGGCCGTGTGCCACTGATCCCCGCTCTGTCCCAGTGACAGTCTGAGTGGGAGGGGCTCAGAGGGGGCCACGCCACTGATCCGAGAGCATCAATAATGGACGGGCAGACGGTGACAGAGTGCAGGACCACGGCTCACAAACATCATGTGTGAATTTAATGGTAGAAAAGATGTGTAATGAAAACAGTGAACACCTCCCTTTCATTGGAGTTAAGCGGGTTTGAAAGCAGGACTAAAGCAGGTCTGAAAGCAGGACTAAAGCAGGTCTAAGAGCAGGACTAAAGCAGGTCTAAAAAACAGGACTAAAGCAGGTCTAAATCAGGAGTATAAGCAGGTCTAAAAGCAGGACTAAAGCAGGTCTAAAAGCAGGACTAAGTTTTGGAAATGTCTGCATCCTTCATCTGGATCAGTGTCTTTGATTTGAGTGTTATATAACATAATGTTCAGTGGTGAGTTTTCTGCTGACAAACCTGTGGAGTCTCATGACCTCATTAATGAGACAAAAACAAACGACAGGTGAATTAACTCCAACGTTGACTTGTTTCAATGAATGCGGCGCAAGTGAAATGTGGCCCTTGTGACGCTCTGAGTGCAGCCGCTAACCTTGGGAGGGGAGGCACACGTGAGCCTGCCATGGTCGCCTAGCAACAGCTGGCTCTCCACGGAGCGGGATAGCACACACACATGCAGGCACGAACGCACACACACACACACAAGTTTATGTTGGGCTTGTCAACATTGACTTTAAATACTAGATTCATGTATTGGAGTTAAAAACGGCTTCACGTCTGTTGGAGGAACATCGTACGTCTCCTTTAAAGCAACTGGTGTCAGGACCATTGCCCGTGCTCCCCTGCCCGTGCTGCCCTGTCCGCCCGTGCTCCCCTGTCCGTGCTCCCCTGTCCGCCCGTGCTCCCCTGTCCGTGCTCCCCTGTCCGTGCTCCCCTGTCCGCCCGTGCTCCCCTGTCCGCCCGTGCTCCCCTTGATTTAATATGAATAATTATGTTCATGATGGAATTCAATGAAGTGTAGATAAAATAACACCATTCACTGTAATCTTTTGTGACGTGTTAAACTTAAAGGCTAGTTTTCCTTTGATGATAATTCTATGGAATTAGTGGAGCATCTAAAACATCTCTCCTGGTCACTATGGTACCTCTAGTAAGTGTCAAAAGTCAGATTCTAGTTCAAGCTAATTCCTGGAACAATCCGCGGGACTGAAGCAGGACTAAAGCAGGACTAAAGCAGGTCTAGGGCAGGTCTAGGGCAGGTCTAAAGCAGGTCTAAAGCAGGCCTAAAGCAGGACTAAAGAAGGTCTAAAGCAGGCCTAAAGCAGGACTAAAGCAGGACTGAAGCAGGACTGAAGCAGGACTGAAGCAGGACTAAAGCAGGTCTAGGGCAGGTCTAAAGCAGGTCTAAAGCAGGTCTAAAGCAGGCCTGAAGCAAGACTGAAGCAGGACTGAAGCAGGTCTAAAGCAGGTCTAAAGAAGGTCTAAAGCAGGCCTAAAGCAGGACTAAAGAAGGTCTAAAGCAGGCCTAAAGCAGGACTGAAGCAGGACTGAAGCAGGACTGAAGCAGGACTGAAGCAGGACTGAAGCAGGACTGAAGCAGGTCTAAAGCAGGTCTGAAGCAGGACTGAAGCAGGACTGAAGCAGGACTGAAGCAGGTCTAAAGCAGGTCTGAAGCAGGACTGAAGCAGGACTGAAGCAGGACTGAAGCAGGTCTAAAGCAAGACTGAAAAACTGTCTCAAAGTTCCACATCTTTGTCAGCAGATATCTCTCTGGTCTCATTAGTGCCTCAAAGTTGTCTAGAAGTGGTGAAAATATTCAAAAACATGATGATGTTGACCAATAGAAAGGACTTCCAGACGTAAGAACAATAAGGCAGCTTTGTGAATCCCATCACTATCAAATAATGATCAGGGAAACCACCAGGAACATTTCTTTTGAACAAATGCCTTCGAAAAAGGTCGTCTTTCCCATAGACTTGTATCGGCACCTGCTGAGATACAAGTCTACAACATGTGACGACAGCACATCCATCTGAAATTACAACATTCAACCAGATTTGACAATTTAGGCTCGAGAAACGCAGACGTGAACACCGCGGACCGAAGCCCAGAACCCACGGATCGACGCGAGAATGTGTTTTTAAACCCCTACAGTCCACAATCCAATTCATGCTTTTGCTCGGAGTTCCGATGCGAGGGGCTGCGTATGCCTTGTGTATGTCCATGTGCGCGAGCCGAGAGGACTGACGCAGAGGCGGCGTGGGGGGGTCCTTACCGTCACCAGTCTGCGGTGAAGCCTCTTGGTCCTCCGCAGGGTGCCCACAATGCGGCGGCCCATCTTCTTGGCGTACCACACAGAGTTGAGCATGCTGCGCGACTGTGTGAGAGCGCGCCTGTGTGTGTGTGTGTGTGTGTGTGTGTGTGTGTGTGTGTGTGTGTGTGTGTGTGTGTGAGGAGGCGCGTGAGGCTGCTGCACTGAGCGGGGGAAGAGAGAGGGAAGGAGAGGAGGGGGGTCTGTCTCCCCTGTCTGCCTGCCTGCCTACACACACCCCCACCTAACCCCGAGAGGCGATAGAAGCCGTTCGGAGCGTTCAGGCGGGGGATCCTGGCGTTCTGAGGTGGTGCAGAGGCAGAGAGCAAAGGGGGAAGAAACGTATGTCTTCTGTGGTTAAACCAGAGAGACGAGAGAGAGAGAGAGACCTGAAAAAGACCAGAGAGAGACCATAGAGAGAGACCGGAGAGTTTTGAGCTGGTGCAGAGGCTAAACGCAAAGGGGGAAGAAACTGATGTCCTCTGTGATTAAACCAGAAAGAGACCAGAGAAAAACCATAGAGAGAGAGTGGAGAGTTTCTGAGGTGGTGCAGAGGCTGAGAGAAGAGTCTTCTATGACTAAACATTTGGGAATTTCGTGACTGAGCAGAGGTGGAAATTAAGTCTTTTAAATTAAAAGTCTCATGCTAATAAAATCCTTTTTTCTTGTTCCGGACTCGCAAAAATGTTTGGTGCCACTAGTTTCCACATGCATGCATTGTTAGCCTGTCACATCTGTAGTTTACCTTTTTCAGAGAGGGACCAGCGAGAGAGAGGGACCAGCGAGAGAGAGAGACCAGAGAGGCCAGGGAGAGAGATCAGAGAGACCAGAGAGAGACTAGAGAGAGAGACCAGAGAGAGACTAGAGAGAGAGACCAGAGAGGCCAGGGAGAGAGATCAGAGAGTGAGGCTTGAGAGAGACCAGAAAGAAAGAGACCAAAGAGAGAGACCAGAGAGACCAAAGAGAGCAGAGAGAGATCCTATCACATGTATCTTTTAGCATTTTCAGACAGAATAGTGAAAAAGTGGACCACCATCACTCACTGTGAGTCAAACAGTGACTCACATGGCTCTTTCGTATACAGAAGACGACATATTTCCTGATCAGATGAAGACAGAATGCCGTGGACTCTTTCTGTTGGACAAACCTCATGTGTTATTTATGCGGGAAAACTTGGAAGAAATACTTCAAGTTGGGGAACCTCTAAGTATTTTTTCCTGTTATCAGAACCTACTACTACCCAAATATCTTTAAAATGCCTAGTTACTTTGCATATGGCGAGACGACATCAAATTGAAAGTGACCATGCTTCTATGAAATTGTGGTTAGCCGTGCTTCTAACTTCAGATCAGCCTTCAGCTAACATGTCATACCATCAGGAGATTTGCGCTGTCCAAGAGAGGAGCAGGTATGGGCTGAAGCTGTGACAACAAAAGCTAAAGCTCTGGTGCAGATGTGGCTGAAGCTGAGAGAACCTTTCGTCTAATCAAGAAAGTCCCACTGAGATTTCAGAAAGGAGGGGCAGAAGTGGGGCCAGGGAGGGGTTTAGCTAGCGGAAACCGGAGAAGACACTGGTAGAACGTTCAAGTCCACACAGAAAGCGCGACAGAACGGCACGAAGCTCAAGAGGTCACAGTATCATACACAGAGGTCAGAATTGCACCGTGTTCCCCTTAACTGAGCTAAACCAGACCAAAGTGAACCAAACCACAGCAAAGAATATTTAGACAGGTGGAGGAGGCGCAGTTTATGATTGTTAAAGCAGGACTTACAAGGTCTAAAGCGGGTCTAAAGCAGGTCTAAAGCAAGTCTAAAGCAGGTCTAAAGCAGGTCTAAAGCAAGTCTAAAGCAAGTCTAAAGCAGGTCTAAAGCAGGTCTAAAGCAGGTCTAAAGCAAGTCTAAAGCAAGTCTAAAGCAAGTCTAAAGCAAGTCTAAAGCAAGTCTAAAGCAGGTCTAAAGCAGGTCTAAAGCAAGTCTAAAGCAGGTCTAAGGCAAGTGTAAAGCAAGTCTAAAAGAGGACTAAAGCAGGTCTAAAAAAGGACTAAGACAGGACTCAAGCAGGTCTAAAATAAAGGACTAAAACAGGACTAAAACAGGTTAAAAAAACATGTCTAAAACAGGACTAAACACAGGTCTAAAACAGGACTAAAGCAGGAGTAAAGCAGGAGTAAAAGCAGGAGTAAAAGCAGGCCTATGGGCCGGTGCAGGGGGTGGGGGTGTTTTAGCTGGAGGCTGAAGAGGGGGAGGAGGGTGAGGGGGGAGTGGTTTACCTGGATGGGGGGATAGGGGTTGGAGGAGCAGGAGGGCAGAGGGCTGTCGTGAGGCTGGGGGAACAGGGTGGAGGCTGCAGAGGCCGAGCTCTCCGACGGCGAGTCCAGAGCAGAGACGACCTACAGGGGGAGCACACTTCAGGCTACAGCCCCCGTCGCCGTGACGACACAAGGGCTGCAGGGGTCACCGCCACCAGGACCAACCCCATCACAGAAGGAGTCAGTTGGACTTCATTGTGCACTGTGTCTTTTTTACCCAAAGGAGCCGCTTGTATTTATAGAGATTCCTTCAGGGTCTAAAGCTCGGGTACGTAACTTTCTAACTACATAATCTATCATGAAATCCTCGCTCTCAAAAAGTTTTGCTTCTATGACTAGTTTTACCTGGTATTGGTCAGGTCCTGGCTGGGTCTTGATCTGGTCCAAGTCTTGGTCTATGTATCTTTGGCCTCTTTAAATAGCTTTTTCAGACAGAAAAAAAGAGGGCCACTCTTACTCAGCCAATCAGCTCTGAGCCCAAAGTGGGGATTGCCGGGGTCTTTCTCAAGTATGTAAAATATAAGTTAGACAGCATGTTGTAGCCTGGGGTTTTCAACATTTTACTTTCAAAACAACTGATTTTTTTTGGTACAAAATAATAATTTAAAAATATATGTAGCCAAGCTTTAAGTCAATACAGCTAGCACTACATTACTTCTGAGTTTCACACACTCTTTAATCTATGAGGAAAGAGGAGTCAAACTTGTGGAACTTTCAGGACACACACACACCATGTAAAGCATGCAGATGTTATAAGCACACAGCGGTTAGACATAAGACACAACAGAAGGTTTAACAGTTCATCAAACTGGTCAGCAGGGGGCGACACACAGCTTATATAAGCAGGAGCCTCTCTAAAGCCAGTGGAACTAGTGGAAAGCACTTTGATGGAGAAATGAACGCAGTGGAAAAACCCAAAATGCTTAAATGCTGAATATGAGAAGATTTGAGCAAAGCAGTTAGTGGAAGCACAATTGTCTTATTTGCCACCTGACCCTGAACACTCTGAAATACTCTTTGGCACCACTTGAATTTCTCACCAGTAGACTTTAAAAATGTTGTCCACAATATGAAAAGCAACCGACCTTCAAAGTTAATTCATAAAACATAATACATACAGACACACACACAATTTTGAACTTTAGTTGGCAGCATAAACAAATGGACAATGCTAACCTGCTAACTCAATGCTAACCCACAAAGAAGGGGAAGTGCTTATGGACAAAGTTTGGCTCCAACTCTCTTTGGCTCCTATTGACCAATCAGATGCCTTCATTCAAAGCTTGCCTTAACAACCGCCTTAGCAACACATCTGTTCTTGTTACCACGTGAAGTTAACAGTCGGGAAATAATGTTTGATGCTGACACTATGATGATGTCGCACTCAGTCAGTCCACTTCTAATCAGAATCATTTTTATTGTCTTGTAAGTAACAGGAAGTCACAGACTACAAAATTGCTTTGGCTCTCGGTGCTAACAAGTCAAAAGTAGAGAAGTAGAGAATGGAGTAAGAATCAACCTACATTAATAAATTATAGTTAATAAAGTTAAAATGATTTCAATTATTACTCTGGCTGTCAAAATCATTGCGTTAATGCACGTTAATTACATTTTTCATTAATTGCGTTTAAAAAAAATTGATGCTTTTAACGCATGTCCGAATGACCCGCCCATGTATCCCATAATATCACTCAGAATGCCGCGGACACGTGTGTCTGAGATGGCAACAGAGCAGGTAGTCCCTCTGGGAATTAAAGTTTTAAAAGAATACGCGCGTGACAGCGGGGCACTTGCTGTTGTTTGCTGTATGAACTAAAGTCCGCATCCTCCGTGGCCGCAGCGTTCTGACCTGGGGCAGCTGCGGCTGTTCTAGACAGCGGTTCTTTCCTCCAGCGGCTGTGAGCCGCTAACAACAACACGGCGAATGGCGCCGCGGTAACGTGGTCATAGAAGACCATACACTCACAGAACTGTTCTCTGCATGTTGTGTGTGTGTCTTTGCATAGCCTGTGCACGCATCTGCGTGCTGAAGCTGAACTATGTTGTGTCTCCTCCTGAAACGCAACTAAACCCGCTAAATTAAATTTGGGGTACGTGCATTTTCCCTTTCATTAACAGCTCATGTGCACCCTGCACATGGACTATTCCAACCACTCCCCTCAGGCAGGAGGCTGCGGTCCATCAGGACTAGAACCTCCCGCCACAAGAACAGTTTCTTCCCCTCTGCTGTTGGACTCTTGAACACTTCTTAACCTGTCCCCCCGCCCTTTATAAAGTCACTTTACTGCCCATCGTACGTCACTTTACTTCACTGTACTGCTGTCACCTTACATTGTGTGCACCATGTGCACTTGTATATTGTAAATAGTAATTGTATATTATATTTAAATGTATTCCTTAGAAGTGTTTTTTATTCTTTATTTGTATTATCTCTCTCTGACTGTTGCACTGAGCCAAAGCAATTTCCAAGTCTGACTTCCTGTTACTTACGTGGCAATAAAAATGATTCTGATTCTGATTACAATGCGATTAATCAACTAAAACATTTTAATTGTTTGACCGTCCTAATTATTACTATATACAATATGCACACAAAAGACATTATTCAGTGCAGTAGAGGGACGGCAGTAAAGTAATACACAGTCTATGGAGTGACAGGAGTGAGCAAACCTTTTGGCTCGGGCCAAAATGGTGTCTAATATTTGACAGAGGGGGTGGCACAGGACTTTTTGAGCCAGCATTGTATGCAGAGCACAAACCTTATAGTGGCACAAGTAAATAAATGTACAACCGTACCCCTTTTAAACGTCCAGAATATCCCGAATCCAGGAAGTACGTTTGTCTCAAAGAATACTCAAGATGCTGCATTTACACACTGTTTGGCACAATACTGGAAGGATACACTTACTGTGATTGCATCTGTTTTTAATACAATTGAAAGCATAAAATAAAATAAAAATCATATTCTATTGAAAGAGCATGATATATATTACTTTCAACCTTTGCCTAACAAAGTATTCAATCTCAATCTCCTCATTTTCTGTTCCAATGCGTACTTAATCACAACATGCACTTCCAAAATGTCCACATTCTTTTCTCATACCATAGTAGTCCATCTTAAACTCCTCGCAACCCTTTCTCAACCCGATACAGAAAAACTGGTCCATGCATTTTTTCTCCTCCAGACTGGACGACTCCTTGTCGGGATCTCTGGAGCCTGCAAATCCAGATCCAGACCTGTGCGGCTTGGGTCCTGGCGAGGAGGCGCAAAAATATGACCGCATCACCCCTGTCCTCTGCTCCATACATGCAAACTCTGCTACGGACTCGCCTCTGCCTACTACTCACTCTCTCACGCCACACACCACCTCACGCCGCCTCCGCTTGATGTCAAAATTCTCCACCCGCTGCCTCCACTATCCCAGGTCAAAGGTCTCCACCCACTGCCTCCACCCGCCGGGGTCTCTGCTCTTCATCATGGGAGACAGGACATTAGGTCGCAGCTCCACGCTTCTGGAATGTCCTCCCAGAAACTTCAGAGTGAGTGTGTGTCTTTAAAAGAGGCAGAAAAACCTTCCAGTGTAAGCAGCCCCATTAGGACTTTTATTTAACTTTAAACCCATTTTAGTTGTGGCAATTCTCAAGATAAATCTGAGGTATTATCTTGCATCAGTGAAGGGTTTTTTTGATGTTCAAGAAGCTGAACGTCTGCTGTCGTTTGGTTGAGCCAAACAACAACATATTCTGCGCCGATGTCCGGAGGTTTGGAAACGTGGCTTACTCAAAAAAGTTGCCTTGGTACTTTATTTTTTTCAATTCAAGATATCATCTGCCAAGTTTGTAAATCACCTGCCAACCTTTTTGCAGTAGCCGTCCATTCTTGCGTTGACAGCATGATAGCATAATTAGCATGCGTGCATTGGTAGCATTCTAGAATAGTTTGCATGCGTGCATAGTTAGCATGGGTGCATAGTTAGCATGGGTGCATAGTTAGCATGGGTGCATAGTTAGCATACTTGGTGGTAAAATGAAGCGGACATTCTACTCTTTGAACAGCTTCCTAGTAGATAACACATACAGAGTGAAAATATTTTGTTGTCCACTTTATCAAACACTTGGCGCTCATTGTAACAGAAGGGATCGAACGGTCACTGCGCAATCTTTTGGAGACATAGAAGTCACAAGATGAAATGAATGATTGATAAATGATTTAGATTCATCTTTATGGGACAAGTTTGGCAGGCCGTATTAAAAAGCCATGTCTGGTCTGGACTAATCTGGACTGGATTAGTCTGGTCTGGAACAGTCTGTGGAGGTGTACCTTGATTGGGGAGATGTGTGCGTGTGCCACATATCCGTGCACGCTCTCCACTTGGGAAAGGCTCTTCTGGGACACCTGCACCAGCTCCGGACTGTCCTCAGGGAGGGGGGGCGGGCTGGGGTCCTGAGGCGTGTCCTCCTCCTGTTGCCCGTACTTCTGTACCGGAAAAACACGAAACACGTCAGACACAACAAGAACTTGAGTTTTTCACATGTTCCGACAATGTCCCTTGTCAAAAAAACAAAACACCTGGAGTCGTGTTTAGCTCCATCCACGCTATTATCAAGAACTGCTGGCACACACATGTAGCTCCGCCCCTTCTGTCTTAATGTTCCCATCTCAGTCCTGTCAGTGGGATGTCATTGTACCACTATGACGTCAACAATTTTCGGCCAGAGAGCGAGACCAGAGAGCGAGACCAGAGAGCGAGACCAGAGAGCGAGACCAGAGAGCGAGACCAGAGAGCGAGACCAGAGAGCGAGACCAGAGAGAGAGACCAGAGAGCGAGACCAGAGAGCGAGACCAGAGAGCGAGACCAGAGAGCGAGACCAGAGAGCGAGACCAGAGAGCGAGACCAGAGAGCGAGACCAGAGAGCGAGACCAGAGAGCGAGACCAGAGAGCGAGACCAGAGAGCGAGACCAGAGATTTTCTCCGTGTTACAACACTGTTCCACTGTTTTTAGATCCATCCGCGCTATAGCACAAACATGTCCCTTCTGTCTAAAAGCTCATGTCTCAGTCCTGTATTAGTGTGATGTCATTGTACCACTATGACATCACCCTCAGAGTGGTTTTGTCGTTTTCTGCCTTAACTATCTTAAAAAACAGAAACATACAAACGGTAACTTTCAAATGAAAATAAAAAGAGCTCCTCTGGTGGTTTCACCTAAAACATGACAAATAAGTAAATTGTCTCTTTTTTGTAATGGCCAATAATAATGCGTAATTTGACTTCTCTACATTTGAGTGTGTGTGCAGTACATACATGAAAAACATACATTTGAAATGTTATCTTAGTTGGACTACAATGTGGTTACATAACACCCTGTGTGTGTGTAGGTGTGTGTATGTGTGCGTGTATGTGTGCGTCTGTATGTGTGTGTAGGAGGATGGCCCTCGCCTCCGTCTGGAAGCTGCTGTAGCGGCTAAAAATAGAACTGAGAGTGGGGGACCGTCCACAGAGGACTGAAGCCGGAGAACAGTCCTGGGTCTACAGCCTCAGTCCTGGGTCTTCAGCCTCAGTCCTGGGTCTTCAGCCTCAGTCCTGGGTCTTCAGCCTCAGTCCTGGGTCTTCAGCCTCAGTCCTGGGTCTTCAGCCTCAGTCCTTGGTCTTCAGCCTCAGTCCTTGGTCTTCAGCCTCAGTCCTTGGTCTTCAGCCTCAGTCCTTGGTCTTCAGCCTCAGTCCTTGGTCTTCAGCCTCAGTCCTTGGTCTTCAGCCTCAGTCCTTGGTCTTCAGCCTCAGTCCTGGGTCTACAGGCCGTTTTACCATCAGAGCGTGACTAAACAGAGAGCATTGGTAGCAACAACAATTATAACTGAAATTTCTTCAGCTTTAAGCCAAAATGCCTGCACGACAATTACCAAACTTAAGTAAAACCGTGGTGGTGGCGCCTGGCTGTGATCAGAGGACACAAGAGGGGGAGAATAGATTGTGTTCACATGACACACACACAAGAATGAGACCAGTGGAACTTTAACACACAAGCGTCTAAAGCAGGGGTGTCAAACCGGTCCTCAGTGGGCCGGTGTGGCGGCAGGTTTTAATTCCAACTCAAGCTGTTTTAACCTGAGGATTTGAGTTCCTTTCCGGAACCAGTTTGACACACCTGGTCTTAAGTAACATTTCTGGACATTGGTCCTCCCTCTGGCTCCTTTGTGTTTGTTATTATTGCATTTAAAGTGTTTGAACTGTTTTATTCTCTGTTGAGAAGTTGATCCACAACTTTGTAAAGTCCCCCGAGACGACTGCTGTTGTGATTCAGGGCGATACATAAAAATGTTGAATAGAATTGGTAGTTTTTGTTTCCTGAGGATTGTTTCAGGAAATACAGAGAAATGGATGAATCTGACTTTTGACACTCACCAATGTTACCGTAGGAACCTATTTAAAAGTTCTCCCAAAAGAGCTCCCACACACCGACATAAGCACAAAACTTTAATCAATCACAGAGCACCAACCCTATACAGAACCATGACTGGACCATGACAAAACCCCCCCCCCTCACCTTACATCCGAACATGAGCGACACGGTGCTGTTGGTGCAGGCCAGCTTGCAGTGGCACAGCAGCGGGCACATGCAGGTGAGCGGCCGGGGGCTCTCCGGGGGGCTGTTCTGGCTCTTCTGCCGTTCTCCCTCCTCCCCTGGGCGCCCCCCCTCCCCTTGCCCTCCTCTGCCTCCCCTCACCATCCGCCCTCATTCCATGGTCGCGCTGTGGCAGTGTTCCCCCCCGCGAACAGCAGCAGCCTCGCACTCCTGTGTCGGTGGCGGCGGCTCGAGTCGAAGACGCTGCCCCTCCCCCCTGCTGCCGCTGCGTGGGGGTTGCCAGGTTTGAGGGGTTATCTTTTTTTTGAAATGATAACAGCAGCAAATATGTGATCGCATGTGTTATACCAGAGAGAGAGATCAGAGAGAGACCAGAAAAAGAGATAGGTAAGACACCAAAGAGAGACCCCAGAGGGATCAGAGTGAGATCCAGAGAGACACCCCAGAGGGACCAGAGCAAGACCAGAGAGAGACCAGAGAGAGAGAGACCAGAGAGAGAGACCAGAGAGCGAGACCAGAGAGCGAGACCAGAGAGCGAGACCAGAGAGCGAGACCAGAGAGCGAGACCAGAGAGCGAGACCAGAGAGCGAGACCAGAGAGCGAGACCAGAGAGCGAGACCAGAGAGCGAGACCAGAGAGCGAGACCAGAGAGCGAGACCAGAGAGCGAGACCAGAGAGCGAGACCAGAGAGCGAGACCAGAGAGCGAGACCAGGAGAGCGAGACCAGAGAGCGAGACCAGAGAGCGAGACCAGAGAGCGAGACCAGAGAGCGAGACCAGAGAGCGGGACCAGAGAGCGAGACCAGAGAGCGGGACCAGAGAGTGGGACCAGAGAGCGGGACCAGAGAGCGAGACCAGAGAGCGAGACCAGAGATCACTATGCTTTCACTTTGTGGTGGTTGATCATGAAAATAAACTTTTGGTCGGGATAAATTGTGAAAAAGTTAATGGGTATAAAATCCTTATCAAGGCACTGTAGCCATTCTTCTTTTTTGATACATTTTGCCCATGAATTATATACAGATTTCCAATTGCAAAGTGCTCATGGACAAAATGTTGCTCCATATCACTGTGGCTCCTGTTGACTTCCATGTAAAAGAAACTCTTCGAGCTCAGTATGTGTCACACTCCCCCATTTTGGGCTTAAATCTGTGGTTTATCACTGTCCATAATTTATACTGTGATATTGTCTTTGCAAATCCAGATATGAGCCATAAAAAGGACTGACCAACCAGGGAAACTCCAGCTTGCCTTAGCAACACGTCTGTCCCTGTTACAGCACAAACTTTGCAGAACAAAGGCCCATATTAAGAAATTGAACAAAAACACTATGGTGATGTCACACTTGGTCAGTCCACTCCTAAAATGTATATTCTGTGTCTGTACAAAGAAAAAAGCGGTGAATGATGATTGCTTGTTTTCTCCCGCATTAAAATGGTCAAACATATTGGCAGAGCTAAAGAGAGCGTTTAGGAGGCAGCTGGAACGAAGCCAACAGTGGATTTTAAAGACAAAACCTTTAAACATACATTTGATGAATTAGAATTATGTTGAATATTTTTATAAATGAGAGAAAAGGCTGAAGACTCAAACCTGGCAACGCAGGGCCGGGTATTTATAGCCCGCTTTCTGCCTTAGCGCCGCCTCGGTTTGTTTTGGGTCTGGTTAAGTTTGTGTGTGTATATGTGTGCATGAGTGTATCTGCGAGTTTGAGTATACATGTGTGTACGTGGGCTCATAAATCAGTGTGTGCGTGTACATGTGTAGAAACAAAATAAGTGTGTGTGTCAGATCCTGAGCACACCACAGATTCTCTCCGTGGTCAGATCAGCAGACGAGAGCAGATCCTTTTGTTTAAAAATTATTAATATTAAAAGCAACAAATAGTACAATCCCTCTCGCCCTCTCGCCGGCCCCTCGCCGGCCTCTCGCCGGCCCCTCGCCGGCCCCTCGCCGGCCTCTCGCCGGCCCCTCGCCGGCCCCTCTCCGGCCTCGCGCCCCTCTCCGGCCTCTCGCCCCTCTCCGGCCTCTCGCCCCTCTCCGGCCTCTCGCCCCTCTCCGGCCTCGCGCCCCTCTCCGGCCTCGCGCCCCTCTCCGGCCTCGCGCCCCTCTCCGGCCTCGCGCCCCTCTCCGGCCTCGCGCCCCTCTCCGGCCTCTCGCCCCTCTCCGGCCTCTCGCCCCTCTCCGGCCTCTCGCCCCTCTCCGGCCTCTCGCCCCTCTCCGGCCTCGCGCCCCTCTCCGGCCTCTCGCCCCTCTCCGGCCTCTCGCTCCTCTCTGGCCTCCAATTCAGTTAATTTTCCACGTATTTTGGTCACTGATTTTTGACCACACGACAAATGGACCAACACTGAATGTTTGTGAGCTGCACATTTTGAGTGGCTGAATAAAACGGGCCAAACACTGGCCACACTCGGGGACTAAAACTGTCAACATGGTGTTCATTTGCCGTTTTTGTAAGAGGCCATATTTGGAATAGTTTTAATCCTGTACCTGAGTCCTAAAATATGACTTTAAAAACGAATACAAATATGAACACATTATAAATAATAATACTAGAGATACTAGTATTTCTAGTTTCATTGAATCTAGAGATACTCTTGACTGGCAGAAATAGTTTACAAAAAAAGTTTAAGAGTGCTGATAAAGATTGGTTGATGCTAATGCTAATGTGCTAAATGGATTATAGTTAGCAAAAAACGGAACATTTTCAATGTAATATCATAATGTAAGCAGTTCAAGTCTGGTTAGTTTGGGAGACACGTGTGTGCAGGTAGCGCCCTCTGGTGGATACTGCCTACAAATGCAAACACATGAAACCACAACTGTATTCTGAAACGGACTATTCTCTGGTCTGTCTGATTTCTTTCTCTCTAATAAGATTTCTGTCTCTCTCTTTACGGTCTCTCTTTATAGTCTCTCCCTCTTTATCAATTCACTCTCTCTGGTCTCTCTTTTTATGGTCTCCCTCTGCCGCCTCCCTCTGCCGCCTCCCTCTCTTAAAGTAAGTACCGGATGTTTACCAGTTTGGAGAGACAATACGACAACATAGAAGTCTGATAATACACATGCTTAAGACTTGTAGGGCAAGGCAAGTTCATTCATATAGCACCATTCATACAAATGTTTTGGGCACCAGAAGAAGAGGCTGCTGGTTCCATTTTGACAGTGTGCGTGATGTTGACCAGTTCTAAAAGTTGCCATTTTCAAAGCAAAGATGGAAATGTTCAATAGATCGTCTTTCAAGTTCAGATCATGACGTAACCACAACCAGACCCACACTCTCCTTCACCAAGTTGCACCAGAACCACCTCCCCAGGGCTGCACGTAACATCACAACTAAAGATGGAATTTTTTTGGTCACAATTGGCATATAGCAAAGACTGCAATTATTTAGGTTTGTAGCAAAGAAGGTCTCTCTCTTTCTGGTCTATCTGGTCTCTCTCTTCTCTGGTCTCTCTCTCTCTCTGAGGTCTCTCTCTGTAACTTGAAAATCTAGAAATAAGGTAGATTGAGATTTTGTCCAAAGTCGTGCAGCCCAGACCTCACCACACACAAACCCACCTCCAAAAAAAAGCATCAGGTCTGTTCCACATGGTTCCAGGAGAGTCGACCAGAGGAGGGGCGACCGATGGCCAAACCTCTTCACTACCTCAAGTCACAAACAGTATGTGTTTTGTTCCTATATAGATCTGTTACTTATTATTGTCTGGAAAAGGGAGCAAAGAAACATTTTATAGTTTAGTCCTGAATCTCGGACTCCTGCCTACAACATTATACGTTTCACACAGACCAGAACCAGTGCCTGCCAAGACTAGTCCCCATGGAACCAGCCTCAGTGCCCATGGAACCAGCTCAAGTCCCCATGGAACCAGCCCCAGTCCCCATGGAATGAGACCCACCCAGAGCCGACATGAACCCAAAGCAGATGTCCCTTGCAGCCCGACGTGTGGCACACGTGTTCTCTGAAGTGGCTTTAAAGGACGCATATCATGCTAAAATAATACATAAAGCAACCAAATTCTCTGGCCTCTCTCTGGCCTCTCTCTGGCCTCTCTCTGGCCTCTCTCTGGCCTCTCTCTGGCCTCTCTCTGGCCTCTCTCTGGCCTCTCTCTGGCCTCTCTCTGGCCTCTCTCTGGCCTCTCTCTGGCCTCTCTCTGGCCTCTCTCTGGCCTCTCTCTGGCCTCTCTCTGGGGTCTCTCTGGGGTCTCTCTGGGGTCTCTCTGGGGTCTCTCTGGGGTCTCTCTGGGGTCTCTCTGGGGTCTCTCCCTCTCTGATTTCCCCATTGTGGACCTATTAAAGCATCTCTTAATCTGATTTCTTAAGCTTGTATAAGAGAATAGCTGCACAATATATATTTGAAAATGATTTTTGTACTTTCGCCAATCACAGGCGCCTTAAACTGAATACTTCCACTTCAGAGCCACATAGCCACACGGGGGGCGCCCCGCCTCCACATGACGCACATGCTCAGTACTCACCAGCGAGCGCAGGATCTCCTGTAGGAGCGAACAGTTCTGTGTGCGCCAGCGTTCAGGACAGGGGAGAAAACAGTCAAAGCCAAGTCCAGATTTGAGACCACGAGTACTCTGGCCAGTCTGTCTCACTCTGCGGTCTCTCTCTCTTGGTCTCTCTCTCTTGGTCTCTCTCTCTTGGTCTCTCTCTCTTGGTCTCTCTCTCTTGGTCTCTCTCTCTGGTAAGTAAGTTTTTAGTAAGTAAGTTTTTATTTATATACCGCCTTTTCACTGCAGATCTGAGTCTCAAAGCGGTTTACAATTGTTAATTTTGGGCATTTGTCTCTCACTCCACACAGAGATGGGAGCGGGGTCGCCAGTACAGGAAGAACATGCCAGAACTATTGGACATATTTTTAGTGGTAGGGGAAACCGGAGTACCCGGAGGAAACCTACGCAGACACGGGGAGAACATGCAAACTCCACTCAGAAAGGCCCTGGTCCGACCGGGATTCGAACCCAGGACCTTCTTGCTGAGAGGCGAGAGTGCTATCCACTCAGCCACCGTGCCGCCTCTGGTCTCTCTCTCTGGTCTCTCTCTCTCTGGTCTCTCTCTCTCTGGTCTCTCTCTCTGGTCTCTCTCTCTGGTCTCTCTCTCTGGTCTCTCTCTCTGGTCTCTCTCTCTGGTCTCTCTCTCTGGTCTCTCTCTCTGGTCTCTCTCTCTGGTCTCTCTCTCTGGTCTCTCTCTCTGGTCTCTCTCTCTCTCTTGGTCCCTCAGGAGAGCGCCCCCTGTGGCGTACTGACCCTCGCACAGTGATGTGTGAACGCCTCTCATCTATTTTAATTCGCTCTATTTTTATCAGTGACTGAGCCGCTCCTCTCGCTGCAGAAGGAGATTGTCAAAAATAAGCTATTTTTAAAAAACCTTTGAACGAAGCTAAATCGTCCCATGGAGCAGAGTTTCAACATTTTTACACCAATACAACACTGTTGATTATATTATTATTTTAATGTTGTTAATACTCTAATTAGGTGAGATTAATGATTTAATAATGAATACATTAAATAAAACTCATCAATATAAAAATATAAGAAAATGTTGTATTGTTGTGAAAAAATTAGGCAAAAGCCCTGATTTTAGCCTCAGATCCACAGTCACTCTACATGGGTCTCCACATGGGTTTTTGAGTGGTCCTTTGCTAAACCAGGAGGGTCTAAGGACATTTAGTAGCAAATCTGGACAGTGGTCATCCCGCTCCCTATGGACCCTCCTACTGTATGTGTTTGTTAATATTGCATTTCCGGCGTTTAACCGTTTGATTCTCTGATCTGCTGTTGGTCAATCCACAACTTTGTAAAGTCCAGACTGTTGTTGTGATTTGTGGCGATACACAAATGAAAGTCTCCAGAATCGGGGTTCGTATGAAGCTCTCAAAGACCCCCACACAACTCAATGCAATTATACAGTTGACCACGTTACTCATCATGCTTGGTTCTTGTGGATTGTGTGTCTTTGAAGAAGCCCGTAGCACAGTTACTTCTACCTGGAGGCTGGTGCTCAGAGCCAGAGTGTCCGAGGTGACGCTGCTGTCCCACAAGTGCACAGGGGCCACCGGCTCCGGATCCTTCCCGCTCTCGGCCCATCGCTGGCTGTCCAAGAGAGTCACTTCATAAAACTCCTGGATATCTGTGGACCAGGAACAGTATGTGAGGAGCTGACAGAGTGTGACATCACCACAGATAAGCTAGCCGGAGAAAATTTGAGCTAGCAAGTTAGCATTGTCTATTTGTATACAGTCTATGATGTGGACACACCAACTGTTAGTTCTGTCTCCAGTTCCGATTGGAAACTCTGGTCTCTCTCTCTGGTCTCTCTCTCTGGTCTCTCTCTCTGGTCTCTCTCTCTGGTCTCTCTCTCTGGTCTCTCTCTCTGGTCTCTCTCTCTGGTCTCTCTCTCTGGTCTCTCTCTCTGGTCTCTCTCTCTGGTCTCTCTCTCTGGTCTCTCTCTCTGGTCTCTCTCTCTGGTCTCTCTCTCTGGTCTCTCTCTCTGGTCTCTCTCTGGTCTCTCTCTGGTCTCTCTCTCTGGTCTCTCTCTGGTCTCTCTCTGGTCTCTCTCTGGTCTCTCTCTGGTCTCTCTCTGGTCTCTCTCTGGTCTCTCTCTGGTCTCTCTCTGGTCTCTCTCTGGTCTCTCTCTGGTCTCTCTCTGGTCTCTCTCTGGTCTCTCTCTGGTCTCTCTCTGGTCTCTCTCTGGTCTCTCTCTGGTCTCTCTCTGGTCTCTCTCTGGTCTCTCACAGACCAAACACAAAGTGGGAAAGAGCATTTAGCCATCTGTTTGAGAGCTTGGATTACACTGGATTACAACATTTGACTGGAGCCAGATTGACAAGAATAAATCTAGAATCAGCCAATGTCATATTTAACACAGCAAGAAGCGAAAGGTCAATTTTTGTGTTTGGATCAGAAGAAGTGGTGAAGAGGCGGCGTTCATGTGACATCACAAAGAGGCATAACTCTCTGCTCTCCTGCTCTCCCTGCTCTGCGCGCTCTCTCTGCGCGCTCTCTCTGCGCGCTCTCTCTGCGCGCTCTCTCTGCGCGCTCTCTCTGCGCTCTCTCTCTGCGCTCTCTCTCTGCGCTCTCTCTCTGCGCTCTCTCTCTGCGCTCTCTCTCTGCGCTCTCTCTCTGCGCTCTCTCTCTGCGCTCTCTGCGCTCTCTCTGCGCTCTCTCTCTGCTCTCTCTGCTCTCTCTCTGCTCTCTCCCTCCCTCTCTGGTCTCTCTCTCCAATGCAAATTTCACAAGATGTCTTTGACATATGACGGCGATTAGTCGATGTAGTGAGAACTGGCCTTCACAAAATGAACAAACGCAAGACAAAATATTCAAGTGATCTGGCTTTTTCTAGAGGTCGAGGGGCACAGGAGAGATTAGTTGCTCCAAGACCCTAACTGTCAAGTGCAGTGCCGTCTCAATAGCACTTGCTCAAAAGACAGGCTTTAATCTGTTGCCAAAAACACTCAGGCACTTGTTCCCTGACTTGCTCCGGTCGCTCATACACCAAACTTTTCATACACAGTCGCTCTTCCAGCGCGCGCTCCTACACACACAGACACACTCACATTACCCACTGACCTGCTGCACATTGGAGATAGACACATCCTTTAACATTAGGTCATACGGTGACTGCACTCGGGTCTCTTGTTTGGACCAAAACCTGGGTTGGCTCTTTTGCTGTGACGTAAATTGTCATATGTAATGTTTGCCATGTCTTCATTGTGTCTGTAACTGTAAAGCTGAGAGTAAAACTGCTAGATTACTCTGGTGCACAAAGATAAAGTCCTGTTCAACAATGTTCCATCGTCAGCAGTTTTTCACCCACACCCCAAAGCAAAGGAGAGGGGTTCAAACTGTACATCTCGCATTGTTTGCATAATTTGAGGTAAGTCGTAACAACATGATATCCATGCTACGTGCTAGAGTTAAACTTTTGTGCATTTAACAAAAAGGTTTGTCTTAGCCCTGGTTTAATAATAATGCAGAGGTTTTATATAGCGCATTTTTGGACACTCAAAGACGCTTGACACGTCATTCTTTCACTCCATACACGGTGATGATAAACTACTACTGTAGCCACAGCTGCCCTGGGGCACACTGACAGAAGCGAGGAAACTAGTATGTGCCATCGGCCCCCCTGACCACCACCAACCATTCACACACACACCAGACTCATTCTAGGGGGTAAAGTGTCTTGCCTAAGGACACAACAGCAATTTGGCACTTTACAGCCGCAGCACTGTGGCTGGTGTTCCCAGAGGTTAAGTGTCTTGCCAAGGACACAACAACAGCAGTCAGTGGGAGTCGATGCTGATGGTTGGGCTCGAACCCATGACCTTCTGGCTCAAAGGCCAATGCTCTACCAACTGAGCTGCTGTCGCCCACAACTATTAGTTTATGATGTTCGGAGGCTGTTGTTGATACATGTTATAGTATCCAATGTTGGTTCGTTCGTTGTCAAGTTTGCAAACTGCCAGTGTCAGCGTGGGCTGCCTTGGTGGGGGTGAAACCTCCTCCTCTGATTTTCATTGGTCACTGGGTGCGTAAATTAGGTTCCTTTGGGAAAGAAAGCTCAAATCTATTTTGAACCTCCCACCTTGGCAACCCAGAGTGGCAGACAGTAATAGTGGTTATTACCAACAGTCCTTTGGAAAGTAAATACAATGTTTCTGGTCCATTGCAAACGATAGCCTAATACCGCCACTGCGCTCATGTCCACGAGGCCGCAAGCGGAAACGAGAGGCCCAACTACCGCCCTCAAAAACAAAGTTAGCATCTTTCTCGTGTACAGGGTGAATGGGCAGTGTTCCTCTGTCTGAACAGGAGCAGTGTGGTACCTCCACAGGCCGAGCACCCTGACCAATCAGAGGAATGTGACGTCCAGGCCACGCCCACTCTCAATGACAGACAGTCTAACTGCGAGCCTTCAGAAACTTGACCAAAACAACCTGTTACACCGAATAACAGCCAAAACTGTGATATTTGGCAGTGTGGTTGGTTGTACTAACAGACAAGGACATAAGCCAAATGTGTCTTTTTATAATACCTGCTCGTCATGAAGACACAGAGGACGACTATGGCCAGCGGCAATCAACCAAAAGGACTGGGAGCCATCTAAGAACTCCTAAATTTGCAGTGAACACTTTTTACAAGATAAATCATTTAAAATGTTGTATTTATTTTCTTTCCATACATTTATTTGGAGGACAATGACACAAGGAACACTTGAAGTCAAACGTGTCTCTTACTACTGTCCTGTATGTGCACAGCAAGATTGAAATTTCCTCACTGTGGCACAAATACACAATCTCTTATCTTAGACGTCAGTTGCGTTTTTCACCATTTCCTCTCTGTCAATATGTATCATGTTTGGCTGTAGACAGAAAAGTGCATTGCTAATGCGCTAATGCTACCAGCACAATGTACCTTTAAATCTGCTCCAGTGTAAGGGGATGTTAACGACATAATGAAAAAGATCATGGGGGGTGAATTGGGGCAAAATTGGACATTTCATTTAGTCGTTCAAATTGACTGTGGGGAGAAGGTACGGGTCAACATCTAGTTCGGCGATCCTTAACCTCTCCAAAAACCGCTCTTTGTGAGCCCTGACAAGATGTCCTACTTTCACCGATAACGTAATCAAACATGTGCTTGAAGCAGCCACTTAAGGAGAGGAGTCACGTTTTTAAGAGTTGTGTCCGTTTTGCTCTCGCCGCAATGCTAGTTTCCATCACGTGACTGGATGACGTCGATGCATCTGGTCAATTACTCGCTGTAGGAGAAATGCAGGTGTCCAGCAGCAGAAACACATCCATCCAAACAAACACATAAATACATTATTCTAAAAGTGAATAACAACAGGGGCAGACGGGGTGAGGGGTTTAGGAGAGTGAGGGGGAGACTGGGTGATAAGGGGAAGGGATGAGGGTTCTTACCAATGAGAGCCTGGAACAGGTTACTCTGGAACACGTCGATGACTCTCTGGACGGAGAGACGCAGAGCTCGCTCCTCTGTGCGCTGAAGCTTCGACCTGTACTCCTGCAGCAACACCAGGGCCCTCTGAGCGTCTGCAGGAACCAGAGAGAGAAGTGAGACCAGGAACCAGGAAGACCAGAGAGAGACCAGAGAGAGACCAGAAAGGACTGAGACTAGGGACCAGGAAGACCAGAGAGAGACCAGAGAGAGACCAGAAGAGAGAGACCAGAAAGGACTGAGACCAAGGACCAGAGAGAGGCGTGAGACGAGGGACCAGAGAGAGACCAGCGAGAGACCAGCGAGAGACTATAGAGAGGAAGGACTGAGACCAAGGACTAGAGAGAAGAGTGTGGCAAGGAACAAGAGACCAGAGAGACTAGAAGAGAGAGAAACCAGGGAGGGACCAGGGAGGTTGATTTGGTCACTCTCACAAATAACAGTTACTGAACTAGGAGTTTACTTTTACATGCAACAGGAGCCAAACTCTGTCCATGGGTTTCATAGAGCTAGCGAGTTAGCATTGTCCAGCTACATACAGTCAGAGAAAGACCCCAAAACCCACTGTCCACCTCCATCAGGAGAGATGCTATGAATTCATTATTTTAATAAAAACTATACTTGAACTTTTTAGACTTAAACTAGACTTAGTTTGTGACAAGTCTTAGACCAGCTGTTGTTTATGGTTCAGTCAAATAACTGCCCTTGTGTACAAAGCCTGACCTCGAAAACCTGCGAGTTATAAACATCACATGAACTTATTTAGTCTTCATTCAGTTATGAGCCATTACTTCCAGCTGTGTGTGTTTGTGTATCTCTCTCTCTCTGGCCTCTCTCTCTCTCTCTGGCCTCTCTCTCTCTCCTGGCCTCTCTTCTCTGGCCTCTCTCTCCTGGCTCTCTCTCCTGGCCTCTCTCTCCTGGCCTCTCTCTCCTGGCCTCTCTCTCCTGGCCTCTCTCTCCTGGCCCTCTCTCTCCTGGCCTCTCTCTCCTGGCCTCTCTCTCTCTCCTGGCCTCTCTCTCTCCTGGCCTCTCTCTCTCCTGGCCTCTCTCTCTCCTGGCCTCTCTCTCTCCTGGCCCTCTCTCTCCTGGCCTCTCTCTCCTGGCCTCTCTCTCCTGGCCTCTCTCTCCTGGCCTCTCTCTCCTGGCCTCTCTCTCCTGGCCTCTCTCTCCTGGCCTCTCTCTCCTGGCCTCTCTCTCCTGGCCTCTCTCTCCTGGCCTCTCTCTCCTGGCCTCTCTCTCCTGGCCTCTCTCTCCTGGCCTCTCTCTCCTGCCTCTCTCTCTCTCCTGGCCTCTCTCTCCTGGCCTCTCTCTCCTGGCCTCTCTCTCCTGGCCTCTCTCTCCTGGCCTCTCTCTCCTGGCCTCTCTCTCCTGGCCTCTCTCTCCTGGCCTCTCTCTCCTGGCCTCTCTCTCCTGGCCTCTCTCTCCTGGCCTCTCTCTCCTGGCCTCTCTCTCCTGGCCTCTCTCTCCTGGCCTCTCTCTCCTGGCCTCTCTCTCCTGGCCTCTCTCTCTCTGAACTCTTTCTATGACCTATCTCTGTCCCCTCTCTGGCCTCTGTTTCTTTGGTCTCTGGGTTCTCTTTCTCTGGCCCCTCTCCCTGACCAATCTTTCTCTCTGGTTTCTCTTTCTAACTTCTCTCCCTCTTTTCCTCCCTCTCTGGTCTCTCCCTCTCTCTCTTGGTCCAGTCCTGGTGCTGGTTGTGCGTGCCGCTGAATGAAGTGCGTTGTAAATATTTCATTCATATTCAAGTATTTTTAGCAGGTCTTCTCTCTGAACGCCCGACATCCACAGCTCCGCGGTCTAACAGAGACTACAGCAGCGGGTCTGGCTGGAGCAGAGTGCCACGGGACACGCAGGCGTACACGCATGAGGGCGTGTTGTTGTGGGCAGACCAGGACTGGTCTCTCGCTCTGGTCTCTCGCTCTGGTCTCTCGCTCTGGTCTCTCGCTCTGGTCTCTCGCTCTGGTCTCTCGCTCTGGTCCTCTCGCTCTGGTCTCTCGCTCTGGTCTCTCGCTCTGGTCTCTCGCTCTGGTCTCTCGCTCTGGTCTCTCGCTCTGGTCTCTCGCTCTGGTCTCTCGCTCTGGTCTCTCGCTCTGGTCTCTCGCTCTGGTCTCTCGCTCTGGTCTCTCGCTCTGGTCTCTCCTCTGGTCTCTCGCTCTGGTCTCTCGCTCTGGGCTCTCGCTCTGGGCTCTCGCTCTGGTCTCTCGCTCTGGTCTCTCGCTCTGGTCTCTCGCTCTGGTCTCTCGCTCTGGTCTCTCGCTCTGGGCTCTCTCTCACTCACTGGGCTCTCTCTCACTCACTGGGCTCTCTCTCACTCACTGGGCTCTCTCTCACTCACTGGGCTCTCTCTCACTCACTGGGCTCTCTCTCACTCACTGGGCTCTCTCTCACTCACTGGGCTCTCTCTCACTCACTGGGCTCTCTCTCACTCACTGGGCTCTCTCTCACTCACTGGGCTCTCTCTCACTCACTGGTCTCTCTCTCACTCACTGGTCTCTCTCTCATTCACTGGTCTCTCTCTCACTCACTGGTCTCTCTCTCACTCACTGGTCTCTCTCTCACTCACTGGTCTCTCTCTCACTCACTGGTCTCTCTCTCACTCACTGGTCTCTCTCTCACTCACTGGTCTCTCTCTCACTCACTGGTCTCTCTCTTACTCACTGGTCTCTCTCTCACTCACTGGTCTCTCTCTCTCACTCACTGGTCTCTCTCTCTCACTCACTGGTCTCTCTCTCACTCACTGGTCTCTCTCTCACTCACTGGTCGGTCTCTCACTCACTGGTCGGTCTCTCACTCACTGGTCTCTCTCTCACTCACTGGTCTCTCTCTCACTCACTGGTCTCTCTCTCACTCACTGGTCTCTCTCTCACTCACTGGTCTCTCTCACTCACTGGTCTCTCTCTCACTCTCTCTGGTCCCTCTCTCACTGGTCTCTCTCTCTCTCACTCTCTTTGGTCTCTCTCTCTCATTCACTTAAGTCTCTCTCTCTCTGGTATCTCATTGCCTGGTCCCTCTCCCTTTCCCTCTGGTCCCGCTCTCTCTCCTCTCTGATCTCTCTCTCACTGGTCTCTCTCTATTGTCTCTCTCTCTCTCACTCTCACTGGTGTCTCTCTCTCACTCTCCCTCTGGTCTCTCTCTCATTGTCTCGTCTCTCTCCCCCTGGTGTCTCTCTCCCTTGTGAACGCCCAGCACCCTGCAGAGCGGTTAGCCGTGCTGCTAATTAAGTGACATCAAAGCACTTACCCTTCTTTCTGACGGGCATGACTCTTGCTGTGGCCCAGTGTCGGACACATAAACCCGCGTCACTTTCTGAGCCGTGTCCCCAAGTCGCTCCGTGCAGCCTCAGTGGAAAAACAACTTCTAAAAGAGTGCCCAAGTGTCCGAGCCCAGTCTACGGCCAGAGACGCTCCTGACCCGGGTAAAACCTCCAGACCCACCGATGCACCGCGGACCGAGCCGAGCCGAGCCGAGCCGAGCGTGAGGGTTTGGCTTCGGGAACAGACTAAGATCAGGGCAAAGATCTGCTGCTTTTCTTTAAAAATAAAAATAAAACTTCCAAGTTGATCCGAGTGACAGCAGCCGTGCCGAGCCGTGCCCAGCCGTACCAAGCCGTGCTCCCGTGCACCGTGCTCAGCCTGCCTGCGTGTCAAAGGTCCCCCCGCGGAGAGAGAAGCCTCCTTTCGCCACCGCAGGAGTTCTTCAAACACCCCCTCCTCCTCCTCAGGTTCACAAATTCCAAACTTTCCAGCAAAATGGCGTCTCCAGTCACTCACCGAGCCCGAGACACGGAACCATGTGACTTCCAAAGCCTTCCCCTCCAACCTGGCACCCAATCACCGCGGCTCACCTACAGGACCCAGGGAGAGCTCCGCGCCCGGGGGGAGAGAGGAGAGAGGAGAGGAGAAAGGAGAGGAGAGGAGAAAGAGAAGAGAGAGAGAGAGAGGGGAGAGGAAGGGAGAGGAGAAAGAATAGAGAGAGAGAGAGAGGAGAGGAAGGGAGAGGAGAAAGAATAGAGAGAGACGGCAAAGGAGAGGAGAAAGAATAGAGAGAGACGGCAAAGGAGAGGAGAAAGAATAGAGAGAGAGAGAGAGAGGAGAGGAAGGGAGAGGAGAAAGAATAGAGAGAGACGGCAAAGGAGAGGAGAAAGAATAGAGAGAGACGGCAAAGGAGAGGAGAAAGAATGAGAGAGAGAGAGAGAGAGGAGAGGAAGGGAGAGGAGAAAGAATAGAGAGAGACGGCAAAGGAGAGGAGAAAGAATAGAGAGAGAGAAGGGAGAGGAAGGGAGAGGGGAAAGAATAGAGAGAGAAAGGGGGGAGAGGAAGGGAGAGGGGAAAGAATAGAGAGAGAAAGAGGGGAGAGGAAGGGAGAGGAGAAAGAATATGAGAGACGGCAAAGGAGAGGAGAAAGAATAGAGAGAGAGAGGGGAGAGGAAGGGAGAGGGGAAAGAATAGAGAGAGAGGGGAGAGGAAGGGAGAGGAGAAAGAATAGAGAGAGAAAGAGGGGAGAGGAAGGGAGAGGAGAAAGAATAGAGAGAGACGGCAAAGGAGGGGAGAAAGAATAGAGAGAGAGAAGGGAGAGGGGAAAGAATAGAGAGAGAAAGAGGGGAGAGGAAGGAAGAGGAGAAAGAATATGAGAGACGGCAAAGGAGAGGAGAAAGAATAGAGAGAGAGAGGGGAGAGGAAGGGAGAGGGGAAAGAATAGAGAGAGAGGGGAGAGGAAGGGAGAGGAGAAAGAATAGAGAGAGAAAGAGGGGAGAGGAAGGGAGAGGAGAAAGAATAGAGAGAGACGGCAAAGGAGGGGAGAAAGAATAGAGAGAGAGAGGGGAGAGGAGAAAGAATAGAGAGAGACGGGAGAGGAAAGGAGAAAGAATAGAGAGAGACGGGAGAGGAAAGGAGAAAGAATAGAGAGAGGCGGGAGAAAAGAGCAGAGTGAGGAAAGAGGAGAGAGCATATGAGAGGGGAGAGGAGGGAGAGGAGAAAGAATAGAGAGAGGGGAGAGAGCAGAGTGAGAGAGGGGAGAGGAGAGGAGAAAGCAGAGGGGAGATGAGAGAGCAGAGTAAGAGAGGGGAGAGGAGAAAGCCAAGGAGAGAGCTTGAGGAGAGGAGAAAGAATAGAGAGAGGGGAGAGGAGAAAGAATGTAGAGAGACGGGAGAGAAGAAAGCAGAGTGAGGAAAGAGGAGAGAGCATATGAGAGGGGAGAGGAGAGGAGAACGAATAGAGAGAGGGGAGAGAGCAGAGTGAGAGAGGGGAGAGGAGAGAGCAGAGAGAGGAGGGAGAGGAGAGCAGAAAGAATAGAGAGAGGGGAGAGAGTAGAGTGAGAGAGGGGAGAGGAGAAAGAATAGAGAAAGGCGGGAGAGAAGAGAGCAGAGTGAGGAAAGAGAATAGAGCATAAGGGAGAGGAGGAGAGCAGAGAGAGGAGGGGAGAGGAGAGAAGAGGAGAGAGCAATGAGAGGGTAGAGGAGAGAGCATAGAGAGGGGAGAGAAGAAAGCATGGGGAGGGGAGAGGAGAGAGCACAGAGAGGGGAGAGGAGAGAGCATAGAGAGGGGAGAGAAGAAAGCATGGGGAGGGGAGAGGAGAGAGCACAGAGAGGGGAGAGGAGAGAGCACAGAGAGGGGAGAGGAGAGAGCATAGAGAGGGGAGAGGAGAGAGCACAGAGAGGGGAGAGGAGAGAGCACAGAGAGGGGAGAGGAGAGAGCACAGAGAGGGGAGAGGAGAGAGCATAGAGAGGAGAGAGCACAGAGGGGAGAGAGCACAGAGAGGAGAGAGCATAGAGAGGGGAGAGGAGAGAGCACAGAGAGGGGAGAGGAGAGAGCATAGAGAGGAGAGAGCACAGAGAGGAGAGAGCACAGAGAGGAGAGAGCACAGAGAGGAGAGAGCACAGAGAGGAGAGAGCACAGAGAGGAGAGAGCATAGAGAGGGGAGAGGAGAGAGCATGGGGAGAGAGGAAGCAACGTTTGGATATACTGCAGATGTTGGTGACTTTTTCATTGGTGTGTTTTATTGCCTCCTGTTTGAGTTTCTCCTCTGTGCGGAGGTGAGGGGGGTTTCTCTTTGTTCTGAAGTCAGCAGGAGAATTACACACAACACAACACACAAAACTCCTTTGGATTCAGACCCGGATTTGTGCCAAGCTAAGCCATAGTAAGTGACGGGACCTAGGCCAATGCTTTAGGGAGCTTCCACAGACTATTAGCTAATAATAGAAAGGAAAGGTAGGTTTATTTGTTTAGAACAGATAAAAAATAACACACACAGCAACTTAAACTGCTGAACAAAACAAGAAAAAATACACAGAAACTTTCAAATCATGAACGATAACAGTGAATTAAACAAAGTGAAGACACAATCCTTCAGTTGTTGCAGCGAAACAGAACTGTTTTTAACTTAGATTTGAACATTGTCAGAGAAGAAGAAGCCTGTCTCGTATTTTCAAGAAGACTGTTTCAGATTTTAGCAGATCAACTTCGTGTGCGTCGAGCCACACGGAGGAGAATTCTACTTCCGTCCAAACGAAACGACGCAAAGCTCTAGTTTCAGTTTCCATTTTCGCAGCTATTTGTTGAATCCAGAATAATATTGATGCATTCTTTCACGTCTTTGGCCTGAGGAGGATTTTGTTGAGGAAGTAATTAACTTGCTCTTGGGGGGTCGCGTGTGTCGTGTTTTAAAGTTGCACTGCCCACTACTGGCCGGGCGCTAGAACTACATTTTTCTGCTCCATTCCATCATGTAGAGGCTGTACACTACGAATAAGGAGCCTGGTCATTTTTGCTAATTGCGTCTCCGCAGTGTCTCGGTCTAAACGGGGATTCAGTCCTGGATCTACAGCCTCAGTCCTGGATCTACAGCCTCAGCCCTGGATCTACAGCCTCAGTCCTGGATCTACAGCCTCAGTCCTGGATCTACAGCCTCAGCCCTGGATCTACAGCCTCAGTCCTGGATCTACAGCCTCAGCCCTGGATCTACAGCCTCAGTCCTGGATCTACAGCCTCATTCCTGGATCTACATTCTCAGTCCTGGATCTACAGCCTCAGTCCTGGATCTACATTCTCAGTCCTGGATCTACAGCCTCATCTACAGCCTCAGTCCTGGATCTACAGCCTCAACCCTGGATCTACAGCCTCAGCCCTGGATCTACAGCCTCAGCCCTGGATCTACAGCCTCAGCCCTGGATCTACATTCTCAGTCCTGGATCTACAGCCTCATCTACAGCCTCAGTCCTGGATCTACAGCCCCAGCCCTGGATCTACAGCCTCAGCCCTGGATCTACAGCCTCAGCCCTGGATCTACAGCCTCAGTCCTGGATCTACAGCCTCATCTACAGCCTCAGCCCTGGGTCTACAGCCTCAGTCCTGGATCTACAGCCTCAGTCCTGGATCTACAACCTCAGTCCTGGATCTTCATCATCAGTCCTGGATCTACAGCCTCAGTCCTGGATCTACAGCCTCAGTCCTGGATCTACAGCCTCAGTGTTTGATTCTCCGATCTTTTGTTGTGAAATCAACAACTTTGTAAAGTCCTCCAAGATGACCGATTTTGGTATTTCACACAAACACATCGAAGTGAATGTGTTGTGATCCGGTCCCTGTGACTGTATGTGACGCTGGCGGATCAGTCGCCAAAGTCCAGATTTATACCAAGATTAATATTCAGCATGTTGTTCAGAGTGGGATAAAAGAGGCATGACATGAGTCGTAATCACAGGCCCCAAATCCCCCAACTCTGAAAGAGAGCGAGCAGAGAGAGAGAGAGAGAGCAGAGAGAGGGCAAAGAGAAGGCAGAGGGAGGGCAGAGAGAGAGCAGAGAGAAAGGAAAGAAAGGGCAGAGAGAGAGAAAGCAGAGAGTAATCGAGCAGAGGAAGGGCAGAGAGAGCGAGCAGAGAGAAAACAGAGAGAGGGCAGAGAGAGAGCAAGCAGAGAGGGAGGGCAGAAAGAGCAAAGAGAGCAGAGAGAGCGAGTATAGAGAGAGCAGAGACAGATGAGAGAGAGGGCAGAAAGAGAGAGAGCAGAGAGAGAAAGCAAAGGGACCAGTGTGGAAGAGAAGAGAGTCCAGAGGAGCAGGGGCAGCTCCAGTGGCTGTACAATCATATCCTACATTTGTCTCCAGTGTTAGTAACAGCTGCTGACTGGTTTCTGCTTTATTATCACAATGCTGCAGCTGGAGTCAGGACTAGAACCAGTCTGGCACTGGCTCCTGTGGCTCAGAGAATAGACTCTAAAGCAGTCTCGCACCAAAGAACATCCCAGACCTGTTGGTGCCATAAGAACCAAGGAGGACTCTGAGGAGCACAGGGACTGGCCTCCTGCTGGGACTCTGAAGAGCACAGGGACTGGCCAGGAGTAAAACAGGCTTCCACTATGACCATGTTCAAATCCAGGATGAAGACAGTTGTGTTTCGCTGCAACAACTGAACACGTTTATTGATGATTAGAATCCCATGTGATTTTAATGTGAATGAATTATGTGATGATGTGTGCCTTTTGTGATATTGGCCATGAAGCATTTTGTTTTACCTTGTGTAAATAAAACAAGGGTTGAATGCACAGATCTATTAGGTTGATTGACTGGTGTGTGTTTATGTGTGCGCGCGCGCGTGTGTGTGTGCGCGCGTATGTGTGTGTGTGTGTACCGGTTTAGCTCAGTGTCAGTGTGAGACAGCCTGAGAACAACAGTGTGTTGTATGGGTCAGCTGCTACTGTTTAGAGGCCTGTGTCTCTGTCTGTGTGTGTGTGTGTGTGTGTACGGGTGTGTGTATGTGTGTGTGAAAATAGAATTCTTAAAATGGTCTAATACAATAAAACATTTTACAATTCACTCCAGCTGCTGAAACAAGTGGGAGAAACTGTTTTAGAGCCAGGGAAAAGGGACGGGTTTATTACATCGTCGTTGGGGTTTAGAAGTTACGTACCCCAGCTTTAAAGCACTGGTCACTTTGTGGACGTGTAGATTTTCTCAGGTCACGTGGGGCAACTGCAAACAAGGTGAAGACCTGAATACTCTGCTACCCTCTAGTGGTGATGTTCCGCTGGGCAGCCTCTCATCTCTCATAGTACAGATGGACACACAAATATATACACACAGACACACGCTCACACACACACACACACACACACACACACACACACACGTACACGAGGACAAACACACACATACCAACAAAGTCCTGGAAATGGAACATATAAGACTTGACACAGTATTGTTATTCGTTATAGATCACAAAAAGACTAATAACTTTAGAATGTTAGAATGTGAACCATTATAATGTCATTATTTATTAATATAATAAACTGGACTCATAACATGCTACCGGCTGAGGAGACTCTACCTGCTGAGGAGGCTCTACCTGCTGAGGAGGCTCTACCTGCTGAGGAGGCTCTACCTGCTGAGGAGGCTCTATACCTGCTGAGGAGACTCTACCTGCTGAGGAGGCTCTACCTGCTGAGGAGGCTCTATACCTGCTGAGGAGACTCTACCTGCTGAGGAGGCTCTACCTGCTGAGGAGGCTCTATACCTGCTGAGGAGGCTCTACCTGCTGGGGAGGCTCTACCTGCTGAGGAGGCTCTATACCTGCTGAGAAGGCTCTATACCTGCTGAAGAGGCTCTATACCTGCTGAGAAGGCTCTATATCTGCTGAGGAGGCTCTACCTGCTGAGGAGGCTCTATACCTGCTGAGAAGGCTCTATACCTGCTGAGGAGGCTCTACCTGCTGAGGAGGCTCTACCTGCTGAGGAGGCTCTACCTGCTGAGGAGGCTCTATACCTGCTGAGAAGGCTCTATACCTGCTGAGGAGGCTCTACCTGCTGAGGAGGCTCTATACCTGCTGAGAAGGCTCTATACCTGCTGAGAAGGCTCTATACCTGCTGAGGAGGCTCTACCTGCTGAGGAGGCTCTATACCTGCTGAGGAGGCTCTATACCTGCTGAGAAGGCTCTATACCTGCCGAGGAGGCTCTACCTGCTGAGGAGGCTCTATACCTGCTGAGAAGGCTCTATACCTGCTGAGGAGGCTCTACCTGCTGAGGAGGCTCTACCTGCTGAGGAGGCTCTACCTGCTGAGGAGGCTCTATACCTGCTGAGGAGTACAGGGGCCTCTCCTAAAACCTTCTATGACTCAGTGGTGGCATAATCTTGAACAGTGAGATCTGCTGGAGCAGCAGCGAGGGACAGGTAGAGGTTGGAACAGGTCCACATCTATGTGGACCATGACTGCCCCCTGCAGGACACTCAGGGGACACTCTGCTCTGGAGAGTAGCTTTAGTGATAAACTCATTCACCCTCGCTGTGTGAAGGAGACATTCTGCAGGTCCTTCCTTCTTGCAGCTGTCAGACTGTACAATGAGAAATGCTGAGTCTATACATACAGTCTATGGTCTATACACGTGCCACACACCTGTTCTGATAATGCACCAGTCACTTTACTATAGTCGCTAGTCACTTTACCTGTTGTTGTTCTTATTATTACTACATTATACACATATTCCATTCATCTTGATAGTGCTGCTCTGAATTCACTCGTCACTTTAGCTGGAGATATCATTACTATTGTCTATTCTGGTTATATTCCATCTGTAAATGCCTCCCGCTGACTGCAGCGTATACTCCTACTCTATCTGTCACTGGAGCAATTGTGATTATAACTTCAGAGTTATGCTTTATTTTATTTTATTACTTAGTATTTTTTTTATTATTGTTATCTATTATCTTAAATCAGGCATGTCCAAACTAAGGCCCTCAGTGTCCTTTTATACGGCCCTCTGCCTTGCTAATCCAAAAGTAGTCAGTATGAAGACAAGTTCACAGCGTAATCCAGCCAACTTCAGATCTGCCAACATAAACATGTACCTGATTGTGAAGTTCAATTTCTCTGGAATTTGTTGACTTCGTTTGACTAACAGACATTTACTTTTTATTGTATGGTACTAAAGTATCTGGTGGTGAGTAAATCTTTGTCATTCAGCCAACTTCAGCTCTGTCAAAGATGAACCAATATAGACATTTCACACCTAATCTCTTACTAAAAGGTTTGGACACCCCTGTCTTCAATGATAATTCCTCTTTTAATGTGTGCAATCTGAGTGTTCTTATTTCCTTCTTTTTTATTCTGCTGTAATGTGTGCAACAATGACATTGAGATTTCCCTACTGTGGGATTTATAAAGATCTATTATCTTACTTTATTAAACAAATATGAAAGGTAAAACATGCTTTCTGCCTGTGACTCCCTACGCTGCCAACAGAGGGAGCTCTGAAAGCAGATGCTGCTCCCTCTGGTGGCATCTGCTGTCAGAACACTCTGTAACTCCCTATGCTAGCACCAGACAGAGCAGCGTCTGCTGTCAGAGCACCCTGTTACTAACTTTTCTTGTTTTATTTAGTTTCAGTAAAAGATTAGAGGCTGAATCAATTTATTGTTTTCTAATATCCATATACAATAGCTACGACCAAGCAACTAAAAAACCTTCTGAACCTGGAGTAGAAGTCAGAGACATGTGGCCTCAACACACAACGCCACAATCCTCCCCTCAGGACAGCTCAGCTCATTATGTGACTCCAGCTGCAGCCCCTTCCCCACCGGGGAGCGTCAGTCCTGGATCTACAGCTTGTCCATTTGTGGGAGCGGATACCTCTCTCAATGTGGGCCTCCCAGAGGTTTCTCACTTTTTCCCACTGGATTTTGAGTGGTTCATTGTCGATGCTGGAGGGTCTAAGGACAGTGATGATCCAGGACATTTATTAAAGTTTCTGGACGGTGGTCATTCTGCTCCCTATGAACCAATGGCCCCTATGTGTCCGTTACCATTGCATTTCCTGTGCTTGATTATCTGATTGGTTGTTGTCAAATTTACAACTTTGCTCCTCTGAGACAACTGTAATTTAGGGCTATACACAAATGCATTGAATTGAAGGCAGTGGAACACGAGGAAGGTGGGATAAGCAGGGATCACAACATAAACATATCCTGCAGGAAAGGCGCGATCTGCAGAGGAAAAGCTGCGTAGAACAACACCTGCTGACACGCCTGAATCAAACTGACGTTGGTGGGAGCCAGGAGTTGATGATAATAAAAATAGTATGCATTGTTTCATAGAGCTCATTTTTTGGCCCTCACAGATGGTTCACAGCATCATTCATCTGCACACTGTGGTGATACTGTAGACCAGTGTCTCCCAAAGTGGGGTCCGCGGCCCCCTGGTGGGCCGCGAGGGTACTGCAGGGGGGCCGCGAGAGGTCATAAAAAAAAAAATATATATATATATATAATTATTTAATGTTAAATTTATAATGTTTTGTTTGTAATATTAAAATATTTGTGTTCATTATTTGACTTGAATAATCCACTGTAATCATTTTTGTATTAAAATGTTTGTAGCAGAAGCTATTTCCCCAAAATAAAATAACCAGAAGAGCCTATTCTTAATGTTGTCTTCTTGGTTATTATTTTGGGGGGCCACGCAGACCCGTCAGATTTTTAAGGGGGCCTCGGTGTTACTGAGTTTGGGAATGGCTGCTGTAGACAATGTGGGGCACGTGTCTTGCCCAAGGATACAACAAGAGTAAAAAACGTTGAAGCCCCACTGGCACCTGGTGTTCTCAGAGGTCTCCCATCACAGTTCTAACCAGGTCCTGCCCTCTTCCAGCCCTATTAAAAACTATATACTTCATATTTAATAAAATCTGGTCTCTTTGAACGATATTAATCTTCATCAGAGTTTTTATTTCTTAATTCTCTCATAAGTCTCACTGCAGAGGAATATTTGGCAACAGTGTGTAGTACTTGTGACGACCACAGGGGGCAGTGACACCTCTGTTTGACAGATGCTACTTACATGTTAATGATGTTTATTTTAGGGATTTATTGAACATTGACCTAATTTCACCTAAACACAAACAAATGTACAGATGTAATTCAATGTTTTAAATGATTTTGGAAATCAACCCATGACGCCCACGTTTGAAATACGATTTGAAGACTGTGTGGTCTCACTCTGATCTCTCTCTTTGATCCCTGTCTCTTTCCCTGGTCTCTCTCTGGTCTATTTCTCTCGCTGGTTACACTATTTCCAACTTACACATGTGATGTCAGAGTTTCCACAGGCCTCATATTCAACAGAGGTTCTAAATAGAAATATTTGTATAATAATAATAATAATTATTATTATGATAATGGGGTTAGCCACAGATGCCTCCCCGTACACAAAGCACCAGCACCTCACTGATCCTCCTGCAGGTGGTGAGTCCACAGGAGGATGGTCGCTCTATGGCATAGCCTTGATCTTTCAGCAGGGGCCTCAGGTAAAGTGGGTATAAGTGTCTTGCTCAAGGACACAACAACAGCAGTCATCGGTGGGAGTTGGTGGAGAAGGTCTCATGGTGGGCCCGAACCCACAACCTTCAGGCTCAAAGGCTCTACCAACTGAGCCACTGTCGCCCTGCGTCTCGCAACATTTGTCTGGAATTCTGGCCCATTCAACAGGTGTGTCTGAGTCAAGTTTGTTCTGTGGGACTGAGCTCTCACACACACACACACACACACACACTCCTGTACCTCGATACTTTAGAGTCTCTCTCTCTCTCTACCACTAAAGACATGTATAATAGGAAAATCCTGCAGCTCTATTGAAATTGAGCTTGAGATCCTTATTAACAAAAATAGAATATGCTGTGATTACAGACTGATGGAGAAGTGATTTTATTATTATCATTCACAATAATATTACTACTGTTTTGTCATTGTTTTTACTTTTGAATGTGCTGGAAAACGGCAGGAAGGTTCTAAGTAGCCCTGAAACAGTTGTTGTTTTGTGCTTCATAATCTTAATTTGTATTGCTTATTTCTACCTGAGATGTTGCTGCAGGACAGTGTTCATGGTTTGAGAGGATTCATGGTCTGAACCAAGCGGATCAAGTGAAAATCCAAGGGAGGAATGCTAACTTTTTGAAACATGCAAATGAATCCTTTTGCATTTTGGACTAGAGCAGAGAAAATGGTCCAAACCAAGCGGCCCCTCCACCTCTGCTGCTGTGACCCGTCCTGCTCCACCCGGAGACCACTCAATCTTTGCTGTTGGGATCTGAAAGCCTGTGGCTGATTAGTACTATTATTAGCTTTTTAGAATTTTATTTTTGCTGCTACTGGACACTGAAGTATCTATCCATCTATTATTAACAATAATATTATTATTGTCTTCGGAGTTTGATGTCTAATAATGAGCTGCATAGGGAGTCAGTTTGCTGGGAGAAGTTTGGTAACTTGAGCGCTATCCTCTCCTTGTTCCTAATTTATCTGTCTGCATTATTAGGATTTTGACTGTAGTCTGTTCATTGCTATTCACCCGTTGTCCCATTGTCTGTTTCATGGTGCGACGATGGGACATCTGAACCTGGCCTCCTCCATCTACACCTGCGGACTGCCCTGCCCGACCTGCCTGGGAGCTGTTTCAGTCCTGCACCGGACCTGTCCACGTTCTGGCCACTGGTCCACGTTCTGTAGCTTAGTTCCTGGATCTATAGCCCGTCCGTCCGTGTGGAGCGGATCCCTCTCTCAATATCTGGGTCTCCCCAAGGTTTCTCACTTTTTCCCCACTGGGTTTTTGTGAGTTTTTCCTTGCCGATGCAAGAGGGTCTGTTGGGCAGTTAGTGTCCAACTATAAGGACTGTGGTGATGATCCAGGACACTGTAACATTCTACAACATGTATGGACATTTATCAATGTGTGTTCCATATTATTTTTGTGTCTTAACTGTTCATTCTCTGTTGTTAAATCCTCTGAGATTACTACAGTTGTGATTTAGGGCTATACAAGAATAAATTGTATTGTATTGTAATACATTATGTGTTCTTAAATGTATAAACAGTGGGGGAAATAAAGTATTTAGTCAGCCACCAGTTTAGTTCTCCCACTTGAGGGAGGCCTGTAATTTCCATATGAGGTAAACCGGAACTATGAGAGGCAGAATGAGTAAAAAATCCAGAAATCACATTTTCTGATTTTTTAAGATTTTATTTACAAATATGGTGGAAAATAAGTATTTGGTCAACAACAAACAAGCAAGAATTCTGGCTCTCACAGACCTTTAACTCCTTCTTTAAGAGGCTCCTCTGTCCTTCACTTGTTACTGTTATCAGTATGAAAGACAGCTGTCCACCCCTCAAACAGTCACACTCCAAACTCCACGCAAGATCTCACCCAATGAAGTCAAAATGGTCAAGAACGGTGAGCAAAAATCCCAGAACCACACGGAGGGACCTAGTGAAGGACCTGCAGAGAGCTGGGACCAAAGTAACAAAAGCTACCATTAGTAACACACTAAGCCGCCAGGGACTCAAATCCTGCAGTGCCAGACGTGTCCCCCTGCTTAAGCCAGTGCATGTCATACTGAGAAGAATGGGGGTGGAAACATCATGCTCCGGGGCTGCTTTTCTGCATAGGAACCAGGACAACTGATTCGTGTAAAGGAAAGAATGAATGGGGCCATATATCGTGAGATTCTGATTAAAAACCTCCTTCCATCAGAAAGGGCATTGAAGATGGAAGATGCCAGCATGACAATGATCCCAAACACTCCGCCCGGGCAACGAAGGAGTGGCTTCGTAAGAAGCATTTGAAAGTCCTGGAGTGGCCTAGCCAGTCTCCAGATCTCAATCCCATAGAAAATCTTTAGAAGAAAATACCTAGAAGTAGCTTCAAAAATGTCATGTACCTGTAATACCTTTGCGTTCCTCTAGAGGTCCTGTATCTATAATGGGGCTTTCAGACCGCCAATGCTGAAACGTGGAAGCCCCGCTCACCAGACGCGCATTCTCTAGTTTTCAGACGCAGAGGACTTCACACCAGAACGTCCTGACGCGAGCCAGAAGTACCGGAAGTAGCCGGCCGGCTCTAATGCTAACAGAGGTATGCTAGCGGCTTCTTGTGTACAGATCTTCTCCAATATGCAGCTTTGCAGCGTGTCTTTGCTCACATACATTCCACGGGCTTTATACAACAGTAGTATGTGTTCACGGAGGGACGCCATAAGTTTTTTCATATTATTAAAGGGAATTTCCGCATCGGCGAACACACTCGAAGCAGTTGCACAAGGTCACGGGAGCATGACAACGCATATTTTCACAAGCACAGAGTCCCCCATTGTCAACCCTGGTTTGAGTTCTGGTGAAGTCTGGTGTGGGTCCTGTTTTGGCTGTTTATGAGTATTTTCAGTCTGCTCGCTCAGTCCGCTAATGTCCCCGTGACCACTTTGCTGCTCTCTGATTGGTTGTCGCACGAACGTCCCAAGGAAAGGATGAGCAGAATCCATCTCCTGTGGGCGTAGATTTTTTGCTCCTGCTCCTCCCTTTTCACTTTCCCGCCAAGTCTGTGCGTCATTATTGAACAGTCCATTCGTGCGTGCCGAGAGGTCCGTGCGTTGTGACGGTCGAACGCGACTTTGCATTGAAACCCGATGCAACGCATGATCCGGTCTGAAAGCACCATAACACCCTTGAGTTCCTCTAGGGCTCATATTCACCTGTAATACTCTCGTTATATTGTGCTTCATATGAACGTAGATAGACCTAAACTGCAAATGAGGGGAAGCTAACCCTGAACCCTGATAGACCACAATACTGTGTAACGCACAATAATACTGTCCTTTGTTGGTGTTCCTGTGCCTAAACAAACACACCAAGCCTAAATGAATAAACAGGAAAATATTTCCATAGTGATTTGCAACAAGCGCTTATTAGTGAAAACTTTCAGACGTACTTTACCACATAGCTAAAATGTATATAGTAAGTATAATCTTGCTTTTTGGCATATATATTACGATTAGGGCTGGGACTCGGTAAAAAAAAAAACCTGAGAACAGTGAGAAGTAATTTTTTTTCCCATCCACGGGGCCAACCAACGTGGTCTCATCAGATTGTTTGTTCATATTCACTGTGCCACTGTGGTTTGTTGTTGTCTGAATCCAATTGGTGCTACAGTACAATCGGTCCGTCTGAGGCCCTGTCCACACATAGCTGGGTGTCTGCTAAATGGCAAATATTTGTCTTTGTTTGCACCTCTCATCCACATGACAACATCATCATAAACGAATAGACAAAAAAACTCCGGGCAAAGTGAAGATTTTTGAAAACTCCGTTTATGCATTTGCGTGTAGACAAACATAACCGGAGTTTTACGTTTTCGCATGTCACAGTCAGTAGCCAAAATGACGTGCGCTGACATGCTTGCAATACCACCCCGGGCCGATGGGGGTGGACCCAGAATAAGAATTAGCCAATGCTAATATATAGCATTAGCAGACCTCTCGAAAACGTCTTTACAGGATGGTCTACAAGTTGGTTCTTGGCCCAAAGCTCCGTTCCACATGTGTGTCAATGAGGGGGGTGCATTTTTTAGACCACTCTAGTTTACTTGCTGTGAATTTTTGAAGTCTCACAATTTTCTTGTGGGCGGGACCACTCGCGGCCATTTTGGATAGCTCCAGCAGAGCACATTTTTTGGCCCATTTGTTTGAACGGCGGAGATAGGCATGACTACGTCCGTTAATATATACAGTCTATGGTCACAGTATGTGCCAAACAACAACAAACAAAACGTGCGACCACAGATCACTGAAGAAGCATGGATCTTACTGCCTTAAAAACTGTTCTACGTCATGGTGCTACGTCCCTTAGGACTTCGCTAGTGGGAAATCACTCGTGACCCCCAGGTCACACGCCAGAGAGATCAAAATAATTTGCTCCAATCACCAGCCACCTTCCTCTATAAATGCCCCTGCACAAGGCCGCACCCCCTCTTTCACTCTGGCGCCGTTTGAGATCTACCACAGTACTTACTTCATTCTGAGATGTCTTCCTTGTTCGTCCGAGTTCCCTTCGCCCTCCGGCGTCGGACGTCGTTGCTGGATCCAGACGGTGGAGGACTTCACCTTTGTGGGTGCCACCACTCGAGGAAGGAGGAGGATGCAACCCACGTTGTGCCCGCGGATGGACCCGTTCGTCCATTACGCGACACGTGAGTGGCCTAAGCCCCTAGCAGCCAAGAGGCCTGCTCTGGGGTACGACATGTACTGCAGCGGGCAGGACTGGTCCTGGACCGGTGATCGAGGATTCAGTCCGCATGGCCCTGCAGCCCTCCGCATTCGTGTGGCGACTCTGCGCATGTGCCAGACGCTAGCTGTGGATGGTGGCCGCTCCATGGCAGCAGCCCAAGTTGGGGCCAGGCACCTTGGCTTGGGCTGGCTAATATCAGGGAGGCGGAGAGGAGGCAGCTGCTGGACCTGCCCACCTCTCAGATGTCCCTCTTCGGCCCGGACATGCAGGCCTTGGTGGCGAGACTGGAGTCTGCAGCCAACGACTCGGCTAGGCTAGCTCCGCACCTAGCACCGAGGCGCGAGGCCCATCAGCCATTACGGAGCCGGGACAGAGGCAGAGAGCGTTCGCCCGGGAGGCATCCTGACCCGTATCCGCGCTCTGTTGTCCATCGTCCCCCCTCGACGAGGCCCCCGGGTCCAGACAGACCCATGGGTGGCTCGCGGGAGCAACGCACCCACCGAGGTCGGGGTGGAAAGTTTTCCTTCAATAAAGGCCGACCGGCATTTCATCATTACTCGTTTCTGAGTCTCATTTGGGGGTATGTAACATGTCAAATAGTGTGAATTCTGATTGTGTTACTTCCCGGGCACATAACGTTGCTTCGCTAGGCCTGCAGCCCCCAGAGCAGGGTGTGCAGTGCGCTACGCTAGCTACGAGCTCCGGTTCTCTGGTTCATGCTATGCCCTCCCAGAGAGAGGTCAGGCGGAGGGATCTGGTGAGTAATGATGTGTGTGCTTCGGCCGAACGCGTGTTAGCATCTATGAGCTACAAGGCTAACACGGGGTCTCCCACTCCAGGGGCTCGCCCCCCCCTCCATGAGGCAAGAGCCAGGGGGGGGGCACAGCAGCCGAGTCACGTGGGATGAGCAGTCCCGTACTTATGACGTCGGGCCTGCAGGACACGTGACCGCCCCTGGCGCTCGTGACGTCTCGTGTTCCAGCTCCCGTTCCGCCCCTCACAGACTTCTACAGCATCTGGAGGGAGCAAGGTTGCTGACAGATCTATGGCTGGAGAAAACATTGTGCGTCCCCAGAGTCCCCGCTCGGCGCCTCAGGTCCCTGCTGGGAATGATGGCGGCGGCTCATGCTGTGGTGCGGCTAGGCCTTCTCCACATGAGGAATTTTCGGAGGTGGTTCTCACGCCTCAGGCTTCACCCCTCCCGGGACGGGGGGAGGCTGATCTGGGTTCCCCAAGTGGCAGCATCGATAATCAGGTTCTGGCTCACTACGGGTCTATTGCGGGACGGAGTGACTCTGGCCTGCGCCGTGTCTCACGTGGAGGTGTTCACGGACGCGTCGCTCGAAGGATGGGGCGGGGTCCTCGGCCAGAGCTCTGTAGGAGGCTGCTGGTCGAACTCAGCCCGTCACATCAACCTGCTGGAGATGGAGGCAGTGCACAGGGTACTGCTGCACTTTGCTCCTCAGCTGCAGGGGAGACACGTGATGGTGCGCTCAGACAACACCACAGTGGTCTCCTATCTGAACAGGCAGGGGGGCACCAGGTCCCCCGCTCTCCATCGCATGGCGACGGTGACGCTGCTGTGGGCGGCGCTTCACCTCCTGTCTCTCAGGGCGCCCCACGTCCCGGGGGTCCGGAACGTGGGGGCCGACAGGATGTCCAGGGGGGGGCCCACTCCAGGACGAGTGGGGCCTGGCCCCACGGGTAGCTGCGGAGATCTGGCGGAGGTTCGGCCGTCCAGTGGTCGACCTTTTCACCAGTGCAGAAACGCACAGTGCCCGTCCTGGTTCGCCTTAAGGGCCGCGGACGAGCCGCCCTTAGGCGCGGACGCTCTGGCTCATTACCCCTGGCCAGGGGGCCTGCTGTACGCTTTTCCCACCAGTGCGTCTCCTGCCGGTCCTGCTGCGGAGGATCGAACAGGAGAGGAGGTCGGTGATCCTGGTGGCGCCGGACAGTCCGCATGCCCGGTGGTTCCCCTTCCTGAGGGGCAGGGCGGTGATGGAGCCCTGGGCCCTCCCGGACGAGCCGGGAGCTCTAGTCCAGGGGGGAGGAGCCCTGTTTTCACGCCCGATAATCGGCCGCAGGCTCTGGGTTTGGAGGCTGAGAGGCGGAACCTTGTAGACCTGGGTCTTCCCCCTGCGGTGGTGGAGACCACTCAGGGGGCGAGGGCGCCGTCCACTGTGAGGGCCTATGCCACGAGGTGGAGGCTCTTCAGCGACTGGTGCGGTTTTCGTTCCTGGGATCCCAGGCGTTGCCCGCTGGAGGGGGTCCTGGGATTCCTACAGGAGCTCTTTGACAAGGGGAGGGCTGTCGCCACCTTGGCGGTGTTCGCGGCAGCCATTACTTCGGGTCACGACGGATTCGGGGGGTTCACAGCCCGCTCTCATCCGTTGGTTAAACGGGGCACGCAGGAGGAGGCCCCCGCTCCAGAGAACGCCCCCGGTTTGGGACCTCAGGGTGGTCCTTAGGGGGCTGTCGGGTCCGCCTTTTGAACCGGCGGCGGAGGCGAGTCCCGAGTGTGTCGCTTAAGACGGCCCTCTTGTTGGCGTTGGCGTCTGTTAAGAGGGCGGGCGACTTGTGTGCGCTCTCTGTCCATGCGTCTTGCCTGTCCTTGGAGAGGGCGACGGCATGGTGGTATTGTGGCCCAATCCGGCTTTTCTCCCCAAGGTCATCACGTCGGCCTTTAGGTCGAGAGTCATCAGGATTAGGGCTTTCTATCCGCCACCGCATGCCTCCCCCGAGGAGGAGCGGCGGCACCTTCTGTGTCCTGTCAGAATGCTGAGGCATTACCTGGCCATGACGTCGTCATTCAGGTTGGGTGGTCAGCTGTTTGTGTGTCTGGGCCCCAAGAACAGGGGCGCCCCGCTGTCGGCTCAGCGGCTGGCGCACTGGGTCGCCACGGCTGTGCGGCGGGCGTATCAGACGCAGGGTCTGGCCCTCCCGGTGGGCTTCAGGTCGCATTCCACGCGTGGGATGGCGGCCTCTACGGCCCTTCTCAGGGGGGTGTTGGTCGAGGACGTCTGCCGTGCGGCTTCTTGGGCGTGCTGAGTGCAGCGGACTGAGTTAGACCGTTAGGTCCCTCCTCTGAGGGGGCCTTTGGTTTACTTTCCGCCCTGGTTCAGGAGCTCTTGGGAGAGGCATCCTACAGGTGCGGTACATATATAAGTGTGTTTGGTCGGTCAGGTAGTCCACGTCAGGAGCCCTTGGGAGAGGCGTCCTGTGACTACGGATGACCTACATCTGTGTTACGTGGGGGTATCCTTGGTAGGAGTGGCCCTGTAACACGCATTGTTTCTTCTGCCCTGAGTCCTCTCACTGTGTGAGGGTCTTGCTCGGGCTTAGCTCCAATCACCCTTCGCTGGCCTGCTGGGAGTACATGTTCCTACGGCCTCCGCGTTGTGTCCCACTAGCGAAGTCCTAAGGGACGTAGCACCATGACGTAGAATTAATAGTTACCTATGTAACTTAAGTTCTACTAATAGGTGCGTAGTCCCTTAGCTACGAGCCCATCAGGCCAGTCCGGCTTGGCAGAGTTCAAGAGGGGGTGCGGCCTTGTGCAGGGGCCTTTATAGAGGAGGGTGGCTGGTGATTGGAGCAAATTATTTTGATCTCTCTGGCGTGTGACCTGGGGGTCACGAGTGATATCCCACTAGCGAAGTCCTAAGGGACTACGCACCTATTCGTAGAACTTAAGTTATATAGGTAACTATTAATTCTCTGCTGCGAGCGGTTCACAGCAGCGAACATCCTCCACATCAGAGAGCAGCAAAGTGATCACGGGGACTCAGGCTCAAGCAACCAAAACAGTAGCTAAACCAGGATTAAACCAGGGCTGAGGAAGGGGGACAAAGTGCTTGTAAACATATGCCTTTACCTTGTAAAAGTGCTACAGAAGCACCGGCGTCAGCATCAAAACTCCGCCCACTTCTGTGTTTTTCCCCAACGCAGAACAGGACGTCAGAGGACACACATGTTTGGAATGTTAAGAATGTGATTGAAAACGCAGATGATCAGTTATGTGTGGATGCAAATTATTTTATAAACGGTGGGGGGGAAATGTTCGGTTTTAAAAATACCCGGCTATGTGTGGACATGGCCTAAAACTCATCCAGTGAGAAACGCTCTGTGGTGCAAAAATAAATACTATCAAAATGCGTACATTTTTTTACACGCTCATTTTTGTGTAATTAATTCATCTTAATTTCACGCATTAAAGTCCCGGCCCTAATTACGATCTATTATTTAGATATCTCATAAAGATTCACCCCATAGACCAGATGTGAGCTAGCGGCGTGTTGAGTTAGCCATAGCAAGGGGTAATCATCAGAATCAGAATAATTTTTATTGCCACGTAAGTAACAGGAAGTCACAGACTTGGAAATTGCTTTGGCTCAGTGCAACAGTCAGAAAGAGATAATAAAAATAAATAATAAAAATAAAGAATAAAAAAACACTTCTAAAGAATAAATGTAAATTTAAAATAGAGTTACAGTTACTATTTACAATATACAAGTGCACATGGTGCACACAATGTAAGGTGACAGCAGTACAATGAAGTAAAGTGACGTATGATGGGCAGTAAAGTGACTTTATAAAGGGCGGGGGGACAGGTTAAGAAGTGTTCAAGAGTCCAACAGCAGAGGGGAAGAAACTGTTCTTGTGGCGGGAGGTTCTAGTCCTGATGGACCGCAGTCTCCTGCCTGAGGGCAGTGGTTGGAATAGTCCATGTGCAGGGTGAGAGGGGTCGGCTGTGATACGACCAGCCCGGCCTCGAGCTCGGGCGATGTACAGGTCCTGCAGCGATGGAAGGCTGCGGCCGATCACTTCCTCTGCAGAGCGCACAATGCGCTGTAGTCTCTGTTTGTCCCTGACTGTGGCTCCAGCGAACCACACGGTGATGGAGAAGGTGAGGATGGACTCGATGATGGCCGTGTAGAACTGCACCAACATCTGTGCAGGCAGCTTGGCTTTCCTGAGCTGCCGCAGGAAGTACATCCTCTGCTGGGCCTTCTTGATGAGGGAGCTGATGGTCGGCTCCCACTTGAGGTCCTGGGTGATGGTGGTGCCCAGGAAACGATAGGACTCCACAGAGGTGATGGGGGAGTCCATCACGGAGGGTGGGGGCGGGGGGACAGTGCTCTTCCTGAAGTCCACAATCATCTCCACTGTCTTCTGGGCGTTCAGCTCCAGGTTGTTACCACTGCATCAGGACACCAGCCGGTCCACCTCCCTCCTGTAGGCGGACTCATCGTTATTGGAGATGAGTCCAATGAGGGTGGTGTCGTCCGCGAACTTGATCAGCTTCACGGAGTCGTGGCTGGAGGTGCAGTGGTTGGTGTACAGCGAGAAGAGCAATACCCATTGTGTTGTTAGGATTTAGGCAGACAGAGACGGATCGTGGTGTGCCAAACTCTGGAAGTTTATTTAAGTTTCTCTCAAGTTCCAATGGTTTACTCTGTTTCTTTCTCTCAGACAGAATAAAGGCAGTACACAGTTTATATAGTCATTGTCACGTCACACATCGAAAGACATACGTGTCACAAAGAGACAGTCACATCATAGTCATAACATGGAGTCCTTGTAGAGTCCTTGTACAGTCCTGCACGTAGGCCATATTGCTATCTAATACTAACACCCTCCCCTTTGATCACATAATCACATGTGATCATTCAATTTGATCAATCAATAAAGTGGAAAAAGAAAAAAAAATTCCAAAAAAAAACTTCAAAAAATTATTAAAAACAAAGAAAATGTATGCATTAAACTCATAATCATCAAATCAATATCAGTGGATTTTATCCTCTATACTGGGAAAAAATAACAAACAAAAAACAAACAAAAATAAAAACAAACAAAAACTATTGGACACACAAGAACTCAGCAGATTCAGTCAAAACACAGACAAAAATCGAGCTGAGTCTCAATTTGAAGCTAATTTCACTTTTCTTACTCTATACTTTTATTCTAATGCTAATTGTTTACACTACACTTATTTCACTTTATTATTTTCACTTTTCAATCTTAGACTGTGTACTTTACTTTCACTATTCACTATAGTTTAAAACTATTCTAATCTATTTACAAATATGTTTGCATATTTGATTCTATTGAGCCATATTCTTAAACATACATTTTAATCTAATAAATCTCTCTATTCTGTGGTTTTATACTCTCATTATCAGTGGGATTTTGCTCCATCTATTCTCATTCTCAGGAATAAAACTGAACACAGTAAGGCAAATGGTCAACATTTACACTTCTATAGTGGTCAGTGATTTATTACTTTTTATTATCTCAAGATATTATTGTCAGGCAGTTTGGGATGAATGTACATCATTAATCAAATTAGTATTATCCTTACAAGAGCTAATCTATTTTAGCAGGTTTGGGGTTGGGGTCAGTTATTCTACAATGGTGTTTGATTCTCTAATCTCTATTTCTGAAAGCATCTATGGTTGATGCATTTATCTAATTCTATTTCTACACTATTGTTTAACTCCAAAGCTCGGTTGCAGCTTGAGCAAAGGCATATTTCTAATTTGTGACTTCTGTCACTTTCAATATCTGTAACATAATTCTGATTCTAATATTTTAGCTGATCTATCAAAAGGATAACATTGTAGGGTACTATTTTAACTCTTACGTGGAAATGTGTTTATGAACAACAAAGGAAGTCAAATTCTACTCTTTTACTACTATTTGACATCTAATAAAACACTACAATACTCATACTTTATCATTTTCAAAGTTTTTGTCTGTCAGATGTCTGAATACTTAACATGTATATTGCATTTGCCACAGTTGTGGTTCTGGTTGTAGCAATAGCATCGGCAATAGACGTTTTCATTGGCTGGTTCTTGTTCTGCAAATGTCTGTGTCCAATAGATCATCAGATGTCCAGTAGCTAGGGACAAACAAAAACAAAAGAAAGAATCATGAGTATCTCTCTCATTTAGCACACATCAATGGCATGATTTTAATAATATAAACATCACTCCCCAGTTTTTCTCTCTCAGGTCCTCAGGTCCTCAGGTCCTCAGGTCCCCTGAGGGTGAGTCTCAGTCGTCATCAGGTCAGGTCATATAGAGATGTCATCTTGGACATCAGTAGGGTCCAAGCCATGGTTCTGGTCACTCCAGTTGGACATCGGATCTCCAGATACAGTCTTTTCAGTTGAAGCACATCAGGTCATTTGCGATGCACTTCTGGTCAATGGTGCAGTCTCACAGTTCCTGTACACAGCTTGTAATGCAATAGTTACTTTCTATGGTTAAGTCACTTTGATTCTAATCCTAATCAATTTCTATTCATGCTGTTGCTTCTGTCCCTCAGACAAAAGCAAGCGCAATGATTCAGTTTACTTCTCTAATTTGTGTTTTTATCAGATCTAATTCTCATCAATGTAATTACTTCACACAGTACAAAATCAACAAATCAAAAGTGTCAGGACAGAGATCAATTATCTCCATGACAATATAGAATTCAAATGAACATTTCTGGTCTCAAAAAATACTGATTCAACTAAAGATTCAAGTGATAGACAATTAAAAATATGTGTTTACATTGGAGTAAACTTTTAAAATGCTTTTTTCTCATGTTCTGCTTTTTCATGTATCTATATGTAAATGTGAATGTGTGAGTGTATGTGTGTGTATGTGTGTATGTGAATTTTGGGGTTGTTTCTCCAGACTCCTCGAACCACCTGTAGGTGTCAAAGGTCACACTGTGGTGATGCAAACCAACTGGACACACTTTCAACTCTCCTCCAGGTCTCTGCCTGATGCTCCACCATCACGTCTCCAGATACCTCTCTTTCATGGCCCCGGTCTCACTCCCACTTACTTCTGTAGTGGGGGGAGGGGCAAGGAGGTGGCATTTCCCTTTGCTCTTAGCTCTGTGACCTGTGGCTGGGTGGGCTTTGCGCTGTCCAGTGTCCAGCAGTGACCTCTCGTACAGTGAGGCAGAGTCTGAAAAACAATCCTTGAGACGGCCAATTTAAAAAAACAATAGATATCAGTATGCAAATGAGATTTGCATTTTGTTTTTCTCCCTAAAGTCAAAACAATTTTGGAGCGCTCTGGGTTTTCCCAAGCGCTATGTAAATAAAAGATTACTTATTATCTTACTAATGATGACATTTTAAAACCAGAAACTCTTAATATAAAAAAACAAGACTCAAATCTAAAAAAAACTTTAAACTTTAAACTATGTATTATATACTTTTGTACTGTGTGATTAATTATCCATGAACATTTATCTCATCATTTATTTTACTAATTTAAAATAATTGCAGCATTTTTCAAATGAAGTCAGTATGAATTGGAGCACATTTTAGACCAGTCTCCTCTGCTGTGGCATCAGCAGGAGCAACAAGGTCAGGCGTGTAGTCAAAACAAAAACAAAAGTCACCACTTGCATGTGAATTGGGTAGTTTAACTTAATACTAACACCGTCAATAAAATGAGGTGTGCGCAAGACCAACTCGACAGCGTGGACCTTTGCGTCCTGCTTCACTACAAACTCTCCCTGTAAATACTTTCACTGTAGCGCACATGGGTGTGTAACGCCGTCAAACTAGGAAGACCCAGAAAATTGTAAAAGCTCATAGGATTTATTACAAAAGTTTAAGCATATGTAATGAGTTGTTTAATTGCAGAAAATGAAGGGGGTAGAAGTGAAAGGGCCGAATTATCTAGTTATTGAGAATGAGAGCGATGGTGGTGTTCCCAAAAAGAAACAAAACTTTATTAAAATTACAGTATTTCTTAAATAAGAATACAAGAATAAAAGTTGTAAAAGTTCTCTAAAAAGTCCTTCGTTAAAACCTAGGAACCTCTGGTGTGGAGGCTCTGTGGGGATTGCCGCAATGGCTGAGGCCGAAAGAGGACCAGAGGCGGCTTGACGGCACTAGTTCCCAGTCCGTATGCCACCACCGCTCTGGACCATGGGCTGGGGCTTCTGGGGGGAGAGAGCCCCTTGTGGCTCCGTTGGCTTCCTCCTGTCCCTGCCCCTGCGGCTCCCGTGGCTTCATCCTACTCGTGGCTCCCAGAGTCAGTTTTAAGCTCCTGCCTGCCCATTCACGCAGGTGCGGTGATTGGGAGGGACACCCGGTTGGTTGGGAACACTCAGGTGGTCGGGGTAGCAAAGGCACACGGGTCATTAAAAGTACAGCAAACACACACAGCAATACAAAATAAACAAAAAAACCACAGTGCCGGTTTACACATTGATTAAAAGCTAGAGGGGAATTTGATGTAAGTTAGAGAAGAGAAGCTTGAGAGAAAAAGACCTGACATGCTTGCAATACCACCCCGGGCCAATGGGGGTGGACCCAGAAGAAGAATTAGCCAATGCTAACATATAGCATTGGCACACCTCTCGAAAACGTCTTTCGGGTGAATTTTTTTGGATCAGTCTAGTTTACTTGCTGTGAATTTTTGAATTCTCTCGTTCAAATGAATGGAGCGTTCGCCGGCTGGCGCATGCGCAGATGTGTTTTTTCACAATTTTCTTGTGGGCGGGACCACTCGCGGCCATTTTGGATAGCTCCAGTAGAGAACTATTTTTGGCCTATTAGTTAGAACGGCGGAGATAGGCGTGACTCTCCAAGTTGTTCGCTGCCAAACCGGGAAGGACTGTTCTAGTCAAACATCTTATCCGCCTGAAAGACAAGGGGCCAGTTAGGCAGCGGTGCTACCGTGCCACAACATCTTGTAGCCCAGCTGCTGAAGGAGGTGGAGGAGATGCAGTGCCTGGATGTGATTGAGCCATCCCAGGCAGAGTGGTGCAACACCTACCCAATGCCCGGATTGATAACCTCCTGGAGAAGATCTGCCAGCCCAGGTTTACTACCATCATTGGCCTCTGCAAGTGTTACTTGCAGGTGCGATTGGAATACAATACAATACAATACAATACAATTTATTCTTGTATAGCCCTAGGTCACAACAGAAGTCATTTCAGAGGACTTAACAAAACCATTGAAATCACCAACACAGGTCAGAGAATCAACAGTTAAAACACATGAAGAATATAAAGCACACACAGAAGAAAATGTCCATACATGTTGTAGAATGCTAAAGTGTCCTGATCATCACCAATCCTTTCTGTTGGACACTAACTGTCCAACAAGACCCTCCTGCATCGACAAGGAAAAACTCTTAAAAAACCCAGTGGGAAAAAGTGAAAAACCTTGGGGAGAACTAGGGAAACCCACAGGGAGGGAGACCCATATGAGAAAGGGATCCGCTCCTCCGGACGGACAGGCTAATGATCCAGGACCTAAGCTAGCTACAGAACGTGGACCAGCGGCCGCTGAACGTGGACAGGTCCGGTGCAGGACTGAAGCACTCCCAGGCAGGTCGGGCGGGGCAGTCCGCAGGTGTTGATGGAGGAGGCCAGGCTCGGAGATCCCGTCATCGTACCATGAAACAGACAATGGGACAACGGGTGAATAGCAATGAACAAACTACAGTCAAAATCCTAAAAATGCTAAACAGATAAAGTAGGAAGGAGGAGAGGATAGTGCTCAAGTTACCATACTTCTCCCAGCAAACTGACTACCTATGCAGCTTGACTGACAGTCTGAGGAGTTTAGCCTTCCCTGAGTCTTACCTTCCTAGCCATATGCTAAACAAAAGAGGACTGTTTTAAACCTAGCCTTGAATAAAGAGAGCGTATCTGAAAGGAGGCGAGACAACAGCAGCCATGGCTAGGCTAGTCTAGGCTACAGCACCAAGATTCATGGATTGCACACCAGGTGTGCAAACCGATCCAAGCAAACCTAATTATATATTATATATCATATATATCCCATGTACCATACATATTATATATATCATATGTAATACACAACATAACATACAGCATAATATATAACATAATATACAACATAACACAATACATAACATAATACATATATTGTATAATATATAACATACTGTAATACAGCATATATATAATATATACACCATATATTATATATTACCTAATTATATGCTAAATTAAAGTAGAGTGCTTTAAGCCTGGCCTTGAATGTGGAGACCGTATCTGCTTCCTTAACATAAATGGGAAGCTGATTCCACAGTAAAGGAGCTTGGTAGCTAAACGCTCTGCCGCCAACAGTGATTTTTGAGACCTTAGGAACCACCAGACGTCTGGCGTTTTGTGAGCGCAACGCTCGACTTGGTTGATACGACACTAACGTGTCTTGGAGATAAGAAGGGGCCAAGCCATTTATGGCTTTATATGTTAAGAGAAGGATTTTAAACTTTATTCTGTACTCCACAGGGAGCCAGTGGAGTGATTTTAACACCGGAGTTATGTGCTCCCTCCTTTTGGTACCTGTTAAGATCCTAGCTGCTGTATTCTGAACGAGCTGGAAGCTCTTCAAAGAGGTTTTAGGGCATGCTGCCAATAAAGCGTTACAGTAGTCGAGCCTTGAGGTGACAAACGCGTGAATACGTTTTTCCGCGTCACTTTTAGGAAGGAAATTCCTCATTTTAGCGATGTTCCGTAAGTGGAAGTACGCCGTACTTCCGAGAGTTCTCGGTCAAAAATGACTCCAAGATTCCTCACAGTGTTACTGGGTATAATACTGACATTATCGAGAGTGATTATCTGGTTAGTAAGGGAGTCACGCAGGCGCTTCGGACCGAGTAGGATCACTTCTGTCTTCTCCGGGTTGAGAAGTAGGAAGTTAAGAGTCATCCACATTTTAAGGTCCTTTATGCAGGCACTGAGCTTTTCTAGCTGATCGGTCTGATTTGGCTTCATCGACAGATAAAGCTGTGTGTCATCTGCATAGCAGTGGAAATTAATTCCATGCTTTTTAATAATGTTTCCTAACGGAAGCATGTAGAGAGTGAAAAGAATCGGTCCGAGTACCGAACCCTGCGGCACACCAAATTCTACTCCAGAATAAGGCGACGAGTTCTGATTTACGTTGACGAAGTGATACCGATCTGATAAATAGGATTTAAACCAGCCAAGGGCTGTTCCTCTAAGACCTATATCACATTCTAGCCTCTGCAGTAGAATGATGTGGTCTATTGTGTCAAATGCAGCACTAAGGTCCAGTAGGACCAGCACTGACACTTGTCCATTATCAGCAGCTAGTAGTAAGTCATTTGTGACTTTGACTAGTGCCGTTTCAGTGCTATGATGAGCTCTGAACCATGATTGAAAGACTTCAAACATATTATTTTCCTGCAGGTGGCAGCGAAGCTGCTCAGCTATAAGTTTTTCCAGGATTTTATATATGAAAGTGAGGTTTGAGATCGGTCTGTAGTTTGTAAGTATTTCTGGGTCCAGGTTTGTTTTCTTCAGAAGGGGTTTGATTACCGCGGTTTTAAAAGCTTGTGGGACATAGCCACATTGTATGGATGCGTTTATTATATTTACGGTAGGCTCAATTATCAAAGGAAGTATGTCTAAGAGCCATGTCGGGACTGCGTCTAACATGCAAGTTGAGGCTTTTGAGGATGTGACCACAGAGATCACCTCTGCTTGGCTCACAGCCATGAATTTATCGAGGCCCACTGAAGAGTCTAAGTGGGAAGTCACGTATGCCGCTTCAGCTTGTCCACTACCAACAGCAGGAGTAACTTCCTCCAGTTTGTCACGGATGGATGTAATTTTATTATTAAAGAAGTGGAGAAAGTCGACACTGCTCAGTGAGCTTGGAATTTTAGGCTCGATTGCGCTATGGCAGTTTGTGAGTTTAGCGACGGTGCTAAACAAAAATCTACTGTTATTTTTATTCGCTTCTATTAAAGTTGAATAGTATTGAGTTCGAGCCCTGCGAAGGGCATTCTTGTAGTTTCGGAGACCTGCTTTCCACTCCCTGTGGACAGGCTCCGAGTGGGAGTGGCGATATAGCCTCTCCAATTTTCTGACGTCCTGTTTTAAAGTGTGGAGTTGAACACTGTACCAGGGCGACGATGATCTAATCCTAATAGTTTTCTGTTTTAAAGGAGCTGCTGCATTTAATGCAGATTTTAAAGACTCCATAGTGTTGTCCACCGTTTGGTCAATGACTGAGGGACTGCAGCAGCTGTGAACAGGTTCACCTGCAGCATTATTCAACATAGGCTGTATTAGTTCTTTGAACCTTGGAAGCGTCCAATCGTCCCTACATGGTGGTCCAGGCTTCTGCCGGCCTTATCCAGTTCACGGTCTACATTGAGCACCACCTGAGGGACTGTGTGCTCAGCACCTGCATCATCTGAAGAGAGTCCTTGGCCAGATAGGGCAGGCGGGACTGACACTCAACCCTTCTAAGTGTCAGTGGGCCAAGGAAGAGGCGAAGTATCTCGGCAACCGGCTGGAACGAGGAGGGGTCCGACCACAGATGGACAATGTACGAAGACGTCATTTTCTGCAACAGTTTGTGTGTCCCATGTTGGTAGCTGCCTTGAAATATGCTTTTTCTCTTCAGCAATATCAACTTAATACAGTTTAACGAGCCATCTGATTTGGCCCCCGCCTATTTTGTTGTTTTTTCTAACTCTAGATTTTGTGTGCGATTATGCATCAGTACTACGAGGCTCCAAGCCAACACCATTCTGTACTGTTAGCACACCAGACTGAACCTGAGTAGAGTTGTGTTTCCTGTCACTGGATGCAGCGTATGACTTATCAGAATGGCCCTAGCACAAAGGAGGTGGGAACTTTCTTAGGCTTGGCAGGCTTGTATTGTCGGTTTGTCCCACAGTTCGCCCCCACCATCGCAGCTCCGCTGACGATGAAGGACCAGAGGAAGCCAATAGTCTGGAATGAGGACTGCAAGACCACCTTTCAGGCCCTCCTTCCAAGTCTTGCCTCTGCTCATTTCCAGTGTTTAGGAGCCTCAACTTCAGTCAGCGGTTCTTGGTCCAGACCAACGTCTTCTGCCATTGGACAAGCTGCAGTCCTGGCGCGAGAGACCAGGTACTCCACACACTGTGGAGAAAGAGGGTCCACTGAGGTACTACCTGCTGGAGAGGGAGTTTGACCCTGAGATAGACCATTGTGTGTTGACCTGGATGAACTCAAGGAAGGCCCATAACAGCAGTCTCACCTGCTGGTACCTCTCCCTTCAGCTGTCCCATTTCCAGATTTGCCATTGAGCTGGGAAGAACAATGCCGTGGCCAACTAACTACCTGTCCAGGTTACCTAGGTAAGGCAGTGAGTCATGATTGTATGGTTTTTCTGCACTGTATATGGGTTTCACTGTTTTTGGTTGGGAATAAAATCTCCCAAATCTGTGTTTCTATACAGTTATTTAAGTTAACATCACTATTTTGCATAATATAGTATAACGTTAAGTTATACTTAATTTGTCCTGTAGATAAATGTGTCTTCTGCATTTGACCCATCCTATATCATGAGCAGGGGTCGCTCTTCAGGACCAGAGCTAGAGGATTTTACATGTTTTTAGTGGTAGGGGAAACCAGAGCACCCGGAGGAAACCGAAGCATACGCAGGGAGAACATGCAAAGTCTCTGTTCGGGACTCGAAATCAGGACCTTCTTGTGCTCACCACAGCCACCATGCCACCCTTGTGTATACTGCATTAGTGCTACTCTCGGGTCAAAATTACCTGCCAAAGATGATCAACAATAGCAGAAAAATACACTAAATTAAGGTCTAAATGAGACAAAATGAGTCAAGTTAGGAAAAATCATCAAAAGTCAGCTGTTTTATTTTTTATCAATTGTGGTAGGTCACTTTGACTAAAAACTATTGTGGCTCTCTTCCTCTCATTTACCTCTGCAACTGTATTTTACAGTGTATGCACGGCTATTGACAGCTGCAGCAGCTCAGACCTACAACCAACCAGTTGGATATCTCTGTTCAGGTGGTTAGAAAAATATATAAAGTCTGTGTGAGGGGTTTTACAGCCTTAAAACATATAGCTGCAACTTCAAGGATTCCGCTTTTATTTGTAGTGCATTTCATTACATTACAGTAACGAGTATTTTATGTAATCCGTCCACAAGCAGCATCCCTCAACACGCTCCCGCTCCGAGGACTCCGCACCGGGCTTTCCTCGCACACTGCCCCATTTCCATCTGACCGACACCTCTCTGGACCAATCAGCACTCGTTTAGTGGCAAAGGCGGGCTTCTCTTTGCTCTCCTTCCAATCACGGCCCGCACTGTCCTGCGTGCGTCACGGTGGCTGTGAATGCATCCAAAATCGCCAATAACATCTCGCTCCTTATTCTTCTGTAAGGTTCTTTCTCGTAGCAATCAGGCTTTATTGCATTAAATAATGACCTTTATAGGATTGAAAGGTGTTTAATTGAACTTGGACAGACTTGAAGCTTCTCCTTCTAGTAACATATTAATGATGAAGGACACGAAAGGATAAGTGAAGACGTGTTGTTTGAATGCGACCAGCGAGTGGGAACGTGTGCCTGTGTGTGCGTCTCCCATCCCCCCTTTGTCCTCGTTACGTTGTCCTAAAGCTAGAGCCACCGGAGAAAAGCCCCGAACCGAGACCAGACCTGCCCGCGGTAAGACCCAGGATGTCCCAAAACACATGTGCACAGTTCTGTTGGCCACCCAGCACCCACAACTCACCGGGCACCCATTTCCTTTTGTCAAACCACGACACGCATCCCCCCACTGTTTGCACCGTGTTCACTCGACGTGGTTCGTGTGTTTAGCCTTTACTTTGCATTTTGACACCCCCGGTCTTTCAAGCCCGGTCATCGACACCCCACGGCCGTTTTGAATAGTTTTCTATCGACCTTGTGGTCACGTAAAGTCGTAATCGGTGAGTCGTTGTGGTTCTAAATATGGCGGCCGTCCGTTGGTCTGTCTTCTCGCCTCGTAATCGCCTCTAATCCCATGGCCGCGCGCGTGCGTGTGTGACTCTCCTCTGCGCGTGTACGTTTCTTTTGGTCCGTGCGCGCGCAGAGGAGGGGCTTACGTCAGTTAGGCGGAGAGCTCCGAGCGGCGTTCGGAGAACTTCGGCTATTTCCGGAGACGTCCCACAGGCCTTACGATGAGTTCAAACATTTAAATAATTAACGTCATGTAAGTGATATATCTGCTCTGGAGTTTGGTGTTTGTTTTAGTCAACGATTATTCGACTAATAAACGAATCATACATGTTTTTGTATTGATTGAGCTCATCTTAAAATATTGATAATAATGATGCATAAGGCATCGGCTTTTGGATACTCAGACTTCTCACAGCATTATTCATTCACTCCACATAGTTGTAGGTAAATGACTACTGTAGCCACAGCTGCCCTGGGCAACCTGACAAAAGCGAGGCAACTAATCTGGGCCATCAGTCCCTCCCACCAGCAACCATTCACACACAAGACTCATTTTTACAGCCGTCCTACTGTGGTAGCTGGTGTTCTCAGAGGTCTCCCATCACAGTACTAACCAGGCCCTGTCTGGCTTACCTTCAGAGGTCTGGCAGGATCTGGATTTAGCATGCAGGTGGAGCCACAATATTATCACAACCTTCAGTGGCTTGTCCCATAATTTGAGCCAAATTGTCAAAAAAGGTGTAGTAGCTCAGTGTTGTGTACATGCGCGTAGAGTCATTTGTTTTAATATTTCACTTGTTTCCAGCGAAATAAATACTCACCTCTCACAACTGTGTTTTTGTATTGCCCAAAATCACAACAGAAGGGCATCAGAGAAATGTTTATTTACCAACTGATCAGAAAACCATACAATTTGAATCAAACAGGTCAAAACATAATACACCAATGAATAACATTCATTGATTCATAAAGACCAAGAGAGAACCATAGTGAGAGTGGTCCACTCCCATGGACAGACTGTCTCCTGTAGATCTAGGACTGAGGCTGGAGATAATAATAATAATGATTAAAATGCATCAGTTTTTTTTGGACACTCAAAGACGCTTTACATGTCATTATTCTTTCACTCCATACACGTTGGTGATAAACTACTACTGCAGCCACAGCTGCCCTGGGGCACACTGACAGAAGCGAGGCAACCAGTATGTGCCATCGGCCTCTCCGACCACCACCAACCATTCACACCAGACTCATTCTAGGAAATGAGGGTAAAGTGTCTTGCCTAAGGACACAACGGCAGTTTGGCACTTTACAGCCGCAGCCGCCCCACTGTGGCAGGTGTTCCCAGAGGTTAAGTGTTTTGCCCAAGGACACAACGACAGTAGTCAGTGGGAGTCGATGATGAAAGTCTTGAGGTGGGCTCGAACGCTCTACCAACTGAGCTACTGTCGCCTCTGCGCCGGATCTCAGGCTGTAGATCTTTCTTGGATCTACAGCCTGAGATCCGGTACTCAGGCTGTAGATCCAGGAATCAGTATGTAGAACTGGGTCTGAGGCTGTAGATGCAGGACTGAGGCAGTGGATACAGGACTGAGGCCTCTTAGCTTGTGTTTGGGCCTTACCAGCTCATATCTGTGGAGAGATATGAGCTGGATTAGCATTGAATTCACTCGTTTGATTAAAATCTGAGGTGCACGACATCTCCCAAGGTAAAAAGCAGGCAGCAGATAAGCTTTAAGTACTGATTCCTGTAAAGAGCTTTAGACTTTGTTTTTGTGATGTGTCAATGTCCCACAAAGCGCTGAGATAGCAGTACATCAAACCTGTGAAGTGTTGAGAGCTTCACTGCGCATCAGTGATTCAGAGCAAAGAGATAATGTTTTTCAAACCTGCAGCAAAACAATTAGAAAAGTTAAAGACTGGGACATGACTCCAGATCTGTCTGTTGGAGACAAATGTGTTGGATGTGCAATCTTTTGAGTTAGCAAAGCAAATGCGAGATGAGCGGCAGAAACTCGAGGAGCACCTGTGTCCTGTATACACTCCACCTTATACACAACGCTACATCACACCATACCCTCCTGAACAGTATGGGCCGGTACTTTCAGTGTATACAGTTTTATAGAAAATATACTTGAGTTCACCTTTTGCACCTTTTGGAGCTTGCGATGTAATGGTAATTTATTTATTTTCATTGTATCAGTACAATTGAATAGGAACATTATACATGAATCAACATTGTAAATGTGCATGTTCAGTAAAGTTAGTTCAAACAAAAGTTTCTTCACTGGATATATTTGGTTAAGCAAATATGCTGCCTCAGAGGGAATAGCGTCTGGATTCAGAGCTCCCTGTTACTCCCTATGCTGCCTCAGAGAGAGCAGCGTCTGCAGTCAGAGCTCCCTGTAACTCGCTATGCTGCCACCAGAGCATTTCACATGAGAATTTACAATTATTTTTTTTACAGGGAATAGTAATAATTAGATTGTGATGTCATATTGGTCTCTCTTTGGTCTCTCTGATCACACATAGTGGTACATTGACATCATACTATTACAGGACCGAGGCAGGATGAGACAGAAGTTCCTGATATCCATGGATGGATCTAAAAATGATCTCTTCCTGACACGCGAAAACACGCCCACACCAAAACAAAAAAACATAAACGAAAACATGTTGATTTGACAATTTCATCACCACAGAGTTAGCCTCAAAACAGAAGAGGCTGATTTGAACATAAGCTAGCTGGAGCCAATTTCCTTATTTGGGCATTTGTTCTTGCTGTGTTAGCATTGAGATGTAAAAGGGGCAGATTTGTTTCTAAGACAAATGAAGGCATCTGATTGGTGAATCCTTATATGGCTCATATCTGGATTTACAAAGAGAATATCACAATATAAACACTAGGATCACACTAAACCACAGATTTAAGCCAAAATATGTGAGTGTGACCCAAACGGTTACTTTTACATGGAAGTCAACAGGAGCCAGAGCGAGGAGCCAAACTTCACCACTTCCTCGTTTGGATTTATTGAGCCAGCGGGTTCGCATTTTCAAACCTGTTCACAGTCTGTAGCAGAGGTCTCCAACCTTTGTTGATTTCAGAGCTGCTTTATAATTCAGAAATGGCAGAGAGCTTCTCTTTTATCAGTTGTAATAGATGTAGTCCATATAGCAAATCATGGAGAACAGACACGCTTAGCATACCTTTGCACAATATCCCTGCATTCATGAAAACATTTACAGATAAAATAGATGTAATGACTCAAAAGTTAATTATTCAGGATCTTGTGTTAAACTCTTGAATCCTGTAGAGTGCATTTAATGCAGCAGGGTTTAAATAAATTGGATAAAGTAGTGACTTTGACGTCGCAAATCTGAAGTTACAGACAGACCTCAGAACTACACTGTCCTTATCAATACATAAGCCGCGTTTCCACTGCAGGAGATCCTGGTAAAAGCAGGGGGTGGGACAGCTACAGGAACTGTCCTATCACTCTGCCCTCTCAGTGGCCGTGTCTCCACTGTAGAGTAGGACCCATCGGCGACGTCATGAGTTTCGATCGCCACGTAATCAAACATTATTTACTTTATGGTCAGATCCGCTCCAGTTGTTGTGGTCTTTGAGATTTTCATAGTCCTGCTTCAGTTTTGTGTAACTTTTCACGGCATTGTTTCTGAGTGTGATGAATCCCCATTGCTTTGAGTTGCGCTGACATATCTTTTCATTTCGCCACGATGCCTCAAACCCTGTCTGAATTTCTTCAGTGCTGTAGAAGGCGATTGCCTTCACCTCATCATCCGTCCATTTATTGTACGTCTTGCTTTATTGTTTCCAGTGGTGTCTGCTGGGCTAAAGCTGCTGGAAATTAAAAATTGGTTTTGCTGCTTTCTGCTGACGTCAGAGCCTGCTCTAGCTTCAGCCAATCAGCGCCGGGTAAACCTCAAGCCCCACCATAGACTGTATATACTGACGGACGTAGTCACGCCTATCTCCGCCGTTCTAACTAATTGGCCAAAAATTTGGCTTTCATGGAGTGATTCAAAATGGCCGCGAAGGCTGGAAAATGTGAACAAACGTATCTGCGCATGCGTCAGCCGGCATTAGCCCCATTCATTTAAACGGATGACTTCAAAAAATCACAGCGAGTAAACTAGAGTGGTCCAAAAAAATTCACCCCCCTCAGCATTGACACACATGTGGAACGGAGCTTTGGGCCAAGAGCCAACTTTTGGTCCATCCTGTAAAGACGTTTTCGAGAGGTAAGAAGATGCTATGTTATGTTAGCATTGGCTAATTCTTATTCCGGGTCCACCCCCATCGGCCCAGGGTTGTATTGTAAGCATGTCAGCGCACGTCATTTTGGCCACTTTTGCGCCGGGACCCGCCCCCACTGAGCCCCACCAGGAGCTTTGCAGGGCCCAACGGAGTACCGAGCATGGAGGAAGGACTCTGTTAGGTCCCATAAAAGTTCCTGTAAATGGCCCTGTGGGGGATGTGGAGACACGCACCAACGGGGCCTGGCCCTGAAAAATTACCCGGAAGATTCTGCGGTAGAAACGCTGCTATAGATCTGAAGTGTTTAGCCATCCTTCTAAGTGATGGACTTCACTATGGTTAGCCGTGCTTCTAATTGATGGACTTCACTGTGGTTTCTCGTGCTTCTAAGTGATGGACTTTACTGTAGTTAGGTGTGCTAGTGTGTGACTTCACTGTGGTTAGCTGTGCTTCTAAGTGAGTTACACAAAAATTCTTCCATATCCCTTGTTACTCAGATACACATGTAGTATACTCGTATGACTAGTTACTTGGATACATCAATCCAATCCACTTTATTTATAAAGCACATTTTATAAACACAGTTTCCAAAGAACTGCATAATAAAATACTTCCATTACATTCTTAGTAATACAAATACTTTCTGGAGCCGACGGGTTCAGATTTGAGCGGTTAGCACTTTATTCCACCTTGAGCGGCACGGTGGCTGAGTGGATAGCACTCTCGCCTCTCAGCAAGAAGGTCCTGGGTTTGAATCCCGGCCGGACCAGGGCCTTTCTGAGTGGAGTTTGCATGTTCTCCCTGTGTCTGCGTAGGTTTCCTCCGGGTACTCCGGTTTCCCCTACCACTAAAAATATGTACAATAGGTCTGGCATGCGCCTCCTGTTCGGCGACCCCGCTCCCGTCTCTGTGTGGAGCGAGAGACAAGTGCCCAAAAAATAACAATTGTAAACCGCTTTGTGACTCTGGTCTGTGAAAGGCGGTATATAAATAAAGCTTACTTACTTACTACTTACTTACTTGAGGTAGAATATGTGAAAATCAACCCTGTGAAGTAAGGCCAACACCGGGGTGATGTGGTCTGTCCCTGAGTGCAGAAGCACAGGGGTGATGTGTTCTCACCGGCTGAAGGCTTTAATAACCTGATCTACCTTTTAAAGAAAGGTCTGGTTAAATATAGGTCAATAATTAGTTATTTTAACTACACCATCTCTCTGGTCTCTCTCTGATCTCTTTCTTTCTGGTCTCTCTCTGGTCAGAGTGAGTTGGAGCAAAACTGCCCTACTGGGCTTTATTAAGCTAGCGGTTTAGCCTGTGTGTGTGTAAGTGGTCAGCCTGGTGTCTTTACTCTCATCTCTGTGTTTCTCTGCTGTGAACAGCAACTGATCCTGGATCTGTGTGGACACAACACAATCAACAGTAAATGCCCCATGCAGCCTCTCTTTCAGACACTGGGTCACTAGGTCAAATCATTGACTGTATACTGAAGAACAATGCTAACCCGCTAGCTCTTTGAAGCCCAGTGGGGAAGTGCTCATGGTGAGGGTTTGCTCTGCTTCTATTGACTTCCATAAAAGTAATTTCTCTGAAACGCTCTTTCTGATCCTGGTCTTGTTTCCGAGTGAGGGACTGAGGGAGCGTGAGGGGGACAGACGTATCGGTGCAGCATGTGCAGTGATGCGGTTACACACAAAACTGTGTTGGACTGTTGTGGTGAATAGGGAACAGCGTCTGCAGTCAGAGCTCTATGTTCTCTCCCTCACCTCTGGATGGATAATATTACATTGCATAATGTTCTCCTGAAATGGTTTGTAATTCTCAAGAAATATGAAATAGTATCTATTTTTATATACATTTTTGATACTTTTGACCCTAACTGTCATTAATCGTGCAGCTTAATAGTGGAGTATATGAGGCTTGAATTTAGGGCTGTAGTAAACCATTATTTTTTGTAATCGATTAGTTGGAATAGTAATCTTTTGATTAATCGATAGCACTCACTAAAATTGTGGTATTTTGTCCCTGAGCTTAAGTAAATATTCACATTTTAGAGTCAAAACCAGGGCTAGCCCCATTTGATCACATAATCACATGTGATCAGGTTAAAGGATAGCTTTAAGCAAGAACAGTCCCTCACAGCAGCACTCACTCGACCGAGGTTCACCTTTCGCAGCAGTTTCACTTTTGTGTGTAATGTTTATGTGATCAGTTCTGACTGTCCTGCCCCTCAGTGTCCTCTGCAGCTGTATTTAACAGTGTATGCAGCTGTATTTAACAGTGTGCAGCTGTATTTAACAGTGTATGCAGCTGTATTTAACAGTGTGCAGCTGTATTTAACAGTGTGCAGCTGTATTTAACAGTGTGCAGCTGTATTTAACAGTGTATGCAGCTGTATTTAACAGTGTATGCAGCTGTATTTAACAGTGTATGCACAGCTTTTACAGCCTTAAATCATACAGCTGCTACTGAGAGGATTTTACTTATTGTGGGTTATTTTTAGAACACATCACCCCTGTATGTGAGAGTGTCATGGAGGGTCTTGTGGCCATACCTGCATGTGAAAGCCAGATCCAGTCAGACCTCTGAAGCTAGGCAGAGCAGGGCCTGGTTAGTACTATGATGGTAGACCTCTGGGATCACCAGGTGCCACAGTATGCGGCTGTAAAGTGCCAAACTGTCGTTGTGTCCTTAGGCAAGACACCTCACCCACATTGCCTAGAATGAGTTTGGTGTGTGAGTGAATGGTTGGTGGTGGTCGAAGGGGCCGATGGCACAGACTGGTTGCTTCGCTTCTGTCAGTGTGCCCAAGGGCAGCTGTGGCTACAGTAGTAGTTTATCACTGTGTATGAGTGAATGAACAACGACATGTAAAACGTCTTTGAGTGTCCAGTGTTATATAAAACCAATGCATTATTATTATCCATCCATCCAGCCATTTTCTTCCGCTTCATCCGTTGCCTATCCACACACACTTCCTCCAGCTCGTCCGGGGGGACACCAAGGCGTTCCCAGGCCAGCTGAGAGACATAGTCCCTCCAGCGTGTCCTGGGTCTTCCCCGGGGCCTCCTCCCAGTGGGACGTGCCCGGAACAGGCGTCCAGGAGGCATCCGGAACAGATGCCCGAGCCACCTCAACTGGTTCCTCTCGACGTGGAGTAGCAGCGGCTCTACTCCGAGCTCCTCCCATGTGACTGATCTCCTCACCCTATCTCTAAGGGAGCGCCCAGCCACTCTGCGGAGGAAGCTCATTTCGACCGCTTGTATCCGCGATCTTGTTCTTTCGGTCATTACCCAAAGCTCATGACCATAGGTGAGGGAGGGAACAAATCGAGAGCTTTGCCTTTCGGCTCAGCTCCCTCTTTACCACGACGGTCCGATACAGCGACCGCATCACTGCACACGCTGCACCGAACCGCCTGTCAATCTCACGCTCCATCCTTCCCTCACTCGTGAACAAGACCCTGAGATACTTGAACTCCTCCACTTGAGGAAGGACCTCTCCACCCACCTGAAGAGGGCAAGGCACCTTTTTCCGGTCGAGCACCATGGCCTCGGATTTGGAGGTGCTGACTCTCATCCCAGGACCCAGCCGCTTCACACTCGGCAGCATTATTATTATTATGTTGGCGTATACATGCTGTAAAAAACTGCATTATAGTGAGTAAACACTACACTAAAGATTTCTGCAAATAGAATTGGGAAAATGTAGGAACAATTTTATTTAAAGGAATTAAATTGTTGAATTAAATTAAATTGATTGCAATGGGGAGGGGCCGCAGCTGGTAAGAGTACTGTTAGAGGTGATGCCTGTTTCAGGGGCAGGAACTGCTTTAAATAGATATTTAATAAGAAAATATAAATATATAATTTCAAGGAAAAATACAATTTTAAAACGCTGCAGGGAGATGTGGTAAAAATTATGTGTTTAATCAGTTACATCCTTCTTGTAGATGGAACATTCTTTTGGTCACTCACTAAGATCTTTCATTCTTGTGTGGGTGTGCGTCTGAGGTCTTTGTCTGAGGTCTGTGCTGGCTTTGAGTCTTTGGTGTGGTCTCTGATGGTCCTGACTCTCTGGTCTCTGATGGTCCTGACTCTCTGGTCTGTGAACATTCTCAGGGGAGGGCCCTGGGGCCGAGCTCTGTTCAAACCTGCAGGAGGTACGTTCCTTTGCACTGCTCCATTAGCCGCTGTTCAGAGACCAGAGATAGAGAGATCAGGGAGAGAGAGAGAGAGACCAGAGCGAGAGAGACAAAGGAGAGATAGACCAGAGAGAGAAACCAGAGTTAGAGAGACCAGAGAGAGAGAGAGAGAGACCAGAGAGAGAAACCAGATAGAGGGACCAGAGAGAGAGAGAGAGACCAAACAGTGACCAGGGAGCAAGATAAACCAGAGAGAGAGACCAGAGAAACACAAGAGACCAAATAAAGACACCAGAAAGAGAGACCAGAGAGAAACACGAGAGAGAAACCAGAGATAGAGAGACCAGACAGACAAGAAAGACACAAGAGAGAGAGACCAGGGAGAGAAATCAGAAACCCAGAGACCAGACAGACCAGAGAGAGAGAGAGCAAGAGACCAGAAAGTGACCACAGAGAGAGAAACCAGAGAGAGACACCAGAAAGAGACCAGATAGAGACACCCGAGTGAGAGAAACACCACAGAGAGATTTATAAATATAGATTACTTCCACTTATACATTTGCAGCATAATTTCAGGCAAATAATCCTGTCTGGATTTGAACGTTGAGCGAGGACATACAACTCATATGAAACTCCTAATTTAGTCTTTTTTGCCAAAGCCCAGACAGGTTCATGAAAGGTGATCGAGATGAGCGTTGGTGTGGACCATGTGTGGACCATGTGTGGACCTGTGGCCTCAGCATCACTTTCCCTCCCTTTACGGAGCTTGTTTGCACAGAAGTGGTCTTCCTGTTTTGGCTGCGGGCGAGCGTTAGTGACTTCTGGTATTTACAACTGTTGACAGGACCACCGCTCCCGGAAGAGTGAGGGTCTGCAGTCTGCACCGCTCTGGACGAAGGCTCGAAACCCACGTTGTAGCGGCTGCGCTGTGCGATGGTTGTTGCGGTCTTTTCAGTTCCTTTCTCCATTTAAAACATGTGATCATAGGAGGCCACTTCAAGGACCTGTCCTAAAAGTGATAAAGGTACGATTATGAGACCTGGACAGACTGAGGGCGCTTCAAATAGTGGACAACATCTTCTTTTTAACTAAGTTTCAACACGGTTCTATCATCAAAAACAGATCTAGAGTTGTTTTTAGCTCCACCCTCAATCATATCAGGAACAACATACACAAACACACCCTCTCCCTTCTGTCTAAATGCTCGGTTTTCAAACACTCACTGTGACAAATACTATGACATCATAGATAGATCTGTAGTATTCAATCCAAATTAGTTATGGTCAAATTACATTCTGTCTCTCTCTGATCCCGTACTCCCTCTGGTCTCTCTCTGTTCTCTCCCCCTGGTCTCTGTTATCTCCCTCTGGTCTCCGTCTCTGGTCTTAAAAACAGTTGATGTGTCAAATGCATGGTGCTCTTCCCAGTGACCCGGACTCTATCCTTGCAGCAGCAGAAACAGGACTAATGACTCCTTCTAATCATCATCAGAACACTTAAGGGACTCAGTGTTCGCTTCGCCACACAGCGCGAGATCATGCCGCGGCTGTGAGGGAGGGGGGCAGTCCTTATCCATTGTTCCTCCCGTGCGTGCGTCGTCATCGCGTGCCCCGCCCCCCCCAGGCCCGTGCGCGCGCGCCCACCTCCTGCAGGTCACGCCCCCCTCGTCTATATAAAGCACCGGTTGCGCTGCGAGCCGCCACTGGCACAGCCTTCTTCCCCCCTCCTCCGACACGAGCCGCGTTAGGACTTTATCACATCTCACCCTCATCTTCCCCCGTTCTTTATTTGAACAATGTCAGACACGAAGGTGGACTCCGGCGCCGACATCACCGCCAAGGTAAGTGCCCTCAAAACCCATCTGCTCTTCATCTGCTGAAGTGGCTGCTTTTGGTGACGCGCGTCAAAAGCAAAGAAAAAACACCAAAACAAACAAAAAGTCTCTTCGCACTGAGCCTGTTTTAAACGATGCGTGAGATCTGCGTCGTGTTGTGGCTGTCCGCGCGTGTCATGGCCACGGCTGCCGCGGCTCGGACCGTGATCAACGCGCGGAAAAACGGGAGCAAACCCCGCGTGCCCCCGCCGCTCTATCTTTCTCTCTCTCTCTCTCCGCGCACGCACCGTATTCACCTGCGTCTCACCGACTCGCCGTGGCTGTAGTGCGGAGCTGAACGGTGAAGTTTCCAGCACCCCCCCACGCACTTGGCATCGCGGAAACGACACGGGCTCATTGTCCGGACCTGGGTTCTTTGTTTGCCCGCCTTACCATATGTGAGGGTTATAGGAGAAAAGCCCTGTGTACGCTCGACCCCCGGTATCACGCGCGTAACGGGGCCGCAGCTTAGTACACAGTAATTCGAAGCTAAATCCCGTTGCGCTTTTTTGTGTGGGTTTTCATGGAGCCGCCAGTCTCCGCTCACGGACGCGGACAGAGAGACGCGCTGCGACTGTCTTTACGCAAAGACCGCGCGTCAAAGGGAACCTCTCCAAAAGATTTATATCACTTTTCTTTGACTCAGCGGTGAACATTATCACAATACCGGGATGGTGGAGAGGCAGAGGCAGGCTCCGCACGGTCCCACCCCCCGTTCTTATCCTCCACCTCAAGGGGGGATTCAGACGCGGATAAGGACAAGCCTGGGTCGCGGAGATCGCTCCGGTAACGGGAAAGTTTTCTAACCGCTTCTCAGTCTGCCGCGCGCGCCCTCACGAGCCACAACAAGAGCCTTTTAAACCTTCCATTATTTACCCCCTCTGTATGTGTATGTGTGTGTACGCGCCTGTATATCTCTGTGTGTGTGTGTGTGGGCACGCGCCTGTATGTGCGTGTGGCTGCTTGCTTGCATTCTTCCCAGTTCCGCGCGCGAATGGCTGTTGCAAAAAAAAAAAAAACGACTTTGCTTTTTGCTTACATTTTAGATATTGCGCGTGCGTGTGACCCGGCCTCTCGGTTTTGTGCGTGTGTGTGCGCGCGTGGAGGTGCGATGCTTTGCCTGTCTCTCTGCTGCCGTGCCTTTGTGCTGGGCTACATCCTCTTTCCACTTGTGCCTGGACTTTGACGCCGGTGTAAAACTTTAATCCGAGCGGTGCGGGCAGCCTCGCGACCTAAATTTCACCGGGAGAATGAGAGCAAGGGCCTCCCGTTAATCCCGGTCGCTCTATTTTTAGATTTTGATGCGCGCGAATCTTACAGCTCTGTGCGGAAATGCGCGTGTGCGTCCCCCGCGCAGTCTACACGGGTAACATACACTTGAGCGGACGCCTTCACGATGCTTCACTGTGCTATTATTACACGTTATTCGGTGTATGCCCGTGCGCACCAGCCATGTGTCGTCTTCTATTGTCCTCACAACAAGCGGCTGTACGTTTGCGCGCTCCTCCCCCCTCCTCGTCTCTCTCCCCTCTCGCTCTCTCCGGCTGTATTTCAAACGTCGCAGTGCATTGTGGGACTTGCAGTGCGTTCGTCCGGGCGTGTCTTGTGACATATGGCGGCAGCGCGGAGACTACAATGCCCACAGTGCCCCCGAGGCCACATCAAAGTATCAGATTACAGCGCGTTGTATTCGGGGTGGAAAAGAGGAGGGAGGGAGTGAGGGAGCGAGGGAGGGGGGAGTAGGTATAGCGGCAGCAGGAGGAGGAGATCTGCAGAGCTGTCCCACAATGCAACGCACAGCCTAAACTGGGCCATTAGAGCAGGTATACATGCCCTCCTCACTTTTCTGTTTTTCTTCTTTTTGCAGGAGCTGAAGGAGAAGAAGCTGGTGGAGGATAAGGAAAACGGCAAAGATGCAGCCACCAATGGAAAGGTAAGGGCCCTCCTCCCCCGTCACCATGGCAACAGCATCCATGCAAAAGTCGCACGGTTCCAATGACATGGATCTTCGATTAACCACAATGGATTCTTATGAGGCGGGTTTATACAGCTGATAACATCCTGTTTATGTCTGTGATTTGGGTCACTGGGCATGTGAAGGAAATGAAGGTGGAACATTGCCCCCTGCTGGACGTATGAGTCACAGAGCAGCTTTGGAGGGCTTCAGCAATGGATTACTGCAGTGATAATCTAATTTAAAGGGGTTGACTGGATGAAAAGACCAATTGTTTGGGTCAATGCTTCTGCCTGCACAATGACAGAAACGATACAGATATATGCTGTATAATATAATAATAGAAATATTCACTGTGTATTTTATTGATCTCACTATGGAGAATACTACTGTTCTGTAACCTGCGGTGCAACACTGACATTTCCCCACTGTGGGATGAGTAGAGGAGCTCTTCTTCTTAATGTTTTGAATCTGGTACTGCAATGTGTCCAATACTTAATATTTTAAAGCTTAAGTTGAAAACCCTTTTAAAGCTGTTTGTCTTGTTTTGGAGGCTCTTTATGTGCACTGCAACACCGACATTTCCCCAAAAACAACATTGAGTGAAAGCAACAGATGACCAGGTTCCTGAAGCTGCTTTCTAAACGTCCTCAATGTTTGCAGGAGAACGAGGAGAACGGAGAACCCGACGTAGACGACGAGGAAGAGGATGAGGTGGACGAGGAAGATGAAGAGGATGACGGAGAAGGTAACGCTCTAGAAAAGTCACGAGCAAAACCATGACGACAGTGGGGCTAAACCACCACGACTGAGGGGCGAAACCACCACGGCTAAGGGGCAAAACCACGAGGAGTTCTGATGAAGTATGTTCTGTGTTTCCTAGGTGACGAAGAGGACGAGGAGGATGATGACGATGACATCGAGGGCGGAACAAAACGGGCGGCTGACGATGACGACGATGACGACGAGGTGAGGAAGGACAGCAGAGAGAGAGAGATCAGAACAACCCCGAGAGTCCAGAGAGCGATCAGAACAACCCAGAGAGTCCAAAACAAAGATTGGAACATCACCAAAAGTCTGAAGCCAAGTTTGGAGCATTGTCAGAAGTCCAGACCGCAAAGGTCTAAAACAAAGATTAGGACGTCCCCAAAATTCAGGATCCAAAAAGCATTCATTTAAACGATTCTGAAAGTCCAAAGAAAAAACGGTTGAACCAAATTTACGACTTTGAAAAGCTGTAAATGTAACTCGGGCATGAGATTCGGTCCCTTCAAAACCCATTGAAAGTTTAGTTTTCTATTCAACAATTATTACTGTGAAATCGTGAAATTCCCTATTTTAAGTTAATGGTGTGAGGCATGGCTAGCATGAGGTTTCAGCAGTCCATCCATCCATTTTCTACCCTTTAATCCATTTCTGGGTCAGGGGGGTGACAGTCAGAGATGCCACCCAAGTCTCATAGCACCAGCCCCTCACTGACCCTCTGCAGGTGGTGAGTCCACAGGAGGACGGCTGCTCTCTGAGTGTGAGCATAGCCTTGATCTTTCAGTTGGGGCTTTTGGGCAAAGTGGGGTTAAGTGTCTTGCCCAAGGACACAACGACAGCAGTCATCAGTGGGAGTCGGTGGAGAAGGTGCAGAGGTGGGAATTGAACCCACGACCTTCTGGGCTTAAGGCCAATGCTCTACCAACTGAGCTACTGTCGCCCAGCAGTAGGTCACAATGACAAAAGTGTATTTTCTTTTCTTTCTAGGATGACGTTGAAACCAAGAAGCAGAAAACAGACGACGACGATTGATGCGCCTCGCCACTGCCCATTTCCTGCTGAACCACTTCCTGAATCTTCCACCTCTGACCATTTTACCCACGACGCCACAGGTGGAAGGCGCCGGAGGACTCCATAAATACAGATCTTAAAAAAATAAAAAAGTGGAACAAAAAAATCTCCAAAAAATACACAAAAACAAAAAACAACATGGTCATTAGCGAGTAGAGTTCCGATTTTTTTCCGCAAACAATTTTACCGCGACGGCCACAGATTTTCTATAGAGGAGCCCCATCGGCACAGAATCCCGGCTTTCAACGACTTTATCAACGGAGAATTTGTTTGTATTTTTATTTACATTTTATATTTTTGTACATATTGTTTGGAGGAGGGTGGAGCCATGCATTTCTGTCTCTTCTTGCGGTAGACGTCCACAATAGGCAGCGGTCTCTCAGCTAAACAGTCGGTGCTTGTTGACCATGTTACAATGTTTTTGACAATGACTTGTCAAAACGATAATAATATTCACAGAAAAAAACCTCTTAAAGCCGTTGAACTCAGAGCATTCCAGTGAATTTAATGTATGTACTTTAGCTGTACCATAACTAGTTTGTTTGTATGGGAGGGCAAGGCCAAAGAAAGAGCCTGATTTTACTTTTCCTGTTAATTTTTTTTTGTTTGGTTTTCGTTTTTGTCAGCGACTTTACGTTTTGACGGCCTGTTTTGGTGTATGTGCGAAGTTTGTTGTTTGACAATAAACCGGACTTTTATTTTGTGAGTTGTACTTCTTTGTACCTGGTTTTATTCCAGCGGGAGCCAGCAGGGGGCGACAGACAGTCACTCCGGGCAAAAAAGGCTTTATGTTATGGAGACAAACGAGGCCCTTGAATGTAGAGATCACATCACATCTGAAGACTGTTTTCTCTTCATTTTTCAATAATACAGACTATGCTACCGTTTTAAAGCTGGGATATCTAACGGTCTAACCACAAATTGTAATAAAATATGTGAGACGTATTCCACTTTAGGTGTTATTAATAGGTCAAATTATGTTACCCAGCTTTAAATATTCTGCAGTACTTAAAGTTGGGATACTTGACTTACACCACAACAATATGACTAATAAACCCATGTCTCTAGTTCTGGCTCTAAAACAGTTACTTCTATCACCAGTTTTTACATATTTTTGGCCTCTGTCACATAGTGAGTCAAATAGTGACTCACAGGGCTCTCTCACACAAAAGATAGACCGATGAAGACAGCATATAGTCGTCTCAGTTTCTTAAAGAGGTGTGATTTTACTGCATTTACATGTGGCCTCAGATAACAGGTCACATATTATTTTTCATTATTTAAACAACACAATAGTGAGCTTCTATTGCTCATAGGGTCATCTTCTAGAATACAACTTTTTACAAGTTCTGAGGGGTGGTCCATAAGGTTATTTAGATTATTTTCACACATACCATTTTCAGTGACCCTTGAGCATATAAATCAGTGAATCATCACTGTCCATATACCCCCGAGTGAGAAACGTTGGGGAGGCCCATGTTGAGAGAGGGATCGGCTCCCACAGACAGACCGAATGTAGATTCAGGACTGAGGCTATAGATCCAGGACCCAGGCTGTAGATCCAGGACGAGGATATACATGAGTCTCTCATTTGGGTTGCCATGCTTACGCTCGCACCAGCAGCCAATCATAATTCAGAATCATGAGTATCCTCCTGCAGGGCAGTAGTTTAGTTGAGTACTTTATCTACAATATACTGTACTATTGAAGATCGACAAATCGTAGGATGATGTGGTAGAGAGAAAACAAATAGATTTTTACTTGCATGTTTAAATACCTCCATAAATGAATAGATCCTGAGTGGGTGGAGTTTGTACTCGAGTTGGTGCTGAATTTCTGCAGTAAAATCTGCAGCTCGACCTCAGTAAAGAGCAAAGGGCCGCTGCACACAAGGGCCCCTCACAGGAGCACAGAATCACCAGGAGAAACCAGGAGCACTCAGAGAACCAGACTCAGAGAGAGACCAGGACCAACCAGAGGACCAGAGAAACACTGTATAACAGTTGGCTTCTGTCACTAGTTTTCACTTGTCATGGTTTTGGTCAAGGTCAGGTCTGGGTCTTGGTATGATCTCAGTCCGGCACAGCAGCAAGGATCTTAACAGGCGCACATTTAAAATCATTTCTATGAGGTTGAGATCTGGAGACTGGCTAGGCCACTCCAGGACCTTGAAATGCTTCTTACGGAGCCACTCCTTCGTTGCTCTGGCGGTTGTTTGGGATCATTGTCATGCTGAAAGACCCATCCACGTTTAATCTTCAATGCCCTTGCTGATGGAAGGAGGTTTTCATTCACAATCTCACAATACATGGCCCCATTCATTTTTTCCTTCTCACGAATCAGTCGCCTGGTCCCTTTGCAAAAAAACAGCCCCAAAGCATGATGTTTCCACCCCCATGCTTCACAGTAGGTATGGTGTTCTTGGGATGCAACTTGGCATTCTTTCTCCTCCAAACACAAAGAGTTGATTTTTTACCAAAAGGTTCATCAGAATTCTCTCTAGTAAACTTCAGACGGACCTGGACATGTACCGGCTTCAGCAGGGGGACCCGTCTGGCACTGCAGGATTTGAGTCCATGGCAGCGTAGTGTGTTACTGATGGAAGCCTTTGTTACTTTGGTCCCAGCTCTCTGCAGGTCATTCACCAGGCCCCCCTTTGTGGTTCTGGGATTTTTGCTCACTGTTCTTGACCATTTTGACCCCACGGAGTGAGATGTTGCGTGGAGCCCCAGATTGAGGGAGATTTTCAGTGGTCTTGTATGTGTTCCATTTTCTGATTGTTGCTTCCACAGTTGATTTCTTCACACAGAGCTGCTTACCTATTGCAGATTGAGTCTTCCCAGCCTGGTGCAGGTCTATCATTTTGTTTCTGGTGTCCTTTGACAGCTCTTTGGTCTTGGCCATAGTGTAGTTTGGAGTGTGACTATTTGAGCTGTGGACAGGTGTCTTTTATACTTATAATAAGTTCAAGCAGGTGCCATTAATACAGGTCTGTGAGAGCCAGAAATCCTGCCTGCTTGTAGGCGACCAAATACTTATTTTCCACCATATTTTGCGAATAAAAATCACATAGTCTGATAGAAATCAGACTATGTGATTATCTGTTTTTTTCCCTTATTCTGTCTCTCATTGGTGAAGTTTACCTAAAATGAAAATTATAGGCCTCCCTCATCTTTTTAAGTGGGAGAACCTGCCCTCCTACCTCCAAGACACGCTAGTATCAACCAAATCATATCAACCAAACTCTCAACCAGACTTCTACTGGTTCCTAAAGAGTCACAAAGTGTGACAGTCAGAGGCAGAAAATTTAACTCCAAGCTGCTTTACACCCTGGATTACAGTTCCCCATCCACAGTAAGGAAGCAGACAGTCTCTACATTAAAGGCCAGGCTTGAATGTACAGTCCTCTTTAAATTAGCATATGGGTAAGAAGACACAGGGAAGACTTTTATTTCTAAAAACACAGATTTGACGCTGCATATGAAGCCCCCTGCTGGAGAAGTAGGGAAACAGCACTATCCTCTTCTACTTTATCTGTCATCATTTTGTCTGTTTCATGGCGAGATATTATATGGGTCTCTCTGTGGTGGTGCCTCTCTTTCCACTCGGTTTTTGAGATGTCGCCTGTCGATGCAGAAAGGAGTAAAGACAGTGATGATGGACTGTGGTCTTCCCACTTCCCATGAACCAACGACTCCTATGTGTTTGTTATTATTGCATTTGATCTGATCTATGTTGGTGAATCCACAACTTTGTAAAGTTCACTAAGATGATTTAGGGCTATACAAGAATACATTGTATTGAACTAACAATATACCTTAACAATAGTTCCTAACAGACTAATTATGGGTGATTGTTTTTATTGTTTTTAATGTATTGATTTATTTCAGGCAATGGCACAGATAAGGACAAGGTAGACCAACACTGTCAGAATCAGAATCAGAATCATTTTTATTGCCACATAAGTAATAGGAGGTCACAGACTTGGAAATTGCTTTGGCTTGGTGCAACATTCAGAGAGAGAGAATAAAAATAAAATAAAAAGAATAAAAAACACTTCTAAGGAATACATTTTAAATTAAAATTAAAATAGAGTTACAATAACTATATATAATATACAGTGCACATGGTGCACACAATATAAGGTGAGGCCAGTCAAGTCATATAGTGCAAAAAGATAGGGACAAAAAGTGAATGTACAGTATATCTATCTATCTATCTATTTAGATAGATAGATAGATAGAGCTATATATATATATATCTATATATATCTTTTCTGCCTGAAAGGGAGTGCGATGAAGTTACAAATCAGACAAAACACAACGTCTTCCCCTGAATAAAAAACATATTATCTTTTTTGTAAGAATTACCCCAGGGAGGAGGCCTGAAGTACTTGATGTGAAAACTAGCCATTGGATAGAAACTTTTCCAGAGGCCAGAACTAGAGACATGGAATTCATTTAGTAATGTTTTTGTGGTCTGAAAGTTACATACCCCAGCTTTAAATTTACATGTTCCAGCTTTAAAGTTACATGCCCCAGCTTTACAGTTAAATGTAGGTAGAACCACGTGCTGACTCCAAATAGGACTGGAGCTACAGTGTATCCATGGCTGGTCAAACATGTCCATATCTGGGCTGTAAGTGCCTCCTGTGTCCACTGGGGGGCGCGGAAATATCACTGTATGTGAATGCACCTGCAACAGGCCTGAGTAAATTAAAAGTAAGTAAGTAAGTAAGTAAGTTTTTATTTATATACCGCCTTTTCACTGCAGATCTGAGTCTCAAAGCGGTTTACAATTGTTAATTTTGGGCATTTGTCTCTCACTCCACACAGAGATGGGAGCGGGGCCAGTACAGGAGGCACATGCCAGAACTATTGGGCATATTTTTAGTGGTAGGGGAAACCGGAGTACCCGGAGGAAACCTACGCAGACACGGGGAGAACATGCAAACTCCACTCAGAAAGGCCCTGGTCCGACCGGGATTCGAACCCAGGACCTTCTTGCTGAGAGGCGAGAGTGCTATTCACTCAGCCACCGTGCCGCCCTGAGGTATTTACCTTTTTAAACATGAATAATACAGTTTGTCAACAGAAAGAGTCCTGGAAAAGTTGTCTTCATCTGAGCAGAAAACATGTTATTTTTAGTGTACGAAAAAGCCCCGTCACCATTTGACTCTTGGGGCTGAGAGTTGATTGGATGTGACAAAGGCTAGAAATACATGATGTGAAAAATAGAGATGGAAGAAACTGTTTTGGATCCAGAACTAAATTTACCATTTACTTACCTGGTAGAATGTCGACATCCTGGCCATTTTTCAGGGTTTTCCCTCCACTTGGGAGCTCATATCTTTGTCAGCACATATCAACTATGGTTGATGCGTGTGTCTCTCCGGTCACTCTCTCTGGTCTCTCTCTGGATTCTGGCATCTCTCTGGTCTCTCTTCCTGATCTATCTGGTGTCTCTCTGATCTCTTTCTGCCCTCTCCCGCCGAGTTGTATTGACTCCTGCTGAAATACTATTCTACAACACAAACGTTTTACTCAAGTCAGAATGTTTTTGTTTCATTTAATTCAATTCAATGTATTCTTGTATAGCTCTAACAGTAGTCACCTGTAGAACCTTACGCAACTGTTAAATTTACCAACACAGATCAGAGAATAAAACAGTTCAAACACAAGAAATAAAACAGAAAACACATTGGTATTGGTCCATAAGGGCCAGATGACCAATGTCCAAAAATGTTGATAAATGTCCCTAAATGTTGTTGAATGACCCCTCACAAGGGTCTAACAGACCCTTCTGGACAGGCAAGAAAAGAACTCTGCATCCAGAAGGAAAAGTGAGAAACCTCGGGGATGCCAACATTGAGAGAGGCATCAGCTCCCACAGACGGACGGGCTGCAGATCTAGGACTTAGGCTGCAGAACGAGGACAGTTTCATGTGGACTTTTGACACTTACCATAGTTACTGTAGTTACCACAGTTACCAGGAGAGATGTTTCAGCTGCCATTCATGTGCTGATCTCCAAGATATGGGCTGGAATTCTTTCCCATTCCTCCTGAAAGCACAGGTGTGACTGAGAACTGCCTATGCCTGTATAGGCTGATCCCATTGAACAGACTCCCACCAACACACAGGGAATGATATCTTCTTGCCCAAAACTCAATAAAATAATGTGAAACTGTTTGGCTGGATGAGGATGTGGAGCAGAGGTGACAGACTGGTCTGACCATTTATTTATCTGTGTTTGAGTCCAGGGTTCAGCTCAGGTCTCGACCTGGTCTGGACCTGAATTGTCTACTCACCCCATGTAACAGACACTCCCATCACTATGCTGCCAGACAAAATACGTAAACAATTAAAAGAAAAAATCGGATTAAACAATACCACTGTAATACTTCTGGCCCAAACCATCACGTGATCATAATGAGGGGGCGTGGCCTATACGCTGAAAATACACACATTTCTAATACAACATGACTTTTCCCTGTGCTCTTAGATGCATCTGGTGGCCTTGTCTCAGAAGGATCCACTTTCCATGGTTACATGCAGAGTAAATGCAGTAGAAATGATTTGAGTCAGTTTTGCAGTCTTATTATTCTCGATCACAGCACGGGTTTAACATGAGTGTTTTTATAAAAGCATTACATCGGACCAAAGAGATTTTTTTTTTCACATACTTCATGAATATGACTAAATACATCGATATATTTCTGAGTCTCACTGCAGTTCACCAACAAGCCAGCAGATAGCAGCAATGTCATGGGGATAATGTAGTCAGAACCATGCATGGATCTATAACCATGACTGAACCAGGTCTGAATCAGGTCTGAACCAGGTCCGAACCAGGTCCGAACCAGGTTTGTATCTGGCCTAAGCCAGGTCTATATCAGGTCTATTCCAGGACTGAACTCGGGCCGACAGACATAGTTCCTGAATCTAAAACAGTTGCTTCTCTCATTAGTTTTCACATCATGTATTTAGTCCTCGGTCACATCTTCAGAAGGAGAGGACCACCCTCACTCAGCCCAAAGAGTCACACAGTGACCCACAGGGCTTCTTTCACAATGTATCAGAGTCGAGTGGTCTGATTTGAAAGTTTGACCTTTACAAGACCATTGGACCACTTTAATCTCAGACTGAAATGTTTTTTTGTAGTTTAAAAATGAGGTGCCTCAGCTTTAAGAAGTTAGAGCTTTGAAACTCCACTGATCCACATATTTCTATGTCAGCATAAATCAATGATTATTCAGAGCCGGTTTTGTTCCTGAAGTGGATCTCAGTGTTCACTCTACAACAGTATTTGTACTTAAATAATCTTTGTTGTATTACTGCTTTACTTACTTACACTTTTTACTTTACTTTCACTTTTAGACCCAAACATCTGTGCGTTCTCCCTGCTCTTTCAATAACTAGTGACTTTGCAGATGACTGGAGGGGTGCGGTGGCTGAGTGGTTAGCACTTTGCTTGTGGGAACAGTGTCTTTACATGTTCTATACGAGAAACTCGGCAGCTCTCGTCCTGATGAGCATCCACTCCTGAAGATGGCCCCTGTTACTACGGCGACCACTGCTCCTGACAGAGGCCCTGGTGCAGGACGAATCAAATGCAGAAGACAAATTTACCTACTGGACAAATGAAGTATAACTTCTTCTGTATCTAGATGTACCCTACATTACTCTCCCCTGAGTGTTTTCCCTGGTCCTGTTTAACTAGTACAAGGTACTTCTTTAGTCCCTCTTATTTTATTTTATTATTTTATTTGACAGGGACATTGTGCATTAATAAATATTTCTTTAAATACACCAGAATCAGCCAAGTAGCCTTTGGTCCTGGTTCTATCCAGGCCGAGCGGGTACTAAAGTGCACAAGTTTGTTCTGGGTAGGTTGCTAGGATAGTACGCTGCCAAATACGTAATGGAACGTAATGGAAATACTACCAGGTAGAGTAGAGTTGAGCGGGGTCGAGTGGGGTTGGTGAAAACAGCTTTTCTTACCTTAAGACAAAAAAAAAAGACCCTTCAGCTTCAGCTCTAAACATTTATTACTACTCTGTTCTGAATAAATACATGTTCTGGATGTGTGTTTGTGTTGATTATAAAAGGGAAACACGCACAAGCACAAAGCAAAGAGAGAGTTTTAAAATATTGTCTCTTCCCGTTTGTGGCTGAGGTACGTAATGTGGAGTCTGACCTGCATATTTTGTAACAATAAAAATAATGCATTGGTTTTATACAGCGCTTGTTTGGACCCTCAAACACGCTTCCCATGTCATTATTCTTTCATTCCATACACGGTGGTGATAAACTACTATTGTAGCCACAGCTGCCCTGGGGCACACTGACAGAAGCGAGGCAACCAGTTTGTGCCATCGGCCCCTCCGACCACCACCAACCATTCACACACACTATGCTCATCCTAGTGAAGTGTCTTGCCTAAGGACACAACAACAGCACTTTACAGCCGCAGCCGCCCCACTGTGGTCTCCTGTTACAGCTGTATTACTGCTAAATAATATTATCTGAAGAACTGAAGGTATTTGTTCTGACCCACGTTGTTACTACAGTATCTATATCTTAAGCATGCGTCATTAATATCTATATTTTAATATTAATATCTCAAGTGATGACATCTCCGTTCTCTTACACATTGCTACAAATTATATAGAATAAGATAAGATAAACTATATTTATCTCACATGGATAAATGTACATGTCACATTTGGCATAGATCATAAATCACTCAGAGTGTGCAAAAGACAGGAAGTGTCCCTTTAACACGTTAAAGGATTAAAAATACAATCTCTTTTGTGCAGAACATATTATAAAACAATGAAGTGGCTAAAGCGGTGCGAGTTTTTCAGTCCTAGTGTAGGTCATTAGTGACTTTCAGTGACTTATTGTACAGTCTGACAGCAGTGGGGATGCCTTGAATCCTCTTTAAAAAAAAAGTGTTACTGATGCGATCGCGGCTTGTCTTAATTTCTCGACAGTCACTTTAGTCTCATAAATGTTGGTAAAGTAAAATGTTGTGAACAAGTCTGACCACGACAAGCTTCATCTTAAAATAAGTTACACAAGAGCCCAGAACTTGAAGATGTGACAATAAATACATGATGTGAAAACTAGTGATGGAAACTGTTTTAGGACCAGGAACTACAGACATGGGTGTATTACAGTTGTGGTTTGAAAGTGAGGTTTACAGAAGCAAAGTTTTATTTGTTTCACTTCTCTTTCAGCAGAAGATGCTTCCAGTACTTTTACCAGAGGTGCTTTTGGACGGATCTTTTGCCACCTCTACATTTCCTGCTTCCATTGTCCTCGCAGCCCCGTTCCACGTGCGCGCCATATCTGAGCCGTGTTCCTCTTCAGTCTCCTTACAACAGGCCGCGACGTGCGTAACATGGAGGCGCCAGCTCTCCATTACGCACGGCTTCCATTCAAAGCTCGCTATTTGGACACGTCTGGACCATAGTGTAGATATGAGGTCTGGGCGATTGTAAAACACATGCACACACAGGTCTGAACCAGATCTAAACCAGGACTGAGCCAGATCTGAACCAGGACTGGATCAGGTCTAAACCTAAACCAAAATTGAACCAGGTCTGAACCAGGACTGGATCAGGTCTAAACCTAAACCAAAATTGAACCAGGTCTGAACCAGGACTGGACCAGTTCTAAATCAGAATGGAACCAGGTCGACTGAACTAGCTCCGGTTGGCAGTATAGCTCCGGATTCTAAAACAGTATATAGAATACACGCACGCACGCGCGCACGTACACACACTTGCACGCACGTTCACAAATACACACACACATTTATTATTGTCGTTGTGAAATTGCAGGCACACAATACACACAAAACGCGCGTGCACACACACATAGAAGCGCGCGTGCACACAAACGCGCACATTATTGTTGTCGTGAGATCGTGATTATGACCTTACGTAACGCCAGTTTGCCCTCTGCGCACCAGCCTCCGCAGTGCACCGCGCGCTCATCAGCCGCGCGCAAACCCTGTGCGCGTCGTGCGTATAAACGGCGCAGGTTGTGTTTTTCACGCGCGGTCTGTGGCGCTGCGGCTGCGGGTGGATCAGCGCTAATGACGCAGACAGCGCTGGTTCTGTGCTCAGGAGTGTGAAATGGCGGACGATGCTGCGTTTAAGTGATCAAGGAAACTCGGAAATATCTGTCTTCTGCACACTGCCCAAAATGGCTCTGCGGTCATGAGGCACAGTGGGGGAGATCATGTATTAGACACGCTCAAATATGTTTAGTTAAAAATACTGTATTTGTGTATCGTCCTATATCACAACAGCAGTCATCTCTGAGGACTTTACAAAGTTGTGGATTCACCAACAATAGATCAGAGAATCAAACAGTTCAAACACAGGAAATTCAGTAATAACAAACACATAGGAGCCATTGGTCCTTGGAGAGAGGGACGACCACTGTCCAGAAATGTTCATAAATGTCCCGGATCATCACTGTCCTTAGACCCTCCATGCTCAAAACCCACTGGAAAAACGGAGAAACCTTGTATAGATCTTTTATGACACTTTTGTTAAAACTGAGTTGATCATTACAACAGTCTGCAGTCAGTGATTTTCCACTGGATGTTTTGGTCTGAAGGTCGAAGCTGCCGTATCTGTTGGTGCCGTGGCAGATGCTGAGAGGAGGACCTTGATTTGTTTGGTTTACAATCACATGCTGCAAACTCTGGTTGTGTCTTTTACCAACAATAAAACGTCTTTTGCTGAGGCATAAGCCCACATAGTTTGTCATTTTCTTCTCTCAGGGAGGCCCATCTGGGGATGGCCTTTGATGTTTTTGCAGTTTTTGTGCTGATAAATGTATAGATTAAAATTTCAAGGAGATATTTGTCTGAAATATGTTAATTTATGACACAATCTGTCTGCTTGATTCTCTTTAGAATGATTCTCTCATCCACATCGTTACTCATGTTACTCATTAATTTCCCAGTTTAAATTCCCACCCTCAGAGTTCCTGATTTCACACGAACGCAGCATCATGAGCAGCAGAGAGAAGCCGAGGGAGGTGGAGATGGGGAGGGGAGGGGGGGTGGGGGGGGGGGGAGAAGGGGATGGGGGGAGGAGGAAAGACCGGAGCGGATGTGGATCCGGAGCGGAACACGCACTGGACTAGACGTGGATCTGTCACATCTGCCGCACACTTTGAATGATTCACAACCAGTGTTGGGGAGTAACGGAATACATGTAATCCCGTTACGTATACACGTTCTGAATATCTGTATTCCCTTACAGTTACTACTTACAATACAATACAATACGATTTATTCTTGTATAGCCCTAGGTCACAACAGAAGTCATCTCAGAGGACTTAACAAAACCATTGAAATCACCAACACAGGTCAGAGAATCAACAGTTAAAACACATGAAGAATATAAAGCACACACAGAAGAAAATGTCCATACATGTTGTAGAATGCTAAAGTGTCCTGATCATCACCAATCCTTTCTGTTGGACACTAACTGTCCAACAAGACCCTCCTGCATCGACAAGGAAAAACTCTTAAAAAACTCAGTGGGAAAAAGTGAGAAACCTTGGGGAGAACTAGGGAAACCCACAGGGAGGGAGACCCATTTGAGAAAGGGATCCGCTCCTCCGGACGGACAGGCTAGACAATGGGACAACGGGTGAATAGCAATGAACAAACTACAGTCAAAATCCTAATAATGCTAAACAGATAAAGTAGGAAGGAGGAGAGGATAGTGCTCAAGTTACCATACTTCTCCCAGCAAACTGACTCCCTATGCAGCTTGACTGACAGTCTGAGGAGTTTAGCCTTCCCTGAGTCTTACCTTCCTAGCCATATGCTAAACTAAAGAGGACTGTTTTAAACCTAGCCTTGAATAAAGAGAGCGTTTCTGAAAGGAGGTGAGACAACAGCAGCAGCCACGGCTAGGCTAGTCTAGGTTACAGCACCAAGATTCATGGATTGCACACCAGGTGTGCAAACCGATCCAAGCAAACCTAATTATATAGTATATATCATATATATCACATGTACCATACATACCATATATATCATATATAATACACAACATAACATACAGCATAATATATAACATCATATACAACATAATACAATACACAACATAATACATATATTGTATAATATATAACATAATATATAACATAATACAGCATATATATATAACATATACACCACATATTATATATTACCTAATTATATGCTAAATTAAAGTAGAGTGCTTTAAGCCTGGCCTTGAATGTGGAGACCGTATCTGCTTCCTTAACATAAATGGGAAGCTGATTCCACAGTAAAGGAGCTTGGTAGCTAAATGCTCTGCCGCCAACAGTGATTTTTGAGACCTTAGGGACCACCAGACGTCTGGCGTTTTTTTTGTGAGCGCAACGCTCGACTTGGTTGATACGACACTAACGTGTCTTGGAGATAGGAAGGAGCCAAGCCATTTATGGCTTTATATGTTAAGAGAAGGATTTTAAACTTTATTCTGTACTCCACAGGGAGCCAGTGGAGTGATTTTAACACCGGAGTTATGTGCTCCCTCCTTTTGGGACCTGTTAAGATCCTAGCTGCTGTATTCTGAACGAGCTGGAAGCTCTTCAAAGAGGCTTTAGGGCATTACTACTATACTTCTTACTTTAATGTCTAGTATTTAGAACACAGTTACTTTCTGAAAATCACGGGAATATCACACATTACATAGAAAAATAAAGTACACAATACAATACAATACAATTTATTCTTTTATAGCCCTAGGTCACAACAGAAGTCATCTCAGAGGACTTAACGAGTATACATCATACAAAACGTGTCCAACTGTAGTCCCAGACGTCATGTGGAAGATGACAACAAAGAGCACTGCACACTACAGTAAAAAATTAACTAAATTGGAAATAGTTCAAAGATTACGGTTTAAGACAAGTCATTAAAACATATAAACAAACACAAATTATGGATGTTACAGGTTTGATAGTTTAAAGTCCTGAGTGTGAACTGCTTCTGTGTTCCAGAGCTGTAGAGCTCAGAGCTGATTGGCTGAAGGCTCTTCGTCTCAGTGGAACAACTGGAGCAGGTCTGGTGTTCCTGTGCCATCCTCGGGCCACACTGATTCAATATCACTCTAAATATATAGATTATTCTTTGCTGAATTTTGATGATTTTTCCTAACTTGACTCTGATTTATCTTCTACTCTAATAATCTGTGGTGGGTCATTTTGACCTGAGGTAAAAACAGGTTTAGCAGCTGTTTGTTCAGACTGATGGCTCTGGAGCTGCTCTCAGCAGTTACTGTGGCTTTATCCTGGAACTCAAAAACAAAATGGCAGCTTCCTGGTTTTAGTTATTTCTTATCAAATTACAATTTGCTGCATTTAACTTCAGCAAATTGTGACACCTGTGTATGACACCTGTGTGTGACACCTGTGTGTGACACCTGTGTATGACATCTATGTGTGACACCTGTGTATGACACCTGTGTATGACATCAATGTGTGACACCTGTGTATGACACCTGTGTGTGATACCTGTGAATGACACCTGTGTATGACACCTGTGTGTGACACCTGTGTATGACACCTGTGTGTGACGCCTGTGTATGACACCTGTGTGTGACACCTGTGTATGACACCTGTGTGTGACACCTGTGTATGACACCTGTGTGTGACACCTGTGTATGACACCTGTGTGTGACGCCTGTGTGAATTCCATGACCTCTGAAACCACTCTTTGACTTCACAAAGTGGTTTTCTCTGCGCTTCATCACCATTAGTGTTCTGTTAGTTTGAATCCGTACGAATGTTTGGAAACCACCAGTAATTACAGAAAGTGAATATGAAAAGAGAGGAGTTTGGAATTCTCTTTTTCCTTCCTCCAAGACACTTTGTTTTTCTGTGTCTGTCATTTCTCTACTGTTATTGTCTATTATCATTTTGTTCTCATGCTTTTAGGAAGACCTCTGTTGTCAGAATGAATCCCACAGATACAGCACTGGGGAGCTCTGTCAGTGCCACGCACAGGACCGACGAGACAGCGCTAAAGGACAGACAGATGACAGATGCTACTAACATAAAGCTGCAGTTCTTAGAAGCAGATTGGGAAACACAGATCAGTGCTAAAAGTTTATTTTCAGATGTTGCAGGTCAAACAATACACATCTCCATGAACATGAGATACAGTGCCTTGCGAAAGTATTCGGCCCCCTTGAACCTTTCAACATTTCGCCACATTTCAGGCTTCAAACATAAAGATATAAAATTTTGATTTCTTGTCATGAATCAACAACAAGTGGGACACAATCGTGAAGTGGAACGAAATTTCTTGGATAATTTAAACTTTTTTAACAAATAAAAAACTGAAAAGTGGGGCGTGCAATATTATTCGGCCCCTTTACTTTCAGTGCAGCAAACTCAGTCCAGAAGTTCAGTGAGGATCTTTGAATGATCCAATGTTGTCCTAAATGACTGATGATGATAAATAGAATGCACCTGTGTGTAATCAAGTCTCCGTATAAATGCACCTGCTCTTTGATAGTCTCAGGGTTCTGTTTAAAGCGCAGAGAGAACCATGAAGACAAAGGAACACACCAGGCAGGTCCGAGATACTGTCGTGGAGAAGTTTAAAGCCGGATTCGGATACAAAAAGATTTCCCAAGCTTTAAACATCTCAAGGAGCACTGTGCAAGCAATTATATTGAAATGGAAAGAATATCAGACCACTGCAAATCTACCAAGACCCGGTGTTCTGTCGAGTTGGTCTGCCCGTTGAGATGATCTGGCTCAGCTGTTAATGATGTAATGCAAACCTGCACTGCCAGTCTCACGGCAGCCAAAGCACTTCCTTGAACTATTGTACAAATGCAAAAGCCCTAAAGACCAAAGTCATATGTAATGAATATTCACTGTAAATATTTATTATTTCCATTATCAACCTGACAGACCAGTCACAGGACGCGTCATGGGCCTGACGTATGCAGCAGTCAACTCAGGGACTGCGATCACACAGCAGCAGTGTAGTTTCATAGGAGCAGTGGACTGCTTAAAACCAACTTTACACAAAACTCTTACTCTTAAAACCCACATATCACAACGTGGAACAATCAACATCTTGCCTCAAATAGCATTAAAAGTGACATTCGTGTCTTAATTTGTTTGTATTTATCTTTTAAAGCAATTCGCGGACTACATGTCCGCCATCTTGGATTGCTTCGGCTGCCGTGAGATGCGCATGCGCAGGTTTGCATTACATCATTTACAGCTGAGCCAGATCATCTCGACGGGCAGACCAACTCAACAGAACACCGGCCGTCCCTCCAAACTTTCATCTCAAACAAGGAAAAGACTGAACAGAGATGCAGCCAAGAGGCCCATGATCACTCTGGATGAACTGCAGATAACTACAGCTGAGGTGGGAGAGTCTGTCCATAGGACAACAATCAGTCGTGCACTGCACAAATCTGGCCTGTATGGAAGAGTGGCAAGAAGAAAGCCATTTCTCAAAGATATTCATAAAAAGTCTTGTTTAAAGTTTGCCACAAGCCACCTGGGAGACACACCAAACATGTGGAAGAAGGTGCTCTGGTCAGATGAAACCAAAATCAAACTTTTTGGCCACAAGATATGTTTGGCGTAAAAGCAACACAGCTCATCACCCTGAACACACCATCCCCACTGTCAAACATGGTGGTGGCAGCATCATGGTTTGGGCCTGCTTTTCTTCAGCAGGGACAGGGAAGATGGCTAAAATTTATGGGAAGATGGATGGAGCCAAATACAGGACCATTCTGGAAGAAAACCTGTTGGAGTCTGCAAAAGACCTGAGATTTATCTTCCAACAGGACAATGATCCAAAACATAAAGCCAAATCTACAATGGAATGGTTCACAAATAGACGTATCCAGGTGTTAGAATGGCCAAGTCAAAGTCCAGACCTGAATCCAATCGAGAATCTGTGGAAAGAGCTGAAGACTGCTGTTCACAAACGCTCTCCATCCAACCTCACTGAGCTCGAGCTGTTTTGCAAGGAAGAATGGGCAAGAATTCCAGTCTCTCGATGTGCAAAACTGATAGAGACATACCCAAAGCGACTTGCAGCTGTAATTCCAGCAAAAGGTGGCGCTACAAAGTATTAGCGCAAGGGGGCCGAATAATATTGCTGCCCCACTTTTTAGTTTTTTATTTGTTAAAAAGGTTTAAATTATCCAATAAATTTTGTTCCACTTCACGATTGTGTCCCACTTGTTGATTCTTGACAAAAAAAAAAGTTTTTATATCTTTATGTTTGAAGCCTGAAATGTGGCGAAATGTTGAAAGGTTCAAGGGGGCCGAATACTTTCGCAAGGCACTGTATGTCCACTCGGTCGATGCCCTGAAACCTGAGATGTTTCAGATGAATGATCAGTGTTTAGTTTGCCGCCCACTGTTCAAGTCCTTTTGTACGTGTAAAGATCAGAGATGTGTGTTCATAGGAAAATATCAACAATGAGACAAAATAATAAAACTCACATTGTGATTATTCAAGAATTTAGTTGCAAATGCCACGAAACATGGCCCCATTGATTCTTCCCCTACACGTTGGGGTCAAACTGAATGTGTCAGGGGCCAAATTTAAAAACATAAGAGCTGGTTTGAGCCAGAAGTGTAAAAGTTGTAATCCATTCGTCACTGACTCCTGCAGGTGGTGAGTCCACAGGAAGATGGCCGCTCTATGGCATAGCCTTAATCTTTCAGCGGGGGCTTCAGGCAAAGTGGGGTTAAGTGTCATGCCCAAGGACACAACGACAGTAGTCATCAGTGGGAGTCGGTGGAGAAGGTCTCATGGTGGGTTCAAACTCATGACCTTCAGGCTCAAAGGCCAACGCTCTAACCACTGTCGCTACAAAAAACAATACAGATAGTTATAGAAATATTGTTTTTCCATACTTGATTACTGATTACATTTACAGATTTTGCATCATGAACTCGAGCTGCTGACCGCTGTAATGAAGCTCTCTCTGTATGAGCAGAACATTCTCAGACAGAAAACAGTGTGCGAAGCTCCATAACAGTTACATTCAGACCTGATGAGTCATTTCATATAAAACGGGAGTGTGGGGTATATCCTGTGTTCCAGAAGTGATGGACTTCAGGACATTCAGATCGTATGAAGGTCAGTTCCAATGGTGTTGTCTGCACAGAATCCACAGTAAGGTTCTCTTAGAGCCTCATCAAAAGTAATTGCCATGAAGACTATTAGGACCTACTGTATGAATGTTTATAATGGATCATTTTGTGATTTTGGTTTCTCCAGTGATAGACTGGACCAAATTCTGGACGAGTCGCAATGAAATCTGGTCTTTTAAATCGGATTTCCAAATGTGTTCAAAAGCAGACGATTATTGTTATTTTGAAATAATGATGCGTATTCTTTTTTGTTTTGTTTTTATTCAGCAATATAAAAAAGAGACAAACATGAAAACATAATGACATACAAAAAGGCACAAAGAAACATAAGGTGCAGGTAGAAAAGGACGTTTGACAGGAGACAAAAGGGAACGTGTGTGTGTGCGTGCGTGTGTGTGTGTGTGTGTGTGTGCTCTGTGTGTGTGTGTGCGTGCTCTGTGTGTGTGTGTGTGTGTGTGCGTGCTCTGTGTGTGTGTGTGTGTGTGTGCGTGCTCTGTGTGTGTGTGTGCGTGCTCTGTGTTTGTGTGTGTGTGCGTGCCTGCTCTGTGTGCACTTGTTTTCAACTCCTGGTGGGTTCCATAACCTGAGATTCCACTCACGTCATGGGGACTGGTTTTACGTGGTGGGGCCCGAACACCGGACCCCACTGGTCCAAGCTTAATAATCAATGGGTAATGCTTTTCTAACGGCCCTTATGCAGTCTCTGTAAAAATATGGAAAGGACCCCTGGAGGTTTACTTTCCTGAAAAAAGTGTGTTATGTGTCGGAACCCTGGTGGTGGGTTGCGGGATATTAAGGAGGGGCACACTGGGGCAATTTCAGTCCAGCAGGCTGGAGCCAATCATGGAGCAGCACAACAGAGGAAATCAGGTGTCAGGCTAGAAAAAGGTGCAAGTGTGTGGTTCATTAGGCTGCAAGAAATCATGGAGGAGCACACTGAAGCGCACGCTTACAAACCACTGGTAAGTGCTGACTACAAGTCATGACTTCAAATTGTTATATAGAATGATTACAAATTATTTGTTGTTTGTGCAGCTTAGTCAAGAGTCCCTAATTGATGAAGTCGACTCAGATTCTGACGATTTAACTGTCAAGAAGAAACCTGTAAAAAAGTATGGAAAAAGAAAAATCAAAAACACTTTTCTTCAAGACTCGGAAAGTGACGAACCAAAGGCAAATAAGATTGTTATCATGCAGCTGCAAAAGAAGAAAAATGGGGGGCGAGTTTATAGCAAGAGACACTTCTGCCTCTACTGTTCAATGTCCTGCCACAAAATGTCCCGTCATTTGACTAGAAAACATGGAAATGAAAGTGACGTAGCCAGAGCATTGGCTCTACCTGTGAAATCTAAAGCATGTAAACTTCAGTTTGATTTGATCAGGAATAGTGGAAACCGTGAGCACAATTTTGAGGTTTTAAAGGCCGGCATTGGAACTTTAGTCCCAGCTAAACAGCCAAATTGCCCAGTTAAATCCAGTGAGTTTTTGCACTGTATAGACTGTGGGGCATTGCTTAAGCGAAAGTCGCTGTGGAGGCATGTGGCTAGGTGCCGGCTTTCACAGAAAGATGCCCAGGCTAAACCAGGTAGAAGTAGGGTCCAGTCCCTCTGCTCCCTAGCCCAGCCTGTACCGGAGGGCATCAGCAAAAAGCTGTGGTCTTTAATTTCGGCAATGCATCAGGATGAGGTCACGGGTGTTGTCAAAGCAGAAAAGGGGATTCTGAGACTCGGAGAGCACCTGTACTTAAAACACGGGCATGATAAGACTAAGCATGATTACATTAGGCAGAAAATGAGAGAAGTCGGTAGGTTAATTAACGAAGCAAAAACTGCAGGGAAACTGAAAACAATTAAGGATTTCTTTATTCCTTCCAACTTTAACCATGTGATTGATGCAGTCAGGTCTGTGGCTGGATATGATGAGGAAACAAATCAATACAAGACTCCATCCTTGGCCCTCAAACTCGGCCATAGCCTCAGAAAGCTAGCAGATATTCTTGAATGTGACTCAAAAATGGAGCATTGTGTTGATGAACTATTTATTAAAAACCTCCAACGAAGCCGGCTGCTTTTTGAGAAGAGGTGGGACGTCTGTGTTTCTTCTGCTGCCCTACAGACCCTCCGGCAAGCCAAGTGGAACACTCCGGACCTGCTCCCTCTGACTGAGGACGTTAGAGCCATGCATGCACATATAGAGGTATGTCGACCTGAATATGTGCAAACCCTAATAAGTGAGCCAACGTCTAAGCATTGGTCTAAACTGGCAGTTTTGACTCTTTGTGAGGTCATTATTTTCAATCGAAGAAGGGAAGGTGAGGTTTCAAAGATGCCACTGACAGCCTTTACCTTAAGAAGTAAGACTGGGATCCATTCTGACATTGCTCTGGGACTGTCCCAACTTGAGAAAAAGCTGTGTCAGCATTTTCAACGCATTGAAATTAAAGGGAAAAGAAGTCGGAAAGTGCCGGTTCTTTTGACTCCTGAAATGATTGCTTCGATGGAGGTGCTGGTGGAGAACAGAAGGGCCTGTTCCATCTCTGACCATAACCCATACTTCTTTTCCCGCCCGGGCGCAGACACCCACATCAGGGGATCAGACTCCCTACGCCAGGTAGCCAAAGAATGTGGTGCGGTGCATCCAGAGATGCTATCCTCAACCAAACTTAGAAAGCACATAGCTACTATGTCTACAGTTCTCAATATGAAAGAGAATGAGATGGACATACTTGCCAACTTCCTCGGCCATGACATTCGCATCCACAGGCAATATTACAGACTACCAGAGGGGACACTGGAGCTGGCCAAAAGCAGCAAAGTGTTGATGGCAATGGAGCAGGGAAGAGTGACGGAATTCGAAGGAAAGAGCCTCGACCAGATACAAATTGAGCCTGAAGGTAATTCTTGATATTATTAAAATATGTATGATTTTTTTCCCCTAAAGGCCACTTGTATTTTTATTTTCTGTGCGACAGGGAGAGCAGTAGAGATCCTCTCACAAACGGACGGGCTAAAAGAAACTTCAAGCGGAGAACCTTCAACCATTCATCCAGATGCACCGCATGGTAGTGGCAGTGCCCCTTCTGGTAAGTGTACCAGGTGGGGGATTACAGCCAGGCCGCTTGGTCCTAACCCTGGGAGTGTATATTGCTAATATATTTTTATTTCTCTCCCTAGAACGTGTAAGAAAGCCATGGTCTGCATCTGAGGTGAAGGCTGTGGAGAAGACCATGACGCCTTTCATACAGACTGGAAAAGTCCCTGGGAAGTCTCACTGCCTGGCCTGCATTAATGCCTCACCAGATGACCTTAGACATCGGACATGGAGTGGCATTAAATTCTATGTCAAAAATAGAATCACTGCAATTCGAAAAAAATGTTTGTTTTCTATTGACTGTTTTGTATTACTTAAAGTAGTCCCAGTAAAAAAAGATTATGTCTATGGGTCCCATTCTGAACGGCCCTGTCAAAGGGACCCACCAGGTAACAAAAACGTGCATGTGTGTGTGTGTGTGTGTGCGTGCTCTCTGTGTGTGTGTGTGTGCGTGCGTGCGTGCGCGTGCTCTGTGTGTGTGTGTGTGTGTGCGTGCTCTGTGTGTGTGTGCACATGCTCTTTAAGTTGGTTTTATGTGTGTTTGATCATGATTTTACGTGTCCGTTGAGAGAATGCGCAAAGGGTGTAGATGTCAAGGAAGACAACAATGGTGGTGGCTACCATGACTAAAGTTAAACCAGGGCAAAGTTGCAGATTATAATTTATATAATGTATATGTAACCAAGTCTTTCCTTCTGAGATGGGAATGTGATGTTGTGCATTAAAAACAGCATGTGAGGATGCATTTTCTTTGCATTTTGTACACACATACATGTGTAAGTACACAATACACATAAATACATACTTACATACGAACTCATTATGTTTGACAGAGGAAGACTTGGGGATACTTACTCAGAGTTTCAAGTCTATGGTTACAAAGTCCTAAAGAGGGAGATAGCAGCTGAATCTTTACCAAAAGTAATCGTAACTGGGCTGTTAAAATGCCGTCATTACAGTCAATACCACCAGACACCACATTGCTCCCGGCATCACATCACTGCACTTTGCCTCTAATACTTACAATAAATAATTATAGTGATAATAAAAATGATTAACAATAAACATATATAAAAATAACAAACAACACCTATAAAAACAATAGTATTATTAAAATTTTTGTTACCATCATCATCAGTACCAATAATAATAAGCAAGACCCAAAAATATAGACAGCCCGAGCGTACACTTAGGTTCTTTGGCAAAAGAGAAAAAAATAAAAACAAAACAGAAATCGACATGAAAACCTGTACTACTCCAGAGTGAGTGCCATTTTCAGAAAAATGACTTAAATTTATCTATCAAACTAACCCACATTGCAATTGTGCCTTCTTTAGCGCCATTTATACGAGACGTAGAAAGTTTTACGCAATGTCGGTGAATATCATAAACCACTGGCGGCGGGATATCGAGTGAGGAGGCTTCCATCTGGTGGCAACCATTTTTTGGCAACTGTAAGTCCAGCCAATAAGATCCTTTGGGTAGGTCTGTTAAGCCCCAGTGCAATAAAATCATTCAAAAGAAGGACCGCGGGGGAACAGGGGGCTTGACACGCTGATAGGGTGGACAGGTCTCTGGCCACCCTTTCCCAGAATAGCGCCACCTCTGGGCACTCCCAAACCATGTGAAAATGTTGGTAAAGCATTCAGCATCTCACTCTGGCCTAGAGCAGAGAAAATGGTCCGTAGCAAGCGGCTTCTCCACCTCTGCTGCTGTGACCTAAAGTGCTGTTGTATTTTACTACTTTTGTTAGCTTCTACTACTATTGTTTATTTATTTGTTTAGTTTGTGTTTCTGCTGCTACTGGACATCTGAATTTCTCCTACGGTTTTTTATCCGTTTTTATCCTTTAATGTATCCTCTGACGGCCTCAATTACAAGTAATGGTTTTACTTGATGTGTTTAGTCTGTAAACCTGTCATTTTTATGTAATTTTATCTTTCTGTTGTGTTTATGTGTAACTTTGCTGCCACTGTGCCAGGACTCCCTTGAAACAGAAAATTTTAATCTCATTGGGATTTTTCTTTTTCTTGGTTAAATAAAGGTTAAATAAAAAAGTATCTATCAATCCATCGATCTATAGATGAAGACAATACCACTGAGTTTCCCAAGACCACCTTTTGCCCAAGACATGATGAAGCGTCTGGTCTGGGAGATATGACCCCCATGTGGCTCCTGAGCCTGCAGAGCTGTGCAGTTGTAGACAGACAGAAAAAATATTATTATTATTATAATCTTTAAGGACATAATACAGTAGCCTGGCTCTGCCAGACCCTTATAGTTCCGCCATGCTCCACCAGAGGCGTTTGGCTGTGAAGTGCAGCGAACTACATGGGTCTGGCGAGAGTCAGGCTAATAATACAGTCCATAGTAAACAAAACAAAATCCAATACACACAGTATACTGCATATTGAAAAAGAAATACATATACAGTACAGGAATACAAAACAAAAAAGAGAACATTACAGGTGCTGTACAGTATAAAGGCATGACCTACAGTGAGTCCATATTTGGGGGGGGGGGTGACCAGAGTCTTATTATTTGCATTATTAGAGTTCTCAGACGAGACGTGAATCTGAACTGAACATTACGAAGAGATGCAGAACAGGAGCAGACGCCACAGAAGGCAAACATCTCACTCTCACTGCTGAGCCGAGGAACCTTCAGCCGCAGCCTCAAGGAGTTGTTATAGGCCCCACTGAGTTTCTGCAAACTGGACTTTTTAGATGTGCATGTCCTTGTGATAGGAGAGGTCCCTGGTGATGGAGTGACCAAGGTATTTCACCTCATCTGAAGAATTAAAATGTTCCCGGATTTGAAAAAAATAGGAAAACAAAATGTACTGTCATCTTTAGTACGTGCAATCATTACAAGGCTTTTTGCTGAATTATATTTGATATTATGATCCAAACCATATTGAGAACACACATTAAGTTGTTGCTGAAGACCAGTACTGCAGGGACAGAACACCACCAGATCGTCTGTGTACATGAGGTGATTATATCTGCTGTAACCAACACTGCCTCCTGTGGCACAGGTGTTGAGTTTCACCAACAGGTCATCCATGTACACATTAAACAACATGGGAGAGAGAATCCCTCCCTGACAATCCCAAACCCAAACCCAGAAAGAAGAGGTTGGTAAATAAAAAGAATCATAAGGTCTTGAAATATACCTCAAATATCAAGAAGAGATGTAATTGAAGGCTAAATATGACAAAAATAAATTATCACATTATTTTAGAACATGTTAAAATAAATGTTTGATTTTCTTGGATAATAGGCTTAATTTTGAAAGTTATGGTGATAAAAATAATTGAAAATCATTTCAGGGGCTACTAAAAAAGATCTAGCAGGCCGGATTTGGCCTGCTAACCCTGCATTTGGTTGGTGATGACCTTTGCCAAAAGAGACATAAAGTTTATAAGGGTCAAATGTTTAGAACATGGTTAATGATTTAATTCATCAGCCTTGATGAAATTCTGATTTGTGTTGTAAAACTATTTCAGGGTTTGTTATATTCAGGGCTCTGAGCTTTGAATGAGGTTTGTCCACGATGACTCACATTAGACCATGTTGGTCCATGAGTCACATGTTAGTGCCAAAGTCAAAGACAGAGTTTACACTGAGGTAAAGCAGGTCTGTGTTGGCGGAGATGAAGTTGGCTGGATGAAATGGAATGTATGTTTATGATTGCAACAAATAATTGTGTGTCTGCAAAGGAGAGGGCCACATAAAATGAAACTTACAAATCATAGAAGTTAGTAAAATGTGTGGACTTTTATGAAAGTTTTATCAATATAGACCTGAATCCTCTTCTAGTGGAATACAGGTGTGAGGTGTGGCGCTCTCTGCTGGCCAGACTGCGGTATCACAGTTCATGACAAATACTTTCTGTTTGTGCTCCACACTTTCCTCCACATTTCCTGGTGCGCAGGCACCTCCCCTGCTCCTCTCGCTCCTTGTATGGGCCCTTGTAATGGAGGTATTTATAGTCTAGCGGGTGCGTCCCAAAAGCTGCGGTACGTAACATTAAAGCTGACCGACAATAGAGCTCTGTCATAAAACCAGTCTCTGGTTCTGGCTCTAAAACAGTTTCTTCTATCACTAGTTTTCACACCATGTGTTTCTGGCCTCTGTCACATCTTTAGATCAGCTTTTACAGAAAAGTTCAAAAGAGAGTACCACCCTCAATCTGCCATCAGCTCTCCGCAAATGAAGACAGTATGTTGTGATCTTATTTGCAGGTATAAGCAGGGCAGGGCCTGGTTAGTATTGTGATGGGAGACCTCTGGGAACACCAGGTGCTACAGTGGGGTGGCTTCAACCTGAAGACTGACTCCGTCTGGTGTGTTTGTGTTTGTCAACCACCAACCATTCTGATGAAGAGCAGCACATTATAACAGTGGTACAGCTATAATTATTCCCAGCAGCCACGAGAAGACTCGTCTTACTCTGGTCTCTCTCTCTGTTCTCTCTCTGGTCTCTGTCTTTTCTCTCTCTCTGGTCTCTCTCTGGTCTCTGTCTTTTCTCTCTCTCTGGTCTCTCTCTGGTCTCTGTCTTTTCTCTTTCTCTGGTCTCTCTCTCTCTCTGATCCGTGTCTCTGGTCTCTCTCATTGTGGTTTCCTGACCATGCCTTTGTGGGTGAACGCGTGCCTCAGTTTGCAAACCTCCAGAACCTCTCCATCCCCAGTGGTCCTGAAATGCTGGATGTACGGCTACACTTCTCCCGCTTTAGACCTCTGTCCTGAAGACCTCTCACATTAGAACTCTCCTGCTAGGACTCTTAGGCTGAGTTTCCTCTGAGACAATGTGGCAGTAAAACGCTATACGTCGGTTGCTACCAACTGTTCATACGAAGACTGTGTTCCAGGGGGGTCAAAACGTAAGTATTCAGATCCAGCCTGCAAAGTGGCACAACTCGGGCTGAGTTTATACTGAGACGCTGCGCAGAGGTTTCCAGGCTATTAACAGAAACGACCAGTCTCCTAATGCAAATTTCTCTGCGTTCACATGAGGTTGAAAAACTATGTAGTTCTAGCGCCCAGCCAGTAGTGGGCAGAGGAACTTTACAACACTCACACGACCCCTAGCCCCGTGCCCAGCCCCCCTCTCGGCAGTGTACTCACTTCCTGTGCCAGACCCTCAGAACGTACCAACATCATTCTGCATTTTAACAGCAGCTGTGAAAATGGAAACTGAACCTAGAGCTTCGCGTGGTCTCGTTTGGACGAACGAAGGTGTAGAATTATCCTCTGTGCAGCACTGGAAGCCCACGAAGCAAGTTAGTTTAGGCTGGATCTGAACACTTAAGTTTTCACCCCCCTGGAACACAGTCTTCGTATGAACGGTTGGTAGCAACCGACATTCAACTATAGCGTTTTACTGCCACATTGTCTCCGTGTAAACTCAGCCTCAGATACGCTGCTCAGCAGGGAGCTTTTTCACACCCGCGTGAGGGAAAAAGGTGTGAATTCTTTGCCTGATCTGACCCCCACCTCCCCGCTGCTCCCCGCTGCTTCCCGCACGTAAATTTGGACATGCGCAGTAGCAGAGAACAAACGTAAACAACAATGGCAGCGGGTACACTAACTAACTAAGTGGGCTTCGAGACCACGCGAAGCTCTAGGTTCAGTTTCCATTTTCATAGCTGCTGTTAAAAGGCCGAATGATTCTGGTACGTTCTTCCCCTGTTCTTCCGCGTCTTTCCAGAGGAAGTGAGTACACTGCGGGCGGGGGGGGGGGGGGGGGTTAGTGGTTAGTGGGGTTAGGGGTTCGTGTGAGTGTTTTAAAGTTCCTCTGCCCACTACTGGCCGGGCGCTAGAACTACATCGTAGTTTGCAGTAGCCTGGTCGTTTCTGTTAATAGCCTGGAAACGTCTGCGCAGCGTCTCAGTATAAACTCAGCCTCATGGTGCTTTCAGACCGGATCATGAGTTGCGTCGGCTTTCAATGTGTAGCATTACGAGGGTCGTGGGCTCACTTTCGGTGAACTAACATACCAGCAACGCCAGGGTTTTTAAACCCAAAATAAAATAAAACGCCCTAAGGCACACAGGTAAGTTCATACAAGGAGGCATGATCCATGAGTGAGCACATTTATTAAAATCAGTTTCTCTCACTCTAGTTTTTCACAAGTGTACAAAAGCTTGTTCACGTTCACATTACATAAATCAATTTGTCCCTGTGTCGTATTAGAAATATAAAAGACAAGTATCTGAACAAGAGAAGTAAAGTGGAAAAAGAAGGCAAGATGGCAGCGGGGGTCACGTCCAGATCTTGCATCCTGCCCTCTGGAACGCTGTCATTGCGCACGGTCAGTAGGCCGTTGTGCACAACATCCTGGGTCCAGCCCACACCTGGACCCACAGAAAAAAGGGCAGGAAGCTGAGCCAGTGGCAAACGAACGCGACCCATTACAGCACACCCCTGTACTGTCAGGATGGTGGACACGGGAGGCGGAAGTCTGCGCGGCGTAGACAGAGAGAGGCGCACTGAGGCATTTTATACCTCCGTGCGCCTCCTGCTGGTGGCCATGCAGATCCACATCACCACAAATGCAAAGTCTATGGTGACGAGCGTTCGAGCGTCACAACGCACGGACCTCCCGGCACGCACGGACGGACTGTTCAGTAGAGACGCACGGACTTGGCGGGAAAGTGAAAGGGGAGGAGCAGAAGCGAAAAAAACAACGCTCACAGGAGATGGATTCTGCTCATCCTTTCCTCGGGACGTTCGTGCAGCGACCAATCAGAGAGCCGCAAAGTGGTCACGGGGACATTAGCGGACTGAGCGAGCAGACTGAAAATACTCGTAAACAGCCAAAACAGGACCCACACCAGGCTTCACCAAACAATGGTGGACTCTGTGCTTGTGAAAATATGGGTTGTCATGCTCCCGTGACCTTATGCAACTGCTTCGAGTGTGTCCAATGCGGAAATACCGTTTAATAATATGAAAGAACGTATGGCGCACCTCCGTGAACACAAACTGCTGTTATATAAAGCCTGTGGAAGGTCTCTGTTCAAAGCATAGACTGTATATATTAATGGACAGAGTCATGCCTATCTCCGCCGTTCTAACTAATGGGCCAAAAAATGTGCTCTACAGGAGCAATCCAAAATGGCCGCGAGTGGTCCCGCCCACAAGAAAATTGTGAAAAAACGCATCTGCGCATGCGTCAGCCGGCGCAACTCCATTCATTTGAACGAGAGACTTCAAAAATTCACAGCAAGTAAACTAGAGTGGACCAAAAAAATCCACCCCCCTCAGCATTGACACACATGTGGAACGGAGCTTTGGGCCAAGAGCCAACTTTTGGTCCATCCTGTAAAGACGTTTTTGAGAGGTCTGCCAATGCTATATGTTAGCATTGGCTAATTCTTCTTCCGGGTCCACCCCCATCGGCCCGGGATGGTATTGCAAGCATGTCAGCGCACGTCATTTTGGCCACTTTTGAGCCGGGACCCGCCCCCACTGGTTCAAAGACACGCTGCAAAGCTACATATTGGAGAAGATCTGTACACAAGAAGCCGCTAGCTAAACTCTGTTAGCATCAGAGCCGGCCGGCTACTTCCGGCACTTCCGGTGCGCGTCAGGACATCTCGGTGTGAAGACCCCTGCATCTGAAAACTAGAGAATGCGCGTCTGGTGAGCGGGGCTTCAGCGTTTCAGCGCTGGCGGTCTGAAAGCACCATTAGATACGCTGCTCAGCGGGGGCTCTCTTTCACTCCAGCATGAGGGGAAAAGGTGTGAAATCCTTGTCTGCTCTGACCCCCACCTCCCTGCGGCTCCCTGCTGCTCCCTGCTGCTCCCTGCTGCTCCTCGCACGTAAATTTGGACATGCGCAGTAGCGGAGAACAAACGTAAACAACAATGGCGGCGGGTAAACTAACTAGCTTCGTGGGCTTCGAGGGCTGCACTGAGGACAATTCTAATCCTTCGTTCGTCCAATTGAGACCACGCCAAGCTCCAGCTTCAGTTTCCATTTTCACAGCTGCTGTTAAAATGCAGAATGATGTTGGTGCGCTCCGAGGGTCTGGCAGTGGAAGTGAGTATACTGCTGGGAGGGGGGGCATGGGGCTGGGGGTCGCCTTGTGAGATTTCATAACACTTTTAAGCAACTTTTATTAAAGTTAAACTCGTCATTCTATCAATGTGCAGAAGCCAGTACTTTTCCCTTATTTTGTCTATCTGAAGGCCAAGCTACATGGCACCGTGGAAGCTGCTGATTGGAGGTCTCCATGCCTCCGCTCTGTATAATACACTTGCATTCTGTTGTTCGTGTTGTTCGTGCTGTCTCTACCATTGACAATAAAACATGTCTTCTGTCTAAATTTAAGACGCAATCCCAGACTTTGTCATCTTCTTCTTTCCGGGGGCGCTAGAACTACATCGTTTTTCAACCTCATGTGAACGCTGAAAATTTTGAATAAGGAGCCTGGTCGTTTCTGTTAATAGCCTGGAAACGTCTGCGCAGCGTCTCAGTGTAAACTCAGCTTAAGAAGCACAGGGACTGGCCTCCTACTGAGACTCTGAGGAGCACAGGGACTGGCCTCCTACTGAGACTCTGAGGAGCACAGGGACTGGCCTCCTACTGAGACTCTGTGGAGCACAGGGACTGGCCTCCTACTGAGACTCTGAGGAGCACAGGGACTGGCCTCCTACTGAGACTCTGAGGAGCACAGGGACTGGCCTCCTACTGAGACTCTGAGGAGCACAGGGACTGGCCTCCTACTGAGACTCTGTGGAGCACAGGGACTGGCCTCCTACTGAGACTCTGACGAGCACAGGGACTGGCCTCCAGCTGGTGCCCAGACTCAAAACTAAACATGAGGAGGCACCATTTCAGTTTTATGCTGTGGAGGGGGGTGAAGAAAATGTCTGAAGTTGCGAAGATCTTATTGTTTTATTTTTTTATAGATTTTATTGTTGGCAAAAGACACGAACAGAGATAATGTCTTGGTTCTACAGAAGGACCTGGTTTTATAGAAGACAAAACAGGGACGCTCCTCTCATCTTCCACAGCGCCAACAGGTTTGTGAGCTTTGACCTTCAGACCAAAATACCAAAGGTGGAAATTCACTGCCGTCTGCAGACTGTTGTAATGATCAACTTAGTTTTTACAAAAGTGTTGAAGAGGATGTGCCAAGTCTGGGATCGCGTCTTAAATTCTGACAGAAGACATGTTTTATTGTCGATGGTAGAGACAGCACGAACAAAGCACACAACAGAATGCAAGTGTATTATACAGAGCGGAGGCATGGAGACCTCCAATCAGCAGCTTCCACGGTGCCATGTGGCTTGGCCTTCAGATAGACAAAACAAGGGAAAAGTACTGGCTTCTGCACATTGATAGAATGATGAGTTTAACTTTAACAAAAGTTGCTTAAAAGTGTTATGAAATCTCACAGTGTCATAAAAGATCCATGAGGGTGCCAGGAGAATCACTATCCATCTGTTGTTTTATGTTTCGGTAGTTTGTTGTTGTCCGGAGCATAGATGCGGGTTGGTGCTACTGTTGGTGCTACATTACAATCAGCCTCCCGAAACTCAACCAGTGAGAGAAGTTCTGCGATTGTTTTGTTTTGTCAAATCTCAACCCTTGTGATTATATATATATATATATTGAAGAAAATGACAAAGTCTGGGATTGTGTTGTTAATTCAGACAGAAGACATGTTTTATTGTGGATAGTAGACAGCATGAACAAAGATATTACAGAATGCATGAGATATAATACAGTATGAAGGAATGGAGACCGTCCAATCAACAGCTGCCAACGAGCCAGTAGTTTCAACCTTGAGAAAACCAAAACATGTAGTGGAAAAGTACTGCCTCGTGCATATTGTTAGAACGATGAGCTTCAAAGTGTCATGAAATCTCTAAAGTATAATAAAGCTGATATGAGCATGGATGGGTCTAAACACCACTGCAGGTCTTCGGCTGTGAAGCATGTAGGAAAAGTTCAAAAAGAAAACATTTCAGCAAGTGTCTTTTAAATGGGTTTTAATGCCACAGATCTCAATGAAAGAGAGAGGTTTATATGAACTCAGCTGTAGCCTTTCCTCCTCCCCCTCATCCTCCCTCCTCCCCCCTTTTTCTCCAGGCATTTTTCAAACTGGAATTCTTCTCTGCTATTGGCCGCTCAGCACTCCGACAAAGGGGGGTGTGTGCATGGGCTGACCAATCCACTCCTCCCCCTCACTGCCTTTTTCCTTTTTTCCATCGCATTTTTGAAACATGAATATCTGCCCCTCCCTTCCCCCGAAAATCCCCCATCCCCTCCCTTGTCTCCCTCCTTGTCTCCTCACTACAGTGTCCCTACTGCTACTACTACTATTGTTACTTCTACTACTGCTGCTACTGTATTAAGTTGAAAAAAAAGCTTCTTCAGAACGTTTGGAACTCTCCGGAAAATGTTTCTATTTGATTGTGAAAGAGCTCCTCTCAAACAGGCATGTATAACAAAGCTGAGGTACCTAACTTTGAAAACAAAAAATTATATATACATGAATAAAGAGAGAGACCAGACAGAGAGAGACCAGACAGAGAGAGACCAGGGAGGTAGACCAGAGACCGGGGAGACCAGAGAGAGAAGCCAGTGGGAGATCAAAGAGACAGCCCAGAGAGAGAGAGCGAGAGATCGTTAAGACCATCAAGAGAGACCAGAGAGAGAGAGACAAGAGAGAGAGAGAGTAGAGACCAGAGAGAGACCAGGGAGGGAGACCAGAGAGGGACTTTTTAAGTGCGGACATAAAAGATGTGGAAGTTTGTGACAGTTTGGTTTCATTTAGATTGTTCCAGGAATGACAGAGAAATAAGCCAAAAAAAGTGCCAATACCATTGTTACTATAGTTACCATAGTTACCAGGAGATACATGTGTCAGGTGCTCCACCACAATGTGAAACTCTTCATCATTGGAACAGGCTGAACACACACTTTGCCATTCTTTGTTTCAAAATGGCAGGCACAGAGAACAAAAGATCCCTCCTTTCTATGTCCTCCTCCTATCTATCCTCCTTTTCTCTGCCCTCACCCTCCGTCCCCTTCCTCTCTGTCCTCTCCTCTCTGTCCTCATCCTCCCTGTCCTCCTCCTCTCTGTCCCCTTCCCCTCTCGTCCTCCTCCTCTCCCTCCCTGTCCTCTCAGCTCTGGCCTCCTTCTCTTCTCTCTGTCCTCCTCCCTGTCCTCCTTGTCTCTCGTCCTCCTCCCCTCCCTCTCTGTCCTCTTCTCTGCCCTCTCCCTCTCCCCCACACGACTCAGAGACGAGCTGCGGCACGGCTCTAAAAATACCTCTTCACCGGACAGGCAGACATTTTGAAGAGAGAGAGCTGGGGTAGTAACATTAAAGCTGGGGTATGTAACTTTGAAACCACACAACAATAGAACTCTGGAATAACGCCAATGGCTCAAAAACAGTTGCTTCTGTCACTAGTTTTCACTTCAGCTCTCAGTCTGCAGAATCAAATGTTGACTCACAGGGCATGTTTTCTCCTAAGGTGAAGACAGCATGTTGTGGTCTGATTTATAAAGACCAACAACATGTTTCATTTGCGAGACATAAAAGTCAGGTACCCCAGCTTTAATTTTCCCAAAACTATTTCAGTTCAAACTGGGGAAATATTGTCTTGAAGTCAGTAAGTGTGTGTGTGGTATGCGTGTGGTGTATATGTATGTATGTATATGTGTGTGTGTGTGTGTGTGTATGTGTGTGTGTGTGTGTGTGTGTGTATTTGCACCAGACCAGGAGGGATGCAAGTCTGGACAGCCTCAGAACCACACCTTCCACATTCCACACTATTAATCCTTTGATTTGTCCGTCGCTTTGTCTCTAAAAAGAGGGAAGTAGAGAGAAGAGAGAGGAAAAAAAGAGAAAGGAGAGAGCGAGAGAGAGAGTGGGTGAGAGAGAGAGAGCAATGAACAGACTAAAGCTGAAGTCATAATGATGACAGATAAAGTAGAAGAGGATAGTGCTGTTTCCATACTTCTCCCTGAGTCTTCCCTATACCACACGCTCTATTAAAGAGGACTGTTTAAAGCCTGGTATTGAATGTAGAGACTGTGTTTGCATCCTTAACGTGGATGGGGAGCTGATTCAAAAGTAAAGGAGCTTGGAGTTACTGTTTTTGCCTCTGACAGTGACCTCTGACCTAACCCTTTTTGAGCGCAGTGAGAGTTTGGTTGATATGATACTAACATATCTTCACGGTAGGAAGGAGCCATGCCATTCATGGCTTTGTATGTTAAAAGAAGGATTTTAAATGTGTGCCTACACTCCAAAGGAAGACAGTGGAGTGATTTCAACTCTGGCTTTATGTGTTCCCTCCTTTTGGTACCTGTTAAGATCCTTCCTGCGGCATTTTGGACGAGTTGGAAGCTTTTTATAGAGGATTCAGGGCATGCTGCCAGCATGGCATTGCAGAAGTCAAGTGCCTTGAAGGACAGTTCTTGGGCAACAGTGCTTCCAAGATTCCGTACAGTGTTGCTGCTACATTTTTTATATTTTCCACGTTGAGGAGCAGATAGTAAAGGCTCATCCATGTTATTAGATCTTTAATGCTGGCCTTTTTAACAGATCTGTCTGGTTTGGTTTCATAGATAGGTAAATCTGTGTGTCATTTGTAGCAGTGGAAGTTAATATCAAGCTTTTTAATGATGTTTAACCGCAGTGGCACACAATTTTACTTTAAAATAAGACGAGGCGTTTTGGTTCACATTAACACTCTGACACCGATGGAATAAATGGTCTCTCCGAGGTCTCTCTTCAGGTCTCTTTCTATGGTATGTCTCTCTCAGGTCTCTCTCTGGTCTCTCTCTGGTTGCTCTCTGGTTGCTCTCTGGTCCCACTCTGGTTTCTCTCTCTGGTGTCAGTATGATAAAACACACTGAGAACAGCGGCAGACTTCACAAACACATGATGTCACCGTGTTATTAGAGCCGCTCCCACAGGAAACCCCAGAGCTGTGGGCAGGTCTCCCAGAGGCACAGAGGGTGGGTTCAGGGAGGGCCACGGTGAGAGGACACCAGCCCAAGCAGTCACCAGCCTGTCTATGGTCTCCTCAATTCGATTTATTCTTGTACAGACCTAAAATACAACAGTAGTTATCTCGGAGGACTTAAAAAAACCTTTGAATCAAACAGTTCAAACGCACTTATGGACTGCGGAGACCATAATCCATAAGTGTTTATCAATGTAAATGTTAAATTACAAGTGTTCTGGATCATCATCACTGTTCTAAATAGACCCTCCTGCATCTGCAAGGAAGAACTCTAATTTTAAAAACCCAGTGGGAAAAAGTGAGAAACCTTGGGGGAGGCCCTGAGAAAGGGATCCGCTCCCATGGGACAGACGGGCTATAGATCTCTCTGTTCTCTTTCTCTGTCTCTATTTCTGGCATCAACTGTTCTTCGATTTCACAGTGACGATTGTTTCTGTACTTTTAGCTTGTTTTATTCCTGTATTTATTATCTTGTTTTATATATGTACTTGTGTGGTGCACACTGGGGACTTTTGCACAGGTGTTTCAATGTGCAAAATAAAATGGTAAATAAAATTTACTGCAAAATGGAAAATAAAATGTATCCTAATCTGGTTTCTTTACTGAGACAGTGTGTGTGTGTGTGTGTGTGTGTGTGTGTGTGTGTGCATTCTACAATCTATGTGTTGAACGAAGTCTGAAATACAAGTAAATAAAGTTAAAGTAAAAAATGTCTTGCCTAAGGACCACAGTTTGGCACATTCCAGCCGCAGCTGCCCCACTGTGGCACCTGCTGCTCCCAGAGGTCTCCCATTATTATAATAGATCCATGCTCCCATTTCAGTACTAATGTTGAAACACCATAATAATGAACTCAACTCCTCTCTCTTGTGGCTGAAGTCTTGAACTACAAGCTAATGCTCTTTTCCCTTCACACTTATTTCACAAATATTTTCTACTGAAGACAGTAATGCACATTCTAAAACATGACATCACAAAGTGACGGACACATTATAGTTTCTAACGAACAATAATAGGGTGAAATGTTTTCATTCAAAATATAAACTATTGTGAAAACTGTGTTCTAACCTGCTCATAGACCAGGGGTGTCCAAACCTTTCAGTCAGAGTTACACCAGACTTCAGGGACAACATGGATTGTAAATCTGTCCTGAGATTTAAAACACTGTATGACATGTTCTTTCACAACAACATATGAAGCTTAACGCAAACTCAGACTGGAAGATCAAAGAGACGTCATGCTGCCACACTGGACTCCTCCCTCAACAGCAATCAGCCTCAGCTCAGTAACGCACTCATCATCACTTCATGGCGGCACAGAGCCTCTCAGCTCTGCGCAGCTCAAGCTGCTGTTCGAGCAGCAACCCACCTCCTCCCCATCACAACTTCCTCGGGCTCAGTGTCTTTGCTGTTATGTTCTAGGCCCCGGGGGGTCGCAAGCTCATAATTTCTATTAAACTCCCTTCTGCATATGAAGTGATACTTGCCAATCCTAATGCAATAAATATATTAGTACTCAATCTAAGTCTGCTGGTGTCTATTCATGCATCTTGTCTTTCCAGATTGAACTACATTCACATAAAAAATAAATGGTGGAAATAAAATTAACAAATGAAGTTGGCTGGATGACGCTGTGAAACCTCTGGCCACTCTGTGTCACTACAGGACCTAGACGGCCGCATTTGGCCTGTGAACCTCAGTTTGGACATGCCTGATGGAAACAAGTTATTCAGATTAAATCTGCATAATCATCAGAAAAATAGGATTTTATTGTAATATATTTTGGTTCAAACATGTAACGATTGTTAACTCAACATGAACCAGTTAAAAACACAGCAGATGTGTGTCACATGTTTCCTACAGAAACAAGGAGTGGTGCAGTGACTGAACGTTTCCAGAGGAGAAAAAGGAGAAGGTTCGTCATCTCTGTATTTATACTGCTCTGCTCACTTCCCATCCTGGTATTAGAGAAGAGTAGAGCAGAGTAGAGAACAGTATAGTAGATTAAAGAAGAGTACAGTAGAGTACGTAAGTATGTCAGTAATATGGAGCTTTCGCGAAAGTTCACTGTGGTAGACCCGGCTGCTGCTTGCCCAGATCTACAAGCCTGCTTATCCTCGGCTCATCATACCAGCAACGCCCACATCTAATCAACCAATAACCACCAGGACAGCAAGTTAAAAGCCGGAGACGCCCACTTCCCGGCCTTCTGAAGTCTGCAAGGTGCATGTCGCTAACGCACCTGTTCGCAATGCATGCGTTGTTCTGGAGGGGTCGCTTCTGCTCACGTGTTGCTCGTGCGCGTGGCCCGGCTGTTCTCAGTCTGGCTGCTTGTGGTCTGCTCCTCCTCCGCGTCCCTGCACCTGCTGTGGTTCGCGTGTCTCCGCCGCTCTCCTCCTCTGCGGGCTCTTTCTGCGGGCTGCTCCGCGGGGTCCCTCCGCGGGCTCTATGCTGCTCGTCTCCTCGTGGTCTACTGCTCCGTGCAGACGGTCTGGCCTGGTGCCGTGCATGTCCCTGCCTCCGAATGGCGGTGCCGCGTTGTCCCGTTGCTTTTCCCACGTCTTCTGGCATATGTGGTGGTGAGTTGCGACCTGCGGATGGATTATTCCCTGCGCACTGGACTGCAGGCGTCAGTTTTCGCCCCGTGCTTGGTCTGCAGGCTCCGTTTTCACATGTGTTCGAGCTAACTGAGGGACAATGCATATTAAATGGCATCAATCTTTATTGTCCGAGGGATATAAGAGGAGCAATGTGCATTAATTCAGATTCATGTTCTGCCACTTGCAGTAAAACCACGTTGGAAAAATTGCAAGACTAACCCAGAGTGCTCCAGACGGCACACACCAGAGCTCTTGCCACGGCGCCATCTTTACAGCATTAATCTCATTACTCGCAGGTCACTATTGTTAAATGAAATGTATTTAAATTAGTTTATCTGAGGGATAAAGGAGGGGCCATGCATTTGAATGGCTAGGTCACTAGTGTTAAATGATTAGGTAACTAAACTGCAGTTGCTGCATTTTGAAAGTGCAGCAGAAAGAAAAAGGGCCCAATGTGAATCTGCAAATGAGTGTGAAGTGGAGTTGGAGCTAATGAACGTGTGGAAAAGTGATCGTTCATGCGTATCTGCCATAACCAAAGCAGCAAGATGGCTCCAGGGGACATCTGTTATTCGCATGGGAATATTTCGGATTCAGATTCATTTATTTCCTGAGGCTCTTAAACAACCATGGGCATGGTTCTCTGACCGCCGCTGCTGCCGTCCCTGCTGCTCCTACTGATGTCTGCTCCTACTGATGACTGTTACTGCTGCCGCCTGTTCCTGCTGCTCCTACTGATGCCTGCTCCTACTGCTGCCTGTTCCTGCTGCTCCTACTGATGCCTGCTCCCCGTTCCTGCTGCTCCTACTGATGCCTGCTCCTACTGCTGCCTGTTCCTGCTACTGCCGGTTCCTGCTGCCGCTCCTGCTGTTGCGTGTTCCTGCTGCTCCTACCGTTCCTGCTGCTGCTACTGATGCCTGTTCCCGCTGCTCCTACTGATGCCTGCTCCCCGTTCCTGCCGCTCCTACTGATGCCTGTTCCCGCTGCTGCCTGTTCCTGCTGCCGCTCCTGCTGCTGCCTGTTCCTGCTGCCGCTCCTGCTGCTGCCTGTTCCTGCTGCCTGCTCCTGCTGCTCCTACTACTACACGTGCCGCTGCTGCTGTTCCTGCCGCTGCCGCTCCGCAGGCTCCCAGGCTGCACCCGTCTCTACGGCTCGGCTCTTTCAGACACGTATGTAACCTGGCTCACGGAGACAAGCAGCGCACGCTGGCGTGACATGGTCTGTTGTTCGTATGAATCGCATTGTGGTGCCACTGCTGCTGCCGCTACTGCTGCTGCTGCTTCATACTGCTACTGCTGCTACATGCTGCTGCTGCTGCTGCTGCTGCTGCTTCATACTGCTACTGCTGCTTCATACTGCTCCTGCTGCTACTGCAACTGCTACTGCTGCTGCTGCTGCTTCATTTACTTCGACATCTCTCTTCACTTTACATCTCTTTTTACTGAAACACTAAACAGCTACAACAATATTCTACTGCTGTGGCTTTGATACAGGATTATTACTGTTATTATCTAAGGATACTGCTGCTGCTGCTGCTACTGCTGCTGCTGCTACTGCTGCTGCCGTGGCTTGATACAGGATTATTGCTGTTATTATCTAAGGTTACTGCTGCTGCCGCTGCTGCTACTGCTACTGCTGCAACCCACTCTCTCAGAAGCTTATCCTGCTTCTAATGGACGCAGCCCGGCTGAATATGCCGCGCTGCGCTGGACTCGCACCTATGCTCCCAGGGTCGCTTCGGCGGTCATGCTTCATCTCTCTACTTAAATCTTCTGATTCTATCAGATGCAGCTGGCCGAGTGGCTGCGCTGAGCTGTCAATCGGACTCCTAATCAAAGGCATCCATACCTGTATTCTTCACTTCTGATCGCAGGCTCCCCATCATGCTGCCCATCCTGCAGCAGCTCTGAGCGGCACTGAACTCCGGCTCATCTTCCAAGTACATGTCTGCCCTCCTCGCAGCATCTTCCTGCTCGCCTTCTATGGCTTCTCTGCATAAGCGTCCACTACTGCTCGCTCAACCTTCAATGCGGTCCGAGACACGGCTTTCCCGACCATCCTACTATCTTGATTATCTACTCTCCAACCCAAGATTCTAAGCGTAAGGGCGCCTGCAACATCAATTGCCCTCTCCGATATGTCTCTCTGCCCCTACAGGTCTCCGCTTCTACACGGACGCTGCCCCTTCCGTGGGTTTTGGGGGGTTCTTCCAGGACCAGTGGTTCGCCGGGCCGTGGCCGCTACTTTTCCACCGGAGCATCTCCTCTGCCCTACACGAGATATTCCCAGCAGTAGTGGCCTGCGCGCTGTGGAATCACACGTGGCAGAGAAAGAGGATCTCTGTCATGTGTGATAATCTCGACGCAGTGGAAGCATTAAACAAAGGTCGCTCTTCTTCACCCAACATAATGTCCCCTGACCATTTCAACCTTCATCTCAAACATTCAAAGATCAAAGGCGCCTGCAACATAATAATAGCTCGCTCCGACACATCTCTCTGCCCCTACCGGTCCATGATGCGTTACACTCGCCTCCGCTGCAAAAAGGAGATTTTAACGGACCTCTATTTCTCACTCCAGACAACCTTCCCATGACAGCAACCTGGTTCAGAGCTCAGCTAAGATCCCTACTGCTCCTCTGCAATTTGTCTCCCCAGCTCTATACAGCCCACTCCTTCAGGATAGGTGCGGCCTCGCTGAGGCTCCCCCACTCTTCTCTGCAACAGCTGGGGCGCTGGTCCTCTTCGGCTTCTCCACCTACATCAGGCCAGATGCGTCTGCTATCCTGGCAGCACAACGTCGACTGGCTTCCTCGTAAGCTCCTAGCAAAGCAAAGTAAGTAAAGCAATAAGATTCTGGTGGCGGCACGCACTTTTCTCAAACGCTCAAGATAACCCTGCTACAGCGTCTGGCTGAACGTGATGCGAGCGCTCACGTTCTCAGCGCTCAAAGATAACCCTGCTACAGCGTCTGGCTGAACGTGATGCGAGCGCTCACGTTCTCAGCGCTCAAAGATAACCCTGCTGCAGCGTCTGGCTGAACGTGATGCGAGCGCTCACGTTCTCAGCGCTCAAAGATGCCCAGCGGACGCAGCCTGGCTGAGCGACCGTGCGAGAAGCCTCGCACTCATGCTCTCAGGCCTGCGCAGTGCGTCCTGCTATCCCATCGCAGGCCCGCTTTTTGGGGGATTATGCGTGCGAGCAAGCGCCGCGCTCAACAGCATCTCTCCCGGGCCTAGGGCACCAAACATGCTTAATCTTAAACTTCTAACTGCATTTTCCCTCGTGGGTCTCTCCAAGGTGAAATGGAGCTTTCGCGAAAGTTCACTGTGGTAGACCCGGCTGCTGCTTGCCCAGATCTACAAGCCTGCTTATCCTCGGCTCATCATACCAGCAACGCCCACATCTAATCAACCAATAACCACCAGGACAGCAAGTTAAAAGCCGGAGACGCCCACTTCCCGGCCTTCTGAAGTCTGCAAGCCTCCGCCGCCCCACCTCCTCCTTTTCTCATCGAAGCGTGCTTGCCTTCTGCCTCTGCCGCCACCAGTGCCTAGGCCCCGGGGGGGATTATGCGTGCGAGCAAGCGCCGCGCTCAACAGCATCTCTCCCGGGCCTAGGGCGCCAAACATGCTTAATCTAATAAACATGCTTAAATCTAATAACTGGCATTTTCCTCATGGGTCTCTCCAAGGTGAACTTTATTTATATACTGCCTTTCACAGACCAGAGTTACAAAGCGGTTTACAATTGTGGACATTTGTCTCTCACTCCACACAGAGATGGGAGCGGGGCCAGTACAGGAGGTGCATGCCAGACCTAATGTACATGTTTTTAGTGGTATAGGAGAAACCGGAGTACCCGGAGGAAACCTACACAGACACGGGGAGAACATGCAAACTTCACTCAGAAAGGCCCTAATCCACTCAGCCACCGTGCCGCCCAATAATCCAATCCCTGTGAAAATCTGGTTTATGACAGGAGTGATGTGCTCTAAAAAATAACCCACAATAAGTGAAAACCGTAAAGTAGCAGCTTTATGTTTTAAAGCAGTAAAACCCCTCATCAGAGAAAGAGAGAGACCAGAGTGACACCAGAGAGAGACCAGTGAGAGACCAGAGATACACCAGTGAGAGAGACCAGAGAGATACCAGAGAAATTCCAGGCCATGGGAGCTGATCCCTCTCTCAATGTGGGCCTCCACGAGGTTTCTCGCCTTTGCTTTGCCTACAGGGTTTTAGAGTTTTTCCTCGCCGATGCAGGAGGGTCTAAGGACATAGATGATGATCCAGGACACTCAACGATCAACAACATTGAGTTTTTTTCATTGCATTTCCAGCTTGATTCTCTGATCTGTGTTGGTGAATTCAACGGTTGTGTAAAGTCCTTCCAGATAACTACTGTTGCGATTTACGCAACAGTAGTTATCTGGAAGGGATAACTACAAGAAATTAATTGAAATTCATTAAGACTAGAGAGAGAGCCCAGAGACAGCCACAAAAGTTTTTTTTCTGACTTTAAATAAAGGCAAGTGTCATGTTGAACAAGCAGTTTTAAGATGTTGCATATGATAAAAAGCAAAACCACAGAAACATTGAGAATCAGCAAGGCCTCGAAAGGTGGACGTGTTACAATGTGGAACCAGTGTCGTTGGGTTACATGCAGTATGACTCTGCTCTGAGGCTCTGGACAAACAGGAAATGCCTTTGCACTTTAAAATCAAAAATCATTTCCGTTTTGTTCTGCTGCGGGGGAACGACACATGTCTGCACCACCTTCTGCTTTTGAGGAAGGAGCTGCTTTCAGTGACAGGAAACCAGACATGAAGCCAAACTAGTACATAACTGGGTTTCAGATGTAGCCCCTTCTGTCTAAATGCTCCTGTCTCAGTCCTGTATGTATGATGTCATAGTCCCACTATGACATGATTATGATAAGATAAGATAAGAGTTCCTTTATTCGTCCCACAGTGGGGAAATTTTGATATTGCAGCGCACATACAGGACAGTAGTAAGAGCACACAGGGAGCACAAAATATATACAAAATAAGTAGTTGCTATGTTTCTTAACTAACATAACTGGCTATAGATGCTGAAAATGCTTCAATACCAGTCAAAAAAATAATATGTATATATATATATATATTATACATATGTAGTAGTGCGGAGTTATATACTGTACATATAGTGCAGGATAATAAGTAGATAAAGTAAAGTGAAGTTGCACATTGCACCATGATTAAAGAATTTACTTATTCATTACAGATGAATGAATTTTACAGGCTCAGCAGTTCTCATTGTACATAACTCAGAACAGTTTCCAGTCTTTAAAACAAAAGTATTGTCCATCAATTAGTGTTGGTTATTTTTAAGTTGAAATGAAGTTCTTTAAAATCATGTGTCTGTGTTTGCAGCTCTCTCTGGTGGCAGCAGAGGGAGTTACAGGTAAACAGTCTCATTATTGTTCATAAAAACAAGAAAGAAGAAAAAACGAATTTCTTCTTTGATTCAATGCAACTTCAGGAACAGAGATTTATTTTTAGTATGAAGAGAGAAAAAATAACGAGAGACCAGAGAGAGATGAGAGAGACCAGAGAGAGACCATAGAACAAAATCAAAGAGGGACCGGAAAAATGGTCCCAAGAGAGACCAGAGAGAAAGAGGGACCCCAGAGAGACACCTGACAGAGGGCAGCTAGAGATAGGCCAGAGAAGGAGAGACCAGAGAGAGGCCAGAGAGAGAGACCAGAGAGGGCCACAAAATCTAGTGACTTGAATGGTGTCATAGTGGATATATGATGTTGTTGGAGTGAGCACATGGTGCATTAGAAGCTTGCAGTAAAAAAAAGCACAATTCCAAATAAAAAACACTGTATAAGAATAGATATGCATAGATGAGCTTTAAATAAATGTTCTACTTCTACTACTTTCTACTTTATTTTTAATTTCAGCTCTGAAAAAAAATTAGTTTGACACCTCTGTTGTAACATAAGCATCACAGCACATGTCTCTGATGTCTCTCTCGCTCAGCCGTACTCCTGCGTTGTGATTGGCTGCTTCCCCTCTCCTTTTATGGCGGTCCGGTTCAGACTGGCCCTCTCTCCGCTGACGCACGCCCTCGTCACGGCGGGAGCACACCTGGACCAGCGCGCTCGCTTGGACACCACGGCAGGTCAGTGAGGGAGGGACTGAGTTTGGACGGTTCCCCCAGTGCTCGTGGTCAGAGAGAGGGGGGGACCTGCCCTGGTGGTGGGGGTAGTGGTGGTGGTGATGGTGATGGTGGTGGTGGGACAAGTCTGGATCTGTCTTGTGAAATACCTGCCCTCCAGTCCCAAGTTTTAGCTGCGCTCTGCAGGCGGTGAGAGGGCGACTTCCACCTGAAAGTTCACTCTGATCGCTGGATCAAAAGTGTTACTTATTTACAGACGGCTTTGTGCTTTAGAGCTGTTTGCCCAACCTTGTTTTATTAGAGGAGTGGAGGACAACTCTGGGGCTTGTAGGACTGAGACGAGAGCTGTTGTCACTTTATGGAACCACAAAGAAATGTTATAATATGTTTTAGACAGTGGTCCCTGGTTTATCGCAGGGGTGATGTGTTCTAAAAAATAGTAACGTGAAATCCTTGAAGCAGCAGCTCCATGTTTTGAGAGGGTAAAACCCCTCATCACACAGAGACCAGAGAGATCAGGAAGAGGAACTACGGGGAGAGAGGGACCAGAAAGTAAACAGGGAGAGAGACCAGAGAGAGAGAGAACAGAGAAAGACCACCGAGACCAGAGAGTGACCAGAGAAACACTGGAGAAAGAGAAACCAGAGAGAGAGATACCAAAGAGAGACCAGAGAGACACCTGAGAAAGAGAAACCAAAGAGAGACCAGAGAGAGACCAGAGAGAGACCAGAGAGAGACAAGAGAGAGACAAGAGAGAGACCAGAGAGAGACCAGAGAGAGACCAGAGAGAGACCAGAGAGAGACCAGAGAGAGACCAGAGAGAGTGGGGGAAAGTGTAATATTAAAAACCTATAATATATATTAGATATATTAGATTGTTTTGACTCCTCAAAAACCTGAAACCTTCCATTGGGTCAGCTCTCCTCTCCACAGACATCACCTGTCAGTTATAGGGTGATGTCACTTGTGCTGTTGTTTCACAGTATTAACAGTCGGGAAATGTCAAAAGTGCCAGTTGAAAAGTGGTTTTCAACTGGCAATATTCTTTGAACATTTATTTTTACATTCAATTCAATTCAATTTAGTTTGTATAGCCCTAAATCAAAACAGTCGTCTTGGAGCATTTTACAAAGAATCACACAGTTTAAACACAGGAAATGGTAATCCATAAGGGGCAGATGGCCAATGTCCATAAATGATGAATCCTCACAGAGCACAAACCCACAATGTTGTTCAGTGGAGTAAAGATAACAACCTCCAGCTGAAGAATCCAAAACATGTGAAACCTATTCGGAAACCTATTCAGCATCCCACAAATTCTAAGACCCTGCTCAACTTTTATCGCTGCACCATTGAACGTTTGCTTGTTGGTTCAGTGACAGTGTGGTTTGGTAACATCACAGACAAAGAAAGGAGAGCTCTAAACAAGGTTCTCCGCTCTGAAAGAGGACTGAGACTGTAATAATCTTAGTATTAATAATTTGCTCGAGTGAGAAGTTCGATGTGATGCCTTACTCTCTCCCGTGTCTTATACATAGCTCATCCGGCATACGATACCCAACTTGCAATGCGACACTACGGTAAGTGGTATAGGTCTAGGACATCAGACCTTCAACAGTGAAAATATGAGAGACCTGTGAGCTGCCTGTTCTGGAGGTTCTTTATGAATACAGACTCTTGAACAGAGCTCTTTAGATAATCAATGACTCTTCTGGCCCCTGGAAAATCCATGTTCCAGCTTCTTCCCTCTGGTAAAATATATATTGTAATTTGTTGAGATCCAGGACATATGATTTGCTAACAGCTTCTTTTCACAAGCTGCTATCAGTTTAAACCATAGACTTTAAATATTAACGGAGGTAGTCACGCCTATCTCCACCGTTCAAACAAATGGACCAAAACATTTGCTCTACTGGAGCTATCCAAAATGGCCGCGAGTGGTCCCGCCCACAAGAAAATTGTGAAAAAACGCATCTGTGCATGCGTCAGCCGGCAAGAGCCCCATTCATTTGAACGAGTGCCTTCAAAAATTCACAGCGACTAAACTAGACTGGTCCAAAAAAAATTCACTCCCCTCAGCATTGACACACATCTGGAACGGAGCTTTGGGCCAAGAGCCAACTTTTGGACCATCCTGTAAAGACGTTTTCAAGAGGTAAGAAGAGAAGACCTCGGGAGACCCACACCTGTAGATACAGGACATTATGAATGTATGAGTTTCATAGTTCACTTACTGTTTGGTTTTATTCACAAATGAACTAATGGAAACACAACCTTGGTCAATGATTCAATGTTTTATTTCACTTGATAGACTGAATTACATATTTATAATGAGGTATAACATGCCAGGGTTCCTCCTATGTATTTTGCAGTCTGCAGCAGCCTCCAGGAGCTGAGTCTTATAGTGTCTGTGTGTTTGTGTATCTGTGAGTGTGGTCTGTTTCACTGTGAGACCTTCAAGGTTCAGCAAGCTCTGGTTTATACCCATGGCCCACGATCTCCCCCATGGTCCCCCACAGCCTCCCTCACAGTCTCCCCTACGGTCCCACCCACGGCCTCCCTCACATATACCTCAAAGTCTCCCCTAACAGTTTCCCTCACAGTCTCCCCCACGGCCTTCCTCATGGGCTCCCCCACGGTCTCCCTCACATTCCTCCCTACGGCCTCCCTCGTGGTCTTCCTGACAGTCTCCCCACAGCCTCCTTCACAGTCTCCCCATGGTCCTGCAGCTTTAGAACAGTGGATTGTAATGTTATGTTTGTGTCTCTGTGGTTGGCAGAATGGGGAACCTGCTCAAGGTGTTGACCAGAGACCTGGACAGCAGTGGGTGTAACTTCTTCCTAGACTTTGAGAGTAAGTGAAGAGAGGGGTCTGAGTGTCGATGGCTCATATATGGATTTACAAAAACAATATCACAAGCCACAGATTTACGACAAAAATTGTTTACTGAGCTTGTCACTTTTACATAGTAATCTTTATTTATATACCGCCTTTCACAGACCAGAGTCACAAAGCGGTTTATAATTGTTATTTTTGGGCATTTGTCTCTCACTCCACACAGAGATGGGACCAGGGTCGCCAGTACAGGAGGCGCATGCCAGACCTATTGTACATGTTTTTAGTGGTAAGGGAAACCGGAGCGCCCGGAGGAAGCCTACACAGACACGGGGAGAACATGCAAACTCCACTCAGAAAGGCCCTATTCCGATCGGGATTCGAACCCAGGACCTTCTTGCTGAGAAGCGAGAGTGCTATCCACTCAGCCACCGTGCCGAGTGGATAGCACATGTCACTGAATAGGAGACTGGACTTCATTAAGATAAGAGAACCTTTAATCGTCCCAGAGTGGGGAAATTTCAATGTTGCAGCACACATGGGAGCACACAAAATATAGAAAATAAGTAGCTATGTTTCTTAGCTAGCTGTAGATGCTTTAACGTTAATATATCTATCTACTGTATCTGTTTGGATATAAAGTGTAAAGTAATATACATATCTTTGACCTCTGACCCTGCAGACGCCCAGCCTTCAGACGCAGAGACAGTCACATGGGAACAGGTGAAGCTGGTGCTGGAGGAGGGCCGCCTGGTGCTGGAGGAGCTGCAGATGTACAGGGGAGCGGGAGAGGAGATCCGACAGGTGCACTCCATGACCAAATGTGATCGTGGCTATGGCTATGCTACGGCTATGCTACGACTATGCTACGAATATGCTACGGCTATGCTACGACTGTGCTATGACTATATTATGACTGCGACTACTGGCTATAGCTAAAAACCAAATAATTAAATTAAATAGCAAAGATTTTGGAAGATAACGTTACACTATCTGTGAGAAGCAGATGGATAATGACCCCAAACACCTGCTCTGTGTGTGTGACTATGTGCTTTTCTGTGTGTCTCTTTGTGTATGCATCTGTGTCTCTGTGTGTATCTGTATTTGTGTTGTGTGTGTGTGTCTGTGAGTGTCTCTGTAGGCCATCCAGAGACCCTCGGTGGACCGGCTGCAGCAGAAGGCCTGGGCTGCTGTCCTCCCACTCGTTGCTAAACTCCACTCTTTCTATGAGTTTTCTCTGAAACTCGGTGAGCTGCTTCATGTACATTTACAATCTGAGCTTTAGTCCTTGTAGTCCCAGAACAGGCTCACATTGATAAATCAAAGTGGTAATCAGAGCTGCACCAAATTCACAGAGCACCAGCCCCTCACTGATCCTCCTGCAGGTGGTGATTCCACAGGAGGATGGCTGCTCTGTTGGTTACGACACAGCCTTGATTGTTCAGCAGGGGCTTCAGGCAAAAGTGTCAAGCCCATGGACACAACAACAGCAAACATGGAAGTTGGCTCGAACCCATGACCTATAGGCTCAAAGGCCAATACTCTACCAATTGAACTACTTTCTCACTACAAAACATAATGGTTTATGCCAAATACTCGTGTGTGGCTCTCATGCACGTGCACAGAGGGGCACAGCACGTCCTGACCAATCAGAGCTGCTGATCAGAGCGGAGCTAGAGCGGGAGACAACCGAGCAGAGTTTGTGGCACTAAAGTGTGGATTTATAGAAGGGGGATCTAAGAAGAAATAAAGCTCAAGATGACAAGGGACACTAAAATCCCCACAAAATCAGATCTTTATGAAAGCTATAGTAGGTTCTCTGTCAGTTGAGGTTGAGCTGTTTTAAATTACAATGAGTTCTTTGGGGAATTGTTTAGATCATAGTCTGCAGTACCGCGAGAATCCCCTGAGCCCGTGGGTCCTTCGGCTCCAAGCTAATAATATCCTATCCATATATTATTATTGATCCATGCGTAATACAAACAATGTGCAGCATTGCGTGCTGATGTAGCTAACTGCAGTAAATTCTGTCAGAATTCCCCTGCCCCAGAAGCTGCAGACAGGCCGCAACACAGCCCGTTTCGTTCTGCAGGCCCTTTTAGTTCAACAAGAGACAAAAACCAATGTTAAAACAGTAAATAGAAATGACAGATACCAAACCTGATTTCAAAAGGTTATATTGAAGATTTGCAAGCAATATTACAATATTAACGGTCTGCGAACACAAGTCTCGCTTCGCGTCCAAAATAAGGAGTGGCCTCGGGGACGTCTCACTGCTCCTTGTCAGAAGAAAAAGCAAAAAGTTCCCGTGACCACTTCTGCACATCCCTTTATACTATACATCCAAGGTCAAATGACATCACAACTGTATGGACTCCACGACTCCTTCTGGCCAGCTGCCAACGTTTGCACCTGCTCTGATAACCACTCTTGTCTCCCTCCCATTTCACACAGACTAACCTTGAACTAACTGCTCTTTGAGATTTACACAAACAAGTGCTAATTTGGCAACAGAAACAATACTAAACTGATTTTAGTTTTAACTGGTGCAGGAGGTTAATATTCCAACAGTCCCCCTGTTGGCCGGAGAGGAACTCTTCGGACATCCATCACTCTCGTCTCAGATGGCCCATCTTCATCAGTTGATCCAGCATTACATCCTATACTCAGTCTAATCCCAGTCTTCACGACGATCTGTGAACTCCTAAACCACCCCATGTGACATTATGAAAAATGTGGTGGTCTTCCACTCAGCCCTTACTTCAGACCCGCCCCAAAGGCCTCTGGGCGGACTGAGCATCCAACTCACCCTAAACTACATACATTGAAGTGATCCTATAAAACAATCTATATGTGGGTGTGCTGCGGTGTCTAGTCTGTGTAACAAAAACAATAGTTGCAAGAGCTGTGGAGAAAGAATATGTTTGTGTCGTGCATCAATTTGAATTATGTAATTTTTTATTTTAATTTTTAATTTTTTATTTTTTTTTTTTTTTTCCATCCCGATTTTCCCAAGTCCCTCTTACAATTTTGCAAGGTTATGTGCGTTATTTACATGCAAGCAGTTATACATTTTTGATTAAAATATTTTGATAATATCATAAAGCATACTCACAACTCCTCTGGTGATATTCTGACAATATCACAGGCCATACTCACCCGTTCTTCTGATGATTGTCCTTTATGGCTTAGGCTATGGTCATCAATTCTTCTGGTTCCCACTGTAGGTCCTGGGTTAGTAGCAGTTGTCTTTCTGCCACCTTCCCTTCCACAGCGGCTGTTATCACTCTGTTACATAAGGATCGTATGCACGGAATACAACAGCATCCACATAGCGTCAGGATTGCTGCAAATACAGCCACCGATAGCAGAGTTGATGCTATCAGTGCCTTATATCTGCCAAACACATCCAACCACCCATCCCACATTGATTGGTCTACTCCTGAATGTGCCTTCATTTCTTGGGATAGCGCCTTCAGTCCCTGAAGGGCCCTTGTTAATTTTCCATTTGGGGCAGTATTATTTGGGATAAACGTACAGCACGTAGGGCCAATCAATGAACAGGCTCCACCTTCTTTGGCTAAAATCATGTCAACAGCAAGTCTGTTCTGGAAGGTCATTAAGGATGTGGCTGATAATTGTTCATGAATTGCCTCAAATCCATCATATGTATAATTGCTTAGCCTCTGTATGTTGTAATGTAAGTAGTTATCCGATCGACGTTCTTATTTGGGGTTACTGGGAAAATTGCAGAGATTATTGGTATGTTTTCAAATCCTGATGCAATTTCATCAACCAATTTGTATTCATTTGGATTTCCCCTAGGAATACCTATTGCATCAATATAAACTGGACTTCCCTCTGGTCTAGCCAGTGCCCTTCTTGATCTGGTTTTTACACTAATGATTTGTTTCAAAATCTCTGGCTTCTCTAGATCCACTGGAGCTATTTCAATTGGTATGAGTAATGAGATCAACACACACATGCCATCCCACAGAGGGTGTAGATATCCCCTTAAAGACTTGCCACCACAATACCACCACACATCTGCTCTGGCTACTGTCAACTTGTGTCCATTTAATTTTTCTGTGAAATCCTCATACCTAATGCATAAGGATCTATTTACATGTCCTACTTCCCTTTTTTCTCCACTAAGGACCTTCCTAATGACGCAGGTGTATTCACCTTTTACTTGTGAATTAAAAATTGGTGGTGTCGCATTTGTGGCAGTTACCGGATATATTTTATCATATAGTGAACAGTTAGGGTATAGGTTATCTCTCATCATAATCTCTACTAAACATGTATGATTGTCCCTATCTACTACAGTCGGTACTGCATGTAACATAGGCCTTGGTCCCATACAAGCAATACATTGACTTAGTTGTGTAGCTTTTGCAGCTTGCTCAATCATAAATAGCCAATTATTTTTTGTAGCTGTTATTCCTGTCTCCATTCTGAAAACATCATCTGCGTGTAAGAGAGTTGCATTATATACCATTACTAGATTTGTGTTACCAACATGTCCTACGTTAAGCCCCCCTTCTCTTGTGACACTGACTGGATCTTCACATATAGTAATTAATGCCCAAGGGTCTTCTCCTGGCACATATGCCCATACCAGAAATCCCCAACAAAACCATAGAGGTTTCTTCCCTGATCTGTCTCTTGGGTCCAATGACTCACCTCTCAAGTCCACTGTAATTGTAAGACATGGTACACTTCCCTGCATAATCCCCTTTGTCATGGAAATTATTTTAGAATGGTGTCTTGCAAACTCTGTAGTTGGTGTTGGTGTCCAATCTAATCCAGTATATGCCACCATTGTCCCCCATGATTTATCTCTCATGTCATTTGTCATGTACCATTCATAATCTGAATTTTCTGCTCCCACTTTTTTCCCTTTGTTTACTAATGCTATAAAAGGTACCTGGAATGCCATATGTTCTCCCTTTGCCAAACACAATTGCACCCCAAATAGGTATTGTCGCTTTTTTGCACATGCTCCCAGTTTATCCAATTCCCTTTTTGGTCTTATTTTTATCCCTGTCACCTTTGTAGGTTGAACTTTGCGTTCTTTCATCTGTTTTCCGGGTAAAATGTCTGAATAATCAGAAATTGAGGAATTGACACCAAGAGTTTTCTCCTTACCATAGACAGTTGTTGGTTTTGCATACCCCTGGCCTAACTCTGTTTCCCAGGCCCACATAAAAAATCCAGCTATAATCCCTATACCTACCACCATACTCACCCACTCTCGTGTCCTCAACCCTAAGAGTGTCCATGGTCCTATCATGTTGAGAGTACCTGCATGGTGAACACCTCAGTCTTAAAGTCTATCCCATGCATACCAGATTAGTGTTTTCAGCTTTGATTTGCTCAATTGCTCATCTAAATAGTTGATTCTGGATCATGAATATATATATTTTTTTATTTATTTATTTTTTATATAATCAATCAATAATTATAAAAATAATATTAATAATCAATCAATAAAAAAATAATCAATAATCAATCTTCCCCCTGTTTTATCACAATCCTGTGATAAATTAAACATCCCTTATAGGCCAATTTGTCACCCCCACCATTATCACTTATGTCGGATCCAAACCACGTCAGTTAAATGCACAGTCCCCTTGATCAGCCCAATCCATAAAGTCAGAGAAATTGCCAAATTCTTCAATAACCTGAAGTCCATCGACCCATAATTTCAAACCCCTGAATCCCAAAATCTAAAATGGCAATATCCTGATATTCAACATCCTGAACCTCATCGCCCTGACCTTCAACAACCCAATCTCCAATGTCCAGGACCTCAAAACCCTGTCCTCCACCATCTCTAATGTCAAAATCCTGATATCCAGACTCCTGAACCTCAGGGGCCAGAACCTCAACCTCCCGATGTCCAAAGTCTGGAAGTCCAGAGCCCCAAAGTCCAAAATCCTCAACTTCCAACAGTTCCAGAAGGTCTCTCATACTATTGTCATCACTAGTCCCTATGCCATCAGACACTTGCACCACAGGGCTATCTGGAGAGACACTGTCAGGGATATCCTGGGCTGCTTGGTCCAACTGTTGATCCCGCTGTCCAGCATCGGACAGGCTTCCATTGAAGAAAGGGCCATCTCTCAGTGCGCCCATTTCAGCCCTGTATCTAGCAAGCCTTGCCTCGATCAATGCAAACACCTCCTCGTCAGTTAATGGGTCCTGAGGATCCCTCATAGCTGTATGGTGATGTCTCCTTTCTTATCAGACGCACTGGGACCTGTATAGAGAAGAATCTATATAACCAAAGGATTCTCCTTTGTCTAGTTCAATTCTATTAGTATATATATATATATATATATATATATATATTTTTTTTTTTTTTTTTTTTTTTACATTTACATACATATATATTGGGCAATTAATACATTTTTATGGTGATAATTCCTATTGGTTAAAACAGTAAGTATAGGTGCATTATAGGGTTGCTCCGCACTCCCTAGAACTCCCCATGTTCTAACTAATAGAGTCAGACACTTCCCTCTCTGTCCCCCTGTCGGCCTCCTTTTCTGATGACGTAGTGATATCTCTCATTACATCAAGCAGGGATCTTTCTGGTGCACTAGTGGGCCTAGTGTGTGATATGTGCACAAATGATGACTCTGTAGTTTGTGAGTCGTCTAAGTAATATTTCAAAGTATACTCGTATAGTTTGGAGATTTTAAATGGGCCTTTCCAAGTTAGCTGATCCCAACAATGTTTCTGGTTTTTCACATAAATGTAGCCTCCAACTGTAAGTTTGTCTTTTACAGCCTGCAAAGGGGGCTCTGGAGATTTCTGGGTCAGCGTGACAATGTTATCTTGCAGAAACTTCACTGTAGTGACCAATGTTTTCATATAAGTTTCCCTAGCATCATCAGTGGCTGCTGGAGGTGGGAGCTCCAGTGAACGAGATAAGTTACTGGGCATGTGTCTCCCATACATTAGTTGGAATGGTGACATAAAAATTGGCCTGCTTGGTTCTCCTCTTATTGCCATCAAGGCTATAGGCAGTGCCTGTTTCCAATTCATTTTTCCAGACCTACACATGTGTGCCAATCTGTTTTTCAGTGTCTGGTTGAACCTTTCAATCACCCCTTGTGATTGCGGGTGTAACACTGCTCCAAAATGCTGTTTTATATTCAGCCTCTCACATAGTTGAGCCATTGTCTGGTTCTTAAAATGCGAGCCGTTATCAGATCTGATAACTCTCGCCGGGCCGTACCTTGGAAAGATCTCTGTCAAGAATACTTTGGCTACTGATTCTGCATTTGCTTTTGCCAAAGGAAAAGCTTCAGGCCATCGTGTGAGTGGGTCAATCATTGTGAGCACGTATCTACACCCATCCGCTTTCTTATCAGCAGTCATGTCGATGAAATCAATTACGATTTCTGCCATGGGCCATGGAGGCACTGGGTATGCTCCTATGCCTGCCTTCACAGCCCTTGCCTTAGAGAGCCCTTGACATATGTCACATGAGTCACATAGATGCTGGATGGTTGGTAGCATAAAAGGATGGAACATGTGCCGTCTTAGTTCTGAAAAAAGTTTTGAGCACTTTATGTGTGTTTCCTCATGCTTACTTTGAATGATCTGTAGTAGTTTTTTAGTAGTCACGCACGGTTTACCAAATGTATCATAGAATACTCCTTCACTGTTTTTAATGGCCCCTGCAGTTTTCCATGCTGTCACATCATACAGTGAGGGATTTTCTTGCAATATGTGTGGACTGTTCTCTTCCCTTTCTTCCACTGGTGCCTCTGTTCCCTCAGGATTGTCTTCAATAACTGCCTGCAGAGCCGTACCTATCCTGTCATACCCAGCTGTCATTTTAGCAACTTTATCAGCAAACTCATTGCCCTTTGCCACGAAGTCTCTGGCTCGAGTATGTGTCTGCACTTGACCAATGCAGTTTTGTGACGTACATTCTTGATTTGGTCTGCCACCTTCTGCCATAATTCCAAATGTGTAGGTCTCAAATTTTTTGTTGTGATGAAATTGTCATGCAATACCCAGATTGGCAAGTGTAAATGCACTGTAGAATGCACATACTCAGAGTCAGTATATATTGTGATAGGTCCTTCTGGCCTGTTCTCCAAAGCCAGGCTAAATGCTTCTAATTCTGCATACTGAGCTGACTTCCCTGCCAGCGCCTCTGCCTTCAGTATGTTAAAATCAGGATTGGTAACAGGTGATGTTTCCCTGTCATGGATGACTGCTGCTGCGCTTGCAACCAATGCTCCAGTTTTGTCTCTATGCGAGTGTCCATCTATAAAAATAGCATGTGACCCCTCAATCTCTGACCTGCCCAACTTTTTGATCAAGTTTGTTTCTTCACTATGTTGGACCTCACACTGGTGAACTGGGCCTGAGATAGTAAATGGTAATATTGGAGAGTCTGTTGGTTCAAATGTAACTTGCATATTTACGAGTAACAGATGAATCTTTTGAGACATTGAATTTGTCAATGCAAATGTGTTCCCCTTCAAAGCTGCATACATGTTATGTGGCGTTCTCACTATCACCTCTGAGTCCAAGATTATGTGTGATGTGGAAACCAGTGAGTTCTTAAGGGCCATTACATAACGTGCACATGAGAAGTGGTGTGCTTCTGATCCTCTGAGATTGGAGCTGAATATGTACAATATTTTGGGTGCATCTGCTATTTTCTGAAACAACACTGCACAATAATAATCTCCAGTCATTGTGATTTCCATCATAATTGGGTATTTCCTATCAACGCAGTGTAAAGTCTGCACCATTGATAGTTTTTCTTTGATTGATTGAAATGCCTGTGCTTGCTCCTCAGTCCATGTCAAGATCCCATCATAATCTGTGTAGCCTACATCAATCAACATTTTCTGCAAGGGCTTCATCATGTAGGAGAAGTTGAAAATATATTTCCTGATATAGCTTGCCGTATTTATGAAGGACATCATTTCTCTCACTGTTTTTGGTCTGGGAAACTCTGATAGTTTGATCAGTCTTGACTGGTCACACATGACTCCTTCTGAAGTGAGATAAGTCTTTAGAAAAGATACTCTCTGTCTTACAAATGCACACTTGTCATAATCAATTTTGAATCCCTTTTCTGCCACTACTCTAAGGACTTTCATAGTGATTTCTGTACATGCCTCTTCAGATACTCCTGAGATTAGAATATCATCTACATAGGCCAGAACAAAGTTTTTGTCTGGGTCAATGTCAATCTCAGAGAGCACGTCCTGGATCAATTTGTTAAAGATCCCAGGTGCAGCGCAGTGACCCTGTGGTAAACGCGTATACACATACTTCTTCCCCTCAACTGTGAATGCCAGATACTTCCAGCACTCAGGATGCAATGGGATGCAGAAGTATGCGTTACATAAATCAATGGTGGTAAACCATTTATGAGACGCTGGTAAGAATGCCATTGCTCTGTGTGGGTCAGGTGTGTCCAATAGTTTGTCTTGTGATCTCTCATTTAATTTCCTGAAGTCATTCACTAGTCTGCAGTATGGTTTTCCTGCCTTGTCTACTGCCAACATTGGAATATTGTATGGCGTATACTCTGGCGCTTCAACAATGATTCCTGCCTTCACCAATTCTGAGACTGTGTACTTCAATTTGTCCTGGAGTCCTGCTTTAATGGGATACTGCTTCTGGTAACACACTTGGTCATCAAACAGTAGTTTTATTGGCAGGATTCCCTCTGCTTTCCCGATGTCAAATGCATGTTTTGTCCATAGCCTCTCAGGTAAAGTGTGTTTCTGCTCTTCAAATAGGTTTGAATTGGTATTTTCCCTGCCATGTGTCCTTGTTCTCTGTACTTCCTGCATAGTGGCTTTATATTCAATTGGGTCATTGAATTTGATCACATAACCTCCTGTGGTTTCACTATGCAGTACAATGTATTGTAATTGTCCCTGTTGCACACACATTGGTTTTAAATTACTGGCCAATATCAGTGCACACATTGGACCTAAATTCTTGGCCTCTGCTTTGGACTCAATCATCATTGTTACATGTGGTGTGGATTTGTCAACCCTAAATATTGGGAGTGTGTCTGTGTTTGAATTTGTGTTAGCAAACGCCACCCCATGTTCTCCCACCACTACGCAATTCAGCTTTTGTGTCACTTTAGGATCTTCTATTCCCTGTGTCTGGCATGCACTAGTCTTGTACATTTCCCACTCAATCAAATAGTTGTCATATGATTGTTGATCTTCTGGATGCCTAAAATATGCCTGTGTACAGTGTACGACATCTACTGGAGACCGCAAGTCCTTGCATCTCTCAGTAATCCATGGCAAAAATGGCTTAACTAGTTCATGCAATGTGTCATTGGATTCTTCACTACCCTCTAGCCAAAAAACTGTGGCTATGTTATCGTCAATTTTTGGTGTTTTAAGTTTTTGTTCCTGCTGGAGCAACAGTTCAGTTTCGAGGCCACAATCCTGTATTAACATGCCCAACTCATTTGACACTTCAATTTCATTCTGGAAAGAAATATCCAATTTCAAAAGTTTTATCAAATCCCTTCCCATTAGGTTGTGGGGACAGTTTGGGGCTATTAGAAATTCATGTTGGAAAGTCTGCTTTACTCCTGATTTATAGGTAACTGTGCAGTCTAGAGGTTTTGAGTAAAAAACTCTTGTAGCCAAACCATTAAATCCAGATACGATTTTCCACTTTTGAGAGGGCTCTAGACTGCATTTTAATGAACTAAATGTTGCTCCAGTGTCTACCAACAGTTTCTGAGGCTGTCCCTCAATTGTTATTGTGATAAATTTTGGAGCCACGTTAATGCATCCCTCTCTATCTGGACCACGGCATCTTCATTTCGGTAATAAACTGAGTTGATGAGCAGCGACCTCTGGTCTTGACTCTGTCATCTGGTGAGTGGTCATATACTGTGGCTGTGGTTGGCCCAAGACCATTGGCTGTTGTGGTTGTACCTGTTGAGGTGCCTGATACATCTGGTGTATTTGTGGTTGCTGGTATGGCTGTTGCGGTTGTGCCTGGTGCACTTGTGGTTGTTGGTATGGCTGTTGTGGTTGTGCCTGGTACACTTGTGGTTGTTGGTATGTTTGAAATGGAAACTGCTGCTGACCTCCTTGACCCTGCATGTGTTGCATTCCTCCCGTTCTGCAGTTTCTTGCTATATGTCCGTACCGTCCACACCTGTAACACTTCATGTTTGATAAATCTCTGTCCTGTCTAAATTGTCCACCACCTCTACCTCTGCTATTCCTGGGGAATGTCTGGAACCTCTGTCCTTGATTTCCATAGGGCATGTATCCATTCATTTGCCATTCATAATCTGGTTGCTGCTGTATTTGTCCAGTCTGTATAATCTGCTGTGGTTGCATCACCTGTGTCTGCGTCTGAGGCTGCAGTGGACTTGGATTACCACTAAACAACATTTCTGCTTTCTCCACTTTTTCTGGCTTTGGTTCAGATTTTTTAATCTCTTTAACTAATTCCTTAATCAGTGACAAACTATCATCAGTTTTGGGGCTGTTTTTCTTCCGAAGTAGCTTTTTAATAGTACAATATGACCTAACAAAAGCTGCGAGTCAGTATCCAAATTCAGAATGTGTTTTTCTTTTTCAGCTGTCGGTAGCTCCCTGAGCATCCGCTGATAGAACATTTTTTTGATCAAATCATAGGTTGGGGTGGACTCTCTTGGATACAATGCATCAAACTCCTTATTTAATCTATGCTTCATGGCCTCGGCTGTCTCTCCATCTTGCACTTCTAGATTTATGGTTTCCATAGCATTCATGGGCACAGGAAATAACGTTTCCATTTTTTCCATCACAGCTGAATACCATGCTTCCACTGAACAGCTGTTTGTGGCTCGAACTGCAACATTTTCAAATCCTGGGGACATGATTGGAAGGTGGACACCGAGGACGGTAGTGAGATCATTTAGGGTTAAATTTTGAGCAGGATAGTGTTCCAGGATTGACAACAAACATGCTCTGCCCCCATACTGCCTTGGGTCTTTCATTCTCAATTTTATAGAGTCAATTTCAGTTATAGTGAGCGGTTTTACATGTCCTGATCTCTCTGCCGGACCTAGATGTCGATACCACAATTGGACACATCGACACATCTTCTCCTTGTCTGCGCCTAGCTTTCCTCTTGTTCTGTCGCCTTTCCTGTTGATAATAAATTTCCCCACTCGTACCGTCGTCATCTGAGTGTTCAGCTGTTACAAACGCATCTGAGCCGGTCATCAATAAATCTTCGTCTGACGAGCTTGATTCTGCATCTATAGTCTGATTAGATCGAGTAAAATAACGATGCTGTCTTTCTTTCCTAACTGTAATCGGCTTCTGAAAGCTGATTCTTAAATCTGTCTTCTTCCTCGTCCCTGAGTGCTGGTCCACTTCTTTCTGGGCCTCTCTGTCTGCGCCTCCCTCGCACCTCTGGGCTGTCACTCCTCCCGCCCTCTGCTCTTGCAGCTCTGCTCCCTCCCCTGCCTGAGAAGTATTCTCTTCAAATTTCGGACTAGAATGACTAATAACGTTTTTTCCATTAAAACCATTTGCAAATGAATTTCCCCTAGTCCCTGGGGTATACTGCAAGTGAGATGGGCCTCCCTGAATCGTGTGGTTTTTAAGCTCACTTTCCAGTCTTGTCAATGTGTCATTGAATTGTCTTTCAGCCACTTGCGCCACAATTTCTCCAACCTGATCAATGTGTTTCTGAAGCTGGGTGGTCTGAGCCGTAACCTCTCGTACCTGTCTGAGCGCCTCTTGGGAGTGTTTTTGGTCCAGACTCTCCTCGTCTGTGCTAGTCACGGTACATTTGATTGGCTCTTCAAATGTAATCAATGGAGCCATTGTTACAGAGTCTTTACTTTTCACTAATTCTGTTAAATCTGGATACACTGGAGCATACGGTGGAGGGGAAGAATCAGGAGCTGTACTTTGCAATTTGGCAGCAGTCATCCATTTTTCATTTAGTTTGATCATCATTGAGATCAGTGTAACCTCATCTGTCAACTTTTGAATTTTCTTATTTTCTAACGGCTTCTCTCTTTGCATTTGAGAACGTTTCTCCAAAACTAATTCTCTTAGTTGTTTCATTAACCCTTCACTTGGGGGTGAATCTGACTTAGCTAAAATACCATCTTTCTTTTTTGATTTCAACCATGTTCTCATGCTCCTTGTTGTTGTATTTTTAATCTCTGTTGTCCCCTCTAAATACTGTATAATCCCCTTTATCCACTCATCTAATGTTACAGATGCCATGTTTTCTACCGTCTAGATTACAAGCCTTGTGTTATCAATATCAATGTAAAGAATCAGCAATTGGGTGCGTAATCTTAGGGCGTCAGATCGTGGTATCTCCCCGTTCGACCACAAATGTGGTGGGGAAATGTACGCACGAATCGTGACCCCGTCCTACGCGACCCAAATTACTGCGTTCACTGTGACCGTGGTGCAATGGTCACTTCCACAGAAAACATCAATCACTCATTCACACCAAGAGAAAAATTAAAAGTGAGAAAAGTTAGACACTTTCCCTGTCCTCTCCCTCTCGTCAATTAATTAAAACACACAGTTTTCTCCTTTAACTATTAAATCACTGAGATAGCACACAGTTCACTCCTTTTAACTCATAAATCACTTAGATCCTCACACAGTTCACCTTTTAGGTTGACTATCAATCACTGAGATTAAACACACAGTTTTTCTCCTTTTCTTAAGTCACTTAGACTTGAATACTAATATCCCAATAAATATAAAATACTTGCAAGCAAATCCTTCAATATTCACCCTACTTTTGTTTGTTTTTATTTTTTTATTTTTAGGTCTCAGGTCAGGTCAAAAGGAAAGATTAATTAGTTGGTAACAATTCTTACCGTTTTACTTTGGCGCCAAATTAATCTTTTCTTTGACCGGTCCTAGTGTCTCCTGTCGAATCCTGTTCGAGCGACGCCAAGTTCTGCAGTAAATTCTGTCAGAATTCCCCTGTCCCAGAAGCTGCAGACAGGCCGCAACACAGCTCGTTTCGTTCTGCAGGCCCTTTTAGTTCAACAAGAGACAAAAACCAATGTTAAAACAGTAAATAGAAATGACAGATACCAAACCTGATTTCAAAAGGTTATATTGAAGATTTGCAAGCAATATTACAATATTAACGGTCTGCAAACACAAGTCTCGCTTCGCAAAAAGCAAAAAGTTCCCGTGACCACTTCTGCACATCCCTTTATTAATATTCCAACATAACTCGTACTAACTCTTGCTAATGTAGCTAGCTTGTACTTATTTTGCAAACTCATGCAAACTCTTGCTAATGTATCTAACTCGTGCTAATGTTCATTTTGTACCAACTTGTGCAAACTTTTGATAATGTAACTAACTCTTGCTAATGTCGCTCACTCATGCTAATGTGGAAAAAAAAGGTCACTCCCTTTAGCTTTAGTCCCTTTCTGACTTGCGCTGGTCTCTGTCTGTTGTGAAGACACTTCTACACTCTTTCAGTAATGAGGACTAATGATGAATAACCTCTGACGGCTAGTTGTGCTTTCAAGCAATTCACGATGCTTGAAATCCGGTGTAACGCCGAGATACACTGTCTTGAAGAGATGCACAGCCTCAGCTGTTTATGATGTAATGCAAACCTGCGCATGCGCGTCTCACGGCAGCCGGAGCATACCAAGATACTCTACACTGGTCTGTCGGGTTGATAATGGAAATAATAAATTTAATTCAATACATGTATCGTACTGTATTTAATATGATTAACAATAGTGTGTGGGTCTCCCTCCGTGTAGAGTTGCCACAGGACGCGTCATCAGCCTACGTCAGCAGCCGCGGACTGCTATGAAAACATTAGCTTTGTGGTTTCACAGGCGCAGTTGACTGCTTAAACTAAACTTTACACGAAACTTTGACTCTTAAAACCCACATATGACAACACGGAATCATCAACATCTCGCCTCAAATTGCATTAAAAGTGACATTTGTGTCTTAATTCGTTCGTATTTCAACTTTTAAAGCAATTCACGGTCCGCCATCTTGGTATGCTTCGGCTGCCGTGAGACGCGCATGCGCAGGTTTGCATTACATCATAAACAGCTGAGGCAGTGCATCTCTTCAAGACAGTGTATCTCGGCGTTACACCGGCAGTGCTTTTGAAAAGGGTTGTGTGTGATTGTTGTGTGCAGAGTCCAGCTGGCGCCTCCTGCTGGACGTTCTGGTCTGTGCAGAGGCTCCTCCCACTCAGCAGCTGGAGCAGAAGCAGGCTCTTGCTCAGCAGGTGGCTCACATCCTGCACTTCACTCTCCGCTTCGACGAGCTCAAGGTCTTGCTCCTCTTTACTCTTCAAGATAGCCAGAGAGAGAACATAGAGTGAGACCAGAGAGAGAGAGACCATGAGAGAGAGACCAGGAAGAGTACATAGAGAGAGAACAGAAAGTGAACAGAGAGAAAATAGAGATAAAGACAAGAGAGAGAGACCTGAGAGAAAGACCAGAGAGAGAGACACAAGATTGGGAGAGACCAAAGATAGAGACGCAAGATTGAGAGAGCCCCAAAGAGAGAGACCAAGGAGAGAGATTAGAAAAATAACAAAAGAGAGAGACCAGAGACCATGTTCAATCTGAGTCTATAGTTCTTTGACTAAGGCTGCAGAACCAGGACTTTCCCCACAGTAGGGTCAGGATCTAAATCCAGAATATTACATATCCCAGTTCCACCACTAGGTAGAAGTATTTTTTATGATTGTAATATATCATACCATTACTCATCCTTATCTATATTTTATTCTCTGGTTTCTCATTCTAATACATCAGAGTACATTATCTCAGGGCCAAAACTATTTTTTTAGTGTTTTGAGTTCTGTTCTTGTCTTCTCAGATGACCACTCCGGCCATTCAGAATGACTTCAGCTACTATCGACGGACCATCAGCCGCATGAAGATTAACAAGCTAACAGTACGGTTGTGTGGTCTCTTTGACGTTAAATAGTTTACACAGAACCATTGACCGTTCTGAACTCTAAATTCACTAATGAAATATAGTTCAACAAATAGAAAAACCCATGCTAACTCTTGATAATTCTTGCAAATTTCGCGGAAAATAAAATACGATGAGGCGTGGAATAGGGATAACTCAGCATGTGCTAAATCATGCTAACTCTTGCTTATGTCTCTAAATCTGACTTGATCTATCTGATAACACAGGGAGAAACCCAAAACGAGGTCAACAATGAGCTAGCCAATCAGATGTCTTTATTTTACGCCTGTGCCACGCCCATGCTCAAGACTCTGAGTGATGCCACCAACAAGTTTGTCGTGGAGGTAAGTCTCAGTAAATGTAAATCTCAGTAAACGTGTCTCAGTAATAGGGGTGTCACAATTTTGTGTTTTGATCAAAATTACGTCATGGTCTTGAGCATTGAAATCAAAAAGTGGGTCGACGATCACTGTGTGCGCGTCCCCGTTATGGTTGAGATTAACCCAGACTATTTTTTAAAGTGCCGGACCAGCGCTTCCAGGTTTTTTCGGTAAACAAGAGTGCATTAAAGTGGTGAGTAGTTGTACCCGCAAATCAAACACCGAGGAGGCAGCCGGTAAGACAGTACTTGAGCCACGCTACAGCACGCTACAGTGTGCTGTAGGAAAAAAAATATTTGAGAATTGAATCAAATTGTCACCCTAAAATTGAAAATAAAATCTAATCAAGGATTTAGAGAATCGTGACACCCCTACGCAGTATACATGCTGACCTCTCCAGTCTCACTGTACATGTCTCAGTATACACACAGACCTCTCCTGTCTCAGTATATATGTCTCACTACACATATACAGACCTCTCCAGTAGGGCTGCACAATATTGGAAATTAGGGCTATATTCGATATGAGTGTTTAGTATTGCAATAACGATATTATTACGATATTTTTTCTTTCACCTAAAATTGCAATTTGCATTGAAAAGCAAGTGACAAATAACAAAACATTAATGACATTCAAATGCATATATTTATATACTTTTTTGTTTATATGTGTGTTTGTTGCATTTGTTGAATGTCGATGTGACTGTCTGCTTTGTTATATTTATTAAAGGAAATACATTTTTGTCCCGCATGTTTTCAATATTGATATCGCACGCACCAATATCGCAATAACAATATTTTTTCAATATATCGTGCAGCCCTACTCTCCAGTCTCTCTGTACATGTCTCAGTATAATTGCAGACCTCTCCTGTCTCAGTTTATATGTTTCTGTGCAGAATCCTCAGGTTCCTCTGGAGAACACCACAGACTGCCTGAGCACTATGGCAAGTGTCTGCAAAGTGATGCTGGAGACGCCGTAAGTCCACAGATCCTGACTCCTCCTGCAGTCACCCAAAAATGTCTGCCGAGACAGAGAGAATGCCATTCATGCCTACTCTGCGGGCGGTTATCCCCCTCTGGCTCGGTGGGAGAGGGAGGGTTCTGCGCAGTATATTTGCTGTTCCTCGAGCTTCGGGGTCACTGCACCGATCACTACGGGCAATACTGTCACTTTTACCTTCCAGGACCTTTCCAGCTCCTCCCCTTGGTATTTTTCGAGCTTATATTGCTCTTATTTTCCTGATGTTACCATTGCTTGGAATTGCTACGTCCACCACAACGGCTTTCCTCTGCCCTTCGGGCGGTCTGTATCTGGAAGTCCCATAGGATCTATGCACGCTCATTCTTCACCTCCTTTGGAGGAGTTTCCCATCGTGACCTTGGGGTTTCTAGCCCATACTCTGAACAGATGATCCTACACACTTGGTTATGGCATAACTCGGCCTCTATCACTCTGGTGCTCAGGGCCTGCTCCTGTGCAGCCATGATGAGTGCCTCTGTGCTGTCCTGTAGGCCAGCCCTTTCTAGCCATTCATAGAACTTCTTGAGATCAGCTACTTTTGCTATGTTCCGGTGGCACAGGCCGTGTAGGGGTACTGGGCCCTCCTCCAGCACCAGTGTAAGGACTTCAAGATAGGAATAATGTGGGCTCTCTTGTGTCTGCGGGTCAAAAGCCTCGCAACAGAATTTTGAGCAATTTGCAAACAAGCCAGATCTTTTTTACTAAGACATGTAAGTAGGCTGTTACAATAGTTCAATTGCGAGCAAACAAACGCTGGACATTCATCTCCAGCTCTTGACCTGAGACCATATGTCTGAGCTTGGAGATGTTGGGCAAGTGGTAGTTTCAGTTTCTGATCAGCTGTTTGGTGTGTTGTTCTAGGACTTCATCAAACGTGACTCCAAGGTTTCTCAAACTCTTTTTTACTGAGCTGCTTAGGTCACCAATGTGCTGGGTAATAAGAGGCACAATACTGTACAATACTACAACTAGCGTTTCCGTTTTACCAGAATTCAGCTGGAGGCTGTAGTCCCTAAGCTATATCTTTATTCTGTCTAGACAGCTAGTGAGAGCGACCAGTCTCTCGGGTTCAGAGGCCTCAAAAGAGCAGTACAGCTGGAGATCATCAGCATGCAGGTGGTTGGAGACCTCACTGAACTGCTGGATCAGCTTGCCTAGAGGGAGTAGGTACATCAAAAACAAAATAGGCCCAAGAACGTACACTTGGGGTACACCCCACTGTTGGGGCAAATTCTGACACCATGTTATTAGAGGACACACAGAAGTGTCAGGCATTATCTAAACCACTCCAACACAGAGCCTGACATGCCAACCACATCCCGCAGTCTGGAAACCAAGATTCCATAATCCACAGTGTTGAAGGCAGATGACAGGTCTAACAGTACCAGGACGGAACATTTACCAGAGTCCGCAGCCATCATGATGTCACTGGACACATTCAGTTAAGCTGTTTCAGTGGAGTGGAACATCCTGAAACCAGACTGAAAAGTGTCAAAAATGTTGTTTGCCTCTAAGAACGCCGTAAGTTGATAATAAACATGCTTCTTTTGATGGTCACTTCAGAATCAGAGTCCTTTTATTACCATGTGAGTAACACATAGGGCGGCACGGTGGCCGAGTGGATAGCAATCTCGCCTCTCAGCAAGAAGGTGCTGGATTTGAATCCCGGAACAGGGGCCTTTCTGAGTGGAGTTTGCATGTTCTCCCCGTGTTTGTGTAGGTTTCCTCTGGGTGCTCCGGTTTCCCCCATCACTAAAAATGAGAGAGTGAATGGATGGTGTTGATTGGGGGCTGATGCGCCAGTGTGTTCGGCGACTCGCTTCCGTCATCACCGTGTGTGGAATGATTGGAACAATATGTGAACTCTGAACATTGTAAAAAGCTTTTGGTGACCTTGGTCTGTAAAATTCGCGATATAAATAAAAATGACTCACTACTTACTAACAAGAAGGTCAGTGATGGTTTATGAAGTATTCATGAGTTCGTACAGGCGACGTACAGGTCCTGCAGCAATGGGAGGCTGTGGCAGATAACCTTCTCCGCTGTATTCTCTGCCTGTCCCTGACTGTGGCTCCAGCGAACCACACGGAGATGGAGGAGGTGAGGATGTACTCAATGATTGCTGTGTAGAATTGCACCAACATCTGTGCAGGCAGCTTGGCTTTCCTGAGCGGCCTTTCTGCTGGACCTTTTTGATGAGGGAGCTGATAATCGGCTCCCACTTGAGATCCTGGGTGATGGTGGTGCCCAGGAAATGAAAGGACTCCACAGAGGTGATGAGGGAGTCCATCAAGGAGGGCGGGGGGACTTCCTGAAGTCAACAATCATCTCCACTGTCTTCTGGGCGTTCAGCTCCAGGTTGTTACCACTGCACCAGGACACCAGCTGGTCCATCTCCCTCCTGTAGGCGGACTCATCATTGTGGGAGATGAGTCCAATGAGGGTGGTGTCGTCCGCGAACTTGATCAGCTTCACCGAGTCGTGGCTGGAGGTGCAGTGGTTGGTGTACAGGGAGAAGAGCAGGGGAGAAAGAACACAGCCCTGTGGGGCTCCTGTATGTATAGTCTTCTAATCTATAACTTGTACCTTACCATTGGCCTCAAGGGTGATCTGCCACATCCCCATTCTTTTGGAAACAAAGTTTCTTAGAGCTCTGTGGAAACTTCATTCCATGATCCATGTGTGTGGCATTGAGTCGTAGGCTTTCTGGTAATCAATCCAGGCTGTGCACAGGTTGGTGTGTTGTGACTGGCAGTCTTGGGCGACTGTTCTGTCAACCAGGATCTGATGTTTGGTTCCTGTGGTATCTCTACCATGATCCTTGACTAGTATTCAAACAATTTAGTTAAGCAATCTAGGTACCTTAAAGCTGCACTAACTGACTTTATTTTCATATTCATTACGAAAATGCTATCCATGTCCATGCAGTGCATTGGGATATACGTCCTTTTGAAAAAAAGTAGCGCAGATTTGTGCTGGCGTGACATTATATTTTAGATCGAGTTTTGATGAAAAAAGGAAGAGAATGTGTTTCGGGTCTCTGATTGTGACCAATCACAGCGGACCACTAGCCCCCACTTTCGTGAGAAATCTACAGGTCTGTTAGCATAGACAGCTGAGTTAGCACAACAAGCGGCGGAGCTAACCTGAAACTTTCTCGTCTTCGTCACCGGTTACTGCTTACACAGCGAGACAGCCATCCAAAAGAAAGTCCCGTTCCTCTGCGCTTTCCGATTCTATCGTTCTATGGTCACGCCATCCACGTGATTATCCATATCCATGTATTATCCATATTGGGAGACGCTAGCTCTGTCAACAACAGTGAGTGTGTGTGGGGGGCGATAGCTTCATGGTGTGGGGAGGGGAGGGGAAAGAGAGAGGCCAGCGAGTCCGCGGCTTCATAATCCCAAAGTCAGTTTGTGCAGCTTTAAGTAGCCAATCTTTGGCATAGCCTTCTCAATCACGGTTGGTAAAAATCAATAAAATGGCCTATAATTAATTTGGCCTAATGAAAATGTTGCTGAAGTATTTTGCATTAGGCTGACTTGGCTCATACACACTTTCAAAATTAAAGGAGCAATATGTAATATTTGCATGTCAAGTCATCATTAAATGACCCGAAAATTTCAAAAGGCGTTATTAAATCATACTCTTTTCGAATCTTTAACTGATAACAGTAGTTCAGCCGAGATATTTGATTATCAAAATTAGTTTTACGACCCGTAAAAGTTGTTATTGTTTTGATTTTGATGTCCTACCCTCCGCCGTTTCGCCAATCAGGAAGTGTCATGTAAGTCCGTGATCGGGTTGCCAGAACTCCGCGCGGCTCATTAAAGGACAACTCACCCTCAAATCCACTTTTTTTTTTGCTGATAAACGGTATAAATGAGTGTCCAATAGTGTTGTCTACATATCCTGGTCATAATCTTGTCACTTTGGTGCAAATTAGTTGAAAGTTAGACTTTCTGCCTAAAACCATCTGTGAGGCGCCATCTGCTGGCGACCTGTATTACTACATTTGAATTTTGAATCTGGCGCCAACACTGGCACAGAAGTTGGACCTGACGTCTGCAAGTTGGACCTGACGTCAGCAGCCCCCCGCCCAGAGCTATATAAACGGCCCAGTCTCGTTCACGCCCCCTTTAGTCCTCCAGGCTACGCCCATTTAGAGGAAGATTTGAACAGGAAATGTGAGTAACGTAAGCTCCGAGGAGCGGGGGTGAGAACCACTTTAATCTCAGTGGTAAAATAACATGTGGCGCAGAACTAAAAAAGGTCTTGTTATGACTCTCAAATCATTAATGACAAAACAAAGACTAAAACAAGGATTTATATCGGGATGCCTTTGAACAATTGAGACAGCTGATAAAAGTTCACGTGTGATGCAGAATTTTCTAGTTTGAGTCCGTTCTTCACAGTGTCTCCACTCGTGTGAATCGGTGGTCTAGTGGTCTAAACTGTGCGCTTACGATGCAGTAACCCGAGTTCGATCCCGGGCTATGTCTTTTTGTATTTATTGCATGTTATCACATTCTATGACAGATTGCTCTAAAAACGGTAAAAGATGAAGGTCAAGGTTTTTGCAGATTATAGCTTAATTGTAAAAATAATCATTTAAGACCACATGTACCCCAATTAAAATAATGTTAGTCTCTTTTTGATGTGGGACTTTTACATGTTTGTCTAAAAAATAGGGAATAAATAAAATTGAAAGGTGATATCCTCTTGAGCAAACCCTGATGTTGATACGCTGAAGAAATACGTTCCAACATCCATTCTTCCCACTCCTATTTTGGACATCAATTGCTTATTTATTTTGCATAAACTATGTATAATTACATTGCTTTTATTTTGTTTTTGTTTTTTATCTCAAATGTCCAAATAATAATAATAAAAAAACATTAATCAAAACATTCATTCAGCATTAGCACGGCTGTCATGGCAATGTGAATGGAGACGGACAAACAACTGATAAAATAATTCCCTGTGTTTGCTGCTGGATTTGGTGTGAATCTGGCAACCGGAGTCAGGGAGAGTGGGAGAGGACTACAAAATATTGACTGTGACTGCAGTACCACTTTTGGCCAGATTTTTACATATTGCTCCTTTAATGCTCAAATGTTGAATTTATCAAAAGGATTTTTTATATTTTGCTCTGCAGTGCCATCTGGATAGTGTAACTGATTCGGTTCGTGTCACTTTCAGTGTTTCGAAGCGTTTTATTAGCCCAATGAGTTTCCTGGCTTCTCCTTTGTTCAGATTGTTTCAGCGTTACGCAGTAGGATCACTCTCTTGTCATAGTTACAGTATGTGAGAAGATAAAATGGTATGAATTGTAAACCCAATTTGGAAAGTGAATTAACAGCCTATGGAATTATCTACTGCTATTCAGCTGCAGTGATTAAATTTGTCCATGAGATGTCAGTGTTACAACTGACATCCTTCGCTCCTGCGCAGATGAACTCTGTGGAGTGATGGAGCGAGTCTTCAACCTGAGCCTCAGGCTGAAGTCGGTACCACAGCTCTGGAAGACCTGTGTGGTACCAGTGCCCAAGAAACCACGGGCCAAAGACCTCAGCGATTTCAGGCCAGTGGCTCTAACATCCCACTGCATGAAGACACTGGAGAGACTGGTCCTGGGACATCTCTGCTCCACTCTGAGCCCAGCGATGGACCCGCTGCAGTTCGCCTACCGGCCGGGCATCAGAGTTGAGGACACCATCATCACCCTCCTCCATCGCTCGCTGTCCCACCTAGAGAAACCTGGCTCCACTGTGAGAATCCTTTTCTTCGATTTCTCCAGTGCCTTCAACACCATCCAGCCGCGGCTTCTCAGAGACAAGCTGGAGACAGCCGGTGTGGACTACGACCTGTCCCAGTGGATCCTGGACTACCTCACAGGCAGACCCCAGTTTGTGAGACACCAGGGACTGCGTGTCGGAGGTCCTGGCCTGAAGTGTGGGGGCCCCCCAGGGGACAGTCCTCGCGCCGTTCCTCTTCACCCTCTACACTACGGACTTCAGACACAACACTCCAGGAGTTCTCCAACGACTCTGCCATCATCGGACTCAGCTCCGAGGACTATGACACAGAGTACAGAGGAGTTATACAGGACTTTGTGGACTGGTGTCAGCGGAATTACCTCCTCATCAACGCGGGGAAGACCAAGGAGATGGTGATGGATTTCCGCAGACGTCACTCTGCCGCTCCAGCCCCAGTGAACATCCAGGGAAAGGACATTGAGAGAGTGGACTCTTACAAGTATCTGGGTGTTCATCTGAACCACAAACTGGACTGGACTCATATTATAGACGCCCTCTTCAAGAAAGGCCAGAGCCGGCTCTACCTGCTGAGGAGGCTCAGGTCTTTTGGAGTGCAGGGGCCACTCCTGAAGACCTTCAATGACTCTGTGGTGGCATCAGCCATCTTGTACGGTGTGGTCTGCTGGAGCAGCAGCATCACAGAGAGGGACAGGAAGAAGCTGGACAAGGTCATCAGGAAGTCCAGCTCAGTCCTGGGCTGTGCCCAGTGGGGGCGGGTCCCAGCTCAAAAGTGGCCAAAATTACGTGCGCTTGCAATACCACCCCGGGCCGATGGGGGTGGACCCAGAAGAAGAATTAGCCAATGCTAACATATAGCATTGCCAGACCTCTCGAAAACGTCTTTACAGGATGGACCAAAAGTTGGCTCTTGGCCCAAAGCTCCGTTCCACATGTGTGTCAATGCTGAGGGGGGTGATTTTTTTTGGTCCACTCTAGTTTACTCGCTGTGAATTATTGAAGTCTCTCGTTCAAATGAATGGAGTTGCGCCGGCTGACGCATTTGCAGATGCGTTTTTTCACAATTTTCTTTTGGGCGGGTCCACTCGCGGCCATTTTGGATTGCTCCAGTAGAGCAAATTTTTTGGCCCATTAGTTAGAACGGCGGAGATAGGCGTGACTCTGTCCGTTAATATATACAGTCTATGGTTGTGCCCTGGACACAGTGCAGCAGGTGGGGGACAGGAGGGTCCTGTGCAAACTAACATCTATGCTGGACCATGACTGTCACCCCCTGCAGGACACTCTCTCTGCTCTGGAGAGCAGCTTCAGTGACAGACTTATTCATCCTCGCTGTGTGAAGGAGAGGTTCCATAGGTCTTTCCTTTCTGCTGCTGTCAGACTGTACAATAAGAACTGCTGAGCCTGTAAATTTCATTCATCTGTAAGTAAATTCTTAAATCATGTGCAATGTGCAATACTGCAACTTCAGAATATCCACTGAACAATGTCACTTCACTTATCTACTTATTATCCTGCACTATTTAACTGTACAGTATATAACTCCGGACTACTACACGTATATATTTTTTGACTGGTATTGAAGCATTTCCAGCACTTTTTTTGTATACATTGTGTGCTCCCTGTGTGCTCTTACTGCTGTCTTGTATGTGCGCTACAACATCGAAATTTCCCCACTATGGGACGAATAAAGGAACTCTTATCTTATCTTGACTTAAGCCTAGTGCATACTTGCGCGGCGTGGCTTACGCTAGCGGTTGCGGTGGACCTACGTAAGCACAATTGATGTTATACTGGCACGTTCCCCTTACGGAGTTTTGAGGAGAATGTTGTAATCCCACAACAAACCACATGAGGGCGATCACACAGGAGCGGTCCCATTTACGCTGCTACTTTGTCCTCTTCAGAACAACAATAGCAAACAAAGCTGTTTGAGCTCATTACACGTGTTTCTACTGTAGGTTTATGTGATAGTTTTATGGATTCAATATTTTATAAGTCATTTCAACTGTGATGCTGTGACTAAAGACACAGTTCTTGTTGGAAACATAGTTATTAATAAATAGTTTTCAGCACATTTCAGCATATTGTGATCCAAATGAACAAGATAAAAATGATCTGACGAAGGCTAAGGCCGAAACGTTAATAAATACTAGATCTTTTGGACATCTATCCGAGTGTGCTGTGTATTTTCCACATTTAAATATCTGAGACAAACATGAACGATTTACGAGTGCAGGAGGAAACGCAGCTACGATTCAAACAAAGACAGGAACAGTGCAAAACAAACGACTGCACAATTTATAAGTTATATATATGTTAGAAAGTCCACAGTCTCCTGTATATCAGGCTCTGAGCCCAAACTGCTTTTCCTTCGAAGCACAAAGCTCTCTGCTCCATAGTGCCTCCTCCATGTCCCTGCTGCAGCCGCTTCATGCTTCCTTCCAATACACACACACGGACCAATCACAGCGGAGATTCCTTGCGGCGACCCTTACGTAGTTAGAAAATTTCGATGCTGCGCGGGAGGCAATGTAAGGGCCTTGCGGTGACCAACGCGTTGCGCAAGTGACGTCACGTCACCTCCGTAAGCTCCGCGCGAGTATAAACTAGGCTTTAGTTTGAGATAGCGCAAGGGCTTCGACACACTTCAACCAGTCTGGCAAGGAAAGCCTCAGTGTGTTCAAATTTACTGTCCATGGTCATATGGCCAACAAAATGTGTTTTATTTCTGTCCAACCAACTCCAATAGACCTGTGCAGGCCCTTATTTACTTCCACTTAAAGTGGTCTACAGTCAAGTGCAATCCAGTGAGCTAGGCAGGCCATTGGTTATTTTTTCAGATGTGGACTTAGTTCCCCTGGTCCTTAAAGCAGTCACCTGTTGGAGTGTAGATTGGGTGTGGATCTATGTACTGAGGTTAATGTCCATGCTAGCTGCTCTATGCACCTTAGAATTTAGGTGACATTCAATCTGCTGGGGTGACATGTGAAGACAACCACGCTCTATAAGACCTTTCCATCCATTCTGGTCTTTCTCTGATCTCTCTCTGTTTGCTCTCCGGTAGCTCGCTGGTTTCTCTCTTGTCTCTGTGTGGTCCTTCTCTCTCTCTGGTTGCTCTCTCTGGTCTCTGTCTGGTTGCTCTCTGGTCTCTATCTTGTCTCTCTCTTGACTCTGTGTGGTCTCTCTCTCTCTAGTCTCTCTCTGGTCTTTTTCTCTAGCTAAACGCAGACAAAACTGAAATGATTGTCTTTGGTCCCCAGAAACAAAGAGAGAGTGTCATCTGTCCTTTACAGTCTCTCCCTAAAACCTTCAAATCAGTTCAGATGTCTAGGGGTAATACTGGACTCAGACTTACATTTTAATAGCCACATCAAATCAGTAACATCAGCAGCTTTTTACCATATAAAAACATTGCCAGGATCAGAAACATTGTGTCTAAAGCAGACATAGAGATTCTTATCCATGGTCCACCGGATGCGGCCAGTACCAGCTTGGTCTGTGTAGAACCAGGACCAAGTGCGACTAACTAGGGACCTGGTACAGGTTCAAGAGGGCCAATGGAAACACTCCCAATCAGGGGCGAGTAGAGAATAGTAGGGCCAACTCGAGTGGTGTAGACTCAAGTAGAGACAAGTAAGTTTATAGCAGGAATGCCATAACAACGATGATGCCATTACAGTTGTGATGTCATAGTGGTTATGTCATAACAGTGGTGATGTCATCCACAGAGAGTACCGCAGGCGCTTCAGCTCAGAGGAAACCGTGCTGTTCTGTCTGCGCGTCATGGTGGGAGTGATCATCCTGTTCGACCATGTTCACCCCAGAGGAGCCTTCGCCAAGACCTCCAACATTGATGTAAGAGCCCCCCCAAAGAACCCCATCTACCCTCACAAAGGGACCTCACCCCTCTCCCAAAAAGCACCCAACTCACCTCTCAAAGAGCAGTCACCTCACCTCCCAAAGAGCCTCCACCTCCCCTCCAAAACATCCCCCAACTAAGCCCCCATAGAGCAGTCACCTCACCTCCCAAAGAGCCTCCTCCTCCCCTCCCAAGGAGCCCCCACTTCATCCAACCCTTTCTCAAAGCACATGCAATGTTTGTCATGGTGAATGTTGTGGAAATGTGCTGATTGAAATTAAACATGTTTTCTGTCTTTCTACTCTATAAAAGGTTTGTGCTTTAGGTAAAAACTCTTTAAACTTGTTCTGTGAGTTTGTGTCTGAGGTAATGGCTTCATGAAAGACTTGTGAAACACACAGATCATTGTGATGTTAGATAGATACTTGATGAGCAGAGACAACCGTTTTGTTTGTTTCAGATCAAAGGCTGCGTCAGACTTCTGAAGGAGCGGCCACCAAACAGCGTGGAGGGCCTTCTGAACGCGCTAAGGTATGACCCTCAGCCTGATATTAACCATGGAACTGTACTGTTCATTAAACACATACCTGGAGCTGTATTTAGCTTCAGCCATGTTGATATTAGGATCTTCTGACACAAACGGCCCCTGTCTCGTGGACAGAGACGAGTCAGGTTTCAAACATCATTATGACAGGAACAACAGGGGGCAATGTTGTGAGTACGCTTTCAAAACCAGCACCTGTACCTGTACCTGTAGAACAGTGACACCAGCACCTGTTTGGAGCGAGATGAGACAGAGAACAGTGACACGCGGGTGAACAGGAGACGAAGCTCTGAAGCAGACGTACAGTTGCTCTGAAGCAGACGTACAGTTGCTCTGAAGTAGACGGAGCTCTGAAGCAGACAAAGATCTGAAGCACACGGAGCTCTGAAGCAGACGGAGCCACACTTGGCTAATGTTCTGCGTTGTAGGAGTACTGTAAATCGTATCAATATTATTTTAACAATGGAATGATAAAAAATTGTGTAATTCGCAGGTACACCACCAAACATCTGAACGACGAGACGACACCCAAACAGATCCGGAGCATGCTGCAGCCAAACTAAAGTCCTGAGGAAGTTTTTATGATCTGTTTTAATCGTGCCGTCATGGCCAGGGGAGTGGGCGGCGTGAGGGGCTGGTCCCTTCACACAGGGGATGAGGGCAAAGCATCAGGAGACAAACACCAACCTGCACACATACAAATCAGAGCCGGACGAGAACAAGATTCTGTGGCACAAAATAAGGATTTTATAGAAATCCGATAGATAAATTTTTTTTAGGGATGACAAGGGAGTTTAAAAGCCTATTGAGTGAACACTAAGGTCTATGGAGAAATTTCCTTACAACCCATGTGGATTTAGGCTGCTGCACTACTGTCCACCACTGGCACCCTCCAGATAATATAATACATCCATGGCCATGGATAGAATCTTTTTAATCAGGTGGAAAGAAAGAAGCATATATGACAACACAAACACTAGCAGTGTCTTGTGCTGTCCAATAATAACCTAAATGATTGTATTCCTTATTTGACTGGCCCTTGCTCTTTTAGATCCTAGCTTTTATGGACACTGAAGGAGCCATGGGTCAGAGAGCGACCCAAAAGAATTGTTTGAAAATAGTGTGAGAGCTATACTCTTGTGACTTGAATGTTTCGTCAACTTTCTGCTCCTGGAGCTTTTGACTGGGACATGGACTTTGGACCCTAGACCATTATAGCTTATCAAATAGACGTTTCTGTACCTTTGTCTCAGTAACCCTGTGTGGTCCTGCTTTCTGAGCTTACATGCATAGATAATCTCCACCACCTATCCCCTCCCATTCCTCTGGACTTGATATAGTTCTTTGTACAAAAACAGGTTACGAAATATAGAATAAAGATCGATGCGTGGTCTAATTTAATGCAAGTATATGTTCATAAACCATTGTCAAATCTCATGTTGTGGTTAATAAGAAACTGTATTGTGTGTGCTTAAAATTATACTGAGGTGAATACAATTTAAAATGTTTCCTTTTTGCTCTTGTCTTGTGTTTTCTCCATGACTCAGTGACTCAAAGAATGTTCACCTCAACCTCGTCAGGAGTTATATCGTCAGTGTTATAAATTGTGTTATATTTTGAGGATTAGAGGCCCCAATACACAGAAAAAAACATGTTAGATAGATTTACTATGCAGGAGGAGTGCGTAGTAGTCAAAGACAAACACACAGAAGAGCTCCACAGAAGTTGTGTGTGTGGACCTGGTCCGCTCACTAAACATCTGGCTGTTAGGATGTGGAACATCACCTATTGGACTTGTGGGGGAGGTCGATAGGTACCAATTAGATAGTCGCCCTCACCGCCACACATCTTGGGGTCTGGAACACGACTCCTTGAGAGGGGTTAGACGCTCCACTTTTCTTGTGTTTTCCACGGGGAGATGTGGCGAGCGGGTGGCCACACTCATTGCCACTATCTCAGCGCCTCTAGGGGGGCCCTTGCCAATCCAAGATGGCGTACCATTCAAATGAATGGCTTGTGCTCAGTAGCCAATGGGACATACACGGGGACTGAGAGATTAGCAGAACTTGTCCATATGAGCATTGTCGGGTCCTCCCAGTTCTTCGCAGTGAACGAGCTCCCGTGATGCTTTGCGCCAAATACCAGTGTGTGGCTCTCATGCACGTGCACAGGGGGGCTCGACACTAAAGCCTAGTGTATAATTGCGCGGCGTGGCTTACGTTAGCGGTTGCGGTGGACCTACGTAAGCACAATTGATGTTATACTGGCGCGTTCCCCTTTTGGAGTTTCGAGGAGAATGTTGTAATCCCACAACAAACCACATGAGGGCGATCACACAGGAGCGGTCCCATTTACGCTGCTACTTTGTCCTCTTCAGAACAACAATAGCAAACAAAGCTGTTTGAGCTCATTACACTTGTTTCTACTGTAGGTTTATGTGATAGTTTTATGGATTCATTATTTTATAAGTCATTTCAACTGTGATGCTGTGACTAAAGACACAGTTCTTGTTGGAAACATAGTTATTATTAAATAGTTTTCAACACAAACAGAAAAACAATAATAGTGGTAAATATCTGAGACAAACATGAACGATTTACGGGTGCAGGAGGAAAGCAACAAACGCAGCTACGATTCAAACAAAGACAGGAACAGTGCAAAACAAACGACTGCACAGTTTATAAGTTATATATATGTTAGAATAGTCCACAGTCTCCTGTATATCAGGCTCTGAGCCCAAACTGCTTTTCCGTCGAAGCACAAAGCTCTGCTCCATAGTGCCTCCTCCATGTCCCTGACATTTTTCTGAGCAGCCCTGGTGAATTTAGTCTGCAGTACCGCGGGCACCCCCTGTGCCTGTGAGTGGGACAGTTATAAGCTAGTAGTACTATAGATCAACGGTCCAGAGGCACTTTGGTCACGTGATTGCAAAGTATCAGTCTCTATCCATGACGTGAGTTACTCATGACATGTCGTGAGTAACTTATCCAGCCCTGTCTACAGAGCTGAGTGTCCTCCCCCTGAGTGGGCAGCAGGGGGCAGAATGGAATCGCTAACAGCAAACATGTTGTTATGTTGATAGGGCGCTGATCTCAAGGCACTTCCTGGTGCAACAAAATTGCTTCGATGTTGCATTCTGGGAAATATAGTTCGTTTTTTCTGAAGGCCGACACGTCGTTTATTCGCACGTGGATTGATGGAGGCTTTAACTACACTTTTGCAGTTACTCATACCACGCTAGTGAAAGCACGCTGCTGCATTGCTGACAGCACGTAGTCTTGTGTTAATAGAATATAACGTACATATCTGACCACACTACACTGCCCACGCTGCTGCGGAGCTGTGCAGCACCAGGGACTAGAGAAAGCACTATGTTGTTATCATCATTCAAATGTTATTATCATTTAAAAAAAAAAAGATGATTGTGATGGCACATTTGTTTATTCAAAACGGCACACTTAGAAAATCATAGCAAACAATACACTCCAAATAGATAAATACATAGAATAAATGTTTGTACAGTTTTAATTTTGTGAGATCACCATGGGCTCTAAAATAGTATTATTAAAGTATGAGGTACCACTATAGACTGTATATTATTATTAATGAAGTCATTATTTGCTGCTCAAGTACTGCCGACTACTGTGTATACTTATACTTGACATTATAACTCCGGAGTTTATTTCTTATAGATGACAATGAAATTTCCCCACTGAGGTTTACCTTATCTTATCATAATCATGGATCTATAATAATAATATCATAATACAAAACGAAGTAAACAAGAAGATGCTCAACTGCATTCACCCAAAATCTAAATGTTTTGACATAAACAATAAATAATCCATTGGCAACACACAAGATATAAAAAAGCAACATCTTTGTTGTTATGCCGCACTAGAACTCCCAGAGCAGTTAATGTGGCGGCTTAATTTCGAAGTATGCAGCGTATGTACACTTTCGGTCTCCATAACTTTGTGTCTGTTTCGTAATCAGTATCTAGTTTATTTATAATTCATTGTTTTATGTGAGGAGTTGAGCACTTTTAGCTCCTCAATTCATTTGAATGTAAAATTCAAATGAATTGAGCAGAGAATAAATAAATATCATTCAAATGTAGCCATATTCACTCTATGGTAGATACATTTTTCTCCAATGTCCTGGTCCTAATACTGGACCTGGACCAGGTTCGGAGTCAGCTGGTTTTCCTCCAGAGCAGAGTGCCAGTTACCATAGCAACACACTGTTTGCAGTTAGCATTTAGCTTTTCAACTTTTTTTTTTCCGTTCCCCTAGTTTAGGCACATCAAAAACTGAGTAAAGGTGAAAACCTTATACATCATGAGTCTAAAGTGTTAACACATACATTATCCTAGTTTCACTAAGTTATTTTCAGTTTGTTATCGACGATAATTTGACTAATACATATAGCTAGTAAACACAATATGGCCGCCGGAACTCCTCTCGCGCCTTCTAGCCCCACACATAACCGCCGTGACGGTAACGTCGGCTTCGCCGCTTCCGTGTTGTCCCTGTGTACTTCTGCTGGTACTTGTGATCATCCCGCGGCTCGTTAGCTTCACCCTGAAACCCGCCCTGACAGCTCGCACCCTCCTGCACCATGGCCCCTCGCTGACAGCCTCCTGACCGGTCAACATGTCGCTCTCCCCGGGCTCCAAGAAACCGGAGAAGAAACGCGTGATTCTGTCCGGTACCTGCCCGGATCCGCGCTGCGAGGCCAGGCTCTTCTTCCCCGCTCACGGAACCGCGAGCATAGAGTGCACCGAGTGTGGACAGCGGCACGAGCAGCGGAGCCTGCAGCGGGTGGAGGAGGTACGGGGTTAGAGGGTGGCTGCCTCCGGGTCTTCTCCGGGCTTGTTCCTGGTTAGGTCCTGATCTGGTCTGGTCCGGGTCCGTTCCTGCTCTGGTCAGAACAACTGTGGGACTCGTCCTGGTCCGGGTCTCTTAAGGGAAATGCTGCATGTTGTTGACGCACTCACGAGCCTGTTTGTCCAGTTACATTTAGACATAACATTCGTACTCTTTCTTCGGAGACGCAGGCCTTAAGTTTTGCTTTTGGTTTCTCAGCCGACCACATCTTGCAACAGCAAAAATGGGAAGATGTTAGCTTACTTGATATTTTAGCCAGATCAAATGCATATGGATGAGTGAGTAATGCCTCCCAGCAAGAAGTTCACAATCGTATTCCACATATAGAGGGAGCTCGGACTAGAGCCGCTGCTCCCAGATAGCATGTGGAGGTCAGTCACACTGGAACAGCTCTGAGTAGACTGCTTCTCCACGTGTAGAGGAGCCAGTTGAGGCACCTACGGGCATGTTCCCCCAGGAGGAGAGCAGTAGAAGACTACAAACACGCTGGAGGACCATGTCTCAGAGCCATGGACAATGCAAACCCAATAACCCAATACTTCAATAAAGCCCATGAGTGAAGTGCTCTTGCTGAAGTTTTACTTGCTGTGTTTCCTATTGACATGTAACAGTAAACTCATCTAGCTTTGTGTCACACTCACCATTTTGGGCTTAAATCTGCGGTTTAGCTTTCTCTGTGATCCTGTTTTTTGTTTTGTTTTAAAAGATGGATAGATCTTTATTTTCCCCTGAGTGAAAGTCATTTCCACAGGCACTGTCACATATTATTGTCTTTTTAATTATAAGAGCTTAACAATATGATGCCTTCATTCACATGGGGAAAGTCCAGCTTGCCCTAGCAACACGTTTGCCCCTATTACCGTGCGAAGCTCCAGGAAAAAAAATGCCTGACTCCAGCTAGCTTATGTTCAAACTGGCCTCTTCTGCTTTAAGGCTAACAGTATGGTGATGTCACACTTTGTTAGTCCCCTCTTCATATACTGGCTATGCTCTCAGCTGGAGTAAATGAACTAAACCTTATTACTGTAATGTTGTTGAACTTTACCACACATGGTTAAAACCCTAGGTCTAAGGACCAGTAATATAGAATGTTATCTCTCCATTTTGAGGAGGTATTCTGTCGCTACCACAAGTTTCTGCGCATAAGTGGAATCTGATCTTGTGACGTTTCTCCTCTGCGTTTACATCAGGCTTGGAACAATAGGTATTAAATGAGCGGGCTGCAATGCACATATTGAGAAGCACAGAGAGAAGAGCCTCACAACGGAAAGATTTGAGACGATATGAAACACAGTGATGACGACATACACAGACTTCAAAGGGCCGGTCTCATGTCCAGACTCTCTGGTCCTGGTCACGTGTTGAGACTGAGATTGACTGATCGTCAACGAGGGTCAGGTTATATTATATCAAACACACCAGATCAAATCAAACTGTTCGAACACAGGTAATGCAATTATAACACATGGCAGGGGGATGACCACTGTCAGGCTGTAGATCCAGGTCTGAGGCCTGGTCCTACTCATGCTGTTGTGATTGCAGGTGACTGATCCTGATGTGGTACTTCATAACCTCCTGAGGAATGCTCTGCTCGGGGTCAGCTCGGCTCCAAAGAAGGGAACAGAGCTGGTCAAGGTGAGCAGCCCACACCTGATCAAGTTGGTGAGTTCTTCAGCCTCATCTGAGTTTGTGTTTCCATCTCCAAGGTGATGGGTCTGTCCAACTACCACTGCAAGCTGCTGTCGCCCGTGCTGACGCGGTACGGCATGGACCGGCAGACCGGGAAGGCGCGGCTGCTGCGTGACATGAATCAAGGCGACACCTTTGACTGCGCGCTGCTGGGAGACCGCGCCTTCCTGCTGGAGCCTGAGCACGCGGCCACAGTGGGCTACGGCAGGGACCGCTCCGGCAGCCTTTCCTACCTGCACGACACGCTGGAGGAGGTGAGGACACGGTCATGGCCACTGGGTGCTGGGCGCGTAAAGAAGACTAAAGCTGTTTGTGAGATGTATGGGTAATGTAATCACCAGGGTCTGTCTGTTTCCAAGATAATTAAGTCATTTTTGGACACATGTTGAAAACATGAAATAAACAGATATCTCCGCTTTGACGCAGAAGCCGGACGCAGAAACACTGGTGATTAACAGGCCTTTGATCAAACCAGGAAATATAATTATGTAAAAATATAGAACACAGTTGTTTTGAGATTATAGATAAACGAGCATCTCGGGACTCAAGTGTGGAGAACACTGTGCTAGCTCTGTGTCTGTCTGAGGAAAGAAGATGAATGACTTTTTATAGTTATCTAGGTTAGCACAAACCTTGTTTATTTGTGGCCACACAATGAGGCTCCGGTACTGTAAAGTTGGGTACACACCGACACAAGTACTATACAGGACACACATCCTGATCCGCGTGGCTCCTCTGTAGGTGCGGCGGTCCAACGGCGGACGCGAGTGCCTGATCCCGGTGCACGTGGACGGAGACGGCCACTGCCTGGTGCATGCTGTGTCCCGCGCTCTGGTGGGCAGGGAGCTCTTCTGGCACGCCCTCCGGGAGAACCTGAAGAGTAACCTGGAGCTGAACTTAGACCGCTACAAGGCGTTGTTCCAGGACTTCATTGACGCAGACGAATGGGAGGACATCATCAACGAGTGCGACCCCCTCTTTGTGCCGCCAGAAGGTACCAGGCTTTCACAGGAGCACTGTTCTGCCTCCGTCTCTCTCTGGTCTTTCTCTTGTCTCTTTCTGTTCTCTCTCTGGTCTCCCTTTCTGGTCTCTCATTGGTCAGTTAATTAAAAGTGTGTGTGTGTGTCAGGCGTGCCTCTGGGCCTCAGGAACATCCACATCTTCGGCCTGGCCAACGTCCTGCACCGCCCCATCATCCTGCTGGACTCTCTGAGCGGCATGCGCAGCTCGGGGGACTACTCTGCCACGTTCCTGCCCGGCCTGGTGCCTGAGGAGCAGTGCTGCGCCAGAGACGGCAGGCTCAACAAGCCTTTGTGCATCGCCTGGAGCAGCTCAGGCCGCAACCACTACATCCCCCTGGTGGGCATCAAGAACACGCAGCTGCCCAAGCTGCCCTCACGCCTCCTGCCCAAGGCCTGGGGGGTACCGCAGGAGCTTATTACCAGGTACAGGGCTCCACACAGCTCCACACAGTTTCACACATCTCCTCAAGGATCCTTGGGGTAACACGTGTGATGTAATGGTGACAGGAGACTTGCTGTAGTGTTCGGTCTTCACTCTGACTGTTCCTCGTTCTGCAGATATATCAAACTGGAGCCGGACGGTAGCTGTGTGATCGGTGGCGACCGTAGCCTTCAGGACAAGTACCTGATGCGGCTGGTCCATGCCATGGAGGAGGTGGGTCTTTAACCGTTTAATCTGATTCCATTAAATCCTAAAAACAATTTTTACATTTAAAAAGAAAGGCCAAAATGTCTCCCTGGGAGCGGAGGCCTTGGTCTCCTCTCTTGGTGCAGTTCCAGTCCCACAGGTCTTGTTTGTGAGGGAAAGATGGAGGTGACAGTAACAGACGGTCGGTACAGCGACTGCAGTGATGTGGCTATTGTATCGGACTGTTGTGTTAAAGAGGGAGCAGCGTCTGTCCAAAAGCACAAGATAGACAATACAAGTGGTCCACATGAGTGGTCCTTAGAGTAGCTGGGTGCTCCCTTAGAGATGGAGTAAGGAGACTAGAGTAGAGCTGATACTCCTGCTTGTCCACGATAACCAGCTGTGGTGGAGCGAAAAGGAGGCTTGTTTCAGTTGACTCCTGGGTCTTCCCTGGGGTCTACTCCCCAGGGAGTAGACCCCAGGTAGTACTAAAAATATGTACAATAGGTCTGGCATGCGCCTCCTGTTCGGCGACCCCGCTCCCATCTCAGTGTGGAGTGAGAGGACAAGTGCCCAAAAATAACAATTGTAAACCGCTTTGTGACTCTGGTCTGTGAAAGGCGGTATATAAATAAAGATTACTTGCTTACTTACTTACTTCTCAGCTGGCCTGGAAACCAATCGCCAGATAATGGATGACTGTTTTAAAAAAGTGATGACCCGTGTTGTTGCAGGTGTTCATGGAGAAGCACGGTATCCACCCATCACTCGTGGCCGACGTGCACCAGTACGTATACCGGCGCACTGGAGTCATCGGGATCCAGCCCGAAGAGGTGACTGAGGCAGCGAAGAAGTGTGTTCAGGAGAACCGTCTGCACCGCTGTCTGCTGTGTGGCGCCCTGTCAGAGTTGCACGTGCCCCCTGAGTGGCTCGCTCCTGGGGGGAAGCTGTACACCCTCGCCAAGTCCACACACGGCCAGTTGCGGCAGGACAAGAACTACAGCTTCCCCCTCAACAATGTGGTGTGCTCCTACGACCCACAGAGGGACGTTCTGCTGCCGGACTACAGCCTTAGCTCCCTCAGCACCTGCAACTGGTGCCACGGGACCTCAGTGCGGCGAGTCAGAGGCAACGGCTCCGTGGTCTACCTGGACGGGGACAGGTGAGGTCTTTAGACTTTGTGGTCTCTCTGGATGGGGACGGGGACAGGTTTCAGCATTTTGGATCCCATCAGTTCATTAAACCGGCAGAGGAATACTGCACAGACTACAAGTACATTTGACTCTTTTGGCTGAGAGCAGAGTGACATTGGTCCTCTCCATTTCACTTTTTTTGTTTGAAAAAGTTGATTTTAAGATATGACAGAGGCCAAAAATACATTATGTGAAAATGTTCGTTTGAGAATCAGAAACTAGAGACATGGGTTTTATTACAGAGTTCTGTAGGTGTGTTCTGAAAGTTAAATACCCCAGCTAAAGTGACGTACGAAGAAAGTGCAGCCCCTTTGACAACAACTCAACCAAAGCACAGCCGTAACATAGTACTGAGCACGGACTATAGATGCACGGACAGAACCATAGATGCATGTTCAAGTTTGCCCCAGTTTGTTGCAAGTGTGGGCCTCCCCCATGTCTTTTTTTTATAATATCTTCCACAGTTTTTGAAAACAGTAGACGGGGCTGGAGTGCTTCTTGGATGTAAAAATTAAATGAGGAAAAAAGTAAACTTTTGGTGCTCTTCAGTGGAGGGACCAATGTTGATAGTTCAGACAGAAGACTGAGGCACTCAAAAGTTACAACAATCTTTAAAAGCCTTTATTTGACATTGTAACTTTTGAGTGCCTCAGTCTTCTATCTGATCTTCCACAGTTTATTGCCACTTTATTGCCAAACTCTTGTTAACTCATTGTATTGAGAAATATTTGGGCAAGTAACTTTTGACACTGGGCAAGTAAAATGGTATTTGCCCAAAGGGCAAGTTGCTGACAAAGCTTAACGTAAAGGCCGGCCCAGCTTTAAAGTTAAATCCAGGTAGAACCACTTTCTTTGTCCAAGTAGGACCAGGACTACAGTGTATTTCTCCGATGGCATTTGTTCTGGCGAAACATGTCCATATCTGGGCTGTAAGGGCCTTCTGTGTCCACTGGGGGGTGGACAAGGCCAGAGCAAATATCACTGTATGAACTGAATGCAACTGTAACAGGCGCAAGTAAATTAAAGCTGAAGTACTTAACTTTTTTAATGTATGATACAGTTTGTCAATAGAAAGAGTCCTGGAAAAGTAACGTGTTGTCTTCATCTGATCAAAAATAGTTTTATTGTTTTGGGCCTCAGTCTGACTCATTGGGGTCTGTGGTAAGTAAGTAATTATCTAATATAGCACATTTTACAGACCAAGGTCACCCAAAGCGTTTTACAATGGTTTAGAGTTTCTATTCTCTCCACGCGGTAATGATGGAAGCAAGACGCCAAACACACTGGCACATCCCCCAACCAACACCATCCATTCACTCACTCACTACGTTCATACCTATTATACATGTTTTTGGTGGTAGGAGAAACCGGAGTGCTAGGAGGAACGTACAAACTCCACACAGAAAGGCATGGAGGTGGAATCGAATCCAGTATCCTCTGGCTGAAAAGCACAAGCTCTAACTCTGCACCACCGTGTCGCTTAAATCCAATTCTGTTGTTACAGGACCAACAGCCGGTCGCAGGGAGGCAAGTGCGGCTGCGGCTTCAAGCACTTTTGGGACGGGAAGGAGTACGACAACCTGCCTGAGGCCTTTCCCATCACTCTGGAGTGGGGCGGGCGCGTGGTGAGGGAGACAGTCTACTGGTTTCAGCACGAGATGGAGCCGGCCTTAAACAGCAACGTGTACGATGTGGCTATGAAGCTGGTCACCAAGCACTTCCCGGGCGAGTTCGGGAGTGAGGTCCTGGTGCAGAAAGTGGTCAACACTATCCTGCACCACACGGCCAAGAAGAACCCCGACGAGTACAACCCAGTGAACATAGACGGAGCACACGCCCCACGGGCCGCACCGGAGGGCCCCACTGAGTCTCCCACTGTGTCCAGGTGAGGAAAGCTCTGTGACTTCCACGGTTCAGTCGTCGTTGTAGACCCAAGACTGAGGCTCTTGGTTCAAGACCTACGCTCTTGGTTCAAGACCTACGCTCTTGGTTCAAGACCTACGCTCTTGATTCAAGACTGAGGCTGTAGATCCAGGACTGAGGCTGTAGACACAGGTTCTGTGTAGATGTCTGTGTTTTTCCCCGGTTCTACTCTACCCTTCTTTCCCCTGATTGGGAGTGTTTCCACGAACACTGTTTACCCGGTACATGTCATTCTTTAGGTAGAGTGGAGTAGAGCCAAATAGAGCTGGTGGAAACAAGGTTTTTGATGATGTATTATTGTTATAAGCAGATAACTTCATTTCCCCAAATGTGTTCTTGACAATAAGGCAGAAAAAATAAATCTTAAATTGAGGAAACAATCTTGTTAAATTTTCCAGAGTGTTTTAACTTAACTTAAAGCACATCTTCTTCACATGGTTTAGCTCATTGTCTCTGTGTTTATATGCAGTGCTTCCTCTGAGCCCCAGCCCCCGACCAAAATTATCCTCATGGGTCAGAAGTCCAAAACTCTTCACCGAGAAGAGCTGACCATGAGCCAGGCTGAGCGCAGCGTCCAGCAGAACATCACGGAGCACGCCGCGGCCAACCAGAGACGCCTGAGCCACAAACTCAAGTAGGTCTGGAGGTAGACTGAGATGTGTGTGACTCTGTGTGACTGTGGGACTGTAGTGCCGTACCACACTGTAGTCGGATTATGTGGTTCATAACTTATAGATACAATATTTAAAAACTGCACATTGGATTAAACTAGTTTTCCTCAGCTCTTTGCATTCTGCCCGTAATGTTACAGCCCAAAACTGAAGCAGGAGCGTGTGAGCAGCGAGGCACCGGTCTCCCAGGACCCGCCCTCCTCCGGCCCGGCTACGCCCTCCTCCACCCCAGCCACGCCCTCCTCCAACCCAGCCATGCCCTCCTCCACCCCTGCCATGCCCTCCTCCACCCCTGCCATGCCCTCCTCCACCCCGGCCACGCCCTCCTCCACCCCAGTCACCCCCTCCTCCGCCCCGGCCACACCCACCAAGTCGTCGTCCCTGTCAGAGAAGAAGGTGCGTGTGACGACCAGCGACGGCAGGCAGGCCATGCTCACGTTCCCCCCACGCTGCACGTACGGTGAGCTGCAGCAGAGCATCGCCCGTGAGTTCAGTGTACCGCCGTCGCAGCAGTGCATCCGCCTCGGGTTCCCCCCTAAGGAGCTGCTGCCCCCTGCAGCCGGGGAGGAGAATGAGCCCGTGGCCCTTCAGCACGGCGACCGGGTGAGTGGTGTTTCTTGATTATCACCGTGGACTGAGCTCTCTCTCTGTCTGTCTCTGCTCTCTCTGTTTTCATCATCAGTCTGGTCTCCTCTGTAGGTGAGTGTGGAGGTCTTGTCGCAGCGCAGAGCTCCAGAGGAAGTTCTCAGCCCGCAGGCCACACCCCCAGACAAGAAGCAGGGTTCAGGCAGCACGAGGGCCAGTCGCGAGCTGCAGGACAGCATCGACCTGGAGATGTCTTCCCTCTGTCTGCTGGCCACACTCATGGGTATGCACACCAGTCTACACATCTGCACGAGTCCAGCTCTAACATCTGCATGAGTCCAGTTCTACCACATCTGCAGTGTGTGTGAGCCTTGTGTGGTTTTTCTGCTGTTTGGCTTTCTCCTCCTTCCGTGATCCTGGAAGGAGGAGATGGGTGGGATTGAGCACATTCAAAAGACTCTTAGGAAGTCAATGGAGTCTCTCATCATGCAGCAGCAGTCTTACTATCCTATTTATTTTTGTTTTTATTACATTTTGAAACATCTGTGAACTTGAGCCACAGACGCCACTATTCGTGACTAATAGGGGTTTGTCCAGGCTCTGAATCCGGGACCTCTTGTAGAAACTGGCACAGGGTTCGGACAAAAGAGCCCATGATACTGCAGACTAAATTCATGTGGGCTACCCAGAAAAAAAGTCCCTTAGAACTCAATGTAAAGTAAAACGGCTTGACCTCAGCTGACAGAGAACCTACAGCTTTCAAATAGATCAGATTTTGTGGGGATTTTAGTGTCCCTCTTCATCCTGAACCCTTTTCTTCTCCTTAAATCCTTCGGCTTTATTTAAATCCACAGTTTACTGCCACAAACTCTGCTCCTTTTTTTCCCCGCTCCGGCTCCACTCTACCGCTGCTCTGATCAGCAGCACTGATTGGTCAAAACGCGGCTGAGCCCCTCTGTTTGCACCTGCATGAGAGCTGTGCATGGGAGGACCAGACGATGCCCAAATATAGGCGAGTGCCGCTAATCTTTCAGTCCTCTTGTATGTCCCATGCACTACTGAGCACAAGCCATTCATCAGCGGTGACACAGCCTTGGTCTTTCAGCGGGGGCTTTTGGCAATGTGGGGTTAAGTGTCTTGCCCAAGGACACAAAAATAGGATATTTATTTAAAAAGAACTTGGCATGGTGAGAACTTGGTGAATGTGATCAGTCCTAACCGCCAGCAGCAGCAGCACACAAACTACACAAGGCTGGGGTCGTCACACTGTATGTGTCCAGTTCTCACATCAGCATGAGTCCAGTTCTAACCCTGAGTCTATCTTTAATCAGCAGAAGTCCCAAGTCATGCTAACCACCATAAAGATTCTGTTTTGGAGACCTGTTTGCACCAACCCTGTTTGGCCCTGCTCTGATCAGCTTTGCTCTACCTTACTTTACTCTGCTCTACTCTACCTGTTTGCTCTACGCTTTAGTATTTGGTACAGTATACTAGCAACGTACTCGGAATAAACTAGTATCCGGTAAAGACCCTTGGTAACCATGGCTTCCAGCAACACTCTGGCCAGTCACTGTCAGAACTAAAGAAAGACCTGAATCGTGATGTGAATTTGTGCAAAGAGCAGAAGTCTTATTTGACATGGTTCTTATTTTACTGAGTAGACCCAAGCCCGAGTTATATGAATAGAATAACCCACCAAACGGGTCAAGATCTAAGTGAGCAGAGCAGAGTGGAACTGATGTAACAAGGAGAAGACGGTGCTGTGGTTTGTGTGATGCAAAACAAACACTGCTCATCTCCATCATCCCGAGAGTCAGATATGAAATATGGGGCTGCTTTTCTTCAGGAGGGATGGGGAAGATGGATGAAGCCAAATGCAATTATTAAGTCTCAAGTATTGGAAAATACTTGGTTTTCCCTTCCATAAAGCCAGAGCTACAATGGAATGGTCTGAAATGGTTTGGGCCCCAGTCAAAGTCCAGACAAAATTAAAGACCTGAAAAATGCTGTTCACAAACCATCTGATCTGACAGGGGATCTAGATGTGTAAAGCTTGTAGGGTCAGAACCCAAAAGAAAAGCGATTACACAAACAATTCACTCAGTTTCTCTGTTATACTATTATGGTCTTTGTTTTATGGGAATACACATGGCAACAAAATGTGAAAAAGTTCAATTTTCATAAGTACTTCAAGTACCTATCACAGCCACTAAATGGTCACAGTGACAATTTCCACCTCGACCACTAGAGAGCACTGTCGGTGCATCTCTAACTCCATTTCCATTGAGTTTGTTCTATTTCTAAAACATATCACAAATTAATATTCTTAAAACAAAGTTTATGTGAATATATCAACACATCCATGTGATTCACATATGCTTTTTTCCACGTTCTAAATCGCTTCTGCTTTAATTTTGGTCTCCCTCTGGTTATTCCCTGGTCTCTATGGTCTCTCTCATGTGTCTCTCTGGTCTCTCTTATCTCTGTGGTCTCTCTCATGTGTCTCTCTGGTCTCTCTTATCTCTGTGGTCTCTCTCATGTGTCTCTCTGGTTGAGTTCTGAATGACCGTTGGTAGGGATGCACGATATAGGCACTTTGTGTTGCCTTGTGTAGGAAAGGCGCTCTACAAATAAATGTTGATTGATTGATATCGGCATAGATATATATATATATATCGGCCGATCATCATTTCTTAACCCATCGGCATCGGACCAATGGGTAAAATTGATCCGATAACCACAGCTGATGTGTATTGCTGGCTTCCAGCGTTACGCAGCGGCGCAAAGTCCTCAGGGAGAGGAAGTACTGTCTATCTCCCCATTAAGGACAACGTAAATATTCACTGATTCAGAGTCATAATGCTCTGTTTCTGTGGCGTGTGCAGTTGTGGCAACTGCTCGTATCAAGTGGAGAACTTATGGAGTCTCTATTTTGCTAAAATATACTTCTATCGGGTGTCGATTTTTAGGAAAATGCCCAAAAAGGGACGAAAGAAATGCGGTAGCATTAGCAGCCTGCGCAGCATCTGTTACAAACAGTGCTGACAGTCTACAGTTTTCACTTCGCTGAATTTCATAGATACGATGCAGTGTTTTTGTGTAGTGTACGGTTGTAGAAACCGAGGCAACAGGGAGAAAGAAATTTTAAACTTTTTAAATGCTAAATAATTTCTCAAACCAAGCCTGCTAAAAGCAGGTTGTACAATCTAAGCTGTTAGCTTCCTGCTGCATAGCTTCCCCCTGGGTCCGAACTTTTTATTATTTACAGCTCAACAAATCCTGAAATGACAAAGGGTCACATTTCTCTCCTCAAATGTTGTTAAAAGTAACACTTGATCAGTGTTATTGATCCGAACTGTCCACTGTCATCACTGTGACAGACGCTTAATCCTCCTCCATTGTTTAAAAAATTGGACTCATTCACAGTTCACACGGTGTACAGTGTGAATGAGTCACACTCGTACAGCCCTGAAAAAAGGAAAGAAACCCACGAGAGTGATGTGGATGCGTTTCCCTCTTGTAGGAGTTAAATACAATGAGCAAAACAGTGCAAAGTTCCCCAATGTGTCGGTGCAGGCAAAACCAATCACTCAATCCATGTTCAGGCTTGCAAATCATCTTTATGAAACACAAAAATATTAAATTTAGAACTTTGAATACTATTTTAAACCAAATTTATCTCGTTTTTTTGTCCTGTAAATTGTTATTGTTGAATATTTATTCTCGTCTAATTTTACTGTATTTTTATCCAGCATTGAAAATAGTTTTCACTCAAAATAAGAGGGATACTAAGCCGCAAAAAGCTCCTGTATGCGTTTTCCCGCATCGGCCATTCTAACTGAAATAAAAGACATTATGAAAATTGAGGAAGAAATTCAGTATTTACAAACTTTTATCATCTCAGAATAAAAAAATAACATATCGATATTGGCAAATATTGGTTATCGACCATAACAGAAAAATTATTATTGAATATTGATATCAGCCAAAGTTTTCATATCTGTGCATTCCTAACCGTTGGTCCTGATCTGCATTTGTTGCCTCTGTGCAGGTGAAGATGTCTGGACATATGCCAAGAAACTGCCCCACCTGTTCCAGCAGGGCGGAGTCTTCTACAACATTGTGAAGAAGGACATGGGTAATGACGCACAGACGGCCGGACACACAAACACATTGTGGGGACTTGGACCAAAACACACACATACACATTGTGGGGACTTGGACCAAAACACACACATACACATTGTGGGGACTTGTACAAAAAACACCCAGGACTTTGTCCCTTTGCTTCCTGGATGCATATCGAATAAGGACAGAGCAACACAGGTTAGCATGTAGTATTCCGCTGCAGGTATAGCAGAGTTATATCACAATGTTGACCCCAAGAGCTTCACTCACCCAAACACAGCTCCATAGCTTGTTACGCTATTGCGTTACGTCATTATGCAGTCTCGTCCCTCTTGTGACTTGTGTGCAGTTTAAGTACGTTTTCCCTTGAGCCACTTGTGAGCAGAGTGGGTTAAATACCCAGTTGTATTAACACACTAGCCTGTGTTGCTCATTGTGTCAGAAGAACCAGTTCAGAAAGTGGATTATTAATATCACATAGGCCTCTGTGAACTGTGTTTTTCTGTGTTTTTGTTTTTAATTCTGACTTTTATGTGTCTTTTATGTGTGAAGCGCTTTGTGATCCTGGTCTGTGAAATGCGCTATACAAATAAACTTTACTTACTTACTTACTTATAGCACAGTATTCTACGGACTTTCAACCACTTTCTAACCCCCATGTGTCCCAGGCCTGCTGGACGGGAAGCACTGCACGCTGCCCCACCTCTCGGGGAAGACGTTTGTGTTCAGCGCAGCAGAGGAGCGCCTGGAGCTGTGTGTGGACACGGCTGGACATTTCCCCGTGGGGCCTGACGTGGACGAACTGGTGAAGGAGGCCGCCCTGCACCCACGCCCTGAGGCCAGCAAGGGGAGCCGCGAGAGCAGCCCGTCCCACAGCGCTCTGAAGCTGGGCAGCGGAGGGGCCGTGCTCAAGAAGGAGCAACTGCACGGAGTCACAGCCTTCCAGGGAAAAGGACACTCACTGGGCACGACCGGATCCCCGCCCGAGCAGAGCAGAGGGCCCCGCAAACACACCAATGACTTCACTGCACATGGGGTATGAGCCTTTATGTTGTTTGAATTATTAGCTCTTTCTTAGTTAGGGATGTAACATTATCACAATTTCACAGTACAATTTTGATAGTGATACAATTTGATTTCTATACTCAACTATCGAGGTGGTAATGTCAGTTCCATGTCCATGTTTCAGAGTAAAGGGCCGTCATTGGGCGACTCTTCACCTCCAGAGCATCGGCCAATCAGGCGACAGCACAGTAGTGGGGTGGACCTGAGTGCCAGTGTGAGCAGAGGAGCTGCAGAGCTGTCTGACATCGCAGAGGACACTTCCAGAGAGCTGGTACTTCTGAATATTCTAAACAGAAAAAAATCAGTGTCCAGGAGGGTGCACATTAAGCGTAACAAATGTACATAGAGATTTTTACATTTGCCAGGGTTGGAGAGAGCGAGAGACCAGACCAGACCAGAAAGAGGGAGCCCAGACCAGACCAGAGACCGCAGAGAGTGCAGATAGTGCAAGAGACCGGATCAGGGAGTGCGTGAGGCCAGGCCAGACCAGAGAGTGCGTGAGGCCAGGCCAGACCAGAGAGTGCGTGAGGCCAGGCCAGAGATGTAAACTATAGTTTTGGGCAGTGTGAAGATGCCTAGCGTGTCTATGGTTGTCTTTGAGGAAACTAATCTAAAACTGCATCTGATCTGACTGAACTGAAGAGTAGTAGTGGTTCGAGTCTTTGTCACTGTTTGACAGGTGGGTTGTGTGTGGTTTCCAGGGTAACGCGTCGCGGGAGCTGGTGCGGATGGCCCCGGGCTTTGTGACCATGAAGGACGGACGTGGAGGCCTGGATCCTGAGGCCATGGAGCAGCAGCGCCGGGCCCTGCAGGAGATGGTCTCCTCCATCCAGGCTTCCATGGAGCGCAACATGAGGGAGCAGAGAGACAGCCAATCACAGCAGAGCACAGCCCGCCCCCGCTCCCGCCCCCGGGAGGAGGGGCCAGAGGACATGGAGAGTCAGGACACCGAGCAGAGCAGCACTGAGCCAATGGACCACTCCTGATCTGACCCCCCCAACTCACTGAGCCCATGAACCAGTCCTGACCAGACCCCCCAAACCCACTGAGTCCATGAACCAGTCCTGACCAGACCCCCCAAACCCACTGAGTCCATGAACCAGTCCTGACCAGACCCCCCAAACCCACTGAGTCCATGAACCAGTCCTGACTAGACCCCCCAAACCCACTAAACCCACTGAGTCCATGAACCAGTCCTGACTAGACCCACCAAACCCACTAAACCCACTGAGTCCATGAACCAGTCCTGACTAGACCCCCAAACCCACCGGCAGAAACAGGGTCAGGCCTTTGAGTTCACTCCCACACGTCTTAACGTTTGATATCTTTCCGTGCACCTGAGGTTCCGAAGGGGGGGAGGGGGAAGTCATCGGGGACGTACATCAGGGCCTCGGTCTCCAACATGGGGCAACAGTTAGATTTGGGTTTTTAGGGAGACTCTCATTCTGCTGCATGTTTATTGGTCATCTTTTTAAATATATTTTTATTCATGCTTTTTCAAATTGCCATCACATGCAACACAATATATACACATGGGTACAGTGCTCACACATACATACTCCACTTAAATGCTAAACTTCATGTATGTTTTTAACAAGTGTTCATGAAATGAGGATGTTTATCAGTCAGCCCCATGTTGGAGAATTGAACCCTTTGAACCAGAGATTAAAAATCCTGTCAGTTTAAAGCTACAGACCGGTGTTTCAGGCGTGCACGCAAGTGTGTACGTACGAGACTCTATAATCACACGGGTTTTGGCAACAGGGGTTAGCGAAACAGGGTTAGCACCACACAAGTTAGCAACACAAGGGATGGCAACATGTGAGCGCACGCTAGGGCTGCACGGTTTGAGAAAAACATCTAACTGCAAAATTTCTAACCAACTCCGACTTTCTATTGACTTGTCTAGAACCCGACCAGAGAGAGAATGTTTGAACCTATATAGCAACCATTATAGACCAGAGACCAAAAATAATAAACTAGACTTTCCCCAAATGCTTTTCTTTAGTTCCCTTTTTTTTGCAAAGAACTGGAATGTCAGCCCTGGTGTGCGCCTGTGTGCTCGGGGGGTGCTCTCCTCTCTCTCAGGCTTCAGTGGAAATATATACGCACGCGACGCTGTGAAAACGCAAATATTTATCTGTGGCTTTTACAGTTCCATTAATGACTCCCAGTAGATGTATCATTCTGTACAATGTAAAAAAAGATAAATCAATTATAACATGCAAAACTAAACACGTGTGCGCTGCTTTAAAGGACTTTCTCGGAAGTGTGGAGTGTGTTGCTTTTGTTTGCTCGTACACACACGACTCTGCTTTGATATTCACAAAGGACTGATGCAAATATCAGACGTGTCACTGGTAACGTTGCAGTGATGAAGCCACCAGAGGGCGTTCATGAGGAATATATAAAGCAATATTGTGGAACATGGCTTGTGTCGTTTTTCTTTTAATGAGTGGTAAAACCTTGTAATGGAGTGGACTCCTAACCAGAGAGAGACCAGATGTACACGTGTCAGATGGAGTTATTGTTCATTGACACTTCAATAATCATGAGTCTCATTTGGGTTGCCTGTTTGTGGTGAAATCGGCGAAACCTTTAAGGCTATATCCACACAAAGACAAAACGCTTATAATTTCAAATACTTTTTCTGTAAACACGGAGTTAGCTCAGTAAATGTGTGCGTCCATATGAATGTATGATATCAATATCAATACGCCTGAAAACGCTGTGAAACTATGCCAGACCTGTTGGTGGCGCTGTGACACAATGATGGGATCAAGCCCAAACTTCCGTGACGGGAACTGGGCATGCGCGGAATTTTGTAAACAGACAACATGGCGAGTGGGCGAGCTGGTACTACATTAGTATGGACGGACGATGAGGTTGAACTGTTGCAAAACCAACAAGCTACATTGTTGTTGTCATTATTTTCTGAGTGCGGCGCATGCGTGCTTTAACAAGAGGCGGGGCGATGACGCAAGCGTCTCAGATACATTGCGGAGAGGCAGTAACCACGGAGCGGCATATACGGAGTTTTGAAATCTTTCCACTCTGGGACCTACTTTCAAAAATGTTCGTTTACACCCCCCCCAAAACGCCGGCCTCGTATGGACGATACACTGGATTGATAAAGTATTTTTGCGTTTAGGCCTGAGCTTGACTTTGTGTGGACAGGGCCTAAGTCTCTGTGAATCCTCTTTGAAGGCAACGTCTGTAACTTAAAGGACAACTCACCCTCAAATCCACTTTTTTTTGCTGATAAACGGTATAAATGAGTGTCCAATAGTGTTGTCTACATATCCTGGTCATAATTTTGTCACTTTGGTGCAAATTAGTTGAACGTTAAACTTTCTGCCTAAAACCGTCTGTGAGGCGCCATCTGCTGGCGACCTGTATTACTACGATTGAATTTTGAATCTGGCGCCAACAGTGGCACAGAAGTTGGACCTGACGTCTGCAAGTTGGACCTGACGTCAGCAGCCCCCCGCACAGAGCAATGTAAACGGCCCAGTCTCGTTCACGCCCCCTTTAGTCCTCCAGGCTACGCCCATTTAGAGGAAGATTTGAACAGGAAATGTGAGTAACGTAAGCTCCGAGGAGCGGGGGTGAGAACCACTTTAAAGGAGCAAACTGGCCCCGTCCCAATAATCGCACTTCCACCCTTGCGCCCCTCATTTGCGCGTTCCCGATGATGGGTTCTTTGGCCACGCCCCCTTTGCGCCCCTGATCCACACTTCGCCGTAGTCTGCATCTATCATGGATGTATTATATTAACTGGATAGGGTATTACTAGCTTGTAGCTGAATAACTCACATGCTCGGGGGATTCTCGCGGTACTGCAGACTGAACCAGACTAAATTCACGTGGGCTACCCAGAAATTTTCCCCATAGAACTCAATGCATATTAAAACAGCTCAACCTCAGCTGACAGAGAACCTACAGCTTTAATAAAGATCGGATTTTGTGGGGATTTTAGTGTCCCTTGTCATCCTGAACTTTTTTTCTTCTTAAATCCTTCGGTTTTGTTTAAATCCACACTTTAGTGCCACAAACTCTGCTCCTCTGGCTCTCGCTCTAACTCCCGCTCTGATGAACTGCTCTGATTGGTCAGAGCGCGGCCGAGCCCCTCTGTGCACGTGCGTGAGACCCGGTGTAACGCCGAGATACACTGTCTTGAAGAGATGCACTGCCTCAGATGTTTATGATGTAATGCAAACCTGCGCATGCGCGTCTCACGGCAACCGAAGCAAACCAAGATGGCGGACCGTGAATTGCTTTAAAAGTTGAAATACGAACGAATTAAGACACGAATGTCACTTTTAATGCAATTTGAGGCGAGATGTTGATGGTCCCGTTTTGTCACATGTGGGTTTTAAGAGTCAAAGTTTTGTGCAAAGTTTAGTTTAAGCAGTCAACTGCGCCTGTGAAACCACAAAGCTAATGTTTTGATAGCAGTCCGCGGCTGCTGGCGTAGGCTGACGCGTCCTGTGGCCACTCTACAGCTTACGACTGGTCTGTCGGGTTGATAATGGAAAATGGGGAAAAAAAATCGATCTAATTAAATATTTTGTTTGAACACACTATTGTTAATCATATTAAATACAGTACGATACATGTATTGAATGAAATTTATTATTTCCATTATCAACCCGACAGACCAGTTGTAAGCTGTAGAGTGGCCACAGGACGAGTCATCAGCCTACGTCAGCAGCCGCGGACTGCTATGAAAACATTAGCGGCACGGTGGCTGAGTGGATAGCACTCTCGCCTCTCAGCAAGAAGGTCCTGGGTTCGAATCCCGGTCGGACCAGGGCCTTTCTGAGTGGAGTTTGCATGTTCTCCCCGTGTCTGCGTAGGTTTCCTCCGGGTACTCCGGTTTCCCCTACCACTAAAAATATGTACAATAGGTCTGGCATGTGCCTCCTGTACTGGTGACCCCGCTCCCATCTCTGTGTGGAGTGAGAGAAATGCCCAAAATTAACAATTGTAAACCGCTTTGAGACTCAGATCTGCAGTGAAAAGGCGGTATATAAATAAAAACTTACTAACTTACTTACTTACTATTAGCTTTGTGGTTTCAATGGCGCAGTTGACTGCTTAAACGAAACTTTGACTCTTAAAACCCACATGTGACAAAACGGGACCATCAACATCTTGCCTCAAATTGCATTAAAAGTGACATTTGTGTCTTAATTCGTTCGTATTTCAACTTTTAGCGATTCACGGTCCGCCATCTTGGTATGCTTCGGTTGCCGTGAGACGCGCATGCGCAGGTTTGCATTACATCATAAACAGCTGAGGCAGTGCATCTCTTCAAGACAGTGTATCTCGGCGTTACACCGGTGTGAGACCCACACATAATGCGTTGCGTGTTTGGCGCAACGCATTATGGGAGATCATCCACTGCGCAGAACCGGGAGGACCAGACGATGCCCAAATACAGGCGAGTTTCCCATAGATCTTTGCGAGTTTCAGGCAACTTCCGCTAATCTTTCAGCCCCCATGCCGTCACAAAGCGCCACTGAGCACAACCATTCATTTGAATAGGGCGTCATCTTGGATCGCCGGGGCTTGGCATCTATGCGCACTCTGGCGAAGGATATTGCCCATAATTCTTTGCGGTACACACCAAAACGTCGGAAAAATGCATTTAAATATACATTTTGAAATATATATGCAGTATGTGTGTAAATAAGTTTTGCTATGTTACTTGGAAAGAAGCATAAACGTCTGATGAAGAATTACGGACATTGTGTTTTAACAATTTAATGACTTTTTAAAGCAAGCGTTCATATAAGATTCAATTTAAACTTTACACTTAGTACAATAATCTTAGAATGCATAAAAACTGACCAGATAGTTAGTTACCCACATTTAACTTAAAACTATACAGCTATCTCTAATTAAAAACAACTAATATACATGTATTTTAACGTGTGTGAAGCAATTCATTTTGTTTCCCAAAGGGTCAGACAAAATTACCTTTAATGTTTATAAAGTTTAGGTCTGAAAATGACCATCTCTTGACAGTCGATGACGTAACCTGCACTCACTGCGCTCTGTCCCAATTCCGCCTTTTTTGCACACTTGTAACCTGCGCACTCCAACCCTGGTGTGCACTTCGAACAAATGCACACTTGTAGAGGAGTGTAGGGTGCAGGGTGGGTATTGGGATTGGGCCTATGTAAAATTCTGGCTCAGGTTGCCAGATATGCAGACGAATCCAGCTGGGACCATAATAACTGAATAGACAAGAGTTCTATAACCAAAACCTTTTTCACAAAGATAGAAATACTTGTTTTATTCCTTTTTTTGTCATGAATGATTTGAGAATCATAACGAGACCTTTTTTAGCACAGAGGCCACAAGTTACTTTACCTGTGAGAGTGGCTCGACGTGTTGAGTTCTGGCAACCCGGATCTCGCACTTTCTGATTGGTGAAACAGTGGAGAGTGGGACATCGAGATGATAACAAGATTTAGGGGCTGTAAAACTAATTTTGAAATCAAAATATCTGTAAAACTACTTATCAATTAAAGAAGTATTGGAAAAGAGCATGTTTTTATTACAACCTTTTGACAAATTAGGGCCATTTAATGATAACTTGACATCAACATATTGCTACTTTAAGTAAAAAGTATAATTTCCATCTATAGAGACATAAACTCTAACAATATAATGGTTTAGAAGAATGACTAACCACAATGAAGTACAGTAACTCTCTATAAGCATGGTTAACAGCTGCATGGTTTGTTCTGTAGCCCGTGGTCCTGGATCCAAAGCCCCTCCGTCCGTGTATTGGTCTCTCCTTATAGATCAATACATGTGTTCTATATCATTTGTGTTTGAACTGTCAAATTCTCTGATCTGTGTTGGCAATTTCAACAGTTTTTTAAGTCCTCTGAGATGACTGCTGTTGTGATTTAGGGTTATAAAAAATAAATTGAGTTGAATCTAGAAGAATGGATAACCACAGTGAAGTAACTCACTTTTAGACCAGAGAGAGAGACCAACAGTTCTGTTATTTTGTCCCTTTTTGTATTTGCAAAAAACTGAAATAATTACAGTCCCAGTGACTCAATGATTGGATTAGGGCCAAGGGGGGCTCTATGGGGCACTAGGACCAGGGGGTGCACATATATGAGTAAATATAGAACTGTGGCCGTACCATAGACTGTGGCAACTCTACTGTGTCGACATTGAAGTCTGAACCAAGACCAGAATCAGACCAGGACCAGACCGGAGTCACAGGTGAGAGCCCATGAGCCAGACCAGGTCCAGACCAGGACCAGAGTCCCATAAGACGTAGATGTCTAATCCTTTTTTTTTCATGCCTTTTACAGAGTCCTCTTTTACTTATTTTATGTCATATCATTGCATTTTAAATCCTAAAGCAGAAAAGTGATTCTATCTCTTCATTTAATTATATTTTTAGTTTAACCCAGTTTTAATAATTCTGTCTGTCTCGATAGCTTTCATCACATGTATGTTGTCCCTTTTTCACGTCTTTAGATCAGCTCTCAGAATCATTTTTATTGCCACGTAAGTAACAGGAAGTCACAGACTTGGAAATTGCTTTGGCTCAGTGCAACAGTCAGAAAGGGATAATAAAAAAGAAAGAATAAAAAACACTTCTAAGGAATACATTTAAATTTAAAATAGAGTTACAGTTACTATTTACAATATACAAGTGCACATGGTGCACACAATGTAAGGTGACAGCAGTACAATGAAGTAAAGTGACGTATGATGGGCAGTAAAGTGACTTTATAAAGGGCGGGGGGACAGGTTAAGAAGTGTTCAAGAGTCCAACAGCAGAGGGGAAGAAACTGTTCTTGTGGCGGGAGGTTCTAGTCCTGATGGACCGCAGCCTCCTGCCTGAGGGGAGTGGTTGGAATAGTCCATGTGCAGGGTGAGAGGGGTCGGCTGTGATACGACCAGCCCGGCCTCGAGCTCGGGCGACGTACAAGTCCTGCAGCGATGGAAGGCTGCGGCCGATCACTTCCTCTGCAGAGCGCACAATGCGCTGTAGTCTCTGTTTGTCCCTGACTGTGGCTCCAGCGAACCACACGGTGATGGAGGAGGTGAGGATGGACTCGATGATGGCCGTGTAGAACTGCACCAACATCTGTGCAGGCAGCTTGGCTTTCCTGAGCTGCCGCAGGAAGTACATCCTCTGCTGGGCCTTCTTGATGAGGGAGCTGATGGTCGGCTCCCACTTGAGGTCCTGGGTGATGGTGGTGCCCAGGAAACGATAGGACTCCACAGAGGTGATGGGGGAGTCCATCACGGAGGGTGGGGGCGGGGGGACAGTGCTCTTCCTGAAGTCCACAATCATCTCCACTGTCTTCTGGGCGTTCAGCTCCAGGTTGTTACCACTGCACCAGGACACCAGCCGGTCCTCCTCCCTCCTGTAGGCGGACTCATCGTTGTTGGAGATGAGTCCAATGAGGGTGGTGTCGTCCGCGAACTTGATCAGCTTCACAGAGTCGTGGCTGGAGGTGCAGTGGTTGGTGTACAGGGAGAAGAGCAGGGGAGAAAGAACACAGCCCTGTGGGGCTCCTGTATTTATAATCAGAGAGTCCGAGACATTCTTCTCTAGACGCAAGTTGCTACTCCCTGACTTCTGTCAGGAAGTCAGTGATCCACCTGCAGGTGGAATCGGGCACGTTGAGCTGGGAGAGCTTGTCCTGGAGCAGGGATGGCAGGATCGTGTTGAAGGCAGAGCTGAAGTCCACGAACAGTACCCTGGCGTAGGTCCCCGGGGAGTCCAGGTGCTGTAGGATGTGGTGGAGGGCCAGGTTAATGGCGTCGTCTACAGATCTGTTGGCTCTGTAGGCGAACTGCAGGGGGTCCAGGAGGGGGGAGGTGAAGGACTTGAGATGGGAGAGAACCAGGCGTTCAAATGACTTCATGACGACAGATGTAAGTGCTACAGGTCTGTAGTCATTGAGTCCTGTGATCCTGGGCTTCTTCGGGACGGGGACAATGATGGAGGATTTGAAGCAGGCCGGGACATGGCAGGACTGCAGAGAGGTGTTGAAAATGTCCGTGAACACAGGAGTAAGCTCACTGGCGCAGTGTCTCAGAGTGGCCGGAGACACGTGGTCTGGGCCAGGAGCTTTGCGGGGGTGCAGCCTCAAGAAGAGTTGTTTGATATCTTTAGAGGCTATTGTCAACCCTGTGAGTCATTATTTGACTTTCAGGGATCTTTCTTGCCTAAAAGATAACATGTTTTATAATCCCACGAAGACAGTGTGTCTGATTTGTTTTTTGCAGAGCCTGTTCTGTTGAACAAACTACACGTTATTTTTGATACTAATTCAATTCAATAGTTAGCTTAACAATTCAATAGCTCTAAATCAGAGCAATAGTTATCTATGATAAGAAAGATGTCAATCCACAAACACAGATCAGAGAATCAAATAGTTCAGACACAAGAAATGCAATGGTAAAAAATCATTGGTCAATAAGGGGCAGAGACCACTGTCCATAAATGTTGTTGAATGTTGAGTGTCCTTGATCGTCATCGTCCTTAGACCCTCCTGCATCAGAGAGGAACTACTCAAAAACTCAGTGGGAGAAAAGTGAGAAACTTCTTGGGGGGCACATTCAGGGAGGAATCATGTCCTACAGATGGACAGGCTGTAGATCCAGGACTCAGGCTGTAGGACACAAAGCAGAACTGAGGTGGCTCCCGGGCGGGAAGGGGGTGCAGCTCATTAGTCCGGGCTGAGGAAGAGAGTCTGCAGGTGCAGATGGAGGAGGGCGGGTTCAGGGATCCCAACATCACGACATGAAGATTGTTACGTACACCAGCTTTAAACCAGTGGCCAAAATGACGTGCACTGACATGCTTGCAATACCACCCCGGGCCGATAGGGGGGGGGGGACCCGGAATAAGAATTAGCCAATGCTAACATATAGCATCTTCTGACCCCTCAAAAACGTCTTTATAGGATGGTCCAAAAGCTGACTCTTGGCCCAAAGCTCCGTTCCACATGTGTGTCAATGCTGAGGGGGGTGAATTTTTTTGGACCAGTCTAGTTTAGTTGCTGTGAATTTTTGAAGGCTCTCGTTCAAATGAATGGAGTTGCGCCGGCTGACGCATGCGCAGATGCGTTTTTCCACAATTTTCTTGTGGGTAGGACCGCTCGCTGCCATTTTGGATAGCTCCAGTAGAGCAGAATTTTTGGTCCATTTGTTTGAATGGCGTAGATAGGCGTGACTACGTCCGTTAATATATACAGTCTATGCTCCTTGCGTCTTACCTCTCTCTCTCTCTCTCTCTCTCGCTCTTTGTGCCTCTCTCTCCCTCCCCCCGTCTCTCGCACCTGTGCTTCGCAAAGACTTGGTTTGATCCGGAGCTGAGAGCCAGACTCTAGATGTGTTGTGGGATTTTTAATAATATGCTGGTTCTCTTATCTTTACAGTATATAATGTTTGTGGACGTTTTTGCATTGACGATTTAATGCTATTTTATTTGAATAATTATGGTAAATCTGACTTTTAAAGTCAGTGCCTCCCCAATCAAAAACGTCACCGCACGTCCCAGATCTCAACGCTAGATGGGAGTAAAATCCACACATTGTTCCTTTGAACACATGATATTCATGAGATTAAAGTCACAGACCCCAGCTCTAATAATGTGTTATTCATGAGACTAAGATTACATCCCCCAGCTTTAAGTACCTTTCTCCTGCAGATGCTGGAGCTGTGTAAAATCACCCCCTTCTTGTATATCTCAAACGCGCGCTCGGCCTGCAGTACCGCCCTCCTCCTGCAGGAGCGCATCACACAGTGCATCAACGTGAGCACGAAGCAGCCGTTTCCTGCGGTGATGCTGACACAGCTGCGCGTGAGCGTGCTGGACGAGCCGCAGCAGGACCTATACGCACACCTGGATGTGTGTGCAGACGCCATAGCGGCCGAGGAGCAGCGCGGTGGCAGGACGCTGGTGTTCTGCAAGAATGGGAGGAGCCGCTCTGCAACTGTCTGCACTGCGTACCTGCTGAAGTACCAACAGCTGTCTGTGGAGGGCGCTCTGCAGGTCAGCCAAACTCTGGTCTCTTTCTATGGTCTCTCTATGGTCTCTCCTTGGTGTCTCTCTGGTCTCTTTCCGGTCTCTCTATGGTCTCTCTCTCTGGTCTCTCCCTGGTGTCTCTCTGGTCTCTTTCCGGTCTCTCTCTGGTCTTTCTTTGTTTTTTCTCTGGTCTCAATGTTCTTTGTCTCCACCTACAGATAGTAAGAGCAACACGTCATGTGATCCAACCAAACCCCGGTTTCATGTTACAGTTGCAGACCTACGAGTCAGATCTACGGGAGAGGAGAGAGATGACCTCCTCCAGGAGCATACAGAGTGCAGAGAGCTGACCTGGATCCTGGAGGAGAGCACCTCATCACCCCGTGTAGATGCCACCACCCCATCATCATCAAGGGGTCTCCAGTGGAGAGACTGGACTGTTTTAAATCCCTCGGGGTGCACATCTCACATGACCTGAGCTGGACCCCTCACTTTACCTTTGTGGTGAAGAAAGCACGTCAGCGCCTGTACCTCCTGAGGCGTCTGACGGACCTGAAGCTAAACTTCTACACCTGAACCACTGAGAGTCCTGACGGGGAGCATCACTGTGTAGATGGGAGGCTGCACTCATCAGGATGGACCTCCATCAATTAAAGGACATTCACATCCAAAAATGTCACTGGAGAGCCCAAAAGATCGTACAGGACAGCAGCCACCCTAACGCTTTCTAGAGACTCACGCCACTACCGAGCTGCACTGTCCAGCCCAAAAAAGGAGGCTTGCATATTTTTACTCATGTAGTGACACAGTGATGGGCTTGGTGGGCTCCCTCCTCAGCAGATGTGGAGCGCATTTCTTGCGGCTCGCCCTCACTGTTCTCCTACCGCGGTAAAGTGGGCCGGCTTTCCGGAGTCAGCGGTAAAGAGGTCCGCACATTAAAAGCGGGCGGCCGCTTTCTGCTGTTACTTTATGCAGTTCATCTCCGCGGCTTCTCTTTCCAAAGTTACTGTCAGTAAAGGCACAAACCGGCCACCCGCTTTTAATGTGCGGACCTCTTTACCTTTGACTCCGAAAAGCCGGGCCTCTTTAACGCGCTGTTCTACCGCTGTCCTCCCTCCCTCCGCTGCCCTCTCTCCCTCTCTTCGCACCATCAGCCTGACCCCTGATACAAGTGACTTTTCTCCCCCTCCGGGTTTTTCTGTTGTGGATATTAACCACGTTTCATTTTAAAGCAGGTATTATTTATTTGTAGCCTCCAAACACCTTTAGTTTTAGCAGACAACAGCAGGACACGCTTTGTCGCTGCGCATGATGTGAGCTGTGTTACGTGATGATTTTGATTGACGCTGCAATGACTGGGACAAAATTACTAACGTTATTAAAATATATTATAGTCTCCAAACACAATTTAACAAGTAGTCCTTTTGAATCAAATCAAATGCTAAATAAATATTTAAGGGCTTTATATTTGCTCAAAAAAAAAAATCTTTTTTTTTTGTTTGTGTGCAAATCATCTTGCGACCCCCCCAGGGGTTCCCGCGACCCCCCGGGGGGTCGGGACCCCCACTTTGGGAACCACTGCTCTAGACCAATACTGAGAGGATAAGAAGGAGTTTCTTTCCTGAAGCCATAAGACTATACTAAACTCTAACTCTGTCTCTGTTTCTGTTTTTGTGTGTTCCGATTACAGTACTGAGCCTCTGCTGGAGAATAAGAATTTCACTGCATGTAATGTGTTTGTGACAAACAATAATAAACAAACAATCAAACAAACATAGAGGAGACAGATGACCTCCTCCAGTAGGTCAGCTGTCTCCTCCCCGTTTCTCTAAGCCCCCTAATCGACATCGATGTTTAATGTCAGTGCGGCCCCCAGAGTCTCTGTTAATATAGCATGTTGTTATCATTAAAACCACTACGCCATTTATATTAGGATAAACATTGAAATCTAAAAACAATAAGTATCCATCCATCCATTTTCTACCCTTTAATCCATTTCTGAGTCAGGGGGGTGGCAATCAGAGATGCCACCCAAGTCTCATAGCACCAGCCCCTCACTGACCCTCTGCAGGTGGTGAGTCCACAGGAGGACGGCTGCTCTCTGAGTGTGAGCATAGCCTTGATCTTTCAGTGGGGGCTTTGGGCAAAGTGGGGTTAAGGTGTCTTGCCCAAGGACACAACGACAGCAGTCATCAGTGGGAGTCGGTGGAGAAAGTGTAGAGGTGGGAATTGAACCCTCGACCTTCAGGCCTGAAGGACCAAAGGCTTCGCTGCCTTTGGTCCTCCTTTTGTCCATAGAAAAACATAAAACATTTCAAGTATTAGTATTATTTGGTCAACGTTCCTACCTAAATAAACTTTTCACAAATTCTACATTCTTGGTTATTCTGATTTTGTTTTTCTACCAGAACAAACAGTTACTTTCTCTACATTTAATGTTAAGGAGAAGATCCATTTGCTCCTATGTTTATATATTTTGCACAAACACGTGATAAATACACCTCTTACGCCTCACCCAGACTGGCCCTCGTGCGACCCCTTGCTGAGATTTTGACCCGTGCTTTAGATGATCGTGAGATGTCTGTAACAAACACTTCCCAAGAGCTGTTTCATTTCCACTGGACTTTATTTATTCCAGAAGAAGTCACACATTTCTACATTTCTGTTAAACTCTCAGGCTTATTTCCATATAAGTACTAAACAGGCCTTTTCACAGCCTGAACATTGTTGAAAATGCTAGAAATTGTACTCAAATTGTAAGTTAGTCTTTGGGGATTCTGTGGATGTGAACATTTTCATGTCTACAATAGTTTGCAAGAGAAGAGTACATTAGGCTACATTATCCAAAAATGTTGGTTCGCCTAAAAAAAACACTTAAAAATTGTGTATATATGACATAATTACTTGTAAAGAAGCAAATAAAAAGAATCAAATGCAACTTCAACCTTTTACTGACACCTCGGGGCAAAGGTTATGTTTGTATACCAAAAAAATAACAATTTATGCAGGTTTTGATGTGAAAAATCCAGGCAGGAATGCATCTGGCACAGTTTGGCACAAAAAAAGTAAAATGTGAAATATCTCCATGAAATTGAAAAATGTAGATGCTGTTACATATTGGGTCATAAAAATGCATTTTTTTTCATAAAAAAATACAAATGTTTTATAAAAACCCACTTCGAGCATCTCCGTGCGTGAATACTTTTTCGCAGGGTGACAACTCCTTTTACGCACATTTTTGTCTAAATCTATCCTGGACCAATCACGTACTTCTTGGCATCGTTGGAAAGCTAATCCTGCCTAGAAACAGGAAATGCTTCAACGTGATCGGACAGAAACACCCTGCTACTTCCTGGAGGCGTTTACCCTCGAGGGGCAGAGACTGTCTTGGGGAGTTTGGGTTTCTCTTCATGTGTTTATGCTGCTATAAATCTGATTGATCTGAAATCGAAGTGTATGAGTTTCTGCTGAACATTTTGGTGGGTTTTTTGTGTAGCTAGGTGCCATGTTGATCTATCAGTGTGTTTGTGTGTCAAAGTCGGTGTGCCCCCACCGGCAAGCTTTAAGGGGTTAAAGCTGGGGTATGTAACTTTAGTCTCATAAATACATATACATATGTTTAATGGTCCCTGCTTTTTAAATATCATTGCAGTGTTATGTGGCCTTCATCCACATTCCCTCAAGCTTTAGTTAGAGAGCGATCTTTCTCTTTCATTCTCGAGAGTCAGCAAAACAACCAATTCCAATTTGTGAGGTGGCACCAATTTGTGATCAAAAAAGCCCGCCTCCAGGAGGTGAAGGACGGGGAGAAACCGAAAAAGTGAATCGGTGCATGCAGCCTCTCTCCAAGTCCAGGGTCTGGTCCATAGACCATACTAAATATTAGTATGGTCCCAAAGTCTACCACCCATAGACTGTGCTTTTTGTGTTAGCATCATGTAGCATCAATGTGTTTTTGGATTGTAACAGGATGTAAATCTGTGACGACAGTATTGGACCCAAAGGCGAATGAGGGTCTCCTTAATTGATGATCTGCCTCTGAAATCCACAACAAATCTGTTTTTCTGCGAGAGACACCTGATCTGCAAACATGGCCGTACACTACTGTTAACTAAATAATTAGGGTCTGATTCTGGATTGAGGACTCTTTGGCGGATCACCATTGATGAAAACAGTATATTCTCAGGTCTGAAATGACTCTGAAAAGACAAAAGCTGAACAGTTACACTTTTGGGCTGTGTGTTTACAAAGTTAGCGTGAGGCTAACAGGGGGAGGAGCACATATTTCAATTGAAGTGAAGAAATGGCTATATTTTCAAGTTTAGAAAGTTGCATGGTGTATTACTCACATTATTTTCACACCTGTGCTTAGGATGGACAGTGAAAAATGAAGAAGAGCAAAATATGGGAGCTTTAAAGCTGGGATATGTTTTTTTGGCCATCTGCGTCAGTGATTGGAAATGGAGTTGACTCTAATGAGCTGCATTTGACCCAGACCCTATGAGACAACAGCAGCAATGTGTTTAGGAGCACAGGGAAAAGCTTGAATTATAAATGTATGTGTTTGGACAGATACAGGGGACTCACTGTCCGTGTGTGTAGTGTTCTGAGTCTGTCCTATCCACGGGGTGACTCTTTGGGATTAGAGATGATTGGCTGAGTGTGGGTGATTCTCTCGGCCACTTTTATGATCTATAAAAGTGGATTTTAAGGCCAAAAATGTGAAAAATAGACCAAGACCCAGTCCCAGAACTCAAAATATATATACATCCTGGCTCTGATACGCTATTTTAGAGCCTGGATCTAGAGACTTGAGGTCTCTTGTTGTGGTCCGAAATGTATGTAGCGTGGCTTTAAAGTTACTACCCCAGCCCTAATTATGTGTTTTCCCTTAAATAAATTAATTTAAAGGATTTAGTGCAAAAATGCTAAATTGTCTTTATATGTTTATCTTGAACAATTCCCAAAGTAAATTCCCAAAGGTTTATTCTAGTATGTCTCAAGGCCCCCAGTTTGGGAAGCGTTGCATGAGGATAGATGTGATGATCCTGTTGTCAGGGCGTGGCGTTCGGCCTGTGCTGTGTGCGCTCCCACTGCTCTTTGACCTCTGAGATCCAGCTCATATAGTTGGACACTTTGGTGTAAATCCCCAGCTTGTCCTCGCGCCCGCAGCCCTCCTCGCCCCAGGACACCAGTCCCACCAGGAACCATGTGTCCCGGTACCGCGTGACCATGGGCCCGCCGCTGTCGCCCTCGCAGGCGTCGTACGGCTTGCCCAACACGCCTGCGCACAGCACGTTCTCCGACACGTTGTTGGTCATGAGGGGCGCGCACACAGAGCGCTCCACCAGCGGGATCTTGATGACGTTCAGTGTGGAGCTGTAGCGAGCGCTGTCCACGTCCTCTTTGCCCCAGCCTGACACCACTGTCACGGTGCCGTTCTGGTGCAGCACGCGGCGGGCCGTATCAGCACGCGGCAGACACACGGGCAGGATGTAGGGGGACAGGGGGGCGGGGCTCTCCAGCCGCAAGAGAGCGATGTCGTGGTCCATGGTGCGGCTGTTGTACTGTGGGTGTCTGAAGGAGCGCACCACGCGCAGCAACACCTCAGTGTACTCGTCACGCAGCCGATCGTAGTCTCCTACACACACACACACACACACACACACACACACACACACACACACACACACACACACACACACACACACACACACACACACACACACACACACACACACACACACACACACACACAGTCAGAGAGCTCATGTAGAAGTCAAACACCAGCTGCTGCACCACCTGTGCACAGCCTGGGACCATACTACCAGGATCTACAGCCTCTCAAAATCTCACTCTCAGAGGGAACAATGGCAGACCTTGATGAAAGTTACAAGTATCTTGGTAAACTACAAGCAAATGGCAACCTCGAACAGGCAACGAAGAATGTGGCAACTGTCAAATACCTCCTTAGAGTGAGGCAATCAACTACTACACCTTTGTAACAGGGTACTTGTATCACTACACTGCCACTTTGAGCTTAGGTGTGGTTTTCTTGGTTTGTGTTTTTTCTTTGTTTGGTGTGGGCCATGTTTTTTAATTAGTTGGCAGCTGTGGTGGGCGGTACTTCCTGCTTTAAAAGCTCAGTGCACCTTTTCCTCTCCCTTACACTCTCCCTCTGCTTGGTGTGTAACAGGTCAGTCCTGTCACAAACATTCCTTGTTAATTTAGCAGACTTTTCACCTTATGTTTATTATATTCGCTTACACTCTCCCTCTGCTTGGTGTGAACAGAGCTCGGGTCCTCCAGGCGGTCTGAAGGCCAGCGGTTCTGCGCAGAATCTGTGGCCTGCTGGGGACAAAGCCACACCAGCACGGCCAACCCAAACCGCTTGCACCCTTAAGTTTTAGCTCCAGCCTCTCCCCTCTGATTTTTACCCGAATAGTTTTTAATTATACTTTTTAAAGACACTCTTTTGTAAATAAATCATTTTAAATGTTTAACTGTCGTTGTCTCCTTGTACCCTGGTGATCAGAACCCAAAGATTGACGGTGTTACACCTTGCCAGTGATCAGATACCATGAAGGAATCAGGTGGCCAAAGGAATAGATTCAGACAACAGACAAAACTCGAAAGGTCCTCACCATGCATGGCAGCTTCCATCACAAAGACTGTACATAAGCCGTACAGAAGGAGGCTAAGGACTGGTGAGTGTGAAAGCCACTGTCCAGCACAAAACATCCAAACTCCATAACTACATCATGGAGAAGGCTCAAACGAATGACATACTCAGAAAATGTCTCAGACAATGCGAGATGAGGAGGTGCTGGAGGAGAGCCCATCATGGGAGGACAAGCCCTACATGGCATGTACCCCCGGAACATAGCAGAAGTGGCTGATCTCAAGAAGTTCTACCAAAGGGCTGGTTTACAGGACTGCACAGAGGCACTCATCATGACTGCACAGGAGCAGCCCTGAAGCTGGAGAGGCCTTGAGGGTAAAGGTGACAGTAGTGCCCGTGGTGATCGGTGCACTCGGGGCAGTGACCCCAAGGCTGGCGGAGTGGTTACAGCTGATCCCTGGAACTACCTCGGAAATCTCGATCCAGAAATCTGCAGTGCTAGGAACAGCAAAGATATTGCGCAGAACCCTCGGGCTCCCTTGTGACGGTGCTGAGAGAGGGAGAACCGCCCGCGGAGGGTGAACGTAGCAACTTAAAAAATATATTAATGTTCCTGTTGTGTGTCTCACCCAGTCGGACCCGGAAGCGAACGATGCTCTGCAGACAGTGTGCAGCTGTCAGGACCCAGCTGCGGTCGATCAGGACCCCCCCACAGTGCAGCCCACCACGGGCGTTCAGCACCATCACCTGAGGGCCATACCACACTTATCATCAGCATGTACAGTTTGTCTCTGTGTGTCTCCCTCTCTCTTTGTCTCTCTATGTGTATGTGTGTCTCTCTCTCTGTGTTCTTTCCCTCTGTGTGTGTCTCACCTGCCAGGGGCTCTCTCCCTTCTTGCCGACTTCTCCCCCCACTACCCAGGGCTGCAGACCCTCCACCGGCTCAGAGTAAGAGGAGCGGCTGATGAGCAGCTGTCCACACGAGGACTGACCTGTGTGGGAGAGGCAGTCAGCCCTCTGCTTGGTCCTGGTCCTAGACTTGGTCTTGGTCCTAGTCTAGTTTTCATCTAATTGTCATGGTTTTCATAGTGTCATAGTTCAATTTTGTCAGTCAAAACAGTGAAAAAATAGGACCACCCTCAAATAGTGACTCTTACAGGTTTTCTTATAAGTCGAAGGCATCATCTTGTGGTCTGATATACAGTGTATATGTCAGGATGTGAGTGCAGGGTAGATGCAGTTTTAGATCATTGCATGTTTTGTTTACATTTTCTTTTGCATGTTGCATGTGTTTAGTGCATGTTGTGTTTTTATGAACATGTGAGTGCACCCCTGCACAAATGGACTGCTCCGCATTTTTAACCAATCAGAAACTTTCCCCAGTGGTGTGGTGCGACGTAATGATTGTTAAGAGGCAGGGCCAGGAAGCAGAGACAGGGTCACCGGTGCGCGTGTGGACCGTGGACGCTGGATTAGACTGACACCAGACCCCCCAGCACCAGCGGGGATCAAAAGGTTGACCGAGCGCTGTGCAGAGGAGCCTTGCAGTGGGGCCGTGCAGTGGGGCCGTGCAGTGGGGCCGTACAGTGGAGCCGTGCAGTGGAGCCGTTCAGTGGAGCCGTGCAGTGGGGCCGTGCAGTGGGGCCGTGCAGTGGGGCCGTGCAGTGGAGCCGTGCAGTGGAGCCGGCTGATACTAGTGATGGCAATATGAAGCCCCATGAAGCCTTGAGGGATCGCAGCCTATTACTCGGCCCATAAGTCGAAGGCTCGAGGTGAATCATGCTCCACTACGCCATCATGTAGACAAAGAAATACATAACACTCTTAAGTGCTTACAATGAATGGTGAGATCTAATGTTAAAATGTATATTTACAATCTATGGTCTAACGTGTTGTGTTTGAAATGATGCTTCATGAACTATGAACTATTTGAGTCTTTCAGTCAATTGTGTTGATACAACAAACACATCCAAAGTAATACAGTTCTACAGAAAGTGATTAATGGAGGAAAAACTACCAAGAGGTGGATTAATTAAACACAACAAACCATTTATTCCCAATAAATAAATACATTTACTTTGCAACACAAAATGTATTATGGGTAGACCAGGATTCGAACGCTATATCTTCTACTTCGGAGTCCGTCATATACCGACTGCGCCACCGCTGTTGTGAAATGTATTATCCAGCGTAATATTACTAATAACTTGAAGCCTTGATATATGAGGATTTACTAAAGTGAAACGTTTTTAATTGTATTTCATATGAAGTAGTTTCTCTATACTTAGTACAGGACTGCTCCACATCACGCACACACACGTACGCACACAGAGGCAGACGGGGACAGCCAATACAGTCTATGGTACAGCCGCGGATCACAAAGCACCTGTCAAAGCAATGCACTCTCCGAACGATATGAAGCACTATATGAACCGTCACGTGGTGCGGTCGCTACGCGAGGCTTCGAACGTCACCACATACGTCACCAACACACGCCTCGAACCACGCTTAAAAAAATACGCCCCTTTTTTACTCGGTACACGCTTCGAAGACCTGGCACGCTCAGCACATCACTAGCTGATACGCCTGAAAAACAGCTAAGTGAAGGGACGTCTGCACGCGGGCCTCTGCATCGCAGAGCTTGCTGATTTTAACTTAATTGTGCATACACCAATTTTAGCCCTCTCCCCGCAGCTCCCTGGACTGGTGGAGGTGACGGGAATTTTAGCATGGCTATCGGCATCGGACCTTTCCTTTTTTTAGATACATTTTATAACGCACTTTTATCTGTTATCTTTTTCTTTCTTTCAACTTGTACAAAATAAAACTGTTCATTTTTTCCTATTTTGTGAGTTGTGTTGTATGGCCCGGGCTTGATTTTATACAGTTGCTATTAAACTGTGACATATACAGTATGTGTATAGATATATATATATATATATATATATATATATATATATATATATATGATCATTCACGATCTCACGATACATGGCCCCATTCATTCTTTCCTTTACATTGATCAGTCGTCCTGGTCCCTTTGCAGAAAAACACCCGAAAGCATAATGTTTCCACCCCCATGCTTCACAGTAGGTGTTTTGTTCTTTGGATGCAGTTCAGCATTCTTTCTCCTCCAAACACAAAGAGTTGAGTTTTTAACAAACAGTTCTATTTTGGTTTCATCTGATCCTCTGCTGTATCATCCATGTGCTCTCAGCAAACTTCAGAAGGGCCTTGACATGTACTGGCTTCAGCAGGGGACACGTGTTACTGATGGTATCCTTTGTTACTTTGCCTTTTCACTTGTACATGTATGTGTATGTATTTTCCATCCATCCATCCATTTTCTTCCCCTTAATCCATTTCTGGGTCGGGGGGTGACAGTCAGAGCTGCACCCAGTGCACTTAGCACTAGCCCCTCCATGTATGTATTTTATACTGTTTTATTTAATTTTTTTATCTTTCGTGCCGGTGAAGCACTTTGGGCAGCTGGTGTTGTTGTAAATGTGCTATACAAATAAAGTTGACATTGACAAAGACTTTGGTCCCAGCTCTCTACAGGTCCTTCACTAGGTGCCCCGAGATTATCAGTGGTCTTGTATGTCTTCCATTTTCTTATAATTCAGTCTTCCCAGGCTGGTGCAGGTCTACAATTTTGTTTCTGGTGTCCCTTAACAGCTCTTTGGTCTTAGCCATAGTGGAGTTTGGAGTGTGAAGAAGGAGTTACAGGTCTGTGAGAGACGCACCTCTTGCTTGTTTGTAGGTGTATTACTATCCTACATAATTTGAAAATATTTTTTTTACAATTCCAAAATCCAAAAAAAAAAAAAAAAAAAGCTGATTTTCTGGATTTTTTTCTCAATCTGTCTTTCATAGTTTAGGTATACCTATGATGAAAACTAAAGGCCTCCCTCATTGTTTTGTGGGAGAACTTGCACAATTTTATGAATTTCAGCCATATCAGGACGGACCAATCAGATACAGCAGAATTGGCCTTCTCTGCATGAAGCCTAACACTATGGTGATGTCACACTCGTTCTGTCCACTATGGTTGTACTGCAGTCCTCCAGCAGGGGCGCACTGACCTGTGGGCACACACTTGCGGTGGTCGGCCTCCAGTTTGTATCCTTCCACACAGCTGCAGACGCGGCGCACCTCTTCCTCGTTCTCATCACAGTTGTGGTCACAGCCGCCATTGTCTACGGAACAGTTTCTGTAGATCTGAGCTGGACACAAGAACACACTGTTATCCAAAACAAGACCAGAGAGAGAGTCCGCAGAGAGAGACCAGAGAGAAGAACCAGGGAGAGAGACCAGAGAGAAACCAGGGAGAGACCAAAGATAGATCAAAGAGAGACTAGAGGGAGACCATGTACACTGAAAAAAAGTAAACCCATCAAAACTCACGCTGGTCGCAGTAGTGTCCCTCAAAGCCTGGGTCACAGCGGCAGGCGTAGGCTTGGAACAGGTCCACACAGGCACCATGGACGCACTGGTTGGAGCGGCACTGGTTTCCATCTACTCACCACATTATTGTGACTCATGTGTTTAATGTACAGTGGGTGTAGTGTACAGTGCAGGGGTTATGTGTTCTATAAAATAACCCACAATATGTGCAATTCTTGGAGTAGCAACTAAAATGTTTTCATTTGCTGTAAAACCCCATACCATATAAAATACTGTACACTTTTCAATCCACCTGAATTCAGTAGTGCTGGGGAGAAACCAGGAAGAGATTTCAGAGAGAGAGAGAGACCAGATTGAGGCCATAGTGAGACCAGAGAGAGACACCAGAGTGAGGCCAAAGCGAGACCAGAAAGAGACCAGAATGAGACCAGAGAGTGAAATGAGAGAGTGACCAGAGAGGCCTGAGGGAGAACAGAGAGAGCCACAAAAGTTTTCTTCTGACTTTATATTTAGGTACTGTAACTGTCATGTTATCTAGTATCCCTACATTGCTCTCTCTACACCTTTGTGATGATGTAATGCACATGGTTACCTGTGTAGACCGTCCAGAACTCCAGCTGAGGACAGAGCACAGTCAGTTTTCATCACCGACATCAGAAACATGTGGGGAGCAGGTTCTTACTGTAGTTTCTCTGGTCAGGAAGATCTCGCGGGCCTCCTCAAAGTCACACCTCTCCTCTACACACTCCCGCTCCAGGTTAGCGGGCTTCAGCTCCTCCAAGAAGGTGTTGGCCCTTCGAGTCCTCAGCAGGGAGTGGGCAGAGCGGACGTCCTGGAAGACTGCGGAGACCAGGACAACAGACGCACTCAGGGTATGAGAGGGATATGGTGGCACATAGTGGACCAGTCCTGTGTGAGACTGAAACCACCAAACATAGTTGAATGAGCACCGGAGCACTGACTTCTGCTGGTTCCTACACAGCAACCCTCCTCCTCCCCATCACCTCCTCATTTCAGACCAGCTCTTTCACTCTTCTTCTCGCTCCCAGCCGGGGTCTTAGCCCCAAATTATATTCACATTTCTCTTCAGCAGCAATAAATGTAATCTTTAAACCTTGTCTGTAGAGTCGTATGTACTGATTCATGTGGTGGCAGTTAATTGCAACAAATATACAAATCCACTAAACCCCTGTTTTCTCTGTTCCAGTCCCTCCAGAGTGAACAGCACTCACCTGATGAAGTTTGCACAGAGCAGCACAGCAGGGCGCACAGCAGGGGGCACAGCAGGGGGCACAGCAGGGGGCGGGCCATCACGGCTCTGCAACACAAACACAAAGGGGTCAGAGGCCCCAGTAAACGTGCACTATAATAGGTTATTTTTGTGGTTAGGGGGAAAACAATTTAGATGTTAACAAGGTGACACATCTGACTCGTGTTTTATAGGGACCAAAAGAGAAAATTTCAGCACTAGAAAACTTGACTCTTTCTATCGTTTATTTCTGTCATTAATTTTTATGAAATTAGCTTTCACTTTTCAAAAGTCAGGAGTTCTACTTGACCTTTTAAAAGTAAAAGTCAGTGGAATATTCTCCACCAGAGAATATTAAGAGCTCTGCTCTGTCTGGTGTACACTGGGTTATGAGTCTTGCACAGTTTTTCCAATGTGGTTTTACCAAAAATGGCAAATCAAATAGAATCTTGAACTTGTTTTGTCAATCTTCTCATGGACGACACCACCCTCATTGGACTCATCTCCAACAACGATGAGTCCGCCTACAGGAGGGAGGTGGACCGGCTGGTGTCCTGGTGCAGTGGTGACAACCTGGAGCTGAACGCCCAGAAGACAGTGGAGATGATTGTGGACTTCAGGAAGAGCACTGTCCCCCCCCCCCCCCCCGCCCCACCCTCCGTGATGGACTCCCCCATCACCTCTGTGGAGACCTATTGTTTCCTGGGCACCACCATCACCCAGGACCTCAAGTGGGAGCCGACCATCAGCTCCCTCATCAAGAAGGCCCAGCAGAGGATGTACTTCCTGCGGCAGCTCAGGAAAGCCAAGCTGCCTGCACAGATGTTGGTGCAGTTCTACACGGCCATCATCGAGTCCATCCTCACCTCCTCCATCACCGTGTGGTTCGCTGGAGCCACAGTCAGGGACAAACAGAGACTACAGCGCATTGTGCGCTCTGCAGAGGGTTAGGGTTAGGGTTAGGAGCTGGAGGCCGGGCTGGTCGTATCACAGCCGACCCCTCTCACCCTGCACATGGACTATTCCAACCACTCCCCTCAGGCAGGAGGCTACGTTCCATCAGGACTAGAACCTCCCGCCACAAGAACAGTTTCTTCCCCTCTGCTGTTGGACTCTTGAACACTTTTTAACCTTAATTTAAATGTATTCCTTAGTGTTTTTTATTCTTTATTTTTTATTATCTCTTTCTGACTGTTGCACTGAGCCAAAGCAATTTCCAAGTCTGTGACTTCCTGTTACTTACGTGGCAATAAAAATGATTCTTATTCTGATTCTGATTCATGGACACACACACACACATACACACACACTGCACTGAGGCCTGAAGAGTGTGAAACCCAGATCAGAATTGGAGCTGGAGGCAGAACAAAGGAAGGACTCAGATAATAACTCTCACTCATCACTCTGCATCAGGAGGAATTGAAAGTCTTCTTTATATAGCGCAATTCACAAACAGAGCTCACACAATGTTTTGGTTCACACAGAGTTAACAGAAGCAAGACAGTCACAACTATTGTACATGTTTTTAGTGGTAGGGGAAACCAGAGCACAAGAAGGAAATCTACACAGGCCACAGGGAGAACACAAGCGCTACGGTGTGAGATAACATGAAGTTGTGTTTAGCTCCATTCACGCTAATATCAGGAACTTCTGGTATCATGTAGCTCCGCCCCTTCTGTCTAGACGCTTCTGTCTCAGTCGGGAGTAATGGACTGACCTTAGACTGTAAATATTAACGAGCAAAGAGCCAACTTTTGGTCCAGGCTTTAAAGCTGTTTTCAAGAGTTAAAAAGGCGTCATAAGAATTCATAGGATAATTCTGTTTCCGGGTACACCACCACAGGCAAGGGGTCAGATTACAAGCATGTCAGTGCACATACTCACAGACCCTTTTGAGCCGAGACCTGCCCACACTGGTATTGTAAAACAGTACCAGCCTTTATGCAGAGGAGGCAGATATGAGAAGCTAGCTGCAGCCAATTTCACTGAATAATACTGATGCATTATTATTATTATCAATCCTTATGTGGCTCATATCTGGATCTATTATAAACACGAGGATCACAGATAGCCTCCTGCCTCTGTCTCTGTGCCACTTGTCCGAGTCGTGCCCGAGTCGTGTGCTGGACCTGGGTCTATAAACAGTGTGTCTGGCATAAGGCCATGTTTGATGTGGACCTGTACCAAAGTCCAAGCTGAACTTAAAACTTTATCTTTTTAGAAATTTAGAAAATGCTGAACTTAATTGTTGACAAGCCTCGACACATCTCCATGATAACAAATTAGTAGTAATAACAATTTTATTTCAAACGTTATACAAAATGAAACCACATCAAATAAAGTTACACACTTAGAAACGATAAAACAAGACACAAAATTAACAGAAATAAACTGAAAAAGAGGCTGGAGGAAGCAAACGCTTTTTTGGCTCCGATCCAACTCAACACACGCACACATGGCCAAACCACACACACAAGACACAAGCTCAACAGACACACGCACAAGACACAGGCCTGAACACTCTCTGACCACACACCTCTCCTCGTTTTTAAATTCCTTGTCTTTGTCCTCCCCGGGACCTTGACGTTTTCTGGTACCTCACTCACAAGCCCGAAACCTAACCCCACGCTGGTGTCAGAGGTGTGTGTGTGTGTGTGTGTGTGTGTGTGGGTGGGTGTGTGTGTGTGTGGGTGGGTGTGAGTATTCCCACCATAGTCTATGAAAGCAACACAACCACGCAGGTTATCCACGGTGTTGTCTGAGTATTGATCAGAGAGCCCAGCGGGTCCCTGTGTGTTCCCTTGCACTTTGAACCTGCCCCAGTTTGTGTGGACCAGGCTTCAACACTTCCCACTGGAACTGTCCCTTCTGGTCTCTCTCTGGTCCCTCTCTTCTCTCTCTCTCTGGTCTCCCTCTAGTCTCTCTCTTCTCTCTGGTCTCTCTTAGGTCTCTCTCGTCTCTCTCACTGTTCTCTATGGACTCTGTCTGTTCTCTTTCTGGTCTCTCTCTTTTATCTCTTTGGTCTCTCTCTTGTCTCTCTCTGTCATCTCTTTGGTCTCTCTCTGGTCTCTCTTTGGCCTCTGGAGTCTCTCGTGTGGTTGTACTCACTCTGGAAGACCAAGGAACCCAGGTTTTTCTGCTCCGCTGTGGTCCTGCTCGACAAATGACTGAGCGTCTGTGTTTGTTCAGAGTCCAAAAGTGTCCACAAAACATAACCACGTGATAGAGCTTTGGTCTGAGAGCGGAGGAGGCTGTGTTTAGGTCAACATCCTCAATAAGGAAGTGCTCATTCTGAAGTTTGGCTCAACTCTCTCTGGCTCCTATTGACTTACATGTAAAAGTAAACTCTTATTGCTCTCTGTGATTCTGGTATTCATATTGAGATATTGTCTTTGTAAATCCAGATTCAGTATGAGCCATTAAAGGTGTGACCAATTAGAGGTGAGGGAAACTCCAGTTGGCCTTGGTCACACGTCTGCCCCTGTTATAGTGCGAAGCTAACAGCATGGTAATAATGCTCTTATAAGGACATTTTCCACAGCTAGCTTATGTTCAAATCAGCTTCTTCTGCATTAAAAGCAGTGGGTCACATAGCTCGTTGGGGGATTGTGTGTGTTTGGGTAGGTCTGTGTGTGTGTGTGTGTGTGTGTGTGTGTGTGTGTGTGTGTGTGTGTGTGCTAGGGGATTTTTGCTCTTTACTCTCAAATGTGAGTAAATCTCAGGGGAACCCATGATGAGAGAGAGATCTGCTCCCACAGACGGGCTATAGATCCAGGACTGATGCTGTAGATCCAGGACTGAGGCTGAAGATCCAGGACTGAGGCTGAAGATCCAGGACTGATGATGAAGATCCAGGACTGATGCTGTAGAGCCAGGACTGAGGCTGTAGATCCAGGACTGAGGCTGTAGATCCAGGACTGAGGCTGTAGATCCAGGACTGAGGCTGTAGATCCAGGACTGAGGCTGAAGATCCAGGACTGATGCTGTAGAGCCAGGACTGAGGCTGTAGATCCAGGACTGAGGCTGTAGATCCAGGACTGAGGCTTAGATCCAGGACTGAGGCTGAAGATCCAGGACTGAGGCTGTAGACCCAGGACTGAGGCTGAAGATCCAGGACTGAAGAAGCTTCATTCATGGACATTGGTCTCTCCCTATGGACCAGTACATTATGTGTTTTAAATGTTTTGTCTTAACTGTTGATTTTCTGATCTGTGTTGGCAATTTCAACCGTTTTGTTAAGTCTTCTGAGATGACTATTCTTGTGATTTAGGACTATACAAGAATAAATTATATTGTATTATAACAGTATTCCTAGGCGGGTGCAGCCCACGAGTTTGGGTTGTGGGAGACCGGGTTCAGAGGGCCCATCATCACATCTATTATAGGTCTGACTGTTATGAGTGAAGCATCACGCCTCTGTTGTCACTGTGTGGAGAGAATACAATAAAATGACAGAATGAACCAAATAAAGATTGCTTCATGTGATGAGTTTAGAAACGTCGTGGGCAGCAGTGTGGAGTTTGCATGTTCTGAATGTCTGAATGTAATGATAGAGTGAATATACAGAGTTGTTTGGAGGCTTTGATGCTCAGGTTAGTTCTGCGTCTCGTTTCCGTGATCATCCTGTAAAGAGATTGGAAATGTATCTGAACTCTGAACATTGTACAGTAAAGTGCTTTGGGTGACCTTGGTCTGTAACATGCGCTGTATAAATGAACGTGACTTACGTACCTTCAGTGTCAGTGTTCCTGAGCGGAGGTGCAGGTGCTGCAGGTGACACCGGAGACGCTCCTCTTTATGGCACGTCTCCAGCTTTGACTCAGACAAAAGTGCAAACAGTAACATGGCACAAAGGCCCAACGCAGAGCGGCACAAAAGCATTGGGCTATGAATGGTTTAACCTTAATACGTGTCCTAGTTTCCAGTGGATCAGTCTTTCTCTGATCTCTCTGGTGTCTCTCTCTAGTCTCCCTATGGTCTCTCTCTTGTCTTTCTCTTGTCTCTCTCTAGTCTCTCTCTGGTCTCTCTCTTATCTTTATCTGGTCTCTCTCTAGTCTCTCTCTGGTCTCTCTCTAGTCTCTCTAGTCTCTCTCTAGTCTCTCTCTGGTCTCTCTCTAGTCTCTCTCTAGTCTCTCTCTTGTCTTTCTCTGGTCTCTCTCTAGTCTCTCTCTGGTCTCTCTCTGGTCTCTCTCTTGTCTTTCTCTGGTCTCTCTCTAGTCTCTCGCTGGTCTCTCTCTTGTCTTTATTTGGTCTCTCTCTAGTTTCTCTCTGGTCTCTCTCTTGTCTTTCTCTGGTCTCTTTCTAGTCTCTCTAGTCTCTCTCTAGTCTCTCTCTGGTCTCTCTCTAGTCTCTCTCTAGTCTCTCTCTAGTCTCTCTCTAGTCTCTCTCTTGTCTTTCTCTTGTCTTTCTCTGGTCTCTCTCTGGTCTCTCTAGTCTCTCTCTCTGGTCTCTCTCTAGTCTCTCTCTAGTCTCTCTCTGGTCTCTCTCTGGTCTCTCTTTAGTCTCTCTCTAGTCTCTCTCTGGTCTCTCTCTGGTCTCTCTCTAGTCTCTCTCTCTGGTCTCTCTCTAGTCTCTCTCTAGTCTCTCTCTGGTCTCTCTCTGGTCTCTCTTTAGTCTCTCTCTAGTCTCTGTCTAATCTCTCTCTGGTCTTTCTCTGGTCTCTCTCTGGTCTCTCTCTGGTCTCTCTCTAGTCTCTCTCTGGTCTTTCTCTGGTCTCTCTCTGGTCTCTCTCTGGTCTTTCTCTGGTCTCTCTCTTGTCTCTCTCTGGTCTCTCTCTGGTCTCTCTCTGGTCTCTCTTTAGTCTCTCTCTAGTCTCTCTCTAATCTCTCTCTAATCTCTCTCTAATCTCTCTCTGGTCTTTCTCTGGTCTCTCTCTGGTCTCTCTCTGGTCTCTCTCTAGTCTCTCTCTAGTCTCTCTCTAATCTCTCTCTGGTCTTTCTCTGGTCTCTCTCTGGTCTTTCTCTGGTCTCTGTCTTGTCTCTCTCTGGTCTCTCTCTGGTCTCTCTCTGGTCTTTCTCTGGTCTCTGTCTTGTCTCTCTCTGGTCTCTCTCTGGTCTCTCTCTTGTCTCTCTCTTGTCTCTCTCTAGTCTCTCTCTGGTCTCTCTCTGGTCTCTCTCTGGTCTCTCTTTGGTAGTCTCTCACTCGTCTCTCTTTACTGCCTCAGTCCTGGATCTACAACCTGTTCTCTTTTTCTCTGGTCTCTCTATTTAGTCCCTCCCTCAATTTTGTCCCTCTAGTCTCTTTCTCCAATCTCCATCTGGTCTCTCTGTGATCCCTCCTTGGTCTCACTCTCGTCTCTCTGTGATCCCTCTTCTGGTCTTTCCGTGATCTCTCTTTGGGCTCGCTCTGGTCTCTCTCTGTCTCTTCAAGCTCCATACAGTGTGACATGTTTATAGTCTCTATAGTCTCCGGTTGTAAAGCAGTTAGTAACGATTATCTGAACTATTTTGGATCCAACACTATTTTAAGAACACGACAATGAGTTATATGACCCAAACAGCTCAGTTTATGCCCTGGAGCTACAGCTGCCACGGCACGCACACAGTACCAGGAAACGGCTTTAAAGTAGGCCTGCACAGGGGAAAGACAGGAGAGGACAGGTATAACACTAGGAGAAAGACAGGAGAGGACCGGCATAACACTAGGAGAAAGACAAGAGAAGACCGGTATAACACTAGGAGAAAGACAAGAGAGGACCGGCATAACACTAGGAGAAAGACAAGAGAGGACCGGCATAACACTAGGAGAAAGACAAGAGAGGACCGGCATAACACTAGGAGAAAGACAGGAGAGGACCGGCATAACACTAGGAGAAAGACAGCAGAGGACCGGCATAACACTAGGAGAAAGACAGGAGAGGACCGGCATAACACTAGGAGAAAGACAAGAGAAGACCGGCATAACACTAGGAGAAATACAGGAGAGGACAGGCATAACACTAGGAGAAAGACAGGAGAGGACCGGCATAACACTAGGAGAAAGACAGGAGAGGACCGGCATAACACTAAGGAGAAAGACAGGAGAGGACCGGCATAACACTAGGAGAAAGACAGGAGAGGACCGGCATAACACTAGGAGAAAGACAGGAGAGGACCGGCATAACACTAGGAGAAAGACAGGAGAGGACCGGCATAACACTAGGAGAAAGACAAGAGAAGACCGGCATAACACTAGGAGAAAGACAGGAGAGGACAGGCATAACACTAGGAGAAAGACAAGAGAAGACCGGCATAACACTAGGAGAAAAACAAGAGAAGACCGGCATAACACTAGGAGAAATACAGGAGAGGACAGGCATAACACTAGGAGAAAGACAGGAGAGGACCGGCATAACACTAGGAGAAAGACAGGAGAGGACCGGCATAACACTAGGAGAAAGACAGGAGAGGACCGGTACAACAACACTAGGAGAAAGACAGGAGAGGACCGGCATAACACTAGGAGAAAGACAAGAGAGGACCGGCATAACACTAGGAGAAAGACAAGAGAGGACCGGCAAAACACTGGAGAAAGACAGCAGAGGACCAGCATAACACTGGAGAAAGACAGGAGAGGACCGGTACAACACTAGGAGAGAGACAGCAGAGGACCAGCATAACACTGGAGAAAGACAAGAGAGGACCGGTACAACACTAGGAGAAAGACAGGAGAGGACCGGCATAACACTAGGAGAAAGACAAGAGAGGACCGGCATAACACTAGGAGAAAGACAAGAGAGGACCGGCATAACACTAGGAGAAAGACAAGAGAGGACCGGCATAACACTAGTTACAACTGAGTCAATGTCGCCCGTGATCCTGGTGTTTATATTGTGATATTGTCTTTGTAGCGAGCTCAAAACCACACATTTCTAATCCCGAAATGATGAATTGAGAAGTTTACTTTTATATGTAAGTCAATAGGAGCCAGAGAGTTCTGGTGTTATTGAAACTGTTTTAGTTGGATCTATTTCACAGTGTCAATTGTTTACTGTTTTGTTTGTATTATTTCTGTACTTGTCTTGTGCACACTGGGGACATTTGCAAATGTTTTCCAATGTGGTTTTAGAGCAATTGGCAAATACATCAATCTGAATCTGACTCTGAGAGTTCAAGCCAAAACTTGCTATCGAGTTAGCATTGTGTGAGCAGGTTAGCATTGTCCGTTCGTATACATTCCGTGGAGCCTCAGTCTCTGATAGTGGAACTCCAGGTCTGCGACTGATGAGGAACATGGTAAAAAAACAAAAAAACCTGAAATAACATGTTTTCCCTGATGGTGACTGCGATAGTGAGAGATGTAAGGATAGACCCAGGTCCCACCCGGTCCCAGGTCTTTGTCCCGGGACAGAAACCAGGCCAGGACCTGGGTGCGGTCTATTAAAGAGCGGCTCCGACGGTGACGCTGTTCATTTGAGTGGAACTGGACGACTTCTCAACAGTGAGTTCAGGACGCAGCTTCCAGATCGCAGACTGACAGGATCTAACCGTAAGGCCACCGTCTTTTCATGTCCTAAATATTGCTTTCTCCAGATCATATGGGAATCCAGAAATCAAGGTTTGCGTTTGAATTGGAAAAATGTGATCATCAACAACCGGTTTGATATTGAGCTTTTTGAATACTCTGTTCTTTCGTGGTCTCGCTGTCTCACAGGTTTGTATGGAATGTTGCTTTTTTTACAGTGTTATTCATGCACCTCGTGTGTGTAATCTAACAACATCATAGACGAACTAGTATAACATGACAGTTTACTATCACCCTTACTTGGACAGTTTCCCTCTGGTGTCTCTCGCTGATCTCTTTCTGGTTTCTCTCTGGTGTCTGTCTGTGGCCTCTCTCTGGTCTATTTCTCTGGTCACTTTCTGGTCTCTATCTGGTGTCTCCCTGGTCTCTCTGGTCTCTCTGGTCTCTCTCTGGTCTCTCTCTGGTCTCTCTCTGGTCTCTCTCTGGTCTCTCTCTCTGGTCTGTCTCTGGTCTCTCCCCGGTCTCTCTCTGGTCTCTCTCTGGTCTCTCTGGTCTCTCCCTGGTCTCTCTGGTCTCTCTGGTCTCTCTCTGGTCTCTCTCTGGTCTCTCTCTGGTCTCTCTCTGGTCTCTCTCTGGTCTCTCTCTGGTCTCTCTCTCTGGTCTGTCTCTGGTCTCTCCCCGGTCTCTCTCTGGCCTCTCTCTCTCTGATCCCTCTCTGATCCCTCTCTGATCTCTTTCTGGTCTTGCTGCAAGGACTTCACTTTTTGTGGGATATCTTTGGAACAAGTCGCCTCCACCATAAACCAGGGACCAGCGTATTCACATTTTGCGCGAGACTTTATTTGAAAATATCATCCATTCTCTAACACGATTATAGTCACAGTCTACAGATCATTCAGATCCTCACCTTTTGTTGTTGTTGTCAGAACCCTCCACTCGCTCTGAGCTGGACCTGGAGAGTACAAACTGTGCTCTCCGCATTGGTGTGAAAGGAGAGAAGCAGTGTAGCAGGATTTAGCAGCAGAGCTAGTTTACACCTGTCGTCCCAGAGCAGGTTGTAAAAAGGCAAAACGTTAAACTCATTGTGTTCAAGGGCTGAAAGAATAGAAGAGATTTCCTTTTCTTATGATAGTTTTTATATTATGAAAGACTTTTAAGTGACATGAGTTTCACTGTTATTCTCTGGTTGATTTTTCTGTAAAACAAACACACATTGTTTTATGTCTAACTATTTGGATATGCACTGACATTGCTGTTCCTGCTGCTGCCCAGAGAGGAGACAGCTCTGAAATGCGCTTCAATTCATATTGAGTTTATTTGAAAAAAGTGCTGCAGTTATTTTAAAGTTAGTAGAATATATGCTGAAATAAATGTTTAAGTGTAAAGTACAAATTCCTAAAAGTGATTAATCCCGTTTTTCCAAATCACTTGTATAGCTATCTAATTCCCATACAGCTTCTAATGATGTGTTGGGTTAAAATGTCAGAATAAAATTAAATGAATTTGTCCACCTGAGAAAATAGATTATGTAAACCCTGCCTCGGTCGCCCATTACTATCGATGGTACAAGACAATAATAATAACAGAAAATCATTTTAGGGGACATTAAAAATGGTCTTGACATTTCTGCTTTAGAGCAAGACGTCAAACTCATTTTGTTCAAGGGCCAAATTTAAAAGAAAATTGTTTCAGCTACAGTTTGCTTAGATTGAAGCAAAACTGGAGAAAAGGTGAAGGAGGTTGTTTTTGTGATTTACTGCCTGTCGTTTTGTAAGACTTTACCACAACAGACCAGAAAATCAAACTGTTCGAACACAGAAAATGCAATGATAACAAATACACAGGAGCCATAGATTCATTGGGAGCGGAAGGACCACTGTCCAGAAACGTTTATAACTGTCCTGGATCATCGCTGTCCTGAGACCCTCCTGCATCAGTGAGGAACCACTCAGGAACCCAGGACTGAGGCTGTAGATCCAGGACTGAGGCTGTAGATCCAGGACTGAGGCTGTAGATCCAGGACTGAGGCTGTAGATCCAGGACTAAGGCTGTAGATCCAGGACTGAGGCTTTAGATCCAGGACTGAGGCTGTAGATCCAGGACTAAGGCTGTAGATCCAGGACTGAGGCTTTATATCCAGGACTGAGGCTGTAGATCCAGGACTGAGGCTGTAGATCCAGGACTGAGGCTGCAGATCCAGGACTTGAGGCTGTAGATCCAGGACTTAGGCTGTAGATCCAGGACTGAGGCTGTAGATCCAGGACTAAGGCTGTAGATCCAGGACTGAGGCTGTATATCCAGGACTGAAGCAGTGTGATTATAGATTTTTCTGTAGATACTTTGGTTTTATACTTGCGTTTCTCTAGGTTTATACTTGATGCCATGCCCTGCGTTGCTTCAGAGGTATGATGGGATCTGGCTTTACCTGCAGGGGGCGCCATTGAGCTTATTATGCTGGACTCTTGATAATGGACTGGACATCCAAAACATCAGTTCAGGGTCAGAGCCTCTACTCTACTCTACTCTACTCTACTCTACTCTTTCCACTGGTCCCGTTTAACCAGTACCAGGTCCTTCTTTAGACCCTCTTGGTCCTGGTTCTAATCAGGCTGAGCTGCTTCTAAAGTGTTGTAACTGACACAGATTGGCCAGAGTGCTTCCCAAGGATTTTCCTGGGACACTGGTTTGTTGTGGGCAGGTTGCTAAGATACAGTACCAGATTCTAAGATACTAAACCAAACAGTGTTGGAACAAAAAAAGTATTGCGTTAAATATCGTCAATTTCGTAGCGTAAAGCCATTTATTTTTAGATCCACCACAACGTTACTTTTTAGTGACTTTTAGTGTGACATCACCACAGTGGTAGCCTTAATGCAGATGGCAATTTGAACATGAGTGAGCCGGAGCCAATTTCCTTGTATGGACATTTCTTCCACTGCATTAGCTTCGTGCTGTAACAAGGGAAAACGTGTTGCTATGACGGTTGCTAAGAAAAGCCGGTGTTGCCCCTAAAAGCAAAGGCCTCTGGATTTACGAAGACAATATCACAATATAAGCACTAGAATCACAAAGAGCAATAAACCATAGATTTACTCTAATTAGTGAGTGTGACACAAACGGTTACTGAGCTAGATGAGTTCACTTTTAGGGCCAAACTTCACCACGAGCACTTCCCTGTTTGGCTGGAGGATGACGGTGATCCCGGACTGATAAATCCTCTGTGGTATCTAGTGCGTGTGGATGTTTATCGGCACACAGATTGTCTTACATTGTCACACCTGCTGTGGACAAAGGTAGAGGACAGCGATCGGGCGCAACCTCCGGGAGACAAAGCCGTCAGAAAAATCATCTCTGAGAAATTAGGTCCTTGCCGTCACCACACAATACAACCTTCCCACATGAGGAACGCTGCCTCTCCTGAGAACAAACCAGGGAATGAGATCAGTGATGATAGGAGCTCTGAACAACCTGAGCTTTCTCTGACCATCCTCAGAGAGGAGTGTGACGACCACTGTCCAGAAATGTTACTTAAAGATTCTATACCCGATTTTGTTTTGAATGAGTTAATGAAAATGCTTATTACTACATACAAGTTGTATCATAATCCGTAATTTAATTGAAAACTTGAGCTCATTGATTCAGCTTGTGTATGAATTCAGGCCGTAAAAAGTGCTGAGTAGAGACTTAGTGTGACGCCCCCTGAGTGGCTGAGCGGATAGCACTCTCAGCAAGAAGGTCCTGGGTTCGAATCCCGGTTGGACCAGGGCCTTTCTGAGTGGAGTTTGCATGTTCTCCCCGTGTCTGCGTAGGTTTCCTCCGGGTGCTCCGGTTTCCCCTACCACTAAAAATATGTACAATAGGTCTGTACTGGCACCCCCGCTCCCAAAAATAACAATTGTAAACCGCTTTGAGACTCCGATGTGCAGTGAAAAGGCGGTATATAAATAAAGATTACTTACTTACTTACTTACCCCTCTCCTCCAATCACAGAACGAGGAGTGGCGCTGTTACGAGGAGGCGGCGTCCTCTAGCCTCTACAGCGCTGCTAAGCACAGTAGCATGTTAGCAGAATTGGCTATAAATCCTCTTGTTGTAACTGCATACACAGCAAAACAGCCCAAACGACACAACAGTGAGGAAGAAAAGAGGGAACTAAAGGGGACAAAAGATCCAAGAATAAATCAAGCCCGGGTGAACATAGCTAGCTTACATAGTATCCTCTGGAGAGACCTGTCTATGGGAGAGACCTGCCTCGGACTGTCTATGCTCGGACTGTCTATGCTCGGACTAAATTCGGACGCGAATGTAGCCCCTTGTGGTCTTCAACCAAACTTCAAAGGACCATGTACTAAACATTAAAACTGCTTTGAGTAATGTTTGGATATTTAAGACTTTCTGAGATTAAAAAAAAAACTGAGCTGGTTATTAAGTCAGAACTTTTCCACTTTATGTTGAGGCAGACTGGTAAAAAACCATGTGAAGGCTTTCAGAGGCGTCCATTGCCATTAGGCAAGGCAGGCAGCTGCCTGGGGCCCCCAAACCGGCAGGGGGCCCCAGGCAGCGGCAAGTGGTCGACTTGTACAGGCTACAACAGCTACCAGCAATGATGAGTTGTCGGATAAAAACTTTTTGTCTGATCCAAAACTTACCACGTTCTTTATTAACTTTTAAAAACCCTGCCTGGAGACAGTAATGTATTGTATGTTATAGTGGTCTAGTTGCAGGCAGGGCTGGACTGGCCATCGGGCGTACCGGGCAATGCCCGAAGGGCCGATGCCCATATTTGGGCCGGTCTGTCTGCCTCATACAAAAAACATGTTTGTGAAAAGTGTAAATCTGTTGAGAAATGTTTGAGGGGAGCGCGCATGTCCACGGGGCACCTGCTGTATGTACTCGAACGGGATTCCACCACCTCAGCGGCCGCAGTGTTCCCGCATCCAGCGGCTCTGAGCTGGACACAGGAACCGCTCAACGGGAACACAACACAACACGGTGAGCGCGTAGCCGCAACGTGACCATGTACCCAAGACCATAAACGCGCACAGGACCATGCGTGTCTTTGCGTAATTTGTGCACCCAATAAATATACCGCTCTCCTCTAAATTAAAGCTCGGGTACCTAAATTTTTCATTGCATTAAAAGTTCATGTTTGAGCCCAAAAGTAAAATGTTGTGAACAGATTAAACAGATTTAGAGCCAGCTATTGGCTGACAATATGCATTTCAGAAATGTTTACCAATTCTCATCCCTGTAACAAACAATATTGTCTGTGTCCACCTCCCTCACTCTGAGACATGTTTATTACTCTGTTTAATGTAGACTATTGTACTTTATTTTATTGTTGAAACTGCAGACATCCTGATCCTCTACAGTATTTGCTTCCACATACTGTATAAACCAGGGGTCGGCAACCTTTAGTGCCCCTAAAGTGGCTCCTGGAGCCTTTTCAAAAATGTCTGAAAATGGAGTGTGAGGGCTATATTTTATTTCTAGTTTGAATGTGGTTTCTGTAGGAGGAAAAACAGTCTTAAGAACATTCCACCAGCTTCTCTCTCGGACCACACCACATCCACCGACTGCATCATCACGGCACACATGGATTACGTCATCAGAATGCGACCGGCATCAGACCACATAAACAAAAACAGCGGAGACATGGAAAACGCGGGGTGGATTTTCGCCTGCTCCGCACTCTTCCAAAACATAAGCCCACTTCTGAATTAAAAATAGATCTGCTAAATAGTCAATCACTCTCCAATAAAACTAGTTTGATTCTGGATCATATTCAGGATAAAAAGTTGGACATGTTGTGCCTCACTGAGACCTGGCACAAACCTGGTTCATACATTTCTTTGAATGAAGCCTGCCCCCCAGGGTTTACATATCTGGAGAAGGCTAGGACCACTGGTCGTGGTGGAGGGCTGGCTGTCATACATCACAGGGACTTACCTGTAACCCCCCTCCCACTTCCAGAGCTTACAACATTTGAAGCCCTTCTTTTCAAATGCAGACCACAAAATAAATCAATTTTAACGCTCCTCATCTACCGCCCTCCAAAACTCAACTCCGGCTTTATCACTGAATTGCGAGATCTACTCACTTCCCTCTGTGCTACTTCCCATAATACACTCATTCTGGGAGATTTCAACATCCACATTAAATCTACAAATAATCGTCTTGCTGCAGAATTTCTCGAACTCTTGGACTATTTACATCTATCACAACATGTCTCAGAACCCACCCACACAAAAGGCCATATTCTTGACCTTGTTATAACAGACAACGTCCCCATCTCCAACCTGCAAGTTTATGATTTGGGGGTGTCCGACCACAAATTAATTTCCATGGTACTGCCCTTAGCCGAAACACAAATTAAAACAAAGCACCAAATCAGTTTCAGAAATTTAAAGGCAATTGACTCCACCCGCATTAACCAGGACATTCATAAAATCTCTCTAGTCACACAATTCACTTCTGTAAATGAAACTGTCACTCATTACAACTCCAGCCTCCGCATTATCCTTGATTCTCATGCACCAGTTAAAACCAGAACAGTCACATTTTCCAGAACAGCCCCATGGTACACACCTGAACTCCACAATATGAAGACAGCTGGCCGAGCCCTCGAGCGGCGCTACACCTCCACTGGCTTACTAGTCCACAAACAGGCATACCGTGAACACCAAAAAACATATACCAGAGCACTCACCACTGCAAGATCCTGCTATTTTTCACAAAAAATCTCAGATAGCACTGGCAATTCAAAACGATTATTTTCTGAAATAAACACTCTGGTCAAACCTCACACACACACACTGTCTGACACCAGTACGGACCATTGCAATAGGTTCATGGACTACTTCACCAACAAGGTAATGTCAATCCGGTCTGCCCTTCCTTCCACTACCCCATTTCCAACTGACATAATCTTTCCTAAGCCGCCCAACACCTTTACCTCCTTCTTGGATATCTCCCAGTCTGAAGTGGAGAGGATCATAAGCAGCATGAAGCCCTCCACCTGTCTGCTGGATCCTCTCCCCACAACACTTCTCAAATCAAACTTTTCCGCCATTAGCCCATTAATAACAGAAATCATTAACCAGTCACTAAAATCTGGTCAGGTCCCCCCAGCTCTCAAAAATGCAGTAATCCGCCCTCACCTGAAAAAACCTTCACTTGACCCCAACATCCTAGCCCACTACAGACCAGTCTCAAACCTCCCATTCCTCTCCAAAGTCCTCGAAAAAGCAGTAGCAGCCCAACTCCACAATCACTTACGCTCCCATAACCTATATGAGAAATTTCAATCTGGTTTCCGCTCAGCCCACAGTACAGAGACAGCCTTGGTCCGCGTCATGAATGACCTACTCATGACTGCGGACCGGGGCTCACCCTCTCTCCTCCTCCTCCTCGATCTGTCAGCAGCTTTTGATACCGTGGACCACACCATTCTCCTCCATAGACTACAATCAGTAATTGGACTTTCACAGACAACACTCAAATGGTTTCATTCATATCTCACTGACAGAACAGAATATGTGTCCCTAGGCCAGTACAAATCGTCAACCCATTCAGTTACCTGTGGGGTACCGCAAGGCTCAGTCCTCGGGCCAACCCTTTTTACAATATACATGCTCCCCCTTGGTCAAATCATAAACAGACACAACATTTCTTTCCACTGCTACGCCGATGATACACAGTTATACCTGAAAATGGACTCCACTTCACCCACAGGTTTTACGTCAGCCCTTCAGCTTTGTCTGGAGGAGATAAAGGCATGGATGGACAACAATTCTCTTCAACTTAACAGTGGTAAAACTGATGCAATCCTCTTTGGCACCCCCCACCAAACCCAGTCCTCCCCTCTCAGTAGTGTTTCAATTTTTGGCCATAACATCCCCCTGTCCACATCTGTTAATAACCTTGGAGTCAGGCTCGACTCTAATTTTACATTTGATACCCACATCCGCCACCTCTGTAAAGTCTCCTTCCTTCACCTCAAAAACATTGCCAGACTCCGCTCCTCCCTCTCACAACCGGACGCTGAGAAGCTGATCCATGCCTTTGTCTCCTCCAGGTTGGATTACTGCAATGCCCTCCTCGTCGGGACCTCTGCAAAGGGTCTGCAAAAACTCCAGTACATCCAGAACTGTGCTGCCCGGGTCCTGACGAGGAGGCGCAAATATGACCATATCACACCCGTCTTTAAATCACTCCACTGGCTGCCCATCAAACACAGAATACAGTACAAACTCTGCCTCCTCACATATCAATGCACACACGGAACTGCCCCTGCCTACCTCAGTGAACTCCTAACACCACACACCGCCTCTCGAAGTCTCCGTTCAACCACCTCCTCCCACTGCCTGCACCAACCCAGGACCAAACTCTCCACCATGGGAGATAGGGCCTTTCAGGCAGTAGCCCCCCGGCTCTGGAATGCCCTCCCAGAAACCCTCAGGGCCCCACAAAGTGTGGAGGCTTTTAAGAAAGGCCTAAAGACATTCCTATTCAAACAGGCCTTCTAGATATGTACAGTAATTATGTTTTATTTTATTTTATTTTTTCCTGATGTTATATTTGATGTATTGTTTTTATGTTGTGTATCTTGGGGATGTTCCCTGTTTTTGTAGCACTCTGAGGTTTCCCTGAAATGTAAAGTGCATTATAAATAAAATCTATTAATGTTTTTCAATGCTGCAAAAACTTGTATAAGTAATATTCAATTTTAGCATTTCTGTCAACGTAGTGCGTCATATCCTGTGACGCGGCCCGCGCCAGGCGGCCGCTGCTGTAAACAAACCGGCGTGTGTGCATTATAGACTGTGCGCATGGATCCCAAAGATAAAGAGACAGAGTCGATAAGACTGGACTAGAATGAGAATGAACATTTGCTTTCGGTCAATGAGGAAGGACTGCTTCATGTTTGCGATGTAATGAAAAGTTTTGTTGCAACAGGAGGAACAATGAAGCTTTAAACACCGTTCACTGAAAGATTCATTCATCATAAAGTCAGAGCACCTATTTTCAGACTTCAAAAACCTTCGCAAAGACGGTGAAAGAAAAGGCCATTAAGGACATTCAGCTCCAGCAAACTTCAGCCTGTGACGTGATGGATATGAACAGACAGTGATGCAGGTGAACTCGGAGCCAAAAAGCAGATTTATTTACTGTATTTGTACAATTGCATGAAGGCAAAAAAATGGAAGTTAAACTTAAAGCAGAGTTGTCACGTGGTGCGTCATTCTCTCCAGGACACGCTGCAGTGAAAATACACATTTGATAATCATGAATGGTTTTTATGTGTTTGTAGCCTTTACTTTGTCATTTAGATATTAGGCTAATATAGCTAATGTAGCTAAGGTAGCTAATGTAGCTAATGTAGCTAATACAGCTTTAGCCCCTGTTACCTTCATGTAAGCCTTATACAACGCTGTATTTTTTTTTTTTTTTTTGCGGCCCCAGACAGATGTTGTTTTTAGTTTTTTTTGTCAAATATGGCTCCTTGAACTTTTTGAGTTGCCTGGGCCGCTAAAAAGGAAAAAATGCCAGGGCCGTTTTTTTGTCCCAGTCCAGCCCTGGTTGCAGGTCCGGGTTTGAATCCAGGTGAGGCCTGGTTTCGGGTTAAACTATTAATGTTATATTCTATGACAGATTGCTCAAGAACGGTGAAAGGTAAAAACAAGCAGTTTTTTGTAATTAATTATAACATGATGAGTGTAGTGCACAAGCTTATAAAAGACATGCTAAATTATTTCTCATTGTTTAGTGTCACGATAAGAACTGAAGTACTCTCAATTTTCTTTGGTAAACTGTACAGTATGCCAGGCATGCCCCAGGCCTATCCATTTATTGTTAAAAATAAGACACTGTCTACATTTAACTTGTAAAACAAGTAATAGATTGCATTTTACCTTATTATTAAATACAGTGCCTTGCGAAAGTATTCGGCCCCCTTGAACCTTTCAACATTTCGCCACATTTCAGGCTTCAAACATAAAGATATAAAACAAATATTTTTTCTCAAGAATCAACAGCAAGTGGGACACAATCGTGAAGTGGAACGAAATGTATTGGATAATTTAAACTTTTTTAACAAATAAAAAACTGAAAAGTGGGGTGTGCAATATTATTCGGCCCCCTTGCGCTAATACTTTGTAGCGCCACCTTTTGCTGCAATTACAGCTGCAAGTCGCTTGGGGTATGTCTCTATCAGTTTTGCACATCGAGAGACTAGAATTCTTTCCCATTCTTCCTTGCAAAACAGCTCGAGCTCAGTGAGGTTGGATGGAGAGCGTTTGTGAACAGCAGTGTTCAGCTCTTTCCACAGATTCTCGATTGGATTCAGGTCTGGACTTTGACTTGGCCATTCTAACACCTGGATACGTCTATTTGTGAACCATTCCATTGTAGATTTGGCTTTATGTTTTGGATCATTGTCCTGTTGGAAAATAAATCTCCGTCCCAGTCTCAGGTCTTTTGCAGACTCCAACAGGTTTTCTTACAGAATGGTCCTGTATTTGGCTCCATCCATCTTCCCTGTCCCTGCTGAAGAAAAGCAGGCCCAAACCATGATGCTGCCACCACCATGTTGACAGTGGGGATGGTGTGTTCAGGGTGATGAGCTGTGTTGCTTTTACGCCAAACATATTGTTTTACATTGTGGCCAAAAAGTTCGATTTTGGTTTCATCTGACCAGAGCACCTTCTTCCACATGTTTGGTGTGTCTCCCAGGTGGCTTGTGGCAAACTTTAAACAAGACTTTTTATGGATATCTTTGAGAAATGGCTTTCTTCTTGCCACTCTTCCATAAAGGCCAGATTTGTGCAGTGCACGACTGATTGTTGTCCTATGGACAGACTCTCCCACCTCAGCTGTAGTTATCTGCAGTTCAGAGTGATCATGGGCCTCTTGGCTGCATCTCTGATCAGTCTTCTCCTTGTTTGAGATGAAAGTTTGGAGGGACGGCCGGGTCTTGGTAGATTTGCAGTGGTCTGATACTCCTTCCATTTCAATATAATTGCTTGCACAGTCCTCCTTGAGATGTTTAAAGCTTGGGAAATCTTTTTGTATCCAAATCCGGCTTTAAACTTTTCCACAACAGTATCTCGGACCTGCCTGGTGTGTTCCTTTGTCTTCATGGTTCTCTCTGCGCTTTAAACAGAACCCTGAGACTATCAAAGAGCAGGTGCATTTATACGGAGACTTGATTACACACAGGTGCATTCTATTTATCATCATCAGTCATTTAGGACAACATTGGATCATTCAAAGATCCTCACTGAACTTCTGGAGTGAGTTTGCTGCACTGAAAGTATAATAATATTGCATGCCCCACTTTTCAGTTTTTTATTTGTTAAAAAAGTTTAAATTATCCAATAAATTTCGTTCCACTTCACGATTGTGTCCCACTTGTTGGTGATTCATGACAAAAAATTAAAATGTTATATCTTTATGTTTGAAGCCTGAAATGTGGCGAAATGTTGAAAGGTTACTTTCGCAAGGCACTGTATTTGTTCATACCTACTGAAATATAAACCTTTTTATGTGGTTATGTGGTCGGTATTGGGGCCCTCAAGGATTCTGTTGCCTGGGGCCCCGGGGTACCCTTGGAACGCCACTGAAGGCTTTGAAGCTCTGGCTGTGATGTTTACAGGCTTCTGCTGAGAATCGATCCCAGAACTCTGAATCTTTTGTAATTGTCTTGAAGTTGTTTGACTATAACACTGTCCCCTGCACCTGTCTGTGTGTCGCAGATGTTGCGGAGGCTGTTTGGGCTGTTTCTCCTGAGCACGCTCTGTTCATCCATGTACCGAGGGTCTGGGACAAACATCGGCAGCTTGGACAGGAGCACCAACGGCTCGGACAACACCATGCTCTTCACCGGATTAGGCTTTACAAGCAGCGGAGGGATGAACCGAGCCGGACCCGTGGAGCTGGGGATGTCCTCGTTACCCATGGACCTGTCTGAGTCCAACACGGACAACGTCATGTTCCCCGACCCGCTCATGTGCGACGTCCTGCTCAGCTCGGCCGGCCCCTATGACCAGATCCCCCTCTTCTGCCTGTGCTCCTACTGCAAGGGCAAGACGGGCCAGAAGGGGCCACGGGGGGACGTGGGCCCGTCAGGCACGTGCATGACCCACACACACATCTATTGACATTTAGAGCCAATAGAGTGAAAACTGCTAATGCTGAGCACTTACACTGTTACCCCCAGTTTACCCCAAGCAACCATAGACTGTATACAGACGCTTCATGCTAACTCGCTAGCTTAATGGAGCCCAATAGGGATGAGCTCATGGACAAAGTTTGCTCTGACTCTCTATGGCTCCTATTGACTTACATTGAAAAATAAACTACTCTAGCTAAGTAACCACTTGTGTCACACTCACCAATTTGTGATTTAGCGCTCACTACGACCATATTGTGATATTGTCTCTGTAAATCCAGATATAAGCCATACTAGGATTGACCAATCAGATGCTTTCATTTATTGGTGGGAAACTCCAGCTTGCCTTAGCAACTGTCTTAGCAGCACGTCTGCCTCTGTTATGGCACAAAGTTAACGCCATCGGAACTGCCCATATTAGGAAATCAGCTCCAGCTATCTTATGGTTGGCCGCGTCTGCATTAAGGCTAACACTATGGTGATGTCAGTCCACCCTTCATATATGCTCTATGATGTATGCTCAAACAGATCCTTGTGTTGCAGGCTTCGAGGGCAGTACAGGGAGAAGGGGCCTGACAGGCTGGAAAGGGACCCTAGGATTCACTGGAGCCCCTGGAGTCAAAGGTGAGTGTCCTCTTCCAATTCACATCCTCTCCTCTCATGCATGCCCTCACTGGTCCTCCTGCAGCTGGTGAGTCCACAGGAGGCTGGCTTCTCTGTCAGTGACAGCATAGTCACAATCTTTCATTAAAGGCTTTAGGCAAAGTGGGGCTGCCTAAGGACACACAGCAGACAACAGTGGAAGTTGGTGAAGAAGGTCTCGCAGTGGGCTCAAACCCTCGACCTTCAGGATCAAAAGCCAGTGCTCTACCAGCCTTATTTCAAAAATTATCTTAGAGAATAGGTCAGAGGCAGTTGGATGCAGATAATTCTGCTTTTATTTCGTCAACGTTTTAACGTGCTGTTTTCATCGGGGCTTGTGAAGAATGGCCAGTCGTGTGACAAACATGAAAACATTAAATAAAGTAAATAAAAATAGATGCTCCTAGCCTCTCCTTCTAGTAATACAATATTTTTTATCTTGAAAAAAATATTACATCTGTAAAAAGTAAAAACTTAAAACAAATTGTAAATGTAATTAAAGCCGCAAGCGGCGTCAAACGGCCCTCGCCACACCGCACGACTCCCCGCACCGCAGAGATGTCAGAATTTGACATCTCTCGAGCAAAAACAATAGGCCCTTTCCCATTTTGGGGCTCGGGCCTAATAATACCCCTATGGGAGTTTTCGGAGGTCAAATTTGTCGTAGAGCCATGAAATTTGGTACACAAAAAATTATTATGGCCCCGCCATGACAAACAGGGAGCCCATAAATTTTACTGCAAAATGGAAAAATCGCTCCACATCATCTCAACACATGTACCCTGAAAATAACTTTGGCGAATTTTGATCAGTGAAACGTTGTTCGAGTGGCAAAATGTGACCTTTTTTTGGCCATTTTGGACAATATTGAATTTGCTACCGTTTGCACATACAAAGTCTGATTTGCACAAAACTTTAATAAATTGCTCAACTCTAGGGTCTAGGTCAATTGAAAGTGAAATAAAATAACTTTGCTCATTAGCGCCCCCTAGAGATGGGGTCAAAGTTTTCAGAGTTTTTCATACTAAAATCTCTGAAATAGTCTGTAGGGGGCGTTAATGAGCCAAGTTCAATTATTTCACTTTCAAATGACCTAGACCCTAGAGTTAAACCATGGATTCAAGTTTTGTGCAAATCGGAATTTGTTTGTGCAAACGGGAGCAAATAGAATGTTGTCAAAAACTGCCAATAAAAACTCACATTTTGCCGCTCTGCTGCTCAAACAATGTTTCACTAATCAAAATTCCCTGAGGTCATTTGGAAGGTGCATGTGTTGAGATGATGTGGAGCGTTTTGAGGCCAATCGGTGAAACGGCCGAGGAGGAGTTGCTTTCCAACCGACATGTATGAAAATTATTGCTGTTCATTTTTCCATTTTGCAGTGAAATTTTAGCCTGGCTCTGCCAGACCCTTGTAGTTCCGCCATGCTCCACCAGAGGTGTTTGGCTGAACCACATGGGTCTGGTATCGACGCCATGGCGAACGCCTTCCCTAGATTATTTTTTAATCGACCAATCAGGATTGCCGGTGTTACGTGGGGTTTGCACTGCCTTCTCAAGCTTCTCTCATGCAGCAGCAAGAGGAATCCAAGATGGCGGACGTAAAGTCCGCGAATCTTTTTAAAAGAGTAAATACGATCGAATTAAGACGCAAATGTCACTTTTAATGCAATTTGAGGCGAGATGTAGATGGTTCTATGTTGATATATGTGTGTTTTAAGAGTCAAATGTTCCTGTAAAGTTTGGTTGAAGCACTGGTTCAGTGTTCCTGTTTACACACCATGCAGCAGGGTTGCCAGGTTTGGTGGTTCCCACATATTTTTTTCCAAGAGACTTGTAGGTATTAAATAAACAGAAAGACAATAAACAGAATCATGATAGCCCAAGTTTGTTATATTACGTTTTTAGCGTGTTTTTTTGGGGTATTCTTGTGGATTTTGGGTTGGAAAATCTTGCTGGGATTTGGCAACCTATGGGAGCCGTGTGCTTCGATGTGAGTGGTCGAAAGCAGACTTCATTCAAGATAACGGACAAGTGGTCTATCCAATCACATGCAAGGATTTTTTTTACAAGGCCCTGCCTTCTGAAATCCAACCACTATGGCTCAGTACCAGACTCATGTGTGAAGTGCAGCGAACTACATGGGTCTGGCGAGAGTCAGGCTAGTGAAATTTATGGGCTTCCTGTTTGTCAGAGGGCAAGACATGAAACAAAATTTCATGTCTTGACTTGAGAAACATGTGCACCGAATTTCATGGCTCTACAACAAACTTGACCTCTGAAACTCCCATTGGCGCTGTTCTGGCATTTTTTTAGTCCCATAAAAATAAACACCAAAATATCAAATTTTTCACCAAATTTTACAACTTTTCATGCATGTTCAGGGGGTCAACTTAAGGCTCAAAGTGCAGTATTTGACATCTCTCGAGCAAAAACAATAGGCCCTTTCCCCGTTCAGGGCTCGGGCCCAATTATCGAAAAGTCAAAGCATGTTCATAGCACTCAAGCACGTTAAGTTAGTTGAACTTTTATGTTTTTTTTTCAAGTTAACTGCACCTCACTAACTAACTTTAACTATTTATAGAGTTCGGGTTTACAGTGCATGTTACACTCGTGGCTATATATGATGTGGAGGACCACCAGGGTCTTATCTCATTCCATACATACAACAGATGGATGGACTGGACCTCTGCTTGTGTTCTGCAGGTCAGACAGGGGAGATTGGAGAGAAGGGTCTTCCAGGACCAATCGGGACAACGGGGGTCAAAGGAGATCGAGGATTCAAAGGTAACTCCATGACATCATCACCCTGTCTCCTCCGAGCACCAACTCATACGAAGGTTTAAGGATGTGTGACTGTGGTCTGTGAAATATGCTATATGAATAAACAAGTACTAATTACCTACTGACTTACAAGCAAATTGCCCTTCATTCTTCGACCTAGTAAAAGGGCTCTTTCTTTTGTGTAAGAAAGAACCCAATCTTTGGGCAGTAAGTGGGTGGTCCAGGACCAGGACCAGGATTTACTTTCTGTAATGGAGTATACAGTACAATGAGAAGCAGAGACAGATTGAGGGAGGAGACCAGAACTGTGAGAGAGGAGCAGAGACTCTGAGGGAGGAGACCAGGACTGGCTGTGGCGCAGGGAACACAGATACAAAACAGTTTCAAATTATGTAATTTTATAAAATCTCAGACATTTTTCACAGAATTCATTTCAAACCTGTGCTTTCTAGGAGAAAAGGGTGATGATGGAGACGAAGGCTTCGCAGGACCTTTGGGTCCCCAGGGCTTGCCCGGCTCCTGCCAGTGTGAGATTGTCGTAGGTCCACCTGGGAAACCTGGTGCCCCGGGACAGTCCGGCGCCCGTGGCATACCCGGCACCGCAGGCTCCAAGGGCTTTCCTGGGGTTGGTGGCGACAAAGGGGACAAAGGATTGGATGGACCTGGTGGGTTAGCTGGGCTGAAGGGCAAGGTGGGACTTCCAGGCCCCTGTGACTGTATCGATAGAGTAGATGGGACAGATGGACCAAAAGGACTGGCCGGAGAGAAAGGCGTGAAGGGTGTAGTGGGTGTGCCAGGAGATCAGGGTGACATGGGCCCAAAGGGACTGGAGGGTGACATGGGCTTCTCAGGCATGCCCGGCCCGTGCACAATGGCATTCCAGTCCAGTTTCACTGCAGTTCTGGAGACGTCTTTCCCTGCGCCTGGACGCCCAGTCAGATTCACCAGCATCATCTACAACCCACACAGTCACTACAGTCCGAACATCGGGATTTTTATTGTACCAGTCAACGGCACGTACGTCTTCACCGCTAACCTGCTGGTGAAGGAACGAAAACTCATCGCTGGGCTGTATCTCAACTTTGAGCCCGTGGCAAAGGTGACGGAGTACACTGACACCACCACAGTCAGCTTGGAGGTGGTGTTGCATCTGAAGGTCCGTGACCAAGTGTGGGTGCAGGTCAAAGATACAGACAATAACGGGATGTATGCAGGAAAAGAGCTCAGCTCGTCTTTCTCTGGCTGGCTGCTGTCACCGGACTCCTGCATCGCGGGAGACATCCGAGATGCCATCACTCCTCCTGACATCACAGGTGTGCTGTTCCCTTGGTGAACTTTGGCCTAGCCCAAAGTCTTGGAAGGTACACGGAAATAATTTACAACCAGTTATGACGTTTGTCAAACCCCAGAGCTGTGTAAGGGACTAAATAGTGTTGGCATGGTAACCAACAGAATGCTGTTGCCATAGTAATTCAGAAACACAACTCCATCTGTCTATTTTCTTCCCCTTTAGTCATTCCCAGGTTGTGGAGGCAGCAGTCCGAGCAGAGGTGGCTAGACTTCTCTAATCATGCACACTTCCTGCTGGATGGTGCATGGCTGGACCTCTCCGGTGCCCCGAGCTGGAGGGATGGAACCTGGAGCCCAGTGCGAGTCAGCAGTCCTCTGCTCAGACTATAATGTCAGCTGCAACCTCAACCCAGAAATAGGCACTTTTCACACTAAGCCCCGCCCCCTCTGTCCTGGTGTCTGGTCCAACTTCAAAGCTTTAAAGTCACAAAGTAGTCAGCTGCTGCTTTGTGGTTTCACACTTTCTGGAATATTAAGTGAATATGTCCCAAAAAGATGTTTTGTCCCAATACTAATAGCTATGAGCTAACGCAAGTGCTCATAGTGAAGTTTTCCTCCATCTCTCTCTGGCTCCGATTGACTTCCATGTAATTATAAACTCCACCGTTTTGGGCTTAAGTCTGTGCTTTATTGCTCTCTGTGATCCTGGTCGTTATATTGTGATATTGTCTTAGTTAATCCATGAGCTATGTCAGGATTAACCAATCAGATTCACGGGGTAACACCGGCTTGCATTAGCAATCATCTTAGCAACCTGTTAGTTTTCATCTGCCCCTGCTTCAGAGTGAAACTTCCGCGTTAAGGCTAGCACTACTGTGACGTCACTCTAGTTCAGTCCACTTTTAATATGATTTAAACCAGGATTTAAACAAGGTGGAGTTTCCCCATCCAAATGAAGGCCTCTGATTTGTCAATCCTTTTTATGGGAGTTAAAAAAAAAAAAGACAATACCACAATATTAACACCAAAGCGTGAGTGTGACACAAACGGTCACTGAGCCGGAGGAGTTAACGTTTACATGTAAGTCAATAGGAGCCAATATCAGGTCAAAACTTCGGCATGTGCACATCACGGGTTAGCATTGAGCTAGCGGGTTAGCATTGAGGTTGTTCAATTGCATACAAGTCCATGGGCAGTGCACAGTTTTCGAGTTTAGACTTTTCGTTGACATAGCACGAGCAACAGAAGTGATTTGATCCCAGACAAAGAGATGATATTCAATCCGCTTTAAGAAATAAGATTTTACGAAACACCACATGTAGCGTTATATTATGTATGTTATTCTTGTCTGCTCATCCCTTCTATTAAAAACATGCTTAAGTTTTTGTTCCGTATATTGAGGGATTTGTCTGAGAAACGAGACTTAAACACCGTACATATTTACTCAATCCTATCCACTAGTGACTGCTGCAGTCTCCTGTTTAGACGTCTCCCGTGGCGATGTAGTGATGTATTTATTGTCAATTAAACTAAGTTTTCTATTTTCAAATTATAACATCATAAAGCCACCCTCTCAAATGTGCAGTTCAGGCTAATTTGAGCAACTTTTTGGAAGGAAGAGAAGAAGAGAGACCAGAGAGAGAGACCAGAGGAAGGGACCAGAGAGAGAGAGAGAGAGAGACCAGAGAGAGAGACCAGAGGAAGGGACCAGAGATAGAGAGACAAGAGAAAGAGAAAGAGGGGAGAAAGACCAGAGAAGACTAAGAAACTGGTTCTGAACTGCCACGAATGACTCCAACCCCTCATAGATGAACAGGGGGATGGAGACTTATAATAATTGGGGGACGGAGACTTCTGATCAGGGTCAGAAGAGAGGTTTCTCACATCATCATAATTTGAACATAGAAAACATTTTACACATACTGAGGAAAAGTGTGTAGTCATTCATACTGTCACTCATCTCATAAATATACACACCATCTGTGCATTCTAATGAGCTCTGTAGTCCCACCCTCTCCTCTTCCACTTTGTAAGTTTGTGAAACCAGCTCTGTGCCTCTAGAACCGTCGCAAAGTCAAATTAACTTTGAGAGTAAGCACAAAGTGAAATCATTTTGGTTTCAGAAAAATACATTTTAAGTGCGAGCCATCATTCTTTAAACTACAGTACCCAGAATGCTTCAGTCTTGAGATCATACTAGGAAGTGTGTGACAGCCATAATATAAATAATTTTGAAACTTTTGTCCTGTTGTAAGTTTAACCCCGGTTTCACCAGCCATACCCTACTCTACTCTAGTCTACCTACTCTACCCTACCCTACTCTACCCTACTCTACCCTATCCTACTCTACTCTACTCTACACAACCCTACTCTAACCTACCCTACTCTACTCAACTCTGCTCTACCCTACTCTACCCTACCCTACTCTACCCTATCCTACTCTACTCTACTCTACACAACCCTACTCTACTCAACTCTGCTCTACCCTACTCTACTCTACCCTACTCTACACTACCTTACTCTACACTACTCTACCCTACTCTACTCTACACTACACTACTCTACCCTACACAACTCTACACTACCCTACTCTACTCTACACTACTCTATTCTAATCTTCTCTACTCCCCTCAACTCCCTGTTAAACCAGTACCTGCTTGGCCCTGGATCTAACCATAGCCTCTAGAAGGGCAAAGCTAACCCGCTAGCTCAAATTGGGCTCCTACTTGCTCTGGCTCCTACTGACTTACATGTAAAAGTAAACTCCTCTATCTCAGTAATTGTTTGTGTCACACTCACCATTATGAGATCCTGGTGTTTATGTTGTGATATTGTCTTTAGAGTACGGTAGTGAAGTAGTAGTCTTTAAACTCCTGGGATTAAATGTTTTCCACTTTCTCAGAGAAAGGGTTTTTTAGGTGTCCTCAGCCCCTGGACCAGGACAGGCAGGACTCCGGAGCTCTGTAGGTCTGTATGTTGTGAAGTCAAAGGTCATGTGACATTGAATAGAATAGACGTAGCTGCGGACACTGCTGCACAGTCGGATCTCTCTAATTATCTCTCTAATGAAACCCTAAGCTGTGATGTTGCTAAGCTTCTAAACTTGATTGAAACTATGATTGTTATCTGTTTATAATTACAAATAAATCACTACAGTAACAAATGTTTTTTTTTCCTTTTTATTAAGCTGAACTCCAGAACAGACACTACACACACACACACACACACACACACACACGCACACACACACACACACACACACACACACACACACACACACACACACACACACACACACACACACACACACACACACACACACACACACACACACACACCTACACACACACACACACACACACTTACACATACACACACACACACACGTGTTCACAGCGAGGACAGGGTTGTGTTCACTCTTTAGAACATTAACAACATCCAACAAAAACATAAGAAAAGCAACTAAAAGAAGAGCATTTTCAGACAGAGGCTGCAGCACGTGAACAGCTGCATTTGGGACTCAGTGTTTTATACAATGCGGTAAAATGGCCACAGGACAAGACAAAATGGTTTTTTCTTTTTTCTCCATCTGCCCAAGATCAGGCCCAAACATGTGACGGTTATAGAGGACACATATGTGTCATATGACTGTTATAGAGGACACATATGTGTCATGTGACGGTTATAGAGGACACATATGTGTCATGTGACTGTTATAGAGGACACATATGTGTCTTGTGACGGTTATAGAGGAGACATATGTGTCATGTGACTGTTATAGAGGACACATATGTGTCATGTGACGGTTATAGAGGACATATATGTGTCATGTGACTGTTATAGAGGACACATATGTGTCATGTGACTGTTATAGAGGACACATATGTGTCATATGACTGTTATAGAGGACACATATGTGTCATGTGACGGTTATAGAGGACACATATGTGTCATATGACGGTTATAGAGGACACATATGTGTCATGTGACGGTTATAGAGGAGACATATGTGTCATGTGACTGTTATAGAGGACACATATGTGTCATGTGACTGTTATAGAGGACACATATGTGTCATATGACGGTTATAGAGGACACATGTGTCATGTGACGGTTATAGAGGAGACATATGTGTCATGTGACTGTTATAGAGGACACATGTGTCATGTGACTGTTATAGAGGACACATATGTGTCATGTGACTGTTATAGAGGACATATATGTGTCATGTGACTGTTATAGAGGACATATATGTGTCATGTGACTGTTATAGAGGACACATATGTGTCATGTGACTGTTATAGAGGACATATATGTGTCATGTGACTGTTATAGAGGACACATATGTGTCATGTGACTGTTATAGAGGACACATATGTGTCATGTGACTGTTATAGAGGACACATATGTGTGAAACAATGTTGGAACATGTCTAAAAGCTCAAAAAATATTATTTTGCAGAATGTATGTCCCAGAAACACTGACCTTTCTATTACTGCATTCACTGATTGAAAAGTTACAAATCCACCAAACTGTTTGCACTAAAGTAAACACACACATATGACAGACTGGAGACCCGTGCCTCTGGCCTGAGCTCTGGGGACAGGGGGGTCTGGTCTCTCTGGGGTCTTGTCCCTCTGGGCTCTGGTCCCTCTGGGCTCTGGTCTCTCTGGGGTCTGGTCTGGGGGCTCACTTCTCTTTGGGTGCCATGTCATCACCGCCAGACACGTTCCCCTCCTCGTCTTCATCGTCTCCCACCATGCCTTTCAGGTAGGAGCGCTTAAACTCTTGAAAGACCAGCTCCTCCTCCAGCTCACTGCACACGCACACACACATGCGAACACACACACACACACACACATATGACATACGTTCTTTTTGCACTAATTAAAATATCTTTGAAATGATCAGTTCAAGACTCACCTCTCCTTCACTGCAGCAGCACAACACAAGAGCAACAGTTAGCAAACACAACTTTAGACCTGCTTTAATCCTGGTTTAGACCTGCTTTAGTCCTGCTTTAGCCCTGCTTTCACGCTGCTTTATTCCGGTTTTAGACCGGCTTTAGACTTGCTCTAGACCTGCTTTAGTCCTGGTTTAGACCTGTTTTAGACCGGCTTTAGACTTACTCTAGACCTACTTTAGTCCTGGTTTAGACTTGTTTTAGTCCTGCTTTAGTCCTGCTTTAGTCCTGCTTTAGTCCTGCTTTAGTCCGGCTCTAGTCCTGGTTTCCTCTTCAGTCCCGCTCACCTGCATCTGGTTTCGGGTGCATGAGTCTGAAGGGAATCTCGAGTCCCACTTCGCTGCAGCGGGAGAAACACAAACTTATTATTCTATTTAAGTTCGGCTATGGGCTTTGTAGTTTTGGCCTCTGATGACTATTTGAACATTTTTACTGAAGGCAGCACATGACCTCACCTGGAGCCCATCATTCTGCAGCCGGGACAGAGAGAAGCAGGTTAGACTTTTGTGGAAACACAAAAGTACAAAACATGTCTTTATTTAAAATGGTATTCGGTTGTTTCATTCCAGAACTGATGGAGCACTTTAGTTCTTGAGGCTTTTCTAGATTCGTGTCGTGAACTTTACCGTTAAGTTCTGTGGGAAAGAAGACAAGGGAGAGAGACTGGAGAGGGATAGACCAGAGAGAAAAAATAGAGAGAGACTAGAGAAAGGGACTGGAGAGGGAGAGAGACCAGAGAGAGAGAGAGGGCAGCGAGAGAGAGAGAGAGAGAGGGAGACCAGAGAGAGGAAAAGAGATCCAAGAGAGAGACCAGAGAGAGAGAGCAGAGGGAGAGACCAGAGAGAGGGAGCGTGAGAGATCCGAGAGAGACCCGAGAGAGAGACCCGAGAGAGAGACCAGAGAGAGAGACTAGAGAGAGAATCAAACCAGAATCAGACCAGAGAGAGACCGGACAAAGCGACAGCTAGCGGTATAGCATCGTCTATATTAACAGATTATATCACACACAATAGAACATATCTATAGTCGATTTTGACACCTCTTTTGACACCTACCATAGTTACCATAGATACCATAGTTGGTTTGCCCTCCACCACAATCTGAAACTATGACTCTTTGGACTATTGTGATGTCACAGCCACCTCCACACTCACCCTCCAACTATGAGCTTCACCACAACCTTGTAAGACACCATGATGCCCATCACCTCCTTCAGAACGCCCTGCCTCACTCTGCACACAGGAAAGGAATACCATTGTGTTGTTGAGTCCAAACGGCTCACAAACCGATAGTAAGGAAGCTGTGATAGTAAGATGCTCACATGCTGGAGGAGGCCAGGTTGGTGTCCTCGTGCTTCAGTTTGCCGTCCAGAGCGATTCCCCTGCGCTCCCTGTTGTTGGCCAGCAGGGGCAGCAGAGTGTAGGTCTTCTGGAGAGAGGCCCCAGCCGAGACCGAGTCCCTGAGAGAGAAGCTGCTTTAGGCTGCACTCACAATGAAATCTTGAAGTTTGTTCTCAACAGGAGTCTGGTTCTGTCTCTAAAACAGTTCTGTATTTGACATATTTTTTGAGGTCTTGGTCTCGGTCTGGTCCTGGGTCTAGTTTTCATATTTTTGTATTCTTTGTAGTGAGAAGCTGATCGAATCAGCTTCTCGGCTCCCATAAGTCAGAGGAGTTTGCCTCGGCTTGACCACTGGTCTGAAGGGGCAGACATGTTGGGTTGCCGAGGCTCAGATCAAAAAGTGTGGGGCGTTTTGTGTGTGACTCGGACAGACTCCTTGCATGCGGTTACCCCAGCTCCTCGATGTCCACAGACTTGGAATAGCTGTCGTTGGAGTAGAGGACCACGTTGGCCACCTGGTCCACTGAAAGCAGAGCAGCAGATCAGCCAGGACCACAGCACTGGTCAGCAACGGTCAGGGAATCTCACATACCAGACACGATGATGTTCTTTATGGTCTTGCTTGAGTTGTTGGTGACCTGCAGTTGGACTTTGATGGGCTCCCCATGGTAGTAGACCTGAGGGAACACAAGGGAAGTGTGTGTGTTTGCATGTTCTCCCTGTGCTAACATGCTATCCTTAAAGGGCCCATATCACGGTTTTTGACTTTTCTCTGCTTTAAACATGATTACAGTGCTATTTGGCCTTCATACACATGCTCAGAGTATTTTATTCATTGATTCTGTCAATCTTTAGTAAGAGAGCGATCTGTCTCCTTCAGCCTCGAGAGGCACAGAAACGCTCGGGTCCACTTCAGTGACGAAAACCACACTGATGACGCATATGACGCGCATAAGCTCGTTTGCTTTGTATTTAAAATAGTTTTTAAATACTTTCGTCAAAACGGGGTAAACAATACACAATTAGTATGCTGATAATAAAAATAAAAATAAATTAAAAGCTGGCAGGAGGTGATTGACGGATCAAAACAGCAAATCAGAGCGCACAGGCTCCGGCTCCCGAGTCCAGCGTCTGTGGTCTGGTCTCGCGGACACCACATAGAGCTGCTGTTTTTCTGCTTTTGTCAGCAACTAAAAGTGTTAGGATCACTTCAACTTGAATGAAGTGTGTTATAGGTGTAAATATGTGACGCACTATTTGGCCCAAAGAGGAAGAAAGCGGCTCGACTTTTTTCATCTGCTCATCTCATGGATCTATTATAATACCGGTTCATCTGCGACACTTCACTGAGACTGTTCTAGAACTACAGGGACAATGGAACTGGACTTTCTCAAAAGCTGATCTGGAAACACGTTATTCCCACGGTAAAAGACGTAACTCGGACCCCCTCGATCTGTGAGTAGTGACGCTAACTCGCTGTATACTTCTGTAAACTAAATAACTAGGGTCTGATTGTGCATCGAGGACATAGGGCTCGATGTGACGGATTGTCATTGGAAAAAGTTTATTCTTATGTATGAAATTACTATGTACCAGTGATAAACGACAAGAGCGTGATGCTACGTCACCGTGCGGGCGGGGGGAGGCGGGCTCACGGACAGAGGAGCAGACACTCTTCTGGATCAGCTCGTTTGAGTTGTGGTGACGTCACCTCTATACAAGAGATGGCTCTAATCTCACAAGCTTTGATTGTTGTGTGGTGTATCACACACATTATTATAACACATGTGCATAGGATTGAGTGTGAAACATGAAGAAAAACGTGATATAGGACCTTTAAGTATGGGAATAGATCTCATCTTCATACTTCACAATATCCTCATGGAAATAGTAATATAAACCTCTTTGGTCTCTCTCTGATCTTTCCCTTGTCTTTCTGGGCCCTCTTGTCTCTCTGGTCTTTTTCCAGTCTTTCTTTTCCCTGTTATCTCTCTTGTCTTTCTCTGGTCTATCTCTGGTCTTTCTGCTCTCTCTGGTCCCTTGCTGGTCTGTCTGTGGTCTCCTGTTGGTCTCTCGCTGGTCTTTCTCTGGTCTCTCTCTGGTCTCTCTTTGGTCACTCTCTGGTCTCTCTCTGGTCTCTCTCTGGTCTCTCTCTGATATCTATGGTCTCTCTTTGGTCCCTCTGGTCTCTCTCTACACTGTCTATTGCTCCACTCATCACCACATTCCCATTGGGAGAGGAGTGCTCACCTCCTTGTCCAGACTGGCCTTGGCCTGCAGGGGGCGCTCAGACATGACAAACTCTCGGGTGGCCTCCACAGAGGGAGCCGGGCCCTGGTTCTCCGGAGCGTACTGCACCTTCCTCAGCATCAGACGCACTGAACTCCTGAGACACAGAGCACAGGTCAATTTGGCTCCGGAGGCGTGGAAGAGATGTGCAGGCAAAACAGGACTGCGTACAGAACTGTAATCAAACAGGCAAACTTTGCTCAAGACCTGCTACACCTCTCTCTCTGGTCTCTCTCTCTGGTCTCTCTCTGGTCTCTCTATCTCTGGTCTCTCTCTCTGGTCTCTCTCTGGTCTCTTTATCTCTGGTCTCTCTCTGGCCTCTCTCTGGTCTCTCTCTGCTCTCTCTCACTGGTCTCTCTCTCTCTGATCTCTTATCAGGCGACAGCAGCTCAGTTGGTAGAGCATTGGCCTTTAAGCCAGAGGGTCGTGGGTTCGAGCCCGACTCACCATCAACTCCCACTGACTGCTGTCGTGCCAAACTGCCGTTGTGTCCTTAGGCAAGACACTTTACCCCCATTGCCTAGAATGAGTCTGGTGTGTGTGTGAATGGTTGGTGGTGGTCGGAGGGGCCGATGGCACATACTGGTTGCCTCGCTTCTGTCAGTGTGCCCCAGGGCAGCTGTGGCTACAATAGGAGTTTATCACCACCGTGTATAGAGTGAAAGAAAAAAGACATGTAAAGCGTCTTTGAGTGTCCAAAAAAGCGTTATATAAAACCGATTCTGTTTAAAAAAAAATCTGTGGTCCCTCTGTCTGGTCTCTCTCTGGTTTCTCTCACTGGTTTCTCTCTGGTCTCTCTCTCTCTCTCAGAACTCTCTGGTTCTCTGTTTGTAAATAAACTTCTACTCTGGGATTTTACAGTATCTTCAAATGGTAACAGCTTCTACAACATTCTGCAAAACCATTAATGGGGGGAAAAAACCAGGCCCCTGGTCCTGGACAAACATAACGAGGTGAGGCTTTGTGATGTCACCTCTTCTTGATCTTGGCGTCCTGCCGCTCGGCGCTGAACGCTTTGATCTCAAACTCCACCGCGCATTGCTGCAGAAACACAAGCACAGAGCCTAAGATGAAGACTTACCCAGGGGGAGGAGGGTCAGGAGGTCAGACGAGACAGAGGAGGAAAGGTCCGGGGCTCTCTGGGGACAGTGGGGACAGAGAGGGACTGGGGTCCAGGTCTTAGGGGACAGGGGACCAGGGCTGCCTACCTTCCCAACATCAGAGGGGGACGGCTGCATGGCCACGGAGCACGGCAGGTTGTCTGGGAACTGCCAAAAAAAGAGTGTCACTGCGTGGAAACAGGCGGTGCCTTACTTGAGGCCATAACAACACTTGTCTCTTTTAGGACTCTATCCTGAAGTCCTCTCACTTAAGTCCTGGTCTCAGGTCTCTGCACTGGCTCCTGTTGCTCAGAGACTTTAAAGCAGCTCTACTCATGAAGAAGTTTTTTCATGGCCTCGCACCAAAGGACTCTGAGGAAAACAGGGACTGTCCAGGGTCAGGACAAAACATGGGGAGGCAGCGTTTCAGATTTATGCAGCTAAAATCTGCCACAATCTTTCTGAAAATGTGAGGCAATGTTCAAATTCAGGTTAAAAACAGTTCCGTTTCGCTGCAACAACTGTAAGATTATATCTTCACTCTGTTTAATCAACTGCGATTGTTTGTATCACAGTACATTAACCTCTTAAACTCCTACAGTACATCTGTTTTGGCTCGTGCACAAAAGTTTGGCATACCCAAATGTCTTTGCTTATTTAAAAACACATCTTACATCTCACATGGTTGTGTGATGCATCATTTTAAAGCTAGGCCCTTTTAGTTTATGTAAATATACACTGAAATAATGTATGTCATTCCTATTTTACTCTGCATCCTATGAAGTTTGGGGAAAAAAACCTGTTTTTTTAGCCTCGCCTAAAAAATTCAATGTATAAATGCCCTAAAAAAGCCTACTTCATTGGAAGAAGAAAATTTTCAACGCTAATTTGTTCATTGTGTTGTTGACAACAACTGTGTGAAGTTTCAGACTTCTAAGTTTTATAGTTTTTATGCAGTTTCTCTTTTTTATCAAGTAGTGCCATTCGGAACGAATTTGGCAAAATCTGTGCCAAATTGTGCCAAACTGTTTTACTAACATTTCACCATCATAAAAAGCATATTTTTTAGTTTTGGTACTTATGAATTACAAATCTGTGTGATTTTCTTTTAATTTTTTTCAAAGTAATTTTTTTAGTAGTGTAAATGCATATAAAATATGCGCAGCAGTACTAACAGCGTCTTTACGCACGCTTTTACTGTGAAAATGAAAAGAGTTCCTACAAGTCCCACCCATCAAAAGAAAGCTCTTTTTATTGGCTACTTAGACACGTCAATCATTCAGTGCTAGCACATTGCGCTAGCCCATTGCGCTAGCCATGCTAATTAACAACAAGGGAAAAAGGACCCTGTGCAAGTGGATGCGGTTTGTCTTTTTCACAAGGGTCCTGCGGACTGAAACCTGCTCCTATCTTTTCATGGAACCTCTCTTTTTGAAGCTAAGGACTCAAGGAACACGTGGATATGATGTTTGTGGGGCTAAACAAAGCGTAAACTTGGTGAAATGTGAAAGAGAAGCCTGAACATTTTTCGGAGCGTTTTTTTTGCAACAGAAAAAGGCACATTTTTGGATTATTTCTGAAGAATGGATTATACTTTGGGAAATACAAGTGGATATTATTTTTCACTGAAGACTTACGGAGAGAAAGAGACTAAGCAAGGATGGGGAAAGTCTAATTTGTAGGAGCAGCAGAAGACGAAAGGTAAGAAACTTACACAAACACGATTTATTTTGTGCCCATATTATGCGTTATATCTTTTTAATGTAAAGTCTGATATCGTTCACACTTACATATAAATATAGCTGAGAAAATAAGCTTTAAAATGATATATAGCTTGTGGATTATGAAGTTCGAAATACATCTGCTATTGCCAGCGGGGGCCCGCGAGCTTAAGGGGTTAAAGACCTTATGACGGGTTTTAAAAAAAAATATAGTGGATATCAAAATTGCATGACAATATCAATTTGAAAGAGATTCCGGCAAAAAAAATCCTATATTTTATAAAAAGAACGTGTTTTTCATGAATTTAAGCTGTCTATGCTCTAACCTGTGTGTGACGTCATAGCGGGTTACGCCCATGCATTGAAAACCATGGATCTATGCCACAGGACTGCCTTTTCTCTCTTCTCTCCACTGATGCCCAACACAATACTGCCCTCTACAGGTGACAATTGCTCACTACACATAAATTGCCGTTTTGAGAGTGAAAATGTGTCCGAGGTGGGAATTGAACCCAAGTATCTGGATTGGCAGTGCATCAACACAACCACTGGACTATCTCAGTGACAACGAAATATCACATTCTAGTAGTTATCTTAGACTCGCTGTACACGGCCTTGTCATCTTGAATATCCGCGAAAAAAGAACGAATACCAAATTGTAAACAACTTACAGCGTTGAAACGTACCCACTCTGACGTCACCAAGGGCTGTGAAGTTTTTTCGTTTCTAAGGGCGTTGCTATGGGGTTATTTTGATTTGGGGGGATCAGACAAAAAAAACAACAACTGATTTTGAAACCTTTAGTAGTTCTCTTCTAATATAAAATGGTATTAAAACTGTATTTCTAAATAAATCAAACCCGTCATAAGGTCTTTAAATATATAATAATCAATTTATTATACATCTGACTGAGTCGCAGAGGCGCTGGGGCCCGTATATCTGCGCCAAAATACTCCATACTAATGTTTTGTCTTTCCATATAAAACAGCCCAAGGAAATACTTTATACGAATATTAAACTCCACCTCGAAGAAGAAAGGGTAGGCGGAGTCCCCCAGTTTGCGCAACAGCTTGGCCTGGGTCCTGGTGTGCACGGTCTTGTCGGGGTCCTGCAGAGGAGGGTAGACCTGCCGCGTGGACAGATACAGCTCCCTCCTGAAGGCCAGTCCCATCACGTCCATGTCGTCACGGCCATATCGAAACACACAGGACAGGGTCACGAAGACTGAGGAGAGAGAGAGATCAGATCAGAGAGACTTGAACGAAACCTTTTATCTTGTAATATCAACAAATGTCCCAGTATTATACATTTATGTACATCCTGTGTTTGAGGAGCTCACCACCCGTGAGTGTAACTGACCTTTCCTCCCCTGCAGAGCCTCAGGGTCCACCACGATGACCCCATCTACAGGACCACATAAAGATCCTTTTAAACACTCACAAAAATCGTTAGTACGCTGGGTTCAGAAAATCATAAATACAGGTTTACATCTGTGCCCTTTACTCTTCTGGAGGGAGTGGTCACCTGCATGACTCCAGGAGACAAGGAGAGCAAATTTAGAGCATAAACCAGAGAGAGACCAGAGAGAGACCAGAGAGGGACCAGAGAGGGACCAGAGAGGGACCAGAGAGGGACCAGAGAGGGACCAGAGAGGGACCCGAGAGGGACCAGAGAGGGACCAGAGAGGGACCAGAGAGAGATTATAGAGGGAAAAGAGAGAGACCAGAGAGGGACCAGAGATCATAGAGAGACCAGAGGGAGACCAGAGAGAGACCATCGAGGGACCAGAGAGAGACCACAGAGAGAGAGAGATCAGAGGGAGACCAAAGAGAGACCAGAGAGGGACTAGAGAGAGACCAGAGAGAGACCAGAGAGGAACTAGAGAGGGACTAGAGAGAGATCAGAGAGAGATCAGAGAGAGACCAGAGAGGGACCAGAGAGAGACCAGAGAGAGACCAGAGAGAGACCAGAGAGAGACCAGAGAGAGACCAGAGAGAGACCAGAGAGAGACCAGAGAGAGACCAGAGAGTGACTGTGAATTAAAGGAAAGCATAGTTCTTCTCTACACTCAGAACCAGCTTCAGGACGAGTCAGGTCTGGTACTGTATCTCACTCACCCACTGGGTCCACTGAGTCCACATGGTCCACAAAGTCTCTCTTCCCCATGTACACCGTCACCTGGACACAGAGCAGAGACCACCGCGGTCAACAACTTCACAATTACAGTAATGATAATAATAACAATGATAATATTAATAATGCATTGGTTTTATAAAGTGCTTTTTGGACTCTCAAATGTCCTTTACATGGCTTTCACAGTGGTGATGAACTACTACTGTAGCCACAGCTGCCCTGGGGCAAACTAACAGAAGCGAGGCAAACGGTCTGTGTCATCGTCTCCTCCCACAACCACCATAAACAAGACCAGGAACAAAGACCAAAGGCCAAACATATACTGTAAATATGAAGTATGCATCTGAAGTACAAGTATAGTGTTTTAGAGCCTGACACTAGAGACATGGGTTTTTGTGGTCTGAAAGTTACATACCTCAGCTTTAATTAGAAGTGTTGTGTGTAACTTCTGTGAGAAGGCTTTATGAATAAAGAATACTCACTTAATTGTATTTGGAACAGACAATTACTCTATGTGCAGGATCAGAGCTGAGCCTGAAGGGATTTAAGGCGGATTAGTGTTTACTTTGGTGCAACATCGTTTCAACAAAACAGTGAGTTATCTCTGGGTTAAATATTCACCCAACAACGGAAATACAAAGGCTGGAAACTTAACGTGTTTTTGATTAACTTTGGAGAAAATTATTGAGCCCTGGGAGTCCCTTTTTGACTATTTGGGTTGAGAACTGATGGGTATTTGTTACGCAGCGTTAGCTTTGCACGATAACAGGAGCAGACATGTTGCTAAGACTGTTGCTAGGGCAAGCTGGAGTTTCCCCGTGCATGAAGGCATCTGATTGGTCGATCCCTCTATAAACACCACAAATTTAAACCCAAAATGGTGAATGTGACACAAACGTGCTCGAGTTGCTGAGCTAAAGGAGTCAAACTTCACCATGAGCACTTCCCTGTTGGGCTTCATGGAGCTGGCATGGAAGCATTATCCATCTGTAAACAGTCTATGTCTAGGACTGCAGCTTTAACTCACACTTACCGCCTTGTCCTTGCACACCTTCTTGAAGACCACATTTTTGGGACTCATCCTGGAGCCTCGTGAAGATCTGAAAAAAGGACAAAACATGAGACCAGAGAGAGACCAGAGAGAGACCAGAGAGAGACCAGAGAGAGAGACCAGAGAGAGAGACCAGAGAGAGAGACCAGAGAGAGAGACCAGAGAGAGAGACCAGAGAGAGAGACCAGAGAGAGAGACCAGAGAGAGAGACCAGAGAGAGACCAGAGAGAGACCAGAGAGAGACCAGACAGGAACAAGAGAGAGACCAGAGAGAGATCAGAAAGAGATACCTTAGAGAGAGACCAGAGAGACTAGAAAATCAGACACAACATACGGTCTTCTTGTTTGTGAACGTACTGTATAAGAGCCCTGTGAGTCACTACCTTGGGCTGAGAGCTGATTGGCTGAGTGAGGGTGGTCCTCTCTTTGTCACTTTTCTGTCTGAAAAAGCTGATCTAAAGATGTGACAAACTAGTGATAGAAACTGTTTTAGAGCCTGGCGCCAGAGACCTGGACTTAAAGAAAACAGTTTTTATTTTTTTAATGTTAAAAAATTGCGTGAGCCAGTTTTTGTCATATTTTAGAAGTATGTGAAAGAATATCTTATATAGCGACAGATGCATTAAAGGATAAAAAAAATATGATTTTAGCTTGTAACTTTCTCTGCTGCCACCAGAGGGAGCAGCATCCGTACCAGAGGTTTCGAGGTCTTGCTATTTCACAGGTTTGTGTGGTATTGTACTTTTTTTACAGTGTGTTTTTCATGTACCTCGTGTGTGTACCCCAACAACATCATATAACAACCAGGATATATGATGTCACCTTTGTTTAAAGTCAGAAGAAAACGTTAAACCGGTGCGGTTTCTCTTCCCTGTCTCTCTAGTCTCTCTCTCTGGTGTCTATCGTTCCCCAGACTTTTTTCTTTCTGCTCTTTCTCTCTCGTGTCTCTTTCACAGGCCACTCTCTGGTCCTTCTCTCCGGTGATTCTCCGGTCTCTCTCTGGCCTCTCATCGGTCTCTTGCTGAACTCTCTTTGCTGTCTCTCTCTGGTCTCTCTCTGGTCTCTCTCTGGTCTCTCTTTGGTCTTTCTCTGGTCTTCTTGTAGCCCTCAGTCCTGCTCCTGCCCCTCATTGCGATGTCCTCACAAGTACCAACAGGTTTGATACTGTATCTCTAGTCTCTCTTTCAGGTCTCTCTCTGGTTTTTCTCTCTGGTCTCTCACTCTCTATCTCCCTGGTCTCTCTCTGGTCTCTCTCTGGCCTCTCTTGGGTCTCTCTCTCTCTGGTCTCTCTCACTGGAGTTTAGGGGGTTCACTTATTGTGGGTTATTTTTAGAACACATCACCCTGCCATAAACCAGGGACCATCAGTGCAGGATATAAACATGTTAAAATCACTCACCGGTGAAGTTTCAGGCGTCTGGAATGAATATGAGGGATGTTACAGTGTGCTGGTCTCAACACCTGCCTCAAAGTCCCGCCCCTCGTCCCCTGCGCAGCCAATGGGAGCGCTCGGCCACTTCCTAATGGAGGTGAGAGGATTGCGCTTTCCCCTTGATCAGCAGCACAGAAGATTACTGCTGTTATTACACACACACATACACAGACACACATCTGAACATACACACAGACAGACACACAAACACACACACATGCACACATCTGAACATACACACAGACACACTTACTCATAGACACATACACACACACATATGGATATAATTGTGTGTGTAAGAGAGTGTGCATCACGCCGTGGAGCTGCTTTTCTTCAGCAGGGACAGTGGATGCTTTCTTCCACCTGGACTGAGACACGTTAGAACCGCCCGACTCCGGAGGGAACTGCCTGTCCACACACACTCTCCATCGAATTGGACTGAGTGAGAGCTGTTTTGTAAAGAAGAACAGGCAAAACCTTCGGTCTCTGTGTGGTCATGGGGTACACACACTGCATGGTGGTGTACGTGCGTGTCTGCGTGTGTGTGTGTGTGTGTGTGTGTGTGTGTGTGTGTGTGTGTGTGTGAGCTGCAGACAGACTAATGCAGGGGCCTCTGAGTCAGCAGCAGATTACACAGACTTATACCACTGCTCATTTACTAATGCACTGTCCCTCAGGAGTCCAGATTTGTGTCTCTGTCAATGTGTCTCTGTCCGTGTGTCTCTGTCCCTGTGTCTCTGTCCATGTGTCTCTGTCCCTGTGTCTCTGTCCATGTGTCTCTGTCCCTGTGTCTCTGTCCCTGTGTCTCTGTCCATGTGTCTCTGTCCATGTGTCTCTGTCCATGTGTCTCTGTCCCTGTGTCTCTGTCCATGTGTCTCTGTCCATGTGTCTCTGTCCATGTGTCTCTGTCCCTGTGTCTCTGTCCATGTGTCTCTGTCCATGTGTCTCTGTCCCTGTGTCTCTGTCAATGTGTCTCTGTCAATGTGTCTCTGTCCATGTGTCTCTGTCCCTGTGTCTCTGTCCCTGTGTCTCTGTCCATGTGTCTCTGTCCATGTGTCTCTGTCCACGTGTCTCTGTCCCTGTGTCTCTGTCCATGTGTCTCTGTCAATGTGTCTCTGTCCCTGTGTCTCTGTCCATGTGTCTCTGTCCATATGTCTCTGTCCCTGTGTCTCTGTCCATGTGTCTCTGTCCCTGTGTCTCTGTCCATGTGTCTCTGTCAATGTGTCTCTGTCAATGTGTCTCTGTCCATGTGTCTCTGTCTCTGTGTCTCTGTCCCTGTGTCTCTGTCCATGTGTCTCTGTCCCTGTGTCTCTGTCCCTGTGTCTCTGTCCATGTGTCTCTGTCCCTGTGTCTCTGTCCATGTCTCTCTGTCCATGTGTCTCTGTCCATGTATCTCTGTCCATGTGTCTCTGTCCCTGTCTCCCTACGTCCTTTGTCACTGTCTTTCTGTTCTTGTCTCTGTCACTGTCTATCTGTTCATGTGTCTCTGTCCCTGTGTCTCTGTGTCCCTGTGATCTTGTCCCTGTCCCTGTGTCTCTGTCCATGTATTCCTGTCTGTGTGGTCTTTCTCTGTGTCTCTGTCTGTCTCTTTATCCCTGTGTTTCTGTCTGTGTCCCTGTAATCTTGTCCCTGTGTCCCTGTCTCTGTCTCCCTATGTGCCTTGTCACTGTCTTTCTGTCCTTGTCTCTGTCACTGTCTATATTTTCATATGTCTCTGTACCTGTATCCCTGTCCCTGTGTTTCTGTCTCTGTGTCCCTGTGATCTTGTCCCAGTGTGTCTGTCCCAGTGCCTCTGTCTGTGTGTCTCTCTCCTTGTGTCTCCGTCCCTACGTCCCTCGACACATAACCACTGTAGTCCGTTTGACGTGGTCCACATGCCTGTATGTTTTTGTGACCTGGATGATTCTGTGCAGAAACGTAAACAGATCTTAGGCCGAGGAGAAAATCAGAGAAAACTTTATTCATGTAACACATCACAAGTGAATACGAAGCTTTGGGGAATGAGCAGAGGAGCAGGTGGGGAAGGGGGTTTCTCAGGGGGGCGGAGTTAGCAGTGTGACGGGTCTCGGGTGGGCGGGGTCTTGGGTGGGTGGGGTCTCGGGGGCGGAGTCTCGGGCGGGCGGGGGTCTCAGACGTACGCTTGGCTTGAGTTTGGGTCTGATTTGGCTGTGGCTGTGTACACCTTCTTCGGCGGGTTTCCCATGTAACCTCTGTAAACGCACATACAAAACACACACACACAAACACACACATACACACAAACACAGATTTTATCCACTTGGCTTCTTTGCTGCCTGATTGTTTAGCCTTTAACTCATTGCCTGCCATTGACGGATTGTGTTTTTCACTATTTTCATCTCTGTCGATGTCCCCGCTATGATATATGTCTGGGTTTGGCTGTAGATGGTATTTTAGTGAACCAGTAGGTGGCAGCAGCGTTCTGGGGGCGTTTGATCACAGGAAATAGAAGTTGCCGTTCATTCTGGCATTGTTTGTCTTGGGCATGGATCTATTATAATAACTGGATAGGGTATTACTGGCTTGGAGCTGAAGGAGCCATGTGCTCGGGGGACTCTCGCGGTACTGCAGACTAAACCAGACTAAATTCACGTTGGCTACCCAGAAATTCTCCCCATAGAACTCAATGTAAACTAAAACAGCTCAACCTCAGCTGACAGAGAACCTACAGCTTTCATTAAGGTCGGATTTTGTGGGGATTTTAGTGCCCCTCTGTGCACGTGCGTGAGACCCACACACGCGTATTTGGCGCAACGCATCATGGGAGATCCTCCACTGCGCAGAGCCGGGAGGACCAGACGATGCCCAAATACAGGCGAGTTTCCCATAGATCTTTGCGAGTTCCAGGCAACTTCCGCTAATCTTTCATCGCCCATGCCGGCACAATGCGCCACTGAGCACAAACCATTCATTTGAATACGGCGCCATCTTGGATCGCTGGGGCTTGGTCTTTGGCTCTACTTTCAATATGTAAATGTTGACCTTTTTGTTTTGAGTACTTTTTTAAATATTCAAGCAATACATTGTGGGTGTGTGGGCCATAAAACATTATTATGCAATCCATAACACTTTCTCACATGAGGTTTTACTCTTTTATAAAATGGTCCATAGTGTTCGGCAGAACTTTAGTGACTAAAGTAAAAAGAAAAAAAAACAGTTTCAAAGTAACTTTAACTCATATTTTGGTTCTTAGGCTGAGCAGAATCTGCATCACATAGGTCATTTAGGTCACATGTTTCTTTGCTAAAATCCAGTTGATTTGAGATAAACCTGTAAGATCCCAGAGAGGGACCAGCGAGTGGGACCATATAGAGACCAGAGAGGCACCTGAGAGAGAGAACAGAGAGATGGACCAGAAAGAGACGAAAGAGAGACCAGAGTGAGAGAGACCAGAGAGGGACCAGATCGAGACCAGAGCGAGACCAGAGAGAGGGGCCAGAGAGATATCAGAGAAAGGGACCAGAGAGAAAGACCATAGGGAGACAAGAGAGACTAGAAAGAAAGAATAGAGAGAGACCACAGAGAGGGACCAGACAGAAGGACCATAGGGAGACCAGAGAGAGACAACTCCAGGTTCTTTGACTGATGAGAGAATCACAGACTCTCACCCTTTCTTTGGAGAGGCTCTCTGACAGGCTGAACACAGGAGGGCGCCACCGAGCACAGCCAGAGCAGCTCCTACCCAGGCCATGTAGAGCCCTGTACCGAGCTCGAACCTGCAGAACACAACGACCAGTCATCATCTGTCCCACCTCCTCCCTTCTCCTCCCACCTCCTCCCTTCTCCTCCCACCTCCTCCCTTTTCCATACACCTCCTCCAACCAGTTTATTGAGTAGATATACTGTAGGTCCCTTATTATTAAGTGATTGTTTTCTTAAGAATATTATCTATAAAATGATCTGTGTGTGTGTGTGTGTGTGTGTGTGTATACCGGACTCCGCCGAAGAACGGGTCGTGAAAGTCCTGCACCACTCTGTAGGCGTACCAGGAAGCGGCGATCAGCGGGCACAGACCTGAGACAGAGGATTAGAGCTGACTCACAAAGGTACGATGTGGATTAGAGCTGACTCACACAGGCACCATGTGGATTAGAGCTGACTCACAAAGGCACCATGTGGATTAGAGCTGACTCACACAGACACCATGTGGATTAGAGCTGACTCGCACAGGCACCATGTGGATTAAAGCTGACTCACACAGGCACCATGTGGATTAGAGCTGACTCACACAGGCACCATGCGGATTAGAGCGGACTCACAAAGGCACCATGTGGATTAGAGCTGACTCAGACAGGCACCATGTGGATTAGAGCTGACTCACACAGGCACCATGCGGATTAGAGCGGACTCACAAAGGCACCATGTGGATTAGGGCTGACTCACAAAGGCACCATGTGGATTAGAGCTGACTCACAAAGGCACCATGTGGATAAGAGCTGACGCACACAGGCACCATGTGGATTAGAGCTGACTCACACAGGCACCATGTGGATTAGAGCTGACTCACACAGGCACCATGTGGATTAGAGCTGACTCACAAAGGCACCATGTGGATTAGAGCTGACTCACAAAGGCACCATGCGGATTATAGCTGACTCACACGGTCACCATGTGGATTAGAGCTGACTCACAAAGGCACCATGTTGATTAGAGCTGACTCACACAGGCACCATGTGGATTAGAGCTGACTCACACAGGCACCATGTGGATTAGAGCTGACTCACAAAGGCACCATGTGGATTAGAGCTGACTCACAAAGGCACCATGTGGATAAGAGCTGACTCACACAGGCACCATGTGGATTAGAGCTGACTCACACAGGCACCATGTGGATTAGAGCTGACTCACACAGGCACCATGTGGATTAGAGCTGACTCACACAGGCACCATGTGGATTAGAGCTGACTCACACAGGCACCATGTGGATTAGAGCTGACTCACACAGTCACCATGTTGATTAGAGCTGACTCACACAGGCACCATGTGGATTAGAGCTGACTCACACAGGCACCATGTGGATTAGAGCTGACTCACACAGTCACCATGTTGATTAGAGCTGACTCACACAGGCACCATGTGGATTAGAGCTGACTCACACAGGGCTACATTGGCTTTAATCTTGGGCCAATATCGAGGGTAGCAACAACCAATCAACCAAAGAGCTAATCAGGAGTGGTGTCAGTCTGTTCTTGCGGTATGCTTGTTCGAATGGTCGTGTGTTGGGAGGTTGGCAGTTGTGTCATGCTTTAGACTGAAAGCTATGTATTTGGTGCAGGTTTTACCTCCGAGCACGCTCAGGATGCCGCCGGTCACCGCCAGCTTGGCCTTGGACTGGTCTGTCGCCGACCCGATCTTGATGCACTTGACCCCGAGCAGAGACACTATCATGGCGCCCAGTCCCATGAGGAGAGCGATGATCATGAGAGCTCTACAGGCCTGGATGTGAGCTGAGGAGAGAGACCAGAGAGAGATCAGAGAGAGACCAGAGAAAGATCAGTGAGAGAGCAGAGAGAGACCAGAGAGAAGAGAGAGAGCAGAGAGAGACCAGGGAGACCAGAGAGAAGATAGAGAGATCAGAAAGAGCAGAGAGATACCAGAGAGAGCAGAGAGAGATCACGGAAACCAGAGGGAAGAGAGAGAGAGCAGAGAGAGACCAGAGAGAGCAGAGCGAGACCAGAGAGTGAGAGCAAAGAGAGACCAGAGGGAGACCAGAGAGAGATCGGAGAGATACCAACACGCCTGATGCCTGAGGCTAGTTTTATGGAGAAATAAGGGATAAACATGCTCTCTGCCTGTAACTCCGTCTGCTGCCACCAGAGGGAGCAGCATATGCAGTCAGAGCTCCCTGTGTCTCCCTCTGCTACCACCAGAGGGGGCTGCAAACACACTATTGTGATTGCAAAACAAATAGTGTGGGGAATACTTCTGTTTTAAAGAAATATAAAGTAAGATGTCATAATGATCTCATAGTGATGTCATAGTGATGCAATAACATCATATCTTTACAGGACTGAGACAGAAGGGTCGGAGCTACATGTTTTGTGCCACATTTGATATTAGCATGGGTGGATCTCAAAACAACTCCAGGTCTGTGACTGATGAGAAGCAGTGTTGGAACAGGGAAAAAAGATAGAAAAAGATTATCATTAAAGAGCCACTTTTGCATTATTTATATATTTTGTTAAAAAGAAATTGGTCCACGACATCAGAATTGAGTAGATATACTGTAGGTGCCTTAAAGCTGGGGTATGTAACTTTTAAACCACCAAAAATATGGAACTACTAAATATGTAATAAAACCAAGTCTCTAGTTCCTCTCTCTAAAACCTGCTTCACTATTTTCACATCATTTATGATTTAAGGCAGGGGTGCTCAATACGTCGATCGCGATCTACCAGTCGATCGCAAAGGTAGTATTGGTAGATCGCATTAAATAAATAAAAAATTACACATTCTAAACTAATATATACAAAAAACTCCGGGCAAAGTGGAGATTTTTGAAAACTCCGTTAATGCATTTGTGTGTAGACAGAGATAATCGGAGTTTTGCGTTCTCGCACGCCACAGTACCCCCCTAAATTCCTCTGATCACTGAAGCATGGATCATACTACCTTAAAAACTGTTCACTGTGAGATGCTCGGAGCAGCGAACATCCTCCACATCAGAGAGCAACAAAGTGATCGCGGGGACTCACGCTCGAAAACAACTAAACCAGGACTAAACCAGGACTAAACCAGGACTAAACCAGGGCTGAGGACGGGGTCAGTGCTTGTAAACATACGTCTTTACTCTGAGTGTCTTCTATGACTGTAAAAGTGCCGTTACCGGCGTCTGCATCAAAGCTCCGCCCACTTCTGTGTTTTTCCCCAACGCAGGACAGGACGTAAGAGACGCACATGTTTGGAATGTTACGAACGTGATTGATAACGCAGATGTGTGGATGCAAATTATTTTATAAACGGAGGAGGGGAAATATTTGGATTTAAATAAACCAGGCATGGCACATGGACATGGCACCACAGTCAAATGACATCTGTGTTTTACTCAGTAATGTTTTACTGACACTTAGGTGACTGCACATGCGCAAACAACCGCGCTCAGTGCAGGAAAGCTAAACCACGACAAACTTGCCAGCGAGTTACCACCAATTTTCCGGACTATGCATCCCTGGCCGATTCAATTCAGTGCAAGTCATCAGAGTAAACTCGGGTAATGACAAAAAATGTACATAGGTAATTGTGTTGTGTTGTGCTATATTGGCTCATGCGGTTTTGCATGTACATAAACATATATTGTAGGTATAAAGAATATTTTTTGAAATAAATATATGATTTGCATTTTTGTAGTAGGTAGATCATTTTGACTTGATCCTTTTATAAGTAGCTCGCATGCTGAAAAAGTGTGAGCACCCCTGATTTAAGGTCTGTCCTGTTCGGGTTCAGGTCCTGCTCTGGTCTTGTTCAGGTCCTGGTTTTGGTCTTGGTCTTGTTCAGGTCTTGTTCAGGTCTTGTTCAGGTCTTGGTTTTAGTCTTGGTTTTGGTCTTGGTTCTGGTCTTGGACTTGTTCTTGTTCAGGTCTTGTTCAGCTCCTGTTCTGATCTTGTTTAGGTCCTGGCCTTGGTCTTGGTCTTGTTCTGGTCTTGTTCAGGTTCTGGCTTTGGTCTCAGTCTTGCTCAGGTCTTGTTCGGGTCCTGTTCCGGTCTTGATCAGGTCCTGGTCTTGGTCTTGTTCAGGTACGGTTCAGGTCCTGGCTTTGGTCTTGGTCTTGCTCAGGTCTTGTTCAGGTCATGGCCTTGGTCTTGGTCTTGTTCAGGTCCTGGCTTTGCTCTTGGTCTTGTTCTGGTCTAATTCAGGTCCTGGTTTTGCTCTTGGTCTTGTTTTGGTCTTGTTCAAGTGCTGGCTCTGGTCTCGGTCTTGTTCTAGTCTTGTTCAGGTCCTGGCCTTGGTCATGGTCTTGTTCCGGCCTTATTCAGGCTCTGGTCTTGGCTTTGCTCTCGGTCCTGCTTTGGGTCTTCCTGCTGCTGTCAGACTGTACAATGAGAACTGCTGAGCCTGTGCATGCTTTTAATCTGTAAATAGTCAGTACTGTAATCATGTGCAATGTGCAATACTGCAATTTCAGAATATCCTCTTCATCGGCCTCCCCTAACCCTGTACAGTACATAACCTTGCACTGTGCACTGTATACAGAGAGATACAGTTTATCCAAAAACTGATATTGAAGAATTTACAGCTAAGAAACACAGCAGCTACTTTTATTGTATATTTTGTCTGCTCCCATTGAAATTTCCCCGCTGTGGGACCAATAAAGGATTCTTATCTTATCTTGTGTATTATTTGCCTCTGACACATCTGTAGATCAGCTTTTTCAGACATAAAAGTCGCTCAGTTCTCAGCCCAAAGAGGCAATTAGTGACTCACAGGGCTCATTCTCACTCAAATAATTACATGTTTTCTGATTCGATGAAGACATTATGTTCTGGTCTGATTTGTTCATAGATTTTTACTTTTACAAGGCCTTTTCTGTTGGGACGAAGCCACCGGAGAATTGATGTCAAAGTTAGGTACCCCAGCTTTTAAGAATGGATTTTATTGTGTGAGGTTTTTACACACCAAACTACTTCACGTTCCTGTTCGATAATGCTCCCTCTTTGGTGTCATTTCCGTGTGCAGAGCTGGACTTTGACCTCGTGCTGATATCACTGTAGCTTTGCTGATTATTTTCTAGTCTGTAATTCTTTTTCAGTATTTCAGTCAGAGCCAAAAAAGATCTGAGAGAGAGAAGATTCTAGTGAAAGAAAAGTGTGAAAAACAAAATGTTCTGTTGTTTTCAAAGAACATTATTTGACAGGGATTAGATTCATTTAGAGGGACCAGAGAGAGAGAAGGGCCGGAGGGAGACCAGAGAGAGATCCTAGAGAGAGAGAGACAGACTAGTGATAAAGAGGCCTGAATAGGACCAGAGAGAGGGACCAGTGAAAGACCAGAGAGAGAAAGTCCAGAGAGAAAGAGACCAGAGAGAGAGAGAGTCTATAGAGAGATTGGAGAGAGACCAGAGAGGGAGACCCGAGAGAAAACTGAGAAAGACAAGAGAGAGACACCAGCGAGAAACCAGAGAAAGACCTATTCATCCGCTGTGCCTTCGTCTGTTTCATGGCGTGATGATGGGACCCCTGAACCTGTGATCTGGTCTCCTCAAACACAGGTTGCAACCCCTCTCTGCCGTTGGAACCTCTTCAGTCCTGGATCTGCAGCCTCAGTCCTGGATCTACAGCCTCAGTCCTGGATCTACAGCCTCAGTCCTGGATCTACAGTCTCAGTCCTGGATCTACAGCCTCAGTCCTGGATCTACAGCCTCAGTCCTGGATCTACAGCCTCTTTAGTCCTGGATCTACAGCCTCTCCGTGGGAGAAAATCTCTCTCAATATGGGCCTCACTGAGGTTCTTCACTGTTTCCCACCAAGTTTCTGAGGGGTTCCTCTCAGACCTCAGGCTCTCTCTGGACCAAAGGTTTTTATGTGTTTGTGATTATTAAATTTCCTGTTTTTGACCAGTTTGATTCTCTGATCTGTTGCTGACAAATCTACAACTTTATAAAGCCCTTTGAGACGACTACTACTGTGATTTAGGGCGATACACAAATACATCGAATTGAATTGAGACCAGAGAGAGAGATCAGAAAAAGACCAGACAGAGACCAGACAGAGACCAGACAAGAGACCAGACAGAGACCAGACAGAGACGAGACAGAGACGAGACAGAGACCAGACAGAGACCAGACAGAGACCAGAGAGGGACCAGACAGAGACCAGACAGAGACCAGACAGAGACCAGACAGAGACCAGACAGAGACCAGACAGAGACCAGACAGAGACCAGACAGAGACCAGACAGAGACCAGACAGAGACCAGACCGAGAGATGAACTGTTTTGGTGGTGAACTCACCTGGCAGTCCGAGCAGGGACTCAAAGTCGCGACACTCTGCGATGCCCGCGCTGTTCTCTGCGCAGGCGTGCCACAGGTTCTCAAACTGCCGCTGCGAGATGATCACGCTGCCGGACACCGTGGAGATCTTCCAGTAGTCGTTCCCCAAAGCGGCCCCCGTGACCAGCCAGCTGACCAGGCACATGATGAAGCCTGTGGCCTCCACCGCTGTCGACATCCTCTTTACCCAGACCCACGCAAACAATCGAGAATCAGAGAGAGATCAGAGAGAGACTGTGGTCAAACAGAGGACCAGGATGGGAGTGAACTGAGGTCTAAAACAAGATTAAGCAGAGGACCAGGACAGGAGGGATTTGAGGACCAGGACAGGAGTGAGCCGAGGACCAGGAGAGAAGTGAGCCGAGGGGAAGCGGGAAACAAAGACCTTTGGATGCAATAAAACCATAAAGTGTGATGATGACCATGGGACACGCCCTGACTGCACTCACTTTGAAACGCACACGTTACAGAAACTGGGACGAACACACACCACTCACTGTTCTGGTCCAGAGTCTTCCTGAGGACTACTGTAATCCGAACCATGGGGACACTTCTAGTTTATAATAGAATAAAAGCTCAAAGAGAGAGTTGTTAAAGAAAAGTTTAAAAACTAAAGTGTCCTGTTGTTTTCAAAGATCATTATTTGATAGAGATTAGATTTACAAAGTGAAACCAAAAAGAGACACTGGAGAGAGACCAGAGAGAGACCAGAGAGAGAGACCAGAGAGAGACCAGAAAGAGGGACCAGAGAGAGACCAGAGAGAGACCAGAGAGAGAAAGAGGGACCAGAGAGAGAGAGACCAGAAAGAAGGACCAGTGAAAGACCAAAGAGAAAATTGAAAGTCAAAGTGATACTTATTTATAAAGCACATTACAAAACAACCACAGTTGACCATGACCACCTGTTCTATACTGGCCATAGATAAATAGATACTTTATTGATCCCGTAGGAGAAATTCAGGTGTCCAGTATCAGCAAAAATAAAAATAATATTTATCATTCTAAAAAAATTACAATAGTAATAGTCAGTAACAGCCCTTCAAGTCACAGCAGCAGAGGTGGAGTGGCCTCTAGGTGGAGCAGGACGGGTCACAGCAGCAGAGATGGAGTAGCCTCTGGGTGGAGCAGGACAGGTCACAGCAGCAGAGATGGAGTAGCCTCTGGGTGGAGCAGGACGGGGTCACAGCAGCAGAGGTGGAGTAGCCTCTGGGTGGAGCAGGACGGGTCACAGCAGCAGAGGTGGAGTAGCCTCTGGGTGGAGCAGGACGGGTCACAGCAGCAGAGGTGGAGTAGCCTCTGGGTGGAGCAGGACGGTTCACAGCTGCAGATGTTAAACTCATAGTTCACTCACACAAGACTGAGGCCATGTAAGTGATCTTTATTTATATCTCACAAGAATGACAGAGACACAAACAGCAACTGAGCTAGAAGAATTTACCTTTACATGCAATTCAATAGGAGCCAGTGAGAGAGGAGCCAGACTTCACCTTGAGCACTTCCCTATTGTGCTGTATTGAGCTAGCATAGGTCACAATTTGACTTTTTGGGCTGAGAGCTGAGTGCTGCTGGGCCTCTCATTTTCACTTTTGTGTCTGAAAAAGTGGATAAAAAGATGTGAAACCAAAAACACACAGAACTGTTTTAGAGCTACAAGGCATGGGTTTATTACAGAGCTCTGTTGGTGTAGTTTGAAAGTTACGCACACCAGCTTTAGGGACAGCCCACACCAGTGTTGTGAAGCTGGAGAATCACACTGGACTTCGCACCGAAAGCTAAACATTAACGAGTCTTGTCATGAAGTCATAAAATAATGTGTGTTCTCTCAGCAGCTCCTGTTCAGACCGAGACCAGACTCAGGCCTAGACCTGCAGGAGCTGAGGGGAGCCAGATGTGGACATGACTTCAGATGATCTCTATTTGAATAAACATGTTTCTGTTACCGCCTGCTGTGGGGACAACAGAAAGAATCTGGACATAAAACTTTGTGAACAAACCAGACCACAATCTGCCATCTGAATAGAAAACATGTTATATTTTGTGCCATTAAGAACCCAGCGAGTCACAGGACTAAAGCAGGACTAAAGCAGGACTAAAGCCAGTCTAAAGCAGGTCTAAAGCAGGACTAAAGCAGGTCTAAATCAGGTCTAAAGCAGGACTAAAGCAGGACTAAAGCAGGTCTAAATCAGGTCTAAAGCAGGACTAAAGCAGGACTAAAGCAGGTCTAAAGGAGGTCTAAAGCAGGTCTAAATCAGGTCTAAAGCAGGACTAAAGCAGGACTAAAGTAGGTCTAAAGCTGGTCTAAAGCAGGGCGGCGCGGTGGCTGAGTGGATAGCGTTCTCTAATCTCAGCAAAAAGGTCCTGGGTTTGAATCCTGGTTGGAACAGGGTCTTTCTGAGTGGAGTTTGCATGTTCCCCCCGTGCCTGCGTTTCCTCTATACCACTAAAAATATGTACATTAGGTAAATCCTTCAGCTCCGGCCCTTACCAAGCCGAGCATCAACAGCTGGAGATGGGTTCCCAGGCGCTGTTACTATGGTGACCACTGCTCCTGACGAAAGCCTTAGTGGCAAATGCGGTCAAATGCAGAGGATGAATTGCCCTACGGGGAATAATAAAGTAAATACTATACCAGGACATATTTCTGGGGGCGGCTGTTTGAGCTGAGGGGGGTGAAACTGTCCATATTTGGGCGTAGTCTTTGTCACAGCTCACTTCCTGTTTCAGGGCGAGCCCCTGACGTTCATCAGATTTCTGAGCAGGTCCTCCAAGCAGGCTACAGGCACAACACCTCATCCGGCACAACTGGTACCAACCATGATGCAACATGTGCATGGACATTCTGACAGCCGAGCAAGACCAGAGAGAGACCAGATGGAGGGACCAGAGAGAGAGAGAGACAGACAGACCAGAGAGACCTGAGAGAGAAACCAGAGAGACCTGGGAGAAAGACCAGAGGGAGAGGGAACAGAGACAGGCCAGAGAGACCAGAAAGAGACCAGTGAGAGAAACCATGAGATCAGAGACCAGATAAATTATTTGTGTGTCAAACTTGTGTACACGGGTTTGACTGAATAAGATCCATACAGACCAGAAGAGGGCGCTGTGAGCCAGACTCCCAAACTGATGTTTAAACATTTACTGAAACAACATTTGTTTGTATCAACTGAAACAAAAAAAAACTTTCAGACAAATGTTCTAATCTGCACTATTGCACACTCCACCTGTGACAGTCACAGTGGACATTTTGGAGTTAAATGTTACAGACCATATGTCCTTTCGCATTGTATTTGTATTTCTCTTCAGCCTCCTCCCACCTCCAGCTGACTGATGTCCCACCCCACACCTGTGTGGTGATCAGCTGGGAAGTATAAAGGGCCTGGTTCCAGACCAGGTTTTCTCTCTCTCCATTTTGACCGTTCATTGGACCAGTGGGTCCTGCCGCTGCACCTCACCCAGGTGCAACCCTAACCCTAACCCTAACCCTGTCGAGGAAAACATGACATTGCTGTGACACACGCCTCATTATGTGAGACAGACACCGGCGTGACGTGTTTGTGAATCTCCAGATTCAGAAAGACCGGCTCAACACGCTCCACATTCCACCTTAAATGCAGCCTACATACCGCCTTAAACCTATCTAGCAGAGCACCAGAGTAGACCTGAGCTCCACAGGGGTCTGGGAGAAGTAGGGGTCTGGAGGAGCAGGGCTGACCGGAGCAGAGGTGGCCCCTGACATGAGGCCCCCCACTGGGTTCGTCCTTCTGCTGACTCTGCTGCAAGCAGGTGAGGAATGTTGTTATTGTTTTTGTGTGATGTTGTAATATGCTTACAATTATAAAGATAAACATCGTATTTAACCCTCAGTCACTGATACTAACTTACATACTCATGGATACAAAACATCTTCCTTCATTATTTTCTTTGAAGCCTCCTTTTAAGATTCTTTTTTTTTTCTTTTTGATTGCATATGACCCTGAAAAGTCTGAAACATGTCCAAATGTCTGAGACCCCCAACATCCCTAATACTGCATTATTGTCTTATACACAATTCATTATTATTATTATTATATTATTATATTTGTGTATCGCCCTGAATCACAACAGCAGTCGTACAAAAAAGTCAATTTTTCAACAACAGATCAGAAAAATCAAACAGTTTGAACACTGAAAATGCAATGATAACAAACACATTGGTGCCGTTGGTCCATAGGGAGCAGGAGGATCACTGTTCAGAAGTATTCATACATATTCTGAATCATCTCACGGGCCTTAGACCCTCCTGCATCAGAACGGAACCAGGACTGTGGCTGTAAGTCCAGGTCTCAGGGGGCTCCCAGGCGGTTGCTGCCCATGAGTCCGGGCCAGGGGTTCAGCGGTCCTATCATCACGCCACAAAACAGACAATGGAACAGTGGGTGAATAGCAATGAACAGACTACAGCTGCAGTCAGAATGACAGATAATCAATCCATAGGTGCACGAATTGAACCACGGTATTTTTCTGCCTTTGTGGAATGAAAGAGAAAGATCGATTTCTACCAAAAGCTTGAGGGAATCAATGAAATAAACCACTTTGGGAATATGTACGAAGCTGATGTTTAAAGCAGAGAAGAGTCAAAAAGTATCAAATGGGACCTTTCATTATGCAGCGCTCTGCTGATCTTTGAGTCTGCGAGGGTCCCAGACGTCCTCCTGTGACTCTGAGACCAACAGTATTTACAAGTTGAACACCTGAAGTCTCACATCTGCAGCTGAGACAGCGGTAACAGGGCGGTTTGGTTGAACAGTGGCTCCCATCCGTGTTTTTGACAATTAAGAAAAACATTTTTTTTTTCTTCTTCTTTTTTTTAAATTACACTTTATTATGTTCCTCTGTTTTAAAATATTCCTGTTTATCTGTGGTGTGGACAGTGAGAGACCCCCTCACTGATCACTGAGACTGAGGCCATTTTGTTTTTTTCTCATACCTCATCATCTCCAGCCGTGTGTTGTTCTATGTGTGTGTCCTAAACAAGGACTAAAGCAGGTCTTAAGTAGAACTAAAGCAGGTCTTAAGTAGGACTAAAGCAGGTCTTAAGTAGGACTAAAGCAGGTCTACATTAGGTTTAAAGCAGGTCTAAAGCAGGACTGAAGCAGGTCTTAAGCAGAACTAAAACAGGTATAAAGCAGGTCTAAAGTAGGTCTACATTAGGTCTAAAGCAGGACTAAAGCAGCAGGTCTACATCAGGTCTAAAGCAGGTCTACATTAGGTCTAAAGCAGGTCTAAAGCAGGACTAGGGCAGGTCTCAAGCAGGTCTAAAGCTGGACTAAAGCAGGACAAAAGCAAGTCTCAAGCAGGTCTAAAGCTGGACTAAAGCAGGTCTCAAGCAGGTCTAAAGCTGGACTAAAGCAGGTCTAAATTAGGTCTAAAGCAGGTCTAAATTAGGTCTAAAGCAGGTCTAAGCAGGTCTACATTAGGTGTAAAGCAGGTCTACATTAGGTCTGAAGCAGGTCTAAAGCAGGACTAAAGCAGGTCTACAGTGGAACTAAAGCAGGTCTAAAGCAGGACTAAAGCAGGTCTACAGTGGAGCTAAAGCAGGTCTAAAGCTGGACTAAAGCAGGTCTCAAGCAGGTCTCAAGCAGGTCTAAAGCTGGACTAAAGCAGGTCTAAAGCTGGTCTAAAGCAGGTCTAAAGCTGGACTAAAGCAGGTTAGCAGGTCTAAATTAGGTCTAAAGCAGGTCGAAAGGATTTATAAAGCAGGTCTCAAGCAGGTCTGAATTAGGTATAAAGCAGGACTAAAGCAGGACTAAAGCAGGTAACAACAACACTAACAAATCAAAGCTTCTGTGTTGAACCAGATCCAGAGGGTGTGGCAGCCAAATACACAACATCAGAGAGAGCAGGAGCAACACGTTCCTTACAATAATACTCATGATTATTTTCACTTTCTAAACTCTGTGTGAGGAGCTGCTATCGGGTGCTGCCCCCTGTGGTCATGTCTGCGCCTGCACTTCATACTCCAGATGTTAAAAAAAACTCAGGGTCGTTTTTACGGAAATAACTCAATGATTAGGACAGGACGACATGCATACACACACATACACAAAGACACGCCCACACACACACCACCCACAGGCAATGAGACACAAGGAAATACACACACACTGTCATACACGTACACACAAAAAGACACATGCACTGAGACATACACACAAACACACGTACAATGTCAAACTTTAGAACAAGTAAAATGTTAGACTGTAGTACAGGACTAAAGCAGGTCTTAAGTAGGACTAAAGCAGGTCTTAAGCAGGTCTTAAGTAGGACTAAAGCAGGTCTTAAACAGGTCTTAAGTAGGACTAAAACAGGTCTCAAGCAGGTCTTAAGTAGGACTAAAGCAGGTCTTAAGTAGGACTAAAGCAGGTCTTAAGTAGGACTAAAGCAGGTCTACATTAGGTTTAAAGCAGGTCTAAAGCAGGACTGAAGCAGGTCTTAAGCAGAACTAAAACAGGTATAGCAGGTCTAAAGTAGGTCTACATTAGGTCTAAAGCAGGACTAAAGCAGCAGGTCTACATCAGGTCTAAAGCAGGTCTACATTAGGTCTAAAGCAGGTCTAAAGCCGGTCTAAAGCAGGACTAAAGCAGGTCTCAAGCAGGTCTAAAGCTGGACTAAAGCAGGACTGAAGCAGGTCTAAAGCAGGACAAAAGCAAGTCTCAAGCAGGTCTAAAGCTGGACTAAAGCAGGTCTAAATTAGGTCTAAAGCAGGTCTAAGCAGGTCTACATTAGGTCTAAAGCAGGTCTACATTAGGTCTGAAGCAGGTCTGAAGCAGGTCTAAAGCAGGACTAAAGCAGGTCTACAGTGGAACTAAAGCAGGTCTTAAGCAGGTGGTCTAAAGCAGGTCTCAAGCAGGTCTGTCTTAGGTATAAAGCAGGACTAAAGCAGGTCTACGGTGGAACTAAAGCAGGTCTAAAGCAGGTCTAAGCAGGTCTACATTAGGTCTAAAGCAGGTCTAAAGCTGGACTAAAGCAGGACTAAAGCAGGTCTCAAGCAGGGCTCAAGCAGGTCTAAAGCTGGACTAAAGCTGGACTAAAGCAGGTCTAAAGCTGGTCTAAAGCAGGTCTAAAGCTGGACTAAAGCAGGTTAGCAGGTCTAAATTAGGTCTAAAGCAGGTCGAAAGGATTTATAAAGCAGGTCTCAAGCAGGTCTGAATTAGGTATAAAGCAGGACTAAAGCAGGACTAAAGCAGGTAACAACAACACTAACAAATCAAAGCTTCTGTGTTGAACCAGATCCAGAGGGTGTGGCAGCCAAATACACAACATCAGAGAGAGCAGGAGCAACACGTTCCTTACAATAATACTCATGATTATTTTCACTTTCTAAACTCTGTGTGAGGAGCTGCTATCGGGTGCTGCCCCCTGTGGTCATGTCTGCGCCTGCACTTCATACTCCAGATGTTAAAAAAAACTCAGGGTCGTTTTTATGGAAATAACTCAATGATTAGGACAGGACGACATGCATACACACACATACACAAAGACACGCCCACACACACACCACCCACAGGCAATGAGACACAAGGAAATACACACACACTGTCATACACGTACACACAAAAAGACACATGCACTGAGACATACACACAAACACACGTACAATGTCAAACTTTAGAACAAGTAAAATGTTAGACTGTAGTACTGTTTCACTGTCAGACTGTAGCACGAGTCGTGTGTATTTTTCAGGTGTGTACGCGCTCTCTGCTCCCTCCGGCCTCAGCATGACCTCCGTCAACATGAGACACTCATTGAGCTGGCTCCCCCTTCAGGACGACTGCAGTACTACAATGCTCTACTCTGTGCAGTATCAAGGGTAAGCTGGTCTCCAGGTCTCAAATAGGACAAAGGCAGGTCTCAAAAAGGACAAAAGCAGGTCTTTTTGTCTGTGCACAGGACTGAAGCAGGTCTCAAACAGGACTAAAGCAGGTCTCAGACAGGACTAAAGCAGGTCTCAGACAGGACTAAAGCAAGTCTCAAACAGGACAAAAGCAGGTCTCAAACAGGACTAAAGCAGGTCTCAAACAGGACTAAAGCAGGTCTCAAATAGGACAAAAGCAGGTCTCAAATAGGACAAAAGCAGGTCTCAAACAGGACTAAAGCAGGTCTCAAACAGGACTAAAGCAGGTCTCAAACAGGACTAAAGCAGGTCTCAAATAGGACTAAAGCAGGTCTCAAACAGGACTAAAGCAGGTCTCAGACAGGACTAAAGCAGGTCTCAAACAGGACTAAAGCAGGTCTCAAACAGGACTAAAGCAGGTCTCAAATAGGACAAAAGCAGGTCTCAAATAGGACAAAAGCAGGTCTCAAATAGGATTAAAGCCGGTCTCAAACAGGTCTCAAAAGAAGCAGGTCTAAAGAAGATATAGGCTCATAGGGTAGTTCTAAAATGGTCTAAAGCAGGTCTAGATAAGGTGTAAAGCAGGTCTCAAACAGGACTAAAGCAAGACTCAAGCAGGTCTAAAGCAGGACTAAACCCGGTCCAAACTCGGTCTAAAGCAGGTCTGTGTGGACAGGGACTTTGAGCGGCTGGTCCTGGGCGGGGTGTGGATCCAGGCCCCTCACTGTCAGCTGTCCTCTGAATGCTCCTGTGACTTGAGTGCGGAGGTGGAGTCCGACTCGGACTACAACCTCAGGGTCCAGGCTCAATGTGGACCGGTCCTGTCTCCATGGCAACAGCTGCATCCACCTTTCAACCGCAACCACAGTAAGTCAACAGCTACAGTCAAATATATGTATGTGCAGTCTCCAAAAGCATGATACTGAATGTGGAATAACTTTAAAGCTGGGGTACTCTCAGACCATACCAGTAGAAAGTACTCAGTAATGAAATATCTCTTGTTCCTGGCTCTAGTTTTCACATCATGTATTTATTGTCACATTTTTAGACAGAAAAGTGAACCAGAGAGGATCACCCACACTCAGCCAATCAGCTTTCTGCTCAAATAGAGGTTTTGCACCACTGCGCACGTGCGTAGTAACGGTTGCTATGTAGGTCACATGGTGGTGCAAAACTTTCATAGTGACTTACAGGGCTATTTCTTATTAAAAACATTCTCCCTTATAAGACAAACACTGCATGTTATGTCAGATTTGTTCACTAAAGAAGGTCTAAAGCAGGTCTAAAGTTTTGGAAGTGGACTGAAAAACTGACCAGGAAATAAATTCAGACGGGTTTTGTTTTTCTTTTTATTATTTTTTTATTTTTTTATTTAATTCACTTGAGGGAATTTGTTTTTATACTTTAATACTGAAACCACTTTTATTCAGCTCCTGATAAAGTTCATTAAATAAATAAATACATTAAAAAAAGGAAAACAATGAATTTATAGAAAATAATATATACACATATCTAGAACAATTAAGTACATAAATATAATGAAGAAATACACTAAATAAATAAATCCACTTATTTCATACATGCAAAAGGATTCCCTCTGGTGACTTCAGAAGACTTTTCTGTGAGCAGTCAACACGGGTCCAAACAACACGCCGCACGTCCATACACATGTCCCAGGCTTACGGGTCTGATCTATGGAGTGAGGCTGCCATTTCTGTTGCAGTGCAGCTGCTGCCGCCGCGCCTGGAGCTGAACGTGTCGGGCGACAGTCTGCTGGTTTCTCTGGACGACGTTCCACTGATCTGCTCCGTACGAGTGTCTCTGTGGAGGACCACACTCAAACAGGTCACTTTCATTTCCAGTACCAGAGAGACAGACCAGAGAGAGACCAGAGAGACAGACCAGAGAGAGACCAGAGAGACAGACCAGAGAGAGACCAGAGAGAGACCAGAGAGACAGACCACAGAGAGAGACCAGAGAGAGACCAGAGAGACAGGCCAGAGAGAGACCAGAGAGACAGGCCAGAGAGACAGGCCAGAGAGAGACCAGAGACAGACCAGAGACAGACCAGAGACAGACCAGACACAGACCAGAGAGACAGAGAAGAGAGACTGACCAGAGAGACAGACCAGAGACAGAGATAGAGACCAGAGGAAGAGAGCAGGGAGAGACCAGAGAGAGACCAGAGTGGCAGACCAGACAGACAGAGAGACCAGAGAGACAGACCAGAGAAAGACCAGAGAGAGACCAGAGAGAGGAGGAAAGACCAGAGAGAGACCAGAGAAAGATGTTGGTGATTTCAATGGTTTTGTTAAGTCCTCTGAGATGACTTCTGTTGTGACCTAGGGCTATACAAGAATAAATTGTATTGTAAATTGTATTGTAAGACCAGAGAAAGATCAGAGAAAGACCAGAGAAAGACCAAAGAGAGACCAGAAAGAGAGACCAGAGAGATGTGCTTGTGTCCTGCAGGTGGTCTCTCCTGTCTTTGTGGAGGAGCGTGTGGTGCGTTCGTCGCAGGTTCGTTTTGCAGACCTGCAGGAGGGAGAGGAGTATTGCGTTCAGGCCCAGAGCGAGCTGCCCTCTGGTCGCAGCAGCAGCTCCACAGCGCCACACTGTGACCGCTTACCAGGTCTGCCGCCCGCCCCTTCTGCCCTACCACTCTGCTTTCAAACATGTCCTATGATGCCTTTTCAGACTCTTACGTCATTAAAGGTTTTTCCAGGTTTTTAAAACAAAAGTAAAAATTTCTATTGTTGAAAATTACAACAACCGTCGGGCTGTCACAGAACCGGAGGACTAGGACTGGAGACTGGGGTCTGGTCCACAGGTCTAGAGTCCACATGGTTTAAAGAGGGCTTTGCAGAATACGTCTCCTTTTGGGACAAGTGCTCCTCCTATAGTGCGACACTGACCATGACTCTGTGCAGGTCCAAGGGGATGGGAGAAACCGGTCACTGTGGCGGTCGTGGCCCTGGTCTCAACTGGGTTCCTCTGTGCTGTGCTCTGGTTCATGGTCCACTGCTGGCCTCACATCTGTGTTGGGTTCTTCCACAAGGAGGCGCTGCCACAATCCCTGGTCAGTACAAACACATGAGGCTATAGACCCAGGACTCAGGCTTTAGACCCAGGACTCAGGCTTTAGATCCAGGACTGAGGCTGTAGACCCAGGACTCAGGCTTTAGACCCAGGACTCAGGCTTTAGATCCAGGACTGAGGCTGTAGACCCAGGACTCAGGCTTTAGATCCAGGACTGAGGCTGTAGAACCAGTTTTTAAAAGCACTAATGATCAGATTTATAAAGGACACACTTCTTGACGATTAAACTTTAACCTTAAAAAAGCTTTTCTCTGTGAGCTCAAACATGTGCTACACTGTCCCATATTTCAGGAGGACTGGCCCGAGTCTGTTCAGCCTCAGGTGGCCCCCCAGGAGACCGTGGCCCTGGTGAAGGTGATTGCAGATGTTGCTGTCCCCTCCTCTGTGGCTCTTCTGTAGAACTCATCCTGGTCCTGACGTGGAGGAGGATCAGTACAAAACCAAGGGACAGACCAGAAGGACACGGTGTATACACTTGAACACATCATAAAGAACGTCTCAGAGTCTGGAAGCCCGAGCCAGCCCGGTCTGCAAGTGGGTCGTAAAAGCTCCTTATCACAGAGACCATACCGCATCGACCTGGGTCTACGTGCTTGCATTAACGTCTGTGTAACTTCAGGCTGTAGAACCAGGACTGAGGCTGTAGATCCAGGACTGAGACTGTAGATCCAGGACTGAGACTGTGGATCCAGGACTGAGACTATGGATCCAGGACTGAGACTGTGGATCCAGGACTGAGACTGCAGATCCAGGACTGAGACTGCGGATCCAGGACTGAGACTGCGGATCCAGGACTGAGACTGCAGATCCAGGACTGAGACTGCAGATCGAGGACTGAGACTGTAGATTCAAAAAATCATCTCAGATCGATCTCATGTCCTCTACTCAGAGTATACTACAGAGTACCAAAAAAAATAAAAGAAAAGATACCTCAACTGGTATTAGAACCGGTAATAGAACTCGTTCCTACCATAAACTGTAATTATGAACGAACGTAGTGACGCCTATTTTCTCCGTTGAAATGTGTGTGCCACAGACATGGGCAGATTCCAAATAGCCACAAGCAGCCCCTCGCGCAGGAAAATGTGGATAAACGCATTTGGGCATGCATTAACCGTTATAGCCCCATTGATTAACAAGTTCATTCGAAAGTCCACAGCAGCTAAACTAGGCTGGTGCATTGACACGCATCTGGAACAAGCGACTTTTGGACCAAACTGAAAAGCCGTTTCAAGAGAATTAAATACAATGGATATTTCTGTTTCCGGGTATGCCACCAATAGCAAGGAGTGAGAGTGCAAGCATGTCAGCGCACGAGCTCAGGGATCTTTTTGAACACCTGGACCTGCCCCCACTGGTTCCTACCCATATCTGTGAACCTCCTGGATGCAGGTCATGGAGCAGAGCGGTGATGGTTTATGTCTGTCTTATGTGTATTTTCATTGTAGCAGCCTGTGAGTCCAAGGCAAATTTCCCCGGGGACATAGTAAAATTAATTTCTTGAGGCTATAGATCCAGGACTTTGAGGTCTGAGGTGAAATCTCCATACAACCCGGTGTGGATGTAGGCTGCAGTACCACAGGTGCCCTCTAGTCTAGGTGCCTTTAATCAGCAACACCCTCCACATTACAATTACCATGGTCACTCAAGAGAGTGAACGTCTGAACTGGGAAATTTGAGTTGGAACTCATTTGAATTTAAACTGGAAACTCAAGCATTAAGTGTTGGCCTCAGGAGTCCTGAGCCCGGGTTACTGTGACGTGTGAGGTCGTGAGTGCAAGAAACTGTAGAAACAAAGATGTGGTTTTGAAATAAGGTTTCTGAGCTGTTTATGAACAAGCAGAGAATCCAGGTGTGTATGTGTGTGTTTCTGAAGTCCCCTGAACGCCACGTTAACACCTCCTCTGTCCTCACTCCCTTTTGCATCAGTGTTTGAAATGATTAATTTTGTTCTAAAGAAAATGTATTTCATTTTTATAATAAAATGTTTTTTATTCTTTTTGTGTTTATAGAAACTGTACATTATATATATACATTTGTATCAAAACCAACATGAACATACACAATAACAAACATACAGTGCTTTGCGAAAGTATTCGGCCACCTTGAACCTTTCAACATTTCGCCACATTTAAAAATTGTATATATCACTGTAATGTTGTGTTTTATTGAACTTCATAACACCTGCGTGCAAACATGTCGGCACTGAATGTGCGTACGAGTGCGAGGATTTGTAGGATTTGTACGTACCCAAGAGAAATTCTGGTTACGAGAAAATTTCATGAATGCCACAATCTTCGTAAAATCTTCGTAAGTAGGATTTACGCACAAATTTGTTCTTAAGTACGGTTCGTGAATGAGGCCCATTGTCTTTGAGGAGTCTGCTGGAGGATAGTGTTTCTTGAAGGATGGGTCAAATGCAGAGGACACAGAGAATAAATGATAGCTCACCTTATTATTGTGCCCTCAAAGACCAAACTTTATAAACGTTTTAGAACCCCTAGCTTATAGTTGTTAGCATTGGGACAAAACATATACCCTGAAAACTCCTTACGGCAGTGGTCTCAAACATACAGTATATAATTTTTCACAGTTCGTCCTAAGCACGATCCTAAGCAACCAAATTCTTGTGTGTCATATGAATTTGGGTGATACACCATACAACGCTCAAAACGTATAGCCATTTCTTGCATGGAGGTGATGTCACCTTAATTGAAACGGGTGGATCTGTGCTGCTTTCCCTAGTTATTGCGTTCAGGGTAAACATTAAATCAAGTGAAGAATGGGGCTGGGCCGGGCCGAGTAGGGCTAAATAAAATTGTATTGATTTGATTGAAGTAAGGTTAGTTCAAACAGGGGTTTCTCTTTAGAGTCTTTTCTTCCTCTGATTAAAACAAACAGAACCGGATCCTGCAGTTCGAACCAAACGGACTGAAGTACGAAAAGGCCAAAGAGTGGAAGATCCCCTGTGTGAACGCACAGTGGCTGTGTGACGTGCTGCTGGGGAACTTTGAGGCCCTGAGGCAGATCCAGCACAGCCGCTACCAGAACTACAGCCACACGGAGCCCCTGGCCCCCAACCCCCAGCTCGTCATCAACCTGCTGGGTACGTGAGACTGGAGAGCCGACCCTAGAGTGGACCCTAGACCCGACCCTAGAGTGGACCCTTGACCCGACCCTAGAGCCGACCCTAGAGCCGACCGTAGAGCGGGCCGTAGAGCGGGCCCTAGAGCGGGCTCTAGAGCGGACCCTAGAGCGGCAGAATGTTTCTGTATGTTAAACATTTGCCTTGTGTCCAGGGGAAGTTCTTCTACCTGACCCCAGGCATCTGCCCCAGCCTCAGCACCATGAAGGCCATCCTGGAGAGCGCAGGGGGAAAGCTTCTGCCCAAACTACCCTCGTCCAAGAAGGTCCAGGAGCACACACAAAACAAGGTGAAAGCATGACCATGTGGAGCCAGAGCCACAGACCAGACCCTGACCTGACTGATGTGGAGACCAGAGACCTGACTTAAGTACGCGGTCTTTACATGTCTCATGAAGAATTACCAGTTTATCACAGAATTAATAGTTTGAATAAAGCTGGGGTCCATAACATTAAAGCTGGGGTCTGTAACTTTCAAACCACAGCAACAGAACTCATCAGACCCATATCCCATGTTTCTTGTTCCTGGCTTTAAAACAGTTTGCTTCTATCACTAGTTTGTATTTTTGGCATCTGTTACATCTTTAGAACAGCTTTTTCAGACAGAGAAGTGAAAAAGAGAGGACCACCCTCACTCAGCCAATCATTTATCAGCCCAAGAGTCAAATACTGACTCAGCAGATGACATGTGGTCTAATGAGATGAAGACAGCAGTCTGCTTTGTTCCCAACTTTTACCAGACTCTTTCTCTTGGGAAAAACTACATATGTTATTCATCAAGAAAAGTTAGGTACCCCAGTGTTCATTTTTTTTTTTTTAACCTTTATTTAACCAGGAAAATACCCATTGAGATCGAGATCTCTTTTTCAAGGGAGTCCTGGCCAAGAGGTCTGTAGCACACGTCACAGGCACTTTACAGAGCAACAGTAAAACAATACAATAATAATACAATACAATAATACTACAAAGTACAAACAGTGAAACTACAAAACATGTACATGATCAAAAATAAAAAACTAAAGGCAACTATATAACACGTTAAAGTTTAAAAGCATGAGCACTTGGCAATGGTTGAGAACTGTTTTTTAAAAAGAAGTGAACGAAATGCGTTTAAAGACAACAATTTGGACCACTTCAGATCTGACTGCAGACTGTTCCATGCAGCGGGAGCAGAATACCTAAATGCCTGCTTTCCCAGCTCCGTCCGGACACGTGGAACAGTCAGAAGGTAAGAATCATTGGAACGTAAACTGTACAGGCTCTTGGTTCTCTGAAGAAGGGAGCACAGATAGACAGGAACCAAACCGAGAAGAGCTTTGTACACCAACAGCATCCAGTGCGTGTACCTCCTCACTGCCAGTGAGGGCCACTGGGCTTTAGCATAAAGTTCACAATGATGTGTGAGGCGACTACATCCCGTCACGTACCTCAAAGCACTGTGATACACAGAATTTAGCGACTGCAGACACTGAGCTGATGCAGACATATAAATAACATCACCATAATCAATTAAGGGTAAAAAAGTGGCAGAAACAAATAGTTTTTGGGCTCTAAGGGTGAAACACGACTTGTTTCTGAAATAAAATCCTATCTTAACCCTTAATTTTCTGACCAGAGCTGCAATGTGTAATTTAAAAGATAGTCCAGAGTCAATAACAAATCCCAGATACTTGGAACTATCCACACACTCAATCTCTTTACCCTGAGTAGTGAAAATTCCAGGAATACTCCCCTTTCTTTCTTTTTGATTTGAAAAGATCATTAGTTTTGTTTTTTTAGCATTCAAAACTAGTTTCAAGAAGTGCAGACGAGATTGTACAATGTTAAAAGCATTTTGTAGTTGCTCGTAGGCCTCTGTCAAAGATGAGGAGCAACAATAAATAACAGTATCGTCTGCATAAAGATGGTAAGAAGCATTTTGGAGGTCATCACACAGATTGTTCACATAAATTGAAAACAACAGAGGGCCTAAACAATCGTGTAGGTTTGGTTCCAATCTTGGTGGGGACATTCACTACGACCTGAGTCTACACCCATTGACACGGGGTCCAGAGTTTCTCACCCAGAATTTGTTGTGTAATCACACACTATATTTGTTATATTTGTGTTGCCTTCTATACTAAACTCAGCTGTAGACTGAATGAGAAGCAGAGTTTCCTATGAATGTTAACAGAAGATTAATCATCACAATTCATAATTTGCTATTACTTGTGCTTTCTCTTACTTACTTTCCAACTGTTAAAAAAGCTCCTGATATCTTTTATCTTTTTTTGTGGAGGTGGCATTTTTTCTAAATTATATAAGAAGGTATAGACAATCAAAAACAGACACTCATATACATGAACTGCAGAATCATTTATATAACTTGGCCAATGTCAAAAGTTACATAGTATTTCTCAATACAATGAGTTAACAAGAGTTTGGCAATAAGCAACAGTGTGGATTTTTCTATATTTTCTTTTTTTTTATTCCATTCTCAACCCAAAAAGGCAAGTAATGACTCACAGGGCTCTCAAGTATGCAAAATAAAAACTTAAATGACCTGTTGTGGTGTGTTTTGCGCACAACCAGTATGCATCGTTAACGCAATGGAAAATTTAGGTATCCGAGCTTTAATTTCGGGAGCGCTGGTTGCGCTTTGGGAAGAGTCAGGGGAGAGACATGTCAGAGACACAGGGGAGAAACGGGGGAGATACGAGGGAGACCCGCACTTGCAACATGGTTCTGTCTGCATATGGTCCGAGCTCGGTACCATGTTAGAGCTGTGCTTTCACTGAGCGCCGCGGCTGTCATTACAAAGCGGCAGCAGCTGCACCAGGACGTGCACATTCGAGTGCATCGCTTGAATGTGCTTAGAGCAAATAACAGAAAGTGCCCGCTGTCACACATTTCACAGAAATCACATTATCAGCAGATAAAGGTTGTAAATCGTGGATCCATGGAATATTTTCATCCCTAGTTTATCCTGATTCACACAACACACCCACTCATACATTTTGGATAGTAAGAGCACAATAAGTATTTTTTCAGCCTTTCAACCAACCTGTTTCTTTATTGGAGCCAGTTCTGTTCTGTTCTATGCCGTGTGAGCTCCTCGGAACATTAAACAGTGCGCTGACAGATTAGAAATAACGTAAGTACTTTGAATGGTAATAGATCTACAGTACTTTCCTCTGATTACTCACGTGCTACAACGCTCAGGGAACGAAAAAAACACTTGCTTCACGCTGGCTAACTTAAAAAAATTAAACAGTTGCTCAGTGCTTCAGTTTGGCGCTGAAGAAGACAGCCAATCACTGCAGAGAACGGAACGGGTCACGTGCTGCTGCTGCTGCTGTTGCTCTGGAGGCGAGGAGGAGGCGCGACGTGTGCACAAACGGAAGACATGTGTCCCGGACCGTCCGGGTCACGGGACATCATGTCATTTTGGTGGGGACTTTTTAGTCCTCACCAAATATTGGTGGGGACATGTCCCCATGGTCCCCACGCAAACCTACGCCCTTGGGCCTAAAACTGAACCTTGTGGTACTCCCTTAGACACTTCTAAAAAGGAGGAAGTTGACCCAGACACTTGAACACACTGTGACCTGTTTGACAGGTAGTCAGTGAACCACTCGGCTGCTTGGACGGAGACGCCAATTTTGGAAAGAGTTTTTATCAATGACCTATGGTCCACAGTGTCAAACGCCTTAGAAAGATCAAGAAACAAGGCAGCACAGTATTTCTTGCAGTCAAGGGCACTTACTACGTCATTTAAAACTTTCATGGTGGCTGTAACAGTGCTGTGCTTCTTCCTGAATCCCGATTGAAATTCATTAACAATGTTGTTGTCTTCAAGGAAGGATCGCAACTGATTGCTAACAGGACATTCAAATATCTTAGCCAGAACACATAATTTGGAAATAGGACGGTAATTATTTACGTCAGATGGATCACCTGTTTTCAGGAGCGGCAGCTCTTGTGACTGGTAAGACTCAGATTAAAAATTTGTGACAGCGGCTCAGCAATGAGGTCAGCTGCCAATTTTAAAAACAAAGCGTCCAACTTATCTGGACCAGCTGCTTTCCTGGTGTCAAGGTTTAGTAAAGCTTTGTGCACCTCAGAAGAAGACACCTTGGAAAATGCAAATGTTTGTGCTCCAAAACATTTACTCTGGACATCTGGTGTAGAAGTGCCTGCAGTTTGCTGTACAGGATTAAGAACATCAAAAAGAGAGCCAGCTGAGATGAAATGTTCATTAAAAAGTTGCAACATTTTATCTTTCTCTGTCACATTTTTTTTTTTTTTTTATATTTATTTATATACCGCCTTTTCACTGCAGATCTGAGTTTCAAAGCGGTTTACAATTGTTAATTATGGGCATTTGTCTCTCACTCCACACAGAGATGGGAGGGGCCAGTACAGGAGGCACATGCCAGAACTATTGGACATATTTTTTTAGTGGTAGGGGAAACCGGAGTACCCGGAGGAAACCTACGCAGACACGGGGAGAACATGCAAACTCCACTCAGAAAGGCCCTGGTCCGACTGGGATTCGAACCCAGGACCTTCTTGCTGAGAGGCGAGAGTGCTATCCACTCAGCCACCGTGCCGCCCATGTGACCCATCTCTGATTAACACAGCCGGAAGAGCACTTGACTGCGTTGAAGCAAACGTAGATTTAACAGTTTTCCAAAACCTCTTTGGATCATTTACATTTTTTGTCAATTCTGTAAGATAGAATTCAGATTTAGACTTTTTTATCAAAGATGTGCACTTATTTCTAAGTTGTCGAAAACAAAGCCAATCCGCATCAAGTTTGTTTTTCCTTGCTTTAGACCACGCCTTATCTCGTTCTTTTAGAAGATTATCAATTTCAGTGGAGAACCATGGATTGTTCCTTCTGTTGTATTTATATAAATACGCTGACACACTAAAACGCATGTGTTTGATGACCTATTGAATTCTGGGTTGGAGGCCAGTCTTTTTTTATACATCGGAGGTGTCTTCTTGTGCCATCAACTAAACAACAGATGGTTTCTGCTGTTTGGGTTTCACCCCCTAGTCCTGACTACTGCATTCTTCTCCTCACTCAATCATGAGTGGGTTGACATGACTAGAGTCTCCTAGTCTACTCATTAGTCGATATGATAATACATATAACCTTTCTTAACATATATTTACTTCATATTTTAGGTGATTTCATGTAGATATTAGGTTATTGGTGTGATGTGTTTTGTACTGCACATAGGTTTGTTCTTTAGGAAAGCGTGCTGTTGAGACGAATTAGGGGAGTTGTTTAGACAACAGAGATTGAACCCAGACCAGTGACAGCTGCCTGGAGACTATTTCCTTAGGTTAGGAAGCGTGAATTCTTTTTAGGAGTGGAATGGAGACAAGGAGACCAGATGGTGCGGAGGCGGATCACGGGACCAGAAGCTGCCTGATACGACACGCCCCCTTCTTCCTGCACATCTTCTGATATGCTTTGGCTTGGCCTCAGTCAGCACAGGGCCAGCGAGGGACATGGATAGTTTAGGAGCTCTCTTGTTGAATATATCTGATTGTAAAGATAAATTAAATACAGATGTTAAACTTGGAACCTTTTGTCTTGTTTCTGCACCAACCCAGACACGTCCGTCAAAGGGTATTTTTGACAACAGTTGGTGAATCCCCGACGTGATTGGTGCAGGAGCAGGACAGAGATGAGCTCAGATATAGACTGGGTCCGTGGGCCTGGAAAATTCTCTCTTCTCTTCGGAAAAGTTGCTTCAAAAGAGGTAAGCAGATCGTACTTTTGAAAATCTGCACATTGTTTTAAATGGAAGAGAGAGAGAATTCGGCTCGACGGACTGCAGCGTGGACAGACCGCCGTGATGGGCGTTCTATCGGACGCGATAGAACAATAGTCAGGTTTAGACGTTTTTAGCCTTGGGGGAAAAATGGGTCCCCTCTAAAACAAACAGAACGGAGATGAGAAAGTCCACAAGAGTTTTTAGAAGGGCAGAAGAGGCACACCTTCTTAAAGGGCAGGGAGGCACAAGTGTATAGTGAAAATAGAAATAGAATTAGAAATAGGGACAACTTTAGGGTCAGAACAGGATTTAAAAACCTTCTATATCCCCCGGGGGGCGGTAAAAAGGGTACATTTAATTTAAACAAAAAGCCGAGTATTTAAAATGTGGATTCTGACTATTGAATAATAATGATCTGATTAATGAGGAAAAAAAGAGAGCCACTTGGCTGTCGAGTTTTCATGTGGAGAAATGACCAGAATGATCAGTTCTGGGAGTTTTTCTCTTGTATTGTGATGTAATATTTTAATAGTTACAGAGGTATTACGAAAAAATCCTGCTGTGACTGGTAATGCATTAGTCATGTAAACAAATTGTAATGTTTTCCATTACTGACGTATTTAAGGATAAAATGTAAAGTGTCGTTTGACGTGAGAAAAACTTTTACCACTGATTAAGACCTTGTCACGATAAAAACGAGGAAAATGTAGCTAACAGGAGGATGTATTTCAGACGTCCATGTTTTCCTTTGTTCGGGAGGCCCCTCCCCTCCCTCTTTCTGTCTGCTCTTTCTCTCTTTCTGTCTGCTCTCTCTCTCTTTCTTTCTCTCTCTCTCTCTGGTGAAGACAGAACTATTACCAAATATATTTTTTGTAGAAAATTACATTTATACATACGATAATGTTACTGACATAGAGTCATAGGATCACAGAACTTTGAGTTAGATTATAAAGAGGCATTATTTTTATTTTTATCTCTGAGGCGTCTGGACAAGTTATTAAACATTTTTTCCCTACATTTTGGTGATATAAAAGTTAGAATGATCTTAGAGAGCATTATACTTTTGGAAAAATAGGGCTTAGGATAGCAGTTGAATGCAGAATTCGGTTTTCAGAATCTAATGTTTAAAATGTTAATATTAATTATTTCATAGGTTTATTTAGATTTGTAATTAATCATTGGTTTTGTATGGTAATTAACACACTTGTTTGTGTTTCTTGTCTGTTTTTTCTGAGAAAACTTCTGTCTGTTTCATTGGCCAAAATCCTCCCCCGCCACAAGCCTCAACTGAGCGTCTACTAAAAGGGACCATCAGCGTCTTCCCCGACCCACAGGGGGCACCAAAGACAGCAGCATCGGCTGCAGCAGCTCGAAGAAGACTCCTCCGGCCTCCATTGCTAACAGCATGGCAAAGAAAAGACCACAGACTTGTCACAAACTTAGTGCTGACCCATCCACGGAACAGAAGGTGGCGGTAATGCAAAAAAATAGGCCGCCAACCGCCGGAAAAACCTAACAAGAAGAAGAAGGACACGACACATTTGTGTGCGTCAGATCTGAGAAAGAAAGTTATTGAAAGGAGAAGAAAAAGATTGAAAGAAGAAGAAAGTGATTGAAAAGAAGAAGAAAGACATTATGAGAAAAAGTTATCGGAAGAAAAAAGAAAGTGATTGATTGAAAGAAGAAGAAAAAACACTTTGAGACAAAGACATTGAACACTTTGAGACAAAGACATTGAACACTTTGAGACAAAGACATTGGACACTTTGAGACAAAAGACATTGAAAGACGCCATGAGTAAAAGAAAGAAACATTAACGGACATTTGAGGAAGACGTGGCTGGGCAAATGAAACAGACAAGGTAGTATACACAGACAGGCAACAACGCACAGAGACATATAGGACATTTAGGTCATATTTACACATTTAGGTCATTCGTTCATAACACTACATTTAACTGCAAGAAAGATTACAAGACAATCGTCAAAATTATTAGACTCTTACTTTAGCATGAGACACAAGGAGATTAGAACAGCAGTATATTTGTGCATGATTTAGATTAGCTTTATTATTAAAACTATTATTGTTATTTAAAGTTATAGTCGCGGATAAGTTTATAATTATTGAGTTTCACCTCATGATCTTGGTAATACGGATATTTAAAGCAGTGTTTTCAACCTCTGAACCGTGGCTCGTTAATCATTTAAAACAATCACATGCACAGATGAAACTGGTGCTAGAAAGAGAACTGCAGCGTTTAATGGACGCTGCATTTAGTACAGAATGGTTTGTTCAGACAATTAAAGTTTGAAAAATGATTTAAAGCATTTCTAAATTTTGGCTAAAGGTGATATTGGATCATTTCTGATAACACATTGACGCACCACGGTCCACTGGTTGAAAACACGGATGTAGAGACATTTTATGAAATCTTTTATGACATGTTTCTCTTCCAAATAGCTAAATTAGAAACAATTAGGACAATTATGTCTTTGATACAACTGTTGACAGTTTATCTGAGACATGATTGGTGCAAGTACGTCAACACACGTACAATAATAGTCTTTTCTCCACATGAACGTGAAACAAAGGTGAAGTATTAAAGTTTGAAACTAATTTACATTTTTAATGAATCCGAACTGGCTTTACTAAAAAAAAAAAGGGAAAAACATTTATTGCACGTGCACGAGTTTTTAAAGTAACAACAAGAGCTCATTAAAAATATAGGGGACACAGTCTGTGAGAAGCCCGAGTACAGACCACGTGGTTTAAACACTAAAGTTTGAAATGGATCCTTTTAGGAAAAATCTCTTAAAGCTCTGCATGTTCTGCAGGCTCTGAAAGTTGCAACAATAAAATAGCTCATGAGACAATTGTAATTGGACATGGAAAAATATAACAAAGTTAAAATTACAGGCCTCTTGTGTTGTCTATATGTTTGTGTGTGTTATATGTTTGTGTATGTTATATGTTTGTGCGTCATGTCAAGTACACTACGTTGACCTTAACAAACTCTGGACCAATATACTAACGTGGGGAGTCGGTGTGTTGTGAGTGTGTTGTGAGTGTGTTGTGAAATGAGGAGTGAACGAGGAGTGCTGAACGGAATCATGGAATAACAAATGTTTTTCTGTAATGTTTTAATGTGATCATGGAATAATTATTTTTTGTCAACAGCATACGGTGTAAGTACTAGAGATTCAAAGATAACAAGCTTTATTGAACAGGTGTAAAAGTGAGAGTACTCTGGGATGAGTACTCTGAGAAAGTACTCTGCGGAAAGTACTCTGAGATGAATACCTTGCTGAAGGTACTGGGAGTCCCTCCCTCTGCTGTTTGTCCTGACAGTGATTCGGTCCAACCGCAGTGAGCGGTCATTGGGCGGAGGACAACTTTGGTTTGTAACTCACATTTAGTGGAGTATAAAATTAGAAACATACATTTTGTTAAGTCTGTATTTGGCTACAGCCTCTGCCCTGATGTCACACACCGTCTGTCAATGCAGTTATGTTTTGCCCAATTGGAAAAGATTGACAGGTTGCACCATGCGAGGGCAGGGAAGTGGGCATTTCTTGTGTTCTAATGTTTCTTTTTCAGATAAAAGATAAACTACCCCTGCTTCAGGGATAACACAGTAGCACGGATCATAAAGGAAATGAGCCTCTACTTTGGCACCATAGCCCACAATACGAATTGAGGACGATCCGGGAGGAAACAACTGGAGATGATTGGAACAGTAATCTACACACACACACAGACGAATACATTTACACTTGGCCCACGACCAAGAGAGGGAGTATGATAATGTTATTGTCATAGGTGGTCATGGTCCTTAACCTTCTAAATCATTAGAAAGAAGTGTAAAACATATATTTACAAGAACAAATAAATGATGGAAAGGGCAGCCTAAAAGCAAAATGGGAAAATTATTAAATAATTTTCGGAGTTGCAAAAAATAAAATAAAATTCTTTATTTGTCCCATAGGGGGTCATTCTAAATTTAGTGTTGTGCAAATTCAAAAGGAGAAATAATAGCGCTTATAACATCAAGCAGATCTACTCTTTAAGATAATAGATCATATAATAATAATAATACAATATAATGAAATAGTCTGGAGCTATAATGTCATTGGATTCAAGGAGCTATAGGTTAAAATGTCGCTAAGAAGAGGTGTCAGAATAAACAATAGTAATAATAGTTAGACTAGTGAATAATCAAAATAGTTCTATTGTGAAAATAAGTATCAATAAGGTCAAATTGTTCTAATAACTAAAGTAAAAAGGAATCAAATAGAGTCAGATTTTAGATGCTTCTGTTTTCCACATCTGTAGGAACTAGTGCAGATGTATTTATAGAGAGTAGTATTAAAATGCAGACATAGAACAACAGGCTTTAACAAAATTTTAAATCTAAAAATAGCTCAAATATAACACTGCTCTTGATGCAGCCTCTGAGCTGCTCCATTGGAGAACAGGTTAAATGTTATTGTTTATTACAAACAGCTGATGTATTTACACATATTAAGTTTGGGGCAACTCTTTAAACAGTTATAAGCAGCGGACAGAAGCCATGAATGTGCTTTCGTTTATTGAATAATTAATTTCATAGCCATATAATCGTAGAGGACATTTTTAAAATAGTTGTCTTCCTCCCGCTCCCTTTCAGGCAACTTGATTAGATTCATGTCTTTAATATTGGAGAACTACTGTGTTGTTTTTGGAATTGTCTGAAATACAATACATAAAATAGTGATTTTCAGAACGAGAACCAGCCAATGAAAAATCATCTATTGCCAATGCTATTGCTACAACTAGAACCACAACGGCGACAAATTAAATAAATGTTAAGTGTTCAGTCTGGCAGACAAAAAGGTTGACTTTTAGTCTGGGGGGACTGAGCAACTGTTAAAATGGTTTAAAAAGACAAAGTATGAGTATTTCAGCGTTTTGGAAGATGTTAAATAGTAGAAAAAAGTAGAATTTGATCATTGTTCATAAACACACTTCAGCGTAAGAGTTAAAATGGTATCATACAATGTGATCCTTCTGATAGAGCAGCTAAACTGTTAGAATCAGAATTATTTTACAGCCATTGAAAGTGACAGAAGTCACAAATTGGAAATATGCTTTGGCTCAAGCTACAACCGAGCTTTGGAGTCACAATAGAGTAGAAATAGATAGATGCTTTCAAAAATAGAGATTATTTTTAGACAGGGCTAATATCAAATGGTAAAAGGAGCATTTCCTTCATAATATGTCCAAAAGTATTTACTTCAAAAGTAGATAAAGTTCATTACAGTTCATGCACAGTTCTATTAGATACTTGTCAAATTCACTTGTTTTAAACATAGGTGAATGTTGACAATGCAAAAGTTCATGAGTGTAGCCTAGATTAATGAGATAGATTAGAACCAGCACAGATTCAAAAACATTTAAAAGCATTTTAATGTATTTGGGTATAGCACAAAAGTAGATATTTAGGTATTTTTGAGAATTTTAAGAGCTGTTGATTTGTCAGCAACAGATCTGAGGCTTCTCGGCCCCCACCACCCCCCTCCTCCTCCTCCTTACCAGCACCGGGTGAGTACTGTGGTGCAAACACTGACCCCTGTCCGTCTGGCAGTGTAACGACAGTCCTGCCACTGAACTGTGCTGACTCAGTTATGCATCTGGAACTTAACAAAGTACAACAGAGTTCACTTTTTAAACCAATAGAGACTGTGTGTGTTCCTCGCACCAGCTCAGAAATGTGTTTTAACTTGAATAAACACAAATTTAAAAGAAGGACAGCAGTTAGACGGTCCAACTCTGGAAATCTAATTCCAGTTCTTTGTAATCAATCAACTAAACCCACTGACACTGATATTAATTTTAACCTTGCTCTACTTAATGTCAGATCACTATGCAACAAATCATTTTTAATTAATAATTTTATCTGTTCGTATGATCTTGATTTTATGTTTATGACTGAAACATGGCTTGACCATAATACAGGAGATGCAGTTTTAATAGAAGCCTCACCACCAAATTTCAAATTTGAATATGAAACACGAGAAAATAAAGGGGGGGGGGGGCATAGCAGCAGTTTTTAAAGATCGTATTGTCTCCCATAGAGTGTCTCTTGGAAAATTTTCATCATTTGAGTATGTTTCTTTTAAAATAGAACAAAAGAAATCTTCTTCCATTCTTATTATTGTTGTGTACAAGCCGCCACAGTCATGCCATAGTTTCACTGATCATTTCACTGAGTTGCTTTCAGTTGTGTGCACAGATTTTGATGGTTTAGTCATTATAGGGGCGATTTTAATATTCATGTGGATAATGTTAATGACAGATACGCAAAAGAGCTGAGTTCCATACTTGAATCCTTTGGCCTCACTCAGCATGTGAGTGGCCCCACCCATAGCAGAGGACACACCCTGGACCTGCTTATCACGAAAGGGGTGAATATTTCAAAAGTTAATGTAGTTGATGTTGCTCTGTCGGATCATTTCTGTGTATTTTTTAACATGTATTTTGCTACCAGACCACCCGCTAAATATGAAATTGTTAGAAGTAGACACTTAAATGAAAACACGGGTGAACTATTTATGGGAATGATCCATTTTGAGAACACATCATGTTCTACTGTAGATGAACTGTTTAACTCTGTCACCTCTAGTGTGTTGAATGTTCTGGACGCCATTGCCCCTGTGAAGGTAAAAATGGTCACAAATAAGCAAAAAGCCCCATGGATAAAAGCAGGCCCGGTCAGGGCACAGAAGCAAGAGTGCCGGAGAGCAGAGAGAAAGTGGAGAAAGTCCAACCTCCAGGGTGATTATAAACTCTTAAAAGAGAAGTTGTGTGAGTTTAACAGAGTACTACGTAGAACAAGAGAATTATACTTTTCTGAAACTATTGAAGGCTGCAGCAATAATCTGCGTGTTCTATTTTCAACAATCAATAGATTAACGAACCCCCCTGTTGAGTTGCCATTAGAACACTACTCCAAATCCAGGTGTAATGAGTTTGCACAGTTCTTCAGAGACAAGGTTCAGGGTATCAGAAATACCATCACCTCTACAACACAAGTAACAATGCAACATCCAGTGAGGCTTTGTGAGCTAGCTCAATTTGCACCTGTCAATGATGAAACTGTTAAAAAGATAATCACAGGTCTTAGTTCCTCTACCTGCAGTCTGGATGTACTACCTCCTAGATTTCTGAAGTCTGTTATGTGTAGTCTATTACCCTCATTGACACAAATAGTAAACATGTCTTTTTTATCTGGAACATTTCCAATGGCCCTGAAAAAGGCAGTCATCAGGCCCCTCCTAAAAAAGAGCAGTTTGGATGCTGCGGTACTTGAAAATTACCGTCCCATCTCAAATCTGCCTTTCATGGGAAAAATTCTTGAAAAAGTTGCCTACCAACAACTTACTGAATTTTTAATATCTAATGACTCATTTGACATGTTCCAGTCTGGCTTTAGACCACACCACAGTACTGAGACCGCTCTAGTCAAGGTAACAAATGATATTCGGCTTAACACTGATGCAGGAAAAGTCTCTGTTTTAGTCATGTTAGATCTGAGTGCCGCTTTCGACACCGTTGACCATGAGATTCTCATGCAGAGACTGGAGGACTGGGTTGGTGTTGCTGGTACCGCCCTAAGCTGGTTTAGGTCCTATCTAGAAGAAAGGAAGTATTGTGTGGAGATTGGAGACTATGTCTCAGATAATATGGCCCTGACCTGCGGAGTGCCACAGGGGTCGATTCTGGGACCTCTCCTGTTCAATATTTACATGCTGCCATTAGGTCAGTTAATTCAAAGTATGAAAGTGTCCTACCACAATTACGCTGATGACACTCAGATCTATGTCTCACTGACTGCAGGAGAGCATGGACCGGTGGACTCACTCCTTCGCTGTATCCAGCGGATCAGTGAGTGGATGCAATGCAATTTTCTCCAGCTAAATGCGGACAAAACCGAAATGATTGTCTTTGGTCCCGAGAAACAAAGAGAGACCGTCATTTGTCACCTTCAGTCTCTCTCCCTAAGGCCTTTAAATAAGGTCAGAAATCTGGGAGTAATAATGGACTCTGACTTAAACTTCAATAGCCACATTGGATCGGTAACATCAGCAGCTTTTTATCATCTGAAAAATATTGCCAAAATTAAAAATATTGTGTCCAGGGCAGACTTGGAGATTCTTATCCATTCTTTTGTTTCCAGTAGGCTGGATTACTGCAATGGCCTGCTCACAGGTATCTCCAAACATGCAGTAAAACAGCTGCAGTACATTCAAAATGCTGCAGCCCGAGTCCTGACTAGAACCAGGAAGTACGACCACATTAGTCCGGTCCTCAGGTCTCTGCACTGGCTTCCCGTGGCCCAGAGGATAGACTTTAAAGCAGCTCTCCTGGTGTACAAGTCTCTCCATGGCCTTGCACCAAAGTACATCCATGATATGCTAGTCCCATATGAACCAGCCCGGACTCTGAGGAGTGCAGGGACGGGACTCTTGTTAGTGCCCAGAGTCAGGACTAGACAGGGGGAGGCTGCTTTTCAGATTTATGCAGCTAAAGTCTGGAACAGTCTTCCTGAGGATGTGAGACTGGCTGCCTCTCTGTCAATGTTCAAATCCATGTTAAAGACTTTTCTTTTTTCCTGTGCATACAACTAGAGAATTTTATCTTTTTAACACACCTTGTTATTTATTGTTGTAACTTTTTGTGTTTTTAACTATTTTATTGTTTTTAACTACTTGTGTGATTCTTATGTTTTTAAATTACTTATGTGATTTTAATGCTTTTTAATTACATATGTGTTTTTAATTGTATTTTAATGGTGATGATTTGTGCATTGTGTGGTGTGGACTGTGAGGCGCTTTGTGTTGCCCTGTGCAGGAAAAGCGCCCTATAAATAAAGATTGATTGATTGATTGATTAGAGAATCAAATACCGTTGTAGAGGAACTGACCCCAGAGAAACCTGCTAAAATAGATTAGCTCCTGTAAGGATAATACCAATTTGATTAATGATGTACATTCATCCCAAACTGTCTGAGAGGAGGAAGTGACAGCACTTCCTGGTTCAACAAATGTATTTGGAAAAATAAGCAAAACCCCACGTTGGGCACAAAGCCACTGTTAATGAAAGCAAACCATAGTATAGAGGGATTTATTAGATAAAAACATATGTTTCGAATGTGGTTGTGTGTTGTTTGTTTTCCCTGTATTAATTCTTCACAGACATCGAGCCAGAACTAAGATGTTGGCGATGATGGAAGATCTCCCCAGTCCTGTCACCCGAGAAGGGTTATTGAAAGATTGTGACCTAATTGTTTTAATATAGGTCAAGAGAGGGAAATGTTGTATTTATATAAATACGCTGACACACTAAAACGCATGTGTTTGATGACCTATTGAATTCTGGGTTGGAGGCCAGTCTTTTTTTATACATCGGAGGTGTCTTCTTGTGCCATCAACTAAACAACAGATGGTTTCTGCTGTTTGGGTTTCACCCCCTAGTCCTGACTACTGCATTCTTCTCCTCACTCAATCATGAGTGGGTTGACATGACTAGAGTCTCCTAGTCTACTCATTAGTCGATATGATAATACATATAACCTTTCTTAACATATATTTACTTCATATTTTAGGTGATTTCATGTACTTAGATATTAGGTTATTGGTGTGATGTGTTTTGTACTGCACATAGGTTTGTTCTTTAGGAAAGCGTGCTGTTGAGACTAATTAGGGGAGTTGTTTAGACAACAGAGATTGAACCCAGACCAGTGAAAGCTGCCTGGAGACTATTTCCTTAGGTTAGGAAGCGTGAATTCTTTTTAGGAGTGGAATGGAGACAAGGAGACCAGATGGTGCGGAGGCGGATCACGGGACCAGAAGCTGCCTGATACGACACGCCCCCTTCTTCCTGCACATCTTCTGATATGCTTTGGCTTGGCCTCAGTCAGCACAGGGCCAGCGAGGGACATGGATAGTTTAGGAGCTCTCTTGTTGAATATATCTGATTGTAAAGATAAATTAAATACAGATGTTAAACTTGGAACCTTTTGTCTTGTTTCTGCACCAACCCAGACACGTCCGTCAAAGGGTATTTTTGACAACACTTCCTTTCACCCTAAATTTACGGAAGGGTGCATGTTTGTCTACCAGACTCAGGAACTCATCATAAAAATATTTCCAGGCCAAATCAACATCCTCGAACAATGCTAGAGAACTCCAGTTGAACAAGGACAAGTCCTACAAAAAGGCTTGGTCATTAAAGTGTTGAAGGTCCCGCTTCACAATAACATGAGGTTTTGTCTTTGGTAATTTTGTATTTCTGACTATAGCAATAGTGCAATGGTCACTAAGATCATTTGCAAAAATTCCAATGTGACTGTATTTGTGAGGGACATTTGTCAAGATCAGGTCAATCAAAGAGGATCTAGATGGAATCTTAATATTTGGTTGAGTAGGACTGTCAATCATCTGTGTAAGATTTAATGAATCACAGACTGATTTTAATTTGTCTGACACTGTAGTCATCCAGTCCTGGTTCAGATCACCAACGAGAACTAGCTCATTTGCATTTAAACCAATCAACTGCTGATACAGTGATGTGATGGCATCACTGCAAGCTGATGGAGGCCTATAACAACCAACAAGTGTTAGTGACTGCCCTTTCGAAAATTCAAGTTTCAAGGCAAGTAGTTCATATTGCTTTTGCACTGATACTGAAGCTAATATGGTGACAGCATACTTGTTTTTCACAAAGATTGCTACCCCCCCACCTTTCTTGGGACGATCACAGCGAAACAAGTTATAACCTGATAACAAAATATCTGACTCAGCTACTGATTTATTCAGCCATGTTTCAGATAGGACAAGAATATCGGTGTTTGTGGATTTAATCCAGATTTTAATCAAGTCCATTTTGGGTAGCAGGCTTCTGACATTCATATGCAGAATCCCAAGACCAGATCTTTTTTGAAAATCCTCAGGGGTCTCACTGTGATTTGGCAAAGGGCCAGGATTAAGCTCAACATTGCCGGATAGTAAAAGAAGAAGCAGGATAAAACCTCTTCTTTTAAAAGAGGTAATAGACACGGGACTTTCAGCTTGTGGTTTCTGATGAGTAGTACAGGAGACATCTTTGCACACAAAACATCTGTCTAATACAAAGAGGGAGCTTAGACGAATCAGATCGCTGTGATTTTGTACAGTCTCCCAGATAGACAGCGCCAATTTCACTGGCAGATCGCTGTAGCCAGATGTACCACTGGAGAGGGCCTGAAGGGGGTGATAAGCAGCATTGTCACAGCCAGTCACAGTCACAGAGGACCAAAACAAACAAGTCCCCAGCAAAAATGTAAACAGAAACTTCATCGTGGCGATTTGGAGTCAACACGCTTTGAGAAGAAACTTGACACAGTTACCACTGTAACTGTAAGCCAGGAGCGCAGCAGTCAGTCACGGAAGCCTCCCCATGCGAGACCAAGGACCCCGACACGGCGACCACATCCACACTATTCTCCCGGAGACCAGCTGATCCACCCGCACGATGACTAGAGTTAATCCATCGCCCGTAGCTTGGACTTGGGAACCCCCGGACGTCCGCGATCAAACAGAACCAGATGCCATCCGACAGCCGCATTAATGGGAACATCCGCCAAAAAGCATGCACAGAGACTGTCCTGGTGTGATAAGGAGTCCACTCCAGAAGTCCCAGCGTTTGACAGGACACCGAGGCGTGGAGAGGACTCAAGCCAGGTCCCAGCCTCTGCTCCGTGATGCGACACACGGTAAGTTAAATCCACACAAGATGTAGCAGATCACTAGCAGATATGTTACTCTGTCAAACACCCAAGTGCTCGTTTGCTATAGTCCATTTAAAACGATAAAAACAGCCTTTAGTTATTGAGTAAAACAACCCGAAGACGTGTGCGCGGCCATCTTGGATTGAATAGACCTGCTTCAGTCCTGGGCTAGTCCTGTTTTAGTTTAATATAATGATAATGACACTTAAACCCATTTAACAGTAACTACCATTTGAAGCCACAGCTGACCTAGGACAGAGGTCTCCCATCAGTACTATCCAGGCCCTGTGCTGCTTAGCATCTTGGAAACAATTTTTAAAAACCTTTTCAACTCTTTTCTCCACAGAATCTTCCAGAAATTATCTTGATTTCCTGCGACAACGACCTGCACCTTCTGCGGGAGTACTTCCTCAAAGACATCCGTAAGACCAGGATTCAAAACTCATAGTATAGTAACACACTATAAACCACAGCCTATTGTCCACAAACCTGAACATAAGCCTCTGGTTTGTTGTGATGTCACACTGAACTAACAGCATGTGACCTTTCTATACTAAAAGTCAAAATGATTAGTCCATAACCCTGCTCTGACAACGGGCTTAATCACATGAACAATGTGTCTTTCTGTGCACTTCCTGGTCTCTTGCTCTCTGGTCTCGCTCTCTGGTGCGGTGCACATAAACACATTCTAAACTCAGTGTGTGGTGTTTGCAGCTGTGCACAACGCAGAGTTCATCCTGAGCGGAGTCCTCACACAGAAGATGGACTACAGCTCATATCCTTTTGTTGTGTGTGTTTCTGTTTCTGTGTTTGTGTCTAAAACAGGTTTGTCCTTAACTCTCTCACGTTTAAATTCACCTGATGAAAACTTTTCTATGTTGTTGCAGTTTTCTACTATTCGTCAGATATAAAGCTGTTTATTTTTGTCAAATGAATGTTTAAATTAAAACAGATTTTAACGTTTTGTTGTTTACTAAATAGAATGTTAATAATTTTGAAATAAAAATGTACATCTGAATGTGGGCCTAATTATTTTCAACATTGAAATCATAAACAAAGTGGATCTCATTCTCAACACTCTGGTCACAGCACCAGGAGCTTGTCCCTCAGTTCATATTGAGTCCTGGATCTACAGCCTTCGTCCTAATGATGGAGGGACATTTCTCTTCAACAAAGATCTGAGTCAGAGCACAGATGTTCAGGAAACAGATTTGGTATAAAAACATTTATTTACATGAATAAAATACAAGTGAAAATTAAAAAATATTCTCTCTAATCTCAGTCTTGTCCCAGTGCATTCTGGGAGGCTTCGTCCTGTCCCAGTGCACTCCGGCAGATGCCGTCGCTGCTTTGGACCAGATTTCCGAAATACGCAGTGGTGGTTTTGAGTTTGTTGTTGAGGAAGTGTCTATAGACCATGTTTAGTCCTGGTCCTGGTTTCTAGAGTAGGGGTTTCAAACTGGTCCTCAATGGTCTTGTGTGGCTCCAGGATTTCATTCCACTCATTTCCTGTGATTTCCAGGACTTGAGGGTGACAGTGAGACTGAGGCTGACCAGTTTGACCCTCCTGCTCTAGATGTTCAAAGCAGAGTCAGACTCGAAGGACGTGAGCTCTGATGCAATAGGAGAAAGTTCCACAGACGAAGACCTCATGTTTACACTTTAACCCCATCTGGTCTCATTGTTAGTTTACTTCATGTAATAGTGTGTATAATGTTGTACTGAACAGTTTGTGTTGCTGCTGCTTACCTGCAGAGGCTTGAGGCTGGAGGAAGTCTGGGGTCTCCAGACTGGGAAGTGCTCGGTGGTTATTTGGTCTCTCCTGGTCTTCTTCTGGTCTCTGTTTCGTCAGTGCTCCGTGGTCCTGGGGGTCCTCCTGGTCCGCCTCTGATCTCCACAGCAGTTTGGTCTGTGCTCTGTGGTCTTTGGGGTCCTTCTGGTCTTCCTGGTCCTCCACTGGTCTGGGTTTGGTCCAGTTTGGTCCAGCCCCGTCCTGTGCCTCTCTGCATTCACCTGACGTCTCTGTACTCTGTGAGGTGATGTCCTCGTGTCCCGGGTCACAGTCTGAGGTGGGACCTGATGCAGACACTTTTTGTACAATGCCCAGAAAGTCCTTCACCTAAAAACATGATTCAGTTACAGTAAAGTATGAGGACACCATCCCCAGTGTCAATTATGGGCGGCAGCATCATGTTACGATCTGCTTTTCTTCAGCAGGGACAGGGAGGACTGTTTAGTTAGTTTGGGTAATTTTTCAGGTGAAATTAAATCTTTAGAATCAAACGTCTGTGTTTGCAGCTCCCTCTGGTGGCAGCATAGGGAGTTACAAGGAGACCAGGGAATGAACCACTGCACGACGCTGTTTTTCTTTCACTTCTGTTTGACATGTTTGTATCAGTCACAGAGTTACTGTGGCACAAAAGTATTTAGTCAGCCATCAACTCAGGTCCTACAAGTCCTCCCACTTCAAAAGATGTCTGTAAATGTTATTATAGAGATCTTAGAGACAACATGAGAAAGATTTTTACAGAACATCTTTGAAAATGGAAAATTAGTATTTAGTCATTAACTAAGGTCCATCTCAATACTTGTTATATTCACTTTGTGGCAATGACAGGGATAAAAAAATGTCTTTCTGTGTTTTCACACTCCATGCATATCTCTTCTAGAGCAGTGATGTTGCTGACTGTCGCTGGGCAACACAGACATTCATCTGCCTCCAAATATTTTCTATGAGGCTGAGATCTGGAGGACGTTGAAATGCTTCTTACGAAGCCACTTCTTCGTTGCCTGTGCAGTGTGTTTGGGATCATTGTGCTGAAAGAACCAGCCATGGGTCATCTTCAGTGCCCTTCACTCCAAACCTCACGATATTTGGCTCTATCCATTCCTTCTTTAATGGATAGAGCCATTAAAGGCTTTGGGCTGTTTAGCAGAAAAACAGCCCAAAGCCTGATGTTTTTTTAATTTTGTCTCATAGTTGAGGTATATCCATGATGAACATTACATCTCTCATCTTTCGAACTGGGAGGACTGACTGTGGTGGCTGAATACTGTTCTGCCGTCTGTAGTTGGTGGCCCGTCACACAGTTAGTTCCATTTCCTCCCTGCTGAGCGCATGCACCGTTCGAATAATAATAACAAATGTGTCACACCTGTGACTACCGGATGACCAATAGGAGGGCTATATTAACGGCTTATTAACCGACCAAGTGCGGTTAATAAATGTTTTATTATATGACTATTTTTAATTTGTGCAAATATCGATCTCCGACTTGGTTTTCCTAATTGTGTTTTAGCTTTCTGATCTGTAACGAAGTTGTCAATCTCTTCTTGACTGTTATTTTATGTTTTTGTCGTTTTTCTGTGTAATTACTTAGAACTCGTGCAGATAATAGGAGAATGCTCCCAGTCGTCGCTCATTATTTCTTTTTTTACCGAGAAAAGATATCAAATGTGATACGCGCTGCGGACCGATTGTCATGGTAAAGGTCCGAGGAGAGATATCAAATGTGATACGGACCCATTGTCATGGTAACGGTCCGAAATGGGAAAATATCAGACCGCAAATCAACCAATCAGAGCGCACGTACGATCCAAGTCATATAATATAATCCTCCATCACCCGACACTCCTCCTGCAGAGCCTTCTTGAGAGACCGCAAGGAAGCTCTGGTGGTCAGTCGGGATTCATAGAACCGTAGTTACATACATCATTTTCGTTTTACCTTAGTCAGAGTGGAGCTTCTGTGAGACTCGCTCTCTGTGTCTGAAAACCGGATGTGAGAATTGGTTTTCCTCTTCCTTCCTCTCTTCTGTCCTCTCGGAGTCCCACTGGTGCTGAGCACACTGCAGAATCTGGACACACAAACGTGATTTTAATGATCTGTCAAAGACAAGATTTAGGATATATCTATCCAGAACTAAACATGGGGAGGCTGCTTTTCAGATTCATGCTGCTAAAATCTGGAACAATCTTCCTGAAGATGTGAGACAGGCCTCCTCTCTGACAATGTTTAAAACCAGGTTAAAAACGGTGCTGTTTAGCTGTGCATACAACTGTGGGATTTTATATTTTTATCTTTCGTTTTAATGTTCTGTGATTATTTATGATTTTAATGCTATCTTGTTCAGCAGTTTGAGTTGCCTTGTGTATGAATTGTGCTATACAAATAAACTTGCCTTGCCTTGCCTTGCCATCTATGCCCAGTGTTGCCCAGCGACAGCCTCAAAACAGTACTACTCTAGAGGAGATCTGCATGGAGGAATGGGCCAAAATACCAGCAACAGTGTGTGAAGACCTTGTGAAGACTTAAATAAATGTTTGAGCTCTGTCATTGCCTACAAAGGGTATGGAACAGTATTGAGATGAACTTTTGTTGTTGGCCAAATACTTATTTTCCATCATCATTTGCAAATAAATTATTCAAAAATCAGACAATGTGATTTTAGGATTATTTTTTCTCCTTCTGTCTTTTGTAGCTTAGGTTTATACCTATGATGCCATTTACAGGCCTCCCTCATCTTTTAAGTGGTAAGTCTTGCACAATTGGTGGCTGACTTAAATATTTTTTTGGCCCACTGTTATTGCACCCAAAGATTCCAGAAACAGAGTGGCCGTGAAAGGTGAACCTCGTTATAACGATGGACTACTGTAAATGTTATCAATGAAACAGCGAAGTGAGGTCCCCCAGCTTTAAGACACTTCTATTGTTCTAGTGTCAGATCTTCATCTTGGTGTGGACCTACAGAGGGTTCTCTCTGCACTTCAGGCCCAGCTCTCTCCAGGACTCTTCAGACATCTGTGGACTTTCCTCTGGGTCCAACTCGTGACTGAGGAGAAAACAAAGGAGATCATGTGTTAAAACCCAGTCAGGGCTTCCCAATCAGGGGGACAGCGCTGCTGGGAAAGTATGGCTGAATGATCACCGTCTGCATATTATAGGGAGCCAGGGACAGTGCTAGCCTGCTAGCTTGAGGAGGCTGATAATGCTAAACTTTGTTGCTACCGTTCTCACTTTATGAGCTCCATCACTGTAACCATTATCCTGAAATAACTTCTGCTAATGGCCTGTGTTAATGTGACATCACTAGTGTTGGATAAATTAGAAATAATAATAATGCATCGGTTTCATAAAGCGCTTTTCTGGACACTCAAAGACGCTTTACAAGTCATTATTCATTCACTCCATATACGGTGGTGATAAACTACTACTATAGCCACAGCTGCCCTGGGGCACACTGACAGAAGCGAGGTCAGAGCCATCGGCCCCTCCGACCACCACCAACCATTCACACACACCAGACTCATTCTAGGCAATGGGGGTGAAGTGTCTTGCCAAGGACACACCGACAGTAGACACCAGTGGGAGTCCGTGGAGTAGGTCTTGTGGTGGGCTCGAACCCATGACCTTCAGGCTCAAAGGCCAGTGCTCTACCAACTGAGCCACTGTCGCCACTAAATGACTTAGAAAATGTAAATAGTTACAAATAATTAGTTACTTCTCAGTAACTCAGTTACTGTCAAAAAAGGGAATTGTTTAACCTCAGTCTGTTATTTTCTTCTAACATGGATTGGGATTTGAAACATCTTCTAATAATCAAATGGGGGGGTTTTAACGGCTTATTAAAGGCCTTTTGGTACAGACCGAGCCGTGGCGAGGCCTGTGCAAAAAGACCAAGGTCTGATATTTCTCTGTACAGACCGAGGAAGCGAGGTTAAAGGTCCTATATCACGCTTTTCTTCATGTTTCACACTCAATCCTATGCACATGTGTGATATTAATGTGTATGATATACCACACAACAATCAAATCTTGTGAGATTAGAGCCATCTCTTGTATAGAGGTGACGTCACCTCGACTCAAACGAGCTGATCCAGAGAAGAGTCTGCTCCTCTGTCCGTGAGCCCGCCTCCCCCCGCCCGCACGGTGACGTAGCATCACGCTTTTGTCGTTTATCACCTGTACTTAGTAATTTCATACATAAGAATAAACTTTTTCCAACAATGACAATCCGTCACATCGAGCCCTATGTCCTCGATGCACAATCAGACCCTAGTTATTTAGTTTACAGAAGTATACAGCGAGTTAGCGTCACTACTTACAGATCGAGGGGGTCCGAGTTACGTCTTATACCGTGGGAATAACGTGTATCCAGATCAGCTTTTGAGTAAGTCCAGTTCCATTGTCCCTGTAGTTCTGGAACAGTCTCAGTGAAGCGTCGCAGATGAACCGGTATTATAATAGATCCATGAGATGAACAGATGAAAAAAGTCGAGCCGCTTTCTTCCTCTTAGGGCCAAATAGTGTGTCACATATTTACACCCATAACATACTTCATTCAAGTTGACGTGATCCTAACACTTTTAGTTGCTGACAAAAGCATAAAAACAGCAGCTCTATGTGGTGTCCGCGAGACCAGACCACAGACGCTGGACTCGGGAGCCGGAGCCTGTGCGCTCTGATTCGCTGTTTTGATCCGTCAATCACCTCCTGCCGGCTTTTAATTTATTTTTATTTTTATTATTTTTGACAAAAAACAGCATACTAATTGTGTATCGTTTACCCCGTTTTGACAAAAGTATTTAACAACTATTTTAAATACAAAGCAAACGGGGTCATGCGCGTCATCAGTGTGGTTTTCGTCACTGAAGTGGACCCGAGCGTTTCTGTGCCTCACGCTGGGGAAGGAGACAGATTGCTCTCTTACAAAAGATTGACAGAATCAATGAATAAACTACTGTAGGCTTGTGTATGAAGGCCAAATAGCATTGTAATCATGTTTAAAGTAGAGAAAAGTCAAAAACCGTGATATGGGCCCTTTAATAAATGTTTTATTATATGATTATTTTTTATTTGTGCAAATATTGATCTGTTTTACCGTGGGCGGCACGTAGGTAGGTTTCCTCCGGGTACTCCGGTTTCCCCTACCACTAAAAATATGTACAATAGGTCTGGCATGCGCCTCCTGTTCGGCGACCCCGCTCCCATCTCTGTGAGGAGTGAGAGGACAAGTGCCCAAAAAATAACAATTGTAAACCGCTTTGTGACTCTGGTCTGTGAAAGGCGGTATATAAATAAAGCTTACTTACTTACTTACTTACTTACTTAGCAAAAACACATGCAACCAAACTGTCAGATGGTGACATGAAGAACTTGCTTATCAGACAATTGAGGTCTCCCGCTGGTAAGTTCTCAGTCTCTTCTGTGTCCTTACCAATGCTTTTTCAATATTTGTGAAGTATGTTCATGTCCCACTTGGTTTTCCTAATCGTGTTTTTACCTAAGAAGTTGTCAATCTCTTCTTAAGGAGTTGTGTTTTGTCGTTATTTGCGGTTATGACTTCCTCTGGCTCTTCGAACACGTCTGGATAATAGAATTCACTGGAGAATGCTCCCAGTCGTCGCTCATTTTTTCTTTTTTTTCCCGCGGAAAGATATCAAATCTGATACGCGACCAATTGTCATGGTAACGGTCCGAGATGGGAAAAAATATCAGACTGCAAATCAGCCAATCAGAGCGAGCCTGGAGGCTCTTCTTCATCATCCTCAGAGCTCTTCCTCCTGGACTCAGCTCCACCTCCTCCACCTCCTGCTCTCTGCTCTGAACCTAAACACAACAATATAATAATATTATAATAAAACCAGAGAGAGACCAGAGAGAGGCCACAGAGAGACCAGAGAGAGACACTACAGAGAGAGAGAGCAGAGAGAGACCACAGAGAGACCACACAGAGAGACCAGAGAGAGACAAGATAGAGAGACCAGAGAGAGACACTACAGAGAGAGAGAGCAGAGAGAGACCGGAGAGAGACCATAGAGAGATCAGAGAGAGACACTACAGAGAGAAAGACCAGAGAGAGAGACTGGAGAGAGACCAGAGAGAGACCCGAGAGAGACCAGAGAGAGACCAGAGAGAGACTGGAGAGAGACCAGAGAGAGAACAGAGAGAGACCAGAGAGAGAGACCACAGAGAGATCAGAGAGAGATCAGAAAGAGACCAGAGAGAGATCAGAAAGAGACCAGAGAGAGACACTACAGAAAGAGAGACCGGAGAGAGACCACAGAGAGACCAGAGAGAGAGACCGGAGAGAGACCAGAGAGAGACCACAGAGAGACCAGAGAGAGACCACAGAGAGACCAGAGAGAGATCAGAGAGAGACCAGAGAGAGACCACAGAGACCAGAGAGAGTCCACAGAGAGAGATCAGAGAGAGACCAGAGAGAGGCCAGAGAGAGGCCTAAGAGAGGCCAGAGAGAGACCAGAGAGAGACCAGAGAGAGTCCACAGAGAGAGATCAGAGAGAGACCAGAGAGAGACCACAGAGATACCACAGAGAGACCAGAGAGAGACCAGAGAGAGACCAGAGAGAGACCAAAGAGAGAGACCACAGAGAGACCAGAGAGAGACTACAGAGAGATCAGAGAGAGACCAGAGAGAGACCAGAGAGAGACCGAGAGAGACCATAGAGAGACCAGAGAGAGACCAGAGAGAGACAAGATAGAGAGACCAGAGAGAGACACTACAGAGAGAGAGAGCAGAGAGAGACCGGAGAGAGACCAGTGAGAGAGACCAGTGAGAGAGACCGGAGAGAGACCATAGAGAGATCAGAGAGAGACCAGAGAGAGACACTACAGAGAGAAAGACCAGCGAGAGAGACTGGAGAGAGACCAGAGAGAGACCCGAGAGAGACCAGAGAGAGACTGGAGAGAGACCACAGAGAGATCAGAGAGAGATCAGAAAGAGACCAGAGAGAGATCAGAAAGAGACCAGAGAGAGACACTACAGAAAGAGAGACCGGAGAGAGACCAGAGAGAGAGACCACAGAGAGACCAGAGAGAGAGACCATAGAGAGATCAGAGAGATCACAAAGAGATCAGAGAGAGACCAGAGAGAGAGAGACCAGAGAGAGAGACCAGAGAGAGACCAGAGAGACCAGAGAGAGAGAGACAGAGATTCACATTTCACATGAAAAGGTGAATTTTGACACAGACCGTTGTTACTGTAGTTACCATAGTGACCAAGAGAGCTGTTTCGGCTTCCCTCCACCACAATGTGAAACTATCGCTCTTTTGGGAGTGATGTCACGATTGACACGAACACAAACTATTGACAGGCAGCAGGCTCAAACTTCGAGAAACGAATCCAATTTCACAGTTATTATAATAATTCCTATGTTTATTCTTTGACTGGTTATTGTTATCCTCTACTGTACCTGTTTGATCCTGTACGTTTCCTTGTCTTTCCGTGGGCTTTGTATCGTCACTTCCACCATCGCTCGGCTCTGCTCCTTCCCCCCTTTCCTTCTGATCTTCTTCCGAGTTCAACCCACAAGAATCCTCAAACTTTGCCGTCAGTCCATCCACAGAGCTCGCCACATTGTCCAGGTCCACAGAGCTCGCCACTTTTTGAGAGTCTAAAGAGAGAGACCAAAGAAGCTAAAACTTCAAGACCGAATGTTTGTGCTTGAATTAGAATTGGGGCTGAACACAACAATACCAGTGAAAGGAAATGGACCAAATGTACAGAACGTAAGTTATGATGACGCTATTTCATTTCCCTAAATCAACAGAGACAATTGTTGGAACAAATATGGTGCCAAGCCCAAACAAGGCAAAGCTAATGATAACAAGAGTGTCATAATGCCACAGCAAAAATCTTTAATTACAAGGAACCGCTATTCACCACTTTTGGAAGATGAATCAGCAGTAGCCTCTCAGTCCCAGTCTCAGTCTCATTCTCAGTCTCAGTCAAGGTCAAATGCAGCTGAGTCGCGTAATGCGTAATCTCAAGTTCACACAGTACACTCTGCCAAAGTGGTTGAGATAAGGCGGTTGGCTCCAAAGCTTCTGTCTGAGACCGGCGGGGTAAAAAAATTGTTGATCCACGTGGGGGCAGTAGACGTCTATGACAACACAAGTTGAAACAGGATTATTCTCTCTTATTGGACGACCTTGCAAAAATTGACGTAACAATCGTTATCAGTGGCCCACTACCAAATGTGGACAGGAAGCAAATGAAATTCAGTCGTCTGTATTAGCTAAATACTTTCCTACTCAACGAATGTTCACGCAGAGGACTTGCCTTCATTGAGAATTTTAATCTGTTCTGGAATAGGCATGAGCTTTTTGAAGGGAAAGGGCCACATCTGAACACTTACATAGTAAAAGTGTTGATGGATTGCCTTTATTTTGCCCTGAGACCTCAGCTTGCGCAGCGCGTTCAGCCATCGAAAGGGAGGAAGCCGACTCCAAAAGTCACTGCACCTCCACCACCTCGAAGGATCTCAACACCACCACCACCTCGAAGGATCGCAACACCACCACCACCTCGAAGGATCTCAACACCATCACCGCCTCAAAGGATCTCAACACCATCACCGCCTCAAAGGATCTCAACACCATCACCGCCTCAAAGGATCTCAACACCTCCACTGTCATCAGAAGCAGCTTTATCATCACCAGTAGCAGCACCAGCAGCACGACCACCACCACCAACATCCTCATCCCCAGCCTGCTCCGAAGCAGTCACGCCTTCTTCAAAGGCCCCCATCTAAAGCCCCCATCCTCACCCCTGGCTACAGCAGACAGGCCTGTGCTGGGGTTTCCTCAACCACCTGCCCCTCCATCAAAGACTCCCTCGCCACCTCCCATGGCCCTGTCTTGGGTCCCCCCTGCCACGTCCACTCCATCAAGAGAGAATGGGGACACGTCCCTTTGTTTTTCATCCCCGCCTTCACTGTTAGACCTACCTGAACACTCTGCAGGGCTAATAAAATCGGCGATGAAGACTATTCCTCTCACACCCATATTAGCTAGATCTAGAGTCCTGTCCAACATGCTAAACCACTCCCCATATGTACCTCCAAAACCACCTAGGGTTTCCAATTCACCTACAAAAACCACCTCAGCCAGTCCCTCCCCTAACCTCATGACCACTCCACCCCCACTTCCTCCTCGTTCAACACCCAAAACCTCTGCCTCAGCCCACCCCGGCCCTAATGCTGCGTTCAGACCAAACGCGATTTCTACGGCCAAATCGCGTATATCGCGCGGCTTGGGCCGCTTGTGACAAATTGTGGCAGCCGCTGTCACAGGGAAACTTGGCCGCGCGGCCAGGACACTAGAGGGCAGCCGTTGTCACAGAGCGTTGAGAGCGTTTAGGCCCGGGGCTTGTCTCTTTTGCCTGTAGTTTCCCAACATGGATGACAGCGAAGTAGTTGCTTGGCTCTATCTGATAAATAAAGCCAGACACGTCGTCAAAGGGCGAATCGACGACGTGTCTGGATTCATCAGATAGTCCGTAGACGGTTGGAGTTTGGTGAGTTTCACCATTTGCTCCGGGAGCTGCGCTCGGATGAGGGTCGCTTTCAGCGGTACTTTCGTCTCTCCCTGGCCCAGTTTGACGACCTACTGACCCGCATTGGCGCTAGGATCTCCTACCAGGACACCAACTACAGGTGCTCTATTCCAGCTGAAGAGCGCCTGTCCATCTGTCTGCGGTTAGTGTTTTTTACCCCATTCGGAATTCCTAAATACTTACAAAGTGTGTCATTTTTCAATCACAATCCACAATGTAATAGCTCAGAAAACAGTATTATGCAAAAATATGGTGTCTATGATTACTGTCTATGATGTTTACTGTCTACTAGTTTAACGTATTTTATGCTACACAAGTTTTGTCACGTGATTTTTATGAATGTAATTGTGATAAATATGTTCATATCATTTTGTAATTGCAGGTTTCTTGCCACTGGGGACTCCTACAGGACCATTGCGGGGAGCTTCAGAGTGGGCATATCCACCGTCTTCATGCTCATCCCAGATGTGGTGGCAGCCATCTGGGACTGCCTCGTGGAGGAGTTCATGGCTGTGCCTGGAGCAGAGGAGTGGAGGTCCATAGCGCAGGACTTTGAGGTCCGATGGAACTTCCCTCTGTGCTGTGGGGCCATTGATGGGAAGCATGTGGCTGTGAAGGCACCCCCCAACTCTGGGTCCATGTTTTTTTAATTACAAGGGGCACCATTCCCTTGTGCTCCTGGCTGTAGTGGAGGCCCAGTACAGGTTCAGGGTGATTGATGTGGGAGGGTACGCCAGATCCAGCGATGGAGGCATCATGGCCAACTCTGCCTTTGGTGAGGCTCTGCGCGAGGGCACACTCGACCTGCCTCCTGACCAGTGCATACCTGGAGCTGACCACAGAGGACCCCAGCCCCATGTGTTCGTGGCAGATGAGGCCTTTCCACTGCGCCGCAATTTAATGCGCCCTTTCCCTGGACGTGGTGGCCTTACCCCAGAGCAGCGCACCTTCAACTACCGCCTCTCCCGGGCCCGGTTAGTGGTGGAGGAAGCATTTGGGATTTGGTCTGCGCAGTGGAGAGTGTTTCGCCGTCACCTGGAAGTCACCCCAGAAGTTGTGGAGAAGTGTGTGAAGGCCACTTGTGTCCTTCACAACTTCATGAGGATGGCTGGAGATGGGCAGGTTCCTGCACCGAGGGGAGCTGCTGCCGGTGAAGAACCACTTCCAGGCGTGCAGCGGATGGCCGCCAACAACGCGACCAGAGAAGCAGTGGACATAAGGAAAGTGTTCATGGCCCACTTCAGTGAGGAGGGAGCACTGCCGTGGCAGCCCACAGAGTAGTCATGTCCACCACAAGACTGACCCACAACGGCTCTTTTCAGAGCCACCCACAAAATACAAAGAGCCTAACTTAATTCCTAACATATAATGTGCTGAGCCTCTTGAATATGAAATTCTTTACATTTTTTCTGGCCATAGTCCAAACCCATATTGATTTGCACTATTCTATTCACCTGTATACCTTCTGTTTCTAGGTAATGACTGCCAGACTCCACTGCGACTCCAGTCCAACTTCAGGTTAATCATATGCACATTCAAGCTTTTACGTAATTACAAGGTTGTTAAAACAGTAAAAGGTGAAATGAATAAAAAATACTGTCAACTACTTTATCGCTCTTTAAGTGTTAGTTATTTCATCTTCTATAAAACCCAGTCAGCTCTTATAAAAGTAAATGTACAAATATAGAATAGCATTTACTGTCAGTATTATATGAAGGGTAGTAATGGTTGGCTTGAAGTAGAACACATGAGGTTTGAAAAATATTTTCTTTATAAAAAAAGGAACAAACAATGAAAAATAAATTAAATGTACATATAAACAAATGAAAAGGAGCTTGCTTGGAGGAGGTGCGGTGGAAGAGGAAAGGGACACATGTCTGTTTCCTCCCCTGCAAAAGGTGTCACCTTAGGTCAAAAAACTGTCTGTACTGGCCAATGGTTCCAAATTAAGCAGAACGGTGCTGCTTTCATATAAAAGTTGGTACATTTTGAATTTCACAAATTCTTTTGACTCTGGTGCCATCCTTTTCAGGAGAGGAAAGAGAGAGAGCAGGAACTGATGGTCTTCTGTGTAGTGGGGCGGTGCGGCTGCTTTGGTCCGTAGAGTCTCCAGCAGCTCCCGCTCCCACTCTGTTGGCGGCTCTACGGACGTGGGCCTCTTCCGAGCCCTCTTCCTTGGTGGGCCTTCAAAGAACACAGGGCAATCACAGTGTTAAAAAGTGGAACATGTATTTCAAAAAAGCAAAATGAAGAGAGCAAATAATATCTGTATTAAAGCCAGAGTGTGTAGACATAGTTTAAACACATGTAAAACACTTTTTAGTTGTGTGTTTGTGTTACAATTAACTTGAACATTGCAGTTATCAATGAAATTACTCACACAAGCACAAATTTCGACAGTTACAAACTAATATCTCTGAAGTGTATTTCGCAATGAAATTTGAAATTGGCTGTTAAAAAAGTAATACTCTATTGTCTGCATTAAACAGGATAGCTGCCATCTTGTGGCAACCATTGCATGTATTTGTTCAGTACTTTTATAGCATAAGGTATTTCAGTAGTATGTTTTTATCGAAGAAAGAGGGAAGATGTGTTGTATCAGACCAAAGCTTCTTTCCACTTGTAGTGCCTTGACATCTTGTCGTTTCTCTGTAAATTTGTCGTCTACACTGATGTAACAGCCCTTGGGTAATTTTGGCATATTATGCAGTAACATTTTGTTTATATGAACAGTCCTGTAATAAGAATAAAAATAAAACAATGATTAAAAAAAGCCACACCTGTAGGTGCAGAAGCAGGGGAAGGTCCAGCCCTCACAGAAGAAGAACCGGCTGAGGAAGAAGAAGCAGCAGCAGCAGGCAGCTCAGGCAGCTCAGGCCAAGATGTCTCACCTTGTGTGGTGGTGGCAGTATCTGCGCCAGAAGAAAATAAGAAATACAATTATTTCATATCATGTGTACATTGCGCTTATGACATTTATATGTACATAATAATGTACATTATTATGTACATTTAAATGATTTGTTCATATGAAAGGGAAAAGTGAAATTTAACACAAAACATGATCAAGATCTAGCCTGGTTTGAAAATAGCCAATGCCTATTTTCACCTGGCCATGATGTTAAGAAAGCATTAAAAGAAATGCATACACAGAAAGCAATATAAATGTAAAAGTCAGCAAAATGTGGGTAATAGAAAGGAAGAAATGAAAAACAAATTAACAATTGTAAACCGCTTTGAGACTCAGATCTGCAGTGAAAAGGCGGTATATAAATAAAGATTACTTCTACTACTACTACTACTAAATGTATTTTTTCCAACTGTTCGAGGTCTCTGTTTGCTGCATGACACCGACCTTCAGCACCTGACAGCCCTGCTGCTGCTGCTTCCTCTGGCTCTTCTTCTGGGTGGTTGTACCCTGTGGTCTGCTCCTCCTCGGGCCTTCGCCTTGGCATGTTCCCGGAGCTGTCACGGGGAGTGACGTAGGGCTCGAGGAAGGACATGACCACAAGGTACTTCCACGTCTGGCCTTTCCCTGCTTCTGCACCACTCTTCTTCACCTTCTCCTTCTCCTTCCTGCTCTCCTTAGCATATGTGTCCCTCAGATTCTTCCACCGCTTTTTGCAAACTTCCACTGAATAAACACATCAACTCCATCCATCCATCCATTTTCTTCCGCTTTATCCGTTGCCGGGTCGCGGGGGGAGCAGTCTAAGCAGAGACGCCCAGACTTCCCTATCCACACACACTTCCTCCAGCTCGTCCGGGGGGACCCCAAGGCGTTCCCAGGCCAGCCGAGAGACATAGTCCCTCCAGCGTGTCCTAGGTCTTCCTCCCGGTGGGACGTGCCCGGAACACCTCCCCAGGGAGGCGTCCAGGAGGCATCCGGAACAGATGCCCGAGCCACCTCAACTGGTTCCTCTCGACGTGGAGAAGCAGCGGCTCTACTCCGAGCTCCTCCCGTGTGACTGAGCTCCTCACCCTATCTCTAAGGGAGCGCCCAGCCACTCTGCGGAGGAAGCTCATTTCGACCGCTTGTATCCGCGATCTCGTTCTTTCGGTCATTACCCAAAGCTCATGACCATAGGTGAGGGAGGGAACGAAGATTGACCGGTAAATCGAGAGCTTTGCCTTTCGGCTCAGCTCCCTCTTTACCACAACGGTCCGATACAGCGACCGCATCACTGCGCACGCTGCACCGATCCGCCGGTCAATCTCACGCTCCATTCTTCCCCCACTCGTGAACAAGACCCCGAGATACTTGAACTCCTCCACTTGAGGAAGGACCTCTCCACCCACCTGAAGAGGGCAGGGCACCTTTTTCCGGTCGAGCACCATGACCTCAGATTTGGAGGTGCTGATTCTCATCCCAGCCGCTTCACACTCGGCTGCAAACCGTCCCAGTGCATGCTGCAGGTCCTGGTTCGTTGGAGCCAACAGGACAACATCGTCCGCAAACAGCAGAGATGAAATCCTGTGGTCCCCGAACCGGACCCCCTCCGACCCCTGGCTGCGCCTAGATATTCTGTCCATAAATACAGTGAACAGAACCGGTGACAAAGGGCAGCCCTGTCGGAGGCCAACATTCACCGGGAACAGGTCTGACTTACTGCCGGCAATGCGAACACAGCTCTGGCTCCGGGTCATACAGGGACCGGATGGCCCTCAGCAGAGGACCCCCGACCCCGTACTCCCGGAGAACCCCCCAAAGGACACCCCGGGGAACACAGTCGAACGCCTTCTCCAAATCCACAAAGCACATGTGGACAGGTTGGGCGAACTCCCATGAACCCTCGAGTATCCGATGGAGAGTATAGAGCTGGTCCAGTGTTCCGCGACCGGGACGAAAACCACACTGCTCCTCCTGGATCCGAGATTCGACCATCGGCCGTAGCCTCCTCTCCAGTACCTTGGAGTAGACCTTTCCGGGGAGGCTGAGGAGTGTGATCCCACGATAATTGGAACACACCCTCCGGTCCCCCTTCTTGTAGAGAGGGACCACCACCCCGGTCTGCCACTCCATTGGCACCGCCCCCGATCGCCACGCGATGTTGCAGAGACGTGTCAGCCAAGACAGTCCTACAACATCCAGAGACTTTAGATAATCAGGGCGGATCTCATCCACACCCGGAGCCTTGCCACCATGGAGGCTACCAACCACCTTGGTGACCTCAGCCAGGGAGATGGATGTATCCGCCCCAACATCCTCAGCCTCTGCCTCTGAAACAGAGGACGTGACGGGGGGATTGAGGAGAACCTCAAAGTATTCCTTCCACCGCCCGACAATATCCCCAGTCGACGTCAGCAGCTCTCCACCCGCACCGTACATGGTGTTGGCAAAGAACTGCTTCCCCCTCCTGAGGCGCCGGACGGTTTGCCAGAATTTCTTCGAGGCCGACCGATAGTCATGCTCCATGGACTCTCCGAACTCCTCCCAGTCCCGGATTTTTGCCTCTGCAACAGCCCGGGCCGCGGCACGCTTGGCCTGCCGGTACTGGACAGCTGCCTCAGGAGTCCCCCGAACCATCATGGCTCGATAGGACTCCTTCTTCAGCCTGACAGCATCCCTTACTGCCGGTGTCCACCACCGGGTTCGGGGGTTGCCGCCGGGACCAGCACCAGAGACCTTGCGACCACAGCTACGAGCCGCCGCATCGGCGATTGAGGCAGAGAACATGGTCCACTCGGACTCCATGTCCCCCTCCTCCACCGGGACCTGGGAGAAACTCTCCCGGAGGTGTGAGTTGAAAGTCCGTCTGACAGGGGGCTCAGCGAGACGTTCCCAGCAGACCCTCACTATACGCTTGGGCCTGCCAGGTCTGACCGGCTTCTTCCCCTGCCAGCGGATCCAACTCACGACCAGGTGATGATCGGTTGACAGCTCCGCCCCTCTCTTTACCCGAGTGTCCGAGACACGCGGTCGAAGGTCAGATGATACGACAACAAAGTCGATCATCGACCTCCGGCCTAGGGTGTCCTGGTGCCACGTGCACTGGTGGACACCCTTGTGCTCGAACATGGTGTTCGTGATGGACAAACTGTGACTGGCACAGAAGTCCAACAACTGAACACCGCTCGGGTTCAGATCAGGGGGGCCGCTCTTCCCGATCACCCCTCTCCAAGTGTCACTGGCGTTTCCCACATGGGCGTTGAAGTCCCCCAGGAGAATAACGGAGTCCCCGGGCGGTGCACCGTCCAGTACCCCTCCCAAGGACTCCAAGAAGGCCGGGTACTCTGCACTGCTGTTAGGCCCGTAGGCCGTCACAACAGTGAGAGACTTGTCCCCCACCCGGAGGCGGAGGGACGCGACCCTCTCATTCACCGGGGAGAACTCGCCGCCTCTCCCCGCGGGAAACACCAGAAAAGTGGAGCGTCCAACCCCTCTCAAGGAGTTGGATTCCAGAGCCCAAGCTGTGTGTGGAGGTGAGGCCGACTATCTCTAGTCGGTATCGCTCAACCTCCCCCACGAGCTCGGGCTCCTTCCCCCCCAGTGAGGTGACGTTCCACGTCCCAAGAGCCAGCTGTTGTGTGTGTGGACTGGGTCGTCGAGGTCTCCGCCTTCGACTGCTGCCCAGTCCTCTCTGCACCGCTTCGCCACCACGGACTTTCAGTATAGAAAATGTGCTCGGTTCAGGTGGGAGTTAAGAGGTGTTGGTGGGGCGTTTAGCATGAACCGCGCCGAAATTTGATCGAGTTGCAATTTCTTTACTATCCGTCATAAAGTGAAAGGAGCCTGTGCGTCCTTTATTTAGGACAAGACATTTTTAATAGCCTATCACTCAGGCGAGCAAAAACCGAGCACGTTTTCTCCAGTGTTCAATAAAAGATACTTAGTAATTAGGCCAACACATTTAAAATAGTTGCTAGACTGTAATAAACTGTTGTAAACGTCACAATCTGCACCAACCAAACTGCAGGAAAAAAATGCAACTTTATTCAGTAACGGAGTAATCTGATTCATATACGTTCACGTTCAATAACGCACTTTCTGCTGGCTATCCCATACTGTAGAAGAAGTCAGAAAGGAACTTTTGAGAAGAAGTGTTTTTATTAAAAAATAAATAAATAAAAGTAAAAATAAGTAATAAAGTAAAATACAATTCTATTGTTACAGTACTTACAATACAGTGCAGTAAGTTAGTACAGTGTTTTACAGAGTCAATCCTTTGACTTTAAACCGCGTTTTGATAGGCCCGAAGTGAGCAACAAAACTCACCGCACGTCACTGGGTGGGGGTGGGGGATGGGGGTTGTGGCACAGTCTTGTTTGTCAAATGGTCGCTATTGTAAAACACACAACTCACACTGAGAGAGGGATTCAGACTGCAGACATCACTTAAGTCCAAACTTTATCAGGACTTCTCTTGTACTGCTTTTGTAATGAGCTCATACACATGAGGAAAAGGCCAAAAAAAGGCGACGTAACGCCGCCCCGCGCGTGTGATGCATTGTTTACTTTTCACTCCACAAAGCTAGAGATGCGCTGATTATATTCATGGATGAGTCTTAGTCTGTAGAGTTCTTAGTTTTGTAGGATGTAATATGTTTCACGCAGCTGCGTGATTCATGAAAAGCGTGAGTGAAGACGACAAAACGAAATGGGACCTACTGTACATTCAAAATGCAGCAGCTCGAGTCCTGACTAGAACCAGGAGGTACGACCACAATAGTCCAGTTCTCAGGTCTCTGCACTGGCTTCCTGTGGCTCAGAGAATAGACTTTAAAACAGCTCTGCTTGTGTACAAGTCTCTCTATGGCCTTGCACCAAAATATATTAGTGACATGTTAGTCCCATATGAACCAGCCCGGACTCTGAGGAGCACAGGGACTGGACTCCTGTTAGTGCCCAGAGTCAGAACTAAACATGGGGAGGCTGCTTTTCAGAAGATTCATGTTGCTAAAATTTGGAACAGTCTTCCTGAAGATGTGAGACAGGCCTCCTCTCTGACAATGTTTAAAACCAGGTGTAAAACGGTGCTGTTTAGCTGTGCATACAACTGAGGGATTTTATATTTTTATCTTTCTTTTTAATGTTCTGTGATTATTTATGATTTTAATGCTTTCTTGTTTTGTTCAGCACTTTGAATTGCCTTGTGTATGAATTGTGCTATACAAATAAACTTGCCTTGCCTTGCCTAAATAGGTTGCCACATTTCCCTCGTTTTGCTGGTCTCCTCGTTTTGCTGGTCTCCTCTGGTCTCCTCGTTTTGCTGGTCTCCTCTGGTCTCCTCGTTTTGCTGGTCTCTTCTGGTCTCCTCGTTTTGCTGGTCCACACTGGTCTCCTCAGCGGTCCAGCCCTGCTTGCTCCAGTATCTGAACTGCTCTTGGTAGTGGTAGTAGGTGTGTGTGTAGTGGAGGTCCCAGCTCGGCTTCAGCTCTGGATGAGACCAGGGAGGGTCCAGCTCTGGGTTGAGTTCATATTCAGGATTTTTCTCCAGCCAGTGTGACCACAGCAAGGCCTCGCCCTGTTCGGCTACAGGGACAAAGGGAACAGTGGGGGTTATTGTAAGAATTACCCATCTCCTTTTTTTGGACAAATAAATCACTGTTTTACTGAAAAAAAAAGAGCTGATACTTATATTTAAACCAGATCGATAAAGTTTATCTGTTTCACTTGTACATACAGTGCCTTGCGAAAGTATTCGGCCCCCTTGAACCTTTCAACATTTCGCCACATTTCAGGCTTCAAACATAAATATATAAAATTTTAATTTTTTGTCATGAATCAACAACAAGTGGGACACAATCGTGAAGTGGAACGAAATTTATTGGATAATTTAAACTTTTTTAACAAATAAAAAACTGAAAAGTGGGGCGTGCAATATTATTCGGCCCCTTTACTTTCAGTGCAGCAAACTCACTCCAGAAGTTCAGTGAGGATCTTTGAATGATCCAATGTTGTCCTAAATGACTGATGATGATAAATAGAATGCACCTGTGTGTAATCAAGTCTCCGTATAAATGCACCTACTCTTTGATAGTCTCAGGGTTCTGTTTAAAGCGCAGAGAGAACCATGAAGACAAAGGAACACACCAGGCTGGTCCGAGATACTGTTGTGGAGAAGTTTAAAGCCGAATTTGGATACAAAAAGATTTCCCAAGCTTCAAACATCTCAAGGAGCACTGTGCAAGCAATTATATTGAAATGGAAGGAGTATCAGACCACTGCAAATCTACCAAGACCCGGCCGTCCCTCCAAACTTTCATCTCAAACAAGGAGAAGACTGATCAGAGATGCAGACAAGAGGCCCATGATCACTCTGGAGGAACTGCAGATAACTACAGCTGAGGTGGGAGAGTCTGTCCATAGGACAACAATCAGTCGTGCACTGCACAAATCTGGCCTTTATGGAAGAGTGGCAAGAAGAAAGCCATTTCTCAAAGATATCCATAAAAGTCTTGTTTAAAGTTTGCCACAAGCCATCTGGGAGACACACCAAACATGTGGAAGAAGGTGCTCTGGTCAGATGAAACCAAAATCGAACTTTTTGGCCACAATGCAAAACGATATGTTTGGCGTAAAAGCAACACAGCTCATCACCCTGAACACACCATCCCCACTGTCAAACATGGTGGTGGCAGCATCATGGTTTGGGCCTGCTTTTCTTCAGCAGGGACAGGGAAGATGGCTAAAATTGATGGGAAGATGGATGGAGCCAAATACAGGACCATTCTGGAAGAAAACCTGTTGGAGTCTGCAAAAGACCTGAGACTGGGACGGAGATTTATCTTCCAACAGGACAATGATCCAAAACATAAAGCCAAATCTACAATGGAATGGTTCACAAATAGACGTATCCAGGTGTTAGAATGGCCAAGTCAAAGTCCAGACCTGAATCCAATCGAGAATCTGTGGAAAGAGCTGAAGACTGCTGTTCACAAACGCTCTCCATCCAATCTCACTGAGCTCGAGCTGTTTTGCAAGGAAGAATGGGCAAGAATTCCAGTCTCTCGATGTGCAAAACTGATAGAGACATACCCCAAGCGACTTGCAGCTGTAATTGCAGCAAAAGGTGGCGCTACAAAGTATTAGCGCAAGGGGGCCGAATAATATTGCCCCACTTTTGAGTTTTTTGTTAAAAAAGTTTAAATTATCCAATAAATTTCGTTCCACTTCGATTGTGTCCCACTTGTTGTTGATTCATGACAAAAAATTTAAATTTTATATCTTTATGTTTGAAGCCTAAAATGTGGCGAAATGTTGAAAGGTTCAAGGGGGCCGAATACTTTCGTAAGGCACTGTAAGGCCCTGTTTACACCACCTCACCTCTGCTCGACTCTGCTCTACTCTCTCCACTGGTCCCGTTTTAACTGGTACCTGGTACTTCTTGGCCCTGGTTCTATCCAGGCTGAGCTGGTAATGAATTGTTATGACTGACTGGCCAATGTTTATCTTAAAGGAAAAAGGGGGAAAAGTCTTTTGGCCCTCAGTATAACCAGAGTAGAGTCCAGTTTAAATATGAGATGAAGCCATGCAGGCACCATTTCAGGAGAGGATTGGTTGAGTGTGACTTCTCTGAACATCTCCTACGGGGATAAATAAAGTATCTATCCATCACCACAGTTTTAACTTAATGCGAAAGAAGGAGATTTGAACATACACTAAGCTGGAATCAACTTATATGGGCATTTTTTCCAGCAGCGTTAGCTTTGTGCCATAAAAGGGGTGGAAACAGTTATTGAGACAGTTGCTAAGAGAAGATGGGAGTGGTCATCTGATTGGTCAATCCTTTTATGGGTCATATCTGGATTTACAAAAAAAATATCACAATATACAGTGTGAGTGTGACACAAACAGGTACAGAGCTAGAAGAACTTACTTTTACATAAAAGGTGCTCAGTCACAGTGTGAAGTAGGAGACCAGGGGAAGACCTAGGACCATGTTCAGGACACACAGCTGGCCTCGGAATGAAGTGCGTGTTGACGTTGAACTTTACACCGTATCATGTGAATAACACAGGTACAAAATCACAACAAATGCGGAATCAATGAAGACACACGTCAGACTTTTATTTTTAGTTTTTTTCAAAGACAGAGACACAGACACATGCGGCTGGACGAACCAGAATGGACGGAATCAGCAGTGCGCCCCCCTCCCCCACACACTTATTTTCACATTCAGAGCGCTCCAAGGCCGAACACCAAGGCAAACACTGTAAATTAAAACCTGTTTGTCTGTGTAAAGGTGAGCTGTGTACGTTCTAGTTGAGCTGGGGCCAACTTTGATTCAGCACAATCCCCCCGCCACCCCCCAGAGGACGCTCAGTGCTATCACATGAGCTTTTTTCAATTGATGGTCTCCAAATTGTGAATTTCTGCCATAAAAATGTAAGAAAGTAAAGCAAAGTCAAAACACAAAATAAACTATCAAAACATCTGTACAAAAAACTGTACTTTAAAAAATAAAACAATTTTGGTTCTTAACATATGTTGTCTCCGCAGACATCATTTCACATTTTTCCTCCACACTGGCCCCTCCCCGCTACAACACACACAGCACTCACAGACAGTCTGTAACTATCTATAATCCTCATGTCACAGTTTCTCTATGTAACAGAAAAACATTTAAACACATTTAAATTGTCAGCACATTAGAGAATGTAGAGCACTAGAGCTGAGCGGATTGTCAGAAAATACCATGAAACAATTGTGAAGAAGTATGTCACAGATATTAAGTGAAAGATATAGATTTATTTCATTTTTTAAGTGTAAAGTTGTGCTATGCGTAATATTCATGTATCTTGTGCAGTGTGCTCCTCATTCCTGTTCTGTAACTGGTGATGCAACATTGACATTTCCACACTGTGGGTGAATAAAGATCTCTTCATCTTAAAGGCCTCCACCAGATTTGGACTCTTTCAAATTGGTCGAAAACAAAATTTCCTTTTGGGAGTTTTGAGTAACAGCAGCAATTATTTAGAGAGGATAAAAGTCAATACAGCAGGATAATCTTAGTACAAGTGAGAAGTGATTATTGAGACCAAATATGTTTTGTTTTATCCATAAGTTAAAGAGAGATAAGTCAAGTAGTTATGTTTCATAATATCCAACTTCTAAACACCTCGTTCTACGGCCTCAGTCCTGGGTCTACAGCCTCAGTCCTGGGTCTACAGCCTCAGTCCTGGGTCTACAGCCTCAGTCCTGGGTCTACAGCCTCAGTCCTGGGTCTACAGCCTCAGTCCTGGGTCTACAGCCTCAGTCCTGGGTCTACAGCCTCAGTCCTGGGTTTACAGCCTCGGTCCTGGGTCTACAGCCTCGCCTCGGTCCTGGGTCTACAGTCTGTGTGTTTGTGGGAACGGATCACTCTCTCAATATCCCCCTCTGGACTTTCAAAGTTACAACGCGCATGCAGCACACAAAATATGCAGAGCTAAGTAGATGTACATGCTACTGGACAGTGGTCTTCCCACTCTCTATAGACCAATTTGTTTGTTATTATTGCATTTATCTGATTTGTTGCTGGTGAATTCACAACTTTGTAAAGTCCTCCGAGACGACTGCTGTCGTGGCTTAAGGCGATACACAAACACTGTATATTGAATCACATCAACCTTCGACGATCACGCTCAGCTCTAATTTACACATTATTCATTATTATAAAGGTAAAACAACATCATAAAGTACCAACAGCGTCTACAGGAGTAGGTTCTACAGTACAGCATGTCCTTCAGACTGTACCTTTGTGATTGTAACAAAAGTAATGTAAACCAGCAGAAAAGCAGCACTGTGGAATGTTCAAAATTCTAAAAAACACAAAAATAACAAACGTTGAGGTGATGGCGTGTAACAGTTGATGATTAGACCCATAGAACTGTTCTGATTGCTGTAAAGATTGTACTGTTCTGACCATATTCAGGGGTTCTGTGAGGCAAAAATCCACATTTTATATTTTCAAACATTGAGCATCTGTGGAGAGATCACACATGCAGTTCATGCTCGGCGGCCCCGGAATTTACAGGAACAAAAGGGTTTGGCCAAGAAGAATGGGAAGCTTTACTATCAGAGATCAGAGCCAGAGACCAGATAGTGGCTTAGAGAGAAACCAGAGAGGAAGAGACCAGAGAGAGAAACCAGACAGAGACCAGAGAGACCAGAGAGAGACCAGAGAGAGACCAGAGAGAGACCAGAGAGAGACCAGAGAGAGACCAGAGATAGAGATCAGAGATAGACCAGGGAGAGAGATCAGAGATAGACCAGGGAGATAGGCCAGGGAGATAGGCCAGAGAGAGGAACCAGAGGCAGAGACCAGAGAGAGTAAAAAGAGAGACCAGAGAGAAGGACCAGACAGAGATATATCTCAGAGAGAGAGAGAGAAAGACAGAGAGAGAGAGAGAGAGAGGCCAGAAGGAGGCCAGAAGGAGATCAAAGACAGACAGCAGAGGATAAAAAAAACCTCATCCACAGCTACCAAAAAAGACTCACAGCGGTCATAAATGTTAAAGGGCGACACACTACTGAGAACTGGGAAGTTTCTCACCTCATCATCACTTGGAAATAGTTATTCAGCACAGTGACTACTTTCAATCTCTGAACATGGACAGAAACAGAACCCTGTGAAATTTCAAGCACAACTAAAGTTCCACATGGTACCACGGTGAAAGCAGAGTCCACATAGAGACAAAACCATGAACCCGTTCTGACAGATGCAAACGTACCCCAGCTTTAACCAACGGGACTGTAATGCCGTACAGTGGAACAGTAGCGTTGAGGTGTCGGTTGTCTGCAATGGAGCTGCTAGCGCCACCTCAACTACACTGCAGACTTATGTAGAAGGCCGCCATTGTGGAGCCGCCCTGTTTCTCTATTTTCACAACAAACACACCGTGCACCTTGTTCTGCGGTGACCACGCCTCCAAATGCACGATTCCAGCAGACGTTGACATACCCCGGCTCAGAGCGCTGTCACTGGACTCGTGCTACGTGTAGTTAGCCACAAACAAGTTCATATTTGCTTGAATATGAAAACACTTATCTTGTTTTTTGATTGAGGATTAAAACAATTTCAATGTGACGTCTCGCTCAGGGCCATTGTCTGATTCTAATGTGGCTAACTCTTGCTAATGTGGCTAACTCTTGCTTTTGTGGCTAACTCTGGCTAACTCTTGCTTTTGTGGCTAACTCTGGCTAACTCTTGCTTTTGTGGCTAACTCTTGCTTTTGTGGCTAACTCTGGCTAACTCTTGCTTTTGTGGCTAACTCTGGCTAATTCTTGCTTTTGTGGCTAACTCTGGCTAATTCTTGCTAATGTGACTAACTCTGGCTATTTCTTGCTTATGTAGCCAACTCTTGCTAATGTGGCTAACTCTTGCTAATGTGGCTAACTTTGACTAACTCTTGTTAATGTGGCTAACTCTGGAGCTAGATACAGATTCAGTCTGAAGTTGCACCACTCCGACAGAACTGTAAATACTGAGGCCCGTGTACTTTATAGCAGCACTGTGAATAAACAGAAGGAACGCAATGGTAAATGCCTGTCTCGTGCATGTTTGAAATACATCAAAGCTGGGGTACTTAACTTATTAGCACTTGACTTTATTCATAAATAACATAGTTTGGTCCAACAAATCAGTCTTGTTTCTGATTTGCTCACAACATTTTACTATTACAACATGATGTCTTCATCTCATTAGAAGACATCTTGTGTGTAAGAAAGCACCCTGTGAGCAACTATTTGACTCTTTGGGCTGAAAGACAGGACCACTCACTCAGCCAATCAGCTTTTCCCCTCTTCTGTCAGAAAAAGCTGACCTCAAAACAAGAGAGGAACTAGCCACAGTTTATCCATATGTTATGGCTTTAAAGTTACGCACCCCAGCTTTACGCCGCCCCAAGTAAAAATAAGGTAAAGGCCTTTTAAGACAATTGGTGCATGGTTTTGAAAAGTACAAATGTAACAATATCAAGGGAGAAAGGGTTTTCTTGAAGCATTTACCAACTTGTTTGTGTCACTTCTGTAAGAGGCCTGGAGGTGGGACTGACTCCCAATGCTCTGCCAGTTCCTTCAATGTCATTCTCTCCAAACTGAGCATACTCTTCATCAGACTTCAGCAAGACCCAGAGTCTGGCAGGCGCAGTCAGGCGTGTCATTGTCCCAGGTCCAGGTGGATGCGGTGCTCGAACAGAGCTATGAGCAGCATGATGGAGAAGCCCAGCAGGATCCCCGCGTTCTGGAGCCCGAAGAACCCCCAGTGACTGAAGCCGTGCTCGCCCGCATTGTTGTGCAGCATCTCCGGTATCTGCGATGAACCGACAGGAAAGACTGTCACTGAACAACTCAGGCCTCTCCCCCCCCTCGATCTCTCCCTCCCCCTCTGGTCTCTCCCTCCCCCTCTGGTCTCTCCCTCACCCTCTGGTCTCCCTCTCACCCTCTGGTCTCCCTCTCACCCTCGGGTCGCTCTCACACCCTCGGGTCTCTCGGGTCTCTCTCTCACCCTCGGGTCTCTCGGGTCTCTCTCTCACCCTCTCACCCTCGGGTCTCTCGGGTCTCTCTCTCACCCTCTCACCCTCTGGTCTCGCTCGCTCTCCCACTCTGGTCTCGCTCGCTCTCCCACTCTGGTCTCGCTCGCTCTCCCACTCTGGTCTCGCTCGCTCTCCCACTCTGGTCTCGCTCGCTCTCCCACTCTGGTCTCGCTCGCTCTCCCACTCTGGTCTCGCTCGCTCTCCCACTCTGGTCTCGCTCGCTCTCCCACTCTGGTCTCGCTCGCTCTCCCACTCTGGTCTCGCTCGCTCTCCCCCTCTGGTCTCGCTCGCTCTCCCCCTCTGGTCTCGCTCTCCCCTCTGGTTCGCTCTCCCCTCTGTCTCGCTCTCCCCCTCTGGTCTCGCTCTCCCCTCTGGTCTCGCTCTCCCTCTCTGGTCTCGCTCTCCCTCTCTGGTCTCGCTCTCCCTCTCTGGTCTCGCTCTCCCTCTCTGGTCTCGCTCTCCCTCTCTGGTCTCGCTCTCCCTCTCTGGTCTCGCTCTCCCTCTCTGGTCTCGCTCTCCCTCTCTGGTCTCGCTCTCCCTCTCTGGTCTCGCTCTCCCTCTCTGGTCTCGCTCTCCCTCTCTGGTCTCGCTCTCCCTCTCTGGTCTCGCTCTCCCTCTCTGGTCTCGCTCTCCCTCTCTGGTCTCGCTCTCCCTCTCTGGTCTCGCTCTCCCTCTCTGGTCTCGCTCTCCCTCTCTGGTCTCGCTCTCCCTCTCTGGTCTCGCTCTCCCTCTGTCTCGCTCTCCCTCTCTGGTCTCGCTCTCCCTCTCTGGTCTCGCTCTCCCTCTCTGGTCTCGCTCTCCCTCTCTGGTCTCGCTCTCCCTCTCTGGTCTCGCTCTCCCTCTCTGGTCTCGCTCTCCCTCTCTGGTCTCGCTCTCCCTCTCTGGTCTCGCTCTCCCTCTCTGGTCTCGCTCTCCCTCTCTGGTCTCGCTCTCCCTCTCTGGTCTCGCTCTCCCCTCTCTGGTCTCTCGCTCTCCCTCTCTGGTCTCGCTCTCCCTCTCTGGTCTCGCTCTCCCTCTCTGGTCTCGCTCTCCCTCTCTGGTCTCGCTCTCCCTCTCTGGTCTCGCTCTCCCTCTCTCTGGTCTCGCTCTCCCTCTCTGGTCTCGCTCTCCCTCTCTGGTCTATCCTCTCCCTCTCTGGTCTATCCCTCTCCCTCCTCTCTGGTCTATCCCTCTCCCTCTCTGGTCTATCCCTCTCCCTCTCTGGTCTATCCCTCTCCCTCTCTGGTCTATCCCTCTCCCTCTCTGGTCTATCCCTCTCCCTCTCTGGTCTATCCCTCTCCCTCTCTGGTCTATCCCTCTCCCTCTCTGGTCTATCCCTCTCCCTCTCTGGTCTATCCCTCTCCCTCTCTGGTCTATCCCTCTCCCTCTCTGGTCTATCCCTCTCCCTCTGCTCTGGTCTTCCTCTCCCTCTCCCTCTCTGGTCTATCCCTCTCCCTCTCTGGTCTATCCCTCTCCCTCTCTGGTCTATCCCTCTCCCTCTCTGGTCTATCCCTCTCCACTCCCTCTCTGGTCTATCCCTCTCCCTCTCTGGTCTATCCCTCTCCCTCTCTGGTCTATCCCTCTCCCTCTCTGGTCTATCCCTCTCTCCCTCTCTGGTCTATCCCTCTCCCTCTCTGGTCTATCCTCTCCCTCTCTGTTCTATCCCTCTCCCTCTCTGGTCTATCCCGCTCCCTCTCTGGTCTATCCCTCTCTCTCTCTGGTGTCTCTCTCTCTGGTGTCTCTCTCTCTGGTGTCTCTCTCTCTGGTGTCTCTCTCTCTGGTGTCTCTCTCTCTGGTGTCTCTCTCTCTGGTGTCTCTCTCTCTGGTGTTTCTCTCTCTGGTGTCTCTCTCTCTGGTGTCTCTCTCTCTGGTGTCTCTCTCTCTGGTGTCTCTCTCTCTGGTGTCTCTCTCTCTGGTGTCTCTCTCTCTGGTGTCTCTCTCTCTGGTGTCTCTCTCTCTGGTGTCTCTCTCTCTGGTGTCTCTCTCTCTGGTGTCTCTCTGGTGTCTCTCTCCCTCTGGTCCCTGTCTCCCTATGGTCTTTCTCTCTCTGTGGTCTCTGGTCTTTCTCTCTCTCTCCCTTTGGTCTCTTTCTTCTCTAGTCTCTCTCCCCCTCTGGTCTCTCTCTGGTCTCCCTCTCTCTCTGGACAGTGTTCAGAGTGGTCCTGTGGCACCTGCACCTGTCTGGGCAGCAGGTGGGACAGAGTGGGACACACACACCTGCTGCTGTCACCACTTCAGGCTCTCAGCTGTTAGTCTCACACACACATCACACATTTACAGCTCTGTCCACAGGAATCACACAGTCACACATTTCAAACACTACATTTAGACTGATGACAGATCATTCCTGGAACAATCCACATGAAACACAATCTGTCCCCAAGTTCCACAACTTCTTTGTCAGGACATACTGTATCAACAAAGGTCTCTGGTCTCTCTCGCTCTCTCTGGCCTCTCTTGCTCTCTGGTCTTTCCCCTCACTTTCTGGTCTCTGGCCTCTCTCTCGCTCTCTCTGGCCTCTCTCGCTCTCTCTGGCCTCACTCTCTCTGGCCTCACTCTCTCTGGCCTCACTCTCTCTGGCCTCACTCTCTCTGGCCTCACTCTCTCTGGCCTCACTCTCTCTGGCCTCACTCTCTCTGGCCTCACTCTCCCTTCTCTTATTTGAGATGATTAATTTCTCAACAGCAGAAGGAAAGAAGCAATTTTGCTCTAACCTGGCACGCTGAACTGCATTTACACATGTTCAGTCAATTAATGTGCAATCTACATAAAAACAAATCCAAAGATTAAACACTAGATTACTAAAATAATTGTTAAAAGTCAGAAGGTGTTTGACTCACCATATCCACCAGGGCCACGTACATGAAGAGGCCCGCGGTCAGAGCAAAGACCCACATGGACACGTTCTCGGCGTAGTGACCGATCAGGATGCCCGTGCCCATGCCCAGGTACCCCATCATGGCCGACAGCACGTTGTACATAATGGCCTGCTTCACCGTCATACCTGCCTTCAGCAGCACCGCAAAGTCCCCTGGGAAACACAGTCAAACAAGGAGCGTAAGAAGGAGACCCTGTTCTGACCTGGATTCAAACCCAGGACCTTCTTGCTGAGAAACAGGAGAGCTATCCACTCCAGACTGGTTAGGAATTGTCAAGAACTTGTGTGTGGATGTATCTAAACAACTCCAGGTCTGTGACTGATGAGAAACAATGTTGCGAAAAATAAGTAGTGGATTTTTTTACCGAGTTCATGCGGCAGCTCGTGGCAGAAGACGGCCACACTGGTGCTGAGGCCACTGGACAGACTCTCTGTGAATGCAGCTCCTACACACACAAACCAGCTTTAACAAGAAATTACACTTCAACATTTTACCCCATTTTATAAATCTGTTTGACCCCTAATGGAATCAGGAGTTGTTTCTCGCTCTCTCTCTGGCTCTCTGGTCCCTCTGGTCCCTTCTGGCTCTCTGGTCCCTCTCGCTCTTTGGTGCCTCTGGTTCTCTAGTGCCTCTCGCTCTCTGGTCCCTCTCGCTCTCTGGTGCCTCTCTGGTCTGAGTGTGAGAAGTGTTACCGATGGCTAGTCCGTCGCTGAAGTTGTGCAGGCCGTCCCCCATGACGACCATCCAGGCAAGCGAGGTAATGCCGGCCCCCTCCAGGTGCCCCAGGCCGTGGGAGTGAGAGTGCGAGTGAGGGTGGTGGTTCTGAGAGTGGTGGTGGTGGAGGATGTGGTGGTAGTCGTGGTGATGGTGGTGTTCCTGGCTGGGCGCTCCCACCGTATCATGGAAGTGGGAGTGGCACTTGTTGTGACAGTCTGGCTCGCTGTAGCCCTCAGCTGGGACCTGCACTGCGGGGGTCAACATCACCTGCTCCTCCTCCACCAGCCCAGCAGGGAGCGCCACCTCCACCTCTGCACACACACACACAGCATAATCCTTTAGGCCTCAAATCAACCCTGTGTCAGTTGTCTGCCCCAGGTCTCCGAGACCATTGCTCTTGTGCTTGAGTCTTCAGACCAATCAGAGCATGTAATGCTTGGGCACCTTTTCTCCGTTGGTTTTGGATCTTATGATTGTTGTCCATGTATTTATTGGTTTTTGTGGGATTGTTTTTATAGTTACATTTTTGGTAATGTTTTGTGGTACCTTTTTGTAATCTATATTTCTTTATATTTTGCAGTATAAGAAAAAAATACACATAAAAGTATTTTCCAAAAGCGAAAATACAGAAGTATCATTAACCCTGTGTATGGTGAGGCAAGAAAGCCTTCCCTAAGGTTAGGACTTGAAATCGCCGACAACCTCTAACATGTGCAGAGACTCGGGAAGCTCATTCCAAATCCAAGGCTGTTACAATAATCCAGTCGCGAGGAAACAAAAGAATAGACAGTCATCTCTTGCTCGTGACCTCGGAGCATGTGAAAGAGATCAGACAAAGAGACCAGAGAAGAACATGTGAGCGTTCTGACCAATCAGTTTCGCTGATCCGAGCGAGTTTGTGCCTCAAAAAGGTGGATTTACAGAAAACCCAGAGATTTCAAAAGAAAAAAAAAAATCATGATGACAAGAGACACTAAAATTCCCACAGAATCCTCCTTTGTGAACGCTATAGTTCCCTGTAGGACGAGCCGTTTTATGGTAACTGCTCAAATGTCTACTCCGTGTTTCAAGATTTGTCAAAAATAAGTGATTGATTCTATGTTGTGCGTCTGCAGGACTCTCACAAAGAGGCCGCTTCTATCCAGTCTCCATGGTAACAACTAAAACTGGAGATATTTTGACATATACATAGTTATCAATTTTACGCAGCATCTGACTCCAGAAGAAAGCAACCATTATTCGTCCTTATTGTAAGTTCTTCTTGATAAATGTATGGTCATGTATCCATTAGGGTTGGGCGATATGGGCCTCAGCATGTATCAGGATTTTTGTTGGTACGTATCACGATATGACGATATGATAATTTTAACAAAGCCTCATATAAAAGCTATAAAAACTTAGCACTGATAATTTTAAACACACTTGCCTCAAAGTGCATTTACTGATTTATTGGCAGCAAAATGTGCAATACAGCTATTGTATATAAAACGTATTAACAAAACTGAATTGTAGAGAATTCTGTTTTGTACATACTGAAAATTGCAGGCATCAGGTAATAAAGGTGAACATTTGTAATTTGTAAAATATATAAAAGTTTGTCCTTTGTAATATAAAAAGTGTAGCATTATCAAATAATTATTTGATCACTTTGGCTTATGTTTCCTAATCCCAATATAGTCAAAATGATCAAATACTGTATATATTTTTTGTATCCTTTTGCGTTTCTATAATTATGTAATTATAACTTATTTGTAATTATATTGCAATGTAGACAAACACATGCATTGAAGTAAAATGAATGACAGTAAACAGTAAATAAAGCTTACCAATGGCACTATGAGAGAGAGAGAGAGAGAGAGTGATCAAAGGAAATGGAAACACGGTCCCCATTTATAACATTATAATGTTAATGTTTAGAGTTTGGGTGACGGATAGTTTTTTTCTAAATATCCATAATTTTAGAAAATAGACTCGAAAATTTGTGGTTTATCAATTATAAAAAAAATGGTTTTTTGGCTGGTTTAGTCATATAATCACAACAGAAGTCATATCCGAGGATTTTACACAGAAACTGTCGATTTAACAGACTTACGGAGAAACAAAACAGGCTTAGGAACAAGGACACAGGGGGCGGGTGTCTATACAGTAAAGGTAATTAAATGTCCATAATTCTCTAAAATGACTCGGGGTCATCACTGTCCTTTTGACCCTCCTTCATCGGCAAGAATCAGAAAAAAACCATGAGAGAGGGATTCCGGCTCCCACCAGCGACGGACGTAGAAACCAGCTCCTGAGCCAAATCAACAAATAAAGGGCTTGATAAAGAGTCTACGTTAGATTAGTCTCACCATTGTAAGTTGAAACTACAGAAGTAAATACACTTATGAAGTGGATATTCTACTTTTCTGAGTCGGCCTGTATGTAACGCAGTCAACACAGATTCTAACCCATAAATCTTTTGTCTGCGTTTTGCCAGATTGAATTGAAATAGTTTTAGAGTTAGCCAAAGAGCTTTCGTGCCATTGCTCCTGGAGACGTTTGTCATTTTTCCTATCTTTGAATAATGCCTGAAACATAAAAGATTCTTGGGCTAATTTCTTCATTTTATTTATATGAAACAACAAAAAACAGTATTTCTTTCTGCAACAACTGGAGGAATTGTAAGACTGAGAACAAAAACTGATTCATTTTCATCACATATAAAATGTTTATAGTAGCATTTATTTTTAGGAAAGAAAATGACAAAAGTGGTTAGGCTCTAGCTTTTATCAACAAGAAGGGTTCAAGTTTTCTACTAATTAATGTCAGTTTCTAGTGTCTGTGGCAAAGGAATGTGCTTCAATGAGGAGGTGGAATTTCTGATTTAAGCAGCTTAAATCTTGGACACGGTCATCCTGAAAATGTGAGACAGGCTTTCTTTTCTCTGACAATGTTCAAAGCAGGTAGAAAAAAGCTCTGTTTAGCTTGCAACAACTGAATGGATTATCTTTTTATTCTGTCTTATTTTTGTTAAGTATTGTTCTGGTTTATTTCTCTAGCACATTTTACAGACCAAGCGCTTTTCAATGTTCAGAAGTAATCAGATATTTTTCCATTCTAACCACACCGGTGATGACGGAATGTGGAGACGGGCCAGACTCACGGGTCCGATCAAAGCCTTCGCACTTAACCCATCCATTCACTCACTCATTACATTCATCGTGCTTGTTTATAGAGGTAGGGAAACGGACGCGCACGGAGGACAACCTACGCAGAACACAGTGAGAAACATGTAAAATCTCACTATGAAAGGCCCTGTTCCGACGGGATTTGAACCAGGACCTTCTTGCTGAGGAAGCGAGCCAGTTAGTACTGTGAGTTCCCTTGTGTATGAACGTGCTATACAAATAAACCTTGCCTTAATTATATTTTAATAAAACACATGGTAGCCAAAAATCCGAGGGTTGTTAGCTAAGATGCTATTTGTCATTTGTCCTGTCGTTAGGCCATTGTGTTAAAAAAGCAACAAAAAAATTCCAAACATAAATAAATTATTGATTTCCTATTAATAATAGGCAGTTTGCGTGGGCTGGGTTGTGCTTGATGGGAGGATCGATGGGAACCACAATGAGACGTACCAAAATCTCTAACGTGCTAAAGCTAATCGGTTGAACCTTTCCCTTTTAATGTACTGTTATAATGTCTGTTGTGATGCCTTGTTTTGCTACACACTTTGAGGTGCCTTGTTGTGTGAACTGTGCCTTACAAATAACCTGCCTTTGCCTTATCATCACATGGAGGTATCATGCACCAGACCGAAAAAATCTTCCACTCTCTCCCACGTTTTGTGTGTTCATTCCCAGTTCACACTCTTGTCACTAATAAAAGCAGAGAGCGTCAAAAACAAGTCTTTTCAAAACTTGTAAAGAAGGCGAGTTGTGGCAGGTCTTGATGGCAACACTTTACTGATGAGGAAATTTCTATAGGGTGATTTAGCTATTTATAACATGAATGTGAGGAATGAATCTATCTAGCTTAATCAACATCGGCAACGATACAGCCACAGAATTTAAGTAAGGTACTTTCGAAGATGTCATGTTATTATAAAAATCCATTAGGTAGTATATATGGGTGTGGACTCAAAACACTCTGAGAAATAATCAAGTACTACCCAATATATGAGTAATTGTAACAGACAAAAGACAAATGTATGCTTGTTGTCAATTAAAGCTGGGGTATCTAACTTTCATAACCACAAACAGCAGTTTCTCTCTCTCTCAAAAAGTTTGGTTCCATCATGATAGTTTTCACATATATTTTTTTGCCTCGTGTTGTGTGTGTGTTTTGTCTTTTGCCAATGAGTGTGTGTGTGCGTGTTGTTTGTCATTTTTGTGTGTATTATGTGTGTGTGTGTGCCGTTGTAATGTTTGTTGTTTGTTATATGTGTGTATAGGTGTATTTTTGTGTGCATGTGTGAGTAGTATAAGATCATAGACACGCTTGTTGGGCAAAGAGACAGACACGGCATCGGTCCAGGTCCCGTTTCTGTCTGGCTCCTTTCTGCGCAGAAATGTCATTTTTGTACTCATCACTTCTGTGAATAAACTGCACAAAAGGACAAGTTTGTTTCCTCTCGGAATTATTTCATTTGAAGCATCAGAATTCCCATAACAAACCACAGCGTCACCTTCTTTCCACAGTCCAAATCCAGGGAACAGAGGCTCAGTCAAGGAAGAGGTGCAGGTGTGGATGTGGGACAGTTCTCCATCCGAGCGAAGGTGAAAGAAGGACAGAGATCCAGCATCAGGGTCCAGGAACACAGACACTCGACCACAGGGACCGGCGGAGGAGTAGGAGTGGAACATGGCGGAGAGGAATGTTCTTCTGTTGTTGTGAAGGAAATAGTAACCGTCGACACTGACCCTCAGACTCCAGGACCGATCATTGGCTCCAAACTCACTCTCCTCTGTTGTTCCACTACGTCTGATTCCTCTGTGACTCAGTGCGATATCAACTGTCCCCCACCCGCTCCACTCCACCTCCCAGTAACAGCGCCCCCTCAGGCCAGTGCTGCTCAGGACCTGTCTCTGCTCTGTAAATCTGTCCTCATGATCTGGACACTGCTGCTCCTCTTCCTCAAACTTCACTGTCCATTTGTCCTCAGACAGTTTGAGGTTTCTGTGAGCTGTGTTTGGATCCAGAGAAAACTCACAGGAATCTGAGGAGACAAAAATGTGATGTCATTTCCTTTACCATGATTAATTTATTTGATATTCTCAGCTGTTCTATGAATCTAACTAAGTTGTAAGCTAACAGCTGTCAAGTTAGCCACAGGACGCGTCATTGGCCTACGCCAGAAAAAAAATGCGGCAACTCAACAAGAAAGGGACTGCTATGCTGCTATCACACCGTAGCAGTGTGGTTCGACAGCAGTTGACTTCTTAAACCAAACTTTACACAAAATATTGACTCTTAAAACCCACATGTCACAACATGGAACCATCAACATCTCGCCTCAAATTGCATTAAAAGTGACATCCGTGTCTTAATTTGTTCGTATATTTACACTTTTAAAGCGATTCACAGACTTTGTGTCCGCCATCTTGGTTTGCTTCAGCTGCCGTGAAAAGCGCACGCTCAGGTTTGTCACATTCAGGAATCCCTTCAAAATGACTTTGACCCTATACAAAATTGGCTTATCCAAAACTATCTTATGATAAATAGTAAAAAGTCATACAGTATGTTTTTCAGGAAACAAATGGGTACGAACCTACACAATCTCTCAATAACGTATTAGGATGAAACTCTAATGCAAAACACAATATAATGCAGCTACCAAATGCTGTCAGCAATATTTCAGTAAATATTGGGCTAGGAGATAGCCTGGCCTTAGCCATCCGTATCCTCTGCTCAAAGATCATTTCCCTGCATGTAACGTCTGGGTCTGGTCCCTGTCTTAACGATTACAATCGGTTGAATTCCACTCGACCAATCAGCGAGCGCGGGAGGCGGGTGTTGTAGTTAGTTGTGGGTGACGTCAAGAGTTTGCGCCGTACGGGTAGGTTGTAGTTTGGCAATGGCAAAGAATGCGATAGTAAAGTATTCCGGTCTGGTTTTATCAAGAAATTTAAGCAGGAGCAAGAGGAATGTTTAACAAATGTAATTGCTTTCAAAGATTGTGGCGCTACTGCCCACGGGCTTTGTTAGCAACAAAGGAGATGGCTAGGCTAAATGCTAACGACAGACTCGGGCGCATTACATACGTCACGGTAAACTCAGATCCAATCGTTTCAATCTGCAAAAGGAGTTAACCCCTCCCACCTGTTAACGGAGCTCAATGGAGCACCTCCAGACCTTAGTACGAAATGTAATTTGTACTATGGTGTGGTACGACCAGACTAGCTAGGAGAGGGCCAGTACCATAATCATACATTTCGGACTTATGTACAAATGGCTGCATTACAAAGGAGGGTCACTAGTCACTTTACCTGTTGATATTATTACTGATGTTTATTCTGCTCATATTCTTTGCTGTTTAAGAACAATATACACATCTGTAAATACTCCTGAACCAAGTGCAATTATAGCTCCAGAGTTTATTTTATTTTATTCTTTATCTTATTTTGATTATTTTGTCTATTATCTTAAATAACAGACTATTTGATGTGTGCAATCTGAGTGCTCTTATTTCCTTCTTTCTCTGCTCTAATGTGCGCAACGATGACACTAAAATGTCTCCACTGTGAGACGAATAAAGGAATATCTTATCTTAATGAATATAAAGGGAGCAAAACAGTTCTCATAGAACTATCCAATTAGTGATTTTGTTTTTAGTAACTGCTCACATCAGGTAATCAGAGCTCACAGAGGGGAGAGACAATACAATGCTGCTTCATTGTATTGTCAATGTCTGCTCTGTTCCGCCCTGTTCCTGGTTCCCTGAATTGTTGAGTTTTGTTTTCGCCTGGACTTTTATTTTATAATCATTAAACCATTATTCTTACCATTACTGCATTTTCCTAAGGACTCAGCAGAAGGCTTGTTCCACCCCACACCTGCTCCCATTTCATCACGAGTCACCAGGTTTTTGTTTTGTTTTTTGTTTTTACATTTTCCGGCCATCCTCACTGCCTACCTCTCAACCTGCCGCCTCAAACAACCGCCAGGCAAGTATTCCGTCTGGGATGGTTATTTGTCCTGCACCACCGCAATATTGTCTGTCCGGGGTGGTCCTCTTTTCCCTTCCCTTCACTTGATGAGAGAGGTACCCAGTGGAGTCCTGCGCTGGATGTGGCACACCCTCAGTCTGCTGCTCAATGGGGACCTCTCCTCCCCTTTGCCTGTTGACACCGCCAGACATGATCTCCGTCTGGGGCGGGGTTCTGCCCTGCCTGAGTCACCACCGGGCATTTGTCTCCGTCCGGGGTGAGCCAGTTCCCTACTCTCCAGACCCTTAGGAGGGTCGCCACTGGGCTTCAGTTCCTGCTCCTGACCTGTGCCAGCCATTGTACTGCCTTCTGCCCATCCTCCAGAGCACCTCCACCCTCCATCACGTTTATTTTAGGGACATGTGGAAGTTGTCCTTTGGAGGGGGGACAATCAACAATCTCCTGTTGATTGTCTGCCCCGCCCTAATGTGCCCCCTATGCTCCTCTCCCTTTGTTTCTGGTTCATTGTATTATCAATGTCTGTTCTCTTTCTTCCTGCACCTGATTCCCTGGATTTTTGAGTTTTGTTGAAAAATGAACTAAATGAGAAACAAAGACTCACACTTCCTCAGACCTGGAACCATCCACTGTTCTCCTGCAGGGTCCAACCTGAAACACACAAGGCAAATTTAGGCATGGACAAGGACTAAAAGCTTCTTTGACTAGACTAAAGCAGGGTCAAACCTGAGCTCCTGCAGCGGGCAGTGTGGGTCGTCCTGTAGAGCCTTCAGCAGCTCTGATGAACCGCCTGGATTATTGTAGCTCAGGTCTAACTCTCTCAGATGGGAGGGGGCGATGCTTGGATGAGAGGAGGCGGGATTCAGAGCTGAGGCCAGAGCAGCCCCGCCCATCTCTGAGATCAGACATCCAGAAAGCCTAAAGACAGACAGTGTTAGGCCCCGTCCCAATACTCGCACTTCCACCCTTGCGCCCCTCATTTGCGCGTCCCCGATAAAGGGTGCGAGTGCGTAGGGTGTCCCAATTCTCCAGGGAGGTCTTTGGCCCCGCCCCCTTTGCGCCCCTGATCCACACTTCGCCGTAGCCTGCATCTATGCGCACTCTGGCGAAGGATATTGCCCATAATTCTTTGCGGTACACACCAAAACGTCGGGAAAATGCATTTAAATATACATTTTGAAATATATATGCTGTATGTGTGTAAATAAGTTTTGCTATGTTACTTGGAAAGAAGCATAAACGTCTGATGAAAAATTACGGACATTGTGTTTTAACAATTTAATAACTTTTTAAAGCAAGAGTTCATATAACATTCAATTTAAACTTTACACTTAGTAAAATAATCTTAGAATGTATAAAAACTGACCAGATAGTTAGTTACCCACATTTAACTTAAAATTATACAACTATCTCTAATTAAAAACCACTCATATACATGTATTTTAACGTGTGTGAAGCAATTCATTTTGTTTCCCACAGGGTCAGACAAAGTTTAGGTCTGAAAATGACCATCTCTTGACGAGTCGATGACGTAACCTGCACTCAGTGTGCACTGTCCCAATTCCGCCTTTTGTGCACGCTTGCAACCTGCGCACTCAAACCCTTGCGCGCACTTCAAACAAATGCACACTTCATAGGAGGGCGTAGGGTGCAGTGTGGGTATTGGGACTGGGCCTTACACTCATGTGGACACAGAGGCATCATGGGAGTCTCACCTGAGAGTGTGGAGTGCACAGCGGGCACTTTTCAGACCAGAACACAGCAGCTCCACTCCTGAGTCCTTGAGGTTGTTGTTACTGAGATCTAGGTGTGTGAGACAGGAGGAGCTGAGGACTGAGGCCAGAGAATTACAGATGGAAGAGGTCAGATCACAACCCCTCAAGCTGAGGACAGAGACACATTAGAGACTAGAACATCCACAGAAGAGATCAACACAGTCTGGACTCACAGGGCTTTGGTGGAGGCTCTGACCACCGGCAGCAGACCCAGGAGAGCTCTCTCTGAGGCCCGATATTTCCTCAGGTCAAACTCCTGCAGGTCTGAGTCTGAGGACAGTAAGACAAAGGGGATTTCTCCTCTCTGATGTACTTCTGTATCTGCTGCACCAGACTTAGGTCGTTCAGCTCCACCAGAGAGTGGTGCAGGTTCAGGCTTCTCTCTGCAGACATATCATCATCATCCAGCTTCTCTTTGATGTACTTAATTGTCTTTACTGAGCCACTTGTCTGAGTCAGCAGACCTGACAGCAGCCTCTGATTGGTCGGCAGAGACAACCCAAGCAGGAAGCGCAGGAACAGGTCCAGGTGTCCGTTTGGACTCTGTAAGGCCTGGTCCACAGCACAGCGGTGTAGAACAATCTGGTTTGTAAACAGTCGTCTAAAGAAAGATGTTGGTTGGACCTTCAGCAGGTTTACTTTAGACTTTGAGAAGGTCTGATGGACGTGTAGAGCAGCCAGAAACTCCTGCACACTCAGATGGATGAAGCAGTAAACCTTGTCCTGGTACAGGCCTGGCTCCTCTCTAAAGACCTGTGTGAAGACACCGGAGTACACTGAGGCAACTTCAGCGTCCAGCCCACACTCGCTCAGGTCACAGTCGTAGAAGATCAGGTTTCCTCTCTGCAGCTGCTCAAAAGCCAGTTTTCCCAGATACTTCACCATCTCCCTGGTCTGTGGAGTCCAGTGAGCCTTCTCTGAACCCTGCTTGATGTTCTGGACTTTGGCCTGCAACACCAAGTGTGTGTACATCTGTGTGAGGGTCCGGGGCAGCTCTGGTTCCTCTGTTTGTTCCAGAAGCTTCTGTAGAACTGTGGAGAGGATCCAACAGAAGACAGGGATGTGGCACATGATGTGTAAGCTGCGGACGCTCTTGATGTGGGAGATGATCGCTGGGGCCTGTCGCTCGTCTCTGAACCTGTTCCTGAAGTACTGCTCCTTCTGCGGGTCGGTGAAGCCTCGGATCTCTGTAACCATGGAGACACACTCTGCAGGGATCTGATTGGCCGCCGCTGGGTGTGTGGTGATCCAGAGGCGAGCGGAGGGAATCAGGTTTCCCTTGATGAGGTTCACCATCAGAAGGTCCAGTGAGACACACTCTGTGGGGTCTGAGAGGACACGAGAGCTGTTGAAATCCAGAGGAAGTCTGCACTCGTCCAGACCGTCAAAGATGAGGAGCACCTGGAGGTCTTCAAAGCTGCAGAGATCTTTGGATGGACTGAAGAAGTGGTTTATGAGTCCCACCAGGCTGAAGCTTCTGTCCTTCAGAACATTGAGCTCTCTGAAGGAGAAGGGGAACAGCAGCTGGAAGTCCTGATGAGCTCCGCCTTCAGCCCAGTCCAGACTAAACTTCTGAGTCAGCACAGTCTTCCCCACGCCGGCCACGCCCTTCATCAGCACTGTTCTGATTGGCTGTGGTGAGTGTGGGCGGGGCATAAACATATCTTCACAGGTGATGGTGGTCTCTGGACTGGGTGGTGTCCTGGGCGCACTCTCCATCAGTCTGACCTCATGTTCCTGGTTGACCTCTGAGGCCCCGCCCTCTGTGATGTAGAGCTCTGTGTAGATCTGGGTCAGGGGGGCGGAGTCTCCTGGTTTAGCCACGCCCTCAAACACAAGGCTGAACCTCTGCTGCAGATGCCTCTTCAGTTCATCTCTACAATCTCCAACAAGGCTTCCTGAAGAAAGACAAACAGCTGAGAATTCTGAAGAATGTTCTTCAGTATATCCTCACACACTGAAGTCAGTTCTTATAAACACACATTGAATGTGTTGCTCCAGACACAGAGTTCTTACTGCTCTGCAGATGCTGCTCCTCCTTCATCCTGCTCATGGAGTCCAGGGGGATGTTCAGAACCTCTGTGCTGCTCTGCCCCTCACTCTCTCCTCCTACAGACGCTGGAACACAACAGTAAGAGTTTTCACCATCAGACACTCATTTTGAATAGAATTGCTGATTTCTTGCTCTTTGTGCATTTAACACGGGCCGAATGAGGCTCAGTATGTGCAGAAACAAGCGCACACATCTGCCTGTTCTTACAATAGGAGACTTCAGCTGAGACAGAGGCGACCAGCTGGCCAGGGAAGTATATTAACTACTGTAGCGCAACTGCTGGTCCCATCACCACATTACATTCATCTGTAATATACAGTACATTTGAATATTCTACTTCACTTACAGTTTTTCTTCAGATTCAACCTAGACACATTAGATCAGTGTTTCCCAAAGTGGGAGTGAGTCTTTTTTATTTTGTGTGTTCCTTGGTGATTACGGTGGCTGTATTTATTACCCTGGTATTATTATACTTTATCATTAGAATGTGAAAAACCTTCAGTGGGAAATGTATGTGTGAAGGTAAAAAAAGCTATCTTTTAACAGAAAATCATGTCTACAGAATCAACTGTGAATGTGATATTTTACTGCGGTCAAGTACCTGGTACTGGTTAAACAGGACCAGTGGACCAATCAGAGGAGGGGAGGGAGAGGAGAGGAGAGCCGGTGTCCACCATAATATTAAGTCTATACACGCTAGTTATTAGTAATGCTTAAAGCTGGGGTCTGTAACTTTCAGATCATATCTATAAAACTCTGTGATAAACTTTGTGTATTTTTGGCCTCTGTCACATCCTTAGATCAGACTTTTCAGACAGAAGAGTGAAGAAAACAGGACCACCCTCAATCAGCCAATCAGCTCTCAGCCCAAAGAGTCAAATAGTGACTTACAGGGCTCTTACGTTCACAAGAGAGAACGTTTTTTAATAAGACAGCATGTTGTGGTCTGCTTTGTTTACGTTAAAAGAGTCATTGTAACGGGTTAAAAACACTATTGTTTATGAAAGTGAGGGACTGTAAAAAGACTAAACTTCTGTGAGTGTTCGTTGGTCACCACAGCCTCCTGTTCTGACGCTCTGCAGCAGAGGGACAAACTAAAGACTCGTGTTCTTCACATTTTAATCCTGACAGTTTGTAAATGTGGTTAAAGTTCTGTACTTCCTGTTTGAACAGATCCAGCTGAGTCAGTCCCAGACACGAAGACGAAAGTGTGTATTTGTGTAAACGACTTTTTAGTATTATGCTGGTGCGCATGTGTGTTACCTTGTGACCTATGTTTCGCGGGTTTTGGTCCTCTATAAATAAATGGGGACCTCACTTTTTGGGAGTCTCCAACTACAATTTGCCTCTTTCTGTGTCTCTCATCCTTCTCCCGTTTGGTACGCTACATTGGTGGCAGCGGTGCCGCCGTCGCCACCTGAGTTGATGTAGGTGGTGGCGGCGGTGACGAACATTTGTGCCTTGCTTTTTGTACTTTTTTGGTGGGTGAGTCTGACCTGACGGTGCCAGTCGCCATTATGGTCTCGCCAGATTTTTGTGTTGATGTGGGACTGGAGTGATGGTGTGGCTCGGCTGGGGTGACTGTAAAGGACTGGTGTGACGGAGTGCTGCCGCCGGGGGAGACGTTCCAGTACCGGACTGAGCATGTGGCTCGGGGCCGCTGATGATTAACGTGGACCTGGCCCCCCATCATACTCAAAATTTTATAAAAAATATGTCAATCGTTTGTGCTACGTTTGTGCTGTTTTGTGCTGTAAAAAATTTTGTTTGTGCTGTTATCGTTTTTGAGATATTGAGGATTCTTTTATAGGTCAATCTGAGGTCACCCAGCCCCTCATTTTGATAAAAAATGCTCCAAAATGGACGAAAATAGTGTCATTCGTTTGTGCTACGTTTGTGCTGGTTTGTGCTGTAAAAATTTACATTTGTGCTGTTATCGTTTTTAAGATATTAATAATTGCATTATTAGACGATTACGTCATCATACTCTTTTGAAAATGCGCAGAACTGACTGAGAATGGTGTCTATCCTTTTGGCTTCGTTTATGTTGGCTTGTGCTGTCATCTGCAGGCGCGGCCCAGCCTATATTGCTTGTAATGCATGTGTTTACGTTGTTAATAAAGAACTGATATAGTCAAAGCATTTGTCATTATTTAATTAACACTACAACACATGCTTTATTTTTTCTATACCACTGGGAGGCGCTAACCATTAAGTTTACCCGCTAAAATTTGAACATTTTCCCTCAAAGAACTAATTAAGCAGCTGCATTTTAACTTCGAATATGTATTTAGGTCGTTTTCTCTTTTAATTGTACCCTTACATACCTTGTACCTTGTACCTTTGCATATTCTGAAGATCATCAACGTAAGTAATTACATTTTATGTTTAAACAATTTAGCTAGCTTTTTTTTTTTTTGCTAGGCATTCTATGTGAAATACTGTACAGAATTCATTAAAACATTTTAAAGTCCAAAAATAAAATGAATGCATTTCATATAACTGTATACATTGCTTCAATTATAGTAATGACAAAATCCACAGAAATAAACTGAAAAAGTAAACACTTTATACATAAGACAATTCATAAGAGAATATTTAACGTTTTAGAGCAGGTCAGATGCACACAGAGCAATATTACAATTTTTTGAAACAGGTTTTGGAAGAGTTCAGCTGTATATTGTGTGAAACATATTAAGATGAACCTTTCAATAAAATGGCATAAAAAACAACATTACTCCAGTTTACATAAGGTGATTTAATTTTTGTTTTTTTTTACTAGATGCCAAAAAATCCAGGAGTGGCCACACATGCTGTTATTGCTATCCTCTCAACATCAAAAGAGGCTATATTAATAAATGGGGAAATTGCTAAACCTGCTGAACAAATCTGGACAGAACTCAGCCATCAACTTGATGAGAGAATGTCTGCCAAGGCACTGTATACCTTTGTAAAACAAAACAGGCACAACATCTGGACCATTTTGGGTCTGAGTGACACCAGTGCATCTGAAAATAGTGAAGATGAGCCACCAGCCGATCAGCATAGTGACAGTGATGGCATACTTCAATCAGAGCAGACTTTTCAGCTGTTGGTGCCATTTGAGAAATGGGTAGAGTTCATGCCGGAGAGCGTCAACTATGCCAACAGAAAATACAACATATTAAAACCAGGCACTTGGACTCATGTCATGAATGAAATATTATGGAAAGAGGTGAAACATACCTGTACCTTTGTATTTAAAAGGGCAAAGGTTTATCCCATGTCAAAAAGTAAATACATAGACATTCAAGGCTACTGCAAGGAATGTGGAGGTAAGCTCAAGGCCCAATGTCTGAAAGAGCCACCAGTTCAAAGCCCAATGGTCTTCCAGTGTCTCCTTAAAAACATCCTTTCCTCGCTCCACACAGGGTGTGCAAAGCGTCCTCTGTCTGGAGCAGCGCGCAAGGATGTTGCTAGCGCACTTTGTGAAGGAAAGTCCGAACCTCATGTGTGGAGGGCACAGCAAGCAACAAAGCTAATGGATTTTGGAGACCCTGAGCCCAGCCATTTGCCCAAATTGGCGACCCTACGAAAAGCAAAACAAGAGAGGAATTCACAAGAGTTGCCGCATAAAGACCCTCTATTGTCATTACAACTCTTAAAACACAGTTCTCCACACTGTGGCAGCATTAAAGACATTGGTCTAGATAAGTTTTTTTGCCATTACTGGAGCCAAACACAAATACACATTTGCAAAACCTTGTCACAGAGGTGTCACTCAACAATCTGTGTTGATGCAACTGGATCTGTAGTGAGAAAACTTGCACGTCCAAATAGTACATCTGGTCATATTTTTCTCTATCAGGGAGTATTGAGAGACCAGATGAACTGCAGTGCCCCAGTAGTGCAAATGTTGTCAGAGCGCCATGATGTGAATGCCATCTCACACTGGCTGACAGAATGGATTCGTGCTGGAGCACCTGTGCCAAAAGAGGTGGTATGTGATTTTTCCCTGGCCATTCTTGGTGCATTAGTGAGGTCTTTCACACCACACCCGGATTTGAAAACATACCTCAATGAATGTTTCAATGTCATGATTGGCAACCCGGCAGCGAAACTCCCTCATTGTTACATCCGAGTGGATGTGGCACACTGCATCAAGCTTATCTGCCAGTGGGAGTGTCTCAGAAAGAAGGCCCACCGTGTCAAGGATTTCTTTGTAAGATCTCTTGCAAAGGTAATAAAATCACAATCTTTGGAGCATGCAAGAGGCCTCTTACGTGCCATCATGGTGGTGGCACTCAGTGAAGGAGAGGGCCATGATAAAGGACTTCCAGTCACCTCAGAGGGCTTCAAAACATACCTAAAGGCCCAAATATCAGAAGAGACCATTGAGATGCCACATGAAGAAAGTAGTCCTCATCCTGATCTTGAGCATCCAAGTGATCTTGACACAGACTTGAAGCAGTGAGTAGAAGATATCTATGAAGAGAGCCAATCCTTCGCATCAAGCAAAGGTGATCGTGATAACATTCACTTCCTCCCTGATATTATTCCCCACATAAAACGACTAGCAAGTAGTTTACCTCTCTGGAGCGCAGTACTGACTCCTTACTTCCCTGGTTCAGGCATCACAGCCAGTTCTGCCTCAGTTGAAGTGGAGTTCAAGAATATAAAACATGGGCTTTTCAAGCATGAAAAGTTGCCTCTTCGAGTGGACCGCTTCGTTGCTCGTCACCTTACCTTCATTGAAGGTAAAATGAGGATTTGCGCGTCAAAAAACACTGCAGAGGAGGAAACCACTAAAACAGCGTCAACAACTGCCGATGTCGAAGGCACTGGGAGGAAAAAAAAGTCAAAAGGTTGGTAATAAAAACACTCAGTTACATACAGTATACTATAATAATAAATCAGGGGTGGTTTTATCACAACCACCTTTTTGTTTCAATTTGAGCTATATGTTAAAGCAAATATTCTTGAGCAACTCATTACTTCAAGTGACAAAACCCAGAAAAATAGCACCGTTTGCTGTCATGGATTCCATCAGTTTAGTTTAGTTAATTTATTTGGTTGAGCAGTTAACCTGCTCAAAGGGAGTGGGCTGAAACCAAAGGCTTATAAGACATACAAATAATAACATTACATTTTACATTTACAAGGTAACAAATAATAAACAAAGGAACATAGGGCTATATCCCTGTATATCCCAGGGTAGCTGTGCTACCATTTGTATATGGGTTTTGAGTGTCTGGAAAATTCAATATAAAACTATGTTATCATTTCAATAACAGAAGAATGTAGATACCCAAAATCAAAACTCAAGAGTATCTAGAAGATAGTATTATTATTATAAGTATTATTAAGTTATGACAAGTACACTTTTTTAGGTAGATCTTCACACCTAATGAACGTTTACCTTCTGCAGACTCTGACTCAACTGCTGGCATCCTTGCTGATGAGGCTCTGGAAAATTGGAGGGGCCAAGGAGTTCCACCAAAAAAACGCAAGTGCCACTCTTATTTGGCCCCATGTCCTGAATGGATGAATGCCAATCAATCTACGAAGAAAATGGTTAAAATTGGGCTGCTGAAAAATGGTAACCATCATCAACCACTCAAGCTGGGAAACAAAACAGTATCTGTGTTAAATACTTGTGCAGTGGATGCATTTTTGCAAAGTCTGAGCTGTGCATACTGTGACAGCATGTCCTTCCAGTATGCGGTCAACACCGAACCCTCAAACCAGTCATTCAAGCTGGCCAAATCCATTGCGACAGATGGTATTGGCAGGAATGCATATATCCAGAGAGCTCAGTTGCTGACCACATTATTTCCAGATGTCAAGTTGCTGTCAGGTGCACTCCAGATTGATGCTCAGTGTCACATTTCCAGTGTAGTACAGAAAACAATGAGGAATATCACAAGCGTGTACTTTCATAAGAAATGTTCCTCCCAGCACTGCGTGCTCAGTGTGCAAACCTCAAGGGAAGTACCAATTGTCTATCCATCCTTCGATGTACTGGAGACTTCTGGTATGGCTCAACTTGAGATTGCAGTGCAGCAAGGACTTCACCTGCCCATATCTCCCTGTCTCAGGCCAGTCCATTTGCCACTACAGGGTCACCCTGGAGGCACCGAAGAGGAGTCATCTGCCCTATGTGAAGGGATGGTCACACACAGCTGCAGTCTAGGAGAAATTTTATGGGTTGATACTGACCTTATGAGTACTTCACAAACTCACCAACGAAAGAGAGAGTCTTCCTTGTCTGAATTTCCATCCAGCATGATCCTTCAGGATAAGATCTTCACACTAAGGGCAGTCATAGCATTCAGAGGTGGAGAGTCAACGAATGCCATGGGTCACTACGTCTGCTACTGCAGAAGGTCCCCAAGAGTCTGGGAGATGTTTGATGACCTGAGGAGCGACGTGAAAACTGTGGCAGAAAATAGACATGTGTGTCCACATGCAGTGCTTTACACACATGATCAGTAACCTTGTTTTTATGCTTTTGTGCGAGTTGTCCTTTGGCACTTTAAGTTTGTTTGCAATTAGGTTGGCATATGTTTCAATTCTATGTCCATGTTTCTATTCTTTTGTATGTGAAGATATACCACAATATTGTTCTTTGACAGTGACTGCTTTTAGTTCATTCTTTCATTGCCATTAAATTAAGTTAATTTAAGAAAACAAAACAAAATGTGTATGCTTATAAGCTTCACTACTACAACACTACCATGCTAATCAAGCAGTAAAGAAGGCCTCATACATGTACTTAAATTAAAGCTACATGAAATTGACTTTCAGAGGTATTAGTACTACTGTACACACTACAAAAAAACAGTGACTCTTCACTCCACACTGGCTGTTCCAAGCTGGCATCCTGCACAAAAAAATAATAATAATCATGTAGTAAAATGATTTAACCAAATGACAAAACACTAAGTATACAGTATGTGCAAACCGAAACCTGCAAGTCTGCTCATATGCAAGAATTTAGCGTGTGTTAATTGGCTTAGCTAATTAAGCTCCTTAACACACATTCAGCACGTGAAACATGTGTGAATCGCAATACAAGTGACTTGTACACTACACCAATAAGGGGATTAAAAGAAGATTTACTTGCCAAAAGTTTGAGGAGCGTCGAGAGCATAGACTGTGGTCGAGAGGTTCTAGCCATGAACGCAGCAATAAAGTGTCCGGATATGACGTCACTGTCAGGTGTGTGCGATACCCAAATAAAAAAAATAGAAAAGAGATACCCAAATTCTTAAAATGTTTAACATAACTGTATAAACCAAATATATGCACAGCATAAACGAAGCCAAAAGGATAGACACCATTCTCAGTCAGTTCTGCGCATTTTCGAAAGAGTATGATGACGTAATCGTCTAATAATGCAATTATTAATATCTTAAAAACGATAACAGCACAAATGTAAATTTTTACAGCACAAACCAGCACAAACGTAGCACAAACGAATGACACTATTTTCGTCCATTTTGGAGCATTTTTTATCAAAATGAGGGGCTGGGTGACCTCAGATTGACCAATAAAAGAATCCTCAATATCTCAAAAACGATAACAGCACAAACAAATTTTTTTACAGCACAAAATAGCACAAACGTAGCACAAATGATTGACACCATTCTCAGTCAGTTCTGCGCATTTTCGAAAGAGTATGATGACGTAATCGTCTAATAATGCAATTATTAATATCTTAAAAACGATAACAGCACAAATGTAAATTTTTACAGCACAAACCAGCACAAACGTAGCACAAACGAATGACACTATTTTCGTCCATTTTGGAGCATTTTTTATCAAAATGAGGGGCTGGGTGACCTCAGATTGACCTATAAAAGAATCCTCAATATCTCAAAAACGATAACAGCACAAACAATTTTTTTTACAGCACAAAACAGCACAAACGTAGCACAAACGATTGACATATTTTTTATAAAATTTTGAGTAAGATGGGGGGCCAGGTTCACGAATTTCCGCTGATGTCCAGGATCAGACCGTGACATGTGCGCATTGGTGCCCGAATCCAGCGCCGTCCCTCGGGAGCCACAGGAATGTGGTTATGCCTGTTGGGGTGCCTGCTGACGTGTGTGTTCAAGAGCCTGTAATTTTGATGTTCCCAGCGCGTCCTACGGTCCCGTGTTCTGGACGTTCAGTTTATTTCCTTTGCTCCGGTCAGGGGAATTCGTGCTCCGGTTCTGCGCCAGTCGTCTACCTGCGGTCCAGGCTGCTGCAGGATCGCCAGTGTTTGGTTCTTGGAGGACGCTGGGACTTTGATGCTGTTTTGTAAATTTTTATGTGTGTGTGGTGCATTTTTTTTTTTTTTCAGTTAGACATGAGGACATGTCTTGTTAAAGGGGGGAAGTATGTAAACGACTTTTTAGTATTATGCTGGTGGCATGTGTGTTACCTTGTGACCTATGTTTCGCGGGTTTTGGTCCTCTATAAATAAATGGGGACCTCACTTTTTGGGAGTCTCCAACTACAATTTGCCTCTTTCTGTGTCTCTCATCCTTCTCCCGTTTGGTACGCTACATTTGTATTCTGATATTTACCTAACAGAGACATACCAGACATACTCACTGTGGCTGCGCGTCCTCGTCTGCTCCTGACGCTTTGGGCGGTGCGCCCAAAGTGCAGTGTACTGATCTCCAGCAGAGGGCGCCACACACTCCTCTTTGAATGGAGGCCAAACAAAGGTAGATGAAGCTACTCTCAGCTGGAGTCACGGACCATCATTCTCGTATTATTAAATCTATTGAATTTTAATTAGTTAGTTAGTGTCCCGATAGTTCTGACAGAAAGGGCAAACAGCGAAATTCATCAATAATGAAAAACAAGCATTTGACCAAAAACAAAGGTTCACTGCTTTGTGACGATCGCCCAGCGGCCCGTCACCCCAGTCTATTCTGGCCCTTTCTGCTCAGGTCTGGCCCAGAGGGGGCCAGACCTTCCATTCTTTCTTGTCCCTCTCAGCCCTCTCCTCCAGGGCAGGTATGGCACCTACTCCTGACACCAGGCATTGGGATCAGACCCAGGTTTAAAACGGCACCATGACACACACTGTAGCTGCTATTTTGACCCATTCTTCCCTGCAGATCTTCTGTGGGAGAGTGTCTGTGGAAGTGTGTCTGTGGGAGAGTGTCTGTAGGGGAGTGTCATTGGGGGAGTGACAATTCTAGAACCCCAACCATCAAAGAACAGAAAACATGAAAGTCACTGTTTTTTTTCCAAAAGTTTTTTAATTAAGTCAAGATTGAAAATGGCTCCTGAGACCGATTTTAGAACATGCAGAAAAAAGTCACAAATAACACAGTACACAATACAACAAATACGACACCAGATACCACCAAGGGGCCCACAGGGACCAGGCTCACAGGGATCAGGGCCCACAAGGGTTAGGACCCACAAGGACCAAGCTCACAGGGATCAGGACCCACAGGGACCAGAGCCCACAGGGCCCAGGGCCCACAGGGACCAGAGCCTACAGGGCCCAAGGACCACAGAGACCAGGGTCCACAGGCAACAGAGAGAGACTGTGCTTTTGAACATTCCACGCACAAACATCAAACACAGACTGGACTTTCACACGGTCTAGAGCAGGCATCTCCAAACTGTGGTCACGTTCTGTCTTCTACACATTTGGGTCAGGCCCCGCCCCACAGACTGTTTTTAATTAAAGGACAAATGTTACGCTCTATTTTTGGCTATTATTATGTGAAACAATATATTTTATTTTTCTCATCTTTAGTAGAAAATGTACGGTGAAGTATGAAGGGTAGAATATGGTATTGGCCTGTAAGTCCCCATGCTGCCACCAGGGAGAGCAGCGTCTGCAGTCAAAGCTTACGATTGGCCTAAATTAATGGATGGGCAATATTTCTGTTTAAAGGCAGAAAACTGCACTGACTGTGATGTCATTGTGATGTCACAGTTGTACAATGACATACTTTTACAGGACTGAGACAGGAGCTTTCAGACGGAAGGGGCGGAGCTACAATGACAGGGGTAAAGAGAAAAAGTACATACTTATCATTGCTAACTTGATCTGTGGCCGGAGAAGCCTGTGACATGGTGAGTGCTGAGACTAACTCAAACGGGCAGGTATCACGCTGTGCTATGCTGTTCCCGGTGTAACACCTGTTCCACTTGCAAGGATAATTTGGGACAGAAGGTTCCTGATTGGTCAGTTGCTAGGGCTCATATCCAGATTTTTTATCAAAATAATAACACTGTAAATATAGAGAGTAGATTTTAAGCCAAAAATGGTAAAAAAGTAAATGTCACTTTGTACCTCAGCACCTGGCCCTAAAAAGTTTAGACACCCCTGATCAAGAGGACACTCTCAAACTGGGTATAATAAGAGGACCAGGGTGCACCATAGACTGAGCAGACATGTTGCTATCACGGTTGCTAAGGGAAGCTGACGTTTCCCTCATGAAGGCATCAGATTGGTCAATCCTTATATGGCCCAAAATGCTGATTGTGACAAACATTTACTGAATATTACTGTTACATGTAAGTAAATAGGGGCCAGAGAGTGTTTGAGCCAAACTTGAGCTATTCCCTGTTGGGCTCCATTGAGCTAGCGGGTTAGCATGGAGCTAGCGAGTTAGCATTGCCCTCTGTATACAGTCTATGCGATGTGCACACGTCTGGTTCTCTCACACTGTTAAAATCAGTTATTTTCATTTGGACAAACACACCTTAAATAAACGTATACGCGACTGATTCAAGATGGTGTCGTTGCCTTAAACAGGTTCCAGAATGTAGTACGAGACTACCTTTTACTGTGGATGGGGTTTTGCTAAGCAGGTGTGGCCTGGGCAGTATGTGATGGGAGAAAACCGAATGGTATGTGTGACTTCCAGGTTCAGGCGGACTGTGCTCTTGTGTAGAACTGCACCATAACATGTTGCCTCATGAGAAGGGGTGTCAGGTCCCAGATAGGGCTGATGTGGCTGTAGGTTTTCATTCCAGAGAGAGAGAGAGAGACCAGAGAGAGGCCAGAGAGCAACCAGAGAGAGGCCAGAGAGCGACCAGAGAGAGGCCAGAGAGCGACCAGAGAGCGACCAGAGAGAGACCAGAGAGAAAGACCAGAGACAGACAAGTGAGAGACCAGAGAGAGAGACCAGCGAGAGACCATGCAGAGACAGACCAGAGAGAGACCAGAGAGAGACTAAAGAGAGGCCAGAGAGAAAGACCAGGTGAACAGGAGAACACAAACTTCAACCACTTTCTCAGGTCTCTCGGAGGAAATATTGACTCACTCACAACTCTGGTGAGCTCTTGATGGGTTGGAATGAAAACCTGCAGCCACACCGGCCCTTTCTGGAACTGGTTTGAAACTCCTACTCTGGAATATTGTGGTCTGGACTGTGACATCTTAACCCTCTTAGTGTCCAGTTACTGTGCTGTCATTTAATATGAAGTGTAGGAAAACCTGAGGAAACGTCTGATTTCTCGACAGAAGAAATCCGAGTTTATTTAGTGTATGCATGTGGTTAATTTGTAGTTTTTGTAGTTTTTTTTTAGGTTTTTTTTATGTACACGTGTGTAGTGTGTGTTGTGTGTTTGTGTGATCGTGTCCCTCACAACTGGCGCCAACACAAACCATAAGAATCCAGGCATGAGAAAATTAATTTGGTGATCAGCTTTTTACATTCTAAGTAATAATGCAGAAACATTCAGTCGTCTGAACAAACAGGAGGAAGTTACATTCACACTTTCAAATCCTCTGGTATTCAGCAATAGTATGGACATTTATACCAAGAGACGGGAAAGTCCTCCTTCACGCTGTCCACAGACGGATCAGCATCGACCTCATATCACTGTACAGTATCCGAGTATAGTATTCGAGTATCGGATCGTAAACAGTCTGAACGTTTTAAATCCTTCGACATTTAGAAATAACAATAATCACAATTGTTCCGATCCATCTCCATCAATATGAGATGGACCCTCTTCCACCGGCTCATAACCACATCGTTTTTTCTTTCTTTCTTTTCCTTTAAACTTTATTGTCCTCAAATGTGTCCTCTGCATTTGGACACTAGGGCCTCTGTCGGGGCAGTGACTGTATATATTAACGGACATAGTCACGCCTATCTCCGCCGTTCAAACTAATGGGCCAAAAATTGTGCTCTGCTGGAGCTATCCAAAATGGCTGCGAGTGGTCCTACCCACAAGAAAATTCTGAAAAAAACGCATCTGCGCATGCGTCAGCCGGCGAGAGCCCCATTCTTTTGAACGAGTGCCTTCAAAAATTCACAACGACTAAACCAGAGTGGTCCAAAAAAATCCACCCCCTCAGCATTGACACACATGTGGAACGGAGCTTTGGGCCAAGAGCCAACTTTTGGACCGTCCTGTAAAGAAGTTTTCGAGAGGTCTGCCAACGCTATATGTTAGCATTGGCTAATTCTTATTCCGGGTCCACCCCCATCGGCCCGGGGTGGTATTGCAAGCATGTCAGCGCACGTCATTTTGGCCACTTTTGGTCAGGAGCAGCTGTAGTAACAGGGCCCATGTCCAGATGTTGATGTTCTTCAGGACCAGAGCTGAACATGTTTTTAATGGTAGGGGAAACCGGAGAAAACCTACGCAGACATGGGAAGAACATTCCAACTCAGACCGGGATTCAAACCCAGGACCTTTCTATGAGAAGTGAGAACGCTAACCACTCTGCACAGTGATTAATGAATGGTATGAAGCACAAGGCAAAACACTGACAGTAACAAAGTAGGTCCTTTTTCTTCTGTGGCTTCAGCCTGAACGTTTCAAATCTCCACAATTTACAATCTTTTCATCAAAGTGAAGCAGAATCTGTCCAGTCAAAGTGAACCGGACCAGTGTGAACACCCCTCAAAAACGAGGAGTTAGAAATGTATAAATAAATTGGTAACAGCATTTGGCCCGACCCCAGAAGACACACACTCATCATTTACAAGACACACTTTGGAAGTTACAGCGTCCAAAAGATGACATCCCACATCGGACCAAACAGATCAGACCATCCTGTGTGGGTCGTCCCAGGCAGGTCCCAGAAGGTCCCAGTCCAAAGTTCCAGAGAAGAAAGGGCCCCTAGAGTCTAAACCAGACCCTATTGTACAAACCAGACCCTAGAGTCCAAATCAGACCCCAAGCATCACCCTTAATACACCCGGGGCCCTAACAGTCCTACCCTCCGTCCTCCCCCACAGTCCTCCCCCTCAAACCTCCCCCTCAGTCCTCCCCCTCAGTCCTCCCCCACAGTCCCTCTCCACAGACCTCCCCCTCAGACCTCCCCCTCAGTCCTCCCCCACAGTCCCTCTCCACAGACCTCCCCCTCAGACCTCCCCCAATGTCCTCCCCCAAAGTCCTCCCCCACAGTCCTTCTCCACAGTCCCTCTCCACAGACCTCCCCCTCAGTCCTCCCCCTCACTGCGGTTATACCATGCGTGAGTTGGACTCTGAGGGGAAGTGGCCCAGGTTCTGCTTGTGTCTGCGACCTCGCTGGTTCTTTGGACACTTTCTGAAAAACACAAAACACTTCAGGTTTGAAAGACATTCTGCAAACCCTCTATGACTTCAATAAATGTATTTGATGAGACCAGAGAGACCAGAAATAGACTAGAAAGAGAGAGACCAGAGAGAGAGAGAGAGAGTCCTGAATATTTTTTCAGAAAGACTGGTACCTGGTGGTGCGCAAGACCACGATTTTTCCCTTGTGTTGCCAGAAACCAGAGAGACCAGAGAGAGATCAGAGAGAGAGAGAGAGACCAGAGTAAGACCAGAGTGAGACCAGAGAAAAACCATAGAGACCAGAGAGAGAATCAGAATTCTTTTATGGCCTTGTGAGTAACAAGAAGTCACAGACTGGGAAATTGCTTTGACTCTCTGTGTAAACAAGTTAAAAAGTAAAGTATAGAATAAGGCATAAATAAAAAATCTACATAACATTTCTTAAAAATTCCTACAAGTGCACTGGGAGCACACAATAGACCTGAGTCCTGAGTATTTGTCAGAAAGCAGAGTACCTGGTGATGCACAGGACCACAGCGGCGATGATGGCGATCTGCACGGCTCCGATGATGGCTGCAATCAGGACGTAATGCAGCTTCTGACCACTGGGGACAACGTAGAGCACGTTGAAGTCCTGCGGCTCTGAGCACTGGGGCCCTTTGTACCCGGCGTCACACCTGCAACCATGAGCAGCACACGTCTATCAGTGTGTGTTCACAATGTGAGAGTAGAGAGGCTGCAGTGCACTCTCTGACCTGCAGGCGGGGCTACTGTACCGCAGCTCACAGGTACCATGGACGCAGTAGGCGGCGTAGCTGTTGGGACAGGGGAGGGGGGAGCCGGGGGAGCCGGACCGAGGCCCCTCACCCGGGTCCACTACACCATCTACAGCAGAGTGTACACAAGATTAGACCAGAGACAGAGACCAGAGAGAGACCAGAGAGAAAGGCCACAGAGGGAGGCCAGAGAGAGCGAGAGAGACCAGAGAGAGAGAGAGACCAGAATGAGCGACTAGAGTTCTCGGTTATACCAAGGTCTCATTGTTTTCTTTGTGGAAAGTTTGTTTTTAGGCATTTTTACCAAATTATTAAAAAACTGGGGCGAAGCAGTTGATATTGTAATTTCTGTTCCAGGATCATTGTTCAGAATAAATGTTTTCTTCAGATAATTAGCTTAATTTCCATATTGACCTCTTACTCTTAGTGTTTCCACGTTTTGAAAATCATCTGAAGAAGCCCTGTAATACCCCTCTGTCCCCCTTGGTGGGGAAACACTGATGTAGAGGACACATTGTAAGCAGTGGTCAGCTGATCCTCACCCAGGCTTTTGGAGAGGCTGCTGTCGTCCTTCCTGCTCGTCTTCTCCTTGTCGGCTGTGGACACAAACCAATGCACACGTGACCAAAGTGACCACCAGGCCCACGAGAGCACAGGGACCATGGAGCACAGGGACTATAGAGCAGCCTCAGTCCTGGATCTACAGCTCCAGCCCTGTATCTTATACAAACACAATAAATAAATAATAATGATAATAATAATCCTTCTAACTGAAGTACAGAGGATAGTTGAGCAATCTTCCTTTGTTTTGAATAATACCTGTACGACTAAGAGCGTCTAAACAAAATAATAATAATAGTAATACAAAATAATATTACAAATAATAATGATATAGGTTTTGAGGCAACATATAATATTTATTTACATTATTTACATAAACGTACAAAATACAAATAAGTGAAACACCCCCGTCTGGTGGTACAAGAGGGACATTACATGATTCAACCGTGAATAGCCCTACTCTACTCTACTCTACTCTACTCTACTCTACTCTACTCTACTCTACTCTACTCTACTCTACTCTACTCTACTCTACTCTACTCTACTCTACTCTACTCTACCCTGATTGGGAGTGTTTCCACTGGTCCTGTGTAACCAGTACCAGGTCCTTCTTTAGTCCCTCTTGGTCCTGGTTCTATCTCTCTCTACGTCCGTGTGTCTGAGTCATGGATCTATTATAATATGTCGGGATCGCGGTATTGCAGACTGTGTGTGTGTGTGAGACTACCTGTGCAAAAGCCCAGGTGCTGCACGTCTATCTGCTCCTGCTTCATACATGACGCCTCTCGCACCAAACATGGGTTAAAGTACGAGTGTCCGTCTGTGGCACAAACCGGGTTCTGGTTGTGACCGCTGCAGTCCAGGTTACAGATGCACCTGGTGGAACACAGAGACACAGAGACTTCCTGATACAGTGCATCAGGATGCACTGTATCACTGTATTTTGGTGTATTTTACTTCAAAACCTCTGACCATCACAAGGACTGACTGAGAGTGACACCACCTTAATGCAAAAGAAGCTGCATTTCTTCCGAGGCTAAGGCAAGCTGGACACCACTCCACAACATCAGGATCACAGAGAGCATTTTAGCCCAAAATTGTGATTGTGGCACAAACAGTTACAGAGCTAGAGGACTTTTACATGTAAGTCAATAGAAGCCAGAAGGAGTTGGAGCAGGCTTCCTCACCACACGTCCTCGGAGTCTTCGTCACACTCAGCTCCATATTTACATGTGCTGCACTTGGTGAACTTCCTGCTGCCGTCTGAGGAGGAGCCCTCTGTGTCTGTAAAGGAACAGAGGTTACACACAGAGATACACACACCCACACACAAAGAGACACACACACGCACCCACACACACAAAGAGACACACACAGACACATACAGAGACACACACACCCAGGCTGTCAGAAGTACACTTACCGTCCGAGTCTCCAGAACCCGAGCCCGGCTCTGTCACACAAACAGAACATCAATAATCTGTCATTTGTAATCTGCACGTTCATGTCATTGTGTTATCTCCTCTCTGTAGTGTCCTGTTCACTGCTATTATGTTTTTATTTTGTTACTTTTTCAAGGCCTGCTGAGAGAAACTCATTCACTGCCACAAATGTAATAAAGTTTAGAATAGATTCAGTCCTTGGTCTAAAACCGAGGACTGAATCTATTCTAAACTCCATCTGGATCTGCAGCCTCAGTCCTGGATCTACAACCTCAGTCCTGGATCTACAGCCTCAGTCCTGGATCTACAGCCTCAGTCCTGGATCTGCAGCCTCAGTCCTAGATCTACAGCCTCAGTCCTGGATCTACAGCCTCAGTCCTGGATCTACAGCCTCAGTCCTGGATCTACAGCCTCAGTCCTGGACCTACAGCCTCAGTCCTGGATCTACAGCCTCAGTCCTGGATCTACAGCCTCAGTCCTGGATCTACAGCCTCAGTCCTGGATCTGGATCTACAGCCTCAGTCCTGGATCTACAATCTGTCCATCCGTGGGAGCAGACCCGTCAACAGGGGCCTCCCCGAGTTTCTGCACTTTTTGCCGCTGGGTTTTTGGGATGTTCCTTGCTGATGCAGAAAGTTCTAAGGAAAGTGTTGAGCCGGGACATTTCTGGATAGTGGTCATCCTGCTCCCTTTGAACCAATGGCTCCTATGTGTTTGTTATTATTGTATTTCTTTCCTGCGTACGACCTGTATGATATTCTGATCTGTTGTTGGTGAATCCACAACTTTGTTAAGTCCTCCAAGACGACAGCTGTTGCAATTTAGGACAATACACAAATACATTGGCCCTCATTTATGAAACGTACGCAGAAAAGGGTGTATATTTTGGGTGTATATTCCAAATATGCACGATCCAATGGGGCATTTATGAATGTGTGAGATCCACCCAGATCCGAGCATATGCAGCTGCTGCTGTTGAAAGTCACGCCTATAAATATGCAGCAACCGCCTGTTTCACGCCCCGTTTTTTCGACAATTGAGAGGAAACGGCCAAGAAAAGGAGCAGGAGATTGAGACCATTATGAACAAAGTGGGAAAAAAAAGTCTTGCTATTAGGGAAGCCTCAAACGTGGCCTCAAGAGGCTCAAAAAACAAAATATAGAAAGAGATGACGACATCTGTAAACAGCGTGGGGGCTGTAACACGCACTCCTGAAGAGGTGAGTTCATTCATGTTTGAAGAAATATACGCTATATTATGTCAAACAGTCGACAGATATATTGGGCCAATAGATAGAATGTATTAATATATGCATACAGGTGAATAATAATGGAGCGACCTTAAAATTGCAGTAAAAAGGCGTTTAGCAGCCCATAAAAGAAGTGCTCAGCAGCCCAGGGGGAGGACCGCCAGACCAAAGCATCCAACAGGAAGTATGAAGAAATAAAATGATCTTATCTTATTATTTATGTAATTATTATTTGAAAATGGTTGAATGAGAGCCTGTTTGAGCTGTGGGCTGCTCCACCAGTGCATCCGATGGCACACTGTGGTCATGTTGTGGAGGACCGAGTCAGGATCATATGGAACACTTGTAGCAGGAGGTACAAGGTCATTCCCTCCCTCACCTATGGTCATGAGCTTTGGGTAATGACCGAAAGAACGAGATCGTGGATACAAGCGCTCAAAATGAGCTTCCTCCGCAGAGTGGCTGCTCCCTTTGAGATAGGGTGAGGAGCTCAGTCACACTGGAGGGGCTCGGAGTAGAGCCGCTGCTCCCTTTGTCGAGAGGAACCAGTTGAGGTGCCTCCTGGACGCCTCCCTGGGGAGGTGTTCCGGGCATGTCCCCCGGGACGAGGCCCCGCGGAAGACCCAGGACACGCTGGAGGACTACTGTATGTCTCTCAGCTGGCCTGGGAACGCCTTGGGGTCCCCCAGGACGAGCTGGAGGAAGTGTGTGTGGATAGGGAAGTCTGGGCGTCTGCTGCCCCCGCGACCCGGCAACGGATGAAGAAGAAGAAAAAAAGGGATGGATGAATTTTGACCTTTTACTTGTTGTTTAATATCTTAGAACTTAGAGGGCAAAATCTCACAGACTTCGAGTTGTGTTTAGCTCCATCCACTCTAATATCGGGTACTTCTGTCAAAAACATAACTCCAGCCCCTGTCTAAAAGCTCCTATTTCATTTCTCAGGTGAAAAGATGTTCTTCACCATCACATGGCTGTGTTTGCAGCTCTCTGGTGGCAACTTAGGGAGCTACTTCATACTTGTTCCACATACATTTTCTACTGAAGATATGATATCACGTTAATGAAAACATATGGGGCCGATTCAGAACAGAGTGCTCTATTCACGGGTTAAAAATTGTTTGAAACATTATAGAAAGTGTGGATATCAGCAGTAGCAGCAGCAGTAGCAGCAGCAGTAGCAGCAGTAGTGGCAGCAGCAGCAGTAGTGGCAGCAGCAGCAGCAGCAGCAGTAACAGCAGCAGTAGCAGTAGTGGCAGCAGCAGCAGTGGCAGCAGCAGCAGTAACAGCAGCAGTAGCAGCAGCAGTAGCAGCAGTAACAGCAGCAGTAGCAGCAGTAGTGGCAGCAGCAGCAGCAGCTGCAGCTCATGTTTAATCCACTGATCATTATGGCTCCAAATGAACATTGATCTTCCACTCAATCAGGGGAAGCAGTGCATTGGCGACGGTGGAGTCTGTGGTCTTTGTTTCAGACGTGAGACTTGAAAGAAAAAAAACAATATCCAGAATTCCTGTAAAATCTGCGCCACCTTTCTTATGTTTCATACTTCTGTTGCGGACGTGTGGAGCTGATCTGGATCTAACACTATCAGCACGAGTATGTTTCCTGTGTATAAAGCTACAAGCCCAAAATATGACCATGTGTATTTTCGCAGTGATGCAGTTTTCAGTCAAGTGTGCATTGTGCTCCAGACTTCTACCACAGGAACTGCGGCCTCCTACGTGTGCTGTTTCGCCAGCCTTTTAAATAAAGCAGTGTTATTGTGGTTACAAAAGGGTCAGTGTTACCGTGGTTACAGGGGGGTCAGAATTACCGTGGTTACAATGTTACAGTAGATACAGTAATACAGTAATACGGTAATACAGTGGTTACAGTGTTACCGTGGTTACAGTGGCTACAGTGTTACCGTGGTTATAGGGTGGTCATGTTACCAGAGTTACAGGGGTGGTCAGGGTTGCCGTAGTTACAAGAGCGGCCTGTGTTGCCATGGTTACAGGGGTGGTCAGTGTTACCGTGGTTACAGGGGTTGTCACTTTGGCCAGAGTTACAGGGGTGGTGAGTGTTACCGTGGTTACAGGGGCCCTCAGAGAACTTGCTGATGAGTCTTTGCTGTTTGCAGGAGGCCTGGCGTCTGTAACACTCGTTCTGGTAAGTATCTCCATTAGAGCCGCACACAGGAGTGTAGTCCTTATCACACTGTAACACAACATACACACACACACATACTGTAACACAACAGTATAACACAACTCACACACACATTATAACACAAACACGGTCACACAACACACACTGTCACACAAACGCTGTAACACAACACACGGACACTGTTAGCAACACAAGATACACTGTGAACAACATACACAGTTAGCAACACAAAACACACTGTTGACAACACAACAAACACACAGACACACACTGTAACAAACAGTACACACACATAAACGCACGTATACACACACATGCACGCACACACATAAATACACTCGCACACATACAGCTAACTGTGTATCTGATTTAAATCTATATTCAATTATAGCTGAGGCCTCAGACCGTTGCGGTCACACAGTCACCTCTGCAGAGAGGCAGACCAGCTGACCTCAGGGACCAGCAGACCTCAGAGACTAGCATACCTCAGAGACCAGCAGAACTCAGAGACCAGCAGACCTCAGAGACCAGCAGAACTCAGAGACCAGCAGACCTCAGAGACTAGCATACCTCAGAGACCAGCAGACCTCAGAGACCAGCAGACCTCAGAGACTAGCTGACCTCAGAGACCAGCAGAACTCAGAGACCAGCAGACCTCAGAGACCAGCAGAACTCAGAGACCAGCAGACCTCAGAGACCAGCAGACCTCAGAGACCAGCTGACCTCAGGGACCAGCAGACCTCAGAGACCAGCAGACCTCAGAGACCAGCTGACCTCAGGGACCAGCAGACCTCAGAGACCAGCAGACCTCAGAGACCAGCTGACCCCAGGGACCAGCAGACCTCAGGGACCAGCAGACCTCAGAGACCAGCAGACCTCAGAGACCAGCTGACCTCAGAGACCAGCTGACCTCAGAGACCAGCAGACCTCAGAGACCAGCTGACCCCAGGGACCAGCAGACCTCAGGAACCAGCTGACCTCCGGGACCAAATCAACCAGACTCAGCCGTCTTCCCAAACTCACAGCTCTAACAAGTACTGCACTGATCACAGATGCAGTCAAGATGCCCATGGTTACTCTGAGGAGTGTGAATGAGCTCCTCACCTGGAAGTGGCACACACACTTGAGCTGCCCGCCGTCTTCTTTGCACACGCCGCCGTAACGACAGCTCCACTCATCGCACACACGGAGGTCACTCTTCCTCTGGGACAGGTCTGCAGACAGAAAACCACATTACACAGGACTAAATAAGGTCTAAAGCAGGACTAAAGCATGACTAAAGAAGGTCTAAACCAAAACTTAAGCAGGATTACAGTTGGACTAAAGCAGAAATAAAGCAGGTCTAAAGCAGGCCTAAAGCAAGACAAAAAGTAGGACTAAAGTAGGTCTAGGGTAGATCTAAAGTAGGTCTAAAGCAGGACTAAAGTAGGTCTAGGGTAGATCTAAAGTAGGTCTAAAGCAGGCCTAAAGCAGGTCTAAAGAAGGTCTAAAGCAGGCCTAAAGCAGGTCTAAAGAAGGTATAAAGCAGGTCTAAAGCAGGCCTAAAGCAGGTCTAAAGAAGGTATAAAGCAGGTCTAAAGCAGGTCTAAAGAAGGTATAAAGCAGGTCTAAAGCAGGCCTAAAGCAGGTCTAAAGAAGGTCTAAAGCTGGTCTAAAGCAGAACTAAAGCAGGTCTAAAGCAGGTAAAGCAAGTCTAAAGCAAGTCTAAAGCAGGGCTAACAAACCAGCTTTACACTTTCCTGTCTGGAATATTGATCTGGTATGAATCCCAGAGCTTTCTATTATTTATGCTCTAGTCCCATTGTTTTCTCTGTAACCACGGAAACAGGCCAGTGCGTTAATAAAAGAGCTGACGTGTGCATGTGCGTGTGAGTGTATTTGTGTGTGTACATGTGTGTGCACGTGTGCATCTATGTGTGCATGTGTGCATGTGTGCGTCTATGAGTGTGTGCGTAGGTAAAGCCAGACTGTCTTCCTCTCGTGTGGCAGTAGGAATATTGATCCACATTCGTTCTCACTTTACATAGCAGATCACAGAGACCAGAGAGAGAGACCAGAGAGAGTGACACCAGAGAGAGTGACACCAGAGAGAGTGACACCAGAGAGAGTTACACCATAGTAAGACCAAAGAGAGAGACCAGAGAAAGACCAGGGAGAGAGACCAGACAGAGAGACCAGAGAGAGAGACCAGAGATACCAGAGAGAGTGACACCGGAGAGAGTCACACCAGTGTAAGACCAAAGAGAGAGACCAGAGAAAGACCAAAAAGAGCCACCAGAAAGGGACACCAGAGAGAGATGCCAGATAGAGTACACTGGATGTTGACAGTACCTTAAGACGCTTTCTGCAAAAATGTCTTTATTGAGTTCTACCTACATAGTCCTTCATCAAACACAGATCTGGAGTTGTTTTTATCTCCATCCACGTGGAGCTCTGTCCATGACGTCATAGTCTGAGGATCAGTCTCAGTGGAACGTGTTTTACATCAGCCTTTAGACTTGACCACATTCACCTAAACAGCCTGCAGTCATTTTCACCCAATGAGCCTGGAAACTCTCAACGCTTTCATGGCATGTTTGAACACATAGACTGTAAATATTAACGGACGTAGTCAGGCCTATCTCCGCCGTTGAAACTAACGTGCCACCCCTTTTGCCTTCTATGGGCAGTTTAAATATGGCCGCGGGGGCTGGAAAATGTTAAAAAACGCATCTGCGCATGCGTCAGCCGGCAGCTCCATTCATTTGACGACTGACGAGTGCCTTCAAAATTTCACAGCAAGTAAACTAGACTGGTCCAAAATGACGTTCCCCTCAGCATTGACACACTTCTGGAACGTAGAGTTGGGCCATGTTTTCAAGACGTTTTTAAGAGGTAAGAAGATACATACATTAGCATTGGCTAGTTCTTTTTCCGGCTACACCACCATTGGCCCGGGGTGGTATTGCAAGCATGTCAGCGCACTTCATTTTGGCCACTTTTTTGAGTCGGGACCCGCCTCCACTGGTTGAACCTCATTTTTATGATTTATTTATCTCTAAATCTTATCTGTTCAAACATTTTTTATGGACATTGGTCAAATGCCCCTTAATGGACCAAATGCTCTGAGTTTTTCTATCATTGCATTTCTTGTGTTTGAATTGTTTTATTCTCTGATCTGTGTTGGCGAATTCCATCGATTTAAGTCCTCTGAGGCAACTGCTGTTGTGATTTAGGGCTGTACAAGAATGAATTGAAATCAAACCTTTATTCAGTACTCATTTGTCCAAACACCTCCACATTGCAAAAGGATAAAACACAGAAGCAAAACTAACTTTCCACAAACACAAAGAAAACGTGTCTCACTCTCTGTCTCTGTCTGCTCCGTGTTGTGAGGTTTCAGAGAATATGTTTAAATAAAGTGAAACAGGTCAGATACAACATGTTTGTATCTGTGCATTTACAAAACTCAGTATGATATATGGGTCTGAAGCAGAGAAAGGACTAAAGCAGGACTAAAACAGGTCCAAAGCAAGACAAAAACAGGTCTAAAGAAATACTAAAACAGGTCTAAAGAAAGACTAAAGCAGGGCTAAAGCAGGGCTAAAGCAGGGCTAAAGCAGGTCTAAAGCAGGACTAAAGCAGGACTAAAGCAGGACTAAATCAGGTCTAAAGCAGGACTAAAGCATGTCTAAAGCAGGACTAAATCAGGACTAAAGCAGGTCTAAAGAAAGACTAAAGCAGGACTAAAGCAGGACTAAAGAAGGACTAAAGCAGGACTAAAGCAGGACTAAAGCAGGTCTAAAGCAGTCTAAAGCAGGTTTAGAGCAGGTCTAAAGCAGGACTACATCAGGACTAAAGCAGGTCTAAAGCAGGACAAAAACAGGTCTAAAGAAAGACTAAAGCAGGGCTAAAGCAGGACTAAAGCAGGACTAAAGCAGGTCTAAAGCAGGTCTAAAGCAGGTCTAAAGCAGGACTAAATCAGGACTAAAGCAGGTCTAAAGCAGGACAAAAACAGGTCTAAAGAAAGACTAGAGCAGGGCTAAAGCAGGTCTAAAGCAGGACTAAAGCATGTCTAAAGCAGGTCTAAAGCAGGACTAAAACAGGTCTAAAGAAAGACTAAAGCAGGACTAAAGCAGGACTAAAGCAGGTCTAAAGCAGGACTAAAGCAGGTCTAAAGCAGGTTTAGAGCAGGTCTAAAGCAGGACTAAATCAGGACTAAAGCAGGTCTAAAGCAGGACTAAAACAGGACTAAAACAGGCCTAAAGCAGGTCTAAAGCAGGACTAAAGCAGGACCAAAGCAGGTCTAAAGCAGGACTAAAGCAGTCTAAAGCAGGTTTAGAGCAGGTCTAAAGCAGGACTTAAGCAGGTCTAAAGCAGGTCTAAAGCAGTACAAAAGCAGGACTAAAGCAGGTCTAAAGCAGGTCTAGAGCAGGGCTATAGCAAGAACAAAGTAGGTCTAAAGCAGGACTAAAGCAGGTCTAAAGCAGGACTAAAGCAGGACTAAAGCAGTCTAAAGCAGGTTTAGAGCAGGTCTAAAGCAGGACTAATGCAGGACTTAAGCAGGTCTAAAGCAGGTCTAAAGCAGTACAAAAGCAGGACTAAAGCAGGTCTAAAGCAGTCTAAAGCAGCTCTAGAGCAGGACTATAGCAAGAACAAAGTAGGTCTAAAGCAGGTCTAAAGCAGGACTAAATCAGGACTAAAGCAGGTCTAAAGCAGGTTTAGAGCAGGTCTAAAGCAGGACTAAAGCATGTCTAAAGCAGGTCTAAAGCAGGACTAAAACAGGTCTAAAGAAAGGCTAAAGCAGGACTAAAGCAGGTCTAAAGCAGGACTAAAGCAGGTCTAAAGCAGGTTTAGAGCAGGTCTAAAGCAGGACTAAATCAGGACTAAAGCAGGTCTAAAGCAGGACTAAAACAGGACTAAAACAGGCCTAAAGCAGGTCTAAAGCAGGACTAAAGCAGGTCTAAAGCAGGACCAAAGCAGGTCTAAAGCAGGACTAAAGCAGTCTAAAGCAGGTTTAGAGCAGGTCTAAAGCAGGACTAATGCAGGACTTAAGCAGGTCTAAAGCAGGTCTAAAGCAGTACAAAAGCAGGACTAAAGCAGGTCTAAAGCAGTCTAAAGCAGGTCTAGAGCAGGGCTATAGCAAGAACAAAGTAGGTCTAAAGCAGGACTAAAGCAGGTCTAAAGCAGGACTAAAGCAGGACTAAAGCAGGACTAAAGCAGTCTAAAGCAGGTTTAGAGCAGGTCTAAAGCAGGACTAATGCAGGACTTAAGCAGGTCTAAAGCAGGTCTAAAGCAGTACAAAAGCAGGACTAAAGCAGGTCTAAAGCAGTCTAAAGCAGGTCTAGAGCAGGGCTATAGCAAGAACAAAGTAGGTCTAAAGCAGGACTAAAGCAGGTCTAAAGCAGGACTAAAGCAGGACTAAAGCAGGACTAAAGCAGTCTAAAGCAGGTTTAGAGCAGGTCTAAAGCAGGACTAATGCAGGACTTAAGCAGGTCTAAAGCAGGTCTAAAGCAGTACAAAAGCAGGACTATAGCAAGAACAAAGTAGGTCTAAAGCAGGTCTAAAGCAGGACTAAAGCAGGACTAAAGCAGGTCTAAAGCAGGACTAAAACGGGACTAAAACAGGACTAAAACAGGCCTAAAGCAGGTCTAAAGCAGGACTAAAGCAGGTCTAAAGCAGGACTAAAGCAGGACTAAAGCAGGACTAAAGCAGTCTAAAGCAGGTTTAGAGCAGGTCTAAAGCAGGACTAAAGCAGGACTAAAGCAGGACTAAAGCAGGTCTAAAGCAGTACAAAAGCAGGACTAAAGCAGGACTAAAGCAGGTCTAAAGCAGTACAAAAGCAGGACTAAAGCAGGTCTAAAGCAGTCTAAAGCAGGTCTAGAGCAGGACTAAAGCAGGACTAAAGCAGGTCTAAAGCAGTACTAAAGCAGGACTAAAGCAGGTCTAAAGCAGTCTAAAGCAGGTTTAGAGCAGGACTAAAGCAAGAATAAAGTAGGTCTAAAGCAGGACTAAAGCAGGTCTAAAGCAGTACTAAAGCAGGACTAAAGCAGGTCTAAAGCAGTCTAAAGCAGGTCTAGAGCAGGACTAAAACAGGTCTAGAGCAGGACTAAAACAGGTCTAGAGCAGGACTATAGCAAGAACAAAGTAGGTCTAAAGCAGGACTAAAGCAGGTCTAAAGCAGTACTAAAGCAGGACTAAAGCAGTACTAAAGCAGGACTAAAGCAGGACTAAAGCAGTACTAAAGCAGGACTAAAGCAGTCTAAAGCAGGTCTTGAGCAGGACTATAGCAAGAATAAAGTAGGTCTGAAGCAGGAATTAAGCAAGTCTAAGCACTGCTGTAGCTGTCAAAAGCTGTGCAGGAGCAGGACTGGAGGAGGACTGCAGTAGTCCTCAGAACAAATCACAATAGTGCACACAAACCACAGTTTTCTTCAGACTTTGAATAAAGGTAACTGAGATGTTTTTAAACGATGTTGGACAAACATGACTTTATTCAACTCTTTATGAAACAGAAAGCAGAGTTACGTCACTCACATTATGCTGCGACATTGTAATTGTTTGAACCGTATTATAGTTTGAATATGATTTTTACTGCTGCACATAAGGAGCTAGTGGAAAAAGAATCATATAACTATTAAAAACAGGATTTATTTTACTATTAGTATTTTCTTCTAAAAAATAAATAATTGCATTTAATACATCAGTCATACATCATCTTTGTGCTGAAAAACTGATCCTCACTACATGGACTAAAGGGATAGTCTTGCACAGTTTTTCCAATGTGGTTTTACTGCAAATGGCAAATAAATTCTTAAATCTTGAAGGACACCAACACTCGTTCTTCTTTAGGTATTTGTTGTGGGTGAAAGTTAGGTACCCCAGCTTTTAGACCTGTGCGTGAGACTTGCATTGACTGGTCTCCCTTCACCTCTCTCACACATGACACTCCATTCTATCAGTAGCTTTAAGACGCTAAAATTGTCATAATAATGCTTTGACAACATGCCCCCGGTTCACGGTGCTCTCTTACCGGTGCAGTCGCGGCCCTTGCCTCTGCACTCCCCGCTCTGGGACGAGTAGTTTGCACAGACTGACGACGCGCACAGCAGCAGCAGCAGCAAGGGCCCCCACAGCAGGCTCACCCAGGGGCCCCCGTGGTGACCTGTGCGCACGGGCCCCGAGCGCGTCAACATGGCGGCAAACAACAGACCGGACAGGGGAGACGGGAGCAGTGGAGGGGGAGGTGTCCGGTCTACGGGGCGGCCGCGCGGGACCAAAGCAGGCGCGGCATCCTCTTGGAGCGAACGGAGAAAAGGGATGTGAAATATACGCGTGTGTCCGGGTGGATGAGGGAGGGGGGCGGTGCGGCAGAGGCACGGGAGGCGGTCACGTGACAGGCGCGTACGGGACGTGAGGAGGGGAGGGGGTTACGGTCGCAGTTCTACCTGATCATGGCTACTACGACAACAGGAAGAAAATGTGTCAATGGATCAAGTATCTCTCTGGTCTCGCTCTCTCTGGTCGTAAAAACCACATCATTTCGTATTCAACAGATCAAACCCAGAACATTTGAAAATAACAAACACAAGGAAGCCATTGGTTCATAGGGAGTAAGATAACCGCTGTCCTGAAATGTTAATAAATATGCAGAAATATCCTGGATCATCACTCAAACCTCCTACATCTGTGTCATGTACAGTAGGTGCTGAGTGTGACCCTACTCTGTGTAAATATCTATCTACATAAATCTATAAATAAATTAAAATAAACAGTTCCAGTTTTTCAGAACATAACATGAAAACAGACAATCATAAAACTCAAAACGACACATGATGTGTTCAAGTGATCTGTTTCGAGCAGGTCCCCTCTTTCAGCACCACGGACAGCGCACTCTCAACGCCGCGTACATTTTTTCCACAGAGACAAACTGCGGACAGGACCAGAGCCATTTGTCCAAAGGGCGAACCGGAGTCACTCAAGACTCAAGTCAGAAGCCCCAAAAATCATACAAGAATAGAAGGTCAACGACAAGTGCTGAATGACTAAAGGTATCACAATCAGGACCAAAAACACTTCCCCCCCCTGCAGGTTTTGGTCGTTGCTTCGAGTCTAAAGACATTGATGATCCGGGACCTTTATTAATATTTCTGGGCATTGGTCTTCACTCTCTCTATGGACCAATGGCTCCTGTGGGTTTGTTATTATTGCATTCCCTGCGTTTCTCTAATCTGTTGTTTGTGAATGCATATCTTTTTAAAGTTCTCTGAGACGACTGCTGTGATTTAGGGTGATACACAAATAGTTTGAATTCAATTAATGGAATACCGTTCACAGACAGAGTCAAAAAGATCAAGCAAATGCGTCCTCGTGTCCAGGACTCAGGTTGGCTCGGTCATGCCGAAGCTATAGGATTTGACCTCAGGCACATGTTTTACTGGTGGGGGAAACTAGAGCACCTGAAGACATTCACACAAGCATGGGAAGAGCATGCAAACTCCACTCATAAAGGCTCTGGCTGGAGGTGGAATTGTACCCAGGACCTTCTTGCTGAGAAGTACAAGTTTTAGGATGGGTCTCTCTGGTCTCTCTCAGGTTTCGCTGGTCTTTCTCTGCCTAGACATGCTGTGTGGGATCAGCTAATGAAGTTGTCAGTCTTGGCCTAATCCTGGTAAGTCCGTCTGATCCGGGTCCGTACGCAGCTTGCACCCCACAAATGCTGAGTGTGCAGAAGGTCCTGGTCTGCTTCCCTCTGGGGGGTCTGCTTGCCTCAAGGGGGGTTCTATCTGGATCCTATTGAAGAGAAATGATTTCACTTGTGTGTATTGTAAGTTAATTGAGATGATATGGCACTGAAATGATAATGAGACAATTAACTTTGTCATTTCGTATTTTAGAATGTGAAACCCAGTGGGCTCCCAGAAAAATGTAATGTCATAGTCTCTCTCTGGTCCCTTCCACTGGTCTCTCTCTGGTCTCTTTCTGTTATCTCTATGGTCTCTGGTCTCTTTCTGTCCTCGCTTTGGTTTGATTTCTCTCCGGTCTCTCTCCGGTCCGGTCTCTCTCCGGTCTCTCTCTGGTCTCTCTCTGGTCTCTCTCTGGTCTCTCTCTGGTCTCCCTTCCTCTGGTTTCTCTTGGTCTCTTTCTGTCCTCTTTTTGGTCTTTCTCTGGTCTCTCTCTGTTCTCTCTCTGTTCTCTGTCTGTTCTCTCCCTGTCTCTCTCTGGTCTCTGTCTGGTCTCTCTCTGGTCTCTGTCTGGTCTCTCTCTGGTCTCTCTCTGGTCTCTCGCTAGTCTCTCTCTGGTTTCCCACTGGTCTCTCTCTGGTCTCTTGCTAGGCCTGGTCCTCAGGTAAATTTCAATCACGTATTAAGCAGGATTAATGATCTGTTTTCTAATGCGATGCTCATCGCTGCCTCCTGCTGTGGGATTAAAGTAGGAGTGGGATTTGAGGATGACCCAAACCTCTCCAGAGGCTTTTGCTCCCAATCAGAACAATTGGGAAGATAAGATGAGTAATTAGGGAAATATTCCTTATTAGAAGCTAACAGGGAATGATTCCTGATGTAATCAAATTGTATTATATCCAAGCATAAATGTAAACAAAAGTCGTAAGAAAAAGGCTTTATATTTTAATAGATATTTCGACATGTTTATCTTTTTTAAATCATAGATCAGAACAAGATTTTATTATCTTATTGAAGAATAACTTGTTTTATGGAAGAACAAAAACAGAAAGTGGAATGAGCTTCAAAACATAATGCAGAAGGTAAAAACAGCTGCATGAGGGAACCTGCGCCTGCTGTATGTGGTAAATGAAGTTATGCATCTCATTACTAAAACTTATATTGTATTCTAACTTATCAGCTTATTAGAAGAACACATTTGTATGCAAAAAAAATAAAATGTTAAAATATATTTCTTCAGAACTTCACTTTGTTTAGTCAACAAGCTCAAATGAGTGCCTTTCTTGTGCTTTGGGATCTTCTCCTAGATTCTCCTCACTGCTATGACAAGCTCTGATATAAAAAAGCAGAACCAGTGCACTCAATTTAAATCCATTGGTCAGAACAAACACATGCTCAGAATGTTCATCAATCAGTTCTCGTACAAGAAATTGCGGCAGCCTTTTGGTTTGTCTCCTAGGTCAACCCGCATTGAAGAAACAGATGTCCTGCACTGTCCTGTCCCTGCGCACTGCAGCAGATGTGTAGGGCTGGAGCTTGTTCCAGATTAAGATTTTTTTCTAGGTAGTCTCAGCAGCAGACAGGAAGGCAAAACACCCATAATCAAGAGTGGCACGTATAAAAGCCCAGTACATATTGAACAGTGATCTCCTGCTGCCTCCCCAGTCCTAAAGCAACGCAATCATTTCTTAACTTTTTTGGATTTATTTTGCATCGTGTCAATATGAGGACACCCAAATGTCCTACCTGTTCTAGAGCTTGTCCATATAATTTGAGAGAAATGTCTTTGTGACGACTAAAGAATCAGATCATTTAAGTTTTTGGCACAAAGGGTGTCCCAATATCTCAAAAATATCTTGTATTCTACCTTCCCAAAAGCTGCTTTGGTGAGTGAGAGCAATTTCTGGGTTTCTAAGACTATCTTCATCTCGTTGTTACCATGCGTTCCAAAATCTTTTCCAAACTGTAATGTTAATCTGAAACTTGAAGGGTTAAAGGGCTAGACTGTTTCCAAATCATAGGATTACTCCCAGTGTTGCAAAAAAAAAGATAAAATAAACTCAAAATTAAAAAAGTGTCTCATCAGTCAATTGAGCGAACATGTTATAGCACACATCAGGGGTTATTTGTCTCGCCTTAGTAGATTGAATGGAAGGTCGAGATCGTCCCGTGTTACAGGCTGCTACTCAATCAATTCAGCCGATTGGGCCAAAGTCCCTACATTCTCCCTACATGCTGTCCCTGTTTTTAATGCACCGTACATACACAACTGTTTTTAATGCACTGTTGTGACTGCACTTTAAATGATGCTCCAAACCTTTAACCTGTTTTTAACCCGCCTCATACACAGACTGCAGGATAAATAGTCCTCGTTTTTCACAGTTAATTTGTCGTAAATTCTAAACATTTGATTTGTGTGTTGCTGTTCACCTGTTGTCCCTCTGTCTTTTTCATGGACGCGTTGGAGGGACTCGAAACCCTTGGGAGCTGGCGGTTCTGTGACGCCCCTCGAGACGACTGTTGTTGTGATTTCAGGCGATACAAATAAAATTGATTTGATTTGATTTGATTCTCATGCTGCAGGCATGAGATCGTGAGCTGTGGACGAACACAAACGTTTTTTGTGTCCGGCTGTTTCAGCTTTGTTCAAACTGCTGATTGCCTCTGTACAATTTTTTTGCAAAACTTGCATTGCATTAGCCTGGTCTTACCCATAGATGGTAAATATTAACGAACATAGCCCCATTCATTTAATGCGTGCCTTCTGAAATCTACAGCGGCTAAACTAGACAGGTCCAAAAATATATACTCCCCTCATGTGGAAGGAAGTTTTGGGCCAAGAGCCGACTTTTGAACCATCCTGTAAAGCCGTTTTCGAGAGGAAAGAAGAGGCCGTACAAAAGCATTGGATAACTCTCTTTCTGGGTCCACCCCCACAGGCCTGGGGATGTATTATATTAACTGGATAGGGTATTACTAGCTTGTAGCTGAATAACTCATGGGCTCGGGGGATTCTCGCGGTACTGCAGACTGAACCAGACTAAATTCACGCGGGCTACCCAGACATTTTCCCCATAGAACTCAATGCATATTAAAACAGCTCAACCTCAGCTGACAGAGAACCTACAGCTTTCATAAAGGTCGGATTTTGTGGGGATTTTAGTGTCCCTTGTCATCCTGAACTTTTTTTCTTCTTAAATCCTTCGGTTTTGTTTAAATCCACACTTTAGTGCCACAAACTCTGCTCGTCTGGCTCTCGCTCTAACTCCCGCTCTGATGAACTGCTCTGATTGGTCAGAGCGCGGCCGAGCCCCTCTGTGCACGTGCGTGAGACCCGGTGTGAGACCCACACACGCATTATGGGCGATCATCCACTGCGCAGAACCGGGAGGACCAGACGATGCCCAAATACAGGCGAGTTTCCCATAGATCTTTGCGAGTTTCCCATAGATCTTTGCGAGTTTCCCATAGATCTTTGCGAGTTCCAGACGACTTCCGCTAATCTTTCAGCCCCCATTTTTTTATTATTATTTTTTTTTAATAACTTTATTAAGAACAATGGGACATATACATAAACAAACACAAGTAGAGGACTAGAATAACCAAGCTAGGGGGCAAAGGCACTCGAATAAATAAATAACCTTCACTTACAATTTACATTATACAATAGAATACAATGAGCAATAGAACAGTTAAAACAAAAGATACTTGGAAATCAAATAGGAGGTCGTTCTGTCAGATTTATATTTCTTAAGTAATTTTAAAGAGCTATAATATACTTTGAATTCGTTGATGAAACAGTGAAAAGAGGGTTTATTCCCTCTCCACTTACTACAGTGGATGTGATATTTGGCTAACATTAGGACAACATTAACAACAGTTTCAGCATGAGAGTCTGAAATGACCATGTAGTACAATATATGAGATATGTTCACAGGTTGAATTTTCATTTTAAGATTTAGCCAACTAATGACATCAGACCAGAACTGTTGAGTATAGTGGCAATGGAAAAATAAATGATCTAGTGACTCATCTTCAACTTTACAAAATGTTCAAAACTCAACTTCAAATTTAAATCGTCTTTTAAGAAAGTTGCCCACTGGGTAAATATGATTGATTATCTTGAAATGAGTCTCTTTTACTTTAGGAGATACAGACATTTTAATAAATTTAGAATAGGCCTTTGTATAAACAGAAAGATCATTGTGATCGGGCAAGATCTTAAAAGAGGATCTGGTAAAGTCAGCATGAATAATTTGTCTAAAACAATCATTAAATAACTTGTTATTACATTTGAGGTCGATCTTTCAGCCCCCATGCTGTCACAAAGCGCCACTGAGCACAACCATTCATTTGAATAGGGCGCCATCTTGGATCGCCGGGGCTTGGTCCACCCCCACAGGCCGGGGTGGTATTGCAAGTCTGTCAGCACACGTGCACATGGACCCGCCCCCACTAGTCTTACCACACCATCATACTCTCGCTTCCGTCAATCACGTCAAGAGTGTGGAGTGAATGGAACAAAATATGAACTCTGAACATTGTAAAGAGCTTTGGGTGCTGCTACATGATTCACTATTTCTTTTTGCACCTCCGCAGCCCACTTGGCAAGCTGAAATATGCTCCACTGTTAGAACAATTCAACTTTTCTTCACACTTCCCATACTTTGTTAACAGGAAATTACGTCACGCCTCCCCGTGCATACAGTAGGTCCCATTTCGTTTTGTCGTCTTCGTTCACGCTTTTCGGGAATCACGCAGCTGCGTGAAAAATATTACATCTTATTGCCACAAGGTGGCAGGTTAAGTCCCAACCTGTCTAGCCCAGAGATCCTATGTTGGCCGAATGGTTAACATTGAAGACTGGGACCTGGAGAACCCAGGTTCGATTCTTGTCTGAGGCAATTTTGGTTGCACATCTTTTGGTTGCTTGTGTGCAATTACGTAACGTTATCAGATTGTTATCTTCTTTCCTTGTCAAAAGGAAATGTGTAAAATTGGCTGTGTGTTCAAGCCGTGCATGTGAATGTATATGTGTTGCTTTTGAATGCTTTTTCAAAGTAAGAGCATAACAGACAACATATACATATTTTGTACTAATGTTAATCTTTATAATTAAATTGCATTTGTAAGCAGGCACGTTTTATATTTATAGTGTGGACTTTTATTGTGTGGTTTTATTTGTTGCATGGACTGTTTTATTGTATGGTTTTATTTGGTTTTATGAGTGTTATTTACTTCCACGTTGTGCCTTGCTGCCCCGAGCCACATGAGCCCCAGCCAATGCCTGCACTCACAGCGTAATCTGCGCACCTGCAACTGAGTGAGCATGGGCACATAAGGGCGGACTGGGAGCAGAAAGGAAGGACACAGTGATACGGAGAGCAGGACACGGGACAGCACAGCACCGGAACCACGACCCGGACCACAGTGATCGCCATTGCCTCACGAGTCCCCAGGGAACACCACGAAGCCGAACTACCGCAGGAGGCAGAGGACGCTCAGCCTTCGCGTGTAAGTACCTCAACACATTGAGTAGTGGTGTTCATGTAGTAGCCTTTGGCGGGGGGATTCTGTGGGGTGTTTTGGGGTCTTCTCTGTGTGGTTGTGCTCTGCCTCCAGGGTCCGTGGCGCCGCAAGAGACTCATTGTCCCGGGTTGAGCACCGCGAGGCGTAATCCAGACGGCGGCCGAGTGTAAAACCTCGGCCTCGCTGGTAAGTGTGTGAAAGCAGCGGTGCTCGTGTTTTAGTGGACGAAATGTCGGTGTAGCTTTGCTGTTGGCCTCCACTCCGCTGCCGCTGTGCTTTTGTGCCTGCAGGACCCGAGACGCTTAAGGGACCTGGGCTGAACGAACACGTGTCGGGACTAATTTTAATCCGCTCTTCTTTTAAATCGGACATTTTTAACATTTATTGTTTGTAAATAAATTATTTTTTTAAACGCATCAGTAGTTTCAGCAGGATACTATCACTCACCACTTGGCTTCAAAAATCATCACAGCAGCACAACTTTGGTTTTATTGACAATTTTAATTTGTTCTGGAACCGCCACCCCTTCTTCACACCCGATGGACTCCATATCAATAAACTCGGCACCCGGTACCTGATTTCAAACATCACCCACTCAGTTCAATCCCGTCCCCCGCACCTCTGACAACCCATCACTCCATCCCACATCATTCCTGCCCCGCTGGACTCCAACATCAGTCCCTGCTCCCCCCCCCAACAAGGAATTTCAGTTCTGTCCAGACCCCGCCCCTACAGACCGTCCATACTCCGGAAACCGTCCCTCAACACCCTCATCCCTGTTGCCCTTTGCTCCTCCACATCATCTTCTCCCCTCACTACAAACAAAAATGACTCTCCATCCACCATCAGGTTTGCTCTTTTAAATGTACGCTCTCTTTTAAATAGAACTTTTATCATTAATGATTTGATTTTACAACACAAACTGGATGCTATGTTTTTAACTGAGACCTGGCTGGGTCCGGATGCTCCGGCTGTTCTCACAGAGGCCTCCCCTCCCGATTTTAGCTTTGCTTTTAAAACAAGAGAAGGAAGAAGAGGTGGTGGCACAGCCTCAATTTGGAAAAACACCCTGGCCACCAAAACCATTAATTTTAACCAATACTCAAGTTTTGAGTATCATGCCCTTGTTTTTAGCAGCCCCGAAATTTTAGCAGTAACCATCTAGCGGCCACCAAAAAAGTGCAGCCGTTTTATCAATGAATTTTCAGAGTTTTTATCTTTTTTATACAATTCCTATAATAGGATTGTTTTAACCGGTGATTTTAACATCCACTTTGACAACCCATCAGACCATTTTACCTGCGAGTTTGTAAGTATTTTAAATTACATGGATTTTACTCAACATGTCACACAGCCGACGCACAACAGAGGGCACACCCTCGACCTGGTCATTACTTATGGCCTGAGTGCGGGTGTGTCCTCTGTTGTTGACCTGGCTATCTCTGACCACTATTGTGTGTTTTTTAAAATCACTGGTTTTGTTAAACAGGAGACCTCTGTGAGAACTGTGAAGAAACGACGTCTAACCCCTGAAGTGGCTGCAAATTTTATTGACATTCTAAATAACACTCCTCAGTTGGTTTTACCTGCCCCCTGTGATTTTATAGCAGATGATTTTAACAGTAGACTAAGAACTACACTGGATCAGGTTGCTCCATTAAAAATTGTAAGCATTCAACAAAAATCTATAGCCCCTTGGAAAAATGAGGAAGCAAGGAGTATGAAAAGACAGTGCAGGGTGGCAGAGCGAAGGTGGAGAAAAAATAAAACGACAATCAATCACAAAATATATAAAAACCGACAGCAAATTTACAACAACACAATCAGGAAAAACAGGAACAATTACTTTGCAAAACTAATCAGCCAGAACAAAAATAATCCAAAAATCCTCTTTTCAACCATCGACACCATTTTAAACCCTGATTTTAGCATGTCTCTTTTAACCCCCACAGACTCCCTCTGTGAGGATTTTGCAGTCCACTTCATGGGGAAGATAAATACAATCAGATGTAACATTTTATCCAACCGCACAACTGTTTTTAACACATCTGATTGTTTGTCTTCACCAGAGGAAACACTGGACAGTTTTGTCCTGGTTGATGCTGAGATGCTTGATAAAGTTTTCTCCTCAGTGAGGCCCACCACATGTCTTTTAGATCCAGTCCCCACTCCATTTTTTAAGTCATTTTATGAATCTTTTAGAGAGGAGCTTTTAAACCTGATGAATTGCTCTCTTCAGACTGGGGTCTTTCCTGCAGCCTTCAAAGCGGCTGTGGTGAGGCCCCTTCTGAAGAAGAGCAATTTGGATTTTAATGATTTTAACAACTACAGACCGGTATCCAACTTACCATTTTTAAGCAAAATTTTAGAAAAACTTGTTTTTACCCAGCTCAATGCCTTTTTAGATCAGCAGCAAATTTTAGAGAAATTTCAATCAGGATTTAGGGTGAACCACAGCACAGAGACTGCTCTTTTAAAGATTTTAAATGATTTTAGACTAAATTATGATTCTAAAAAGGTGACCGTGTTGGTTCTACTGGATCTAAGCGCTGCCTTTGATACAGTAGACCACACCATTCTTTTATCACGCCTACAACACCTCGGCCTCTCTGGTGCTGTCCACAAATGGTTCACTTCTTATTTAACAGACAGATCCTTCATGGTAAGTTTGGATACCTGCTCCTCTCAGGTCCATAAAATCACATGTGGTGTGCCCCAGGGTTCCATTTTAGGTCCAGTCCTTTTTAACCTGTACATGCTCCCTCTTGGCGGTGTCATCAGGAGACATGGAATTGACTTCCACAGTTATGCAGATGATACACAGCTGTACATCTCCATGTCTCCTGATGACACCAGGCCAATGGATGCTCTTTTTAACTGCATTTTAGACCTGAAATCCTGGATGGCAGAAAACTTTCTCCAGCTCAACCAGGACAAAACTGAGGTTTTAGTCATCGGTCCTGAGGCCCAGAGAGAGAAACTTTTACCGAAACTCCAATCACACTCTTTTAATCCATCATCACAAGTGAAAAACCTGGGCGTAATCTTTGACTCTGAGCTGACTTTTATTCCTCACATCAAGAACATCACAAAAATAGGTTTTTATCATTTAAAGAACATCGCCAGAGTCCGCCCCATTCTCTCTCGGGCCAACACGGAGACGCTGATGCATGCTTTTATCACCAGTCGCATTGACTACTGTAATGCCCTGCTCTCTGGTCTTCCCAAAAAGAAATTTCAGGTTTACAATTACTTCAAAACTCGGCCGCACGTGTCCTGACTAAGACCAGGGGGCGGGACCACATTACACCGGTTTTAAAATCGCTGCATTGGCTCCCCGTGTGTTTCAGGATCGATTTTAAGGTTCTTTTAATGGTCTTTAAATGTCTTAATGGTCTTGGGCCTTCTTATCTTTCAGATTTGCTTTTATCCTATGAGCCTTCCCGGCCCCTGCGCTCCTCCGGCAGCAGACTCCTAACCATCCCCAAAGTCAGGACACACACTCACGGCGAGGCATCTTTCCAGCACTACGGCCCCCGTCTCTGGAACAGTCTGCCGGAGGAGCTCAGGGCCGCAGAGAACGTTCATATTTTTAAGAGTAGGCTCAAGACGCACCTTTTTAGAGCAGCTTTTGATTAGTATTTATTATCTATTATTGCTTTTTAGTACATCTATTTATGTTTTTAGACGGATTATATTTTTATTTATTTTTATTATTTACTATTTTTAATTATTTATTGTATCTACCCATTTACTATTGTTATTATATTAGGCAGCTGCCATTTTTCTTTTTCTTTTCACATTCTATTGTTCTACTTTCTATTGTATTATTGTATTGTTTTAGTGTCCCCAGTGTTTCCTCTGGAGGAGCCCTCTGCACTGAGAGCTGGGGTCTGCTGTGGCTTCGGGGGACTGGCTCTTGGATCCGGTGGGGGTCTGGGGCCTCCTCTCTCCTCTGGGTCCTATGGGGTCTGAGTCCTGGGCCTGGTGGGGTCTGGGGCCCCTCTCTCCTCTGGGTCCTGTGTCGTTGCCTGTGGCTGCAGCCGGCTCTCTGCTCCTGGTGCAGATGGCTCCTTGGATGACGCTTCTTCAGCCGGTTACATCTGCTCCCAGCCCCATTTCTTTTTATTGTTTTACCTATTTTACCTGATATGACTTTATACTTGTGTATATGTGTGTGTGTGTGTGTGTGTGTGTGTGTGTGTGTGTGTGTGTGTGTGTGTGTGTGTGTGTGTGTGTGTGTGTGTGTGTGTGTTGTGTATGTGTTGTGTGTGTGTGTGTGTGTGTGTGTGTGTGTGTGTGTGTGTGTGTGTGTGTGTGTGTGTGTGTGTGTGTGTGTGTGTGTGTGTGTGTGTGTGTGTGTGTATTGTATATATAATTATAAATGTGATTTTGGGGGGTCTGTGGGGAGGAGGGTTTAGGGCTGGGCATGTTGGATTGTTTTTAACTAAACTGTAAAGCACTTTCTGTTACACTTTTTGTATGAAAAGCGCTTTATAAATAAAATTTGATTGATTGATTGATTGATTGAAGTCTTCCATTCTGGGCGGTGGTGTCGGGTCGAAGCCTCTTTCTTCGTTCAGCTCCTCCAGGGTCAGCCGACTGATAGTCAGTCCAGTCATGCTACTCAGGAATTCTGTGGCCTCTAGCAAACATCCTGCATTCATTCTCTTCAGGCATCGTTCTGTTGAGGTGACTTTAAACTTCCTTGTGAGTTATAAACGTGGATTCTAATCTGCTGTGACGCTGTGGGCGGCGCCTTCAGATGTGGGTTTTGGCAAAAGTGGACTTCCTGGACTGACCTAGTCTCCACCACAGTATATGTAGATTCTAAATGATGAAATCATAAAGCAATTTTTGACAAAAGTAAATTTGCTCCCGTTTGCACAAACAAAATTTTAATCCATTGTTCAGCTCCAGGGTCTAGGTCATTTGAAAGTGTGAAAACTGAAATTGGCTCATTAGCGCCCCCTACAGACTATGTCAAAGTTATGCATGGGCTTTTTCAAATTTAGTTTTTTCAAAATGTTTGAAATTTTGCACATAATTTTGTTTAGTCATCTGGATTCAAAAAGTCAATGACAACATATGATTATTTTTTACCCTGTTGCCGAGGCAACAACAAACATGCTCCATTCTGTACTTATGGGAAAATTGTTACATCTCTGAAAAGTACACCTCGCTCAAACATCCAACCAGCCGTGGCCGTTTCACTAATTTGTCTGAAAATCGCTCCACATTGTTTCAATACATGGACCATCAATAGTTGAATATAGAATTTGAATTAGTCAAACGGTCTGCGCGTGACAGACTCCCAAAGTGTCTGGGTTTGAGTGAACTGAACGTGTGAATCATTAAATTGCAGCATTAGCGCCCCCTACAGACTGATACAAGTGTTACATGGGGAGAATGAGGTTTACCTTTTCAATAGAGACACACAATCACTGATCCTAGGAATTAAAAATGCACAGTGTCGCTCCCGTCAAGGCTACAGGAAAATGGCGCGTCAGCGCCACCTCCTCTGCGCGGTGCGGAGAGGGCCGTTCGACGCCGCTTGCGGCTTTAATTATTATTGTTTTTTTAAACACAACATCTTCGACAAAAGGGAAACCAGTACAGACCCTTTTAATGACATAATTCCTCAGTTGAAAAGCCATTGTAGCGACTTTTAGGTGTGTGAGATGAGCTTAACAAAGACAGAAAGAACGGCGCTATGTAAATAAACTTGACTTACCTAACCCTAACCCTTACTTAAACACACAAGGCATTAATTTTAAGGCTCTCCCATGTTGTGGATAAACTCACTGACCATATGTGATGTTTGGGAAAGTCATTTTTTATTTTTTATTTGGTGCGTTTCAGACTCGGCTGTGACAGTTTCTGAAAACCTGCAGAGGACTTTGAATGTGGAAAACAAACTGTGTTTTTGCGTTGAAATATAACTTTACCTTAACGTTTGCAAAGCTTGTCCAGACCAAAGCAAAAAGAGCAAACTCCAGAAACCTCCATCAGACGAAAATAGAAATCACAAAACACTGCACATTCGCATGATTACCACAACACCTTATCAAAGTTTGCTTTCATTTTTATTTCCATGCACAGGAGGTTGCTTCGTTCATGAATTTGTAATGAATATGACCAGTTGTTTTGGCTCCCCATGTAAAACTTTGGCTCACTCTCAAGGGTGCGCTAAAGAGCCAATTGAATATTTCAAACATTTAGGTGACCTAGGTCCAGGAGCAGAACAACCAAGTCAAGTTTAGTACATATCAGAAATTGTATGTGTAAACAGGAGCACATGTATAATCTGTGAGTGTGTCCACATATACTGTATATACAGTCTCCATTGGATGACCATGTGACAAATCAAAATTCTATGGACAACTATTGATGATACATGTGTTGAGATTATGTGGAGAGATTTTCAGCCAATTCGGTGAAACGGCCGAGGCTGGTTTGATATTTGTGCGAGAAGTTCAATTGCCATTGATGTAGAATAGAGCGTTACCTTGTTGCCACGGCAACAAGGTAAAAAAGTCTTGGGTCTCATTGATTTTTTGAATCAAGAGGGCATAAAAGAATTATGTGTAAAATTTCAAACTAAATGTTATTATCCCCATATAAAACTTTGACATAGTCTGTAGGGGGCGCTATTGAGCCATTTTCAATTGTTTCACTTTCAAATTACCTAGGCCCTAGAGTTGAACAATGGATTCAAGTTTTGTGCAAATCAGACTTTGTAGGTACAATTTTCTATTGTCAATAATTGAAAGAAAAAAGTCACATTTGCCACTCTGCTGCTCGAACAACATTTCACTGATAAAAATTCAACAACATCAAAATGATGGTACATGTGTTTAGACGATGTGGAGCGATTTTGAGGCAAATCTGTGAAAAGGCCGAGGAGGAGATGATTTCCAACCAACATGGGCTGCCTGTTTGTCAAGGGGCAAGGCAGTAATAACTTTTTTTCATGTCTTGACTTGTGAAACATGTGTACCAAATTTTGTGACTCTACAACAAACTTGACCTCGGACCCTCTCCCATAGGCGCAATGTAAACTTACTTTTGTACGGGTGCGCTGTTCTGGCATTTTTTTTGTCCCATAAAAAAATAAACACCAAAAAAGTAAAATTTTTGCTGGTCCTGAATTTTGGCCAAAATTAGGCAAGTTTTAATTTATGTTCAGGGGGACAAATTAAGGCTCAAATAGCAGGAGAATTTTTCAATAGTCTCCGAGCAAAAACAATACAGGTTTCAATGGCACATGATACACATTTTTAAAGCCTTTGAGTTTGCACACGCAACCGTCACATTTTGGTGAGCGACGGGCACTGACGCGTCCGTCACGCACCGCCACCACTTGCATTCACCATTATGAAAGCAATAGACCCTACTCCAGTCGGGGCTCGGGCCTACTAATAACACAAGGCAGAAAATCATAAATAATCACAGTACATTAAAAAGAGAAGCCAGAATCCTTCTGTTTTATGCACAGCTAAACAGAACTGTTTTTAACTTGGATTTGAACATGAAAAGAAGCCTGTCTTACATTTTCAGGAAGAATGCAGATTTTAGCTCCATAAAATCTTCAATTTAGAACCATTCCATTGTCTTCTTGAAAAATATCACCGCTTAATTTCATTGTCAGGTAGCTTATGCTTTTGCGCACTTCATCTTTTATTAAAATGTGTCCTCTGTCCAGGATTTACTTGCCTGGTCGTACCACACCATAGTACAAATTACATTTCGTACTAAGGTCTGGAGTTGCTCCATTGAGCTCCGTTAACAGGTGGGAGGGGTTAACTCCTCTTGCAGATTGAAACGATTGGATCTGAGTTTACCGTGACCTATGTAGTGCGCCCGAGCCTGTTGTTAGCATTTAGCCTACCCATCTCCTTTGCCGCTAACGGAGCCCGTGGGGAGTAGCGCCACAATTTCTTCCGGCGATTACATTTGCTAAACATTACCCTTGCTTGTCAGACTTGTTTAGAGATTTAGTGCCATCCAGGATTGCTTGAATACACATGAACAAAAACACTAAAGTATTTCATGTATTATTATTATTTTAAAGCTATTGAAAAACATTTTGACACACTCACACTGCTCACTTGAATTCAACTGTTTGACTTTGGCCCATTCTCTTCTTGAGGAGCGGCGATGAGTGAAGTGAATCAGGACAGCGGTGGTATTTTTGGATAACAGCGCAGTTGGCTTCTCCCAGTGCAGAGAGAGAGAGACGGAAAGAGCAAGAGGGAGAAAGAGGGAGAGGGGAGCAGATGTGTTTGTGTTTGAGGAGCTGGAGTTTAGCCTGCGTCCCGGTGGCAGCAGGTGTGTCAATAAAAGGCTTAATATCAGAACAAGTGAGGAGGGACCAGGACAGCCCCATCTGACACACACACACACACACACACACACACACACACATACAAGCTCTGGACCCAGTCTCAGTGCTGCTCCTCACGTCTCTACGGACACCAACCTCCTCCTCCCCCGTCTCCTCCTCACTCCTCCCCCTCGCCACTCCCTCCACTGGGACGTTTGTGATTCTAGGTCTGTGGGCCACCAGTTCCCGGCTTCTTTTCACCGCTCTTTTTGCTGATCTATAGTCCACACTGCTCCAAAGAATCAGAGCTCCCCAAATCTTGAATGGGTCTAAACATGTACGTAAGACTGGTCTCTTTGGGCAGAATGGTAGGCCTCGCTTCTGATAGTCTGCCCCAGGGCATATGTGTCTATATCAAATACTATGGATTGATTCATTCACTATGAATGGATTCATGTGATAAACAGAAACAAACACAAATACATATTAGCATTTGTGTTTGTTTCTGTTTATCACATGAATCCATGGTAGATCCATGGTCAGCATTGTCACGTCTCTGTATCGTGTATCCAATCAAAAGGCATGCAGGCTCTTACTGCACAGCTCGCTGGATCTCAAGAAGTATACTTGAGACTGATTGGTTATGCCACAGGTTCGTTCTCATTGACTGTAAGCCACCGCGGGCCAGCAATGTAGACTCTGAAGGCCTAGAGGCAGATTCTGGACCATAGCAACACACGATGCTGAGCAATGATTGGATAAAATCTGTTAGACGCCAGACCTCCCAAATGTCGACCTGAAGTAGGAAGCTGCGCAACCAACGTAGTTTGTGAAGAAATAAACATAGAAAACAAATAATAACATTTAGAAAAAAATATATTATTTATATTATAAAAAATATATATGTATGTAATCACGTTTAGGCCAGCAGTGAAGGCCTTGAGGGTCCGCCACTGCACGTAACCCACTTTGCCTACAAGCAGCGCAGCTTGCTTGCCTTGATGTCCATCCATCCATTTTCTACCCTGTAATCCATTTCTGGGTCAGGGGGGTGGCAATCAGAGATGCCACCCAAGTCTCATAGCACCAGCCCCTCACTGACCCTCTGCAGGTGGTGAGTCCACAGGAGGACGGCTGCTCTCTGAGTGTGAGCATAGCCTTGAGTCGGTGGAGAAGGTGTCGAGGTGGGAATTGAACCCACAACCTTCAGGCCTGAAGGCCAATGCTCTACCAACTGAGCTACTGTCGCCCCAGTTGCCTTGATGTGTATGTGTATATCATGTGTATGCATCAAACTAAAATTTCTCCATTGTGGGACGAATAAAGGACCTTCTTCTTCTTCTACTTCCGGGTGGATCATCAAGACCATTGGTCCTCCCAATTGTCAATCATTCTGGTGATACGTGCTTGTCAAATAAGACCAGAAGGTTTTGTTCAAAAAGTGGAGAGGGCGGCTCTTTCCTAAAATGTGGGAAAATCCTCCTATATATCTTTAGTATTCACTTATCATGTGTCGTGTGCTCCTCATTCTCACGGTTTTGTAACTGGTGATGCAACACTGACATTTCCACCACAGTCAGACAAACAAAGAATCTCCTCATCTCAATAATTAGCTTCGAAGGACTAAAGCACGATTATAATGATTGCTTTTCAAATAATAAAAGAATACACACTTCAAATAATTATTTAATGTGCACAGACAGACTCTTAAGTTTGTTTGAATCCTTTCGGAGTCGGATTCAGGTCCAGTGTTTTCTTTGAGGAATTCTCATCGACAAAGATAAGAAGTGGCCGCTCCCCACACAGAGAGAGAGAGAGAGAGAGAGAGAGAGAGCGCCGGGGAAATGAAGTGTGGACAGTCCTCATTGGTCCTAATGAGCTGAGAGCAGAAACATGTTTGCTGAGGTGTCCGGGAACAGTTAACGGAGGCAGAGCGGGAGGACGAGGGCTGCAGCAGATGTGCATGATGTAAAGGTTTAAGTATATTTATCCTGAGACATTAGAGGCTTGTTTTACCGTCCAGACCCGGCACAGATGTGGTTTTTACAGTCGATCACATCAAGAGGCACAGGTGAAGTGTTCCATAAGAAGACTGTAAAACTTAACAGCCTTTTCTGAATGGGCGATTGGGAACTTGAAACATATACGCAACAACCATTTCAAACTTAAAGCTGCACTAACTGACTTTATTTTTGTATTCATTACGAAAGTGCTATCCATGTCCATGTAGTGCATTGGGATATACATCATTTTGAAGAAAAAGTAGCGCAGATTTGTGCTGGCGTGACATTATATTTTAGATCGAGTTTTGATGAAACAAGGAAGAGAATGTGTTTCGGGTCGCAGATTGTGACCAATAGCAGCGCACCACTAGCCCCCACTTTCGTGAGAAATCTACAGGTCCGTTAGCATAGACGGCTGAGTTAGCACAACAAGCCGAGGAGCTAACCTGAAACTTCGTGTGTCTTCGTCATCGGATACTGCTTACACAGCGAAACAGCCATCCAAAAGAAAGTCCCGTTCCTCCGCGCTTCCCGGTTCTATCGTTCTATGGTCACGCCATCCACGTGCAAATCCATATTCGTGTATTATCCATATTGGGATACGCTAACTCCGTCCCAACAGTGAGTGTGTGTGGGGGGCGATAGCTTCGTGGGTGCGGGGAGGGGAGCAGAGAGAGAGAGGCCAGAGAGTCCACGGCTTCAAAATCCCAAAGTCAGTTAGTGCAGCTTTAATCTGAATTTCCGTTAAATTCTACATGACAGTTATCTTTACCGTCATGGACCTACAATGGATCATTTTATTTTTGTATTAGCAGTGGTCTTGGGAGAACTTTACATTGTTGTTGATTCACCAAAAACAGATCACAGAATTCAACATTTTGAACACAGAAAATGCAATAATAATAAAAAAAAACACATAAGATTTTTATTTATTTTTTGCTTTGTTTTGCTTGATTATGGGTTTTGTAGAATTTCTCACATATCTGCATAAAGTAAAATCACTTTCAAATATGATCTGATCTTTCTCAAAATCACATAAAAAAACTTGAAATGTTTTTTGTCTTCTGTGTGTTTTTGAAAAAGATCACATTTGATATGGTAATACTTCCTCAAGCCACAGTAGACCCTGAGTCTAATGGCATGAACATGGATTGTTGTAGTTCCCAGATACAGCCTTTATGCACAGTTACTTTCACTCTACGTTTAAAATATTCTGTTACTTTTGCTACAAAACCATTATAAATCGGTGAGCTCGTGGTGGCGGGCCTCTTGCATTCTTAACACAAGCCCTCGCTGAAGTGTGTATAATGAAATGGCCGTTATGTTGCGCCGCTGATATGCATAATAATATTAGTCAACCTTTTGCTTTGATTGGTTTGGTTTGTGTGACTTTGAGACTACATGCGATTTATGTTTCCATCTCTAATGTTAAGACCACATGATTTATTACAACTGAATAAAGCATAAATGCTTGGGAACATCAGCAGAACAATGATTTCTGAGTGTGCTATAGGGTATACAGCTGGATGCAGCTAAAATCTGGAACAGGCTTCCGGAAAATGTGAGACAACATTCCATTCAAGGTTGAAGACTTTTCTGTTTGCCTGTGCATACAAATGAAGGGTTTTATCTCTATTTTTTTTAATGCACTGTGGTTTTTTTTTATTATTTTAACCCCTTGTGGGATTTTAGTGTTTAGGTCTAAACCTTTTAGTAATAATGCCACTTTTGTTCAGCAGACACCAACAACCAGGATTCTTGCTGTTCTAAGCTAAAAAAAAAAATGGGGTATGACATGTCCATATTGATTCACATCACCGAAAGTGCCATATAAGGCATTTTGTGACAACATTAATATCAAATGTACAATTGAAGTTGAGCACTGTATTCCGAAGGTTCTGAGCTTTAGAAAGAGGTATAGCATGAATATATTGGTAGAGCTGAAGTTGGCTGGATGACACTTTGAAAGTCCCTCAATGGCTACTAAGTTCAGGAAGAGGGCCACTTTCAATGACACAGCTGGCCACATTTTTGCCCGCGAGCCTGGGTTTGGCCATGCCCCATCTTTATAGTTGCAAAAATGCCCCGTCTTTGTAGTTGCAAAAAAATGAGAAGATAATGGAGAAAAAAACAGTTGAGACTCTTGGCCGCGGGAGGTCATAAAAAAAAAATATATATATTTAATGTTAAATTTATAATATTTTGTTTGTAATATTAAAATATTTGTGTTCATTATTTGACTTGAATAAGCCACTGTAATCATTTTTGTATTACAATGTTTGTAGCAGAGGCTATTTCCCCAAAATAAAATAACCAGAAGAGCCTATTCTTAATGTTGTCTTCTTGGTTATTATTTTGGGGGGCCACGCAGACCCGTCAGATTTTTAAGGGGGCCTCGGTTTTACTGAGTTTGGGAATGGCTGTACTAATTAAACAAGATCAAACTTCCCTTTTGAACTGTTTTCATATATTTTGTTTTTCCTCGCTAAGTACATATTCCATTATTATCAATGAGCCTATTCGTTTTCTCATACTGCAACTAAATGAATACGCTAAATAAAATGACGTCAGACAAAAACAACGCATTCATTTCAACTTCCCTCTCTGTCTACAGACCGCGTGCGTGTTTTGACTGATCCATCTGCAGATATTGGTCCCTGTGAAAGGCATTATGCGCTCACGATCCCTGCAGCCAGCCTTGACTGTACGTGTGCGTGGGTCGTTACCTTGTTAATGAAAACTCCCTCCCCTCTCCCTCTCCCTCTCCTCTCCATCCCCTCCTCCCTTCCTCCTCCTCTCTCTCTCCCTCTCTCTCTCCACTACGTCTGACTCCACACCACAGACATACGCGCTGCCGCTTCATCCACTGTGCCAAAGCGCTGGAGCCTCAGAGCGCGCACTATCTCCCAGTCGCACCACCTCTGGATTGTAGCTTTTTTTTTCCTCTTCTCCTTTTTACCTTTCCTTTTTACATAAACACTTTTTTTTACTCCTACACAGAAAAGGATTTGTCTTTTGCTGCAAGAGGTAAGCTTTTGATCTCAAGTTTGTGCTCCCGTATGCGATGGATTAACTTAAATATTCCCCAGACGCACGCTCTTATATCTCACTGGTGTTTATGATACGATGCGCTGGTGCTATACTTTTTCATGAATAGGGGAGAGAGGTATGATTGGACAATGTAAAACTCTGGAATATATAACTTGGGGAGTCAGGTCGTTTGCTCAGTCAGTCTCATCAGATGGGATTTTTTGGCTGCGCTGTCCCACGTCTCTTTGAGAGTTATTTTGCGCATTTAACAGACCATGGGACGTCACTGTTAAAAGACTTCTGATGTTTTGAGTTCCCAAAGCAATCCTCATTCAAATCAATACTTCCTTCCATCCAGGCTGCAATGTGTAGTTCTGAAAATGTTGCGTGTCTGGGATTTCTCAACATGGTTCTCAGCTAAAAGTCTTGATGTGTATTACTTTGACAACATATGATTGTAAGAAAGTGCAGCTATGTGTATAGAAAGCTGTCATATAGGTTTGAATTGATTAACTTTTGGTGTGTAGCTTTTAAAACAGCACACAACCTACTTTCAGTGTATTTTTTTGTCATATAACTTCAACAGAATGCCATGGACTGAACAAGAAATTGACCCAGAATGGCTGCATGAAACGGAAACTCAAATGATCATGTCTTTTCAGTAACTATTGTTTATTTATAGGTACATTGTTTATAACATTTAGACTTCTCTTATTAATCTCATACTTAAAAATTCAAGCTAAGCACATAAGTTATCACCAGCGCAGAAGTTATCGGGCTGTAAAGTTCAGCTGTCCTCTAATTCTTCCATAATTTAATTGAACTGGACATTTTTGCACTCGTAGATTCCCAGATTTACACACCTACACATTTCCCAAGTTGGAATCTTCTCCTCTCGCCTCTCGCCTCTCGGTATTGAGCCTGGTGCCAGCCCCCTGCTCCCCGTTTATCAGTTTTACTGCGCTGTTGCCTGAAGTCATTATTACACCATGCATCCTAAAAAAAAAAGTACACACACACTTTAGTGATCCCCCAAATCAGGAAATCACCACATCCAGTCCCATCAGTAGTTTCTGTTGTTATTGGTAAGTTATGTAAAGTTTTTGGAGGTTTCGAGGTTTGCAACTGAAATGAATACTATAATAATAATAAGAACGAGGCAACTGTGATGCATGTTCTGTTCAGTTCATCCATCTCTCTTAAAGCTGGGGTTCCTAACTTTATTGTTTCATTAATAATACATAGGGCAGTTCCAAAATACAATACTGCATGTCTTGTATACATATATATAGAAAATATAAGTATTGAGGTAAAGTGAGAAAGTAAGAAAGAAAATTATGAAAAATGAGGTAATAATTGCTCGAATCAAGTTTTTTTAATTTGATTTCAATCCATAATCCATTTAGTCTATATACTAAAATAACTGACTTCTGGACATTGAATGCGCTATATAAATAAAGAAAACTTACTACTACTTCTACTTACTTACTTATTTAAAGAACTGTTGCTTTATTTTGTCATTTCAAAGAAGACATTTCTTGTAGGTTTCATTTTGCTTTTTTTAAGGCAGTCAAAATGTGCTAAAATGAAGATGCATTTTAGCCAAATTTGAGCAAGTTTTGACTTATTTTTCATAACTTTTTGCAGTGTATTCATGAGATAACTAGCTATAGAATCCAACTGTTTTGATAACGAGGAACTAGTTAGATTGTTTAATATTTTGTGGTTCCAAAGTTACCCCAGCCATAAAACTTTGAAAATAACTTATAATCTCGAACACTTTTTATCTGGTGGCAGTTCAGTCCTGACCTGATGTGGTTATGTGCAAAAGCCTCAGACGTGTCGCCCACTTTGTCTAAGTATAATGTCAAGTCTGAGTGTTTGATGGTAATCATAGAGCTGCTGGGTTTTGCCAAGAACCTCCCGACTCTACAGAAATACTGAGTCCACAATACAATACATGTCCCAATACTCTCATGTAAATTAGACATCTGTTGTGAGTCCTGATGTATCCTGCAAAACCTGTCTCAAAAAGTTCACTAAATCAGATTTTTCATCAGCTAATTATGAAATGCACTGGAAATTCTTGTTCAACTTCACTGTATAATATTAGGATACAAATCTTCAGTTGTGTAGAAGTCTCGGGAGATTGAGCCCGAAGGCAGGTTTCCTCTGGTCAAACCAATCTGTAATTGTTAGTTTTATAAATAGGTCTAAATGTTGATTCTACTAGTTTGAGGAGAGCCCTGTCTGAATCAGAGAGGCTAAATGTGTGCCAAGACAGGCAGCCGCACTTCCATCATCTTTTAAAGCTGAGGTACTTAACTTTCAAAAGAGTTTAATGAGAGAAACCAAACAAATCCTGGCTCTAAAACTGTTTTTTTCGTGAACAAGTGAACAAGAGACGACCATGTAAAGATCATGTGTATTAACTCGTGGAACAATAAATATTTAGCATAAGAAGCAACTTAGTCAAAGCTGCATTACCTCACTTTATTTTTGTATTTATTACGAAAATTCAATCCATATCCATGAAGTGCATTGGGAGATAGGTCCTTTTGAAGTAGCGCAGATTTGTGCTGGCGTGTCATTTTTTTTATTTTATTTTTTGTGCAACAAAGAGGAGAATGTGTTTCGGGACCAGATTGTGACCAATCACAGCGCACCACTGGCCCCCACTTTCTTGAGAAAAGCCACAGGTCTCTTGTTAGCACAGACAGCTGAGGTAAAACAAGCGGCAGAGGCTAACCTGAAACTTCTTTCAGGTTAGCCTTAACTCTTCGTTACCGGTTACTGCGTACACAGCGAAACATCCAAAAGAAAGTCTCGTTCCTCCGCGCTTTCTGGTTCTCTCATTCTATGGTCACGCCATCCACGTTCAAATGTGCAATCCATATTGTGAGACGTGAGCTCCGTATACAATTAGCACATGAGCACAGGCTGAGGGGGAGGGGGGTAGTGGGGGCGATAGCTCCGTGGTTGCGGGGAGGGCGAGCAGAGAGAGGGAGCCCAGCGCTCACATTCGAAAATTTCAAAAAGTGAGTTAGTGCCGCTTTAAACATTCTGCATTATAGAAGACCTTTCAGATGAACTTTTATTGTGATGTCTGAGGTGGAGTGATATGCAACTTCTGATAAAACATTAGGTCTAAAAAGTTTTAATCAAAGGTAGTTTTCATTGGAATCCTCACTGACGATGGTGTAATTATACAGTCTAAGAAAATGTCAAATAAGGCCGCACATCCCTGTAATCTGAGCTGGCGTGCTGGATTAAAAAATGCAAGACGTAGAAAACAGTGAAAAATAATCCGCACAGCTATGTAGCTCCCAAAAACAGTGTGATTTATTTACATACCACACAAAATATTAATATTTTGTGTGGTATGTAAATAAATTACACTGTAATTATACAGTCTACCACAATGATCATGGATGTCGTAGACTATTGTATTTTCTATTTTATGTCACTTTTATTCTGCTTGAGTTGGGTTGGCCTCTGCTTTCATTTTATTCATGTATTGATAGCTATTTTATTGATTTTATTGACTCATGCGTTTGTGCTTTTCTCCTTCATTGCTACTTATATAATCTTTTCATTTGTATTTTTACACTTAATCTGGCAGACGAGTGAGTGAACTTCTTGTTTATGTATCTATGAGCAGCACTGTTTGTTTGTGGATTGGATATGTTTAAGAAGTTTATGACATGAGTTGCTGGTTCATTTCTAATATGCTTAAAAAAACAAAACAAAAAACATTTCTGAGGCATTTCTTGCAACACAAAGTAAACAATAACGACATTCAACCATTTAACCAGATTTATGGACATTGGTCATCTGCCCCTTATGGACCGATGTCGCTATATGTTTTCTATTGTTCCATTTCCTGTATTTGAACTACTGGATTCTCTGATCTGTGTCGGCGAAACAACAAAGTTCTCCCAGATATCCACCTTTGTGATTTATGGCTGCGCAATAATACACTGAATTGGAGTGAACTGAATAATAATACTTACTAATAACTCCACAAAGAGCCAGTTTGCTATGATACAAGTCCAACATAAGTACCACATCACCACCCACTACCCCCACACCTTACATCAATCATACTCTTTCTCCTACACCTCCCCATATCTTCACCCTCCACCACTCAACTCCATAACCCCTCCACAATACATCATTTCATCACCCTATTCTATCCTTACACCCCCACCACCCACTCAACTTCCCTACCCATACCAATACCCCTAACTTTCTAATAAAAATTCATACTACCACTCATCCTTCTCCCCCCCCACAACCCCCAACCACATACCTCTCCTTAAAAATACCACCCCCCATTCAACCAAACCCCACACACCCCCCCCAACATTCACTTCTCTCCTTCCATTATATCTCTCTTTTATCCCTCCTCCAAAAAATTATCTTCCCCCCCCCCCCAACAAACCCCTCTTCTTCTTAACCTCAAAAAAATCCATCTCCACACTCCTCCAACACCCCCCCCCTCCCACCCAATTATCCCCCCTTTTTACCTATCCAATCCACATCTAACTTTCTTTTATCCCCCTCCCCCCCCATCTCCACCCCCTCCATTAATATCCCATCACCATCTAACTTTACTAACTCACTCCTTTACCTAAATCCAATCACCCAAACCCACCCTCTTACATTAAATAAAACCTCTAAACTAAACCTTCAACTTTATAAATAACATTAACCCCCCCCCACTTTAACCAACCCCACACCCCCTCTTTACCTCTCCAACCAACCCATCCTCCTCCCCCCTAATTTACCTCCCCTAACTTTCCCCCAATCACTCACTACCCCTCAACATTTACTTCCCCCCAAATTCAATCACCACCCATACCTCATCTTCCCCCCCCCCTACATACCTCATAAAAACCCACAACCAAACAATCCACATTCAAAATCCCCCAAAAAAACAATTCAAACAAAAAAAAACCTCCCCCTCCCCCCACACAAACAACACACACCCCAACCCCCTCCCTACAATCTACCATACTAAATCCCCCCTCAATTCATCCTCCCCCCATTACAAAAACACCACCCACCTCATACCATATCACCCCCCACCCCCAAAACAAAACAAAATCCATTAATCCTCCACAACATTAAATATTTCCTTCTGCCAACCCCACCCAACCCTTACCTACACCCATACAACCCCCCACACACCAACACCCCCCCCCTACCCCCATCCACATATATACCATACACCCACAACCCCCTCTACCTCCTTTTACCACCCCCTCCCCCCCCCCCTCCCTTACCCAAAAAACACAAACTCACAATATATTCACAAATATTACCCCCACCCATTAAACCAATTCATCTCCAACACATCCCCTACTTACCAAACAAACACCCCTCATAAAACACCTCCAAACCCACACCCAATACCACCACTAAACCCCTCTTCCCCAATCATTTACATCCCCACCCCCCCCACCATCACCCCCAACCATTACTTCCCACCCAACCCCCAAATTATTCACCCCTAAACCTACACACAAATCCTCAATTCCCATCATTCACACTACAACAATTTTCAAACACAATTATATCTTCCAAAATTACCTTCAAACACATAAACAATTAATAAAAAAATCTACACAAAACCACCCCTCCTCTTCACCACCCACCTAACCCTCTTACCCCCGCCAATCACCTACACATTTACCACCCCACCCCTACCACCATATAAACCAAAATACCCCTCCCCCCTACCTCCCATACTCTTACCCCATCAACACACCCACCACCCCCCCCACCCCTAACAACATCCCCCACACCACCACCCCCCACCCCCCCCCTACTCTTTCCACCCCCCCACCCCTACTTTTTCCCCTTTCCACCCCCCCCCCCCACCCACCCCACCCAAACAAAACCAACACACAACTCATCTCCAAACCCCACTAACCCTATTCCATCATATAAAACCCCACCACCAAAAACCCACACCACACCAACAAAATATTCCCTAAAACCCTCTACCCTTCCCATCCATTTACATCTTACACAACAAATAATCCACCCCTTTCAAACAATACCCCATAACATCTTACATCTACATCTCTCACCATATAATTAATAATACACAACCAATCCCCATCTTCTCAAAATCCCCCTCCCCACCCTCACCCCCCTTAACCACTCCCCCCCATCTTCCCAAAAATACTAAACACCTCCCCTCCCCCCCATAACACCACTCCCCAACACCAACCCACTCCCCCATACTCCTACCAACACCAATCATTCCCTCACATACAAAACCAAACAATACCCTACCCACAACACTACACAACACAATAACTCAAATATCACCACATCTCACCATAACATCATACCCCCTCTTTAATACATTCCATTATAAAAAAATAAACAAACAAACATCACCCAAATACCCCTAAAAACCAAACTAACAACCCTAAAAAACCTACACCCTCCTTCACCCCTCTCCATCGTCCACCTATCCTCCTTAATCCTCCCACAATTAAACACCCTACTATTCCTCAACACCATTAATTTTCACATTATCTTTTCTTATCCCACATCCCAAACCAAATCACAATACAACAAAACCATATTTAACATAAACCTTACACATATATCTTTCTTATTCCCCCTCCCCCCCACAATAATACATCCCCCCTTCATCTCCAATTACCCCCCACCCTCCTTCCCATCCACAATACCTCCCAAATCATTCAACCAACATAAACCAATAACCCCTCAACCAAAATTTCCCCCCCCATCCCCAAAACCATCCCCATCCCCCAATACTTAAACCTCTCAACAAAACTTTCTAAACCACTCTCAACTCTCTTATCTTTTCTCCTTTCCATAAACATCCTCCTATATAAACAACTTTTCCTCAACCACCCTACCCTCCATTACATATTCTAAACATTTTAATTTAAACCATTCCTAATCTTTCATTCCCACTCCCCCCCCTTATTCTCTTCACTCTTCCTCATACCAACCCCTTTTCCTCATCCCCTTCCCCCATCTTCCTCATCTTTATTTTCCACCTAAACCACCCCCCCCTCCTTATACCTCCTTCCCCATAAACAAATTAAATATCATTTCTTACCCTCATTCTCTATCCCTCCTCAATTTTATATACTAAACACATAATTATCACCCTTTTACTACACTCCCCTAAAAACCCCATATTAAAACCATCCCCCATTCCCCACCCATCCCACATCCAATACACATCTAAACATTCCACCCAACAACAACCCTACCAAAACCACATATATAATATCCAACCTCCCATAACAATAATTCCCCCCCACTAACAACAACCATACAACCTCCACCCCCTCCCCTCCCACACCTATTAACCACACATCTTCCCCCCATCCCCCCTAACCTACCCTTCTTCCATTCCTCCCCTAACTCTCCTCTATCCTCAACCTTCCCCCCTCCCTCCCTATCCCTCCCATCCATCCCTAAACACCTAACACACACTATAACTTCACATCCCCTTCCCAACCACACTACACTCTACACCTTACATCATCTCCCCCCCCACCAAAACCAACTTAACAAATCCTACTCCTACAATCATACTACCATACCATAACCATCTCCTACCTTAACCAACCCCCCCACCCCTCCCCCCTTCCCCCCACCCCTTTCTAACCAATATCTTCTCCTACCCTCACTATAAACCACCCTTTCCACCTCAATCTCCTCTCTATACACCCCAATTCATACCCCTACCCCACCCCATATACAAATACACCTCCTCCCTCCCTTCCCACACATTTCATTCAAATTTCCAATCCCTACCTCCCCAATTCCCTCCCCTCCATAACTATTCCACCATCTCAATTCCACCCCATCTCCTATCATCCCCTAATCTTCTTTATTCCTCCATACCTATAAAATAACTCCTCCCCCCATCCCAACAAACTCCTACAATCATCCCCACCATATATACTACAACCAACACCCCCCTACACTCTCCATTCCCCACCTCCCTCCCATTCCTAATTTCCTTCCCCTCTCACCCTCCCTCACTTCCCCCTCAACCCCACCCACCCTTCACCCAAAAAATAAAATAAAAACTTCCCCAAACAACCTCCCCCACTCCCCACACCCACCCCCCCCCCCCTACATCTTCCACCCCACCCCCTCACTTTTTTCCTCTTCCACAACCACCCACCCAACCCAAACCCAAAACACCCAACCCCCCAACCCACCATCTCCCACTACCACCAACCCCCCCCTCACCATTTCCACCCCACTCTTACTAACATACCCTCAAAACAAAAACCTTCCAAACCATCTCACACCACACCAATCCAATAATCATTCACCCCTTTCCCTTCTTTAAAACAACCCACACCCCAACCCACCTATTTCATATACAATAATCACCCCCTCCCCCTAACCCCCTAACTCCATTTCATACACCCAATAACATACCCACCCCACACATCTCACATAACCCTTAATCCAAAACCAAATCTCAACCTCCCACAATCCCACCCACCCCCCCCCATATCTATACCCTCCCCATTTCCACCACCCCATCACACTATCACACAACCAATAACCCCCCATACCCCTCAACCCCAATACCCCAAACCCAATACACACTCCCTAATCCCATTTACCCATATCAACCACCACAATCCCAACTCACATATCACATAATTCTAAACCCTACCAAACACCCATACTCATACTCAAATTACACCCCTCCTTCAAATATCAATTCCTAACAACCCTCTTCACATTACCCTACTCTCCATCCACCAAATACACCCCCCCACCAACCAACCAACTACCCAACTTTACCAAACCCACCTAAATACACAATCTTTAATTCCTATCACATCAACAAACTACACCTCATATTAAAACCACTTATCCTCCTCTTTCACATTTCAATCAAACCTTCCATAAACCCTCAACATCCCACCCCCACCCAAACCTAACAAACCCCCTAATCAATAACATCACAATAACCCAACCCAATCCATTATCTTTACACCACCCACCATAATAATACCCCCATACCAACACCCCCTATCACAATAACCACACATACTCTATCACTATAAACCAAATAGAATAATCAAATATCTCTCTCCTAATTAAACACTCTCCAAATCCTACCATCATCCCCATAACATTCCAAAAATATCTAAACCCTCCTTCAAAAAATACTACACACCACAAACACTACAAACTTAAATTACTTCCTCCACTAAAAATCCCCACCATAAATTCCATATCACCCCACCTTCCAAAATCAACTCAACACCCCATAAAACCAAATCAAACCATCCCCCACCATTCAACCCCCACACTCTCCAATCAAACCCCCAATATACCAATAAAAACCCCTAATCTCACAACACCCACTATCTAAAACAAAACCACCCCCCAATTCCCCCACCACTCAATCAAACAACCATAAAATCTTATCACTACCCATTCAATTCCTTTCACTCACCTAAATTCACCTCCACTACCAACTCCCACTTAACCAACCTCCCCATTCCCTAACAATAACCCCCCCTCCAACCACACCAAACCACATTCAAACCCCTTCCCCCCTCTCCCCAACCCCCACAACCAACATCACCCCAAAAACTACCCATCTCCCAACCACCTACAAACCCAACCAAAACCCCATCCTCTCCCCCCAAAATATAAACCCATCTATACTATTCCTCCACACCAAACAAACATAAACCCTAACCCTATCTCCCACTCCCCCCACCATCCCAAATTAACCTCTCCCACATCCCCATTCCCACAAAAACCTCCCCCTCCTATACTAATCCCCATCACTCATAAATAACCCCCCACCTACCCATCCAACACTTTCAAACCCAAAAACCAAAAAATCCTCTCACTCCCCAATCTAATACCCACCCCCCCAAATTTTTCCCCCTTTCCCCCATCTTCACCCCTCCTCCCCAACCCACACTCCTACCACCCTTTAACTTTTCCCCCTCTACATACCCTCAACACACCTCCAATTCCACTCCCCCCCTAATACCCCCCCACCCCCTTTCCCTTCAAACCCCTTCCCTTCCATAACCTCTACACCCCCCTCAATACCCCTACCCTTCCCTCCCCCCCCCCATACAATATACCCCCACCACACACACAACACCCACACCCACCCTCTACAACATATAAAATTCACTCAATTCCCAACCCCCTTCCTCAATTCAACCACACAACCCCAAAATCACCCTACCAACCTTCTTACCTCCCACACCCATTTCCCTTACAAATAAACCACCACCCCACTATCTTATCAATTACCCCCCCAACACCCCCACCACTCTCCAAAATAAATTAAAAAATCTAACTCTACCACCAACCCAATCATCCACTATAAATCACTCACCCTAACACAACCCAACACCCCTTCCCTTACCCACCACACACAACACAAACCCCCCTTAAACACCCACATATACCTCCACCCTTCATATCAAACTACACACCATACTAACCACACACACCCTCACAATCATCCAATCACCCCCCCACCCAAACCACAACATTACCCCCCCCATCCTTTCCAACCCCCCATCCACCCAATCCTCCTCCCCATTATCCAATACCCTCAAATCTACTCCCACATTCAAACCAAAACCACCCATACCTCACAACATTCCCTCACAACATCCAATCAAAATACCAAAACAAAACAACCATCCACATAAATCACCCTTAAATCCCCCCACATCCTCCAACAAAACCCCCACAACACCCCCACTTTCCCTTTCACTACACACCTCCCCAAAATAACTCCTACCCCACCACCCCCCCAATCAATCCCCAATAAACCCAACACCTACACCCACCTATCTAATCTTATCCAACCCACTAAACAACCACACTACAACTCACACTAATAAACATAAAAAACTCAAATTCCACACCTCACTAATCCACTCCCCTCAAACCCAAACTCCAAACCCCCCCCACCCCCAACCATCATCCTCCTCCACCCCCCCATACCCCCCACCCCCCAACTCAAACACCCAAAAATACCCCACTTCCACCAAACCCCTCACAACAACCCAAACCCCTATTCTACCCAACCATTATAACCACCCCCCCCCTCCTCCCATCTTATATTCTACCATCCCACCCCCCCCCCACTCCACCCCCCATACCAAACCCCCCCAAACCACCACACATACTCCATTAACAATATATATCCCCCCCCCCAACTCCAAAATCAAATACCCCCCCCCCCCCCCCCTCAAACAAACCCCCAACAAAAAACCTTCCCCACTCTAAACCCTCCCACCCTCCCACACCCATCTCCACACATACCCTCTCCTCCCCCCCTCATCTCTTCACATCACCATACACTACAACTACCCCCCCATCATATCCAACCCCCAACTCCTCCACCTCATTCCTCCACATACTCACCTCCCTCATTTTTTACCCAATAATTAATAACACCTCTCCACTCCACATACCTCCCCCCCAACTCCCACAACACAATCCAATCTCTATTCCCCCTTCAATCTCTCTCATCAATAAACCCCTTCCCCTACACAAATTCCTATACACATTCTACACATCCCCCTTCTCCAAATTCCCACACCCACTACCACCCTTCCCTAACACTACCCCCCAATACAATAACAATACAATAACTACCAAACAAATCCCCCTTTCCCTATACCCTAACTCCCCAACCCCCCCCCCTTCTCTCATCATACCTTTACACTCTCTCATCCACCAAACCCCCCATACTAATTTCTTCATTAAAAACAATAAAAAACACCAAAACCCCCATCAAAACCCCATACTCATCTTCCCCATATATACAACCAAACCCCTTCATCCATAACCCACCAACCAACCCCCCCCCCCAACTAAACCACCCCACCACCCTCACCCAAACCACTCCACAAACCCACCACAACCCACCCACCACCCACTATCTATCCCCCAATCACAAACCTCTCCCCCAAAAAACTACCCTCCCCACCCCATAAAACCCATACTACCTCCCATCACACATATTTCCTTATATAACCCATTAACCATTCTACCCTCCCCCTCCCAAACTCCCCCCTAATAACACCCAAAAATCCTATCCAACCAACACTCCTATTCAACTCTTATTAACATTACCAAATACATCCACCCATCCCCCACAAAACAACTCTTCTTTTCCCACCCCCCATTCACAAAACCCCCTCCCCCCCCCAATTCTAACCCCATAATTAAAACCCTAATCTCCCCTACACAAACTCTAATTTCATTTCCTATATTACCCCCCATTCCAAAACACCATTACAACCTTTCCCCCAATACCCCTATCATCCCCTTACCCCTCTTTAAACCCTCCATTCCCTCACTTTCCCCTAACCCCTACACCCCCTAAACCCCCATATCCTTCACCCTTCTAACCCTCACCCTCACTTCCTCCACCTATTATTCTATCCCCTCCTCCTACACATCTAATTCCCCCCCAACCCAACCTCTATAACTCTAAAAAACCATCATAAATCCTCACCTTAAAATCACACCCTTTACCACCACCCACATCTCCACCACCCCCCCCCAAAACCAAAACCATCCATCCACCCCACACATTCCCCCATCCATCAACATTAAAATACCCCCCCCTACAACCTCTAACCTCAACAACAAACAAATCCCAAATCTACCCCCCCACTTCCCCCCATCATCCCTCCACCCTTATATCCCCTCCCTCTCCTCCTCCCCCCCTCTACAATCCTCCTCCACAACCCCCCTTCTCCCCCATCCCCTCCCCTACTCCCCTTAAAAATCATATTAACCATACCTCCCTAAATCCCCCTCCCTCACTCCCCCAAAACTATACATCAACATTCCAAATTATCAACAACTCATAATCATCCCATTCCCACAACCCCCTCCATATCCCCTAATATACCCCCTATACCCTTCTCCCTCCACCCCTCCTTTCCCCACATTACCCTCCACCCCATCTAACACCCCTATACAAACCCCACAAACACTTCCCCCCACCAAACACCCCACCCCCAACAAAATCCCTTTCATAACCTCCCCAAACCAACCTTCCACAAATAAAAACCCCAATCTCACACCCCACCATTAATCCCCCCTACATTACCAATCTCTCATTAACCCAAACCATACACCCCATATAACTCCATCACAACACAACCCCCCAAACTACTCCACCTAAATTATACCCTAAATCTCATCAAAACCCCTTCACCAAACCCACCCAACCCCTCAAACCTTCACTCATCCATTCTCAACCACCCCCTTAAACACACTAACAAAAAAACTTCTCCTTTCTCCAAACTAATTCTAATTTCTACCTCACCTTTACCCTCACACATCCTCTTTACCCCACCCAATCATCCTACCACCTCACCTTTTATTCATCTAAATACTACTCTCTAGCCACAACCATCCCATTAAACTACAACAAACTTCCTCCTTATAAAATCTAACACACCCCATCCCACCTAACACAAATACCCCTTTCCAACTAACATCCACTATCCCATCCAAACCCCCACCCCAAACTTCCCCCCTAACCCCCAAAAACCCTCCCTTCTCCATCTCCTCTATCTCACCAACCTCCACAATTCACCACCCCCTATCTTTTCCCCATCTTCATTACACCCCCCCAACCCCTTCATCCTCCCCCCATTTTCCCCCCTCTTTCCCATTCTCAACTCACCTCACCTCACCCCCAATCAACTTCCATAAACACATCGTCCTCATAACTCCTCTAAACCCCTCCCCAAACACCTCCACCTTCCCCTTAACCAACATCCCCCAACACATAATAACCCACCTATTAATCCCACCCTCATACTAAACTCTCCTTCCTAATTTTTCCTCTCCCCAAACCCCCCCCCCCCCTATACTCAAACTACACTCCTTTATACTAATCTCCTACTTTTCCACCTTATTTAACCTTCCCCCACCCCCACCCCCCTCCCCTTCCTTCACACAATCTCCCTATTATCCCCCTATAACATCACAAAAAAAAAACCCACTCTAAAAATAAACATACATCTAACTAACATAATCCCCTAATTATATATATTTCACCTACCCATCAACCCTAAAATACACCCATCAAACAATCACCCTTAAACTCATCCCAATAAACACACCCTCCACCTAAATTAATCTATAAACACTCATCCTCATCTTTTCTTCATAACCCTCCAACTTATATATATATATAACTATAACACCATCATCCTATTTTTTACTTCATTCCCATCCCCTTCCAAACCCCCTACTTCCCCAACCTATAATTCTCCACATAATCTTCTTATTTTCTTCCACACACCCTCCACCACTTATCCTCTCCCCCAACACCCCCAAAAAAAAATCCCATCTAAAACAAATATATCTTACATTAAATAACCCCCCTACATCTCCCACTCCTCCATATTTCATCTCCCTTACCAAAACAACAACACCCCCCCATACTATTAAACACTACAAACATATAAATCACATCATCAACACTCACAATAATTTATCAATATACATACTAAATATTAACATACCACATCTCATCCACCCTAATATCAAACTTTCACACCCCTCCACCCACTACAATACAATACACTTATAAAAAAACTAAACTACCCCCTCTTACCATCCCCCTCCCACATTCCCTCTCTCCCAACTTATATATTTATATATATATATATATATATATCACCCAACACCATTTCCCCTCTATAAAATCCCACCACCCAAATTTTTCACTAATAAAAAACCACCATTAACCACCATACTCCCTCACCGACATCCCCCACACCATAATCACAAATTAACCTAGTCTCACAAAACACAACACAAAAAACTATCTAAAACCAAACTACCTACCATTAACTACACCAAACCCTACTACCTCATTAATTATACACTATAACACAATAATTTACCACTACAAAAAAATACTAACCATACTCTCAACACATACCCCCTAAATCCCCCTCCTACTTACTCTTATCCACTTTACCAATTACCCTTAAAACAAAACATTCTCACCCTCAAACCTTTACCACACACCCTAAACCCCAATCACCAATAACCCAACCCACTACCAAACCCTCCTCAACCCCCCCACCAACCCCACCCAACCCCACATACCCCCCAAAACCCCCCCCCCCCCCCTACACCCCAACCCCCAACATACCCCCAAAACCCCCCCCCCCCCCCCCCCCACCAACCCCCAACATACCCCCCAAACCCCCCCCCCCACCCAACAACCCCCAACATAACCCCCAAAACCCCCCCCCCCCCCCCCAACCAACCCCACCTAAAAACAACAACAACCCCACACCCAAACAATCTACACTACTAAAATAATAAACAACCCCCCCCATTCAAAAACAAAATCACAAACCAATAAAATAACCTAATCAACACCCCATCTCCCCAAAACCCATCAACTAACATCCAACTAAAAACAACCTCTACCTTACACCCTCAATACACACTCCAAATACAAAAAAACCCCCTAACCTACTCATAAAAACATCAAAATAAATCCCTAACCCTTACAACCCATAATTCACCCACTAAACCACCCCACCCCAACCCCAAAACCCCCCCCATCCCACCCCCCCCCCTTCATACCATCCACACTCACACAAAACCAAATTACAAAAAACCCACACTTTCATTATAATCCATAATACACCCAAATAATACCACCAAATTATCTCTTACTTAACACAACAAATATCAAACACACATTACTACCATCATCTCTTATAAAACTACTCATAAAAATCACCATATAACCCCAACCCTACACCCCTACTTACCCACTACACATCCCCACACCCACCCAAAATCCCCCCCCTCAACCCCCCCCTTCAAAACCATCCTAACTCACTACAAAACCAACAATTACTTAAATACCAAATTCTAAATTGAAAATATAAAAACTTTTATCACAACTTAATCCCCCCACTTATATTTCATTATACACCAATAAACACTACCTTACAACTACTACTCTTTACCACCTCTCTTTGATTATTTTTAGATAGCATCCCATCTAACAACCTTAACACCATCCCCCCACCACATTTTTACCACAAGATGTCTACCCCCTATAAACACTCCTATAGTTAAACATGACCAGATTTGACACACAAACTCTTATACAAAAACTCCTTAATATATATCATTTTATTATCCCAAATATAATATTAAACGATTCAACTACTCTTACACAACAAATTCACCTTATAAATATTCCCCCATCTCATACCCACCACACCTCCCCCTCACTTCCAAATACCTACTAACACAACCACATCAAAACCTACCACCCCACTTAGATTCCCCTAATTTATCCCAACGAATCACAATCCTATTACACCCCTTCCCTCCTTCAAAACAAACTTCAACAAAACATCCTTATAATTTCTTTATTTATATACAAAAGAATTATCTCTATGAATATCCAAATTCTACCTACATTGTATACGTTAATTGCAACCCAATATCATAAAACTCTACTGAACTAATTAAAACAAATGAAACGTCTATACAATACTGAAAGTAATGACATCTTTAATATAAAAACTCTATCATAACTAAATATCATTGTAATTACTTTTCAGATAAGTGAAAATCAACATCCCCCAATCCATACCCTCTATCACACACACAAACCATTTAATCCTAACCAAACAAATACAATACTCCCATCACTCAGTCTCTTTAACCAACCAACATCACCACATTCAAAACCCCAACCATTAAATAAAAAGTACCCCATAATACCCACCATAAACCAACCATTAATATAAAATTACCCCATAATACCCACCATAAACCAACCATTAAATTAAAATACCCCATAATACACCCACCATAAACCAACCATTAAATATAAAATTACCCCATAAATACCACCATAAACCTTACATACCACATTTATAAACCACTCAAACTTCATCACAAAATTACCCCCTACACCCCATAACACATCTCTCATACCTCAAAACCACAAATCACACCCTACCCCTCCCCCATACCCCTTCCACTAAACCCAACCACAATAAACCCCATATACCAACATACACACTTTACCCAACAAAACCATACCATTTCCCCAACCCAATCACACCTCTCACCCCAATCCCTTTAACTTTCAACCCTCAACACAACCTCAAACACCTCTCCACCCCCACACATATAACAAAACATTCAAAAACCACCTTATCAAACCTCTTCACTAACACCATTATACCCCTAATTCCCCACCCCAAACAATAAAACAATCCCCCAAATTCATCACCTAAACACCCCCCCCCCCCCCCCCCCCCCCCACCTATTATAAAACTCTAATTTATTACACAATAACTCCCCCACCCCCCCCAAAAACCCAACCCCCAACCAACACAATACACTCCACCCACCAAACAACAACCTCTTCAAACCCCCCCCACCATCCCCACCCCCCTCACCTTTCAACCTCCCTAACCCCCCCACCCTACAACTCCCCAACCATAATCTCACAACCCTATACCATTACCACCCCCTAAACACTAAAAACCCACCCATATACCCCCCAACACTCCCTTCCCCCACACATCCCCCCCCATAAATCTCCCTTTCAATCCACCCACACTATCAACAAACACTAACCCCCTCCAACACCATCAACTCACCCATAAATAAACTAATCACTTTCTTTTCCTTACCCACCCACCCCCAACACATCACCCCCACCACCCCCCCCCCCACCTATATAACCCTTACCACCCATCCTCAACTCCAACCCCCTACAACCACCATAAATCAAACTCACCCCATTCACATCACCCCCCCATCACCCACCCACCAAACTCCCCCATATCCTCCAAACAAACACCCCCCCCCTTTTACCCCCTCCTACCACACCACAACCCCCCCCCCCACAAAATCCCCCCCCCCCTATCCCCTACCCCAAAAACCCATACCTCTCTTAAAAAAATTTTCTAAAACTTTATCTACCCCCAAAACCCCCAATACCAACCCCCTAACACCCACACACCATTTATATTTAAACCTAAACAATCCCCACATTCTTTCTCACTCCCACCCACTAAAAACCCCATAATACCCCATCTCCAAATCAACCTTTCCCATTACTAACATCACCAATCAATTCCCCTACTTTCTCTAACCTACACCCCCCTTTCCACCACCCTTAACCCAACCACAACAAACCTACCTTCCCTCTATATACCCTAAAATCCATCAACATTTCCAATTATAATCCTCTACCATTCACCATTTCTTCACCCTTTTTTCCCATTCTTCCATCTTTCTCCCTCAATCCTTCACTTACAAACCCCCTAAAACCAATTACATCCCATATCTAAAACTCCAAAACCCACTACCTACACCTACCCTATATTCCCCTCACCCATACTTACTAAACACTCTACCACCACCTAATCCACCCTCCTCCTCCCCCATATCCATCATTTTCCTTACCTCACTCCCAACATTCTCAACTCCACAATCTAAATCCCTACATCTCACATCCCATTCCCCTTTAACCACCCCTCCCCCCCTTCACCCTACACACCCCTCCTCCCTCTCACCCCAATATCTTCTACTCTCCAAATCCCTCACCATCCCTCATAACATCTTATTCCCTACTCAAATTCCCCACCTACTTTCCCCAATCCCCCGCCCATCTAATACCTCCTAAATCCTATCCTTCTTTCTACCCAATTTCCCAACCCCATATCCCCCTTCATCCCAACCCCCACCATCCCCCTTCTTATCTATCTCACCCTTATCCCCCCCTCTACATCCTTCCTCTCATATCCCAATCCCTTACACCCTCCTTATTCCAAATCTCCAACCTTAAATCCTTCTCCTCATTCTCATCCCCTCTCACCTACATCAATTCAACATCCCCTCTACTATCCCCATATTTTAACTTCACCTTTCACATATTCCTTACCCATTATTTACCTATTTCCCAATTCATCCTACCTCACCTACACCTCCCCGTTCCCACCACCATCCTACACAATAAGCATCCATATCATATACACCACACAGACATCCCATCCCCCCTCCCCCCTAAACATCACACACATACCAAACCCATCATTTCCAATTTCCTCTCACATTATATATATAAACACATAAAAATCTAAACACAACAAACACAACTAACACCCCACCCCATACCCACCAACCACCACCCCAACAAAACCAAACCCCCACAACCCACCCCACCCCAACACCACACCCCCCACAACAATCCACACCCCAAACCCCAAAAATCCAACAACCCACAATAACAAACACCCCCCCCCAACCCAACCCCCCAAACCCACCCCCAACACCCCAACCACCCCCAAAAACCCCACACAACAAAAAACCACCCCCCAACAACAAACACACACTCCCACCACACAAAACCCCAAATACCAATACACCAATATACACATTATAACACTAAAAACATAAATAACCCCCAAATACCTAACAACAAACCCTATAAACCCACCCCTACACCACCTACCTAATAACCCCCCCCCAACCCACACACCCCCACCACAAACCCACATCCCCCCCCCAAAACACCCCATACCTCTCCAAAAAACCCAACACCCATTATAAACTATCCACCAACATCCCCACATAACCAATCAAACCTCCCCCATCCCCCTCCCCTCCCAAACTCTCCTCCATCCTAACCCCCCCCATACTCCCCCAAAACCACCCCAAATCAAAAACCATAACTTCCCACAACCCAAATCCCCCCCACCCCACATACAACAATCTATACACCCAAACCCCCAAAACAATTATCACCTCCCATTCAACATCCCCTCCCTAAATCCCACCCTCTATCTCAATCTATCTATCTATCTATCTATCCACAAACTCTCCTAATTTTTCAAAAAACAAAACAACCCAACCATAAAATATCCAACATAACAAACCTCCCATACCCATACCTCCCCCCTACATACACCAACCAATACACTAAACCCCATCCCCACCCCCCCCTATCCCTTTCACCCATATACCCAACTCCCCCCACAAATCACACCATAACCCAATCCCCACAACACAAAATAACCAAACCCCTCCCCCATACCATAACCCCACAACCCCACCCACCCACCCCCCCAACCCCAAATATATCTCCAAAATAACAACAACATCCAAAAACACAAAATATCCTCACTCCACCCCCCACCCCAACCCTCTTCCCCCAAACTATCCTCCCTTCCTCTCTCACCTATCATTCCCACTACCTTTCATCCTTCTCCTTTTCACTTTATAAAATCCCTCTATACATTCATCAACCCCCCCCCTATTCCCCCCCCACATTCATCTCACCCTCAACTCCCAAAACATAATACAATAACCATCCACCCAATAAAATCCACCTCACTCCCAACACCAACATCTCCACAAACTAACAATTCAAACCCACAACAACACCTTACAAAAACAATACAAAAAACCCCTCACTTTTTAACCCCCCACCATACCCCTCCCATAAAAAAAAAATAAATACCCCTCTCCCCTTCCACCAATATATAAAAACCCCCCTCACCCACCAAACCTCTTCTTCATATCCAAACTCCCAACCCCTATTTATCACCAAAAAATAACTACCATTTCCACCCCCACTCCTATAACAACATAAAAAATCTTCCCCCTTCAACACAATTCCCACACACCACTACCAAAAAACCAACAAACAAAATCCCCCCCCTAACTCCCAACAAAATTCTTATTACAAACTACAAACAACCTACCCTACCCATTTATTAACAACCCAACCCTAACCACAAAAACCCCCCACAAACCCCACACCCACCCCCCCAACACCCACCACCCTCCCCCAACCACCCCCCCCACACACCCCAACATTCAACCACCCACATAATACCATCCACCCAACCCATATAATTCACCATCTCTCCACCCCCCAAATCCACTTCCAATTCATTAACACCAATTCCCCCTCCCTTATCACCAACACCCTAACTCATTAACTCTCTTTATCCCCTCCACAACCACAAAAAACCCCCAATCTCCCCACTCTAACCTCCCTCCCCACCCCCCCACCTCACCCATTTAATACCTTCCTCACAACCCCTTCAACCCTCATCCCACCAACAAAACACCACCCCACAAACCCAACCTAAAACAAAACTATCCCCTTTAAAAACTAACCAAAAACCATTCCCATCCCTTAAAAACCCCTCACAACCAATCAAAATCTCCCCAACCATTCCCCTTCACAATCTCACTCTTCCCACTACTCACTCCCACCCCTTTCCATATTCATTACATCCTCCCTCTAAACACCCCCAAAATTCCCTCACAATCTACTTCATCATACCCTATCAAAAAACTCCCCCCCCCCCCCCCCCCCCATACACAACCATTACCAAACACCCCCCCATCCTCCCTTCCAACAACCACACCCACCCCCCCCCCCCCCCCTCAACAAAAACAATTCACCAATTATCCCCCACCCACCCACATATATCACACCCCACCAATCCCCCCATACAAATCATCCTCAACATCTTAAACTCCCCTAACCACTACTCCATCCCAATCAAATAACTTCTCACCTCACCCCACCCCACTCCCAAATACCAATCACATAACTCCCACACTCCTCAAATAATTCCCCCTCCCTCAATTAATAACCAATCCCCAAAACCCCTTAAAATCACTATTCCCCATCCAAACATAACCCTTCCAATTCCAAAAACTTAAAATTATCCCCCAAATATCACATTACCCAATCAAACACTCTCACAAACCCTACATAAAAAACCAATTACATCAAACTCAAACTACTATATCTATTACACTTCCCTATATCATATCCCCAATAAACAAAATTCCCACCCAAACACAAAAACCCCAACCCCCAATACCAAACACCTTAATCTACAATTCCCCTCCAACCTTCATCTACCTAAATTCCTCCATCTTAAAAAAACCCCACTAACATTAACCCTCATACCCAACCCCCCCAAACCAACAAAACACTTTCACATAAACCAAACCCCACCCACCCTATCTCAAAACCCACACACCATACCCCCCCCCACAAAACATACATTTAATCCCATCCTAACCCACAACTTCTATCACAAAACCCCCATAACACTCCTTTCTCATAACATATATTTAAACTACTCCATCCCATCAATCTACCAATAAACCCCCCTCTCCATCCCCCACAACATCCTTCCCACAATAACCTCATCTTTCCAACCCCCACCCCCCAAACACACATCCCCCCACCATACCCACACCCCACCCCCCAACCTCCCTTCCCCAAAAACAAAACCAAAAACATCTCCACCCCACCACCACATATTCTCACACCCAATACCCCCCCACATCCCCTTATCCCACCCCATCACACTCAAAATCCTCAATCAATGACAAACTCCACCCCCTTAACCCCCCTAAACACCACCACCCCCAAAACATTACAACCCCCAAACCCCCTACAAAACCCCCCAATTCTTCCAACCAACCAAAATAAATCCATCAAAATCACACTCACCCAACTAACCCACACCCCCCAACCCACTACCCTTAACATCTAAATTCCCATCACAAACCCACCCAAAACCCATCAACCCCAAAATTCCCCATCCCCTCACATATATTATCCCTACACAAAAAAAACACCTTCATTAAATCCCCCCCAACAAAATACCCTCCACACCATTACTCATTACCCAAAACACACAACCTAAAATACTCACCCAAACCCAAACTAATATCTATCCTCCAAAACCCCCCTACATACCTACACCCCTAACCTATAACCCCATCACCCCCCCCCTAAACAACACCATTAACACACACAACCCACCCTCACCCCTTCCTAACTAAACCCATCCCACCCATACCACCTACAAACCATCAATAAAACTCCCCCAAACAACAATATTCAAACCCCTCACAAAAAACCTACAATTCCCCCACCCCCACCACCAAAAACAACCCCCCTTCACCAACACCCAAACAACCCATACATACACACACCTACCCCCTTTCCACCAAACCCTCATAATCCACCCCAAACCCCTATTTCCCCCAAACAACCACTCCCCCAAACCCAATACCCAATCACAATAACCAAAATACCCCAATCTCATTCTCCCACTACCAAACAAAACCCCCAATACTAACCCCACCACCTAAAATTACATAATACCCACTTATTCAACCACACCCATACCCTACACCCCCATATACCCAAACACCAACAATACAACCCATTTCCCCAAACTCCACCCATCCCATCCCCCATAATAACCATATTAAATAACTCCCCCCACACACCACAATATACCTATTCTCTTCCACCCCACCCTACCCTTAAACCACCCCCCAACCCTAACAACAACACTCCAAACCCAACAACCTCCCACACCCACATCCCTCCCTCCCCTAACAAATAAACCCCTACAACAAAATAATAACCAACATCACAATCACTAAACCAATAAACCAAACCCAATACCATATCAAACATAATCCTTTCCACATCCCACTCAATTAAAAATCTACCAACTATATAAATAAACTTACACATAACCACAAAACTAACCCCTCAAAACCCCCACCCCCCCACTTTCTCACATAAATAATATTTTCCTTCTTTAACTATCTATCATTCTCTCTTCTTCCAATCCCCCTTCCCATTCTAACATCAAATATCCCAACACCACAAATTTAAACTCAATATTCTACCCCTAAATATCTCCCTCATCACAAACCTTTCCATTTCTACACCCCACACCCACAACTTCCCTCCACACTACATATTCATCCACCTATCTGTAATAATTTAGTCCAATCTACTTAATTCCATCTCACCTTTATTTATTGCCTTGTTCTTACCGTTCAATTCCAAAGGGCCGATGCCCCATATTCTTTCCGGTCTTTGCCAAATCCCCCCCCCCCAATAATCTTTCATTTACACTCACTATACACACTCTCTTCTCCTTCAACTATCTTATCTACACCCCACTTCCAAACTAATCATCCTCCCCCTTCCTACCTCATATCAATTACCTATATATATAAAATTCCTTCCTCCTTCTCCTTCTTCCTTTCCCATTCCTCTTCACTTCCTCATATCTCAACTCTCACAAACTCACCCTCCTCACCTATAATTGTCACAATTCTCTCCATAATAACTCATCTCACACATCTACTCTAACATAATCCACACACCCAAACACACCAAAAAACCAGATCCTACCAACCAAAATCCCCTACCAACAAATACATCCTATCCACCACCCCTCCCACTCAACTCATACTTACCAAACCACATACCAACAACCAATAACCATAAATCCACTCTACAACCCCCAAAACAATCAAATCATAAAAATCATCCTCCACATACCACCACCACCCCAAATAAACCCCCATCCCATATAACAATCATCCCACCCACACCTTACACATACAACCTACAATCAATATACCATACTCACCACCTAACCTCAACCTCAACCTAACAAATCCAAAATCCTAAAAACACCACATATTAAAAACAGATCAATCACCCCTTATCTCCCCCTACATCGCCTACTCCCCCCCCCATCTCAAATCCCCTTCTCCAACAAAACTTCTCCCATCTACCCCCCTACTCAAACCCTATACTCTTTTCACTCTTCATTTTTACTAAACCCGTGAAACCTCCCCTCTCGTCCGCATGTTATCTGTTCATCTTCGCTCAATTAATGATCATCTACTCTATTGTTTTTTTTTTTTTTCACTCCTCTTCACCTTGATATGTTTCTGAGAGCTCAGCCTCCCTATTCCTTAACCAACCCCCACCCGCCTCCCATTCCCCATTTTTCAAATATTCCTCTATATCACCTCATAACCAACTTCTTCAGTACACTAACCGCGACACCCATACCTCTCGCCTTCTCAAAAACTCCCCCAAACACAGCTCTGATACCAACCATACTCCATAATAACGTTACTGTATGCGCCCACCAGTTAATCTGTTGTTGTAACCAATTAACACCTATTTATCTCATCACATCTTCTGAAAAATGCCTAAATCAGATCATATTTGACCAACAACTCCAACCCATTTTTTCCGACCCACCACTATTGTTTACTTAGTCCACCCCCCCCCCACACCCACCCACATCTCCCATAACCAACCCACAATACCATACTCACAATCCAAAAAACACAATAATCCCCAATCCCACACCCTCACCAACCCCCCCCTACAAATCAACCCCCACCATCACCCCACTTCTACTTCCATCTTCACATTCTTTCCCATACAAAAACAACATACTCCTTCCCCCCCTAACCTCCCCTAAACACCCCTCATACCCCAATATCACTACCACCACCAACCCCCCCATACATACCCCCTTCTATATCTCCACCACTCATTCTCCATTCACCCCACCTCAAACCCCCTCTCCTCTACCTCACCACATCATTCCACCTCCATCCCACCAAATCAAACCTACCCATCTCTTCCAATCAACCATAAATCCTCATACCATCTCCTAAACACCTCTCACCAAATTACCATATAACTCCCCCCACCCCCCATTCTAATTTTATTCTAATCCCCATATAACACATTCATTTTTCTATTACCCCTCTCCACCAAATCCAAACCCTTCTCCCCCCCCCCCTTAAACCACCCTCCTCCACCCCTCCCTATACTCTCCTTCCCTATTCTCACCCCCACCATCTCACCTCCTTCCAATCCCCCCTCACACAACCCACTACCCCCAACCATCAAATCATACCCATCCAACAAATCCCCCCTTCACATACCCCCCCACACCACAAAACAATCAATACAAACCACCATATCCAATACCAAAACTTAACAAACAAAAATCCTATCCAAATCATCATCTAAAAAAATAAACAATCTAAATAATATACAAAACACAATAACCACCACCCTAATCAAAAAAACACAAACAAACACCCACCTATTAACCTTCTCTTCCAAACTTCCAAAAAAATATACTAATCCCCCCTACCCCCCCAATCTCCTTAAACTATATTTATACCCACACCCCCTAACTAATACCCCTATAACAACAAATATCACCAATTCACCCACCCCACACACCCCCACCCCCCCAACCCCCCCCCCCCCCCCCCCCCCCCCAATAACAAACCAACCCCCCCCCCTATCCCACCCCCCCCTCTCCCACTCCCCTCCACTACTCAAACTAACCCCCCCAAACCCACACAATCCACCCCAATCACCCAATAATCAACACCATCCCCCCCAAATACCAATAAATCCATAATTATAAATCTAAGAACCCCCCCCCCACCCCCCCCCCCCCCCCCATTCACTTATCCCCACTAATCCCTTATCTAAATCCTTCTCTCCCACTCAAAACACCCATCCATATCCACATAACTTTCTCCCAACCCCACCCCCAACCCCAATAATATTCCCCCTCACCCCCCACTACCACTCCCCAACATTTTCTAATAATTAATAACAACTCAACACCCATCATCCACAATCTCTTACACCCTACCCCCCAACATCCAAATACCAAAAATATCCCACCATCACACAATAATACCCCTAACCACCTCTCCAATCAAACTTATACAACACCTACCCCCCCCTCCTCCTCCACTTCATCCCCCACCTACCACCCTCCCCTCCCCTATACATAACACCTTACCCAACATCTAATACACCCCACCTCCTAATCAACCCACCCCACCAAAAATACCCCCCCTTAACACTCACAATACAAAATACAATCACACACCTCCCCAACATAATATCTTTGACAAAAAAATAAAAAAAAAAAAACAAAAAAAAATAAAAAAAAAAAAAAAAATAAAAAAAAAAAAAAAAAAATAAAAATAAAAAACAAAAAAAAAATAAAAAAAAAAAAAAAAAAAAAAAAAAAAAAAAAAAAAAAACTTCCCCCCCCCCCCTCCCCACCCAACCCATACCCCCACCCCACAACCCATCCCTCCATTCATACCCCCCCCCTAACCCCTCCAAAATATACCTCCCACCTACTACCCTTTCAACTAACCCCTCCCCCCTCATTAAACTCCACCCCACCACATAAAACAACTCCCTAAAACCTCCTAAACTACACCCCCATTTTCCCAACAACCCCTTTCCATCCAACACTTCCCTTTAATTCTCAAACACCCCCACATTTATATTACCTCCCCCCACCACCATCACACCCACTACCCCCCCCACACCTTACATCAATCATACTCCTTTCTCCTACACCTTCCCCCATCATCTTCACCCCCTCCCCACCCACCAACTTCATACCCCTCCCACATACATCTTTCAACCTATTCTAATCCTAACCCCACCACCCCACCAACTCCCTCCCCATCCCCAATACCCCTAACTTTCCAACTAAAAACTTCATACTCACACATCTCTTCCCCCCCCCACAACCCCCCACCACCACATAACCTCTCCATAAAACTAAACCCACCCCCCCCAATCAACAAACCCCCCCCCCACACCCCCCCCCCCAAATTCTTATCTCCTCCAATTAAATCTTCTTTTACTCCCTCCTCCAAAAATATCTCCCCCCCCCAAACAACCCCTCTTACTATTTTTCACCATCAAATAAAATACTCCCAAATCTCCACCCACCCCCCCCCCGCCCCACCAAATTCCCCTAAAAAACAAAACACAAACTTCTAATAATCCCCCCCCAACCCCAAACTCCACCCCATCCTCCCACATACTCACCCATCACCAAAACTATATAACTCCACCCTCTACCTAACACCAAACACCCAAACCCACCCCACACCATCTCAATAAACCCTCTAACTACACTTCAACTATAATATTCCACCCCCCCACTTCACCACCACCCCTCTCCTTACTCTCCAACCAACCATCTCTCTACCCCCTTAATTTTCCCTCCCCCTACTTTCCCCCAATCACTCCTACCTCAACATTTTATACTCCCCCACCAAATCAAATCCACAACCAATACTCATCTTTCAACCCCCCCCCTACCCATACCTCATAAAAACCCTCCCAACACACCCAATCACATTCAAAATCCCAAAAACAAACAAATCAAAAAAAAAAAAACTCCCCTCCCCCACCACACAAAACAACAACCCCCACCCCCTCCCTACAAACTACCCATTAAATCCCCCATCCAATTCATTCCTCCCCCATCAACAAAAAACCACACCTCCATACCCATATCAACCCCACCCCAAAAAAAAAAATTCCATCTAATCTCCACACCATCTACATATTTCCCTTCTTCAACCCCCACCCAAACCTTACTAACACCCCCATTACCCCCCCACACACCAACAAACCCCCCCCTACCCCCATCCACCTATATACATAACACCCACAACCACTCTACCTCCTTTCACCACCCCCTCCCCCCCCCCCTCCTACCCCACAAAACCACAAACTCCACAATTTATTCACAATATTACCCCACCACTTTAAACCAAATCATCTTACAAACACCATCCCCTACTTCCCCCAACCAAACACCCCTCACAAACACTCCACCCCCACCCCAATACCCCCCCACTAAACCCCTCTTCCCCATCAATAAACATCCCCCCCCCCCCCTCCCCCCCAAACCTCCTTCCCACCCCACACCCAAATTATTCACCCAAAACCTACCACACAATCATCAATTCCCTCCCAACACAACAATTTTCCAACACCAATTAAATCTTCCCAAAAATACAATCCACCCATCAACCATTATAAACAAATCTTACACAAAAACACCCCTCTCATCACCCCTACCCCTTAACCCCATCCAATATCCCATACACTTTCACCCACCCCCCCACCCCCCTAAACCCATATAACCAAATTACCCCTCCCCCCCCCCTACCCTCACATACCTCCTCCTACACACCCCATCAATCACCAACCCACCCCCCCACCAAAACTACATCCCCCACACCCCACCCCCCCCCCCCCCCATACTCTTCTCACCCCCACCCCCTCACTTTTTCCCCTTCCCAACCCCCCTCACCACCCCCACCCAACCACAACCAAATCACCCCAACTACATCTCATCACACTAAACCATATTCCACACTATAAATCAACACAACCAAAACCCCATCCCACCAAAAAATATTCCACAAAAACCTCTTACCATCCATTCCTTTTTCATATTCTCATACAAATACTCACCCTTCCAATCTACTCCCCATAACATCTTTTCTTCTTATATAAACCCTTAAATTTTTAATACTCAATATAACCCATCACAATCTTCTCAAAATCCCCTCCCCCCCCACCCCTCACCCCCTTCACCCCACCCCCCTCTTCCCATTATATACTATCTCATCCCATCCCCCATACAACACTCCCCAACACCAACCAACTCCCCCTCCTCCTACCCCAACACCAATCCATCCCTCCCAATAACCAAAACCAACAACTACCCCCTACACACACCTCAAACACAAAACTCAAATATCCCCATCCTCCCTACACATCATCACCCCTCTAATAAAATCCCTCCTAACACCAATCCACACCCAACATCCCCCCCCAAAACCTACCAATACACCCCCGAACAACCTAAAAACAAACCCCTCCTTCCCCTCCTCCCATCTACCCCCTCTCCTCCTTAATCCTCACCACTAAAACACCTACATTATTCCTCCCCACATCTCTTCACCTTCACATATCCTAAACCCCCACCCCCACCCCATCCACACTATCACCCCAACCCCTTTTTTACACTCCCATACACCTTATCTCATTTCTTATTCCCCACCCCCCACAATAATACAACCCCCCCATCTCTCCCATTCCCCCCCCACATCCCAACCCCCCATACCTCCCCCAATACCTTCACACCCATAACCCAAATAACCCCCCCCCCCCCACCACCCACACTTTCACCCCCCCCTCCCAAAACCAACCCCCCAACCCCAACACTTACACCCCCTCACCAAACAACTATAAAACCACTCCCTACTCTTACACTTTTCACCTATCAAAAAACCAACCTATCCCCCCCAAAAACAACCACATAACCCCACAACCACCCCTTCCCCACCTTACACTATCCCCTCATAAACCATTTAATTTACCAATCCCTAATCTTCAATCTCCCCACCACCCCCCCCCCAAATTCTTTACCTCTTCCTCATACCAACCCCCCCCTTTCCTCCCCCACAACTTCCCCCCCATCTTCCTCAACTAATACCTCCCAAAAACCCCCCCTTCCTTATCCTTCCTTCCATAACACCAACTTAAATACTCATTTCCTACCCACATTCTCCTATTCCCTTCCAATAAAATAACAACTAAATATAAAACATAAATATCACCCCTTTTACTCAATCCCTACAAAAACCCAATAAAAACCATCCCCAATCCCCCCCCCACTCCACATCCAATCCACATCTAACACAATCCCAACAAACAACCCTACCAAACACAAATCATAATATCACCTCCCCTAACAATAATTCCCCCCACTAACAACCAACCAACCAACCCTCCACCCCTCCCTCCCACCCCATTACCCCACAATCAATCCCCCCAACCCCATACACCTACCCCCTTACATCCATTCCCCTCCCTCCCCTCTAACTATCCTACACCTCCCCCCACCAACCCCTAACCCCCCCCCTACCCAACAACCCACCCTAAAACACCAAACAACACTTAATCACATCCCCCTCCCACACACCAACACCACTTCCCACCTCCACAACCATCACCCCCCCCACCAAACCAACATAACAAAACCAATCACCAAAATATACAACCACAACAAAACCATCCCATCACACCCTCTCACACCAACCCCCCCCCCCCCCCCCATATCCCCCCCCCCCCACCCCCCACCATATCCTAACACAACTATCCCATCCCTACCCAACTAAACACCACCCTCATCCAACCTATCCTCCCTCTCTCCTAACCCACTTCAAACCCCAACACCCCCCCATATAAAATACACTTCCTCCCTCCATCCCCCCCACCTTTCCCTTATCAACTTACCAAACCATACTACCCCAATCCCTACACCCCCATAATATTCCACCAATCTCAATTCCACCCCCACTCAAATCATCCCCTACACTTCTTTATTTTATCTCCTATCAAATAACTCCTCCCCATCCAACACACTCCCCCTACAATATCCCCACCAAATCAACCACCAAACCCCCTAACACTCTCCATTCCCACACCCTCCCCATCAATATCCTTCCCCTTCTTCCCCCTACCCCTATCCCCTCAACCCCCCCCCCCCCACCCTTACCCCAAAAAATCAAAAAAAACCACCCCAAACAACCTCCCCCCCACTCCCCCACACCACCCCCCCCCCCCCCCAACTCTTCCCCCCACCCACCCCCTACTTTTCCCTCTTCCCAACCACCCACCACACCCCAAACCCCCCCAACCCACCCCCAAACCCATTCTCCACTCCCACCAACCCCCCCCCCTCACCATTCCCACCCCCCCCACCACTTACTAACATACCACAAACCCAAACCAACCAACCATACCCCTCCAACACACACCAATCCAAAACTCTAACCCCCTATCCCTTCATTAAAACAACCCACACCCCAACACCCTATCACTATCACAAAATCACCACCCCCCCAACCCCCCCCCCCCCAAAACCTCCATTTCATAAAACCCAATCCCCATAACCCCCCCCACACCTCACACTAACCCTTAAACCCAAACCCAAACTCTTCCACCTCCCCACAATCCACCTCCCCCCCATAATCTAAACCCTCCCCATTATCCCACCATCAACTATTCCACACAAACCCATAACCCCATACCCTCAACCCCCCCCCCCCAATACCCCAAACCCAATACACAACCTCCCTCCTCCCCTCATTAACACCCAAATATCAACACCAAATCCCCTAACTAAAAACCAAACTTCTCACCTCCCAAAACACCCAAATCCAACTCCAAATACACCCCCTCCTTTCACAATATCCAATTCCACCTCACCACCCCTCTTCACATTTACCCTACCTCCATCCACCAAATACCCACCCCCACCAACCCACCCCCAACAACCCAAACTCTTACCCAAACCCACCTACAAATACACAATCTTTAATTTCCTATCACATCACCCCAATCCACACCACTCCATATTAAAAACACTTATACCTCCTCTCCCCCTTTTCCACTCAAACCCTCCAAAAAACCCTCAACATCCACCCCCCACCCAAACCCACACACACCCCCTATATCACACCCATCCCCCACCACTCCATTACTTCACCCCCACCTATAATACCCCCCCCTACAACACCCCCACTCCAAAACCCCCCCCCTACACTTAACACAATAACCCCCTAAATCCTCATCTTCTCTTAACATAAACCCACAACCCAACCCCTCCATCTCCCATTCACATTCAAAATCACTAAACCCATCCAAAACACACACACCCCACCCCTCCCCCTTCCATACCAACCACCCTAAAAATCCCCACCTAAATTCATATCACCCCACCTTCAAAATCACTCAACCCCATAAAACCCCCCAAATCAACCACCCATTCCCCCACCAATCAACCCCACCCACTCTCCCAATCAAACCCAAATACCACATAAAAACCCTATCTACAACACCCCCACTATCCAAACAACAACCACCCCCAATTCCCCACCAACTCCAATCCAAACCAACCATAAAATCTACATACATACCCATTCATTCCCTTCCCTCACCTAAATTCACATCCCACTAAACTCCCACTTAACAACCTCCCCATTAACCTAACAAAAACCCCCCTCCCCACCAACCAAACCACATCCCCCTACCCCCCCCCCCCTTCCCCAACCCAAACCCCCACCATCCCCCAAAAACTCCCACACCACCCACCTACAAACCCAACCAAAAACCCCCATTCCTCCTCCCACAACAATATAATCCATCAATACTATTCCTCCAACCAACAAACATAAACCCTAACCCCTATCTTCACTACCCACCATCCCAAATTAAACCTCTCCCCACATCCCCCATACCAAAAACCTTCCCCCTTCCTACCTATACTACATCCCCCATCCACCCTCACATCAAAAAAACCCCACTACCCCCCATCCAAACTTCCAAACCCAAAAACCAATCCTCTCACTTCCCCAATACTAATCACCCACCCCCCCCAAATTTTTTCCCCCTTTCCCCCCAATCTTCACCCCTCCCTCCACCACCAACTCCTTACCCCACCTTTAACCATCCCCCTACCCATACCACACAACACCACCCAATCCCCACTCCCCCCCCCAATTACCCCCCCCCACCCCCCTTCCCCTTAAACCCCTCCCTTCCATAACCCCTCTACACCCCCTCCAATACCTACCCTTCCCCTCCCCCCATACTATTTACCCCACCACACACACTACACCCCACACCCTACCCCTAAACATATAACTTCACTCAATCAACCCCCTTCCTCAATTCCAACCACACAACCCAATACCCCCTACCCCAACCTTCTTACCGCTCCCCCCCCCATTTCCTACAAAACACCACCAACCCACTATCTTATCAATTACCCCCCCCCACACCCCACCACTCTCCACAAATAAATTAAAATTCTACTTACACACCCCAATCACACTTATAAATCACCAACCCTTAACCACACAAACCCCCTCCCTTACCCCCACCACACACCACACAACCCCCCCCCATAAACACCCCCAATTTACCTTCCCCCACCCTTACCCCATATCAAACTCACACCATACTAACCACACAACACCCTCACAATACCCCCATCAATCACCCCACCCCCCCAAACCACAACATTACCCCCCCATCTTTCCAACCCCCCCATACCCCCCCACATCCTCCTCCCCCATCTCCACTACCCCTTCAAATCTACTCCCCACATTCAAACCACCATACCACCCATACCTCACCACATTCCTCCCCCAACATCAATCAAATACCAAAAAAACCATCCACATAAACCACCCCTAATCCCCCCACATCTCCAACAAAACCCCCACAACCACCCCACTTTCCTTTCCCTACACACCTCACCCAAAATCAAATACCCCCTCCACCCACCACCCCCCAACCTCAATCCACTAAACACACACCTACACCCCCACCTAACTAATCTATTCAACCCCCACTAAACAATCCAACCCTACTACTCAACAATAATTATACATACAAAAAACTATAACATATCACACAAATCACTACATCCACTCCCCTCAAACCCAACCCAAACCCCCCCCCTCACCCCCCAAACCATCCATCTCTCCACCCCCCAATATCCCCACCCCCCAACTAAACACCCAAAAAATACCCCCACTTCCACCAACATCCACAACCACCCAAACCCTATTATACCAACATTAATACCACCCCCCCACCTCTCCTCCCAACATCCTCTATATCCTAACCCATCACACCCCCACTACACCCCCCATACCAAACCCCCAAACCCACCAACCACATACTTCCATATAAACACATATATACCCCCCCCCCAACTCCCAAAATCCCAAACCCCCCCCCCCCCCCCCTCAAACAAAACCCCAACAAATACCTCCCCCACTCTAAACCCTCCCACCCCTCCCCTAACCCATCTCCAAATACCCTCTCCCCTCCCCCCCCTCAGCTCGCTCTGTATAATTCCTAAGTCATATGTCATACAATATCAGACATACTAGACACCCCGCTACGTGCATATCCATATGCCCTTTATATAGACTCCCAGTCTGTAGGCATGCTACACCGTGTCGATATCTGTATCATACCTACACTTTATGTCACCCTCTCCACTACTGTCATACATTACTTCATGTATATAGTGCTAATGTTTATATCATACACTTCATCATCCACCTTATCCCTTCTCCTATACTCTCTAAGTCTAGATCCCATCACACATCCGTGATGCCCTTGACCCTCATGTCTATCTATCAATGTCCAATCCATTTCCGTACTCTATTCACCACCTGCTATGTCTCCTTCCCATACCGTAGCACATCCACACTCCTAGTGTCACACGTACAGTGTATCTTTCCTCACAAAATGTTACCTCGTGTGATACATTTTTAGTGTCCTGACTAGACCATGCCACCCCCTAACCGCCTGTGTATTAACCTCATCTCATTGCCCTTACTATCCATGTAGCACTACCTCCACTTTGTGCGCAGCACCCGTACATATCGCCACACGCCCGAATCACAAACGTCAATATTTATACTATACTATCACTACCCAATACTCAATGCACCACATTTGACACACCTGTATGTCACCTCTAAGAAACCTCATCTACAGCACTCCCTTGCCTGTGCTGTCGCATGCCGACACAATTTATTTATGTCTTCTGATGTCTATACTACAGTCCATCCACTCATACTACCCCTTTGCGCACCCTTCTATAGTAACATCGCTCTCATCAAAGACCATCTCTACATGTTAATTATTTGTAGTCTCTCCTCAGACCCACTCCTGTGTCAATATTTCACTCATACATTTCGCTAACTGTAAACTACTCAGAGATCAACTCGGTAGAGTTAACTACCCTCACTTTCTCTCCACCACTCTACCGAACCGCCATGTTGCGTACAGTCTGTAACACCCATAAGATCTAACACCTGATGCCACCTCCTATCTGACTCATCAAAGTCACCATCTGAATCGCATCTCTAGAGACTCCTCATCTGTCGCTCGCCTCTCAATACCAACTAGATCCAGTGTGTGCTATCTCCCATCGTTAGTCTAGACTCTCACGTGCTCTCTCAAATAGACAGACAGACAACTGCGCCACTTCAGGAGATCACTCTCCATGATCAGCACATATAGATAACGTGAGATACTTGCTCGACACTGCAATGTTGAATGTTGCAACCTATTATGACACGCCCATATCGCAGTCACATGTGAGCTACTGCACCTCTCCTATCTATCGCATCAACTACGCACCTCTATCTCTCATCCCAACCCAAGTGAAATGATCACCATGCGATCTAAAACTGACCTAGTGACTGCTTGTAGCACTTCGAGATCTGAAATGTGCGCGACCACAGAACGTGCCTATTCCCTCATGTTCCCCTCTCCCAACGATAGATGTTTGCCTGATCGAGTGTGTCCCCACACCACCTTACTCAGTTGTCCTATAGCAATACAACCAGCCATCCCTGACAATCCTCAACTCCCAACATACTGTGTTACTGTACCCCGATAATCGTGAGTGGTAAGTGCTCACCTGCTACACTCTGAAACCACATTAGACCTGTTATAGTAACTCACTGAGAAGTATAACTGTTATGCATGCTCTATGCATTGATTATCAGCACTCTCTCATCTCGCCATGTGTAACAAGCAACAACTACTCTCATGATGTATATATACCATTTGTCACAACATCATGTATCTCTTAGCTCACATCTACTATCCTCCTGTACTTCGGTACAAAAACCTCCCATCCCCATCACTCTCCCACAGTACTTTCTCTAAAACCCTTATGTACCTGTCCTCGCATACACTCAACTGTCACCCGAAGTCTAGAACTCTCTACCCTAGAAACCGTCTCCAGGCTTTCTTTCGTGTGAGTGTCCACATGTCATACTACCCTTAATCCTGTCCACCACCCCATGACCCAATGTACTCTGAATTTCATCCACATATATAACCACTCTAACAGCTCTATGTCCTGATCGTTTCATACATACATACCCAAAGACATCTAAGATTGTGATCTTACCGTAGATAAGTAATCGCCTCATGTAATTGTACATCTATATCCCCATACACATATAGTGATATGCTAACTACATCCATCTACCATACCTCATAATATAACATCCAACTCTAGACACCATTTTCTAGATTGTCTCTTATGAGTGCTCACTATCTCACCAGCACTCTCTTGACACTCTGTCCCAGTCATACTGCGCTCTTACTATGTCCACTACATACCCTCTAAGACCTGCCTTCCTTTGTCGCCTACACTACTGTACTTAATGCCAGATGCAGCCAGTCTATCTCGTCCGTCCCCTATGTGAGTCCCCCTACAAAGTGATATCCTCACTGATACAAAGACCTACAATTATCTCAATGTCATGCTGCCATTCTACCATCACCCTACATATACACTCCCCTCTCCGTGTCTGGCACGCCACCACTCCCTCTCGAGTACTATTTCTCCACACTTCACTTGACGACAAGACAGTCTCGTCTTCATTGCCTAAATAGACTTCACACAGTTATACTCCTATATAAGTTCTCCAATCGATCTAATCTATGAGTCTTGAACTCACTTCTCATTATCCTATACCCATCCTGAACAGTATACCATATAATAATTTCAACCGTCATATAATGATACACATGTTATCCACTCACTAAAGTAGATATTTCTACGTGTGTAGTCACTATAAGTGCCCACATTCAACACACATTTCTCTCGCACACCATACCACCATTCCCCACAACCCCCTCATATACTCCCTATACCCCATATACTCGACTTGCCATCCACATGTTCCACGCGCCACCTGTTCCCCTGCTTTGCCTCACTCGCCAACATACATCCCCATGGATACTCTCGTATCTACAATCCACACCAGACAATCCTAGACTCCTTATAAAACACAGCTGTGCTCACCGTCGCTTCTTCAACTCCCTCTGCTAGATCGTTATTCGTTCAACACCTAGTACCTCTATAGATAGAGCTACTCCAAATACCTGTGCACCAACAATAACCCCTGTGTAGGAAGACTCATTGACCCATATACTCCATCCCTCAATCTGAGGCAACATCTAGATCACTAGCATCTAGATATAACCAATATCTGTCAACACACACCATCCGCACAGCTAACCCACCCAGAGCTCACACTGATATCTCCATACACTATCAACACTGTACATAGGATAACTCCACCCTAACCATACACTACGTGTATTGTAACTCACCACTGTGCACTCATATGACACACGCTACCTAATATACGCTCCTGTCTCCCACTACTTATAATGTTAACGATGCGTCTTCGCCCACCACCCACTCCCCCACGTCGTCATCGCTACAAATGATATCGCCAGCGTTGCCTCTGCTCCACATGCCCGCCTCCTCTGACTCACTCCTCTATATCTGTGACACTGTGTCTTACGCATTAATTCGGATACATCCCCATATAACTACATCTCCCCCTCCCCACAAGCCATCTACGACATCAGAATGTGAACTAATCAAGTAATCTCAACCTTCTCCATAATCTTGTGTGTCTACCACTTATCACTACAACGATGTGCGTATACTGTCTCACTTCGCCATCCCAGTCCAACCCTGATAATCATCTGTACATTTACGTTGAGACATCCCTCCTATCTGCCTGTCTCTTGGTGTTCAAAACCAATGTACTTGACTTCAAGTGATAAGTTGTGCCTTCTTCACTAGATATGTGTATCCGTGTGTCTCTCCCCACTATACCAATGTCAAAACCGTAGTTGTTCTATCAGTCATCCACTTGTCAATGCCAGCCAGTGTGTGTTAACACCCCACACCGTGCATGTGTGAGTGTGCAGATGCAGATCCTACTCGCTGCCAACTCATACACCTCTCCCTCGTCTGTCTTCATACTCATCGAACTCTCGCAAAGTCATCCTCCCTTCCATGTGTATATCCATAATTAACATGCTATATCCAAGACCACTGCATCTCTCTCTCCTATACGCTCCACACTACATGACCTCTGTCGCTCACGCCGTTCCTTGATAAGTAATACAGTCTCCTATCCTTGTCTGTTGTCCCTGATCCAGTGTCACAGAGTCATCTCACCATAACCACGCTCAGTCCTAGACCAGAATACGTTCTCTCAAGATGCATATTTGTTCTCGTGTATATAGCCCATCAGTAAAAAAACATATATCCTTTCCATCCTTTCTAGCTCCCACCCACCCTCCCACATAACGCTCCTGCCATCCATCCATACACACCTCCTCTACTGTTTCTTCCTGCCTATGCACACACCCCATCAGTAAGTCTCAGTACCTCTCCAGCTTCATGTCTAATACTCGCCACACCTGTAACATCTAGTCCTGTAAGGATACTCATAACTATCATAGCCTTACAGTGTGTTAACCCTCGCTCTAAACACAACCGTCATTAGTACGATGTGATTAGTGTGCCATAAACCGCGCACATGTCCACAATCTAGACGACCTCCCCCCTCTACCCAGACTCTAATACACCTGATTTCTAGTCCACCCTACACCTACCTCTCTCATCTACACCTCCTCCCTCGAGTTATGTGATCCTACCACGCTGTGTCACCTGCACTCTGAAATCCTACTACTCTATCCCCCCACTTACATCGTGAAACGTGTGTCCCGTTCTCCCCCATAGTGATCACTCTCCTCCCCATGCAACCTTTCTCCCCCTACTCACTAATCACTGTCTATCGCATTTGTGTATGTCCCTCTCTTCTGTAGTTGATCCCACTTCGATAAGATCCATCACCTCCACAACCACATATCGCCTCCCTGAATGATCTATCCTATCTCTTCTAGAATCGCTCTGTAAGTCGATCTCTCACATTTCCCATCTTAGACAGAGTGTGTGCACTCCACTCGATCTCTATCTATCATCTAAGATCATCTCTACCAGTCTAAAGATGACCTCATCTAAGTAACCTTCTGCCTACGCTCTCCCCCCCTACATAATCTCAAAACATTGTCATACCCACGTAGTAATGCATCCCTATATAACCTAGTCACAATACTCACAAATACCACCCTCTTTTCTCCTAGTATCTATATTTTCGTTCATGTCACTCTCCACGAAAGCAACCAACTCCACATTAAAGATCTCTCATAATCCTCAGCTCACATTATGTCAGTACTGTTTATACGCTCACGTCGCATTCTACAAACTGTTCTACCTCCTGTATCTAGTTTAACGTGAGTCAATTTGTCTTCCCAAGTAATCACCCTGTCCTCTACAGATAGACTTCAAACACTCCCATATATTTCATAAGATCTCAGACTGTCCATATCTCCATCTCTACCTTCGCGTGTATGTATTCTCTACCTCTCTGCACACATGTATAATCAGTCCTCACATACCTAACCACTGACATGTGCGCAGCGCCCGCCACCTAATATACTACTCTCACATACTCCATAACTACTAAGCACTAATCTATGTGTCAATATGATCTCATCCTGTTGTGTGTCCTCTATTCTCCTCTTCTGTCCTATCAGTCACTGTGTGTGATGAAGTCATAGTCCTAAGACCATTAACCACCCATCATTCTGTAGTTCTCTCAGATGATCGTCATCAAAACTATAAGTGCTACGCGTGACCTGTCTGTTCTACACATCGCAACCCTATCACTCCCTATCTATTCACGTGTTGTGTGTCCTGTAAGACTCATATCCATAGTCGCTATGCTCAGTCGCCCTAAGTATAGTCACATGTACGCCCACTACTCCCATGCAACCTCACCCCCATGACGAATTTGAACAATTTACTCAGTCTTCTAGTACCTACACATACATGTACCTACTCCTACCATATAAGTCTATATCCATCTTTATGTATCTAGACTATTGTGTACTCTCATAGACCAGTTTCACCTCTATCTTCAGAGTTATATCCCCCATTACACTGTCCCTGCCCTGACGATCCTACTCCTAATATGTGTACTACACTGCGTCCGCTCTGTCCACATCGGATCTCTCGTGTGTTACCATGACCTCTTATCACAATCCTGAACAATGCATATTGTGATACAGTGAGAGAAACTCCAATAATCACATTGTAGAATACCACGTATATTCTCTCTAATGTGCACAAGCTGTCCCCAAAGTGTACCTCTATGCTCTACATTAACTGTGCTATATCTTCTAGTAGTCGCTCCTATCTATGTTGTAGTATTAATGTGATATCCTAATCACCATAACGTGATTAGTGTAGTCTATCTACTAAGTCCCACTACAATCCAGACTTTTTCAGACTAATAATAAATGCATACCAACCATCCTTGTGCCCCCTCTACCTCTCTCACATCTGTGCCTAAATACATCCAGATCCCCACCTACTCCATTAAGTTCCTCTTAACCTATTCTGTGTCCCCCCCCCATGACCTCACAAAAACTTTTATATAATTACAACAACCTTATCATAATCATCTAACACCACCACTCCACATACCAAAACACTCTCCACACTCTGTGTCTTATCTATAACACAATCTCACACATCTCTCTACACACACTCATCCAACGCTACCACTCCACCACACCACGCCACCTGTCAGACATCGTCAGTGACCCACTCCCACTCTATACATTACCCCTCCTGTGAGAGTGTGAGCATACTGACTACCCTGTAAGTTGTGAACTCTCATTCTCACCATCGTTAGACTCCACTAATGACCATCCTCGTTCTCTGTTATCTACTCATCACAACTCTTCCCATCTGAGTCCGTCCATCCACCCTTGTAAATCCAGTCTAGACTCTCCTACCCTCCCTACTCACATGTGATCCCATCATCGCCCACCCTCATCTGATCATTCCATGTCTCTCCACACTCCTGAACTCATCAACACTACTCGTGTACATCTTCTCACCCGCTTCGGCGCCACCTGCTTATGCCTCACCCATGATCTACTCACTGATCTCTTAATCTCCGCTCCTCATACATAGTCACGTCTCCCCAGCCCCCCCGCACTGATCACATATATCCCCCTCCCACTTCAATATAGTCACCCATCCGCTAAAAGATTCTCTGCACATCCAAAATCCCACAATACCCCTCCGTCACCAAATCTCTCTCTACCCAACTCCCCCCATATGCAAATAGTCAAACGTCTCTCTCTCTCCATCCCTCTCACTCTAATCGCACCTACCTCCTATATATAAGTATACCCTAAAAAATCCTTCTATAATCCACTCACCTACGTCATCCCCTTCTCCATTACCATCATCTCGCCTCGCAGTAACATCAATCACCTGACCTATATCTCCACTCAACTTGCTAATAATACCATCCACGTTCTCCCTCAACTACTCCTGTGACAGTGACTGAATGTAGTGTGACACATCATCTCCCTCTCTTGACTGTGCTCTATCATCAGACTCATCTGTGTTCCACTACAGAGTTACTCTTAATCAGACATCAGTGACTCAGGATGCAGTTTCCCATTGATGTGACACCGCCTACTACTGAAGTCACATCATGTCCAAAGCTAAATCACCACTAACTCCCTAATAGATTACATGTGTAATCTGTCTAGTGATTCATACACACTGACACACATCTTTGATATTCCTGTTACAAATTGACGAACTAGAAGTCTCTGCTGACTGTTATAACAATGCACTCTCATCTCCTCCATCTCCCACAAGTCGAATCATGTACCTGCAAACCCTCTCCAATCATTGTGTCGTCTGATACCTTATCACGCTCTCACACCTTACCCATATCCACCCTCCACCCCACAATCGCCATCCCTCCACTCATCTATGCAGCCAGATGCTCACCACTGCCTCCACCGCTGTTCTAGAACTTATTTTCATCATCATGTCGACTTACTAGAAACCTATTATCCCATTTACAAGTGAAATGAATCCCCTCACATCGTCACTATATATACCTCTGTTCATACCCATGTTCTAGACGTCCACACTCTCCCATTGTGATTACATGTCCCGCCTGCTGTGTGTCTATTTTATTGATCCTCCCCTATTTCTATACCACATCATCTCATACATGATCATTGATATAACGTGTACGAGCCTTTATAGCCATCAAGTCTTACCTCTGACTCTAGTAGAATATAGTCTATAATAATGCTGACACAATTTATGAACTCAACCAATCTACCACTTGTCCACCATACTGTCTCCTCACATCTCCAAACTTATGTGTTGCCCCCCCCCCTGATCCACCTGGCCCCACCCAAACCTGCCCCTCCCAACCCCCTTCAAACCAATCATCAGTGTCTACAAAACCAACAGTGTCAATGTGTACCGCCGTACGACTAGCGTTGCACTGTATATGACACTATGTTCTCCCATGTGAAATCTCAACTACCCCCCTATGTATACTGTCCTATACCTAGCTCTGTTACCTACTCAAACACCCCTCTTAACACGCTATATACATATGATGATCCTTACCTCTCCCAATCCAAACACTCATCATCATGCAAACGCACCAACACGTCAATCTGCTATGACTGTCTTTCTTTCTATGTTGTCTCTCATCCACTCATACTCTACAATCACCTCGTGTGTGTCCACTCCATACTGTACCTCAAGCCATACCTTTGATCACACCATGAACTCCTCTAGTATACTCCTGATAATTCATATATTGCCATCTTGCCCTCCACGCTATAATAACACTTACACCCACACAGTGCTACCGTCTTGTGTAGTCACACACCAACCGTCATCGCCATGGACATCAGCATAATATCATGTGTTACATCTACGTCTCGTCCGCATAACCTCGTGATATTACGTACCCATACATAAGTGTCTGTTGTCTTCTCCAAATACCCCTATCACTCCTTGAGAAATCACATCATATCCTTACTTAGACACTCACTTGATACGTTTGCCAACTTGCCCCACCGGTAGTAGTAGACTCTCAACTACGCATGTCTCCTGCCGCTAGCCCTTCATCCCATGTCTCGCTGAACATCCACCTGCGTCATCACCTCAACACATGATCCCCCCTCGCTCTACAAACACTCCTATAACCCCACTACTCCTGCTCTCTCTCTCCCTAAGTCTGCCATGCCCCCTTAGATGTGCTGCACTCCCCCAGACAGCATTACCACGCATTCCGTGTGTCCCTCCTGACCTTGAAACCATTATCGTCTCCTGCTGTAAGGTACACACGCTCATCTCATTGATAAGTTGTTATTATCTTATTTAGAACACCACCTAATAATGAAGTAAGTGTCATGTTGTCACACTACCTTCACAATCTTCCCAACCACATATAATGCCCATCATCACGCCTAGACTCCAACTTTCCATTCAACCCTTACATATTCCCTCCCCCCTCTCCCATACTAATGTCTCCTGTCACATATGTCAAGTCTACCATGTCTACCACTCGTGTCTTTCCCCCCTGCCACGCTCCTCCATTCTCTGTCACCACAGGTGCAGACACCTCTAGCGACTCATAGTGGTGCCACCACATCATATAGATATCGCCTACCGCTGAGTACAGTGACCCCTCTAGAGAGTCATTAGTCTACTCTTTATAGCTCATATCACTAACCGCACACCTGATGCTCTTTATTCACACTCACACTCAACCCCCCGACCTGTGCCATACACGCCGACATATCTATCTCATCACTGACTCCACCCTTGATCCCCTCTTGTAATAAATGAACCTCAACACACTTCACTCATCCCACACAATCCATACACCTACTCTCACATGTCGCCGTTTGATGTCTGTTTATTCCACCCTATCCTCACACCAGACGGTTCTCAAGAATGACCGAGTGATCTATATAAGCCATTGGTGTATAATGTGTACACCCTACAATTAATGATGACTGCCACCGCAAATAATCTTATACCATTGTGTATCTTCTTCTCAAACTCTGTAACCCACCATTTTATGTGCTCCGCTGCCATGCTCTGTAATGTCCTTGATCTAACCACATATTTATAATCACTCTGCATTCTTAGAGCCTCTTACCAACACCATACTCACTATGACACTCAATCTCAATGCTAGTGAGCATAACATTAAATATAAAATTAGACCCGCTAATGAACCACCATAAATCACACGCTTCCAGGATCAACCTCAGCTGTGTTTGTCCTCTCTATCCGTAAGCGTAAACGTCGTAATCCACAATTTGCATTACCCCCTATATCAATCATCCTGATAGAAGACACCTTCATCGCACGTATGCCCTCCAGTCTAGTTCTCCTTGACTCACCAGACATAGATTACTGTGAATATCACTACCAATATATCCTGACCTGTCACCCATACATGTCACTCCACGTATTCGATATCATAATATAATCTAACCAAGATACTCTAATACTGATCCTACTATGTGGGTGACACTTCAATAATACCCTCCCAGCGGATTACTAACAGATCGCGAGTGTCTTTTGTCTGAGATAGACTCAATTCTATGTACCAATGTTCTCATAGCCTCTAATTACCAGTGTCTCAATTTGTGTCTCCGTCAACCTTAACCTCAGTACAGTGATACTCTCTATATGATACTGTAACAATATGAGCACTAGCACAAGATCTAGCTCATGATGTGCATATATTTTACAATCCTTTGCTCCATTGACTGATAGCCGCCAAACTCTGTAGATCAATATAATTTAAAACACATCCTTGACCTGAAATCTCCCACAGTTTCACTACATCTCTCTGTGTCACCTTCCCACACTAAACTCTCTCTACAGCCTCCCCCCAGTATACTCTAGTGATAGTTACATCAAATTCAATCTATCAAATCATCACCTGTTCCAGCATGTACACAATCGATCTTAGCCACGTCCCCCAATTGCTGTTCAATCCCAATCTCTATACTTGTGATCTATCGTCACACATACACACACACACACCACCTCTCACTCTCACCCCACTCACTCGCACTGTAGTACTGATCATATACCTCTAACTTGTACTCTCCTACCCACTAATATATATATACATGTATACTCCTACTATCCTCTACGTGCTCTACCACCCATCCACATCAACCTCATTTTATCCCCTACGCTACAAATGTCCCCTATTACACGTGTACTGAAGTAATTCCACCATCGGTGCCAGAACCTATCCCCGTACCTAGATTACTGTACACAGATCCAACCTCCTACTGATCACTCTCTCCCGCTCCTCGTAACGTGATACAGATACTATGTCGAATCTTATACTCGATACCTCTAGAGAGTACATCCTTGTAGCAGACGTCGCTGCCATAGTTGCAACCCTCTCCTTAGAGACAGTATCCCAACCCCTACTCATATCATTTAATAACTACATGTGCATATTATCTGTCTTTCTCTAGACACTCGTCCCCCTAACGTAACTAAACAATAATAAATCACCTCTCGAGCCCATGCCCCCACAAAGAGGCCATCCACACACATATGATCATAAACATCACACAGATACATCACACACTACCACGTGAACCCCCCCACCTTCCACTCCATTCCCCCCACCACATCCCCCCACCCTAAATCTCCCTTTACATCTAACCCACATCTCATGATAGATAACGATCTAGATTATTCCACACGCCACCGACGCCTTCCACAAGTCATTCTAACGTAGACTGCTCTCTCTCTAGTGTCTCACTACTGTGTGCACTTGTATGAGTCGCAGTCCGCAAACCCCAACCACACCCCCCCTATCTGAACACACGTCATTGGCCTAGTGTCCCCTATTGCACCACTTCCCATCCTGTATCACCTTGCTCGCTCACAAGCTCAACTTATACCATGCTGTCCTAATCATCTCACTATCATCCTCCTTGTCTTCGCCAACAAATCGATAAGTCATAGTCAGCAATGTCTACCACATATACTACAGTTACATACCCCGATTATGTCATTCCCCTAGCTCCATTATCCTTATTCTCCAGTGCTCTTGCAGGTAAGTTATGCTCTCTCTCCGCCTCACCTCTTTCCCCCTACGTGTTTGTCACACACTACTATTCCTCGTGTATCTATACCGTAGTGTCCCAATAACTCCACGCGCCACACACTACATCCCATATATAGTCACTTACTCGACCACCCAATCGTAATACCTAGAGCCCGGCATACAACCTCCTTGCCCTATAACGCAGATACCAAGCTCTGATATCAGTGATCTCAATATAACTAGTCAGAGTCTATAATGAGTGCTGTCCTCCTAGCCCTACACACTGATGATCTGTCCCCAATGTCGTCGCCACCGTCATAACCCCCCGAGTCAACATGTATCCACATACGATCGCATATATTTTTAAGAAAGTACACGCGTGAATACTGAACTGACAACCTATACCTTTCTGCTTACATGTGTCTATCTGTCCTCCTCACTCACTTTAGATTATAACAGCAAACCCTAGCACTGTTTGTATACACACACTCTCTCTTATATAATCCAGTGCCGTTTGTGCCTGTGTGTCACTGACTACTCTTTCTTCTATTGCAATCTGCTACCATACCAGCCGCCTCGTGATGTCTCTACTGCACTACCCCCAACCACAGTTTCCCTCCTACCCTATCTCCTTATAGTCTATGACTGACGCTATGTCAGCTGACTATATAGCGTCACCATTCATAGACATATATACCCCTAAATTGCATCCAACCATTTCCATTATCAGAGTTGCTCTCTATGTCTACGCGACCAGTCTCCCTAACACTAGTTCTCTCTACATCCTACGTGTCACCATTCTTCCCCCTCCTTTTGACTCTATCTCCGACCATGAACATATCTACTCCCGTGTCATCTTACAAACCCCCTAAATCCATAAGAGAATACATGTCCCATAGATCTAGAATACACTTCCAAACCGTATAGTTCTCTCAGCCTCCCTACCCTATATTTTGTATCATCTCCATGTGTGTGTTTATCTAAAGTCAGACTGTGCTTTGATAGTGTCTGCTGTCCAGCTATTACTACTAGTCCTCCTCCTCCCCCATATCCAATCATTTCTGCTGCCGTCCTTCGTGCATCACTCCCCCCCAAACTCTTCTTCAACTTCAATCTTATAGTATCATGACAACGCCACCGTTAGACTTATATCTCAATTCCCTCTCTTAGCCGCTAGTTCACCACCTGCACACCACACCCTTACACTCCCTGACTAACCCCAATACGCGCTTCGTGCCACATACCTGTGTCACCCCACCAATATGACTTTCTGTCGCTTCCCATTTTTTTTGTGTATCTGAACTTACCTCTTCCACCAGTGCTACCATCTATGTGTCGCATTCTCGAGTTCCTGAATTGTCACTACTTGTATCTTCTATGTCCTCTCGCCTTGCCCCCCGCCTCTGCTAATTACAAGCATCTAATTCACCTGTGACCCTAGTTCATACTCGTCTGCCTCTGATCTGTACGTCATCTCCAATGTGTAAGTCCCCCTAGAGATCTCACTTGATCCCACTAGTAGTGATCTCCAGTCCACAAGAGCCTATCCCTGTCATCACCCTGTTTGAAGTTAGTCTCCGCACCCACTTCATTATCCTCATCCCCCATCACTCACCAATGTACACTCTTGCTCCGTCCGTCCATTTATCACTCATCTATCTTGACCCTCCGCACTCTACCGTGTATTGTAACTTCACTACAATTCAGTAAAACTCACTTTGTGATCTTGTCTTCTGACTATTTGTCTCACTCTCCCCCCTCTGACTACCCATGTGTAGTGTGCTTGTGTATGTTCCATCACATCACACGTTGTCGGATCTATCTGCCTCTGTCATATCCTTATTCTTGTGTCACCTCTCGTTTGTGTGTGTCCCCATATTACATTTTAGCCTCCTATTGCTCTGTTAGTAGAGTACGCAGTTCCCAATCTCCCCCACACCACCACCTCCCTTACCCACCACCCACCTCCCCAATAATCATCATTCATATACCCCCATATCCACCCCCCCTCCCCCACTAAACCCATAAACTCATTGTACTCATGACATGTCCTATCACGCTCTAGAACCTATCCCCCCTGCCATCATCTCTATCTTGCATGAATTCTCACCGTAGTCCAACCACACTTACATTATCCTACACCAGCCCGTGTCTTATACACTCTGTTACAGCCTCAGCTCAATGTGTCGCTCCATCGTGTAAGAATTACTCTCCCAATCCTCGCATACACTCACCTCTCCACCAAACAGTATTCTCAATGTGTCATCTGAACATATCTGTGTACCGCCCCTGACTATACATGTCCTCTCACTAGATCTTCCCTGAATGTGACCCGCATCCCTCCTAAAACACCTTGACACGCGTCTCCTGATCCCTCTCACCAACCCCTGTGATAATTCATGTGATAACTAAAATCTCTACTCATAATAACGTGCGTATATGCAATGACCTAGCTCGCCCCTCAACAACATATGTAGTTGTCTAAGAGCTCCAGACTACACAAGTAATCTTATCCAACTTGCTCCTCACTGACCACTAGAACCTATAGAAGATATTTCAATAGATAGTCACTATATCTCCATGAAACACGCAATTCTCTGCCGATGTACATCATAATCACACATTCTTGAAATCCGTGTAAACCGTCTCTATATCCACGTCTCAATCAATCTGTGTCCACTATTCACAATCTTCCATATTATAACCAGTGTGCTCAATCCCATTCTGCCACATCTCTTGTCGCAGTATATAGTGAGCGTCAGTAATCTCATATCATATGATATCCCGTGATCTCTGTGTGCCCTTATCCTATTCACTGTTCCCTCACTATGTATGACCTACAATCAAGCCCTATGTCAGCACCCAAATTACATGTCCTACACTCTATATATCTCGCAGCTACATTACGAGTCTCATCACCAAGTCTGTCATAGACACACACCCGACATCCCTTTAATGTCTCCTCACCATACCTAATAAGCACTAGCCCACTGTATGTACACACCCTCTATCACTCGCATCCACCAAAACATTCACACCCCTCCCATGTATATAATGTGATCGATCGTTATTAACACACACTATCTCTCCAACATTCCCCCCACCCCCTCTCATGTACTCGCTCTCTAAAGTGTTCTCTCACACTCATCCGTCCAGACTTGACACTCCTCGCGTACGAGATAGACCATTTCTTTCCCTGCACCCAATTCCACACGTTACACTTCGTTGTGTGTATGTATACTAACAGTGTTCGCCAGTCTGCGCCAAACTATCAAATACTCCTCCCCGTTGTGTCGTGTGTACATACGCTACTCCATAAACTCTCATACTCCATATAGCAAATATGATCATTGTCCGCTCACATGTGACCCGTCCCTATGTATCACACCCATCCCCCCTCTAACCATTCTATACCACCCAAACCCCCCAAACACATTCATCCCTCAGATCATCTCCAATTCAAGCATATCCTCCATGTCTATACCATCTAATCTCCACTGATGCGTTCTAAGCCTATACCCAAGCTCTGAAGCGAAATGTATATAAAAGACCAAGTCATCGCATGTACCTCCTATCATATCCATGTGATAGCCCATTAATTGTATAGTATCATCACATAGCGACATATACACATCTACACTCCCAATTCAAAGATGTTGTATGTAGTCCAACATCTACTCATCCTAACACTCACACCTCTACTAACTAGAGTAATACGTCAATCTTCCTACGTCCATTCATCTCTACCACACAATCTCCTCATAGCACGAACCTGTAGATAAGCCTCAAAACATAGTGTCCTCCCAATCATCTGCCCATCCTTAACGGCGTACATGCGTGTACGACCAAACTGTCAATAAGTCATATACTCTCCTCGTTTGTACATTCACTACTCACTATTCAAAGTGTCTCGATAGAGAGAATACATCGTACATACCTAGTCCTATTCACTACTTTCTTCACATTCTATCCTATCTGTTGCAGCGAGGCTCAGGATATAACTGATCATACTAATAACACTGTTCTCTCCGCTCAATCTACTCCTCGTTTTACGTACTCTACACTCGAATGTCGTGAAGTGAAGTTGGAGCCTTGAAGATCATAGCGAGCACCTGAGTCGTCTATACTCTCTCTTGAGATTGTGCCTGATAGTCGAAACCATCAACCCACAACTCGCAAGTCTTTCTCTTAGTGAGATCTCATTCCTCGTGTGCTCTTGCACTCTACGCTCAGAGCATATAGTAGCCCTCTCGAGTCCACTCTTAATGCCACAATTGATCTCTCTTTAGTGTCACTTTTCGTTCTAAGTGATGCCACCATTTTCACTGATTCTAGTGTTAGGAGAATCGTGTACTCCTCAGCCCCCAAGTTGTGTGTGCATCATGCCTCCCATGCCATTGCGACTTCTGTCATACATCTGTTCTGTCCATGCAATATTTCTTGCTTATGGGTTGATGTAGGTCTCCTCATCAGGGAAGTATACTCTGAACATCGGAGCGTCGCTGACACTTGTTCTAACGTATGCAGTCCTCCTCTCTCTAGATAATACTTTACGCCATATACATATAAGATCTACCATCATAGTTAAATAGTCCTCTCGCGCGTATAGTTCTGATTTGCGAACAAGCTTGCTGGTTTCTACATAGCATATAGATATTCGATTGTTACATCGAAGAGATCCGTAGCTTGTAATCTATGTAGGAGCAAGATATCTACTGCTCCGGCTCTCAGGTGTTAGACGACTCGTCGTTTTTGTATCAAGGCAACATCGTATGCTAGCGAACCTCGCGTCTTCTAGATCCTGTAGGTAGTAGTGTTAGAATATTGGTGGTGCAGTGTGATCTCGCTCGACGTTTCGAGCATGTGCTAGTCTTAATGTCTCTCGACTCCTCGCGGCAAGACCATTCACGATCCCCGACGCAGCTTGAAGCGTCTGCGGTTTTGGTGCTCACCGCGCTCTTCTAATCCTCGTCTACTTCGCATATTCCTCTGTTGTGTTCCATTCTGTCATTCCCTAGAGTTCATCTCCTCAGATTCCTATCTATGTCAGCTGGAGCTGACACGCTCAACACTCTAAGGTGATAGTAGCGCCAAGAGTGATTGGTGTGGGTTCACTCGACTGTCTGTGTATGTCGTCGTCTGCAACTGAGTTCTCTGTATAGAAATGGGGTGCGCGTAGAGTTCTAGTAATAGGCTCAGTCAGCATTGTGGATTGTGCTAGACTGTGTCGCCACTCTATTCCGAAGCGAAAAAGCAGAACAACTAGGCTCAATTGAATGAGACTCATATCATACTGCTAACGATATGTTGAATGCCACAACAACTCACTGAGTTGCTACTGTGAGAGAGTAAACAAGTTGCACTCGGCATTGGCTGAGTTATACTGGACAAAGCCAAAGTTGCTTATATACGAGATCGTGCCCGGTGATAGTGTGAGGGTGAAGAAGAAGAATTCTTCATATTTTGTTTCAACCTTGAGGAAATGAGGCAGTTTAGAAGAAATTACAAAATCTTCTGCTGTAATGGGTTTCAGGAAGATCTTACAGAGAAAAAGATGGAAATCCATGAGATTCTACTCAAATTGCTTTACAAGTCTCAGTTTGGTCGTTCTTCAGATTTAGTACATTTTTTAAATGCCCTGCAGTTTATAACCGAAGAATATTAAGTTTGGATTTTGAGGCACTTCATGGAGAAGGATCTTGAGATAGATGGAACTACAGTAGATCGAAATCACAGGGGCTGGATGGTCTGACGACAGTGTTTTATAAACATTTTTGGAAAGATATTAGAGAGATGATGTATCGTGCCTTTTTAGAATTGTATATTAATGGTTGATGTCTATCTATTCACTTATGAAGCAAGGAATTATTACTCTAACTCCAAAAACCTCAAACAAAGATTCTCTATTATGGATAATTGGTGACCGAATACTCACTATGTGTGTGATTATTAAATACTTGCCTGTATTGCTGGGACCGGCCTTAGATGCGGTTTAGCCATTTTAATAGTCTGAATGCCAATCTGCCTTTGTTGTGCCAGATCCGATCCATATCACATAAGACTTGTACTGATATGTTAAGTCTATAGAGATTCTTGTTGACCGTGGAAGGACTTGTTTGGTCTGTTCTTGTACTTTTACAAGTCTTTTGTCCCTGGAACAGCCTTTCTGTTAAAAGCCTTGGCCTTTTAGGTTTTGGTGGACAAATTTTGTGCTATGGTGCCCCTTGCTTTATAGAGAGTAGTTTACAGTACTGTTTCCCTACGCCCTGGTATGACTTCTAGGATTTAGAGTGCTGCGTGGTATCCGGCAAGGGTGCCCGATGGTCCCCCAAATTGTTTATTTTAGCAACTCAATTGCAAGCTCTTCAAATTGTAGTGGAAAATTGTAAATTCCTAGGAAGGCATTGATGTATTTGGAACAGAATACAGGCTGAGTCAGTTTGCAGACGGACACTGCGGTTTTTCTTAAAATAGTTCCATGGTTCAGGATTGCTCTTAACAAATTGTGTTTATTTTCTAGGGCCTTGCACGTTTAGACGCTTTTAAACTAAATAGAATGTGAGATTCTTCACTTCCACTCATGTCGACACAAAAATATTTCTTCAGTCAGGGTTGAAAATGAAGTTAAAAACTTAGGATTGCTCATTTCTAAACTGTTATTCGTGATCGGGAAGATGTTAATGTCGCTGGCGTTTAGTCGATATGAAAGTTATATGTAGTCATTGGTTTAACAAGAGACTTGACCAAATTCTTCTGAAGGAAACCTATTGTCTAAGATGGGGCATATCCAAACTATCTAAGATCCTTGCCACTCCATGTACATATCACTCAAGCAGTTAAGAAAGAGGCAATTCTATTATTTTCCAATTTTTATGGAAGATAAAACGCACTATGTGAGAAAAGGATGTCTAACTTGTTAAAAAACCTATGACAAAAGGTGAATCAAGTTGCTCGTGAGATTTTGAAGCAATTATTGGTCCATTTAGAATCAAACAGGTTATGAACTCAGTTTATCTCTAATCAAACTTCCATTATGATATCACGTATTCCACACAGTATTTTCGCGAAAAACTTGGTGGAATTACATTCCTTTTTGTCTTGTGATTTTGAGATAGATAAATTCCGTTCCACAAACAAACTGGTGCATAGTCGTTTCTGCAGTTTGGAAATGATATTTTATCCATCAACCTTCTCTCCTCATGTCTTCAAGCTCTTGGAACATAGAACGATACTGTGTGGTAGAAAGTGTTCTATTTTAATAAGGGACTGGTTTGGACAAACTCAACCATTGTTTGTGACGATCTGCATTGCTATTGCTGGTACATTTTAGATCAATCAGCATTGTTATATAATTTTTAACTTTAGATGTGAGTGCAGCATCTTTAAATCTAGTGTGTGAAGCTAACCAGTTCCGCTGCTTCACCTGATAAAACCACTAGCTATATTCTAATGTTAATCATATCACTTCCACCTCAGATACAAGACGTTAGATATAAATGAGTGCTCCTAAATGTAATAAGTTGTTTTAATGATTCGTTTTAGACAAATAATTCATGCTGACTTGTACCAGTTTCCTCTTTAAGATCTTGGCCAATCACAATAATCCTTGTGTTTTATAGAGACAAAGGAATTCTAGAAATTTATTAAAATGTGTCGGGTATTGTAAGTAAAGAGACTATTTCAAGATGATGAATCACATTTACCCGTGGGCTGAGCCTTTCTTAATAGAGCACTTTAATTGTACAAGTTGAATCTTGTACATTTGTGTAACAGTGAAGATGAGTCACTAGTCATTTATTTTCCCATTGTTCGTTACACTCAACAGTTTTGGTCTGCATGTGTCAATAGTTGGCTTAAGTCTCAAATGACAAATTTCAACTGATGAAATATTCTCATATGATTGTATTACATGGACAATTTAGACTCCAATGCTGAAAACTGTTGTTAATGTGGTCTTGTTAGCAAAATATCACATCCGCTGTATTAAAAAAAAAAAAAAAAAAAAAAAAAAGAAACTAAATATAAGAAAAGAGAAAGAAAAACAATTTAAAAATCAAAAATTAGAAGGAAATAAGAATGGGGCGGAGGGACTGAACCCTCCTTTCCCGTGGTTTTCGATCAACAAATTCAAGTTATTTATTGCTCTTAACATATGTGCTTAAGATAGATAATCTGAGCAGAACGACCTCTTATTTGATTTTCAGAGTATCGTTGTTTTTGTGTGATGTATTGCTCAGTTTAATTGTTTATTTAAATTGTAAATGTAGAATTATTTATTGAAGGGCTCTGCCCCTGTCTTGGTTAGTTGAGTCCTCGTAATTGTGTTTGTTTTTGTGATGTTCTATTGTTCTTGAGTATAAAGTTTATATAAAAACAAAACAAAAAGGTAGCCTGTATGTAGTTGGGGAAGGCGGGTTCCGAGCGTTGCTGGTGGCGGCTGCCATGCCCAAAGGCATGGGCGTTTGATTTTGCCATTCTTTTTACGTGTTTAGAATTATTACGTCCAGTATTTGCAGCAAGACTGCTATATTTGGGCATGGGTGGTTGTAACAATACTTCGGCCCAGCCTGCCTCTACTGTGCATCACTCAGAGTTGTAGTCCAAGCTCAAGGATTCAGCTGAAGCAGGGCTGATGCTGGGCCATTGGGTCCGTTCCGGGCAATGCCCAAAGGCCGTGTTGTCCCCTAGTATGTAGGCCGGTCTGTTGGCCTTATACAAAACACCTGTTTGTGAGAAGTGTAACGCCTAGTGTATACTCGTCGCGGCGCAGAGTCTCCGTGCCGCGTGATGTTATACACTAGTCTGTTTCACGTTGCTGCCGCACAAGGAAGCTCCGCTGTGATTGGTCCGTGGTGTGTGTTTTGTTAGGAAGCTCACGGAGCGGCGGGGCAGGGAAACATGGACGAGGGACTACGGAGCTCAGAGAGCTTCTCGAGCTTCAAAAGAACCGAAGGAAAAGTAGTTAGGGCTCATGGCAGAGCCTGATTGTACGCGGAGATCTATAGAGTAGAGTTCTGTTAGCAATATGCTAACATATATATAAACGTTTATAAACTGTTGCAGTCATTTCGGCACTGGTTTGTCTTTGTCTGAATCTGCACTCGTCGCTTATCTTGTCTGGTCCAATCCTCCTGTATGTTATACATTGTTCTCTCTCGCTTGCCTCAGTGATATTTTCACTTTTATTGCTTTGCTGTTTATGTGAATACATGTTAATATTACTAGTTTCCAACAAGAACTGTGTCATTATTCTAAACATCACAGTTACATGATCCTTAAAGAAATAATGAGTTTCTGATCAGAATACTCAGCTTCAGATTCAGAGTCATTTATTTGCCATTTGCAGTAAAACCCACATGGGAAAAACTGTGCAAGACTACCCGCGTGAGCACCAAGACAGAGAAGACGACACACACAGAGCTCTTGCCACGGCGCCATCTTTACGGCGCCAAAGAGCGACAAACAGTAGAATAATACAGTGTCGCGCGGGGCACAGCTGTGAGTATTTTAAACGGGATTCGCCACCTCAGCGGCCGCAGTGTTTCCGGGGCATCTGCGCCGCTTGTAATGAGCAAGCTTGCGCGTTCGCCGCTCGCACGTGATGTGGCTGATGTGCGCAGCCTCACGTGGCTGTGTTACCCAACCCCATAAACGGCGCACAGGACATGGTGTCTTTGAGTAATTTGTGCACTAATGAACACACTGCTGCAGAGAAACAGTCGCGTCTCCCTGTCCTCTCGGAAGCTCGTGTGTAACGTCTCCTAATAAAGCTCTGATTACCTACATTTTGCGATTGCATTAAAAGTTCATGTTTGATCCCAAAAGGGATTGTTGTGAACAGAGAATTAAACAGATTTAGACGCCAGCAATGGCTGACAATATGCATTCAGTCTTTTTTGAAACAATTCTGCATCCCTGTTGGTTCAGACAACAATAGTGTTGTCGTGTCCACCTCCTCACTCTGAGACATGATCATTACCTTTGTAAATGGTAGGGAATATTGCATTTTGATATTTTATTGTTGGAAACTGCACATTATCCGAATCTCAACGGTATTTGCTTTCCACATTACTGTATGAATAGGAGTCGTGCAAACCTGGGCTATTGGAGGCGCATGCGTCTTTTTCCTTCTGTAGAAGGAAAACGTTAAGAAACGTTTTTACATGCTGTAAAATTGTGCATATAGTAATATTCATTAAAACGGTCTGTCCAAGAACAGGGGGGTGTGAGAAATCATAGATGTGGAGGATCACAAAGCTAAATGCGATGAGAGTCGATAATATGGACTGGACTAAGAATGAAAATTAACGTTGCTTTCAGTCTGTGAGGTAGAAGGGACTGCTCATGTTTGGATGTAATGAGAGAAGTTTTATGGATATTGGTTCTGAGCTTAGAAACTACAAAATGGCCGCTTGGGGTGGAGTGGAACCTGTGTTATCTGGATGGGGGCTTGGTCAAAAGCGCCTGTGCATTGCATTTAAGAGCACACCAAAACAGGTTTCTCTCAGACGCACCTCAGAACAGGTGTAGAAAGAAAGGCCCGAGGTGCATCAAATAATGAGACTCAGTACCAGGCCTGGCAGTTCCGTGTTTAAATAGGCCACAAATTAATGAATTTAGATGTAAAAATGAATGTGATTTGAAAACACGATATGTCACTTTACCTATTGTTGTGAGTTGCTGTCGCAGTGTCTACTTGAATAATGTGATTGTAATGTAGGTGTATTATTTTGTTTGAAGTTGCCTTTTGCCCCCTAGCTTGGTTTATAGAGTCCTCTACTTGTGTATGTTTGTGTATCTTTATATTGTCATAATAAAGTTGATTGTTTTTTTTATTTATTTAGAAGTCATTGGTTACGTCCGCGACATTTCGGGACTTTTTGTGTCGTTGACGCAAAATGTTGCACATTGATACGTTTTTAGTGTGGAAGAGCCACTATAGTGTTCACGTCTGGTGTTAACGCTGTTTTACTTTGTTGAGCATTTCGGTTATTCAAAGAGAGTCAAATAAAAGCTGACACCTGGAATCCGTGATTGTCTGACGCGAAAAGAGTGCCTCAATCCAAGTGGGAAATGCCAATAAAGTCGTGATTACAGTTCCAAGCTTCAATCTAGTGAATAAAGGAGATCCACCAAATGGTTAGATTTTATTAGCCTTCTTAATTGTTTGCTAGTTTTTGTGTGTGTGAGTTGCTTACAATCAAGTGTGCCTCGGTGAAACTAGTTTGAAAAGGTGAGTTTGAAGGCGAGAAATAGCTTTTATACATGAAATGTTGGCTAGCTGTTCTGGAGAAGACTTCTCATCCAAATTAAAACCTTGTATCGTGGAACTCAGATCACACAATAGTCTAATAGGGAAAAATATGGACGTCTGTTGGTTGTTCTTTGGATTATCCCTGATGTACTGTTGGCAGAGGATACAGTACAGCACTTATTCTTGTACGTTTTGTGAAATAAATGGATGTATTGTTGTAACAGTTTTTACGGACCTTGAAATTTAGGTGTAATGTCTCAGTCCCACAGACGCAGATTAGGCTGCAATCAGTCAAAAGAAAGAAATGTGTATTGTATCAAGGTACATCTGAGTAGTATACAAATAAGCAGTGCTTATCATCTTTGTTTTCTCAAACAAGGTACGCTAGATACTTGTCTTTTGTATGATATATGAAGAGATGATTGTGTGTGGGGCGGGTTCGGAAAATGTGTAAATAAAGTATGCAAATAAGAATAAAGAATTGTCGAAAAAATCCATATTCAAGTCTGAATAGAAGTAGCTGTAAAAACAGCTTTACAGCCTTTTGTGTAAGCCCTCAGTGTACCGGGATTAGTCAAAGCAAAGGAAGGTTTCTCACCCCATCATCTGTCTTCTTAGCAAGTTGTTGCCGAACGTGCTCAGTGCCTCAACCTGGGGCTTCTTCAGGGAATGTGAAGTTCTCGGTCCGCGCGTTGGAGATTTTTAGTGTTCCTATGGGTGTGGTAACCACACCTAATCCTGATACTTAACTAGTAAACAATCTCAGGTCTGCTGATGTAGAAGGGAGCAATGTCTAACGACCCTGCTGAGGCTATCGGGACATAAGTGCCTTAGCATGTCAAGACCTATTGTCTGCTGGGATGCTCATGGGAGTGCAGGTCCACCCCTCCTAATCATTAGCAAGTCACTGACCTTGGTCCCAATCCTAGGGCGTTGTTTTAGGATGTCGTCATAGATTCAGAGGCAAAACAAATCTTAACCCTCCTCCTTGTTAAGAGAAGGTTTTTGTTTCTCACAAAAAATGGCTTCTTTCACCACTCTCTCAACCATTTCTGGCTCGGAGATGAATTGGTTTGAGGAGAGGGGTGAAAGAAGCCATTTTTGTGAGGAAACAAAAACCTTTCTTAACAGAGGAGCGAGGGTTGTTAAGATTTGTTTTTGCCTCGCAATCTATGACGACATCCTAAAAACAACGCCCCCTAAAACTGGGACAGGTCAGATACTTTGTACAGGTTTGGCGGGGTGAAACCTGCCCCGCCATGTGGAAGCACCATGAGGACAATAGGGTCTGTGACATGTGTGAAATGGTAGGGACGTTAGCCTCAAGCAGGTTTCGTTAGACTTGCTCCCTTTCTACATCAAGCGACCCTGAGATTGTGATACGAGTTTCGTGATCAGGATTATGGGTGTGGCTTGACACCCTAGGTTTGTAAATCTCCAGAAGCGCGGTATCGAGAATTCAATTCCCTGAAGAAGTCCCAGGGTTGGGACGAATCGTCGGGGAGTGTCAACCTTGTAAGAAGTTATGATTATGGAGTGGAGAAACCTTCCGTTTTATTTGACGAATCCCTGTGTACGACTGAGGGGCTTACACAAAAGTCCTGTGAAAGCTGTTTGTACGCCTTCTTGCATCGAATGTGATTTTGACAAATTTTATTTATTTGCTTTTTTTTTGTTTTCCTTAACCCGCACAACTTATATTTTCTTATATACAATACAAAAGATAAGTATCTAGTACCTGGTTTGAAAAAAGATTGGATGATGAGCAACTGTTATTTTATACTAACTCAGCATGTACCTGTGATACAATACGCATTTTCTTTTCTTTTGACTGAGTGCAGCTATTATGCGTCTGTGGACGTGAGTTTGAATATCACCTAAATTTCAAGGTCCTGCGCTTAAACTGGGACAAAACGCATTAGTATCTTATTTCACGCAAAATTGTGACAAATGAATAAGTGGACTGGTATACCTCTTCCAAGAGTCAGCAGGGATGAATGCCAAAGTAACAACTCAAGCAGACGTCCAAGATTTTCTATTTAGACTCATTGTTGTGGATTGTGTGTGGTAGTGCTACATACAAGGTTTAATTTTGGATGAGAATTTCTCCTGTAACCAGTAGGCAACATTCATTTATAAAGCTATTTCTTCGAAGCATTCAAACTTACCTTGTCAAACTAGTAGTTCACCGATCGCGTACACGTTTGTTGGTAAGCAACTCAAACACAAACAAGTCAAACAATTACGAAGGCAATAAATCAAGCCATTTGGTGGCTCACTTTTAAGTCACGATATGTGAGAAGCTTGACCTGAAATCTACCTTATTGGGGCATTTTCTCTTGGTTTTGAGGCACTTTTTGTCTATGGAGATCATGATTCAGTTGGTTGTTTTTTGATTCGTTCTTTTTTAATAAGAGATGCTCCAACAGTAACAGCGTTACGCCAGACTTGAACAGTATATGGCTCACTTCCACACGTAAACCGTTATCAATGTGTTCATTTTTGGTCAACGACGCACAAAAAAAGGTCCCGGAAATGTCGCTAGCCGTAACGCCACTGATTCTAAAGTAAATAGAAAAGAAGAACTCATACTGTTGTATTGATGTAACAATTGTATGAAATACGTGTCAAAACAACATCGCAAGTAGAGGGACTCAATACAGAACCAAGCTAGGGGCTTCAAATGGCGCTTCAAAGAAAATAAATAACCTACAATTACAATTCATATTATTACAATTAGACTGAGCACTCTGTAAAGATAGTTAAATTGGACATATCATGTTTTCAATATTGTGTCATTTTTTGTCATCTAAATCATTTAATTTGTTGCCTATTTAAAGGTTAACTGCAATGCCTGGGTCTGAGTTTCTTTATTTGTGCTCCAAGGGCCTTTTCTACACCTGTGTGCTGAGTGCGTCTGAAGTGTGAAACGCTGTTTTGGGTTGTCTCTTTAAATGCAAATGAGGCGCTTTTTGACCAACGCCCCCAAACAGATAACACGAGGGTAGGTTCAAAACTCCACCCCAAGCGGCCATTTTTTGTTGTTTCTAAGCACCGAAGGAACAATTATCTCCGTGAAACTTCTCGCATTACATCGCAAACATGAAGCCGTCTGTCCTCATTGGACCTGATAAAGCAAATGTAAATTTTATTCTTAGTCCAGTTATTATCGACTCTTCTCTTTTTAGCTTTGTGATCATGAGCACGTCTGTGATGCTCATCAGGCGCCGGTATTTGACAGACAGTTTTAATTGAATATTATTTTGCACAATTATACTGCATTTAAAAACGTTCTTAACGTTTTTCCTTCTACAGAAGGAAAAGACGTGTCATTGCGCTCCAGAGCCGCAGTGTTGCGACTCCGGTGTATTACAGTAATGTGGAAGCAAGTATACTGTAGAGGATCAGGTATGGGATGTGCTGTTCAACAATAAAATAAAATGCAATGGTTCTACGTGTTGCAGAGGGTACTGGAACATGTCTCAGAGTGAGGAGGTGGACACAGACATACACACTATTAGTTGTCTGACAAACAGGGATGAGAATTGGTCGCAAAAGTGAGAGCCTGATAAATGCATATTGTCAGCGATTTGCTGCTTCTAATCTGGTTATTGGTTCACAACATTATACCTTTTGGGCTCAAACATGAATCTTTTAATTGCAGATGCAAAATGGAGGTATCAGAGCTTTATTTAGGGCGTTTAATCGATGCCTTCGAGAGGAGGGAGGGGAGACGGGACAGTTTACTGGCAGCGTGTGTTTATTAGGTGCACAGAATACTCGCAAAGACACGCGATGGTCCTGTGCGCGTTTATGGGGTAGGGTAGCGATGCCACGTTGAGGCGCGCACTCAGCCTGCAACGGTGGAGCTGCTGTAGCGGAAGGAGTGGCTCATACAAGCGGCGGCAGGATGCCCCGGAACACTGCTGCCGCTGAGGGTGGCGGAATCCGTTTAAATTACACCCAGCAGGTGCCGGTGACACTGTTTATTTCTTCTGTTTGTCTCGCCATGGCGCCGTAAAGATGGCGCCGTGCAAGCGCTCTGGATGGTGGTCGTGTTTCTTGTTGGTGCTCACGGCTTTGGTAGTCTTGACACAAGTTTTTTCCAATGTGGTTTTACTGCAAATGGCAAATAAATGAATCTGAATCTGAATCTGAGGGTTTATTGACTCATGATTTCTTGAAGTCATTAACTGTGATGTTGTGAATAAAGGACACAGTTCATGTTGGGAAACATCGGTTACTTTTAAATTGTTGTTCAGCAATAAACTAGCAAAGCAATAAAATAGTTGTAAATATAGAGGCAAATGAACATGTATAAGTACAGGAGGAATGAACAGACAAGATAGCGACGAGTGGCAGATGCGCGCACAAAGAAAGGAAAAGTGCAGAAGAAATGGACTGCACAGTTGTTATAAGTTATATATTATGTAGATATGCAACAGGAACGCTACTCTATGTCTCGCGTACATCAGGCTCTGCCCATGAGGCCCCCAAAATACTTTTCCATCGGTTCTTTTGAAGCTCGCAAAGCTTCGCTCAGTAGTCCCTCGTCCATGTTCCCTGCGCGCTCCGTGCTTTCCTTCCAAAACACACAACCACGGGACCAATCACAGCTGAGCTTCCTTGTGCGGCAGGCAACGTAAGTGCCTAGTTTATACTCACGTCGGCACGTAAGCTCTGCGCGGCGCGAGGTATACATAGGTTTACACTTCTCATAAACATGTGTTTTGGATAAGGCAGACAGACCGGCCAAAAGGATGAGGCATCGGCCCTTGTTGGGGCTTTGGCCCGGTATAGCCCAAGGCCAGTCCAGCCCTGTTCGCTGGAATCGCTTGAGCTTGGACGACAAAATTCGAAGTGTATGTCACAGTAGATGACGGGCTGGGTCGTAGTGTTTGCTTGTACGCCCATGCCCTTTTTATTGGCAGTCTTGCTGCGCAAATACTGTTACGTAATATTCTAAACGATCGTAAGTAGAGGGTGGCAAGTCAGATGACGCCGCCATGCGTTGGCGAAGGCAGCCGCGCTCCAGCATGTGCGTCGGAACCCGCCTCTCGGAACTACATACAGGCTACCTTTTTTGTTTTGTGTGATTAATAAACTTTTGTTTAGTACAAGAAAAATATACTAAACAAACACAAGATAGAGGGACTCAAATAACCAAGCTAGGGGCAGAGGCCCTGTGAAGATAAATAAATCTACATTTACAATTTAAATTAAACAATAAATCTGAGCAATAGCATTAATTAAGAAGACAAAAGATACTTGGGGAAATCAATTACGAAGTCGTTGATGGTCAGATTTATATTTCTTAGGTAAAGTTAAAGAGCTATAATATAACTTGAATTTGTTGATTGAAAAGGGGGAAAGGAGGGTTTATTCCTCTCCTTGTTATCTACAGTGGATGTGATATTTTGCTAACATGTGATCCAACATTTGAACAATACAGTTTCAGCCTGGGAGTGTCTAAATTGTCCATGTAATAAAATATATGAGCTTGTTCCAGGTGACATTGTTGCATTGTTTGAGATTAAGCAACTATGACATTGACCCGCTCAAAACTGTGAGTGTAACGACAATGGAGAAAATAAATGAGTCTAGTAGACTGTCATCTTCTGACATGTTACGAAAATGTACAAGATTCAACTTGTCATTTACTGTGTGTTGATTGAAGAAAGTGCAGCCACTGGGTAATGTGAATCATTCATCTTGAAATTAGTCGTCTTTTATTTAAGGAGATACAGACATTTATGAATTTGTTAGAATTAGCCCTTTGTATAAAAAGAAGGATTATAGTGATTGGCAAAGATCTTAAAGAGGATCTGGTAAAGTCCGCGGATGAATAAATTGTCGTAAAACAATCATTAAATAAACTTATTCATTTTAGGGTATTTTAACTACGGGTATTGTATCTTGAGGGTTGGAAGTGATATGATAACATTGTTAGAATAAAGCTGTGGTTTTGATCAGTGAAGCAGCGGAACTGGGATAGCTTTAAGACTTTTTTAAAGATTCTGCAGTGCTCACAACTGTAAATTTAAAGTTTATCTACAAAGTCTGAGAATGATAAAAAATGTTACCTATCACTAGCATGAGAAGCGGTTCACAGTAGGACTAATGTTGTGTCGAGAAAACCAGTGACCCTTAGAATGACTTTCTACCGACACAGTATCGTTTATTGTGTGCAAAGGGTTGAAGCTGAGGAGAGAAGTTATGTTTGAATATCATTTTCCAGTAATGCGAACATGACTATGGAATTTTGATAGTTTAACTGGATATTTTATCTATCTCCAAATCAGATAATGGACAAAAGGATGTAAATTCCTCCAGTTTTTGAAAAATAGCTGTTTTGGAATGTGATACCATAAGGAATTTTGTGTTAGATATTAACTGTTTAAACCTTTGATTCTAATGGAACAATCATTGCTTCAGTAAATTCTAGAGCATTGATTTCACCTTTGTCATAGATGTTTTTTAAAATTGGAGATTCTTCTCCCTTCGTGAGTTTTAGTTCTTCCATAAAAAATTGGGAAAAAGAATAGAATTTCCGCTTTCTTATGTTTTGAGGTGAGATGTACAATGGATTGGCAAGGATAGCATAAGTTGTGATATTCCCTCAGTCTAGACAATAGGTTTCTTCCAGAAAATGAGTCAGTCTCTTGGTTAACCAATGACTCATATCAATTTTCATATCGTCTAAACGGCTCAGCGACATTAACATCTTCCCTTCTGATAACATTTTAGAAATGAAAGCAATCCTAGTAATTTGACTTCATTTTCAAGCCCTGACAGAAAGAAATATTTTTGTGGTGTGAGCATGAGGAGTGGAAGAATCTCACATTTATTTATGTTAAAGTTAAACGTGTAGGCACTAGAAATAATGAAATTAGGTTACGATGCAATCTGAACCATGGAACTATTTTTAAGAAAACTACGGCGCAGTGTATGTTTTTTTTTTTCGTGCTTGGGCAAAACGTGACTCAGCCTGAATTCTGTTCCAAATACGTGCAATGCCTTTCTAGGAATTTACAATTTTTAATAGAAGAGTAGCCAAATGAGTTGCTAAAATAAACAATTTGGGGGACACAGGGCGGCACCCTTGCGGATACCACGCGAGCTGCTAAATCTAGAAGTCATACCAGGGTTAAGGAAAACGTTACTGTAAATATCTCTATAAAGCAAGTGGACTCTATAGCACAAATTTTGCACCGAAAACCTAAAAAGGCCAAGGCTTTAACAGAAAAGCAAGTTCCAGGCGTATCAAAAGCTTTGAGTGAAGTCTCAGGAACAGACCAAAACTGTTTGGTCAACATAAATCTCTATAGTCTAAACATATCAGAGTAAAGTCTATGTGTTATGATCGATTGGCTTAACTCAGGCAGGATGGCATTCAGTCTATAAATTTGCTAAACCGGCATTTAAGGCGGTCAGCGAAATACATGGGAAGTCTTTTATATTCATACATGTGTGAGGTGATTGGTCACCAGATTAGTCTCAATAAGTAGAGAACTCATTGTTTGGTTTTGTGAGTTTGAGTAATAATTCCTTGCTTCATTGTGTTTGATAGATGTACCAGTTAATTTATACATTCTAAAAAAGGCACGGACATCATCTCTCTCATATCTTGCCAGAAATGTTTTATTAAGAACTCTGTTGTTCAGACCTATCCAGGCCCGGATTTTCGATCTACTGTAGTTCATCTGATCCTCAAGATCTTGTCAATGAATTGCTCAATAATACAAATTAATATTCTGGTTTAAAAACCTGTGTGAGTGTTAAAATTATTGTGACTACAATTTGAAGAAGAAAAACTGAGACTTGTGTAAAGTGTGAGTAGAAAATAGATTCATCTTTAATCACTGTAGATTTCCATGGACAGGACCGCATTAATGCTTGATTTTGTAATTTTTTTTGCTTAATGCCTATGTTTATGAAAGGTTGTAAAGATTGAAGAAGTTCTTTTCACCCTCTTCTAACCATCGGGCACGGGATCGTATATAAAAGCACCTTTTGCTTGGTACAAGTATAATCATCCAATTTCGATTTGCAACTTGTTTAATCTCTCAGTATAAAACATCGGCAGTGAGTTGATGTGCATGCATGCATAGTTTATTAATTCTCAGTAATTAGCTCGTTGTTTCTGTGTTTTTCGTTCTGATTATATTTGACTAGTCTGGAATCGCAAAAGCTTTAACTTTAATTTAAACCACTCCCCATTTTACTGATGAGTAGACGCATCAAAATGTCCACCTCCAAATTTGATTTCTAACTTTTTTGTCAATAGTGAATAATTTAAAAGACTATTATTAAATTTCCAAGTTGGTAGTACATTCCTGGTTGTTCCCCAAAAACCCGAAGAACATCTGCAGTGTGAAGTCCCATGACTAACAAAAATAGTATCACCCCACGTGTATTTCAAAATTTCACAACCTCCTCTGTTAGAAGTGATTTCTCTGTGTGTAAAAACACACAATTAGCCGTTTTGCTATTTACAAAACAAAGAAACGCGTTTTTTTTCTTTTAGACATTAATTTTAGAGCCCCCTAGCGTTTGATAGACAATACACGAAAAATATACCTGGAGAATATCATGTTAAAGCGCAAGAACAAAGAATGCGCGCAGGATGAGGAATGTCTAGTCCTTAGGCAAAAAACAAGGAAGTGCATTAACACTAGCAGGATTGAAGGAATGGCGAATTCTGTAGCTCAGACCATGTCTGGTGTGATCACTTGTGTGTGTTGTTATTGCAGGAAGTAGCCTTCATTCAGAATGAACCCTATGCCCTCTTCTCCTTGCATCCTGGACGAGTGGCCACTCTTGGGCGCGCTGCTCGTGGCTTCACGGAAAAGTCCTCTTTGAAGTGATATGGATGCTCTCTGCACACCGGAGATCCTCTGGACCTCTTCCATACGTCATCCGAGGGGGAGTTTCGTACAACTTGTATTGTCTTGTATCGAAGGTATGTAATTGTTGAAACAAGGGACAGTGTACAGTTAAGCATTAGTAACAAAAGGGAGATGGCATGTACCAGTTTATAGCAGGATGCTAATTTTCCACCTGTAGTCCTGGGCAGGCTGTGTTTGTTCTTTAAACTGATTACAATGTAATGATGGATCATAGAGGTGTCTTACAAATAAAGGCTTTAAATAAAGTATATATTCACGCAGTGTATACCTTAAGTTTTAGTATAAACAATAAATATAAGATCCCCAACTTCTACTGAATATTTCACTCATCACACTCTCCTCTCATCACTCGTGGATGCAAAGCTTGCTTTTTAGAAGCCATTTCTTAGTTAAGCCACTACATGTTTTAAATGTAGTACAGTCGCGACATGATCTACGCTGGGCAGTGTGTTCCAGTGACTCATGGCCGTCACAGAGAAAAAAGCAAATTTGTAGCAAAGTTGATCTACATTGTGGGACGCTGCATTCGTTCTCTAGAAGTGGATCGAGTGTTTCTTGGTCATTTTGGGTCTGCACTCATGTAAAACAGATTTTTCTTAGAGGAGGTGCACGTATACTTCACCATGGAATAATTTTAACAGCAAATCAAACATTGGGAGTAAAGATGTTGGTTTTCTAAAGTTGTTCAAAGTCATATTTAGAGAGGATGGGACAGTGATGGTACACCTGGACTTCTTATCATGGATCTTGAAGGTGTCACACTGTGTACAGTGACTCGACAGGTCACAGAGTGGTTATACAGCCCTGAGACCAGCTCGAGACACAGGTATACAGCAGTATAACAGGGTTATACAAAATGTGACAGGATCATGGAGTTCAGGATACAGATCGGACGCCTCAGTGGTGATTGACCCTCCGAACGTATTGTAGTAAGTTGGCCAAATTAAACTTTAAGGAGTGGTTTACGGAGTTTCTTTACATGATGTTTGAAGATCAAGGTTTTGATCAGGGTTCACTCTAAATATGAGTGTGATGACATCAAAATTTATAATTTTACTGCCATGATAAAATTTCTCTGGACAAGCTGTATATGCGTGTTACCTCGGTTTTGTTGTAGAGGAAAATACAGATTTCAGATTTCAGATTCATTTATTTGCCATTTGCACGTAAAACCACATAGGAAAAAACGTGTTGCCAGATGACCCGGTTGGGATCCAGGCAGAGAAGACGGACGCGTCACTACCGAGCTCATGCCACGGCGAATCTTTACGGCGCTTTATGCGAAACTTGAAACGGTTATGTCTGTGATAATGTCAGACAGTTTTGACACAGCCAGTCAGCACATTTTTCGTATGATTATGGACCGTGGCTGATTATTAGATGTTGCTGCGCAATGGCCCTTTCATACCGCCTTGTGAACCGTGTCCACAGTGTCACGGAGCCGATCCTTCACATGTGCCATGGGGCACGATCTCTGGTCAGAATCCCAATCAGACGTTCTCTCGTTTTGTCTTTCTCGATCTTCTCCGGCCGGCAAACATTTGGTTCTCAATATTCCACTTCTTTTATGTACCGGGCCTGTTCAGCAAAATCTCTTCCTTCAGGACTCTTGTTTTGCCTTTGAGCTCACTCACTCTGTGCAGTATGGTCATTGCATGCATGGTTCACTTTAATGGTGCGCGTGTTGTGTGTAGTCTCGATCTTTCTTTCATACTTTAGTAGCAACTCAGTTTGGTGTCACGTTTGCTGTGTGGAATTTTCCAAGGTACTTCTCACTGCATTACCAGTTTCAGGATCGATTCAATGGCGCTCTCCTCACTGAGGGTTTATCTCGTATTCTTCTTGTTGAGAGACGGGAGCTTTGTTGGGTGTGAGGTAAGCTCCGGGTCCAGCATATCTGCAGGAGGGTTCAAACTCAGATAGCGAATCCTCCGATAAAGGGGTGGCTAGCAGGTTGTAGTAGCGCGGTCCTCCATCATGCACATGGTTACTTCGTTCTTTCTGCAGAGGATGTTTATCGGTCTATAAACTGACCTACGTGTATCTTTGTCTGAACTCGGGATTAGTTCTGACTAGTGGTGTAATGCCTTAGAAAACTCACATTTAGGACAAAGTAGTAAAACTTTTTAAAGGACGGAGCTGAGAGTGAGGTGCGCTCGATATCCGCATCTTGGATGCCTCCCGAGTGAGGGGCCAGCCGGGTTGGTATCACACCATTCCCGGTATGCAGCCAAATCGGGGACAAATGGGGACCTGGGCTGGAGCTGGTAAGATATGATAAGATAAACCTTTATTAGGCCTGTGTATACTGAGACGCTGCGCAGTACGTTTCCAAGTCATTATCAGACGACAGGTTCCTTATGCAAATTTCTCAGTGTCCATACGAGGTTGGGCAAACGATTTGTAGTTCTAGCGCCGGCCAGGTATGGAGTGGCAGAGAAACTTTGAAAAGCCCACCAACACGCAAAGTAGATAGTAGTAGAGGGTCTGTATTGGGAGCAAGTGGTGAAAAAGTGTTGCGGTACTTGCACCTGTACAAAGCTCCCAGAAAAGAGGACGGCGCTCTTGGAGGTGGTGAAAAAGTTAGGTTAGATTACGCACTTTTTGTTTTCAAGACGTTTTGTGAATTTGTAATGAGTGTTAGCTTCTAGTGTGACCCTGTGTGTGTGTGCTGAACGTAACTTGTTCTGCAGTTGTCTAAAAGTGATTTATGTGATCACGTTGTTTATCATAGCACATGTGTTATTCTAAAGCAAATAGTTAGGAAGACGTGATAATAGCTAATCTGCAGAGGGAGGACCTGTTACGACACTTAGGTGTGGTGTGTGATAGTAGTTATCATGATGAGTGGGTGGTGAGGATGGACCTGCCTGCCGGCCTATCAACGTAAACAACAGTGTAGTGCGAATCATGATGAAGGCTGTGGTGGGACTATAAAGGATCACTAGAGTGAAGCAGATCCCTTTCTCAAACTGTTTTACTTTTTTCATATGAGTTTTTCCTTTCTGATGAGGGGTGTTGTGAGGTTTTTTTTTTACCCACAGTTATTGAGAAACTATGAAGGACTGTGGTGATGAGCCAGGACACATTTTAATATTCTCTGACAAGCATGTTAGGTGGTCTATAGTTTTATGTGTTTTAATCTGCTGAATCATGCACGATACTGTGTAGGTGATTTTCGTCGTTTTTGGTAAGTCCTCAGAGATTGACTACAGTTGTGATATAGGGCTATCCCGGACTAATTAGTAATGGTATTGTATAGGTGTTTTTTTATTTTTCCTGTAACAAGGATGTACTGCACCCGACTCTGATAAGAGCTGACACTTAGGTGTTGTGTGTGTGTTGTGTGTGTGGTGTGTGAGGTGTGATACTTATCTTGTGGCCGAGAGTCGCACTAAAACAAAGGGGGCTAGTTGTAATGTCGCCAACTGGATTACAACAGTATGAACGATCCTGTATGTGTAACCACCTGTGTTGACAAAGGTTCCGTTGGAGAAAACAACACATATATTTTTAGTCGGCGTTTTATCAATCGTTATTACTCGTTAGTTATTTCCTAACCCTTATTACAGAAGGTAGTGTTTGCAATATCAATTTAATTGTCCATAACCTAAATTACGAGCCTAGATACATATATGTTCACGTATGAAACAGAGTGGGTAGATGGTGAAACTTAGGTCCTTTGGGTACAGGTTTCTCTTTTTACTGGAGATAAGTGGATTTCACGGCGTTAACATCTCTCCGAGTATACCATTGATACTTGTATACCATAAATAGTCAATAAAAGACTGATTAAACACGCCCATCTTAAAACTAAACATGTGTGTCCACATTTTGCCAAACGCAAACCAGTAATTAAAACATTAAGTACAAACATTTTACCAAACACAAACCATTAAATTAAACATTAAATTACAACATTTTACCAAATACAGCGCAAGAACCATTAGAATTAAACATTATGTTACAACTTTTAACCAAACCACAACGCATTGTATTAAAATCAGATTTGTTTCTTATTATGTAACACTCTCATATTTATTGAGTATTAGTAGTTTTGTTGTTTCTTAAAAACGCTGGATTTTTATTTTGACTCTTTTAATGTCTTTTTAGTTGTTGAATCCTTTCACGAGGACGCCATCTTCCCATGAATTTGTTTTGAATATGCGCTCTTTTATTAAGTGATGTCAGGATACTTACATGATTGTATCGACTTTGTTCTTTTTTTTTCCAGTGTTTCTCGTAAGATGTTTTCTGCTAATGTTTTGCAAGTACGTTTATAGTCAATGTAGGATGAAGATAGTATAATCACTATGACATACAAGATTTAACACAAGCACTCAAAAACAGGCGATTTAATGAATCTAGATATATTTTCTGCTTCTGGTCTTTGTTTAACTATAGGTCATGAGGTTAAAGTTGTCTCCAAAGGTTGACAACAATAGTTCGAGGTCGGTTGTTATAATCATTGGTAATATCTACGGTCAGTAGTGTGACTGAGCACGCGGTGTTTTCGTAGTGAGTTTTCTGCTAATGTGTTAACCAATTTACGTGTACAATGTAGGATAAATAGTATAATCCACTCAGTAACATACGCAATTGTTTAACTACCATAGCACTTCAAAACATGATTAATGAATCTCGATTATTTTCCTTCTGGGTCTTTTCTACTATAGGCTGCTGTTTACGCGTTGTCTCCAAATGTTGACAACATTGGTGAGGTCAGTATGTGCATGTGTATTATCTAAGGTCATCTCTTCTTTCTCCTCCTCCGATTGTGTTGTTGAGGAGAGGGCCTTAGATAATACAAGGATTATAGATGGACCTCACCTATGTTGTCAGCATTTGAGACAGACGTTTACCACAGCCTATAGTTAAAAAAGACCAGAAGGAACCAATATATCGACGATTCATTAAATTCCTGTTTTTTTGCTTTTGTTGATTGTTGAGTGTCATGGTGTTAAAATGGTAGTGTTGTGTGGAATTATACTATTTATCCTACATTGTATACGGTAAATTGGAACACATTAGCAGATAAAACGCATCTACGAAAACACGCTCAGCATTACTGACCTTAGATAATACAATCGATTGTATACCGACCTCCCTCTGTTGTCAACATTTGAGGACAACGTTTAACCAGTCCTATAGTTAAAAAAGACCAGAATGCGAAAATATGATCGTAGAGATTCATTAAATCCTGTTTTTGAGTGTTGGTGTTATGAGGTTTCGAGATATTAGTGGTGTTTATACTATTGTATTCCAACATTTGTATACGGTAAATTGACAAAACATTAGCAGAAAACCTCTACCGGATGACTGTGTTGGAAAAAAGAGACCAGTGAAGTCGATACGCAATCTGTAATAGTAACTGACAAACTTTCATCAATAACTATATTTCAGAACAAAATTCATGGGAATCAAATGTTTGTGTTTTTGGTTAAAATCTTGTAATGTTTAATGGTTTGTGTTTTGGTAAAATGTTGCACATAATGTATTAAAGATATGTAATATGGGTGTTTAATACCAGTCTTTAAGATGACTATTTATGGTAACGAGTGTCAATTGTATATCTGAGAGATGTACGCCTTTAAATCATTTGATCTCGAGTAAAAAGAAAACCTGTACCAAGGACCCTAGTTTCACATCTACCTACTCTGTTTCAAACTGTGTACATATATGTATCTAGGGTTCTTATTTTTATTGTATTGGACAATTAAATTGACATAGAGACTGCTACCTTATGATTAGGGTTAGGATTATAACGCATTAATTACGATTGATAAACGCCACAAAAAATATATGTGTTTTTGCTCCACAAAACCTTCGTCATCAGGTGAGTTTCAGACGGATCGTTCATACTGGTGTACCAGTTGGAACCCTGCACCCATCTCCGTGAAAAAATAACAACTATCCCCCTATTGTTTTAGTGCAACACTCAGGACCACATGATAAGGCTATCATACACACCTAAGTGTCGCTCTTTCAGAGTTCGGGTGCAGTACCACTTGTTGCAGAAAAATAAAAAAACACCTATACAATACAATACAATTTATTCTTGTATAGCCCTAAATCACAACTGGAGTCATCTCAGAGGACATACCAAAAAACTACTGAAAATCACCAACACAGATCGGAGAATCAACGGTTAAAACACATAAAGAATATTGATATTGGAATGTAACTTAAGTTATCATTTTGGTAAATCATATGTGGCTATATGCTGAATGCGCTATTCTGTAATTCACTTCAGCTCCAGCAAAACTCCACGAGGTCTGGGGAGCTCATATGTTAAACACAGCATTCTTTGTTTACGCTAATACAAAGTGTCTTTTGTTGTGTGGGTTCTTCCTTTCCCATCTGCATACGAAGGTGTGTCTTGCTCTACCAAAAGGGAATTGCCATCTGTGAATCATCAGACTTGTCCTGAGAGAGGCTGGGGTCTGTGCCTTGCCTCTGTCAAGACATTCTCCTTGTACAATGTAACAAGTAAAAGATTAACTTTGTCTCTTTGTTGTGTGAAATTTCATCAGGATCAACTGTAGCTGAAACAGCATTATCACTTGGTCCTTCGAATCCGGATCCCAACACTTCTTACAGGAGCTGAGCTTGTCTCAAACATGGACTTCCAGGAGCAACTACAGGGCCTTCTGCATTCGGAACTGCATTGGAACTCCAGGTTTGAGGCAGGACAGCCCTGGGTTGGAGTCAACGGGAGAACTACAGTTTTTTCCTGATGAAATTGCAACAAAGGCAAGTTCTAAACACTAAATTATGTCCAAAAGTAATCCAGGAAGTAGTGTGAAGTTCACATGAACACGTTCATTTAGGATAACGCAGAGTTATGCCTTTAGTCAAGGACTTTTACAGAGCTCGAATGAACGGGGTTTCATTCAAAAGGGTATTTTACTTTTTGAGTCGGGGATTCAAATTAAAAAAGGCCTGGGATAACGGGGATTATCCTTTTTAAATAGTCGGGGACTATATTGCAGACAGTCGAGGCCGGGATAACGGGGTTTATCTTTAGATAGTCGGGGACTATCATAGACTGTATAATAACGGGGTTATTATTAAGAGTAAGTCGGGGACTACTTTTTACTGCAGTTAAAAGTGAACGGGGTTCATTTTGAATTAAAGAACGCAGAGTTACGCCTGTATAATGAATGTGTTAGAATTGAATTACTTCGGACTGAACTTCTACATCACTTCTAAACTGAAATTGGACATTTAAAGATATCTCAATACACTAAATTGAAGATGGATGTTTAAAGACCTTTAAATTACTCAAAATTTGGAATTGGACATTGTAAACACACCTAAAAAAAAAAGTTAAATTGCAAGCATTGTGTAGGGCGGCCATTTTGGGTGGCCATGTGGTCCTTTGTCCTTTGGCCATGTGTTTCTTTGTTTGTCTGTGTCCTTCTTTGTTCTGTGAGTCCTCTTCGTTTTCCTTTGTCAAAGTTTTCTTGGTTTAGAATTACCCTTCACCTTATGTTTTGATTCTGAAATGTCTTAACAAATGTGCTTCTTGTTTTTGAGAAAAATGCCACATCCCTGCCAAAGCTTCAAAGCAACAAAATCCACCTATTTCCATTGTGGGACAGAAAACCCACCCCACCTCCATCTCCATACAGCCATCGACACCTACGAAACGACCCTCCACACAATCCCCCCCGCACCGGAAGCTGCTGACGAATAATCACGGGCCGATTTGCAAGGATCAAAGCGTGCAGGCCCACGGAGGTTGCTGGCCGTTTGTTCAAGTTAAATGGACGTGAGAATTGAAGGTGACAACTTGGTACATTTGTGACTTGAAAGTTCAGCTTTGTGTCGTTGTTGGAGAACGGCTTGCTGCTAGTCTTGCGTCGGAAACGCCGACAGAGAAGAGTTTCGAAACAGGAACAGAGTGGACATTTCTGGTCATAACCAAACATGAGGAGGGGTCGAGAGGACGTGTCAAATGGACTGACTATGGACTGTGAAAATGGACTTTGGGTTTTCGGGCTTTTGGGCGTGTGCGTGGTGTTGAATTTGATAACCAAAGTTAATACATTTAAAGTTAATACATTTCAGAGTTAATGCATTGTTCAGTTTTGAGCCATGTTATGTCTCAACAGGGGGAATAGTTTATGGAACAACAATGTGAAATTATACTATGAACATTTTTTTCTTTTTCAGTTTGGATGTGTGTTTTTTCATTTTCAGTTCTCCATGTTCTCCATGTTTAAACATAGATTGTTTGATTTATCAAAAGGATAAAAAGGAGGGAATATGATATTGGAATGTAACTTAAGTTATCATTTTGGTAAATCATATGTGGCTATATGCTGAATGCGCTATTCTGTAATTCACTTCAGCTCCAGCAAAACTCCACGAGGTCTGGGGAGCTCATATGTTAAACACAGCATTCTTTGTTTACGCTAATACAAAGTGTCTTTTGTTGTGTGGGTTCTTCCTTTCCCATCTGCATACGAAGGTGTGTCTTGCTCTACCAAAAGGGAATTGCCATCTGTGAATCATCAGACTTGTCCTGAGAGAGGCTGGGGTCTGTGCCTTGCCTCTGTCAAGACATTCTCCTTGTACAATGTAACAAGTAAAAGATTAACTTTGTTGTGTGAAATTTCATCAGGATCAACTGTAGCTGAAACAGCATTATCAAATATAGACCCGTACATGTTGTAGAATATTAAAGTGTCCTGGATCATCACCACAGTCCTTCTAGTTTCTCACTAACTGTGCAACAAACCCATCCTGCATCAGCAATGAAAAACTCATATGAAAAACTCATATGAAAAAAAAGTGCGAAACCTCAGGGAGACCCATAGTTTGAGAAAAGGATCTGCTTCACTCAAGTGTTACCTTTTGGAAAATAGGGCGCCATACCACCTTTTCATCACATGATACTACATGTATCACCCTGATTGGACGTAGTAGGTCCATCCTCCTCCCAACCCCTTCATCATGATTCGTTGTTAGTACACCCTCCCACCCCCTTCAGCATGATTCGCTTACACTGTTTGCTTCAGGTTGATAGGCCTGGGGCAGGTCCACCCCTGCCGCATGATTCGCTATTAGCACGTCATCCCTAACCTGTGCATCACTGTTTGTTTTAGAATAAACATGGTGTACCGTGGGCGGCACGGTGGCTGAGTGGATAGCACTCTCGCCTCTCAGCAAGAAGGTCCTGGGTTCGAATCCCGGTCGGACCAGGGCCTTTCTGAGTGGAGTTTGCATGTTCTCCCCGTGTCTGCGTATGTTTCCTCCGGGTACTCCGGTTTACCCTACCACAAAAAATATGTCCAATAGTTCTGGCATGCGCCTCCTGTACTGGCGACCCCGCTCCCATCTCTGTGTGGAGTGAGAGACAAATGCCCAAAATTAACAATTGTAAACCGCTTTGAGACTCAGATCTGCAGTGAAAAGGCGGTATATAAATAAAAACTTACTTACTTACTTACTTACATCTTAGATAACAGTGAAGCATTTGTTTTACCACACACACACACAGGGTCAACCAGAGGACAACTCATTAAACATTCAAAGTGACACCTCTTGGAAAATACAGTGCAGTAACACCTTTCACCACTTGCTCAATAGCGCTCTGAGGAGTTCAGGTGCAGTACCACCTTTTCACCACTTGCTCAATAGCACCAACACATATATCTACTGTGGCATTTGTTAAAGTTTAGTCTCAAATTGTAGCTTGTTGCTCTCTCTACAACCTTTTTCAATATCCGGTCATGTTCTTTCAGGCTTGGTGCTGCAATGAGAATATCGTCCATAATGCCAGTTGCTCGTTTGATGCCCTCCAGCATTTGGTCCATGATGCATTGACATATCTCAGGTGCACATTTTATTCCAAATGGTAGTCTCAGCCATCTGAATCTTCCTATTGGAGTGTTGAATGTAGTACAGAAAACACCTTTGTATTGGGAATGGTTGACACAACTTCTTCTATTGTGCGCATTGGATAGTGCTCTTGTTTCATAGCATTATTTAAATCACTCGGATCGATGCAGATTCTGATTTTATCTTTATTTGTGACCACCACCATAGAACTGACCCATTCAGTTCATGCACCATCTCATTTAGTTTTTCAATTATCTTGGCTCTGAGTGCGACTGGCTGTCTACGCAGGGTGTACGACAGGTTTAGCCTCTTTATCAATCTTTATTGTGTACTTCCCTGGTAGTGTTCCTGTTGTGCGAGTCAGCTCTGGAAAGTTCTCCAGACCATCGGGTGCTTTTGGAACTGTGTCGGTGCTCACTTTGTTATTTAGCCCACTATCTTGTAAAGAATCCAGCCTCACAATAAGACCTAGTGCCTCAGCTGTAGTGCCACTCAACACATTTTCTTGTGCAATGTCCACGATTTCAAATTCTGCTTTGGTTTTGTGCCCTTTGTGTTTTAGCGGAAGGTCGACTGCAGCAACAGGCTTTATTTTGTGGTTTGAGTAGGTTTTGAGCAACCTTTTTGATGCTTTGAGCTCACCTGTGTGCTTTATGGACTGGTAACAGTTCAGAGTCAGTGTGTTACACTTTGCACCTGTATCTATCCTAAACTGCACCTTCTGACACAATATGTATGTGTCCACCAACCACTTATCATCTGCCAGTATTGCGACTGGAATGGCATCTGTTGTCAGGTTAATGTTGAGTATTTCCTCTTCACTTTCACTTGAGGATTCTACATTCACTGCACTTAAAGGACAACTCACCCTCAAATCCACTTTTTTTTGCTGATAAATGATTTAAATGAGTGTCCAATAGTGTTGTCTACATATCCTGGTCATAATTTTTTCACTTTGGTGCAAATTAGTTGAAAGTTAAACTTTCTGCCTAAAACCGTCTGTGAGGCGCCATTGCTGGTGACCTGTATTACTACATTTTAATTTTGAATCTGGCGCCAACACTGGCGTGGCAGCAAGACTTGACGTCTGAAGCAAGACCTGACGTCAGCAGCCCCCCGCACAGAGCAATGTAAACGCCCAGTCTCGTTCACGGCCCTTTAGTCCTCCAGGCTACGCCCATTTAGAGGAAGATTTGAACAGGAAATGTGAGTGACGTAAGCTCCGAGGAGCGGGGGTGAGAACCACTTTAATGAGCGACTGCGACACACCGCCGCCCAGTGGTTTGGCTTGTTACAGCATGAGCAAATCGACCCTTTTGCTGGACATTTACCTTGGTTCCACTTGTGTTTGGGGTCTTTTCCACATTTTCCACAGCTTTTATATTTTTGTACTGTTGGTGTGTACTCTTGCTGAACGTGGTTGTATGCCTTTTTGCTTTGTGTGTTAAACTTGACTTTGCTTGACAAAGCAGACACTTGTGAATCCTCCTCTCTCACAATTATCATCTGCGTTTGAGACATTTCGAACTGCTGGGGAATTTCAATGGCTTTGGCTAGCGTTAGCTCTTCACCTTTTTCAAGCAGTCTCTCCTGGACACGTTTCTTTCTCACGCCCGCTATGATGGCATCAACTAGCATGTCATCTGCGTCAGCATACTCACAGTCCAGTAATAAAAGTCTCAAATCTTTCACAAAGTTGTCAAATGTTTCTGTTGAACCCTGTTTTCTTTGTTTGAAACAGTGCCTGGCGATCCTCTTGTTTTTCCGCGGTCTAATATAGCCTGCAAACTTGTCAAGCACTTTATCAGGGTCGTCTTTTTCACCATCAGCCCACTGGAGTGTCTTGTATATTTCTCTTCCTTGCTCCCCGATCCATGTACCAATCCACCCCGCCTTTTCCTTGTTCTCCCGCGCGGACAGAGGACCGGCGAACACGAAGCCAACATGGCTGCGGAACCGCTGGAACTCCTGATATAAATCCGCCGCCTCCCAGTCTATTTTGGGGAATTCAAACTGCATTGTCATGGTCACGCAGGTACTTACTGCTCTCGACAGTCTTCTGACACCATGTAAAATACTTAAAGGAATTCGTATTACTGACTCATGTACAAGAGCCGGAGGAGCGTTACTTCAAGTGTGTTTATTTCACCAGTTCTCTCTACGGGTAGCCCCAGGGACATAAATGCAGTTGCGCACTAGCCATATGATGCATACATTACACATACCACCTTTCTGTTCTTTCCAGATTACCACACACCCATTCATCTGCAATATACCTGTGCCCTCCTCATCAATAAACATCCCAACTGTGCACCTGGAATTTCCCTGTTCCTTCTGACCGAGCAAGACTCCGTAGACGGCCGTATCTGTTATCAGCGCATCTAGACGCTCACAGTATTTAGTAGTAGTATAAAATCTCTATCTTGAAAATAATAATGATAAAAAGATTTGTAAATGTGTTACATTTGGCTAAATAAGAGGCAAGTATGTATTCTATTGCAAGCAATATGTATTTTATGTTAGCATCTGTACATTAGCAGCAGTAGTAAGTAAGTAAGTAGTCTTTATTTATATACCGCCTTTTCACTGCAAATCTGAGTCTCAAAGCGGTTTACAATTGTTAATTTTTGGGCATTTGTCTCTCACTCCACACAGAGATGGGAGGGGCCAGTACACGAGGCACATGCCAGACCTATTGTACACATTTTTAGTGGTAGGGGAAACCGGAGAACCCGGAGGAAACCTACGCAGACACGGGGAGAACATGCAAACTCCACTCAGAAAGGCCCTGGTCCGACCGGGATTTGAACCCAGGACCTTCTTGCTGAGAGGTGAGAGTGCTATCCACTCAGCCACCGTGCCGCCCAGTATGTTTACATCTGTACATTAGCATTAGCAGCAGTATGTTTACATCTGTACATTAGCAGCAGTATGTTTACATCTGTACATTAGCAGCAGTATGTTTACATCTGTACATTAGCAGCAGTATGTTTACATCTGTACATTAGCAGCAGTATGTTTACATCTGTACATTAGCAGCATGAGGCTCTGGGACACAGGGACTCAGTAAAGTGACAGTGACATGTGGTTATTGCACATTCTGATATTAGTTAAGGATATTGCAACGAGGCATGACATGCAAGATCAGGTTGGCAGTGTTCATTAGTCCTAATTGTTTGTTGTACAGTCTGACAGTAGAAGGAAGGAAAGACCTGCGGAAACCAGTCCTTCACACATTGAGGATGAATCAGTCTGTCACTGAAGCTGCTCTGGAGAGCAGCTTCAGTGACAGTGCCCTGCAGGGGGTGACAGTCATGGTCCAGGTGGGGGACAGGAGGGTTTTTCCAGGACCCACCTGCTGCACTGTGTCCAGGGAACAGCCCAGGACAGAGCTGGACTTTCTGATGACCTTGTCCAGCTTCTTCCTGTCCCTCTGTGATGCTGCTGCTCCAGCAGACCACGCCGTACAAAATGGCTGATGCCAGTCATAGAAGTAGTTGACTAATTGTTGCAGCCCTAATGAAGGGATGTGTCTTGAACGGCTCTCCAAACAGCTGATCATCAACTCTAACTTGTACATATGGTTTCAAGTCACAAAATGAATGATGGGTTGATGCAATATAATGAAGAGATCCTTTATAAGTCCCACTGTGGGGAAATGTCAGTTTTTCACCAGTTACAGAACAGTAGGAATGAGGAGCACACAGCACAAGATACATTAACAATAACTTTATACTAGAATAAAATAAAGTCAAACAAAATCACTGACTTTCATATAAAAGAAGCAAGTATAATATCTCTAGCTTTAGTGCAATACGGAAGCAAATCTCAAATCATCACGACTGGACTGTTGTAACAGCCAATCTTATTTGTCAAATCAGATTTGTCTGCTGCCAGACTTCTGCTGTGACCTCTGACCTGCACGAAAGGGGAGGGCATGTTACTCCTACGCTTATGTGAGCACTGCCACCATCTGAAACAGCTTCTCGTCAGCTGTTAAATTGTTGATTGTGTCTTTATTCTTGGCTAGTTTGTTCAATAGCAATTGCTTTCTTGCTCTTTTCAAGTTTCTTTGAGCTTTTTTAAAAATGCACCTGTTTTGTCCACTGGATCGACACAGCATAAACTTCTTTTAACTTTGCACAGCCCTACAAGACGATTGCTGTTGTGATTTACGGCAATACACAAATCAACTGGATTTAATTGAATCAAATTTTTGGAGAAAAGTATTTTTTGGGTCTGGCGTTTCTTTTGGTGTTTCTGGCCGTCGGGTTTTTGTTGTAGGGAGGAATGATTGGTAGACAACATTTAAATTTCTAATATTAGTCACGCATGCCATTTATGTGCACCCCTATTTTTAATTATTTCTAAAACAATAAACGCTAAACATCGTCCAGATGAGGAGAGTCACAGAGGCCACTGCTCAATTTGAAAGTGAAGAAAGGACAAAGTTACATGTTGGCGCATACATTTTATTGTAATTTCAAACTTTGGACATACATGTGACTACAGTAATATCCTGTGATTTTTAGAAGGTTTGAAGAAATAGAAAAAGAGATTACATTTAATTTCAAGTGTTCTGTTACTTTTAGGTCTCTCCAGTCGAGCAGGACCTGCTCATACCCACCACAGACACAGAGTCATCTTTTTCAAACAGTCCAAACCCAGGAAACAGAGGCTCAGTGAAGGAGAAGGTGCAGGTGTAAATGTGGGACAATTCTCCATCAGAAAGAAGGTGAAAGAAGGACAACGATCCAGCCTCAGAGTCCAGGAACACAGACACTCGACTGGAGGGATCGGGGAAGGAGGAGGAGGAAGAGGAGCAGGAGATGTTTGTTATTATGTTGTTGTGATGGAAAGCGTAATCTCCCTTATAGACCCTCAGACTCCAGGACTGATCATTGGCTCCAAACTCACTCTCCGCTCCTGTCACTCTGCGTATGATTCCTCTGTGGCTCACAGCTATATCCACCCACCCTTTCCACTCCACCTCCCAGTAACAGCGCCCCCTCAGGCCAGTGCTGCTCAGGACCTGTCTCTGCTCTGTAAATCTGTCCTTATGATCTGGACACTGCTGCTCCTCTTCCTCAAACTTCACTGTCCATTTGTCCTCAGACAGTTTGAGGTTTCTGTGAGCTGTGTTTGGATCCAGAGAAAACTCACAGGAATCTGAGGAGACAAAAATGTGATGTCAGGTGATGTTTTCAAGCAATTCAAACGTGCGAGTATCCTTCCTTCATTAACTGGCCACCTCGCCTGTTGCTTGCTGCACAGCTGTAATTTGATTGGTTGTTATCAAGGGCGTACGTACATTAACTTTGATACATGAATTGAGGTAACGGGGTCGCAATAGCTACTTTCTATTTTCAAAAGACTAAAAAAAATAAAAATAAAGGACAGAACATCCGTGGCTATTTCCAAACGCAACATTATGTCTCCATTATCAAATCAAGACGGCTCAGTTTTACAGGTAATGTCATCTGTTGTGATAATACCGCCACTAAACACGGACATTTTAAAGTTTTATATTGTCCCCTTTTGCAGTGCTGTTTTCAGTTGGCAGAGGGTCAGGAGAAGGATGTCCAAACTGAAAAGGACAGTGGTGATTGAATGTTGATGATGAGCTTGTTATAAATGATAATTTATGAGTTTTACTTAAAAGCATGTATTTTAAAAAGTTTGTTTTATCAAATACTTAGATATTAGATTACGAGATATTAGATTTTTCGGGAATCTAGTGTCGTATAAGTAAATATTTCTTTGAGCACTCATAAATGATGTGCAGTTAGGCAGCTATGATATAAATCATATTACAATTTGTCTTGTTGGTTCAGTGTTATGGTCATGTTAATGTCATTTGCAGCCAAACAACACTGTTAAAAAAAAGCAAACATCAAGTATTGGAGGCCCCTACACACTGGACACTGCAAGCGCAGTAAGAGCCGTGTGCCTCTTCTTTGCAGAGTAGACTTGTGTGTCGTGGCATGCATACACACCATACTTTGCGAGTCTTTCCACTTCAAATGATGCGTGTGGTTTGTAGAGGGCGTTAGAACCTGCGCCAAACACAGGCGCTACCTTCAGTAGCTCTGGCTCTGCATGTGTTAAAGTCTATTTCTTTGAATGAGAAAAGATGCCACAAGCTCATTATAAACTAATTATGGTTCTGACTATAGTCATTGAGTGATTTATTCGAAAGCTAGAGTTCTGGTCTCACAGTGACACTAAGTGTAGTTTTTGGCTCTGAAAATTGAAAGTGGTTCACCTCTCAGATCAGTGACAATAAGGAGGTTTGAAACATTTAAACTGTTGAACTGAATGAGAAACAAAGACTCACACTTCCTCAAACCTGGAACCATCCACTGTTCTCCTGCAGGGTCCAACCTGAAACACACAAGGCCAGTTTAGACCTGGACCAAAGACCAAGACCTGGACCAGGACTAAAAGCTTCATAGACTAGACTAAAGCAGGGTCAAACCTGAGCTCCTGCAGCGGGCAGTGTGGGTCGTCCTGTAGAGCCTTCAGCAGCTCTGATGAACCGCCTGGATTATTGTAGCTCAGGTCTAACTCTCTCAGATGGGAGGGGGCGATGCTTGGATGAGAGGAGGCGGGATTCAGAGCTGAGGCCAGAGCAGCCCCGCCCATCTCTGAGATCAAACATCCAGAAAGCCTAAAGACAGACAGTGTTACACTCATGTGGACACAGAGGCATCATGGGAGTCTCACCTGAGAGTGTGGAGTGCACAGGGGGCACTTTTCAGACCAGAACACAGCAGCTCCACTCCTGAGTCCTTGAGGTTGTTGTTACTGAGATCTAGGTGTGTGAGACAGGAGGAGCTGAGGACTGAGGCCAGAGAATTACAGATGGAAGAGGTCAGATCACAACCCCTCAAGCTGAGGACAGAGACACATTAGAGACTAGAACATCAACAGAAGAGATCAACACAGTCTGGACTCACAGGGCTTTGGTGGAGGCTCTGACCACCGGCAGCAGACCCAGGAGAGCTCTCTCTGAGGCCCGATATTTCCTCAGGTCAAACTCCTGCAGGTCTGAGTCTGAGGACAGTAAGACGAGGGACAGAGCCGACCACTGAGCAGGAGAACTCAAGTAGGAGAGTTCATTATTTCTCATGTAATTCTGGATCTGCTTCTCCAGACTGAGGTCGTTCAGCTCCACCAGACAGTGGAGCAGGTTCAGGCTTCTCTCTGCAGACAGACCCTCTTCATTCAACTTCCTTTTAATGTACTTAACTGTCTTCTCATTGGTCCCTGAGCCAATTCCTGTCTGAGTCAGCAGACCTGACAGCAGCCTCTGATTGGTCGGCAGAGACAGCCCCAGCAGGAAGCGCAGGAACAGGTCTAGGTGTCCGTTTGAACTTTGTAAGGCCTGGTCCACAGCACAGCAGTAGAAGTATTCCTCAGACTCGGAGGAGTGTGCTGTCTTTAGCAGATTCTCTCCAGAGCTGTAGAAGGTCTGATGGACGTGTAGAGCAGCCAGAAACTCCTGCACACTCAGATGGATGAAGCAGTAAACCTTGTCCTGGTACAGGCCTGGCTCCCCTCTAAAGACCTGTGTGAAGACACCGGAGTACATTGAGGTGACTTCAGCGTCCAGCCCACACTCTCTCAGGTCACAGTTGTAGAAGATCAGGTTTCCTCTCTGCAGCTGCTCAAAAGCCAGTTTTCCCAGAGACTTCACCATCTCCCTGGTTTGTGGAGTCCAGGGAAGCTCTGCCCCTGATCCTTGCTGATACTTGATGTTCTGGACTTTGGCCTGCACCACCAGAAGGTGTGTGTACATCTGTGTGAGGGTCCGGGGCAGCTCTGGTTCCTCTGTTTGTTCCAGAAGCTTCTGTAGAACTGTGGAGAGGATCCAACAGAAGACAGGGATGTGGCACATGATGTGTAAGCTGCGGACGCTCTTGATGTGGGAGATGATCGCTGTGGCCTGTCGCTCGTCTCTGAACCTGTTCCTGAAGTACTGCTCCTTCTGCGGGTCGGTGAAGCCTCGGACCTCAGTCACCATGGAGACACACTCTGCAGGAATCTGATTGGCCGCCGCTGGGCGTGCGGTGATCCAGAGGTGAGCGGAGGGAATCAGGTTTCCCCTGATGAGGTTCACCATCAGAAGGTCCAGTGAGACACACTCTGTGGGGTCTGAGAGGACACGAGAGCTGTTGAAATCCAGAGGAAGTCTGCACTCGTCCAGACCGTCAAAGATGAGGAGCACCTGGAGGTCTTCAAAGCTGCAGAGATCTTTGGATGGACTGAAGAAGTGGTTTATGAGTCCCACCAGGCTGAAGCTTCTGTCCTTCAGAACATTGAGCTCTCTGAAGGAGAAGGGGAACAGCAGCTGGAAGTCCTGATGAGCTCCGCCTTCAGCCCAGTCCAGACTAAACTTCTGAGTCAGCACAGTCTTCCCCACGCCGGCCACGCCCTTCATCAGCACTGTTCTGATTGGCTGTGGTGAGTGTGGGCGGGGCATAAACATATCTTCACAGGTGATGGTGGTCTCTGGACTGGGTGGTGTCCTGGGCGCACTCTCCATCAGTCTGACCTCATGTTCCTGGTTGACCTCTGAGGCCCCGCCCTCTGTGATGTAGAGCTCTGTGTAGATCTGGGTCAGGGGGGCGGAGTCTCCTGGTTTAGCCACGCCCTCAAACACAAGGCTGAACCTCTGCTGCAGATGCCTCTTCAGTTCATCTCTACAATCTCCAACACAGCTTCCTGAAGAAAGACAAACAGCTGAGAACTCTAAATTAAATGAGTTAGGGTTAGTCAACAAAGTGTTTGATTTGCCAACACAGATCAGAGAATCAAACAGTTCAAACACAGGAAATGCAATGGAGTGTCCATAAATGTTTATACATTTTCTGTCAATGTCCTGGATCACTTGACTTCGGGTGCGCAGGGTTCGGCTTGTGTTTCAATAGAGTTCAGAAGATTGATTGATTGATTTATTGATTATTTGGTTGGGACAGTACATGAACACATCACTCCGGATTGTAGTCATGGGCTAATTTCCATCCAGGCCCCACCCACGAGTCTGTCATGGACCAATTGTCACAGATTTAAAAGTGCTGGGAGGACACAGACGAGAGAGGGGGAAGGAAGGCAACGAGCGGATCAGGGGAACGGGACGGGGGACAGCAGGCGTGGGCCTGTTGGAAGCGTGGCGAAGATGGGCGAAAGAATGAGAAAGGGAAAGGCAAGAGGCGTGCGGGACGAGGCACAAGAGCGGGCGTGCGGGACCAGGCACAAGAGCGGCGTGCGGGACGAGCCACAGCAGTGGGATGAGCCACTGCGGGACCAATTGGCCAGCCACTCAAGGCGCAAATACTTCACCTGAGCGGCCGGTGAGTGGCACCACTAAGGGGCGGGGGTTCCCGGGGCCAACGTTCCCTCACTGGCGGTCCTGTTTTTATCCCCTCGGGAGCGGGTGAAAGGCGCAGCAATCTTGAGGCCCGGAGTGGAGTGCTTTGGGGTCAGGACGCAGGAGCACCGGGACTGCCCACTGCAGCTTCTTTTTACTTTTTTTACTGACTGGTTTTATGGCGATCGCTTGTTTATTTTAACATTTTATTGTAATAAATCTATTTTCAATCGTATCACCTGGGTTTATTTGCACTGCTCACTCCAGTGGTTTTTTACCTGTGTTTTTAAAGTAGGTCTTAGGTCCTTTAACCTAGGTGGTGCTGTTGACCTTTTTTAATTCAGTGAATTTTAATTTGGTTTTATGTTAAATTAAGTGTTAAACTCCTTCCCTCTGTCACAATAAGGCTGGCCCAGGTGTTTAGTTGTCCTTTAAAATACGTTTTTTTGAATTTGATTCTATACTCCACAGGAAGCTGGACAATTTAGGAGACGCTGCCAACATTACAGTAGTCAAGCCTTGATGTGACGATTACGCGAATAATTCTTTCTGCATCACTTTTAGGAAGGATACTCATAATTTTAGCTGACGTTGCACAGAAGGAATGTGAAAAAGAAACAGAAGCACGACTAACAAGATCAACCAAGAACAAAGCAACACAGAAAAACCTCATATCAGCAATATCGGACCACTACAAAAGAGAAACTCACATAATAGACTGGGGCAATGCAAAAATAGTAGGAATGGAACAACATAAATACAAAAGATTAAAAAAAATAAGGAAGCCAATGGAGTGGTAGCCCGGGGAGGTGGTCCCTCTCTACAAGAAGGGGGGCCGGAGGGTGTGTTCCAATTATCGTGGGATCACACTCCTCAGCCTACTCAAAGGTACTGGAGAGGAGACTTCGGCCGATGGTCGATGGTCAAAGGGGACAAGTATTTTTTGGTTGAGATCGGGGCTGGCCGAGATCGGGTCGCGGTGGACCGCTTTAAGCCTGCTCATGTGCCGTGTCAATGGTGATGCACGTCCTTATGAGGAGTAGCATGTGCGGCAGAGGCAGTGGGTACCGCAACTCGATGCATGTGGCAAAAGCAAGAGATTGTGGGAGTAGTAAACGGGAGACGAAGAGCTGAGTCTCACTGTACTTTAGTTCCAACACTCCTCACCCACAGGTGGCAACACTCCCACTCTTATCCGCTATCCCCGGAAACCCCTGCCCCTTCACAATGATACATTTGAGTGTGAGTTCACGAGACGGTCCAAATTGACACTTAACTGGATTCAAAATCAACCCGTGTCCGGTGAGCCGCTCGAAAAGGAGGCGGGGGTGCAAGCTGTGCTCCTCCAAGGAAGGACTCGCCACCAGTATATCGTCCAGATACACAAATTTGAAGGGCATGTCTTGCAAAACAGAGTCCATTACAAGGTCTGCGCTGCCCCTTTAAGGCCAAATGGCATTCATAAAAACTCGAAAAGGCCAAAAGGCGTAATAACAGCAGTCTTAGGGACATCTTGTGGGTGGGCAGGTACCTGATGGTAACCTCTAACAAAATCAACCTTAGAAAACATCCTGAATGTGGGGGGCCGGGTACCTGTTGTTGGTTGTGGCGTTGTTGAGGCGACTGAAATCTCCACACGGGCGCCAACCACCGTCTGATTTGGGAACCATGTGCAAAGGCAAAGCCCACAGGCTGTTTGAACGGTGCACAATTCCAAGCCTCTCCATGTTGGCAAACTCTTTTTTAGCAACGATCAAGTTTGCCCAATCTAAACGGCGTGCACGAGCAAAAAACGGCGGGCCCGCGGCAGTGATATAATACTCCACCCCATGCTTAGCTACTGCAGCAGAAAACGTGGGAACCGTAAGGGCAGGAAACTCTGCTAACAGACGCTGGTACGAGTCACCAACGGCCAGCATGTTAGCCAGACATGCCCTGCTTTTCTCAGCGCACGTGGATAGGGATCAAAAGTCTGCACCCAGAATAGGAACCGAAACAGAAGCTATCACAAAGTCCTGGCTAAATTCCTGGCCATTAAAACACACTGTCAAAAACTTGGTGCCAAAGGTGCGGATGGAAGTCTCGTTAGCTGTGCCCCATCCCTTCCCAGTTGTGTTGGCCGTGGAGGGGAGTACGATGCTACGTTGCGCTCCTGAATACACGCGAAAACGACGTCCTGAAGCCCTATCCTCAATGAAAAGCAGCCTGTCACGGTCGCCGGTGAAGGCAGCTGCTAGCGAGCGCCGGCCTTCTCGTTTCCCGACTGCTGAAAGGAGCACGGTGGGATGCAACGGTGAGCCTTGGTTCCAAAGTGGCGGTGGTAGAAACAGAGGCTTTTCTTCGTCCCGTCGGTCCTTCACAGCCGTCACGTGCACGCCGACATCCTCCTCACGCGAGTCCGGAGGCACCAGCTCATGCACAGAAAACTGCCTGGATGCCAGTAGAAGTTTGTGGGCCTCCTCCGCCAGCCTTCTGTAATCCTTAGTGCGGATCAGGTCAGAAGTGGCCAGGGCGATACGCACAGGAGGAGGGAGCTGGCGCAGGAACAGATGGGTGAAAAGAAATGAACTGTCCCCAGAGCCGAGTAGCGCCAACATATTTTCCATCAGCTCAGACGGCTTGCAGTCTCCCAATTTGCAGAGCGACAGCAGACCGTCGGCCCGCTCCATATCAGAGAACTGGTATAACTGGAGCAATAACCTCTTCGTACTTCCCATCGTGAGGCGGGTCGCGGCGTAGCGCCATTATCCTGCGAGTAGTGGCCGAATCCAAGGCCGCAACAATATGATAATATCTTGTGACGTCAGTGGTTATGCCGCGCAGATGAAACTGGGCTTCTACATGCTGAAACCACGACTCTGGGTCGTGCGTCCAGAATATCGGTAGTTTCACCGTAAACGCGTTTCAGCCGGTGGGGTGACAGCAACGCCAGCATTATCTTGAGACATGCTTATAATGTCCAATGTCAGGGTCACCAATGTGGAAGTAGAAAACGGGAGACGAAGAGCTGAGTCTCACTGTAATTTATTTCCAACAATCATCACCCACAGGTGGCAACACTCCCACTCTTTTCCGCTATCCCCGGAAACCCCAGCCCCTTCACAATACTACATTTGTGTGTGAGTTCACCAGCCACCACAAGATTTTTTTTTTTTCGACTTTTTCCTTTGGAAGCACGTGCGGCAATCAGAGAGCCGCAAAGTGGTCACGGGGACCAGCCAGAGACACTGAAAATACTTGAAAACGGCCAAAACAGGAGCTAAACCAGGACTAAACCAGGACTGACAATGGGGGACACTGTGCTTGTGAACATAGGCCGGCAGCCTGAGTTCATTCCCCAAAAAGATCAATAATTATCGATATTGACCGATATGAATCAGTTATATTGTGATATAGTTCTCAGCCATATCGCCCAGCCCTAGGAGGAGGAGCAGTCTATGAATAAAATTCAGACAGTGGATTTGGGCCGGGAAATCATCTTATATTTGGTTAAGACATTTTAGTCCTCCCAAAATGGATGGATGGATGGGTTCCCTAGCAAACCTATGTCCTTGCTACAGACACAGAGAGTTTTTAAATCTAGTGTACAGTCGTGCGACGCGGAGCTTACGGTGATGACGTGACGTCACTTGCGCAACACAAGGATCACAGCAAGACCCTTGCGTAGCCTGCCGTGCACCCTCGAAAATGTCTAACTACGCAGCTGCCGCCGCAGAGAAGCTCCGCTGTGATTGATCCGTGTGTGTGTTTTGGGCGGAAGCATGGAGCGGCTGCAGGAGCATGGACGAGGCACTTCGGAGCAGACTGCTTCGTGTTTTGAAGGAACCGAATGAAACGTAGTTTGGGTTCATGGCTCAGAGCCTGATATACGCAGAGACTGTGGACTGTTCAGTTCTGTTGCATATCCAACTTATAAACTGTGCAGTCGTCACTTTTGCACTGTTCCTATCTTTGTTTGAATCTACACTTGTAGCTTATTGCGGCTTTTGTATTCCTCCTGTACTTGTAAATCGTTCATGGTCTCAAATATTTGCCACCTATTGTTTTGCTGTTTTTGTTCCTTGCTTTCCCAGGCAACTCCTGTGAGTTCGCCATCATGTGGTTGTGTGTGGGATTACAACATTCTCTTCAAAACTCCGCAAGGGGAACGTGCGAGTGTACCACCAACTGTGGCTGCATAGGTCCAACATAACCGCAACCATAACCAGCGCTGCGCCACTATACACTGGGCTTTACAACTCTGTAAGAAGCTATTATTGTTTCAATAATATTTGTGCGTTTGTAACCAGATTTGCGTATGTATAATTTGACATTTGTATCTGTAACAGAACAATCTGTATGTAAATAACTATGTTGTAAGAAGAGAAGAACGTTTTACACACAAAACTTTTGACACACATAATGTGGTTGTTCTAGCTTTGTACCAGCAGATGGTGCTGTTGTAGCCGATTATTACACGCAAGCAAACCAACAGTGCCTTGTTGAGATACACTGCCTCAGCTGTGTGTAAAACGTACAATTTTTTTGCACACAAAAATCTGGTTATGCACACACAAATCTGCTTATAAACGCACAAATCTTTTTACACACGCACAAATATTATTGAAACAATAATAGCTCCATACTCTGCAGGCGCTGGGCCAGCTGCTCCTGCTTCATCATCCTCAGGAAGTACAGGGTGATGTTTAGAACCTCTCTGCTAGGCCCCTCACACTCAGAGCATTCTGGGTAATCTGAGGCCAGGAGCCTTTGGAACTTCTGCAGCTGCTCTTTAACAAACGTCAAAACGTCCTCCTCCAGACGCTGAAACAGAACAAAAAGAGAAGAGTTTACAGAGACGCTGAGGAGCAGCCAGAGAAGGCCACACAAGCTGCGGTGGTGGACACTCACCCGCGAGATGGCGTCCAGTGGCTCCTTTGGACCTGGATCCCTGTCAAACACATTCATAATTTATTTGTGCAATGTGACAGAAGCACAGTCTTCTCTGATAAAGAACGAGACACAGCAGTGTTTTAAGAACATGTGTACATGAGTCTCACATCTGGTCTTCAGGATGGTCTCTAAACAGAAAAACAGCATCTTTGGACCTGGCACTTTTCAAAGACTCAGGTCTGGGTTCAGATCTCTGTTTAGACCAGGGGCCAGTTTCCTGTTGCTCCATGTCATAGAGGCTGAAATAAAAAGAGTAACTTTTGAGGTTCAACTCAATGTATTTGTGTATTGCCCTAAATTGCAACAGCAGTTGTCTCGGAGGACTTTACAAAGTTATCAATTAGCACACGCACGCACACGTACGCACACGTACGCACACGTACGCACACGTACGCACACGTACACACACGTACAAAACAATATTTCTGATTACATTGGATCATGTGATAAATCATGGCTTCACAAAGAGGGAAGCCACAACTCCATCATCAGGACCTTCAGATGGAATCATGTCTCCAACTCTCTACTGCAGACTGTATCTATAGTATTTACAGTACTGTATCACATGTATTGTATTTCTCTACTTTAGACTATATCTAAAGTTGGGAGTTTGGATAACTACAGGTCGATAGCTTTAGCTAGTGTGATATCTAAAGTCCTTGAGAAGATACTGATGGGTCGCTTGAGTCACTGCATAAGAACAACAGACAACCAATTTGGATTTAAATCCAAGTTGGGGACAGATCTATGCATTTTTAGTCTTAAGGAGACTGCACAGTCGTATTTAAGACAAAACTCTTCTGTGTTATTAGGGTTCATTGATGCACCCAAGGCATTTGATCGCGTGAACCACTGTAGGCTTTTTGGAAAACTCAGAGAGGAATGTGCCTGATAGCATAATAAGAATATTGACCTCCTGGTATTCTAATCAGCAGATGCAGGTGAAGTGGGGTAATACCATCTCAGCTGCCTTTGGCGTCAGTAACGGAGTGCGTCAGGGCGGGCTGTTGTCCCCTCTCCTATTTAACCTGTACATGGATGACCTGTCCCAGTGTTTGAATGGCTGTAGAACTGGTTGCATGATCGGTGACACACTGGTCAAACATTTCATGTATGCCGATGATTTGGCCATTCTTTCCCCGAGTAGTGCTGGCTTTCAGCAGCTTTTGAATGTATGCTCTGATTATGGGGTTAAGCATGATATTCAATATAATGCCAAAAAGAGCGCTGTACTAATCAGCCGCACCAAAGGGGACAAACATCTTTGTTTTCCAGACTTTTACTTATCTGGTCAAAAGCTGGGTGTTTGCAGCAAAATTAAATACTTGGGTCACATCATAACTGACCGACTCTGTGATGATGATGACATTAATTGCCAGTGTCGTAAACTGTACGCTCAAGCCAACACCTTAGTGCGGAAATTTCACACGTGCACAGTCGATGTTAAAATTAAACTGTTTAAAATGTACTGTTCACCTCTGTATACAGCTCCACTGTGGAGCAGATATAAGAAGACTGCACTACAGAAGCTCAAAGTTGCATATAATGATGCTTTCAGGATTCTGCTGAAAAAGCCCAGGTCCAGTAGTGCTAGTCTGCTGTTCTGTCAGAGTCGTGTGAACTCTTTCCATGCTCTCATGAGAAATATAATGTACAGGTTTATATGCCGTCTGAATGTCAGTGAGAACTATTTTGTGCGGTCTCTGGTGAACCCCAGAATGAGTTCTGTGCGCTACCAGTCAGCTCTGTGGAACCTCTGGTACAGTTTGCTCCGTGACGTGTGCTCATTGTCCTTTTGATTCACGCCTCTAGTATAAATTATCAACATGCTGGTACGGGAGGGGGAGGAGCGAGTCTGTGAACACGTCCCCGTGCACACAGGTTCGATCCGACTCTCTCTGCAGAGAAATGTCATTCTGTTTGTATTCATCACCTCTTTAATAAATAGCACAAAGACAAAGCTGTTTCTGCTCGGATTTATTCATAGAAGTATTTGTATTTCCATAACATGCTCCTAATCTGAAAGTGTATTCACGTGATGCAAGTGTGTATCATTTTGACAAAGGAATGTTTAGCTTTGATCATAGAGTTTGAGTTTTAATAGTAGAGTTTCATTTTGACATAAATGTGAATGGTTTATGTCACTATGTTGTATCAGGTTATCCTGTGTGTAGTTTTGGGACAGCGACCTTTTGCAAAATGTGTTCAAGCCATAGGAAAAAACTGTAGTATTAACCTCTAGAATGAGGTCTATATGAATGGCCATGACATTCTATAGCTAATCCTCTTGAGAGGATGTATAATTCATTTTAATTTTATTATAAACACAATATGAACAAATTATGCAGTTAGGAATAATAGTTAAGCTTGTTATTGCAAACTAATATACTTTGGGCCAGTTTTGCTTCAGTCCAAGTTTGTACTCATTTTCCTCCTCCCTTTTTGTTTTCCTGTATTTTCCGAAATCTGGTGGTGATGCTTCTATTAAAGGAATAGGCCACCGTTTTTACGCACTGACATACGTTCTTACCTTAGACTAGTTGATATGTACCTGTCTGGTCTTTGTCCGTGCGCTCTGTCATGCAAACGGAGCACAAACGCAGCCTCTTCCACATACTGTATAGTAACAAATCAGCTCCCGTTAGAAGCTACCAAACTCTTCCACGTGTTCCCTATTTAAATACAGTTACGTGACGTGTTACACTACCAAGTATAGTAATAGTACGAGGAGCACTACGTCCGCGCACTAACTGCTTCTATTGACGGAAGTGAGCAGGAGCAGCGTGACTCAATAGAGTTAGTGCGCGGCCTTAGTGCTCCTCGTATTATTACGACTCACAATATAGTACCCCTTTTTATCCGCTGAGAAAATCGACATGTTACATTTCTGTGTTACTATACTTGGTAGTGTAACACGTCACGTAACTGTATTTAAATAGAGAACACGTGGAAGAGTTTGGTAGCTTCTAACAGGAGCTGTTTTGGAAGGTAAGGTAAGAACATATGTCAGTATGTAAAAACAGTGGCCTATTCCTTTAAAACTGCATTTCCTGTATTTTGGTCAAGCCATGTTTCAGCCATGAACATAAGATCAAGATTATGATAAAAAATACAATTATTTATTAAAAAAGACTTGTTACACAGAGATCTGACATTAAGCGTAGCAAGTTTCAAAGTGTCATTATCAGCGGTTGTGGTCGGCTGATTCTTAAGCCTAGCGTACATCGACAGAGGAACTACTAGACAACTAGTTGCAAGGCGGCTTTTGGCAACTGAGAGGAGATGGTGGGAGATGATCAGTTGCCAAAATCGGTCGATGTGCGCGCTCTTACTACTGGAGATAAACAGTCGGTCTCCAGTTTCAGTCAGTTGCCCGGCAACTAGTTGTCCTCAGTTTTGGAGATATAACCCGATGTGCGCGCTCCATGCGCCGCTCCGACAACGTGTGTGTATTGCGAGCCCGCAACAGTTTATGTCAGAAAACACACTGTAGTTGACGGCCAGTTGCTGTCGATGTACGCGCTGTTATTCCCGAGACTGGTCTGCTACTGGGAGTTGCCGTTTTCGTCAGATTATTGATGTGTGCGGGGTAGCAACTCATTTGCGACGGATATAATCAGTTGCCAGTCCGATGTACGCTAGGCTTTACACGGAACAAGAATTAGATTTTCCAGATTAGACTGATTAACTCCAGATGATTTTCTGTTTCGTATTCTTTGTGTTATCACTAAGGGAATGGCACAGGTGACTTCATGAAAGGGCCGGGTCTCTCCTCCTGGGTCTCTCCTCTAACTAGACTGCCAGTGGCTGCGAAGCAGAGACCCTGTGCATCCTAGTGTTCAGAGATAAGAGGGGAAGGGGAAATCGGGGGAGGAGGATGGAGAGGTGGGTGGTTCTTGGGTGCTGATGATGAGTCGGATGGGGAGGTGGAGGTATTGGGTGTTGAATGAGGGGGAACTGTGGGTGGAATGGTTATGAGGTTAGGGGAGGGAAGGGCTGAGGTAGCCTGGTTGTACCACACCTTAGTACAAATTTCATTTCATACTAAGGTCTGGATTTGCTCCATTGAGCTCCGTGAAGAGGTGGGAGGGGTTAACTCCTTTTGCAGATTGAAACGATTGGATCTGAGTTTACCGTGACGTATGTAATGCGCCCGAGTCTGTTGTAAGCATTTAGCCTAGCCATCTCCTTTGCTGCTAACAGAACCCGTGGGGAGTAGCGCCACAATCTTGACCAGTGATTACATTTGCTAAACATTCCTTTTGCTCCTGCTTCAATTTCTTGATAGTTTAAAGACATAATTCATTCATTTATAAGTTTGTTTAAAAATACTAAATGTTCTTAAATGCTAAAGCAATAAGTTACATTTGTTTGTCGTGCTAAAATATAAGGGGAAACAAAGTGAGACATCTTCTCTACAAAACATCCGTTTCCTGTCCGCGCAGAGTAAGCTCTCTTGTTTGTTTGTAACGATCTTTGTTGCTCTCGGTAACTTGTACAAGCACGTAATCTAACGTCTCATTTAACGCAGTGAGAGCTTTCATGTGTTGAGCCTTGGCAAACTTTCGTCTTTGTAAGTATTATTTAATGTCACAAGCACATTATTAGGGCCACACGTGTTCTATTCTACTGCAAAGTGTTAAGTTTGTGCTATATCTGTTTAGCTAACGCAGTATGTAATTTTGTGTGTACAGCCGTTGATAGTGACGGACATTTTTCTGTTGTTTCAGTTACTGTGATTTAGGTGATTTTTGTAACTTTGGACACAATAGACCAAACACATGATTCTCTATAAAACAAGAAAAGCAAGCCTTGTCTACAGAGTTTCTTTCCCGTTCGCTGGCTGTCTAGCTTTACATGTTCACGTGTTGTGAGGACAGCACAGGAGCTGTAGATGAAGAAGGCGTTACTGCTTCTGAGCGGACTGGGGATGAGGATGTTGTTGGTGTTGGTGCTGTTACTGGTGATGATGCAGCTGCTGCTGGTGAAGTGTTGAGATCTTTCGAGGCGGTGGAGGTGCAGAGACCTTTGGGGTCGATGGAGATTGTTATCTTGTTACCGGAGAAGCCTTTGCTTCTTCCTCCCTTTCGATGGCTGCACGTGCTGCGCAGGCTGAGGTCTTAGGGCAAAAGAAAGGTTATCCATCAACACTTTTACTCCGTAAGTGTTCAAATGTGGACCTTTTCCTTCAAAAAGCTCATGCCTATTCCAGAACAGATTAAAGTTCTCAATGAAGGCAAGTCCTCTGCTTGAGTAGAAAAGTATTGAGCTGATACAGACGACTGAATTTCATTTGCTTCCCGTCCACATTTGTTAGTGGTCCACTAAAAATTTAAGTCAATTTTTGCAAGGTCGTCCAATAAGAGAGAGAAATCCCGTTTCAACTTTTCACATCTCATAGATGTCTAATGCCCCTACGTGGATCAACAATCTGTTTACACCATGGATTTCAGACGGGAGCTTTTGACTCAATGCTCTTATCTCGTCCACTTTAGCAGAGCGTACAGAAAATGTTTACATTCCTGAAAGCACCATCACCGATAAAGAGTGTCTCAGAAGCATTTGTCCTTGACTGACACTGAGACTGAGACGCTGCCTCTGTTTCTACTGCCAAAAGCTGTTGATAAAAATCTTTAAGTACATTTTTTGCAAAGCCGTCCAATCCTGAAAATCCTGTTTCAACTTTTCGCTTGTCATCTCATAGATGTCTACGTGGGGGCACCGCGTGGATCAAAAATCTGTTACACCGCGGTTTTCAGACTTTTGAATCAATGCTCTTATCTCCTCCACTTAACTATCATTAGCTTTGCCTTGTTTGGGCTTGGCACCATACTGTACGTGTTCCAGCAATTGTCTCCGTTGATTTTGGGAAATTAAATAACATCATCATCATGACTTACGTTTTGTCCATTTTGTCCATTTCCCTTCATTGCTATGGTCGTGTTGAGCCCCATTTCTGATTCAAGGACAAACATTCGGTCTTGAAGAAGTTTTAACTCCTGTTTGACCAACAGCCGTCGCAGTTTTCTTCTTTTTTCTGTCCTCCAGGCTGTAATTGGGCCCAAACTTTTTGTATTATTTATTAATGAAATATATGAGGCTTCTAAAGATCAAATGTTTTTGTTTTTTGCTGATGATACAACAGTATTTAATACAGGGAAGGATCTAATGAATTAATGGAAAACATTGAATCAGAAATGGTCAAATTAAAGCAGTGGTTTGATTACAATAAATTATTTCTAAACTGGGATAAAACTTGTTGCATGATTTTTGGGAAAAAGAACCCCCAATTATCAGTACAATTAATTATTGATAGTGTAAACATTGAGTGTGTTCCAGAAGTCAAATTTTTGGGGGTAATCCTTGATAACAAACTCTGTTGGAAGTCACATATTGATTACATCATAAAAAAAGTAAGTAAAAGTATTGGCATATTGTATAAGGTCAGACATACTCTGGACAAGACTTCATTGATGTTGTTATATACAACTCTAATTGTTCCTTATTTTACCTATTGCATCGAGGTTTGGGGAAATGCTAGTAATATGGCCACAGAAAAGTTCTACTTCAAAAGAAAGCCGTAAGAATCATCTGCCACAAAGGCCCTAGAGACCACACAAATAATCTCTTCACACAATTACAACTCCTGAAATTCAAAGATCTTGTTCACTTCAAAATTACTCAAACAATGTGGAGGGTGAACAAGTTGGTGCCAGTGCACATCCATAATAAATCTTTTTAATCACAGACAGTAGTAACAGAAGGAAAGGACATTTTTGTGTGCCTTTTTCACGCACCACTTTGAAACAGAAAGGTTTCCTTGCAACAGATATTAAGCTTTGGAACCCTCTGGATTCCTGTGAACAATCCTGTAACACCATTGTACAGTTAAAGAAAATGTATAAGAAAAAAGTACTTGCAAATTATGGTAAATAATTGGTTGTTCAAAATCCTACAAAATAGAGGTAAACACAATAAAATCCACAATAACTACAGCAAAGTGTAAGATTGTTATGTGTAAAGGAAAAAAATCTAAATAATAATAATAATAATAAACATAAAGGCGAGCCATCCTATTTTTAATTTCTGTCAACTAAATATGTGTTAAGGGGCATGAAACATAAGACTTTGTCCTCCACATGCTCCTATTCAGCCACATGTAATGGATTTGAATTATGTGTGTTCTTATTATAATAAAAATGTAAATGAAAATGATTAAAGGAGATTAAAAAGCAGAAAGCGAGGAGCAGCGAGAGAATGCGACCGCACTGTACTGTAAGAACAGTGTCCAGTGCTCTTGTACACTGGAAAAAAGGTTTCCATTTTTTCCCACTGGGTTTTTGAGTGGTCCTGGCCGATGCAGCAGGGTCTAAGAACAATGGGCCTCATTCACGAACCGTACTTAAGAACAAATTTGTTCGTAAATCCTACTTACGAAGATTTTACGATGAATGTGGCATTCATGAAATGTTCTCGTAACCAGAATTTCTCTTGGGTACGTACAAATCCTACGAGTGCTCAGGAGCACTCTTACGCACATTCAGTGCCGACACGTTCGCACGCTGGTGTTATGAAGTTCAATAAAACACAACATTACAGTGATATGTCCGTCATATTGATGTATGCATTTATTTATTTAATTGTTAATGGTAATTTAGCCTATTCTTTAATTCATTTTGAAATGAAATGTGCCAACGCTTTATCAAATACATTGGAAATCTTGCCGTGTATTAGTGACCCCTTCCTATTTATAGGGGGCATTTCTTTATCCACGGGTCACAGAACAATGGCATATATACTGCTGCTGCAGGAGGCTGCGGGGTCCGCGCTGAGTCTCTGCACTGGTCTCTCCCATGGATCTATACGTGTCTGCGCTGGTCTCTCCCATGGATCTATACGGGTCTGCGCTGGTCTCTCCCATGGATCTATACGGGTCTGCGCTGGTCTCTCCCATGGATCTATACGGGTCTGCGCTGGTCTCTCCCATGGATCTATACGGGTCTGCGCTGGGCTCTCCCATGGATCTATACGGGTCTGCACTGGTCTCTCCCATGGATCTATACGGGTCTGCACTGGTCTCTCCCATGGATCTATACGGGTCTGCACTGGTCTCTCCCATGGATCTATACGGGTCTGCACTGGTCTCTCCCATGGATCTATACGGGTCTGCACTCGTCTCTCCCATGGATCTATACGGGTCTGCACTGGTCTCTCCCATGGATCTATACGGGTCTGCACTGGTCTCTCCCATGGATCTATACGGGTCTGCACTGGTCTCTCCCATGGATCTATACGGGTCTGCACTCGTCTCTCCCATGGATCTAGACGGGTCTGCACTGGTCTCTCCATACGGGTCCGTGCTGCATGCTCCTGGATCCATACGAGTCCGCGCTGGTCTCTCCAGTCTGGTCTATGCGGTCTCTCTTCGGTCCGCGCTGGTCTCTGCGCACCGGTCTCTCCAGGCAGGTCTCTCCTGTCCGCGCTGGTTTCTGTGTGCTGGTCTCTCCAGTCTCTCCTCGGGTCTGCATTGGTCTCAGCGCTGGTCCGCGCTGGATCTCCTCCCAGGGTCCAAAACATTTTGAGATTAATCTCAAAACATTTTGAGATTCATTTTTAAATTAATACATAATATATCTTTAAATTAAGCTTATAACATTTTTAGATTAATCTCATCATATTTTTAGATTAATCTCATAATTTTGCTAGTTCAACTTTATTCTTATAATATTTTGACTTTTAAATCAACATTTTATAACTTTATTCTCAGTCTGGCAAAAGAAGAAAAAAGGGTGACTCTGGCGTCTGCACACGGCCCTGCAGTCCCTTTTATGGGCATTAGTGGGTTACCTATGCTAAGTACCTATGCTAATGAAGCACCGGGCACGCGCGCTCTACTTACGAGGAGTTGGCATTCATCAATCTGAGAGAACAGCTGCAAACAATTCAGCGCCTTACGAGCGCGTTGATGAATCCCACGTAGGGTCTTCTTAGAAATCTACTTAAGAACGACTTGAGAAGAAATTTAAGAAGTTTCTTACGAAGTTATTCGTGAATGAGGCCCATTGATGATCAGGACAATTAAAAACATTTCTGGACAGTGGTCATTCCACTATTCACCAATGTCTCCAACAGTATGTGATTGTTATTATTGCATTTCTTGTGTTTGAACTGATTGATTCTCTGATCTTTGTAAAGTCCTCTATGACGTCTGCCTTGTTTACTTTGAGAAGAGTCAGTGTAATGGGTTAAAACACTATTGCTTATGAATGTGAGGGACCCCAGTTTCAAGTAAAAAGACTAAACTTCTGTGAGTGTTTGTTGGTCACCACAGCCTCCTGTTCTGACGCTCTGCAGCAGAGGGACAAACTAAAGACTCGTGTTCTTCACATTTTAATCCTGTTTTTAATTTGGTTTAATGTCTGTACTTCAGTCCCAGACACAAAGATGAATGTTTGTCTCGTGTGTGTGTGTGGATGATACAAAATACACAGATTTGTTTTCAAAATACACAGATTTGTTTTCTGAAATACACCTAACACAAGCGTCTGCATGTTGGGGTCAGAGTGCTCCCTCCTACAGTCTCTATAGTTTCTGAGACAAAGGTGGATGATTCCTGTTAAACTCTGCTCTGATTCAAACTGCAGACAGAGGACAATTCACTATTGAGCTAATTATAAGATACAGTAAAATACTCATCTGCTGTACTTTCAATGTGCGTGAGTCACTTGATCTGTTATTCTGGTCTGACAGGTCCGAGCACTTTATTTTTTGTTTACACACACACACACACACACACACACACACACACACACACACACACACACACACACACACACACACCCGTTTGAGACGTTGTAAGGACATTTTTTCTAAAATCCCTTTAAACCAGACTGTACATAGGTATACGGGGACACTGGGTTCCCGTGGTGCTAGAGCCTCAAAAATCATATCAATGATCATGAAAAAAATCACAGAACCTATACACGGCTTAAAATTTAAAGATTTCCTTTGCTGCACTGAGATATAAAAAATGACTGTTTTCAAGACTTTTCAGGGGTTTGTAAAGACTTTTCAAAAACACGGTCTATAAGGACAGTGTGGTTTACAAGGTCAGTGATGTCATCATACACACACACACTATGTATAACCTGGTTTGAAAGGACACATGGTCTGTGAGGCCTGGTCCGCACACACATACACTGTGTATAACCTGGTTTGAAAGGACACATGGTGTGTAAGGCCAGGTCAACACACACATACACTGTGTATAACCTGGTTTGAAAGGACACATGGTCTGTGAGGCCTGGTCCGCACACACATACACTGTGGAAAACCTGTTCTGAAAGGACACATGGTGTGTAAGGCCAGGTCAACACACACATACAGTGTGGATAACCTGTTCTGAAAGGACACATGGATAATGAGGCCAAAGAGACTGAGGCACATCATTATAATAATCAATATTCTATGGAGGATTGCTTTTTTAAGAGTTTGAATTGTCTCTGCAAACACGTGTAGAGCTTATTCTTCAGTCTACTGCCAAACTTTGTCATGTATTCCCTTGATACCTTCACTGAATTCCAGTTATTCCTAGTTTCAACTGGCTTCACCGTCTCTATCCTGCACTTAAATAGATGGTACATCTACAATCACTCCATTCTAAAAGAAAATGAGATCAAGCAACAAAAGGTTTACAGACATAACTGCCTCTTACCAACAGAGACGTGTCAATCACACACAAACTATATCTGTATCCACCAGAACTCAACTGCCAATCTGCAAGCATGCATCACATCTAGGGGTGGGCGATATGGACAAAAATAAATATCTTGATACTTTTTACCCAACTCCCGATAACGACATTGTCACGATATCTTTAAAATAAAAAATGGTTACACAAAATGATCTGCAATGTTTTGCTTGCCATGGAATCTATAGATAAGAGACAGTGTAGATCAAAAATGAAGCTTTTTATTTTCTGAAGTGCTACACACATCTTTGCAAAACATGCACTAACATATATTAACATTAAAAATCAGATTCAAGAAACACAGAAAAAACACATCCAAAAAGGCTCAATATTTACTGAAATGTACAAATAAAGCAGTGATTGGCTTTTTAGGCACACATTAGACCAATGGGCATCTTTCCTTCTCTAATTGTAATATGTATTGGAAAATAAAAAAGATAATACAATAAAGCATATCTTCAAATTGGCGTTCACGAAATTATTGTCTACGATATATTTTGCCCACTCCTAATCACTTCCCCACCAGGTGTGTCACTGGTCTAAGGCGTGTCCAGGTGTGTCACTGGTCTAAGGCGTGTCCAGGTGTGACACTGGTCTAAGGTGTGTCACTGGTCCATGGCGTGTCACTGGTCCATGACGTGTCCATGGCGTCTAACTGGTCCATGGCGTGTCACTGGTCCATGATGTGTCACTGGTCCATGGCGTGTCACTGGTCCATGACGTGTCACTGGTCCATGGCGTGTCACTGGTCCATGACGTGTCACTGGTCCATGACGTGTCCAGGCGTGTCACTGGTCCATGGCGTGTCATTGGTCCATGGCGTGTCACTGGTCCATGGCGTGTCCGGGCGTGTCATTGGTCTGTGGCGTGTCCAGGCGTGTCACTGGTCCATGATGTGTCACTGGTCCATGGCGTGTCACTGGTCCATGGCGTGTCCAGGCTGCTCACACCCAGACACGTCATGGACCAGTGACACGCCATGGACCAGTGAAACGCCGTGGACACGTCACGGAGCAGTGACACACCTGGACACGCCATAGACACGTCATGGACCAGTGACACGCCTGGACATGCCATGGACCAGTGACATGCCCAGACACGTCATGGACCAGTGATACGCCCGGACACGCCATGGACCAGTGACACGCCTTGGACACGTCATGGACCAGTGACACGCCTGGACACGCCATGGACACGTCATGGACCAGTGACACGCCTGGACACGCCATGGACCAGTGACACGCCTGGACACGCCATGGACCAGTGACACGCCATGAACCAGTGACACGCCCGGACACGTCAAGGCGTGTCACTGGTCCATGACGTGTCCAGGCGTGTCACTGGTCCATGGCGTGTCACTGGTCCATGGCCTGTCACTGGTCCATGGCGTGTCACTGGTCCATGGCGTGTCCAGGCGTGTCACTGGTCCATGACGTGTCCATGGCGTGTCACTGGTCCATGATGTGTCCATGGCGTGTCACTGGTCCATGACGTGTCCAGGTGTGTCACTAGTCCTTGGCGTGTCACTGGTCCATGGCGTGTCCAGGTCACACGTCATGGACCAGTGACACGCCTGGACACGCCATGGACCTGTGACACACTGTGGACACGTCATGGACCAGTGACACGCCTGGACACGCCATGGACACGTCATGGACCAGTGACAGGCCGTGGACACGTCACGGAGCAGTGACACGCCTGGACACGCCATGGACACGTCATGGACCAGTGACACGCCCGGACACGCCATGGAACCAGTGACACGCCGTGGACACGTCATGGACCAGTGACACGCCTGGACACGCCATGGACCAGTGACACGCCTAGACACGCCATGGACCAGTGACACGCCTGGACACGCCATGGACCAGTGACACGCCCGTACACGCCATGGACCAGTGACACACCCGGACACGGTGTGTGTCACCACGCCACGCCGTGTCACTGGTCCATGGCGTGGCGTGTCCAGGCGTGGCGTGTCCAGGCGTGTCACTGGTCTATGACGTGTCCAGGCGTGTCACTGGTCCATGGCGTGTCTAGGCGTGTCACTGGTCCATGGCGTGTCCAGGCGTGTCACTGGTCCATGACGTGTCCACGGCGTGTCACTGGTTCCATGGCGTGTCCGGGCGTGTCACTGGTCCATGACCAGTGACACGCCATGGACACGTCATGGACCAGTGACACGCCCGGACATGCCATGGACCAGTGACACGTCGTGGACACGTCATGGACCTGTGACACACCGTGGACACGTCATGGACCAGTGACACGCCATGGACCAGTGACAAGCCATGGACCAGTGACACGCCGTGGAACAGTAACACGCTATGGACCTGTGACACACCGTGGACACGTCATGGACCAGTGACACGCCTGGACACGCCATGGACCAGTGACACGCCCGGACACGCCATGGACCAGTGACACGCCATGGACCAGTGACACGCCATGGACACGTCATGGACCTGTGACACACCGTGGACACATCATGGACCAGTGACACGCCTGGACACGCCATGGACCAGTGACACGCCATGGACACGTCATGGACCAGTGACACGCCGTGGACACGTCACGGAGCAGTGACACGCCTGGACACGCCATGGACCAGTGACACGCCATGGACCAGTGACACGCCATGGACCAGTGACACGCCATGGACCAGTGACACGCCCGGACACGCCATGGACCAGTGACACGCCCGTACACGCCATGGACGCCGTGTCACTGGTCCATGGCGTGTCCAAGCGTGTCACTGGTCTATGACGTGTCCAGGCGTGTCACTGGTCCATGGCGTGTCCAGGCGTGTCACTGGTCCATGGCGTGTCCAGGCGTGTCACTGGTCCATGGCGTGTCCAGGCGTGTCACTGGTCCATGACGTGTCACTGGTCCATGACGTGTCCAGGCGTGTCACTGGTCCATGGCGTGTCCAGGCGTCTCACTGGTCCATGACGTGTCCAGGCGTCTCACTGGTCCATGACGTGTCCGGGCTGCTCACACCTGGACACACCTTAGACCAGTGACACGCCGTGGACACGTCATGGACCAGTGACACGCCTGGAAACGCCATGGACCAGTGACACGCCATTGACCAGTGACACGCCATGGACACGTCATGAACCAGTGACACGCCTGGACACGTCATAGACCAGTGACACGCCCAAACACGCCATGGACCAGTGACACGCCCGGACACGCCATGGACCAGTGATGTGGCGTGTCCAGGCGTGTCACTGGTCCATGGCGTGTCACTGGTCCATGGCGTGTCCAGGCGTGGCGTGTCCAGGCGTGGCGTGTCCAGGTGTGTCACTGGTCCATGACGTGTCCAGGCGTGTCACTGGTCCATGGCGTGTCACTGGTCCATGGCGTGTCCAGGCGTGTCACTGGTCCATGACGTGTCCATGGCGTGTCACTGGTCCATGACGTGTCCATGGCGTGTCACTGGTCCATAACGTGTCCAGGCGTGTCACTGGTCCATGACGTGTCCAGGCGTGTCACTGGTCCATGGCGTGTCCAGGCGTGTCACTGGTCCATGGCGTGTCCAGGCGTCTCACTGGTCCATGACGTGTCCGGGCTGCTCACACCTGGACACACCTTAGACCAGTGACACGCCGTGGACACGTCATGGACTAGTGACACGCCTGAACACGCCATGGACCAGTGACACACCATGGACCAGTGACACGCCTTGGACACGTCATGAACCAGTGACACGCCTGGACATGTCAAGGCGTGTCACTGGTCCATGACGTGTCCAGGCGTGTCACTGGTCCATGGCGTGTCACTGGTCCATGGCCTGTCACTGGTCCATGGCCTGTCACTGGTCCATGGCGTGTCACTGGTCCATGGCGTGTCCAGGCGTGTCACTGGTCCATGACGTGTCCATGGCGTGTCACTGGTCCATGATGTGTCCATGGCGTGTCACTGGTCCATGACGTGTCCAGGTGTGTCACTAGTCCTTGGCGTGTCACTGGTCCATGGCGTGTCCAGGTCACACGTCATGGACCAGTGACACGCCTGGACACGCCATGGACCTGTGACACGCCATGGACCTGTGACACACTGTGGACACGTCATGGACCAGTGACACGCCTGGACACGCCATGGACACGTCATGGACCAGTGACAGGCCGTGGACACGTCACGGAGCAGTGACACGCCTGGATACGCCATGGTCACGTCATGGACCAGTGACACGCCCGGACACGCCATGGAACCAGTGACACGCCGTGGACACGTCATGGACCAGTGACACGCCTGGACACGCCATGGACCAGTGACACGCCTAGACACGCCATGGACCAGTGACACGCCTGGACACGCCATGGACCAGTGACACGCCCGTACACGCCATGGACCAGTGACACACACCCGGACACGGTGTGTGTCACCACGCCACGCCGTGTCACTGGTCCATGGCGTGGCGTGTCCAGGCGTGGCGTGTCCAGGCGTGTCACTGGTCTATGACGTGTCCAGGCGTGTCACTGGTCCATGGCGTGTCCAGGCGTGTCACTGGTCCATGGCGTGTCCAGGCGTGTCACTGGTCCATGGCGTTTCCAGGCGTGTCACTGGTCCATGACGTGTCCACGGCGTGTCACTGGTCTAAGGTGTGTCCAGGTGTGAGCAGCCCGGACACGTCATGGACCAGTGAGACGCCTGGACACGTCATGGACCAGTGACACGCCCGGACATGCCATGGACCAGTGACACGTCGTGGACACGTCATGGACCTGTGACACACCGTGGACACGTCATGGACCAGTGACACGCCATGGACCAGTGACAAGCCATGGACCAGTGACACGCCGTGGACCAGTAACACGCTATGGACCTGTGACACACCGTGGACACGTCATGGACCAGTGACACGCCTGGACACGCCATGGACCAGTGACACGCCCGGACACGCCATGGACCAGTGACACGCCATGGACCAGTGACACGCCATGGACACGTCATGGACCTGTGACACACCATGGACACATCATGGACCAGTGACACGCCTGGACACGCCATGGACCAGTGACACGCCTGGACACGTCATGGACCAGTGACACGCCCGGACACGCCATGGACCAGTGACACACCGTGGACACGTCATGGATCAGTGACACGCCTGGACACGCCATGGACCAGTGACACGCCCGGACACGCAATGGACCAGTGACACGCCGTGGACACGTCTCGGAGCAGTGACACGCCTGGACACGCCATGGACCAGTGACACGCCTGGACACGCCATGGACACGTCATGGACCAGTGACACGCCGTGGACACGTCACGGAGCAGTGACACGCCTGGACACGCCATGGACCAGTGACACGCCTGGACACGCCATGGACCAGTGACATGCCTGGACACGCCATGGACCAGTGACACGCCATGGACCAGTGACACGCCATGGACCAGTGACACGCCCGGACACGCCATGGACCAGTGACACGCCCGTACACGCCATGGACCAGTGACACGCCCGGACACGCCATGGACCAGTGACACGCCACGCCGTCCATGGCGTGTCCAGGCGTGGCGTGTCCAAGCGTGTCACTGGTCTATGACGTGTCCAGGCGTGTCACTGGTCCATGGCGTTTCACTGGTCCATGGCGTGTCCAGGCGTGTCACTGGTCCATGACGTGTCACTGGTCCATGACGTGTCCAGGCGTGTCACTGGTCCATGGCGTGTCCAGGCGTCTCACTGGTCCATGACGTGTCCAGGCGTCTCACTGGTCCATGACGTGTCCGGGCTGCTCACACCTGGACACACCTTAGACCAGTGACACGCCGTGGACACGTCATGGACCAGTGACACGCCTGGAAACGCCATGGACCAGTGACACGCCATTGACCAGTGACACGCCATGGACCAGTGAGACGCCTGGACACGCCATGGACCAGTGACACGCCTGGACACGTCATGGACCAGTGACACGTCATGGACCAGTGACACGCCTGGACACGCCATGGACCAGTGAAACGCCATGGACCAGTGACACGCCTGGACACGTCATAGACCAGTGACACGCTTGGACACGCCACGCCTGGACACGCCATGGACCAGTGACACGCCACGCCGTGTCACTGGTCCATGGCGTGTCCGGGCGTGTCACTGGTCCATGGCGTGTACGGGCGTGTCACTGGTCCATGGCGTGTCCGGGCGTGTCACTGGTCCATGGCGTGTCACTGGTCCATGGCGTGTCACTGGTCCATGGCGTGTCCAGGCATGTCACTGGTCCATGGCGTGTCCAGGCGTGTCACTGGTCCATGGCGTGTCCAGGCGTGTCACTGCTCCGTGACGTGTCCACGGCGTGTCACTGGTCCATGACGTGTCCATGGCGTGTCCAGGCGTGTCACTGGTCCATGACGTGTCCACAGTGTGTCACAGGTCCAAGACGTGTCCACGGCGTGTCACTGGTCCATGGCGTGTCCGGGGCGTGTCACTGGTCCATGGCGTGTCCAGGCGTGTCACTGATCCATGACGTGTCCACGGTGTGTCACTGGTCCATGGCGTGTCCGGGCGTGTCACTGGTCCATGACGTGTCCAGGCGTGTCACTGGTCCATGGCGTGTCCAGGCGTGTCACTGGTCCATGATATGTCCACGGTGTGTCACAGGTCCATGACGTGTCCATGGCGTGTCACTGGTCCATGGCGTGTCACTGGTCCATGGCGTGTCCGGGCGTGTCACTGGTCCATGGCGTGTCCAGGCGTGTCACTGGTCCATGACGTGTCCACGGTGTGTCACAGGTCCATGGCGTGTCCGGGCGTGTCACTGGTCCATGGCGTGTCCAGGCGTGTCACTGGTCCATGACGTGTCCACGGTGTGTCACTGGTCCATAGCGTGTTACTGGTCCACGGCGTGTCACTGGTCCATGGCTTGTCACTGGTCCATGGCGTGTCACTGGTCCATGACGTGTCCACGGTGTGTCACAGGTCCATGACGTGTCCACAACGTGTCACTGGTCCATGGCATGTCCGGGCATGTCACTGGTCCATGACGTGTCAATGGCGTGTCACTGGTCCATGGCGTGTCCAGGCATGTCACTGGTCCAGGCGTGTCCAGGCGTGTCACTGGTCCATGGCGTGTCCAGGCGTGTCACTGGTCCATGACGTGTCCACGGCGTGTCACTGGTCCATGGCGTGTCCGGGCGTGTCACTGGTCCATGACGTGTCCATGGCGTGTCCAGGCGTGTCACTGCTCCGTGACGTGTCCACGGCCTGTCACTGGTCCATGACGTGTCCATGGCGTGTCCAGGCGTGTCACTGGTCCATGACGTGTCCACAGTGTGTCACAGGTCCATGGCGTGTCCAGGCGTGTCACTGGTCCATGACGTGTGACCTGGACACGCCATGGACCAGTGACACGCCATGGACCAGTGACACGCCATGGACCAGTGACACGCCCGGACACGCCATGGACCAGTGACACGCCCGTACACGCCATGGACCAGTGACACGCCATGGACCAGTGACACGCCACGCCGTCCATGGCGTGTCCAGGCGTGGCGTGTCCAAGCGTGTCACTGGTCTATGACGTGTCCAGGCGTGTCACTGGTCCATGGCGTTTCACTGGTCCATGGCGTGTCCAGGCGTGTCACTGGTCCATGACGTGTCACTGGTCCATGACGTGTCCAGGCGTGTCACTGGTCCATGGCGTGTCCAGGCGTCTCACTGGTCCATGACGTGTCCAGGCGTCTCACTGGTCCATGACGTGTCCGGGCTGCTCACACCTGGACACACCTTAGACCAGTGACACGCCGTGGACACGTCATGGACCAGTGACACGCCTGGAAACGCCATGGACCAGTGACACGCCATTGACCAGTGACACGCCATGGACCAGTGAGACGCCTGGACACGCCATGGACCAGTGACACGCCTGGACACGTCATGGACCAGTGACACGTCATGGACCAGTGACATGCCTGGACACGCCATGGACCAGTGAAACGCCATGGACCAGTGACACGCCTGGACACGTCATAGACCAGTGACACGCTTGGACACGCCACGCCTGGACACGCCATGGACCAGTGACACGCCACGCCGTGTCACTGGTCCATGGCGTGTCCGGGCGTGTCACTGGTCCATGGCGTGTACGGGCGTGTCACTGGTCCATGGCGTGTCCGGGCGTGTCACTGGTCCATGGCGTGTCACTGGTCCATGGCGTGTCCAGGCATGTCACTGGTCCATGGCGTGTCCAGGCGTGTCACTGGTCCATGGCGTGTCCAGGCGTGTCACTGCTCCGTGACGTGTCCACGGCGTGTCACTGGTCCATGACGTGTCCATGGCGTGTCCAGGCGTGTCACTGGTCCATGACGTGTCCACAGTGTGTCACAGGTCCAAGACGTGTCCACGGCGTGTCACTGGTCCATGGCGTGTCCGGGCGTGTCACTGGTCCATGGCGTGTCCAGGCGTGTCACTGATCCATGACGTGTCCACGGTGTGTCACTGGTCCATGGCGTGTCCGGGCGTGTCACTGGTCCATGACGTGTCCAGGCGTGTCACTGGTCCATGGCGTGTCCAGGCGTGTCACTGGTCCATGATGTGTCCATGGTGTGTCACAGGTCCATGACGTGTCCATGGCGTGTCACTGGTCCATGGCGTGTCACTGGTCCATGGCGTGTCCGGGCGTGTCACTGGTCCATGGCGTGTCCAGGCGTGTCACTGGTCCATGACGTGTCCACGGTGTGTCACAGGTCCATAGCGTGTTACTGGTCCACGGCGTGTCACTGGTCCATGGCTTGTCACTGGTCCATGGCGTGTCACTGGTCCATGACGTGTCCACGGTGTGTCACAGGTCCATGACGTGTCCACGACGTGTCACTGGTCCATGGCATGTCCGGGCGTGTCACTGGTCCATGACGTGTCCATGGCGTGTCACTGGTCCATGGCGTGTCCAGGCATGTCACTGGTCCATGACGTGTCCACGGCGTGTCCAGGTGTGAGCAGCCCGGACACGTCATGGACCAGTGAGTCGCCTGGACACGCCATGGACCAGTGACACGCCTGGACACGCCATGGACCAGTGACACGCCATGGACACATCATGGACCAGTGACACGCCATGGACCAGTGAAACGCCATGGACCAGTGACACGCCTGGACACGCCATGGACCAGTGACACGCCTGGACACGCCATGGACCAGTGACACGCCTGGACACGTCATAGACCAGTGACACGCCATGGACACATCATGGACCAGTGACACGCCATGGACCAGTGAAACGCCATGGACCAGTGACACGCCTGGACACGCCATGGACCAGTGACACGCCTGGACACGCCATGGACCAGTGACACGCCTGGACACGCCATGGACCAGTGACACGCCATGGACACATCATGGACCAGTGACACGCCATGGACACGTCATGGACCAGTGACACGCCATGGACACGTCATGGACCAGTGACACGCCATGGACCAGTGAAACGCCATGGACCAGTGACACGCCTGGACACGCCATGGACCAGTGACACGCCTGGACACGCCATGGACCAGTGACACGCCTGGACACGTCATAGACCAGTGACACGCCTGGACACGCCACGCCTGGACACGCCACGCCATGGACCAGTGACACGGCGTGGCGTGGTGACACACACCGTGTCCGGGTGTGTCACTGGTCCATGGCGTGTACGGGCGTGTCACTGGTCCATGGCGTGTCCAGGCGTGTCACTGGTCCATGGCGTGTCTAGGCGTGTCACTGGTCCATGGCGTGTCCAGGCGTGTCACTGGTCCATGACGTGTCCACGGCGTGTCACTGGTTCCATGGCGTGTCCGGGCGTGTCACTGGTCCATGACGTGTCCATGGCGTGTCCAGGCGTGTCACTGCTCCGTGACGTGTCCACGGCCTGTCACTGGTCCATGACGTGTCCATGGCGTGTCCAGGCGTGTCACTGGTCCATGACGTGTCCACAGTGTGTCACAGGTCCATGGCGTGTCCAGGCGTGTCACTGGTCCATGACGTGTGACCTGGACACGCCATGGACCAGTGACACGCCAAGGACTAGTGACACACCTGGACACGTCATGGACCAGTGACACGCCATGGACACATCATGGACCAGTGACACGCCATGGACACGTCATGGACCAGTGACACGCCTGGACACGCCATGGACCAGTGACACGCCATGGACCAGTGACAGGCCATGGACCAGTGACAGGCCATGGACCAGTGACACGCCATGGACCAGTGACACGCCTGGACACGTCATGGACCAGTGACACGCCTTGACGTGTCCAGGCGTGTCACTGGTTCATGACGTGTCCATGGCGTGTCACTGGTCCATGGTGTGTCACTGGTCCATGGCGTGTTCAGGCGTGTCACTAGTCCATGACGTGTCCACGGCGTGTCACTGGTCTAAGGTGTGTCCAGGTGTGAGCAGCCCGGACACGTCATGGACCAGTGAGACGCCTGGACACGCCATGGACCAGTGACACGCCTGGACACGCCATGGACCAGTGACACGCCTGGACACGTCATGGACCAGTGACACGCCTGGACACGTTATGGACCAGTGACACGCCATGGACACGTCATGGACCAGTGACACGCCATGGACACGTCATGGACCAGTGACACGCCTGGACACGCCATGGACCAGTGACACGCCTGGACACGTCATGGACCAGTGACACGCCTGGACACGCCACGCCTGGACACGCCATGGACCAGTGACACGCCATGGACCAGTGACACGCCTGGACACGCCACATCACTGGTCCATGGCGTGTCCGGGCGTGTCACTGGTCCATGGCGTGTTTGGGCGTGTCACTGGTCTATGACGTGTCCAGGCGTGTCACTGGTTCATGACGTGTCCATGGCGTGTCACTGGTCAATGGCGTGTCACTGGTCCATGGCGTTTCCAGGCGTGTCACTGGTCCATGACGTGTCCACGGCGTGTCACTGGTCTAAGGTGTGTCCAGGTGTGAGCAGCCCGGACACGTCATGGACCAGTGAGACGCCTGGACACGTCATGGACCAGTGAGACGCCTGGACACGCCATGGACCAGTGACACGCCTGGACACGTCATGGACCAGTGACACGTCATGGACCAGTGACACGCCTGGACACGCCATGGACCAGTGACACGCCTGGACACGCCATGGACCAGTGACACGCCTGGACACGTCATAGACCAGTGACACGCTTGGACACGCCACGCCCGAACACGCCATGGACCAGTGACACGGCGTGGCGTGTCACTGGTCCATGGCGTGTACGGGCGTGTCACTGGTCCATGGCGTGTCACTGGTCCATGGCGTGTCACTGGTCCATGGCGTGTCACTGGTCCATGGCGTGTCCAGGCATGTCACTGCTCCGTGACGTGTCCACGGCGTGTCACTGGTCCATGACGTGTCCATGGCGTGTCCAGGCGTGTCACTGGTCCATGACGTGTCCACAGTGTGTCACAGGTCCAGGACGTGTCCACGGCGTGTCACTGGTCCATGGCGTGTCCGGGCGTGTCACTGGTCCATGGCGTGTCCAGGCGTGTCACTGATCCATGACGTGTCCACGGTGTGTCACTGGTCCATGGCGTGTCCGGGCGTGTCACTGGTCCATGACGTGTCCAGGCGTGTCACTGGTCCATGGCGTGTCCAGGCGTGTCACTGGTCCATGATGTGTCCACGGTGTGTCACAGGTCCATGACGTGTCCATGGCGTGTCACTGGTCCATGGCGTGTCACTGGTCCATGGCGTGTCCGGGCGTGTCACTGGTCCATGGCGTGTCCAGGCGTGTCACTGGTCCATGACGTGTCCACGGTGTGTCACAGGTCCATAGCGTGTTACTGGTCCACGGCGTGTCACTGGTCCATGGCTTGTCACTGGTCCATGGCGTGTCCAGGCGTGTCACTGGTCTATGGCGTGTCCAGGCGACTCACTGGTCCATGACGTGTCCGGGCTGCTCACACCTGGACACGTCATGGACCAGTGACATGCCTGGACACGCCATGGACCAGTGACACGCCATGGACACGTCATGGACCAGTGACACGCCCGGACATGCCATGGACCAGTGACACGTCGTGGACACGTCATGGACCTGTGACACACCGTGGACACGTCATGGACCAGTGACACGCCATGGACCAGTGACAAGCCATGGACCAGTGACACGCCGTGGACCAGTAACACGCTATGGACCTGTGACACACCGTGGACACGTCATGGACCAGTGACACGCCTGGACACGCCATGGACCAGTGACACGCCCGGACACGCCATGGACCAGTGACACGCCATGGACCAGTGACACGCCATGGACACGTCATGGACCTGTGACACACCATGGACACATCATGGACCAGTGACACGCCTGGACACGCCATGGACCAGTGACACGCCTGGACACGTCATGGACCAGTGACACGCCGGACACGCCATGGACCAGTGACACACCGTGGACACGTCATGGATCAGTGACACGCCTGGACACGCCATGGACCAGTGACACGCCCGGACACGCCATGGACCAGTGACACGCCGTGGACACGTCTTGGACCTGTGACACACTGTGGACACGTCATGGACCAGTGACACGCCTGGACACGCCATGGACACGTCATGGACCAGTGACACGCCGTGGACACGTCACGGAGCAGTGACATGCCTGGACACGCCATGGACCAGTGACACGCCATGGACCAGTGACACGCCATGGACCAGTGACACGCCATGGACCAGTGACACGCCCGTACACGCCATGGACCAGTGACACGCCTGGACACGCCATGAACCAGTGACACGCCCGGACACGTCAAGGCGTGTCACTGGTCCATGACGTGTCCAGGCGTGTCACTGGTCCATGGCGTGTCACTGGTCCATGGCGTGTCCAGGCGTGTCACTGGTCCATGACGTGTCCATGGCGTGTCACTGGTCCATGATGTGTCCATGGCGTGTCACTGGTCCATGACGTGTCCAGGTGTGTCACTAGTCCTTTGGCGTGTCACTGGTCCATGGCGTGTCCAGGTCACACGTCATGGACCAGTGACACGCCTGGACACGCCATGGACCTGTGACACACTGTGGACACGTCATGGACCAGTGACACGCCATGGACACGTCATGGACCAGTGACAGGCCGTGGACACGTCACGGAGCAGTGACACGCCTGGACACGCCATGGACACGTCATGGACCAGTGACACGCCCGGACACGCCATGGAACCAGTGACACGCCGTGGACACGTCATGGACCAGTGACACGCCTGGACACGCCATGGACCAGTGACACGCCTAGACACGCCATGGACCAGTGACACGGCATGGACCAGTGACACGCCCGGACACGCCATGGACCAGTGACACGCCCGTACACGCCATGGACCAGTGACACACCCGGACACGCCATGGACCAGTGACATGGCGTGCCGTGTCACTGGTCAGTGGCGTGTCCAGGCGTGGCGTGTCCAGGCGTGGCGTGTCCAGGCGTGGCGTGTCCAGGCGTGTCACTGGTCTATGACGTGTCCAGGCGTGTCACTGGTCCATGGCGTGTCCAGGCGTGTCACTGGTCCATGGCGTGTCCAGGCGTGTCACTGGTCCATGGCGTTTCACTGGTCCATGGCGTGTCCAGGCGTGTCACTGGTCCATGACGTGTCCATGGCGTGTCACTGGTCCATGACGTGTCCATGGCGTGTCACTGGTCCATGATGTGTCCATGGCGTGTCCAGGCGTGTCACTGGTCCATGGCGTTTCACTGGTCCATGGCGTGTCCAGGCGTGTCACTGGTCCATGACGTGTCCATGGCGTGTCACTGGTCCATGATGTGTCCATGGCTTGTCACTGGTCCATGACGTGTCCAGGCGTGTCACTGGTCCATGGCGTGTCCAGGCGTGTCACTGGTCCATGGCGTGTCCAGGCAACTCACTGGTCCATGACGTGTCCGGGCTGCTCACACCTGGACACGCCGTGGACACGTCATGGACCAGTGACATGCCTGGACACGCCATGGACCAGTGACACGCCATGGACACGTCATGGACCAGTGACACGCCCGGACATGCCATGGACCAGTGACACGTTGTGGACACGTCATGGACCTGTGACACACCGTGGACACGTCATGGACCAGTGACACGCCATGGACCAGTGACAAGCCATGGACCAGTGACACGCCGTGGACCAGTAACACGCTATGGACCTGTGACACACCGTGGACACGTCATGGACCAGTGACACGCCTGGACACGACATGACGCCCATGGACCAGTGACAGACCATGCCAGTGACACGCCATGGACCAGTGACACGCCGTGGCCGGACACGCCATGGACCAGTGACACGCCCGTACACGCCATGGACCAGTGACACGCCCGGACACGCCATGGACCAGTGACACGGCGTGGCGTGTCACTGGTCCATGGCGTGTCCAGGCGTGGCGTGTCCAAGCGTGTCACTGGTCTATGACGTGTCCAGGCGTGTCACTGGTCCATGGCGTGTCCAGGCGTGTCACTGGTCCATGGCGTTTCACTGGTCCATGGCGTGTCCAGGCGTGTCACTGGTCCATGACGTGTCACTGGTCCATGACGTGTCCAGGCGTGTCACTGGTCCATGGCGTGTCCAGGCGTCTCACTGGTCCATGACGTGTCCAGGCGTCTCACTGGTCCATGACGTGTCCGGGCTGCTCACACCTGGACACACCTTAGACCAGTGACACGCCGTGGACACGTCATGGACCAGTGACACGCCTGGAAACGCCATGGACCAGTAACACGCCATTGACCAGTGACACGCCATGGACACGTCATGAACCAGTGACACGCCTGGACACGTCATAGACCAGTGACACGCCCAAACACGCCATGGACCAGTGACACGCCCGGACATGCCATGGACCAGTGATGTGGCGTGTCCAGGCGTGTCACTGGTCCATGGCGTGTCCAGGCGTGGCGTGTCCAGGCGGTGGCGTGTCCAGGCGTGTCACTGGTCTATGACGTGTCCAGGCGTGTCACTGGTCCATGGCGTGTCCAGGCGTGTCACTGGTCCATGACGTGTCCATGGCGTGTCACTGGTCCATGACGTGTCCAGGCGTGTCACTGGTCCATGACGTGTCCAGGCGTGTCACTGGCTGCGTGTCCATGGCGTGTCACGGTCCAGGCGTGTCACTGGTCCATGGCGTGTCCAGGCGTCTCACTGGTCCATGACGTGTCCGGGCTGCTCACACCTGGACACACCTTAGACCAGTGACGCCGTGGACACGTCATGGACTAGTGACACGCCTGGACACGCCATGGACCAGTGACACACCATGGACCAGTGACACGCCATGGACGCGTCATGAACCAGTGACACGCCTGGACACGTCATGGACCAATGACACGCCCGGACACGCCATGGACCAGTGACACGCCGTGGACACGTCATGGACCTGTGACACGTCATGGACCAGTGACACGCCTGGACACGCCATGGACCAGTGACACGCCATGGACCAGTGACACGCCTGGACACGTCATGGACCAGTGACACGCCTTGACGTGTCCGGGCGCGTCACCTGTCCATGGCGTGTCACTGGTCCATGACGTGTCCATGGCGTGTCACTGGTCCATGACGTGTCCATGGCGTGTCACTGGTCCATGACGTGTCCAGGCATGTCACTGGTCCATGGCGTGTCCAGGCGTGTCACTGGTCCATGGCGTGTCCAGGCGTCCATGCGCTCACTGGTCCATGACGTGTCCGGGCTGCTCACACCTTAGACCAGTGACACGCCGTGGACACGTCATGGACCAGTTACACGCTGGACACGCCATGGACCAGTGACACGCCATGGACCAGTGACACGCCATGGACACGTCATGAACCAGTGACACGCCTGGACACGTCATTGACCAATGACACGCCCGACACGCCGTGGACACGTCATGGACCTGTGACACACCGTGGACACGTCATGGACCAGTGACACGCCTGGACACGCCATGGACCAGTGGCACGCCATGGACCAGTGACACGCCCGGACACGCCATGGACCAGTGACACGCCTGGACACGCCATGGACCAGTGACACCCCCGGACACGCCATGGACCAGTGACACGCCATGGACCAGTGACACGCCATGGACACGTCATGGACCTGTGACACACCGTGGACACATCATGGACCAGTGACACGCCTGGACACGTCATGGACCAGTGACACGCCTGGACACGCCATGGACCAGTGACACGTCATGGACCTGTGACACGTCATGGACCAGTGACACGCCTGGACACGCCATGGACCAGTGACACGCCGTGGACACGTCATGACCGTGACACGCATGGACACGTGACACGTCATGGACCAGTGACACGCCTGGACACGCCATGGACCAGTGACACGCCATGGACCAGTGACACGCCTGGACACGTCATGGACCAGTGACACGCCTTGACGTGTCCGGGCGCGTCACCTGTCCATGGCGTGTCACTGGTCCATGACGTGTCCATGGCGTGTCACTGGTCCATGACGTGTCCAGGCGTGTCACTGGTCCATGGCGTGTCCAGGCGTGTCACTGGTCCATGGCGTGTCCAGGCGTCTCACTGGTCCATGACGTGTCCGGGCTGCTCACACCTTAGACCAGTGACACGCCGTGGACACGTCATGGACCAGTTACACGCCTGGACACGCCATGGACCAGTGACACGCCATGGACCAGTGACACGCCATGGACACGTCATGAACCAGTGACACGCCTGGACACGTCATTGACCAATGACACGCCCGACACGCGACACCGTGGACACGTCATGGACCTGTCACGTCATGGCCATGACCAGACACGCTGGACACGCCATGGACCAGTGACACGCCATGGACCAGTGACACGCCTGGACACGTCATGGACCAGTGACACGCCTTGACGTGTCCGGCGCGTCACTGTCCATGGCGTGTCACTGGTCCATGACGTGTCCATGGCGTGTCACTGGTCCATGACGTGTCCATGGCGTGTCACTGGTCCATGACGTGTCCAGGCATGTCACTGGTCCATGGCGTGTCCAGGCGTGTCACTGGTCCATGGCGTGTCCAGGCGTCTCACTGGTCCATGACGTGTCCGGGCTGCCACCCTCACATGACCGTGACACGCCGTGGACACGTCATGGACCAGTTACACGCCTGGACACGCCATGGACCAGTGACACGCCATGGACCAGTGACACGCCATGGACACGTCATGAACCAGTGACACGCCGTGGACACGTCATGGACCAGTGACACGCCATGGACCAGTGACACGCCGTGGACACGTCATGGACCTGTGACACACCGTGGACACGTCATGGACCAGTGACACGCCTGGACACGCCATGGACCAGTGACACGCCATGGACCAGCGACACGCATGCGACACGCCTGGACCATGAGACCATGGACCGACAGCCGGACACGCCATGGACCAGTGGCACGCCCGTGGACACTCATGGACCGTGACACACCGTGGACACATCATGGACACCAGTGACACGCCTGGACACGCCATGGACCAGTGACACGCCTGGACACGCCATGGACCAGTGACACCCCCGGACACGCCATGGACCAGTGACACGCCATGGACCAGTGACACGCCGTGGACACGTCATGGACCTGTGACACACCGTGGATACATCATGGACCAGTGACACGCCATGGACCAGTGACACGCCTGGACACGCCATGGACCAGTGACACGCCTGGACACGCCATGGACCAGTGACACACCTGGACACGCCATGGACCTGTGACACACCTGGACACGCCATGGACCAGTGACACACCTGGACACGCCATGGACCAGTGACCGCCACCACCTGAGATATAAAAGCCATAATATCAAACACAAAGAACAATGTTAGCTTCATCACTGAGCTGTATTTGTTCACCTCAATAATCTGGTCATGAACAGAACAGCATTGTGAAAGTTACACGGAAAATAAAGGTGAAACCAAACATTTAAATGTCCATATAGAATTCAGTCTTATAATACCTCTTTAAGGCCAAACCTCAAAATCCGTAATATCTTGAATGGATCTACTCTCCAAGACTGTGTGTTCCATTTCCTGGACTTTATGTCACTGCTGAATGGTGGCAGTTAAACCAATGAGAGGCCTCAGATGCTTCTTCACTGCTGTTATCCGCCTTGATGAAACAACTCTGAAACATTAAGAGAGATGAATTAGAATATTAAAACAACAAAAGACAAAAACATCTAAATAGATGAAGTTTCTATATACCAGTGCTTGTGCCCCCTTTTAAGACCGCAAACATAATCTGTACCCCCTATTCCTTGTTAAGATATACATTTAAACAGCCCCCATTATTCTTCAAATCCATCAAGGGAGATGAAAAGATGGAAAGAAGGAACTTTTAAGATAAACTAGTGAAACACATCTATTCTATTCCTGTGACATGTTTGGTTAGGATAATTGACACAAGAGAAATATACACCAGAGCTGTAAACAGCAGGTAAATAACTGGGACAAGCATTTTCTTCCACAGCACTACACAACCTCAAACTGCAAATATGTTCATTAACCCTAGATTTATCTGTTCCAATAAAGCAACAACAGGTAACAACTTTATTACACATACAGCACCCTGTGTATGTGACACACAGAACAGACCAGGACTGAGAGGACACTGTGTTAATGAGGACATCTATATTCAATATGAGACATTTACTACATCTGTGTGTGTGACACACAGAACAGACCAGGACTGAGAGGACTCTGTGTTAGTGAGGACATCTATATTCAATATGAGACATTTACAACATCTGTGTGTGTGACACACAGAACAGACCAGGACTGAGAGGACTCTGTGTTAATGAGGACATCTATATTCAATATGAGACATTTACAACATCTGTGTGTGTGACACACAGAACAGACCAGGACTGAGAGGACTCTGTGTTAATGAGGACATCTATATTCAATATGAGACATTTACTACATCTGTGTGTGTGACACACAGAACAGACCAGGACTGAGAGGACTCTGTGTTAATGAGGACATCTATATTCAATATGAGACATTTACAACATCTGTGTGTGTGACACACAGGACAGACCAGGACTGAGAGGACCAGCTAAACTGAAAATGAGACATTAACTATACTAAGTGTAAGATATTCACATGCATTAAAAGGGAACCCTCACTCAAACCTAAGTTTATGACACTCTAAATGATGCAGCAGAGTGTTTTAAGAGATGACCGTAAGTGTGTTCAGGATGTACCTACCAGTATTATTGTACTTCATTGATACTGGTTGGTGGTCCACGGTGTCCAGGCTTGACCCTGGTCCATCCCGGGTCCAGGCGTGTCACTGGTCCATGGCGGGTCCAGGCGTGTCACTGGTCCAGGCGTGTCACTGGTCCAGGGCGTGTCCAGGTGTGTCACTGGTCCATGCCGGGTCCAGGCGTGTCACTGGTCCAGGGCGGGTCCAGGTGTGTCACTGGTCCAGGGCGGGTCCAGGGCGTGTCCAGGTGTGTCACTGGTCCACTGCGTGTCCAGGTGTGTCACTGGCCACCGCCTGAGATAAAAAGGCCTTAATATCAAACACACAGAACAATGTTAGCTTTATCACTGAGCTGTATTTGTATCTGGTCATGAACAGAACAGCATTCTGAAAGTTACAAGGAAAATAAAGGAGAAACCAAACATTTAAAAGTCCATTTAGAATTTGTGGTGACGCACGTTTGAGCGTCAAAATGCATGTGCGGACTGCTCCTGTGGAGACGCACGGACTGTTCAGTAGAGACGTTGCTCAGTAGAGACGCACGGACTCTTCAGTGGAGACGCACGGACTGCTCAGTGGAGACACACGGAATGCTCAGTAGAGACGAACGGACTGCTCAGTAGAGACGTTGCTCTGTAGAGACGCACGGACTGCTCTGTAGAGACACACGGACTGCTCTGTAGAGACGCACGGACTGCTCGGTAGAGACGCACGGACTGCTCAGTAGAGACGCACGGACTGCTCTGTAGAGACGCACGGACTGCTCTGTAGAGACGCACGGACTGCTCTGTAGAGACGCACGGACTGCTCTGTAGAGACGCACGGACTGCTCTGTAGAGACGCACGGACTGCTCTGTAGAGACGCACGGACTGCTCAGTAGAGACGCACGGACTGTTCAGTAGAGACGCACGGACTGCTCTGTAGAGACGCACGGACTGCTCTGTAGAGACGCACGGACACTGACTGCTCTGTAGAGACGCACGGACTGCTCGGTAGAGACGCACGGACTGCTCGGTAGAGACACAAAGACTGGTCAGCAGAGACGCACGGACTTTTCAGTAGAGACGCACGGACTATTCAGTAGAGACGCACGGACTGCTCTGTAGAGACGCAAGGATCGCTCAGTAGAGACGCACGGACTGCTCAGTAGAGACGCACGGACTATTCAGTAGAGACGCACGGACTGCTCTGTAGAGACGCACGGACTGCTCTGTAGAGACGCACGGACTGCTCTGTAGAGACGCACGGACTCTTCAGTGGAGACGCACGGACTGCTCAGTGGAGACACACGGAATGCTCAGTAGAGACGAACGGACTGCTCAGTAGAGACGTTGCTCTGTAGAGACACACGGACTGCTCTGTAGAGACACACGGACTGCTCTGTAGAGACGCACGGACTGCTCTGTAGAGACGCACGGACTGCTCAGTAGAGACGCACGGACTGCTCAGTAGAGACGCACGGACTGCTCAGTAGAGACGCACGGACTGCTCAGTAGAGACGCACGGACTGCTCAGTAGAGACGCACGGACTGCTCAGTAGAGACGCACGGACTGCTCAGTAGAGACGCACGGACTGCTCAGTAGAGACGCACGGACTGCTCTGTAGAGACGCACGGACTGCTCTGTAGAGACGCACGGACTGCTCAGTAGAGACACACGGACTGCTCAGTAGAGACACACGGACTGCTCACTAGAGACACACGGACTGCTCACTAGAGACACACGGACTGCTCACTAGAGACACACGGACTGCTCACTAGAGACACACGGACTGCTCACTAGAGACACACGGACTGCTCACTAGAGACACACGGACTGCTCACTAGAGACACACGGACTGCTCACTAGAGGCACACGGACTGCTCACTAGAGGCACACGGACTGCTCACTAGAGACTCAGACTGCGCGGCAAAGTCGAAGGGGAGGAGCAGGAGCGGAAAATGTATGCACGCAGGAGATAAATATTGCTGAACGTTTCCTCGGACGTACGTGCAGCAACCAATCCGCAGAGAGAGAGAGAGCCGCAAAGTGGTCACGGGGACATTAGCGGACTGAGCAAACAGACTGAACATACTGTCAACGGCTAAAACAGGAGCCACACCAGGACTAAAACCGGGGTTGACAATGGGGGACATAGTGCTTGTGAACATATGCGTTTTCATGCTCCCATGACTTTGCGCAACTGCTTTGAGTGTTTGCCGATGCGGAAACTGAAAATGAGACATTTAACTACTCAGAGTAAGATATTCACATGTCTTAAAGGGACACGCTCACTCAAACCTAAGTTTATGACACTCTAAATGATGCAGCCAAGTGTTTAACCCTATATGCCCGCGTGCATCGGCGCTGATGCACGCGCACATGTTTTACAAATGATCAATTTACTCGCGAACGGTAAAACGTAGCAACTTACTTTTTTTCCCTCTGTGAAGTACGTATTCAGGGCTTTCCAAAACTAGTTTTGATTTGTCTGTGCGATGCACGGAGGATAAACTACGTTTGTCTGAAAGTCTGTGTCCAAAGCGTGACCCGTGAGGTACAAACAGCTGTGAGATACAAACACACGGGGACTGCCAAAGATCGTCAGAGAGTGAGATGTCTCACTCTCTCTGCGTTTACTTGTTGTCCCACAGTTGAAACTACAGCTGCGATTGCAATAACCGGCTGAAGAGTGCGCATTATTGATAAAGACGATAATAAATACAGTAAAATGACATTATGTGTATATGATGTATATAAATATATGCATTATATAAATAATTGATGTTTTGTTTTTTTTGGCTCAGTTTCTTATGTTTTACGTTTTTTACAGCTGTGCTACAGAAGCAACCCCAGCATTATAGACAAACTGCTTCAGGAAGGGCATCAGGAGTAGAGTTTTTTGCTTTTATAGTGGAATTTTGTAAAAAGTATAATAGTTAGAGATTCAATTTTTTTCCCCATTATCCCCAAGACCATAAATAACATTTCTATGCAGTGTAAAAAGTTGTTTATAGCATTTCATTGTGTTTTTTCAATTCATTTTTGTTAAATTGATTTTCCGTTTGATTTTTTTCTTTGTCTTCATGATTCCACAATTTTTATATAATTCATATGACAGCTTTACAATATGAATATTCTAAAACCCCAGGTTGTACTGAAAAAAACAAAGTATACTGCTTGACTCTGCATCAAAAGATGACTGTTTTATGAACAATAACACAAAGAAAACCAGGCGAGGAAAGTTCCCCAAAATGACCCATGTGCATAGAGGGTTAAAGTAAATATGTCCCTTACAAACCATAGTTTCTAAACATCATGCATCCAAAATTAAGCAGCAGAACTAACCTGTTGCGCAGGGCTGTCTGACTCTTCACTTTCAGTTCAGCGTCTGTTGAGGAGAACACATGATATGAAGGCACAATGCTTAGCAAGACCAGGTGTTTTTACCAGGAGTAGCTAAGGTTTTATCTAAAATGCTCGATTTTTTAATCTTATTTTTAAAATGCTATAACTTAAAAGTGATAAGAGATTGAGGATTTCTGTAAATTATAACAATTAAGGATGGCCCAAAACTTATGTAGGGAATAAAAGTACCCTGCTCTCTCTATCTCGTCCAACGTTACTGCCGCCCCGTGAATACGACACTATTAGCGGAGGCTGGACGTCAGGGCACTGACTTCTAATCATCCATCCATCCATCTTCTTCCCCTTAATCCATTTCTGGGTCGGGGGGGTGGCAGTCAGAGCTACACCCAGTTCACAGAGCACCAGCCCCTCCCTGATCCTCCTGCAGGTAGTGAGTCCATAGGAGCCTTGATTTTTGAGTGGGGGCTTTAGGCAAAGTGGGGTTATGTGTCTTGCCCAAGGACAAAATGACAGCAATCACCAGTGGGAGTCGTGAAGTAGGTCTCGTGGTGGGCTCGAACCCACGAGCTTCAGCCTTAAAGACCAATGCTCTACTAAGTGAGCCACTGTCGCCCAGTCTAGACTCCTAGTCTTGTTCTCCGCAAATCTAACCTTTCTTCAAACTTCCAAATGACCGCCCTGACCCTGAGAAACACTGTTTCCAACTGACACTGAGCGTCTGAAGTGTTTAAAGTGTCTAAAGTTTGTGTTTGTTACAGTACAACACTGGCACGCTGCTGCAGCTGCACTGGCTTCGCTATGATTTCGGCACTGGTTCAACACGGTCTTGCTCAATTATTTTGTATATGAGCAGGGCCATTTTAAATAGTACTGCATCTTGTGGACAAGAGGGTTAAAGGCGCTATACCCGTTTCTGCAATGTTTGAATGTTTAGCACCGCCCCCCAACTCGCTCACAGAGTTCTCATTTCCCTACGCTCTCATAACACAGAGCCATCTAGTTTTATTTGCGATCTGACATGTATGCTTAACATTAGCTTTAGCGCAACTTGTAAGCAGTGCAACAATCACTGATGAAATGGTACTAAAGAAATGCACTGCTAAGACAATATATAAGTAAAAGAATACCATTAGTTTCGCGTCCGGATGTATTAATTTAAACATTAGAATATATTCTAATATTTAATTATCATTTATTATACAGCTCCTCACAGCAGCAGCACTCCATTGACTTGAATGCATTTTTTCTTGATAACAGAACTCTCAAACCAATAATGACCGCAGCCCCAACGCAATCTCTGTTTGTAATTCAGGTGTGTAAAATACTGCCATTACTCTGCAAGTACAACAAGCTATCAGCGCCTGTCACTACATTGTGCAGTTTTCTGCACACTTGTCTGTGTAGAGAAGCTAGCTGAGCTAGCCACCTCAATAAACAAATACATATCAATCAACACCATTAAACGTCAATCGGACAATACAGTATACATATACATCCTTAACACACATGCACGGACGATTTCAGAATTTGCTGTCAACGTTTTCATGACAAAAATACTGTTTTAAAGTGACAAAAAGCGATCGCGAAAAACCCGGAAGTTACCATGAAACAGCTAGCTAGCTTAGCTGTTACCTGCCTAGCACGTCCCGGTGAAACCTTTGGGAGCTAACTATTTTATTTGCAGTCATTAAATACATTTCTAATTATAAGGGTTGTCTAATATTTGTTCAAATATGTATATATTTTATTTTAGAATTATATTCGAATTTTGAAGTCGAAGCCCTGGTGTTAAGCAGCGCTGTAGAGACTAGAGGACACAGGCTGTAGAGACTAGAGGACACAGGCTGTAGAGACTAGAGGACACAGGCTGTAGAGACTAGAGGACACAGGCTGTAGAGGCTAGAGGACACAGGCTGTAGAGACTAGAGGACACAGGCTGTAGAGACTAGAGGACACAGGCTGTAGAGACTAGAGGACACAGGCTGTAGAGACTAGAGGACACAGGCTGTAGAGACTAGAGGACACAGGCTGTAGAGACTAGAGGACACAGGCTGTAGAGACTAGAGGACACAGGCTGTAGAGACTAGAGGACACAGGCTGTAGAGACTAGAGGACACAGGCTGTAGAGACTAGAGGACACAGGCTGTAGAGACTAGAGGACACAGGCTGTAGAGACTAGAGGACACAGGCTGTAGAGACTAGAGGACACAGGCTGTAGAGACTAGAGGACACAGGCTGTAGAGACTAGAGGACACAGGCTGTAGAGACTAGAGGACACAGGCTGTAGAGACTAGAGGACACAGGCTGTAGAGACTAGAGGACACAGGCTGTAGAGACTAGAGGACACAGGCTGTAGAGACTAGAGGACACACAGGCTGTAGAGACTAGAGGACACAGGCTGTAGAGACTAGAGGACACAGGCTGTAGAGACTAGAGGACACAGGCTGTAGAGACTAGAGGACACAGGCTGTAGAGACTAGAGGACACAGGCTGTAGAGACTAGAGGACACAGGCTGTAGAGACTAGAGGACACAGGCTGTAGAGACTAGAGGACACAGGCTGTAGAGACTAGAGGACACAGGCTGTAGAGACTAGAGGACACAGGCTGTAGAGACTAGAGGACACAGGCTGTAGAGACTAGAGGACACAGGCTGTAGAGACTAGAGGACACAGGCTGTAGAGACTAGAGGACACAGGCTGTAGAGACTAGAGGACACAGGCTGTAGAGACTAGAGGACACAGGCTGTAGAGACTAGAGGACACAGGCTGTAGAGACTAGAGGACACAGGCTGTAGAGACTAGAGGACACAGGCTGTAGAGACTAGAGGACACAGGCTGTAGAGACTAGAGGACACAGGCTGTAGAGACTAGAGGACACAGGCTGTAGAGACTGAGAAGCTAGAGGACACAGGCTGTAGAGACTAGAGGACACAGGCTGTAGAGACTAGAGGACACAGGCTGTAGAGACTAGAGGACACAGGCTGTAGAGACTAGAGGACACAGGCTGTAGAGACTAGAGGACACAGGCTGTAGAGACTAGAGGACACAGGCTGTAGAGACTAGAGGACACAGGCTGTAGAGACTAGAGGACACAGGCTGTAGAGACTAGAGGACACAGGCTGTAGAGACTAGAGGACACAGGCTGTAGAGACTAGAGGACACAGGCTGAGACTAGAGACAGGCTGTAGAGAGGACACAGGCTGTAGAGACTAGAGGACACAGGCTGTAGAGACTAGAGGACACAGGCTGTAGAGACTAGAGGACACAGGCTGTAGAGACTAGAGGACACAGGCTGTAGAGACTAGAGGACACAGGCTGTAGAGACTAGAGGACACAGGCTGTAGAGACTAGAGGACACAGGCTGTAGAGACTAGAGGACACAGGCTGTAGAGACTAGAGGACACAGGCTGTAGAGACTAGAGGACACAGGCTGTAGAGACTAGAGGACACAGGCTGTAGAGACTAGAGGACACAGGCTGTAGAGACTAGAGGACACAGGCTGTAGAGACTAGAGGACACAGGCTGTAGAGACTAGAGGACACAGGCTGTAGAGACTAGAGGACACAGGCTGTAGAGACTAGAGGACACAGGCTGTAGAGACTAGAGGACACAGGCTGTAGAGACTAGAGGACACAGGCTGTAGAGACTAGAGGACACAGGCTGTAGAGACTAGAGGACACAGGCTGTAGAGACTAGAGGACACAGGCTGTAGAGACTAGAGGACACAGGCTGTAGAGACTAGAGGACACAGGCTGTAGAGACTAGAGGACACAGGCTGTAGAGACTAGAGGACACAGGCTGTAGAGACTAGAGGACACAGGCTGTAGAGACTAGAGGACACAGGCTGTAGAGACTAGAGGACACAGGCTGTAGAGACTAGAGGACACAGGCTGTAGAGACTAGAGGACACAGGCTGTAGAGACTAGAGGACACAGGCTGTAGAGACTAGAGGACACAGGCTGTAGAGACTAGAGGACACAGGCTGTAGAGACTAGAGGACACAGGCTGTAGAGACTAGAGGACACAGGCTGTAGAGACTAGAGGACACAGGCTGTAGAGACTAGAGGACACAGGCTGTAGAGACTAGAGGACACAGGCTGTAGAGACTAGAGGACACAGGCTGTAGAGACTAGAGGACACAGGCTGTAGAGACTAGAGGACACAGGCTGTAGAGACTAGAGGACACAGGCTGTAGAGACTAGAGGACACAGGCTGTAGAGACTAGAGGACACAGGCTGTAGAGACTAGAGGACACAGGCTGTAGAGACTAGAGGACACAGGCTGTAGAGACTAGAGGACACAGGCTGTAGAGACTAGAGGACACAGGCTGTAGAGACTAGAGGACACAGGCTGTAGAGACTAGAGGACACCAGGCTGTAGAGACTAGAGGACACAGGCTGTAGAGACTAGAGGACACAGGCTGTAGAGACTAGAGGACACAGGCTGTAGAGACTAGAGGACACAGGCTGTAGAGACTAGAGGACACAGGCTGTAGAGACTAGAGGACACAGGCTGTAGAGACTAGAGGACCAGGGTAGAGACTAGAGGACACAGCTGTAGAGACTAGAGGACACAGGCTGTAGAGACTAGAGGACACAGGCTGTAGAGACTAGAGGACACAGGCTGTAGAGACTAGAGGACACAGGCTGTAGAGACTAGAGGACACAGGCTGTAGAGACTAGAGGACACAGGCTGTAGAGACTAGAGGACACAGGCTGTAGAGACTAGAGGACACAGGCTGTAGAGACTAGAGGACACAGGCTGTAGAGACTAGAGGACACAGGCTGTAGAGACTAGAGGACACAGGCTGTAGAGACTAGAGGACACAGGCTGTAGAGACTAGAGGACACAGGCTGTAGAGACTAGAGGACACAGGCTGTAGAGAGACTAGAGGACACAGGCTGTAGAGACTAGAGGACACAGGCTGTAGAGACTAGAGGACACAGGCTGTAGAGACTAGAGGACACAGGCTGTAGAGACTAGAGGACACAGGCTGTAGAGACTAGAGGACACAGGCTGTAGAGACTAGAGGACACAGGCTGTAGAGACTAGAGGACACAGGCTGTACGTCACTGCATTCACGTGTTCACATTTTCTTTGCAAACTATTCCAAACCGACAAAACATGGCATTCCATTAATAGTGTCATAAATGCTGAATATTTTGTAGTAATGAAAATCATAATAATTTAGCAATGAGATCTTTTTTTTAATTAATAATGAAATATTTCTGTGAATGACAAACACCACTGGGGTATTTTGGTCAAAAGTGCCCTGTTAGGTTTTGGTCATCACCGTCACAACAATAGGGGCTCACAAGTAGCTCAGTTGGTAGAGCATTGGCCTTTAGGCCTGAAGTCGTGGGTTCGAGACCACCTACGTCACAACCCCCTCGATGATTTTTGACGTTGTGTCCTTGGGCAAGACACTTAACCCCACTTGCCTGAATCGCCTGCTGAAAGATCTCAGGCTCCTGTGGGACCGCACCTACCTGCAGTAGATCAGGTGAGGGGCTGGTGCTGCTGTGTACTGGTGCAGCTCTGACTGCCACCCCACACTGACCCAGAAATGGAATTAAGGGAAGAAAATGGATGGAATGGATCAGGAAATAACCACCATGTTTGACCAGAAATCTAGGGCTGATATCCCCACAATGTGCAATATCTCACACAACCTTAATGCGCACTCTGAAAGTCATACTTAATAACAAGAAAAAGAGTTAGCAAGCATGTTTTAAATAAAATGTTGTGCCATTTAAAGTATGGCGTTGTTTGATATTACCTCATCCCCCCCAATTGTTTTGTGTATCATTATATATATATTTTGGTTTTCACTTTTTTTCCTGTCATACATAATTATCGGATCATATTAATTGGCATGTGTGTTGTCTTTTGGTGTACATACATACGTCAATGAAAATGAATTACATAATTATGAGGGTTTGTTGTCTTCTTAGCCTGAATAACACGTGTCTTTAACTACAGGCTGAAGACATAAGGATTGTAAGTGTTAACATCTTCGCATTCAGGACAAAATCTTCCACCCGCTCAACCATCATTTCCTTCCCCTCTTTTGTCTTCAAGTCCCTCCAATTTTGAACAATTTCCCACTCATTTTGTTTTATACAGCGTACGAGCAAAGTGCAGGGAAAGACACGTCAAAATACCTAAGCTAAGGGGGTTTGGGACAATAACGTTATTGGAACCCTTTGCAGGAAACTATAGCATAAATCGATGCGTTTTTACGAGGACAGGCATTCCTTGCCCAACAACTTCACCGAGGCGTATGTCATGATTATTCATCCTGACAGCGCTGCGGAGTTTGCCAAGAAAGATGAGAAACAGAAAAGATTCATTCAACAGTCTTTTGTTGAGCTGTAAAGACTTTAGCATATCAGAAAGGGCATGGGTCTGTCATCTTCAAAGCTGTAAGCAAACCACCCATTGGAGTTGGAATGCGCAATAGTAGAAATAAAATGCGCTTATATTTAAGAGATGAGATTTTTTTATTCACTGTGAAATAATATCTTGCATAGAAAATATAGGGAGAAAGAAACCTCAAGGGTATGAATTTTAAAACAAAAATCAGGCAACTTCCATGAGTGAATGCAAAACACTTGGCAGCTGAAAAATTACATCAATCAAGTACGGTTTGTTATTCAAGTAAAATTCAGAAATTGATAATTGGACAAACTACTACTACTTTGGTTACAATTTTGCTTGACCTACATTGGTAAATGTGTTCTAAGCCAACTAAGGTAAATTGAACCTACGTCCGATCTGCCTTTTTTGGTGCCTGTTCCCCAAGTCCAATAAGTAATACAGTGAAATTTATCCAAAATTGGCAATTTGAAAATACTTGAAAAATGGCAAAGAGAACTATGGCTCCTATATTAGTCAATATCAGTAGGAAAAAACATATTTAAGAAAAAATATGGTTTTTTTTCTTTATAATATATTTTAAATTAATAATCATGTTTGTATTGTCCCCAATATGATAAGATATAATTTGCTGGTTCACCACAGCTGTATCAACAGTTAGCAGACGTTTTTTTCGAAAATTTAAATCCAGCAAGTTTATGTTCACCAATGCACTCTTGTAAAAAAAGTAATATAGATAAAAGTGTGCTGTTCTTGTGCTGTACTCGCACGTCTCCAAGGCTTCACAAAAAAAAGAAAGAATAAAATGTAACTTTCATCGGGTCAAAAAATAACCACATAATGATAAAGCGCGAAAGAAGGGAACAACGTGTAACGGTATTCCCAATTCCACACCTTGTTATTTCGGAATCCTCAGCATTCGACACTACTCCTCTCTCACTTCAGCGATGTCAGAGTTGAGCATTTGGAAGGTCACAAACTTGCCAGTCAAAGTGTCAACAACGGCAACACCAAATCTTGATACTTTTTTGTTTCCAAGGCAGCAGCGGTTGCCTTCATGTTAATGGCTTTTACAGGACACCTCCATCTGTCGGACAAGTAAACAAAAAACGCAATAAGAACGAGCATTGCGGCTTCAAAACTAGAACTATTCGATCATTCCCACATTCTCCCCTGTTCAATCACTTTTTTTTTCTCGCCCCGCTTCGAACGTCTTGACAACTTGAGTTTTGTTCGATCCATTTTTTTCTGTCACACATGGGGAACAAAGTAATGTATAGTCAATTGTGATAAAGTAAAAAGAAGATTAAAAGGAAAAATGCATCCGATGAAGTGATCGAGGTCAGTCAGTAGTCACCAAATAATGAAAGAGAGATTGCTGTTTTGTTCGAATCTGTACTTCTTAGCAAGTTAAATCCCTGAGACGTTTCGACACATTCACTCCTTTAAATGTATTCATCTCAACCTACACAGCAAAGTAAGGGGTACTTCTTACTCCCGACGTTTCTTCAGGGAATGAATTTCTCGGACGCGCGCGTTGGAGATTTATAAACCTATGGGTGTGGTTAGCCACACCCTAATCCTGATACTTAGCAACTCATAATCAATCTACGGTCTGCTTGATGTAGTAAAGGCAGCAGGTCTAACGACCCTGATGAGGCTAACGAACCCTAACTCCTTAGCATGTCACAGACACTATTGTCTTGCTGGATGATCAAGTGGACGTGCAGGGTCTCACGCCCTACCTAATCATTAGCATGTCACTGACGCTTGTCCCAAGTTAGGGCGTTGTTTTTTTTTAGGATGTCGTCATAGATGCGAGGCAAAACAAATCTTAAACCCTCTCCTCTGTTAAGAGAAGGTTTTGTGTTTCCTCACAAAAATGGCTTCTTTCAATCCTCTCTCAAACCAATTATTCTCCCGAGCCAGAGATTTTAACCTCTGTGTCATCCACCGTGTGGTGTGGTGGCCTTGAGGTGGAGATGAACAGCGGACTGTGGCCCACTAGAGTTTTCGCTACATGTTGGGAAGGGTTCGTTTCTGTAGAGTTGTTTGGTTTCTTCTCAATATAGTGGTCATGCATCTCCCGCTACACTACATTTAATTGAATACACCACATTGCTCTGTTTTGTGTCTGGGTGTTTTGTCTTTGGATGCAACTAATTTCTGTCTTACAACGTGTTGGAAAGGTTTGAAATACACAGGGATTTTGTTTGCCCTAAAGATTCTTGTAGATTTCTCTGAAACTCCCGCCCCAAATAACGGTAAGGACAAACGCTCTTTCCTACTTTCTTCTGTCTGTTGGACTGTGTCTCTCTGGCCTTTTTCTTCTAGCAGTGCGTTGCTTTAGTACCATTTCAGCAGTGATTGTTGTATAGTTAGCTTACAAGAAGTTGCGCTAATGCTACTGTTAGCATGCATATCAGATCACATATTGAGCTAGATGGCTCTGTGTTATGAGAGCGTAGGTGGACCCTTTTATAAATACTTGAGAACGGACAATTAGAGACTGAGGTCTTCAGAAAGTCCACTCACACTGACCAGTACTTGGCCTTTGATTCAAATCATCTGCTACAAGTTGTAGCAACACAAACTCGGGGTCATTAGAACGCTTCAACACCGAGCCCACCAGGTCCCCACAAGCTCGTAAGGAAAGAACAGAGAAACCAAACATGTTCAGAGAGCACTTTCCAGATGTGGCTACCCCAAGTGGTCGTTTAATAAAGCCCAAAGGACGAGAAAGGCCAGAGACACAGGCCAACAGACAGAAGAAAGTAGGAGGAGAGGGGTGTCCTTACCGTATGTGGCGGGAGTTTCAGAGAAACTACAAAGAATCTTTAGGCAACACAAAATCCCTGTGTATTTCAAACCTTTCAACACGTTAAGACAGAAATTAGTGCATCCCAAAGACAAAACACCCAGACACAAACAGAGCAATGTGGTGTATTCAATTAAATGTAGTGAAGAGGAGTGCACTGACCACTATATTGGAAAAACCAAACAAACTCTACAGAAACGACTTTACCAACATCGTAGAGAAAACTCTAGTGGGCCACAGTCGGCTGTTCCTCTCCACCTCAAGGCCTCCAACCACACGGTGGATGACACAGAGGTTAAAATTCTGGCTCGGGAGAAGAATTGGTTTGAGAGAGGGGTGAAAGAAGCCATTTTTGTGAGGAAACAAAAACCTTCTCTTAACAGAGGAGGAGGGTTAAGATTTGTTTTGCCTCGCATCTATGACGACATCCTAAAAACAACGCCCTAACTTGGGACAAGGTCAGTGACATGCTAATGAGTTAGGAGGGTGAGACCTACACTCCACTTGAGCAATCCCAGCTGACATAGGTCTGTGACATGCTAAGGAGTTAGGGTCGTTAGCCTCAGCAGGGTCGTTAGATCTGCTCCCTTCTACATCAAACAGACCTTAGATTGTTTATGAGTTAGTATCAGGATTAGGGTGTGGCTAACCACACCCATAGGTTATAAATCTCCAACGCGCGGTCCGAGAATTCATTCCCTGAAGAAGTCCTTAGGATTGAGGACGAAACGTCGGGAAAACTTGCTAAGAAGTACAGATGATGGGTGAGAAACCTTGGAAGAAAAAAATGTCTTGTTTTAAAATAGTCAGAATGTACTCAGGGAAGATAAAAACCACTCGATTCAAACAATTATAACCTCATATTTGATAATTTTTGCAGTGTACAGTGTAAGTAAGTAATTTATATATATATAGCGCCTTTCACAGACCATAGTCTCACCTCTTACTATTGTTGTGGGACATTCTCTCAAATTCCAACCTGTGTGAATGCAGTGGGTTCCCTGAGGCTGAGGCTGAGAGCTGTTTTAGTGAACATTGAGGTTTAAAAGAAAAATCTCTACAGCCAGGTGGAGAAGTCCAGAACATGCACATGAGTGAGCTGCCTTATTACATCACACATGCATTTTTAACTTAAGTAAAGTGGTTCAGGCACGACAGGTGTGAACCAGCCCTCAGGCTATGACCTATTACAATATATTTGGCTAATGTTTATTTTACACTGTCCCTGTAAAAATAAAAATCATACCATTCAGACATTCTCCGTGTGAAATATGAAAAGCGCACACACACACACACACACACACACACATGCCCACAAACACGTGCACACACACACACACACACACACATGCCCACAAACACATGCACACACACACACAGACACACATACACGCACACGTGCCCACAAACACGTGCACACACACACACGTGCACGCACACAGTTCACATTGTAACAAACAACATGATTGATGTCACTGTTGTGGCAAATGAGCCGCTGTGGCTGAGCACCAAACACAGGCTTTTAGAGGCTTCTCTACAAGTGGGAAATATTCTAATCTGAAACCATTTTGTAAATCTGTCTAATTTCTCTGAATCTGAAATACAAATTGTGACTTCATTTTTTCTATAATATCTGTTCTATTGGGTACGGCTCACGCATGACACATAAAAAGTCATACAAAAGTCAAGAAGAAGGTCTCTGCACTGACTCCTGTGGCTCCGAGAACAGACTTTAAGATTAAGACTAAGATTAAGAAATCCTTTATTTGTCCCACAGTGGGGAAATTTCAGTGTTGCATCACAAGTTATAGAATAGTAGGAAAGAGGAGCACACAGCACACCTGAACAATAGTTGTCCTAATTAAAATAAAACAAAATCTCTAACTCTAGCCTCAATAATAAGTATAAAAAACTCTATCTTGAAAATAATGATAGATCATTTTATATAAAGTACTGTGTATTCTAGTGCAAATAAAGTGTGGTTATATGTTAGCATCTGTACATTAGCAGCAGTATGTTTACATCTGAACATTAGCAGCAGTGTGTTTACATCTGTATATGTTAGCAGCAGTATGTTTACATCTGTAAATTAGCAGCAGTGTGTTGCACATTCCAATATTAGATAGGGATATTGCACTGGTAAAAAATAAGGATATTGCAACGATGCATAAGACATGAAAACAGGTTGGAATCAGGTTGGCAATGTTCATTAGACCTTATTGTTTGTTGTACAGTCTGACAGCAGCAGGAAGGAAAGACCTGCAGAACCTCTCCTTCACACATCGAGGATGAATAAGTTTGTCACTGAAGCTGCTCTCCAGAGAGAGTGTCCTGCAGGGGGTGACAGTCATGGTGCAGCATAGATGTTAGTTTGCTCAGGACCCTCCTGTCCCCCACCTGCTGCACTGTGTCCAGGGAACAGCCCAGGACAGAGCTGGACTTCCTGATGACCTTGTCCAGCTTCTTCCTGTCCCTCTCTGTGATGCTGCTGCTCCAGCAGATCACACCGTACAAGAGGCTGATGCCACCACAGACTCAAAAAAGGTCTTTAGGAGTGGCCCTGCACTCCAAAAGACCTGAGCCTCCTCAGCAGGTAGAGTTGGCTCTCATCCCTCCTAACTCATTAGCATGTCACTGACCTTGTCCCAAGTTAGGGCGTTGTTAGGACCCGCACTCCACTTGAGCATCCCAGCAGACAATAGGTCTGTGACATGCTGAGGAGTTAGGGTCGTTAGCCTCAGCAGGGTCGTTAGACCTGCTCCCTTCTACATCAAGCAGACCTTAGATTGTTTATGAGTTAGTATCAGGATTAGGGTGTGGCTAACCACACCCATAGGTTATAAATCTCCAACGCGCGGTCTGAGAATTCATTCCCTGAAGAAGTCCTTAGGATTGAGGACGAAACGTCGGGAAAACCTGCAAAGAAGTACAGATGATGCAGGGTGAGAAACCTTCCTTTGCTTTCCCTGGATGTTCACTGGAGCTGGAGCGGCAGAGTGACGTCTGCAGAAATGCAACATCATCTCCTTGGTCTTCCCCGCGTTGATGGGGAGGTGGTTCCGCTGACACCAGTCCACAAAGTCCTGTATAACTCCTCTGTACTCTGTGTCATCGTCCTCGGAGCTGAGTCTGATGATGGCAGAGTCGTCAGAGAACTTCTGTTGGACACAACTGTCTGTGTTGTGTCTGAAGTCTGCAGTGTAGAGTGTGAAGAGGAACGGCGCAAGGACAGTCCCCTGGGGGGGGCCACACTGCAGGTCAGGACCTCAGACCCAAAGGGTTCTCTCAAACTGGGGTCTGCTGGATGGTGTTGAAGGCGCTGGAGAAATCGAAGAACAGAATCCTCACATCCGGGTTTCTCTAGGTGGGACATCGAGCTTTGGCCTCCCTCACTGAAGTTTTCACATGTCTCTGAACGCTGTCGAGGATGAGGCAGACAGAGACGGATCGTGGTGTGCCAAACTCTGGAAGTTTATTTAAGTTTCTCTCAAGTTCCACTGGTTTACTTTGTTTCTTTCTCTCAGACAGAATAAAGGCAGTACACAGTTTATATAGTCATTGTCACGTCACACATCGAAAGACGTACGTGTCACAAAGCGACAGTCACATCATAGTCATAACATGGAGTCCTTGTACAGTCCTGCACGTAGGCCATATTGCTATCTAATACTAACACCCTCCCCTTTGATCACATAATCACATGTGATCACTCAATTTGATCAATCAATAAAGTGGAAAAAGAAAAAAAAATCCAAAAAATGTATTTAAAATTAAAAAAATTATTAAAAACAAAGAAAATGTATGCATTGGACTCATAATCATCAAATCAATATCAGTGGATTTTATCCTCTATCCTGGGAAAAAATAAACAAACAAAAAACAAATCAAAAATAAAAACAAACAACACTATTGGACACACAAGAACTCAGCAGATTCAGTCAAAACACAGACAAAAACGAGCTGAGTCTCAAATTAGAAGCTAATTTCACTTTTATTACTCTATACCTTTATTCTAATGATAATTGTTTACACTTCACTTATTTCACTGTATTATTTTCACTTATCAATCTTAGACTGTGTACTTTACTTTTACTATCACTATAGTTTAAAACTATTCTAATCTATTTACAAATATGTTTGCATATTTGCTTCTATTGAGCCATATTCTTAAACATACATTTTAATCTAATAAATCTCTCTATACTGTATTATACTCTCATTATCAGTGGCTTATTATCAGTGGGATTTTGCTCTATGTCTACTCTACATTCTCAGGAATAAAACTGTGAACACAGTAAGGCAAATGGTCAACATTTACACTTCTATAGTGGTCAGTGATTTATTACTTTTTATTATCAAAGATATTATTGTCAGGCAGTTTGGGATGAATGAACATCATTAATCAAATTAGTATTATCCTAATAGTAGCTAATTAGGTTTGGGGTTGGGGTCAGTTATTCTACAATGGTGTTTGAATTCTGATTCTAATCTGTGCTGATGAATCTACAGCTTTTTAAACTTCTCAAAGATATCTAAATATCTACTATTGTGTTTTTGGGCTACACCCAAATGCATCAAAATGCTTTTGAATCTCTGTTGGTTGTAATCTAGGCATTAATCTAGGCTACACTCATATGAACTTTTTGCATTGTCAACATTCACTCATGTTTGAACACAAGTGAATTTGGAAGGTATCTAATAAAACTGTACATAAACTGTAATGAACTTTATCTACTTTTGAAGTAAATGTTTGTGAAATGGTCCCTTTACCATTTGATATTAGCACTGGCTAAGAATATTCTCTATTTTTGAAAGCATCTATGGTTGATGCATTTATCTATTCCTATTTTTACGCTATTTTTTAACTCCAAAGCTCGGTTGCAGCTTGAGCAAAGGCATATTTCTAGTTTGTGACTTCTGTCACTTTTAATGGCTGTAACATTATTCTGATTCTAATATTTTAGCTGCTCTATCAAAAGGATAACATTGTATGGAACTATTTTAACTCTTATGTGGAAATGTGTTTATGAAACACAAAGGAAATCGAATTCTACTTTTTTACTACTATTTAACATCTACTAAAACGCTACAATACCCATACTTTATCATTTTCAAAGTTTTTGTCTGTCAGATGTCTGAATACTTATCATGTATATTGCATTTGTCACAGTTGTGGTTCTGGTTGTAGCAATAGCATCGGCAATAGACGATTTTCATTGGCTGGTTCTTGTTCTGCAAATGGCTGTGTCCAATAGATCATCAGATGTTCAGAAGCTAGGGACAAACAAAAACAAAAGAAAGAATCATGAGTATCTCTCTCATTTAGTACTCATCAATGTATTATTTTAAAAATATAAACATCACTCCCCCAGTTTTTTCTCTCTCAGATCCTCAGGTCCTCAGGGTCCTCAGGTCCCCAGGTCCTCAGATCCTCAGGGTCCCCTGAGGGTGAGTCTCAGTCGTCATCAGGTCAGGTCATATTTCGAGAGATGTCATCTTGGACATCAGTAGGGTCCAAGCCATGGTTCTGGTCTCTCCAGATGCACATCAGGATCTCCAGATACAGTCTTTTTGACAAATAGAATTCAAATGAACATTTCTGGGTCTCAAAAAATACTGATTCACTAAAGATTCAAGTGAAGACAATTAAAAAATATGTGTTTACATTGGAGTAAAACTTTTTAAATGCCTTTTCTCAGGTTTGCTGTTTATTGTATCTTCTGTAAATGTGAATGTGAGAGTGTATGTGTGTGTAAGTGGTGAATTTTGGGGGTCTCTCCGCACCTGGAACCCACCCTGTAGGTTCTCTCAAAGGTCACACTGTGGTGATGTAAACCAACTGGACTACACTTCTCCTCCAGGTCTCTGCCTGCCTGCTCCACCCATCACGGTCTCCAGCCACCTTTCTCACCCCGGTCTCTCTCACACCACTCAGTTCTGCAGTGGCGTGGGAGGGGCAAGGAGGTGGCATTTCCCTTTGCTCTTTGTATCTGCTGCCTGTGGCGGGGTGGGCTTTGCGCTGTCCAGTGTCCAGCAGTGACCCCTCCCACAGAGTGCCAGAGTCTGAAAAACAAATCCTTGAAACAGCCAATTAAAAAAAAACAATAGATATCAGTATGCGAATGCGCTAGTTTTTCTCTCTGAAGTCAAAAACACTATGAAGCGCTCTGGGTTTTCCCAAGCGCTAAGTACATAAAGATTATTATTTCTATACTACATGATGACATTTTAAATACCAGCAATAAAGAAGTTCTCAAAACAAACAATAATATCAAAACAAACAACCTTTTAAACTTTAAAAAACATGTATTATATTACTTTTGTACTGTTGTTACTTATCTATGCGTCCTTGGGTTTCTTGAAAGGAACGCCATGAAATGAAATTATGAAAAATCTCTATCCAAAGAACATTAATTTGAAAAAAATTTACAAACCAACTTGGGAAATCAAACAAAAGATTTAGCTCCAGCTAAACGCGATTGGTTCAAATAAACATTCAATTGTGCGTCGGACGTGCCTCTCATGTCTCTGAGCGCGCAAGGTCAGCGTGTAGTCAAAACACAAATAAAACGTCACCGCTTGAATGTGAAATTGGGTGAATAGGGAAGTTTACTTCATAATATACACCTTTTCCAGCCTAATTCCCCTCTTTCTTTTTACCCCCCCCCCCCCCCCCCCCCCCCCCCCCCCCCCCCCCCCCCCCCCCCCCCCCCCCCCCCCCCCCCCCCCCCCCCCCCCCCCCCCCCCCCCCCCCCCCCCCCCCCCCCCCCCCCCCCCCCCCCCCCCCCCCCCCCCCCCCCCCCCCCCCCCCCCCCCCCCCCCCCCCCCCCCCCCCCCCCCCCCCCCCCCCCCCCCCCCCCCCCCCCCCCCCCCCCCCCCCCCCCCCCCCCCCCCCCCCCCCCCCCCCCCCCCCCCCCCCCCCCCCCCCCCCCCCCCCCCCCCCCCCCCCCCCCCCCCCCCCCCCCCCCCCCCCCCCCCACCCCCCCCCCCCCCCCCCCCCCCCCCCCCCCCCCCCCCCCCCCCCCCCCACACCCCCCCCCCCCCCCCCCCCCCCCCCCCCCCCCCACCCCCCCCCCCCCCCCCCCCCGACGACGTCTACAACATTAACTCACTTTTAAACATTGATTCTACTTTAAATGTTTGAACAACGGCTTTTGTAACTAAAATTAAAAACATAAAAAAAATTCTCCATAACCCAAAGCTATGAAATCTCAGATACAATTAAGGACTCACAAAATAAGCAGCAAGATTTAAAAAGAAAAGCAAAGCTTTTTGTACTTCCTTTTGGGATTTCAACAACACATACTTAATTCAAAATTCTTTTACTAACTGGTGTTTAAAAACGTTTAACAGTGTCTAACACATGTTCAAATGGCAAAATTTACGCAATTTAACGGGACATAACTACTATGAAAAGCCACATACCTAGAAGCCGTCGCTTTGTTAGTTTCACCAGCCAGTAGAGCGAAGCCAAAGCAGGGGGCCGTTGCCCTGGACATCGGCAGCAAGACGAGATGTGCACACACAGGCACAAAGATACAGAGAATAACTTTCAAGATTCCTTTGTTAAGCGAATTTAATGATGTTGATTCTTTTACTTTGTCATCCAACTCTAGATGTGATCACTTCTCCACACTAGTAACAAAAAGGCACTCTTGTCTTTGACGTTTTCCGCTTTATTTTATCGAGGTAGCAAACTCATTCTAAACTTAAAATCTCCATTCTACAAAACAAAAACAATGGATGGATACATCCCTCTCATAGCTCAACTGTAGATAAAATCGGTAAAAAATTGTGGGGCAAATACCTCACAAAGCTTCATAGCCAACTTTAGATAAAACTCAGTATTCTCCGGTGAACTCTGTTCACTCCAAAAAACAAAAACTCCTTTTTCTGTAGTAATTTACACCGTGATCCTCTGAAAATCTTGTTGCATATGTACTTTTGTCATTTATCAGCCTGAAATTCGTCAATTTCAAAGCTTTTGTAACAAAGGCCTCCTTAACACGTTCCCTTTTTAAAAGTGCCTTTTATTATCTACCCCCCCCACACCAAGGTGTTTCACTTAGGCCTTTTCACTTATGGCTCCTATGACCTTTATGGCCAACATTTTTGGATCCTATAACTTTATGGCCTTTTCACTTAGGATCCTTCACTCTCACTTTATGGCCTTTTCATTATGGATCCTTCCACTCACTTTATGGCCTTTTTCACTTATGGAACCTTCACTCACTTTATGGCTTTTCCACTTATGGATCTTCACTCACTTTATGGGCCATTTCACTTAAGTATCCTTCACTCACTTATGGCCTTTTCACATTATGGATCCTTCATCACTTTATGGTTTTCACTTATGGATCCTTCACTCAATTATGGCCTTTTCACTTATGGGATCCTTCACACACTTTATGGCTTTACACTTAGGCTCCTCACTTATTTGAACACCATTTACAGAGTTCGACAGACCTCAAATACACACCCAAATTTCGCTAGTATCCAATATGCAGACTTTACATATAAAAAAGGTGTCTGCTTAACCTTATTCTTGTCAAACAGGTGCATGCAGGGCTGTCCGAGAGGTCTGCCCAACTCTTTTCCGCGTCGGAATCTTCAATTTTAAAAAACAAAACAGAGAAAGTGAGGGAGCAAGAGCAAGCCCATCCAAAGCGGCCCTATCAGCGTCCGCTGGGATTTCTCCCCTTCCAGATAACGTGCTGTCGCCCCACACGCCGAAAAAAGAACCAGAGAAAACTCCCTTCAAACAATCCCAGCGATTGCACAAAACGAGCCGCGCCATTCTCCACCACATCTGTTAGGATTTAAGCCGACAGAGAGGCTCGTGGTGTGGCAAACTCTCCGGAAGTTTATTTACGTTTCTCTCAAGTTCCATGGTTTACACTGTTTCTTTTCCTCCGACAGAATAAAGGCAGTACAAGTCTATCTAGTTCCATTGTCACGCACACATCGAAAGACTACGTGTCACAAAGAGACCGTCAAATCATCGTCATAACCATGAGTCATGTAGAGTTCCTTGTACAGTCCGCCTGTTAGGCCAAATTGTATCTGAATACCTAAAAATTATTACAAGTGAAGTCAAAATTATCACCCAACCGCAATTTGTAACAAGGCAGGCGCGAGGCCGCTACTTACGCCTCGCGGGTTCCTACCGAAAAAAAACTTTACGGAGCTGTCAGATACTTATGCCCCCCCCCCCCCCACACGAGCCGTTTCCGCCCTGTAAAAACAAACAAAGCACAGAAAGTCCAATTTTGACTTTATAAGTCAACAATTTCGCTTTACAAGTCAAAAATATCGACTTTAAAAGTCAAAATTTCGACTTTAAAAGTAAAAATTTCGCCTTTAAAAGTCAAAATTTACTTTTAAAAGTCAAAATTTCGACTTTAAAAGTCACCAAAATTTTGCCTTTAAACGTCAAAAATTTCGACTTTAAAAGTCAAAATTTCGAACTTTTAAAAGTAACATTTTGACTTTAAAAGTCAAAATTAGAGTTTTCAAACTGGCATGTGCAGTTGAAAACACGCGTATGTGTGCTGTTTTTTCCCTGGAACGGTCTCTGGTCATCCCCGGTTATAGATCACTGACCTGGGGTCATCCTCTACCTGCAGATTATGTGAAGATTTTGCCTACAGACAGTGACCACATCCATGAAAGTAGCCGCACTACTGTTGTGGTTAGTAATCGCGTTAAAAATGCACACCGGTCTCTCCGTTTGCTTGAAATCCGCTTCAGAAGCCTCTATTTAGTTTATCCTAAACGGACTGTGGAAGATTAATAATCCAAAACACATGTGGCTGTTCAAGTCATTGAGCATCAACTTTGGTGGACATCTGTTCCGTTATCCCGGGCTATCGATGGATCGCCCCAGAACATGCCAGTGAAAAATATGTGACTGACAGAGAGACCGTTCCGATTACAGGACAGTGCGGAGGTCCGCAGATGAGGCAGGAGAACCCAGACAGCGGCAGGCGACCCACAGACAAGAGGGCAGGAGAACCACAACAGAGGCAGGAGAACCACGACAGAGGCAGGTAAACCACAGAACAGCGGCAGGAGAACCACCGACATAGGCCGGAGACCACAGAACAGAGGCAGGAGACACCACAGACTGAGGCAGGAGAACCACAGACAGGCGGCAGCGGAACCCACAGTCACGGGCCATGACAATTTACCCTTTTTGATTGCGATCAGTGCATTGAAGAGTATGTGACGTGTTTGCGTGCACGCGGGGGTGAGCTGATGGAGCGTGCGGGTAACGTTGTTGGCGTATGAGCTAAGCAACACCCAGAGGTCATACCGGGAATAAGTACCTTGTTGAAATTTTATTGTTGACAAAATAAAAGCCCAGCCTCTTTTAGCAACAATCCGGAGAAAATAACTCCGCAGTACCAGTGAGGGTCTTTGAAAAAGGGTTAGAAATCGATACAACCCATGATAGATGCATGAATAAAAACCCCGTACTCAACCCGTAGAAGCGCATCCTTTCAGCCGTGGAAATACTCGCTCCGTGTGGCACCCCTCTCCGCGCCCTCGTCTGGTCCAGCGAGTGGTTCTAATAGCAGATTGGATTGGGAATGTCTCGAAGCTCTTTTCCTTTGATTTATTATAACAACGGTATTGCTCACATTATTTGTTACTATGTCGAAATAAGACGTCGTTTGATTTAAATGTTGTATATATGTAAATAGGATTTAACATAAATACATAAAAAGCCAGCTCCTCCCCTGACTCCTACGACCGCCGGTCTGGGGCTAATCCAGAATCAGAATCAGAATCAGAATCATTTTTATTGCCACGTGAGTACACAAAGTTATCACTTGGAAATTGTTTTGGCAGAGAGCGTGCCACTTCGCCATTTGCGGCGCTGTGTTGCAGCAAGAAAACCGCAGAGAGCAATAACATACAGTACACAGACAATTGGATAGACACATTGTGCTTTTTATAAACCACGGGATTTTTTTCTCGGAAGAGCAACTCTTTCGGCCGGCCCAATGTAGCTTTCAGAGGGGGCGGGCGATCAGGGCGGGGGTGGAGTAGGAAAAACAATAAGGACATGGAGGGGAGGGAGGAGCAAGCTGGATAGGTTCGAGGGAGGCGGGGGGTGGGGGTCCTTGCCCAGCATTATGAGGGCGGGATAACCGTGGTAACAAGAATCTACTGACGGAGGAAAACACACAACTCATCAGTCTCTTTGACCGGCTCAATCTCACGCATGGAGCGCACCGCGTCATTTATTGGGTACAGACATACACTTCCGGTTTGACCCTTCAGTGTAAGAGCATACACACACACATATATATATACACAGATACCTACAAGGCAACACCCCCACTTGCTCTTAACACGGCAAGAAAAATACACAGGCATATTTACATTACATTTACACATTTACACTCCAAACAGAAAATTTGCGAACTTTTCCATTCTAACTTTGCTCACTGATTTAGTCATTACATCAGCTACCATGTCTGCTGTTGCACAAAATACAACATTTATTTTGTTCTCATTTAGTGCAGAACGAATGAAATGGAATCGAATGTCAATATGTTTACATCTTTGTCGGTTAATAGGGTTTTTGGACAATGCAATTGCACCCTGGTTATCTGCATACATGGTAACAGGTAAATATTGCTTTTCTGAGTCCAATCCTTTAAGTAGTTGTGCAAGGTATAAACTCTCTTGTACTGTGGCGGCCATCGCCATGTACTCCGCCTCACACGTTGACAAAGCTACCGTAGCCTGCTTTCTGGTTTTCCAACATATGATAGGCCCACTCTCAGATAGTGCAAAACAGTAGCCTGTTGTACTTCTCCTGTCACACAAATCTGTGGCCCAATCTGCATCACTGTATGCTATAAGGCTAAGGTTACCGTCTGCCTTTCTATAACATAGCTCTTTGTTTAGTGTCCATTTTAAGTAGCGTAGCACATGTTTTGCTGCTGTCCAGTGATGTTCTTTTGGTGCAGACAAGTATTGTGATAGTTTACTCACTATCCAACTTAAATCTGGTCTTGTGGATGTCATTAAATAAATCAGGCTGCCCACTAGTTCTCTGTATCTACCAGAATCTACTAGTTCACCTTCTACTTCGAAGTTTTGTTTCAGCTCACAAGGAGTGGAACGTGGCTTACAGTCTGACATGTTAAATCTTTCCAGTATTTTTGTTATATACCTGGTTTGATTCATCTTTACTCCTAGTTCGTCTTGTGTACAGTCAATCCCCAAAAAATGTTGTAGCTTACCAAGGTCTTTCATTTTGAATCTCTTACTCAACATTTCCTTTACATTTTTAAGAGAATTCTCACACTTTGCACCAATAATAACATCATCAACCCAAATAATAAGAATTACAGTCTCGTTCTTAGTCTGTCTACTATAGACACAATGATCTACAGGATTTTGATGAAAACCATTTTCACATAAATGATCATGTAACATTTTATTCCAGTTCCTCCCTGATTGTTTCAAACCATACAATGATTTATTCAACTTATAAACTAGCTTCATACCAGTCTCTGACTTAACTTCGTAACCATCTGGTTGCTCCATATACAACTCACAATCAATAGGCGCGTGCAAGTAAGCAGTTTTTACATCCATTTGGTGAAGTTTTAAGTCGTACTGTGCTGCCATCTGCATTAAACAACGAACTGACGTCATGTCTGCAGTCGGCGAAAATGTTTCCTTGAAGTCAATCCCAGCTACTTGGCTGTAGCCTTTAGCAACATATCTGGCTTTAAATGTCTCAGATTGGCCTGGGCTCTCCTTTTTTGTATACACCCATCTTCCCCCCACTGCGTTTTTACCTTCTGGCAATGTGGTCAGGGTAAAAGTGTCATTTTCTTTTAGCGATCTCATTTCGTCCTCCATGGCATTAGACCAACACCCGGACTCCGGAGAGTGCATAGCCTCATCAAATGTCTTTGGTACGCCGTACATCAACCTGTAACAATAGTCAATGTTCATCAAAGTTTGGTCATCATCCGCATAAACATAGTCTTTCAAATATTGTGGAGTCTTTCTATCTCGTCTCGGATATCGTCCTTCAGTGTTTTCACTGTGTTTCTCCGGTCTTTGTTCACTGTCACTTGTCACATTGTCCTGTGTTTCAGTGTCCGGCTCTTTTGTCTCTTCCATACTTTTATTGATTGTCTTGTCCAACCTTTTACAGTATATTCCAACTGGTTGAAAATCATCTTCGTCCAGAGTCTTTTCGTTCTGGCACTCATCTCCACTTGTAGTGAGGAACTTAACCAATCTGTGTTTGAGAACTCGACCCGTTTCTGGATAATAGACAAGATATGACGGACTGTTTTTATCGTATCCCACAAAAACTCCCTCATCACATTTTGCGTCTAGTTTTTTTCTGTTTTGTCGATAACTGAAACAAACTGATCCGAAAACGTGCATTTTAGACATGTCAGGCTTTCTCCCTGTCAACAAATAGTAAGGGGTCTGTCCTGTGCGTCTGTTGTAACACCTGTTGCGAATCACTGCAGCAGTCATAACAGCATAAGTCCATAGTCTTTTAGGTAAATTACTCTCAAGCAACATACAACGTGCCATCTCAAATAGTGTTCTCCAATTTCTCTCGGCCGTCCCATTCTGATGGGGTGAGTACGGTGCAGAGGTTTCATGTCTTATTGCGTTCTTTCTAAGTAATGATTGAAACTCTCTGGAAGTGAACTCTGTGCCGTTGTCTGATCTGATTCTTTTCACTTTCCCATAGGGGGCGACATCTGCTAGAAATTTCTCAATCGCTTCTACAGTGTCACTTTTAGCTTTCAAGAAATAAACAAAAGTTGTACCTGAATAGTCGTCAGTAAAAGCTATAGAGTATCTGAACCCGTCTTTTGCCTCTGGGTCAATCGGTCCCGCTAAGTCAGTGTGCACTAGCTCTAACGCCGCTTTTGCTCTCTCGTCAGGCTCTCTACTTCTGGTTTGTATAAACTTTCCTTTAACACACACTTTACAATCTTGCTTAGCTTTCCCTTTGATCTTCATACCCATAGTAACATTTTCTAGTTTAGACAAATCTTCATAATTACAGTGTCCAAGAATTCTGTGCCAAGTTTCAATATCATGACATCCATTGCATTCATCATAGTCATTGTTTACCTCAACTGTACTCAGGTAGTACAAGCGTCCATATTCATTGATGTCGAACCTTGTACCATTCTTGTGAACAAGTTGGTTGCATCCTTTCTTGAATGTGACTGCTGCTCCGCTGGTCGTCGCTGCCTGGACTGAGAAGATGTCCTGTGGATATGAGGGGATGTAAAGTGCTCCTTCCAGCGTTGCCTTTACACGGTGTCCCTCGCTGTCCTGCAGGTAGACTTCTGCCGCTCCTCTCTTTAGCGCGACACCACTCGCTCTCGTCCCGTCCGCCAGCTCCATGAAGTGACTTTCCGGTGTGAAAGCATCGTCAAACCTTTTGAAACTTTTAATGTTCGTTACAATGTGAGACGTGGCTCCTGTATCGACCATCAAGCCTCTCTGTTTCAGCCCCGGAACATTCCAGTCATTTACTTTGAATGCAAAACTATGATCTTCAGAATCTGCAACATGTTTAACATTCGTCTTTTTTTTTAGTCTACAATTATTGTCTTTATGTGTGGAACTGTTGCAGTAACTACACCACTGCTTCTCCTTAGACTCAGGTCTGTCACTCTTCGCATAGCATTCACGTGCAATATGACCTTTCTTTCCACAGTTGTAACATTTGATCTCTACATTGTCTCTGTTTTTATTTCTCTGCCAGTTACTCATCTTCATTACGTTGTCTTCTGAGTTTACAGGCTTTTCTGTGATCTCGTAGCTCCTTAGCTTTGCTTTGAACTCGCTGAATTTGATTTCTTTTTCGCTCTGGGTAATGTGGATGGAAAATGGCTTGAAACTTTCAGGCAATCCTTTTAGTACCATTGCCACAAGCAACCCATCGCTCAAAGTCTCTTCAGCATTTCTTAAAGCTGTGATGGCATTCTCTGCTCGTATGATATAGTCTGTCACGCTCTCAGTCTTCTGAAGCGATGTTAGCTCCGTGTACAGGCTAATAACACGAGTCTTGCCTTTACCAGAGTAGTGCTCTCTTAGTATCTTCAGCGCTTCTCTTCCATTGTCTGTAGCTTCTCTCATCACAAGTGAGAGGCTTCTATCGTCCAAGACTTGAATAAGCTCAGCATAAGCTTCTTCGTTCTTAGCTTCGTGAGAATCTTCATCTTCCTCGTGCTCACCTGGCTCGTTCAAAATGGCCTCCTTCAGCCCGAGCAGCCGCAGGTGTCCCAAGAATTTAGTTTCCCACAGTTCATAATTTCTTTCGTCCCCGTCGAAGCACAATCGGTTCCATCGGCCTCCTCCATCCCTTCTGGGCCCATAACCTGTTGATCGCAGCATTATGAGGGCGGGATAACCGTGGTAACAAGAATCTACTGACGGAGGAAAACACACAACTCATCAGTCTCTTTGACCGGCTCAATCTCACGCATGGAGCGCACCGCGTCATTTATTGGGTACAGACATACACTTCCGGTTTGACCCTTCAGTGTAAGAGCATACACACACACATATATATATACACAGATACCTACAAGGCAACATAAAGCATGTGCACATTGTAATTGGGAGCAATGTTGTACTTAGTAGGTTCATATCAAATCTTAAACCTGTAACCAATTACATTTCTGAAAGTTTAGTTTAAAGTAAAGCATGAACTAATCAGACCAGTCATTAGTTCACGCTGAAGTCTTTCCCCTCACAAGAAAACAGGTTGCACTTTAAATCAAGTCATCATTTGAGCTTTAGGCTGAGGGAGGGTCGTCTTCTCTCAAATGCATGTGCAAAACGAGTGATAGAAGCAAACTGATCAAAATCACAAGACATTTAATATTAAGAAATTTATTGAAAATTTATAATTTAAATATTTAAACATTTAAACATGTATACAGTCATAAAATTAAAAACATTAGAAGACTCATTCACTCATTATCGTCCTTTCCCTCCTGCAAAGACAAACACAAGCTTAGTCATGGCTTTAGTGTGACGCATTTACAATGTGAAGGAGGAGGCACCTCTCGGTTTCCCAGGTTTGTAGCAGTCATAGTAGCCTTCTTGTTGACTGTGAGGGCGGTCTGTGGGACGATACAAGGAAAAGTGGTTCGAGTGGCTCCATGATGGGGCGACAGACTACTGAGTGAGAGCATTTCCATTGGCACCTGGTCCTTTAGTCCCTTTGGCCCTGGTTCTATCCAGGCTGAGCTGGATCCAATGTATTCTAACAGACGATTTCCCAGAATTCTGGCACATGGTCCGACACCAAAACTGAGCTTATGATATGGCCCTTATCCTAATACGACCATTATCATTAACCTGGACCACTGCCGCTTTTCACCTTTACTCAAAGGTGTGAAGGGATTAACCAAAACTGTCCCAAGTTTAGTCTTTGTGTTCACATTATTTTGGTTGCACAAAGTTTTGATTTCTTGCCAATTTAATATTTGTGTAATATAGAAGCAAAGGAAAACCCCTATCAATGGTGCGATTATCGTCATTTCCGGACTATAAGCCACTTTCTCTTTGATCCTGAGGCTAATGGTTAAGCAGTTAAACATCATTGAATTATGTCGAGTCCATCTGCTACATTAAACATTAAAACCTGCGACTTAAGGTGATAAACAGCACTGTTTGTCCAATCTTTCGAGTACTGGTGAAACGCAGAACACTCACATGGGCCCTTGTTCCTGAACCTCTTCTTGGGTCCGTTTGCGAACATGAAGCCGTCAGAGTGTGTGCTCATGTTTTGGACATCTGGAAAAACCATAGTTACTTTAAAACTGGAATATTTCTACAGCAAATTGATTAATGACACTCAAGTTCTCATTAACCAATTGATAAAAAAAAAAAAAAAAAAAAAACATTAACAAATTCAGTCCAGTTGGTTGCTGCAGTACACAACAGCCCTTTAAATTTTTACTCCGGAGTACATCCAAAAGCAGCCCAGTTTCAAAGTCCTCACCTGAATAAAAGTAGTGTTTGCGGCTCGTCCCTAAGTTGCTTCTCGTTTGCAGATCCGGACACTGAACGCCGCAGTCCACAAGGTTTCCCCTGGAGGGCGACACTGCAGCAGGAGGCGGATCTGGAACCACTAAACACCGCGTCGGCTTCCCTACCAATGTCTTTTTCTCCAAAGCCTTGTCCTCGCAGGCAATGTGAAGCGAAGTAAGAACCAACTCCTCAGCCACGCCCCCGGGCACCTCCGCCTGCACCGGCTCAGCTTCATTCATCAAAACAAGCTTGTGTTCATCTTTTTCCCCGTTTTCTTCCACTGTGAAAGAAAGTCGCTTTAGGCTTCCCTCTGGCTCGGAAGCTTGTTTTTTGTCAATTTCTTTGACAAGCATTCCAGCAGACTTTTGTTTACTAATAGAGTCTAGAATAAGGATAGAGCTTTGCATTTTATATTTATGGGGCTCGCCAGCCTCTACAGTGGTCGCCGGCGTGCTGAAGTCGAAAAAGCTGTCTGACAACTGCACAGAATCTGTTAAAGAGTCATGACTTCTAGGGCTGTCCGCTGTGCCATTTTCGGCCTCTTCAGCAGTTTCTAAAATCACTTCGTTGCCTGCGGTGATATTCTGCATGAGCCATTCTTTTGTGGGAACATACAACGGGAGCGATTCCACCGACCAAACAGACTCGTCGAACTCGTGCCGGCCCTTTCTGCTCTGCTCAGCGTCGCACAGTTTAATTGAAATGTTTAGTGAGCTTTCGAATGCATCGTAGCCCAAACTAGTCCTGACATTTTGCTCTTCAACATCTCCCTCAGCTTCCAGTTGCTCCTCGTTGACAGCGGTTGAACTTCGGTCAAACTTCTCGCGGTTATCGTTGGCCGTCTTGTCCACTTGGGGCGGGCCGTTTCCCCATTTTAACAGAATATCTGGCACAGAAGCCCTCCTCTTTTCGAACATTTCTTTACCAACGGGGTCCATCACCTGCTCTTGCCTCAGGTGGACATCACCAGGTAAGCTTAGAGAGTTCAGTGGACATTGCCCTTGTCTTTGTAAATGTCTTTCTTCTGGATTTGACGTTGACAAATCACGCTTAGCGCTTCCAACACATGAAATACTCAAGTTTTCAGCCGCTTCACAATTCTCCACATTTGCCGGCTCATGGCTCGGTGTGGATGACGCTGGAGAGTTTACCAATTGAACACCATGAGTTTCCAAACACAGCGACTTGTTCATAACTACATGTTGCACGGTCTGCTCTTCTCTTTGATTGTCCATCTCTAAACTTGCATTAGTATTGCTTCTACTGCAGGCAATAGTAAGGTGCAAGTCTTTTGGCGCATTCTCCACATTAGACTCAGACTTTTTCCGGCTGGAAGTGGAAGACGTTGGAGAGTTTAAGGCGGTTTCACGGCCAGAGTCTGTGCTGCTTGTGCGCGGGCTTCTTTGGTGAAACTCTTCCCCTCTGTAGTCTGTCTGGACTTCGATGCTCACGGTTTCACGAGTGTGTAACGGGCGTGCTCTCCTGTTCTGGCTGGGGTAGGGGGCGCTGTTTGGGTGGGTGCGTCTGTAGTCCATAGGCTGCACTGGCGCATGGGGCAGGAAGTAGGCGGGAGGGTCCATGTATGGCAGCGGAGGGAAGGGAGGCATCATCATACTGTAACCTGCAAAAACAAACACCTCAACATCCTCCTGCAGAATAGACAAGCAGATGAGTAGCAGACATTTAAGAACACATTTTACCCCATGTTGGTCGTAGACAAAAACATCCAGGCTACCACTTTGTCACACATTTTTGCAGTACGGTTTAGTATTTTGTATTGTACCAAGAGGAAACTCCTTGGTAACCATGGCTTCTAGCAGCACTGGCCAATCACTGTCAGTTAGAACTTTAGTACTAGCTCAGCCTAAATAGAACCCGGAGGGGATAAAAGACACATACGGGTTAAACAGCATGGCGGAAACGCTCCCCATTAGGGGAGAGCCAAGGCGGCGGTGGAAACGGCTATTCCATATAATTCAAAGATTGAATTATTCTACTCTATACATATACACACGTAAAATACTGTAGCCACAGCTGCCCTGGGACACACTGACAGAAGTGAAGCAACCGGTCTGGGCCATCGACTCCTCCCACCACCACAAACTATTCACATACATACACCCATTCTAATGGAGGTAAGGCATCTTGCCAAAAGACAAGAATGGCACTTTACAGGCACCCCCCAGCATCTGACTTTCACTGGCTGCGCCACATGATTTAATGAGCTCCAATTAAACAAATATAAAGCCGTTTCTATAGTCACTGGTGAGGCTTTACTTGGTCATTGAATTATAAAACACTCAAAAAAGGACTCCAATAATTACAGTCCTGGAAGAAGAGTCTCGCTCACTCACCCATGCCGGGGAAGGGGTTGAAGGGATGATTGTAGAAGGGCATGGGCCACTGGTACTGCATGAAGTGGGGAGGAGGGGGGTGCACGTAGAAGAGGGGGCGGTGCACAAGCTGCGGATGGGCATGTCCTGGATCCTGTCCCATGGGGGGATGGCTAGGGTGGCTTCCCTGGGCAGAGCGGGGGTTTGGGGCTTCAGGCTCCGCACAGGGCTGAGGCAGACTGGATGCTGCTGTGGACATCTTCAATCTGAGCAGAAGACGAGTTTAGCCGTGAGGGAGAGACTGCTCAAGCTAGGAGGCATCTGTCTGAAATGCCATTTGTTGCCAAAAAAATTCACACAACACACCAAACCCTTGCATAGAAAGAGCCCCGTGAGTAACCATTACACTTTCGGCTGAAGGTTTTGTGTGTGAAAAAGCTGATCTAAAAAGATGAGACTGAGGCCAAAATACATGTAATTGAACAATTAGTTTTAGAGCTTGCAACTAGAGACATTTCTTTATAACAAAGTTCTGTTGTGATCTGGAAGTCAAACACCCCAGCTTTAATAAGGTTAAGGCTAGCTTTCAGCAGGGACAGAAAAGATTTGAGTTCATACATTTGGACTACTACAAGATGTCGCTGAAGTAGCTTCTCAAAAACAAGATGATTGAGGTGAAGTTTGTATTTCCTCTCCCAGGTTTTATGTATTTACCTGCAATAACCGCAGATTTCCAGACAGTGTGTTGTGATCTTAGCGTTTTCTCTTGCAACAGCAGCGCGATGAAAAAAACCTGTACAGGTGAGTTTAAGTAGGTGTGATGGGCGCAGCTGCGGAGGCAGAACCCGGAAGTGAGTGGACTGATCAATCCGGGAACCATATGGACCATAACACCGCACAGACGTAGACGATACGTGGTAGTTTGAAGCCAAGATGATAACATACATACGCATTGTTATTTATTAACTCATTGACTGCCAGCCATTTTTCGAACTCTTCACTAATTTTCAAGACTCACAGAATATCGTATGACTATGAGAAAACCAGAGTCTGAAAGACTGGACTGTCTACTTTCAGGAGCAAAAATAAGTTTGTTTCTCACTCCTGTAATCGCCAGTCGAAAAGGGGGAAAGTGACAGAAAGCGTCAGTCTTAAGGGGCGTTCACACCGGACTTAACTTCGGCGTCAAAAGCGTCAGGTTTCCATTGAAAGTGAATGGTGAAGCGCGTCAGGTGAAGCCGAGAGCCCCGGCGTCACTTGACGCGCGTCAAAAGCTTCAAGAGTCGCGCGTACTAGCTGAGAAATAGAGGTGTTTGTTGTTTGCTATCACAGACGCACCATGCAGAAAAGTGATCCTTAAACATGTCCAGTATCTTACATACTAGAAAAAAACAAGTTATTAGAACGAGTTTTTGATGCAAAATAATAGGTTTTATGGCACACACACCCACATCCACAAAGTGTTGCTCGAATATTTCAAAACAGTAAGTCACAGAATAACAAGATTACAGTGATAAACACTATAAATGACAATAAACCAAAGTGGACACACTAGATACCAATAGTATAAGTGCAATAGACAGACAGACAGATTAAGATGAAGAGATCCTTTATTCGTCCCACGGTGGGGACATTTCAGTGTTGCATCACATGTTATAGAACAGTAGGAAAAAGGAGCACAAGATAAATGAACAATAGCTATACTAATTAAAATAAAACAAATTCTCTTACTCTAGCCTCAATAACAAGTGGAGCCTGAAGTAGAGCTGTTCATTTTGGTGAAGCGGAGCCTGTTTGAGTGTCCTGCAGGCCCGTCGGAAGGGCTGTGCGACCTGTGCCGTCGCAATCCTTCCTTTTTTTATTTTTTTATTAAATAAATATACTAGTTCAAGAGTCCCCAAAGGGTGGACTGCGCTCCAAATTCGGACCCCTAATCCCCTTTCTCTGGACCTCTGATTTCTTTTGTTCAAAAGTACATTATTACAAGTGAAGTCAAATTTTCACCAAAAGCAATTTGTAAACAGGCAGGCGCGAGGGCAGCTATGTACGCAGCGGGTCCTCCGAAAAAAAACTTTACGGAGCTGTCAGATAACTTTAGCAGTGTCTGAGTGAAGAAAGTAACGGGAATGAGCGCAGTGTACGGAGAGATGGATACTCGGGTCTTCCGTGTGAGGAGGAGGAGAGAGGAGTGTGACCAGAGGAGGAAGAGGAGGAGCTGCGAAACAGGTGTGTGAGCGCTGTTATTGTCAATGTTGAGCCCGAATATCCACATCAAAAAAATATTATAAAAGCATTAGCAAACACTCTATGTCCAACGTTCATGCTACTGTGAGTGCAGTGGATTTTGGGCATAAAAATGTGGTCAGAGTGTGTGGAGGAGGAGGAGCAGGAGAAGGAGCGTATGTTGTGAGTGTGGACGCATGGCAAAAACGTTATTTGAGGAGGAAAAAAATAACAAATATTGACTCCGCCTCATAGCCATTTTGGCGCATTTTGCCGTAATCTAACAATTAGAAAAAGAAGAAGACTCCTTTTGGTTCAATCTTTTGAGTTGCTGCCATTTTGCCACAGGACGAAAGAGCCATGTCAGCTAAAAAGACCGCGACCAATATACCAATGCCAAGCGCGGTAACAGTTTGTGTGTGGGTGCGTGCGTGTGTGCGTGCGACGCTGCATTGGAGCGAGGACACACGTCTGCACGCGTGCTGATCTCTTCACGCACAGCGCGAGGCGGTGCTGAATTCATGTCGAATATTATAACATGAAAAACTTTCCTGAGATCTGGGAAAAAGGTGTCAGGGCAGGGCCTCGCGTTTCAAGTTCGCACAGGGCCTCGCACCCCCCTTGCGACAGGTCATCCATCATCCATTCTGTGTGTATAAGTATTGTGTGCCAATATGTATTTCCTGTATCTCAAAGTATTTACCTTCAATTTCTGCGCTCCCTACTTGTTATTATGTTGTCGTGTGCCACCTGCATCTCTGTAGAAGCGTCCATCACATTGGGGCACGCTGAATAATAAGCCCTGCTTTATTTGTACAATATGTGTATTGTGCTTGTGAGTGTATTGTTTAGTAGAGCCCATTTCTGTTAGACAAATAGTTTACTTTGACTTTTCTCTCACAAAGTTCCACGTGTGCCACGGTCTATAGAGCTAGAGCACCCCCCTGTGGGGAATGTTTGTAATACCACTTAGTTAATACAGTGTATCTGTGTTCATGGTCAAAAGGCTATTTCTAATGTACATACTGTAAAATACTTAAGGGAATTCGTATGACTGAGTCATGTACAAGAGCCGGAGGAGCGTTACTTCAAGTGTGTTTATTTCACGAGTTCTGGCTACGGGTAGCCGCAGGGACATAAATGCAGTTGCGCACTAGCCATATGATGCATACATTACATCCCCCTTCCTCAGTAATAACAATACACATGAAAGAATATCTGCTGAACAAAAGTGCATTCATTATTATTAACAATAAACTTTTCTTGTGTGAATAAAACCACAACAAACTTTAACTTTTTTTTCCCCACCAGGTAAACACAACCAATGAATTAGAAGTGTGATCATTTTACAAGTTCAGCTTATCAGGTGGTTTCACCGCTCTGCCCCGTCTGGTATGATACTGCCCTCCTGCTTGTATTTGTGGACATTGGGGGACCACAGAGGGTGAACCTGGTGATTCCGGGGCGACAGTTGGACACTGCTCCTCAGCTGCTGATGTCACTGGTGGTTCACGCCAGGGCTCTTCATCAGGTGTGACGTGACGTGGCTGGTTGGCAGTTGCAGTGCTGTTGCGGAGATGTTGGCTTGTACGGCGATACAGCTTACCTCCGCTGTCCACCACATAGGAGCGTGGAGCACTGTAGGGCTGCACAACTACTGCAGGGGACCAATTGTGTTTGCCAGGATGAGGTGTGTTAAGCATATTTGATATAATAAGCAAAGCCATGTTAAATAGTGTACGTGGTGATGTCATGTGCCTGCGTGCACTAGTTTGTTATTGTGTGCATGCGCAATAAAATATAGTGCCGTGAGTTCGTGCACCAGAGTGATGATGGCGTCTTGTTTTCTCCCGTGAATAGAAAGCGCTAACTGACCACATTGGTGACTGATGGCAAACGCTACAGGTTATGGGCCCAGTCATCCAGGCCAACGGTGGTTTAGACTTTTATTCGACGGTGATGAGAAAAACTACGAACTCTGGGAACGTCTGATGAATCCCAAACAAGAAGAGAGGATCGGAAATGGGACACACCACATCGAGGAAGAGGACACGGGCGAGGACGAGGCCGTGACCATATAAAGAAAGCCAATGGGGGGGCAGATGGTTACACAGAACCTACATCTTTCTGTTTCTTCAAGTTAAGCGACTGTCCTCCACAAAAAGGAAACAAGAAGGGCCTCATGGTTGACTGTGGCGCCACAACACACCTAATAAATGACGCCACAAAGTTCAAGACATTAAATTTAAATTTATTCTTTAGAAGTGTTTTTTATTCTTATTTTTATTATCTCTTTCTGACTGTTGCACTGAGCCAAAGCAATTTCCAAGTATGTGACCTCCTGTTACTTACGTGGCAATAAAAATGATTCTGATTCTGATTCTGATTCTGAGAGCTTCAGACCTGAGGACCACATGATTGAACTTGCCGATGGGACCAAGGTGAGCGGGATGGCGAAGATGAGAGGAGACGCCGAAGTTTACTTGCTGGACAGCGAGGGACGTCGAGTCAAGACAAGGCTCAAGCAAGCGCTCTTCATTCCGTCGTTTCCACAAAACATTTTTTCCGTCAAATCAGCAACAGCCAACGGAGCAGAGCTACACTTCAAAGACGGTAATAACTGGCTGGTCCACCAGGATGGTACAAAGTTCAAAATGGATGTGTATAGTAGACTGTATTATCTTAGCACAATGGAAGATGAAAATGTTGATGAGGTGTATGGATGTCATGACATTCAAACATGGCATAGGATTCTTGGTCATTGTAATTTTGATGATATTACAAGATTAGAAAAGGTGGTTGAAGGGATGTCAATTAAAGGGAAACATGACAAGTCCAACCAAAACTGTGAAATATGCACACAGGGAAAATTCACACAAAACAGAAACAAACAAGCAGACGCTAAGGCTACAGCTGTATTTCAGCTAGTGCACACAGACCTGTGCGGCCCTATAGAGCCAGCCGATAAAGATGGACACAGATATGCAATAGCATTTACTGATGATTATAGTGGGATGATTTTTACATACTTCATCAAATCAAAGAGTGACACAACAAAAGCCGCAGAGAAATTCATAGCAGATGTCGCTCCATATGGAACAATAAAGTGCATAAGGTCAGATAACGGTACAGAGTTTACCGGGCAGGCGTTCCAGACTCTAGTTAGGAGTAACGGGATAAGGCACGAGACTAGTGCACCCTACTCGCCTCACCAGAATGGAACTGCCGAAAGAGGTTGGAGAACCTTATTTGAGATGGCACGATGCATGCTATTGGAGAGTAACCTCCCAAAGCAATTGTGGACATACGCTGTACAGACAGCAGCTCAAATCCGCAATAGGTGTTACAGTAAGCGTCTAGAGCAGACACCTTATTATGTTTTCACTGGAAAAATACCTGACCTCTCTAAAATGGAGATTTTTGGCTCCGAATGCTATGTATTTAAGCAGGATAAGAAGAAGCTGGATTCTAGGTGTGAAAAGGGGGTGTTTGTAGGCTATGACAAGTATAGTCCAGCATTAATTGTGTATTATCCTGAGACCGGAAAAATCCTAAAACATAGGCTGGTAAAGTTCATCACTAAAGGTAGTGCAGATAGCCAGACTCAGACAGATTGTGATATGGGGGATGACATTGAGAGTTATGGAGATGCTCGACCAAAGATAGTCAACCCTTATCTGGGACAGCCTGATGAGAGTGAAGAGTCCAGTATTGAGGATACTGCTGAAGCAGAGCCGCCCCAGACAGATAGTTCTCACAGAGAGAGAAGGTATCCTATAAGAGAAAAGAGAGCTCCAGGATACTTAAAAGAGTATCAGTGTAAAGCTGAGTGTAATGTTTATGTAAGCGAAAATGTAGATTATTTCTACAGAGTGGCATATGATGTACCTAAAACATTCACAGAGGCTATGGACTCCAAGAAGACTTTCACTCTGACTCCACTGCCAAGAGACAAACAAGCAGTGGGAGGTCGCTGGGTATACACAGTGAAAGAGAGCCCTGATGGATCAGAGACTTATAAAGCAAGATACGTTGCAAAGGGTTATGGTCAAGTGAAAGGAATTGACTATAAAGAGACCTTTTCACCGACAGCAAACATGACCTCTGTCCGAGCTTTAATGCAGGTGGCGGTACAGGAGGGCCTTACCCTTCACCAAATGGACGTAAAGACCGCTTACCTCCATGCTCCGATGGACTGTGAGGTATGTATGCAACAGCCGGAAGGTTTTGAGGTGAAGTCAAAAACTGGAGAACTAAATAAGTCATTGTATGGTTTGAAACAGTCCGGGCGTAATTGGAACTTGTTACTGCATAATCACCTTACAGAGAATGGGTTTGTTCAAAATGATGCTGATCATTGTGTTTACAGCAGGGAATCAGAGAGTGGGAAAGTGATTCTGCTAGTATGGGTGGATGACTTAATCATAGCGGCGAATAGTAACACTTTACTCAGTGATGTTAAACAAATGTTGCAGAAAAGGTTTAAGATGAAGGATTTGGGTCCACTTAAACACTTCCTGGGTATTGATTTCAGACAAAGTGAAGGAAAGATCCAAATGACGCAAAAGAGACACATAGAGAAAATTTGAGCAAAGTTTGGAATGTCAGAATGCAAGCCAAGATCCACTCCATGCGAGCTAAAGTTACATTTTGACAGTGAGGGTGAAGTTATCGATTCAACTGGTTACAGAGAGATTGTAGGTAGCTTCATATACATTATGACATGTACAAGACCTGACTTGAGCTGGGTTGTGAGTAAACTATCACAACACCTATCAGAACCTAAGCAACAGCATTGGACTACAGCAAAGCACCTTCTCAGGTACTTAAAGGGCACTGCAGACCAAGAGCTCCACTTCCAGAAAAGTGAGAAAAGCCTTAAGCTTGAGGGATATAGTGATGCTGATTGGGCAGCTGATAAAAATGATAGGAGGAGCACAACAGGATACTGTTTCAGCTTAACTGAGAATGGTCCAGTTATTTTGTGGAAGAGCAGGAAACAGCCTACAGTGGCTCTCTCCACCTGTGAAGCGGAGTATATGGCCCTAGCAGCCACTACTCAAGAGAGTATGTACCTTGTGCAACTTCTTAAAGGTGTAGATGCTAGTAATAAGCATTTACCAGTCAAAATATATGAAGACAACCAGGGGGCAATAGCTCTATCTAAAAACCCTGTATGCAGACAAAGGAGCAAACACGTAGATATTAAATACCATTTTGTTCGGTCTGCACACACAGAGGGGAACATTTCCATTGAATACTGTCCTACTGCAGACATGGTAGCTGATGTTCTTACCAAGCCAGTGACAAAGGCAAGATTTGAGAAATTCAAAGAGTATTTGTTTGGAGAGTAATGTTAACTGGCCGATGTAAATGTGTTTTGAAGTTTTAACACTGCCAGTATGCCAAATGTTTTGATTTTGGAGTTATGCTTTTGTTTGTTTTTGTACATCACTATTGAGAGTTGCAAACATGTCTTTGAGTGGGAGTGTTAAGCATATTTGATATAATAAGCAAAGCCATGTTAAATAGTGTACGTGGTGATGTCATGTGCCTGCGTGCACTAGTTTGTTATTGTGTGCATGCGCAATAAAATATAGTGCCGTGAGTTCGTGCACCAGAGTGATGATGGCGTCTTGTTTTCTCCCGTGAATAGAAAGCGCTAACTGACCACATTGGTGACTGGTAAAGCGTTAGACTGCTGCAGAAATGGCAAACGCTACAAGGTACAATCCTGACTTCATCCCCCGGCTTTAGATCCGGACGAGGACGTGTTGCTCTCCTGTCATGATAGAGTTTCTGGGTGTGCTTTGTCTTGTCCAGAAGAACTTTTACTTTAAGAGAGTCGTAGCTCATGAGCTTGAGTAGAGCACGTGCAGTTGGCAGTTTGTTGCGAGGCCTCCTACCCATGAGCAGCTGAGCAGGTGACAGTCCAACTGATTCAAGCGGAGTCGTTCTGTAGTCTAATAGAGCAAGGTGTTTGTCAGGTGCTTTGCTCCAGAGCCTCTTTACTGTTTGCACTGCTCGCTCTGCTTCACCATTGGAGTGTGGTGTGTGTGGTGAAGACGTTTTATGCTGAATACCATAGCTGGAGACAAATGCATGGATAAGAATCTCCAAGTCTGCTTTAGTAAGTAAGTAAGTAAGTTTTTTTTATTTATATACACCGCCTTTTCACTGCAGATCTGAGTCTCAAAGCGGTTTACAATTGTTCATTTTGGGCATTTGTCTCTCACTCCACACAGAGATGGGAGCGGGGTCGCCAGTACAGGAGGCACATGCCAGACCTATTGGACATATTTTTAGTGGTAGGGGAAACCGGAGTACCCGGAGGAAACCTACGCAGACACGGGGAGAACATGCAAACTCCACTCAGAAAGGCCCTGGTCCGACCGGGATTCGAACCCAGGACCTTCTTGCTGAGAGGCGAGAGTGCTATCCACTCAGCCACCGTGACACTATGTTTTTGATCCTGGCAATGTTTATTAGATGGTAAAAAGCTGCTGATGTTACTGATTTGATGTGGCTATTAAAATGTAAGTCTGAGTCCAGTATTACCCCTAAATTTCTGACCTTGTTTGAAGGTTTTAGGGAGAGAGACTGTAGGTGACAGATGACGCTCTCTCTTTGTTTCTGGGGACCAAAGACAATCATTTCAGTTTTGTCTGCGTTTAGCTGAAGGAAGTTGTTTTGCATCCACTCACTGATCTGTTGGATACAGTGAAGGAGTGAGTCCACTGGTCCATGTCCTCCTGCAGTCAGTGAGACATAGATCTGAGTGTCGTCTGCATAGTTGTGATAGGACACTTTGTTTCTGCGTATTAACTGACCTAACGGCAGCATGTAGAGATTGAACAGAAGAGGTCCCAGGATCGACCCCTGTGGTACTCCACAGGTCAGGGCCATATGATCTGAGACACAGTTTCCAATCTCCACAAAGTACTTTCTGTCTTCAAGGTAAGACCTAAACCAACTTAGGGCGGTGCCAGCGACGCCAACCCAGTGCTCTAGTCGCTGTAAGAGGATCTCATGGTCGACAGTGTCAAGGGCAGCACTCAGGCAACCTTAACGAGAGCAGTCTCAGTGCTGTGGTGGGGTCTAAATCCGGACTGAAACATATCCAATGAGTTGTTGATTATAAGAAATCTAGTAAGCTGTTGGAAGACAACTTTCTCAAGGACTTTCCCCATAAATGGCAGATTTGAGATGGGACGATATAGTTGTTAAGTACCGTAGCATCCAGACTGCTCTTTTTTAGCAAGGGCCTGATGACTGCAGTTTTCAGAGCCTTTGGGAATATTCCAGAATGAAGGGACATGTTTACTATCTGTGTGAGTGAAGGTAACAGACTGCTCAGAACAGACTTCAGAAATCTAGTGGGTACATCCAGGCTGCATGCGGAGGAGCTCAAACTGGAGATTATCTCTTGGACAGTTTGATCATTTACAGGTGCAAAGTGAATTAGCTCAGAGAGCCTTTTTGGCTGTTGGATGGTTATCTGTGGATTGGAGACAATGGCATTTTTGATGCCTTGAACCTTGTCATTGAAAAAATTAGCAAACTCATTGCATTTACGTTTGGAAGTAAGCTCTAATGGCATCTGAACAGGGGGGTTTGTTAATCTATTAACTGTTGAGAACAGAACACGCAGATTGTTGCTGCAGCCTTCAATCATTTCAGAAAAATACCTTTCTCTCGTACTACGTAGCACCCGGTTAAACTCGCACAACTTATCTTTGACGATCTCGTAATCAACCTGGAGGTTGGACTTGCGCCACTTCCGCTCGGCCCTCCGGCACTTTCTCTTTTGTGCCCTGACCGAGTCTGCTTTAGCCCACGGCGCCTTCTGCTTATTTTTCACTATTTTAACCTTCACAGGGACAACGGTATCCAGAACATTCAAAACACTAGAGGTGACAGAGTTAAACAGTTCATCTACAGTAGAACACGATGCATTCTCAAAGTTTATCATTCCCATAAATAGATCACTCGTATTTTCATTTATTCTTCGAACAGTTGCAGAGTCCACTGGTGGTTTGTTAGTGAAACACATGTCAAAAAAACCACAGAAATGATCCAAAAGAGCAACATCGACCACGTTTACATTTGAAATATTCACCCCCTTAGTAACTAACAGATCTAGAGTGTGCCCTCTGCTGTGGGTGGGGCCACTCACGTGCTGAGTGAGACCAAAGGATTCAAGTACAGAACTCAGCTCATTTGCATTTCTGTCATCAACATTATCCACATGAATATTAAAATCACCTGTAATAACCAAACTATCAAAATCTGTGCATACAACTGAAAGCAACTCGGTAAAATTATCAATAAAACTGTGACATGACTGCGGTGGCTTGTATAGGACAATGAAGAGTACTGGAGGAGATTGTTTTTGTTGTATTTTAAAAGACACATATTCAAATGACGAAAACTTCCCCAGAGACATTCTATGGGAGACAAAGTGGTCTCTAAAAATGGCAGCTAAGCCACCTCCTTTTTTGTTTTCAGATTCAAATTTGAAATTTGGTGGTGATGCTTCTATTAAAACTGCATTTCCTGAATTTTGGTCAAGCCAAGTTTCAGCCATGAACATAAGATCTAGATTATAAGAACAAATAAAATTATTGATTAAAAAAGACTTGTTACAAAGAGATCTGACATTAAGCGTAGAAAGTTTCAAAGTTTCAGTATCAGCGGTTGTGGTCGGCTGATTCTTACACGGAACAAGAATTAGATTTTCCAGATTAGACTGATTAACTCCAGATGTCTTTCTGTAATGTATTCTTTGTGTTATCACTAAGGGAATGGCACAGGTGGCTTCATGACAGGGCCCCAGCCGGGTCTCTCCTCTAACTAGACTGCCAGTGGCTGCGAAGCAGAGATCCTGTGCATCCTAGTGTTTAGAGAAAAGAGGGGAAGGGGAAGGCGGGGGAGGAGGATGGAGAGGTGGGTGGCTTTTAGGTGTTGAACGAGGGGGGCAGGGAGGTGGAGGGGTTTTTGGTGATGGGTTAGGGGCGGGGTGGGCTGAGGCAGAGGTTTTGGGTGTTGAACGAGGGGGAAGTGGGGATGGAATGGTCATGAGGTTAGGGGAGGGACTGGCTGAGGTGGTTTTTGTAGGTGTATTGGAAACCCTAGGTGGTTTTGGAGGTACATGTGGGGAGTGGTTTTGAATGTTGGAGAGAGGAATAGTCTTCATTGCCGATTTTATTAACCCTGCAGAGTGTTCAGGTAGGTCTAACAGTGAAGGCGGGGATGAAAAACAAAGGGACAGGTCCCCATTCTCTCTTGATGGAGTGGACGTGGCAGGGGGGACCCAAGACAGGAGGGAGTCTTTGATGGAGGGGCAGGTGGTTGAGGAAACCCCAGCACAGGCCTGTCTGCTGTAGCCTGGGGTGAGGATGGGGGCTTCAGAAGTGCTGTAGATGAAGAAGGCGTGACTGCTTCGGAGCAGGCTGGGGATGAAGATGTTGGTGGTGGTGGTCGTGCTGCTGCTACTGGTGATGATGCAGCTGCTGCTGGTGATGATGCAGCTGCTTCTGATGACGGTGGAGGTGTTGAGATCCTTCGAGGTGGTGGTGGTGTTGAGATCCTTCGAGGTGGTGGAGGTGTTGAGATCCTTCGAGGTGGTGGTGGTGTTGAGATCCTTCGAGGTGGTGGTGGTGTTGAGATCCTTCGAGGTGGTGGAGGTGTTGAGATCCTTCGAGGTGGTGGTGGTGTTGAGATCCTTCGAGGTGGTGGAGGTGTTGAGATCCTTCGAGGTGGTGGAGGTGTTGAGATCCTTCGAGGTGGTGGTGGTGTTGAGATCCTTCGAGGTGGTGGTGGTGTTGAGATCCTTCGAGGTGGTGGTGGTGTTGAGATCCTTCGAGGTGGTGGAGGTGTTGAGATCCTTCGAGGTGGTGGTGGTGTTGAGATCCTTCGAGGTGGTGGAGGTGTTGAGATCCTTCGAGGTTGTGGAGGTGTTGAGATCCTTCGAGGTGGTGGTGGTGTTGAGATCCTTCGAGGTGGTGGAGGTGTTGAGATCCTTCGAGGTTTGGAGTCGGCTTCCTCCCTTTCGATGGCTGCACGCGCTGCGCAGGCTGAGGTCTCAGGGCAAAAGAAAGGTTATCCAGCAACACTTTTACTCCATAAGTGTTCAGATGTGGCCCTTTCCCTTCAAAAAGCTCATGCCTATTCCAGAACAGATTAAAATTCTCAATGAAGGCAAGTCCTCTGCGTGAACATTTGTTGAGTAGGAAAGTATTTAGCTGATACAGACGACTGAATTTCATTTGCTTCCCGTCCACATTTGGTAGTGGGCCACTGATAACAATTTTTACGTCCATTTTAGCAAGGTCGTCCAATAAGAGGGAATAATCCCGTTTCAACTTTTCACTTGTGTTCTCATAGATGTCCACTGCCCCCACGTGGATCAACAATCTTTTTACCCCGCCGGTCTCAGACAGAAGCTTTGGAGCCAACAGCCTTATCTCATCCACTTTGGCCGAGTGTACTGAGTGAACCTTCAGATTACGCATGTTTACGTTCCTAATCGCCGAATCCCCGATAAAGAGCGACTCGGCTGCATTTGACCTTGACTGAGACTGAGACGCTACTTCTGATTCATCTTCCAAAAGTGGTGAATAGCGGTTCCTTGTAATTAAAGATTTTTGCTGTGGCATTATGACACTCTTGTTATCATTAGCTTTGCCTTGTTTGGGCTTGGCACCAAATGTGTTCCAACAATTGTCTCTGTTGATTTTGGGAAATGAAATAGCGTCATCATAACTTTCTGTCCATTTGGTCCATGTCCCTTCACTGGTATTGTTGTGTTCAGCCCCAATTCTGATTCAAGCACAAGCATTCGGTCTTGAAGAAATTTTAGCTCCTGTTTGAGTGAAAAACAGCCGTCGCAAAGTTTTGTTCTTTTTTCCGTCCTCCCGACATGCTGTAAGTTAGGTAAATTCCACAAGTCTTGTGTTTAAGTATGCAAAAAGGAGTAATCCGTGTTTTGTGGAATAAAAATGTAAGCAAAAATGATTAAAGGAGATAAAGTGAGGTTGAAAATATTTTGCTTCATGTTAATGTCACACATGTATCTTTTAGAAATGATTTACGGATAAACAAGAATCTGATGCAGACGATGATCAAGATGGAAGTGGACTGTATTTAAAAACCCTTTCATGCATGAATTATGAAAGGCTTCTTCAAGATTTTTTTTCCTGTTTTAATTACTCTTGAGGAATGAAAAGGTAGAAAATATTATCATTTTGAAAAAATTGGAAATCTCTATGGAGTTGGTGACATGTCCTCGATAGTGGACGACGTGCATTTGAGTAAAGGAATAAGAAAACTGTGTAAACTATAGGACATTATGATTTCATCTTTAGCATTGTATTTTTCTTATTTTATTATATTCCAAGCCTATAAAATGTGTTGCCTGAAACATTAACCAAAGAAAAACACATTAGTTGAACTGACTAAATGTCTGAAATACTATAATGAACTTGGCTGGTACTTATCAGAATGGAACTAAAACAAGACTTTCACATCTGCACAGACTTGTACATCTGAGGTATTTGAGTCTGGCACGACCAAATGAATCCATAGAAACTTCTTCAGTTCACTTGGTGCAAAGCCCAGTCGTTACTTTCCACTTTGCCACACATGGAGGTCTGAGTTGACCACTATATCATCAATCAGATCTTTCTGAATTAAATGAATGAAGAAACTTATTGGGGCTCCTCTCTCAATCTCCACCCACCACTAAAAAGTAAAGAGTAAATTGTCCCTCAAACTTATAATCTTTGGCTTTGCAGACATGTCTGCTATCTACTATATTTATGTTACTGAGCTTGGTCAAGTCGGACAGCACCATCTCCTTCAGCCTCCTCATTCTCCTCAAAGGCCTCAGAAATTTCTTCAACTTCACAGTCACAGCTGTTACCATTTACTAATTGTCTTTTGTCTGGTACCTTTCTTCATCATTGCCACTAACATCACCCTCACTTGAGTCAGATGGTAATTCCTGGACTGTCCTCTAGGCTTTTCTATTCTGCTCTGCCCCTGACCGCTACAAAACAAATGGAAAAGGATCATTCTTCTCATGATATGACTAGTATTCACAAGATATAATATATATAAAAAAAATCAAATTTATTCACAGCCAAAACTATACTGAAAATGAAGTTTTTCCAGAAACAACTAAGTTGCAGCAACACTATGCTTTGTATACAAAATATAGCTCAGGATGCCCAACGTCCACTTTGGTGGAAACATGATTCATTGCAATTTTCTCAAAACAGAAAATCAATACTTGGATTTTTCAACAATTATACGGCTCCTAAGATGCTACTTGACGTCCACATATTTGTTTAGCTGTTAAACTTTCCTGGATTATCATGTATGAACAGATTTTCCTCCTCCACTAAGCATATTTTCTCTTTTGTCGGCCATCTTTTTTTGAGAGTTTTTTTTTTTTACATTTGTATGTTTACCAGTATGAAGCAGTGCATATGGCAGGACACATCAGGGTCCACTATAGTGACTAAAGTGCAACTGTGACTTTAAAACTCCCACATTTCAAAGAGAACAACTATTGAATAGCTGTCTACTGTAGTGACCACGATGCATGAAAGGGTTAAAAGGATGATAATTCCTCAATATGAATGACACATCTGTAGTGCAAGGGCGTAGGTTTGCGTGGGGACCATGGGGACATGTCCCCACCAATATTTGGTGAGGACTAAAAAGTCCCCACCAAAATGACATGTGTCCCGTGACCCAGACGGTCCGGGACACAGCAGCACGTGACCCGTTCCGTTCTCTGCAGTGATTGGCTGTCTTCTTCAGCGCCAAACTGAAGCACTGAGCAACTGTTTAATTTTTTAAAGTTAGCCAGCGTGAAGCAAGTGTTTTTTTTCGTTCCCTGAGCGTTGTAGCACGTGAGTAATCAGAGGAAAGTACTGTAGATCTATTACCATTCAAAGTACTTACGTTATTTCTAATCTGTCAGCGCACTGTTTAATGTTCCGAGGAGCTCACACGGCACAGAGACAGAACAGAACTGGCTCCAATAAAGAAACAGGTTGGTTGAAAGGCTGAAAAAATACTTATTGTGCTCTTACTATCCAAAATGTATGAGTGGGTGTGTTGTGTGAATCAGGATAAACTAGGGATGAAAATATTCCACGGATCCACGATTTACAACCCTTATCTGCCGATAATGTAATTTCTGTGAAATGTGTGACAGCGGGCACTTGCTGTTATTTGCTCTAAGCACATTCAAGCGATGCACTCGAATGTGCACGTCCTGGTGCAGCTGATGCCGCTTTGTAATGACAGCCGCGGCGCTCAGTGAAAGCACAGCTCTAACATGGTACCGAGCTCGGACCATATGCAGACAGAACCATGTTGCAAGTGCGGGTCTCCCTCGTATCTCCCCCGTTTCTCCCCTGTGTCTCTGACATGTCTCTCCCCTGACTCTTCCCAAAGCGCAACCAGCGCTCCCGAAATTAAAGCTCGGATACGTAAATTTTCCATTGCGTTAACGATGCATGCTGGTTGTGCGCAAAACACACCACAACAGGTCATTTAAGTTTTTATTTTGCATACTTGAGAGCCCTGTGAGTCATTACTTGCCTTTTTGGGTTGAGAGTGGAATAAAAAAAAGAAAATATAGAAAAATCCACACTGTTACTTTTTGCCAAACTCTTGTTAACTCATTGTATTGAGAAATACTATGTAACTTTTGACATTGGCCAAGCTATATAAATGATTCTGCAGTTCATGTATATGAATGTCTGTTTTTGATTTTCTATACCTTCTTATATAATTTAGAAAAAATGCCACCTCCACAAAAAAAGATAAAAGATATCAGGAGCTTTTTTAACAGTTGGAAAGTAAGTAAGAGAAAGCACAAGTAATAGCAAATTATGAATTGTGATGATTAATCTTCTGTTAACATACATAGGAAACTCAACCAACAAGAGAGAACAATATAGGGAATGTTGTGGTAGAAGCAACAGGCCCTTCAGTGCATCAGGGGAGGTTGGAATTTTGTAGGTATGCATGGGACTATGAATTATTTTTAGAGATTGATCGTATATGTCAAACAATGTAGTGAGATACTCACTGTAGATTCTAATTCAATATTTTCTCCTCTGTTTTTATTTATTATAGGAAATTGAAAGATCAGAGCATGATTTATTTCAAGTATCGAGAGCAGTTCCTGAACTGTTAGAGCCTCAGGTGAGGGCTATTATGTAGATTTGGATTAGGTTTAAGTCAGTATAGAATGAACGCAACACAAAACGCAGAAGCTCTGATCCAATTGATTTTGTTTTAACTATTAGAAAAAATCCTTAAAGGAATAGTTCACCGTTTTGTCTCCGGAGAGAAGTTAGTGCGCGGACGTAGCGCTCCTAACTTCTCTGCGCACTAACTTCTCTCCGGAGACTTCTCTCTCGCTGCTACTGTGTGTACTACAAGTCACGCTGCTTCTATTGACGGAAGTGAGCGAGAGAGAAGTCTCCGGAGAGAAGTTAGTGCGCGGACGTAGCGCTACTCAGATTACTACGCCTCACAATATACTGTAGTACCCGTTTTATCCGCTGAGAAAATCGACTGTTACATTTCTGTGTTACTATACTTTGCAGTGTAACACGTCACGTAACTATATACATTTAATAGGGAACACTTGGAAGAGTTTGGTAGCTTCTAGCGGGAGCTACCTTTTGGGTACTATACAGTGACCAGAGGAGGCTGCGGTTGTGCTCCCGTTTTTGCTCCGTTTGCATGACAGAGCGCACGGACTAAGACCAGACAGGTACGTATTAACTAGTCTAAGGTAAGGTAAGTCCATATGTCAGTATGTAAAAACGGTGAACTATTCCTTTAACTGCTTCTCATTCAGTCTACAGCTGAGTTTAGTATAGAAGGCAACACACTATTGCAAATATAGTGTGTGATTACACAACAAATTCTGGGGGAGACCCCGTGTCAATGGGTGTAGACTCAGGTCGTAGTGAATGTCCCCACCAAGATTGGAACCAAACCTACACCATTGCTGTAGTGGTTTGTGCACATCTATATCACAAATGCACAATGTCTCTTGCAATGAATGGATGGATTCAAGATGCTAGACTTTGGCGCCCTCTTCTGACTAAAGTTCACAATGACATTCTCCAAAAGCTCCAGTCTCTACTCACCTCTCTCTAAGATAAGATCAACCTTTAATTGTCCCTCAGTGGGAAATTTCAATGTCATCTTTGCAGAAAAAAGAGCACTCAGGTTATGCACACATAGATAGATAGAATTTGCACCTTATAGATGGATAGAAACAAATCCATCCATACAAACAAAACAAATACATAGATAATAGATAAAAGTCGCAAACAAAAGTAGTATTAGTATTAAATGCAGCAGCACTTTAGGTCACAGCAGCAGAGGTGCATCAAACAGGATCTATTATTTAAGATCATAGATAATACAATAATACAATAATAAATGTCTGGAATAGACCTGGTAGGTCAATAATCACGTTTAATAACCTGTGGGTGCGTCGTTGTCATGGAGACGTAAGTTGTATATATTCAAACCGCTGCTCGCTCACTTCACTTGCTGTTGGTCTCTGACGCTTGTGTGGAACTGTGAACTCTCTCCGTCTCATTTGCGTTTGAGGATAAAGCGGTGGTAATAACACTGAGGCACTAATACACTTTGCAAAAGCACTTTGTTGACACTTTTCCAGGTCTGAAAACATCTTTGAACGGTCACTTTGTGAAGGATGGCTCGCCCCTCCCACGCCCTGCCCCTGTTCCCTGGAGGTAATACCACTGAAATGATCATGAAATATGGGTTCAATACATGAACACAACGGGATATGAACAATTGTAGTATTGTATTGTGTGGCTAATTCAATGAGCCACGTGTTTGTGTGAAGAGCTAGCATTAGCATTAGCATGTGCGCTGGGGCTTCATTACAGATGTGGACTTTTCTCTTTTCGTTTGATAACATGTAAAAACAGCTGCTGATATTGGCACAAGTTGATCAGAAAGGCTGTAAAGTTGTGTTTGTGGCGTCAACATGTATCAGCATCATACAAGTTCATGAGCAGACCCAGTCACATAGTTGACATGTAATCATTGAGGCACATTAGACATTGCTGGAGATGCTGTACACTGGTTTATCTGAGTATTTCTCATTGATGGTGGTAAGAGTGGTGCACTGTAGTGCTGCAGAAGGCACACTGAGCTCACTGGGATCCGCTAATACTACACCAAGTCTAGATAATGTACCATAATAGTCAAGGCCGGATTAGCAACACCAGGGGCCCTGGGCACTGAGACTCACCAGGCCCCGTCTCTAACCTAAATTATATACTCGCCTTTCCAGAATGAGAAATAAAGCACTGTCATCTCTCTAACAAATTACACAACAACAATGAAATAAAAAAAATCATCACAGCCCAGTGCATGGCTAAGGATTATGACAATAAAGTGTTCACAGAAAAGCACCCAAGCAGAACCTCCACCAGTACTTCTCAAATGTTACTGACTGAAGATATAACAATGCCATCACATAACACAACTGAGTGCAGGTTGTATTCTGTCACCAAGTCAGCTAGATAACTTAACGCTGCAAAACAACAAATATGCAGCACTATAACTCTCTGCATCACACCACAATGAATTAAGCACGATACATGTTGTGCAAACAGCATAATAGAATAAGCAAAATACATGTATTATCTGCACAATCATAAGAGTTTATAGTGGCCTACTCACTTCACATAAAGCACAATGGTTCTTACCTTTAGAAGTTCTTCTTTCTGGTCTTTTTCTTTGCAAAGTTGCAAATCAAGTCCTCAAAGTCCAGCTCCCTCACCAGCTCAGATTCTATGGCCATTAAGGACAGTGCAGAAAGTCTCTTCTGACCCATAGTTGTTCTGAGTTCGTTTTTTATCCTTTTTAGTTGTGAAAAGGACCTCTCTCCCTCACAGTTGGATACAGGCAGTGTGAGAAAAAGCCTGAGAGCAAAAAATACGTTGGGGAATGTTGTCTGGAGTCCATTCCTCTGCACAATCTGCAATAGATTTGCAGGTGTCTTATCTTGCTCAGTGCTGACAAAAGACCTAAACTGGATCAGCTCATCAGATAAAGAATTGTCCAAGTCAGATGGATATGAAGATGAGAGAGCATTGGCCCGTTTGAAGAGATCAGTGTCCGCACAGTCCATGTCAAATAGGACACCAAAACGATCATTAATGTCTTTATAAGCATCCAGCCGTTTCTTCAGTCCTGACAGCAAACTGTCAATAATCACATTGAATGTCTCAACTTGAAACTTTTTACTCCCCGTGAGCACCACTTCATTGTCAACTGTCTCATCATCAAAGGTTTTTCTTTTACTCACGCGGTGGGTCTCGGATTGGTAGGCCTGTGTCACACCTGTGATGGCCCGGGCAGATGTCTCAAAGTCACCAAATTGTCCTCTTAGTGATGCAACATAAGTGTGCAGTGACTCCAAAAGCCGCACAGCAGTCATCAGGTCCATCTCTCTCTTCTGTAAGCTATTGCTTGTCAGCTTGAATCGGTGCAGCACAGTGTCCCAAAACATGGTCATGAGCGCGGTCTCCAGCTTCTCAAGCTTGTTACACAGCGCAGCGGCCTCCCGCCTTGTGTCCCGTCGCTCTTCATTGTCCGAGGCTACCATCTGTAAGGAGCTTGCTATTTTAGCATAATTTTCACAAAGAGCTCTGGTGGAGTCTCCTCGGCAGCTCCATCTTGTACAGGAGAGGGATTTTAGCGTCAGTGAGATGTCTGCAGTGAACACCTTATTCCATCGGTGGGTGGAAGCAGAGCAAAACGCATATAGTGATTGAAGGAAGTCAAAGAACTGGCTTGCTCCCCGACAGCTATTTTCCACACTATTCACACCAACCAAGTTCAAAGAATGTGCGGCACAAGGAATGTAATGCATTAGTGGGTTGTTCTTCTTGAGCTGAGCTTGCAATCCATTATATTTCCCTGACATGTTTGATGCATTGTCATAAGCCTGCCCACGGCAGTTAGAAAGATCCAGCCCCAAGTCACTGACCATCTTGATCACACATTCAGCCAGACTTACTCCAGTGTGACTATGAATTGGTTCGAATCCGATGAATCGCTCAACCACTTTTCCTGTCTCACTCACAAGTCGGAACACAAAAGTTAGCTGGTCCACATGAGACATATCAGGTGTAGAGTCTACGATAACAGAGAAATACTTTGCCTGCTGAAGTTCTCTAGCAATGACTTGCTTTGTTTTTTCTCCCATTAAATTAATAAACTCCTCACATATAGTTGATGACAAATATGAAGGCTTGCCACGACCCTTCTGACCATACTTCTGCAAATGTTCCTTTAAAAACGGATCAAACTGTGCAAGCAGCTCGAGGATTCCGAGGTAATTGCCATTGTGAGGAGATCCCAAAAGTTCATTATCTCCACGGAAGGGAAGCCCCCTTTCACTCAGAAATTTAATCACGGCAACTACACGCCTCAAAACATCCTTCCAGTACTGACCTTCTGCTTCGATCTGTCTCCCAAGAGAAGCATCAACAGTGCCCAGATGTTTGCTGCGATGTGCAAGTGAAAGCATGCATCTTCTGTGCTCCCCACTCATTTCATGCTCCGTTATTCGCTCCGGGTGTTTCCAGTCGCTAAACCCCGCAATAAATGCACTGTTGCTTTGTGAAAACACTTTAGAAGGAAAGCAAAAAATATCTCCCGTTGATGGTGAATATATAATCCATTCTCGTGGAATAGCTTCCCCATTGTAGATGCGCCGGGTCAGAGCATCATTAGTAAGGGAGCGCGTCTTTCCCTCTGCGTCGTTCCCCCTCCGTGAAGCCGGATATTTAGCCGCCCGATTTTGAAAAGCTGAGATTCCTTTAAATAAAATGTCCTTGCGGGTGCTTTCTGTAAGCGATCCCCATAGTGCAGGGTCTTCAGATATTGACGAATTACCTTGTTCCGTTTGCTCTTCATTCATAGATGCCGCTTCATTTTCTCCGGTAAGGATAGTTGCCGCCGTTAGCTCAGGCTGGGCATCACTGGTAGAAGGCGCTTCCAAGCTAACATTGCTGCTGGCTAGCTCGAAACCCTCCTCTTCAATTCTAGCTTTTTTGAAAAAGCTGTTAATTGGCATAACATTTTTTATAGCTGTCGCTTCCTTTTCTTTTTTCTTCTTGCGCTTTGCATGTCCGCTGGGGCTTTTTGTTGATGCTGCTGAGGTCCATTTTCCCCCACTTTCCACTACATACACAATATATGGAAACCACCTGCTAAGCCCCACCCACCATTATCATTAGCCAATCTACACAATGCATTGCCACCCGCTCCCAATCATTACCTGTCAAGTCAACAAACTGACATATAAGGGAGACAATCACGAGAGTCCATTTCTTGTAGACAACCATTATTATTTCTGCCGGCAGAGGGCCCTTCTATGCCCGAGGGCCCCTGGGCACGTGCCCAGGTTGCCCATATGGTAGATCCGGGTCAGATAATAGTCCACTCAAATACTTAGGACTTGAGGGCTAGAAAAAGCAAAGAAAATGTCCTTCTGATCCTGACTCCACTGGTGCTTTCCTTCTCTTTTGTCTTCATGATGATGTGGACTGCTGTGTTTGACTCTGACTCTGACAAAACAAGAACACTTTAGTGTGTGAGGAAGTTGTTGATGTTGTCAATATGTTGCAGCGGCTCGGGACCCCCTGGACGCTCCGGAGGACCCTCTCCCTGACTACTCGTCAGACGAGGAGGACGCAGGTGAGTTGCAGGTAGGTAGGGCTTTTCTCCTCATGCGTGGCCGGGACTTGCACGAGTCTTCTGATGAAGAGGATGAAGAGGAGGAGGACTGGGACGACGCAGACTCTGGCTACGACAGTCTCTCCGAGGAGGACGTCAGCGAAGAGGAAGACGAGGACAGTGAAGAGGACGACCAGCGTCTTCCTCCAGAGGACTTCTGGGCTGGCCTGCCCCCGTGGGACCCTCCTGCTCCAGCTGTGGGGGTTCCTCAGCAGCGAGCAGTGAGCCCTCCTCCTGCGCCCTGTCCCGTCTTTGAAGAGGAGCGTCGTCCAGGGAGGTCCAGGCGCCACAGGGATGAAGATGAAGAGGAAGAGCCCATCTCCAAGAGGCCGCGCTTCTCCTGCTCTGAGGACATTGAGGAGGAGCCCACCCCCTCCACCTCTGCTGGGACGTCCGGGGGATTCGTCCACTACTTCCAGCAGCTCCACCTGCTCCAAGACTCCGACTCAGACGAGGACTGAAGCTCAGACTGAGACTGGAGACAACAGGTCCTGGAGGAAGAGGAGGAGAGAAGGCCACGCCTGTTTCTACAGCACTTTGACACCAGAGGAGGTCACAAAGTGCTTCACATGGGACACACGCTCCACCATCAGCAGCCCATTTCTCCTCGGGACATTTATTTATTTCTTGATTTATTTATTGGGGCAATATGTTGCCATTTACCTTAAGCCAAAAAAAAAAAAAAACATTTACCTAGAACAAGGGTGTTCAGCCTTCTAACAGATATATGTGTATCAAACATAAATCATGTGTTCATTCATTAGAACACAAAAGGATAGATGATGTAATAAGGATATATTCTATCATAGTGAGTAGTTTCAGTGATGAAAGACACAGAGAAAGCCTTTCAGAGGACACTTTGAAAGGCCTGGAGAGCCACTGGTCGCTCCGCACTATAGGTTTAAGACCCTTGTTCTAGGATCAGTCATAGTTTGTTTCAAAAGAGGAGAAGGAAAAGAAAACTATGTAGGACTTCCATAAAGTGTAAATCCTGACAAGTGTCCAGAGCAGAAACAGATTGAACATGAGCAGTAAGTCCACAGATGATCCTCATGTGAGCAGAGGTCTCACTCTGTCCTCCATAGTACTCTTTGCTTTCTCCTGTGGGGAGTCGCCCAATAACCAGCCCTTTGAACTTTATGGAAATAAAGTTTGTTGATTGATTTATTGATGGTTGCTGGTGCAATTCTCACTGCTTTGATGTGCATTTTTAAATCAAAGGTCAGGAAAACTACGTAGGAACGTATTAGACACAGATCAACTTTGACAAAAATCACTCAATGACACAATGACTTGATAGTATTTGAGAATGGAAGAAATAAGAGCTTAAGCTGACTCTAGTGTGGTTTCCTGCATAGTACGCCTGGCCTTGTGTTCACTCTAGAGCAGGGATTCCCAAGATGGGGCCCGTGGGCCACACGGGTCACCCTGCTCTAGAGCTGAGGAGGATCAGCAGGAGAGGAGGTGGAGTACCATCTACAGGGTTGGTGCTGTGATCCCTCCTCCTTCCAATGATTCTGCTTTATCCATTGCTGGGTTGCGAGGGCAGCTTCTCTAAACACAGACTCCCAGACTTCCCTCTCCACACACACTTCCTCCAGCTCATCCGGGGGAATCCCGAGGCATTCCCAGGCCAGCTGAGAGACATAGTCCCTACAGTGTGTCCTGGGTCTTCCCCTGGGTCTCCTCCCAGTGGGACATGCTTTGAACACCTCCTCAGGGAGGCGTCCAGGAGGTCTCTGAAACAGATGTCCACTAGGCTCCTCTTGACATGGAGAAGCAGCAGCTCTACTCTGAGCTCCTCCCGAGTGACTGAGCTCCGCGTCCTAAATCTCTAAGGGAGGGACACTGCAGAGGAACCTCATTTCCACCACTTGTGTCTGAGGACACAGTGGCTCAGTCAGTGACAGTGGCTCAGTTGGTAGAGCATTGGCCTTTGGGCCTGAAGGTCATAGGTTCGAGCCCACCACGAGACCTACTTCACGACTCTCACTGATGTCTGCTGTCGTTGTGTCCTTGGGCAAGACACTTAACCCCACTTTGCCTGAAGCCCCTGCTGGAAGACCAAATCTCCTGTGGACTCACCACCTGCAGGAGGATCAGTGAGGGGCTGGTGCTCAGACTGCCACCCCCCGTCCAAGAAATGGATTAAGGGGAAGAAAATGGATGGATGGTATCTGTGATCTCGTTCTTTCGGTCATTACCCAAAGCTCATGACCAGAGGTTGTTCACGAGAGGCTCACTCGTGAACAAGACCCCGAGATACTTGAACTCCTCCACTGGAGGAAGGACCTCTGCACCTGGAGAGGGCGAGGCACCTTTTTCTGGTCGAGCCCCATGGCCTCGGATTTGGAGCTGATATTTATCTTCACACTCGGCTGCAAACCGTCCCAGTGCATGTTGAAGGTCCTGGTTTGTTGGAACCAACAGGACATCGTCTGCAAACAGCAGATACGAAATCCTGTGGTCTCCAAATATTATAAGTATTTTATTTTATTTATTTTATTTATTTTATTTTATTTATTTTATTTATTTTATTTATTTTATTTATTTTATTTATTTTATTTATTTTATTTATTTTATATTTATGTTTTGTTTGGACAATGTAGACAGACATATTAACCAAACAAAGCTGATGCAGAGTAAAAGGTAAATGCTACTTTAAAACATTCTGTCCCTATGCTTTTCTACAGTCACTTTAAAAGTTTAGAAAGATTCATTTTGGGTTCTTCTAAACCAGACAATATAAGGTTTTAACCTCAAGGTAATAACATCACAAAACCTTTTATTGTCTAGTGTTAAAGAACCCAATACTTTGAATTCACTTTAAAACCTTCATGAAAACAATAATAAAGGTACAATGTCTCTCCTTCATTTCCTCACACACACAAGTCATATTTGACAGTATTTAACAGTTTGTCAAAGGACAAAGAGTGGGTCTTAAACCCATGTGCTCTTGTGTGAATGTACAGCCTTCAACAGGATTTGGAGGCTGTGACTTTAGATTCCTCGGCCAAAGGTAAGACATGTACAATTGTTTGGGCTGAGGACAGAGACAAGACACTTCCAGCTTTGACAGCACTGAGAGACACACACATCAGCACACCAGGTAGGAGTGTGTGTTAAAGTCATGGTACAGTCATTGTGTGTATGAGCACATGAGGAACACACACTGACAGCTTTAACTGACTCTGTCATTATCAAAGTCTTCAGTTTGTTTCCAGATTTGTGTTCCAGTTGGAGACAGGAGTCCGCTGCATCTATCATGTCCCGGTGAGTCATCTCCAAATAAGTCATGAACTTGTGAATGAAAGGATCAGTCTGCTCCCACTGTTCACAGATGGATGTGTCGCTGATGGAGCTGTCCATGGTATCAACCACACTACTGCACTGAAGCACCACCAGAGACCACCCTGATCCTAATGAGCTGAATGAACTCGTTTTCATTACAGGAACTCAAGCTCAGTGTTGGAAAAGTCATGGTCCTCCACAACTACAATGACTGTTGTACTTCCAGCTCCAGCCACATATAGTCCAAAGAACACACATCCACATATTTGTAAGTCAATATCTGAGATGCAGAATGTTCAGTCTGTATCTGCACATTAGAATGTAAGAGACACCAAACTTGTATTTGACCAAATGTAGGATCTATTCTTGTGAGAGTGACCTGTGGATGCTGCAGTCCACATCAGAGGAAGAGAGGAACCTGCCACAAAGAGACCAGACTCATCCCAAGTGAGAGGCCTTCAGTCTGTGTCCTGCTGCTCTTCTCAAAACACTCTTATAACACTTTGCTTTTGTTCAGGAAAGAAACCTGAGAGAGGTCTCCAGAAAACTGAGGATTTACAACAAGATGAACAGAATCATTCTCCTGTTTCACTCTGAAGCTGCAGGCTGCTGTAGTAAAGAGGGAGCAGCGTCTGCAATCAGAGCTCTATCAGACTGTTGTAGTGAAGAGGGAGCAGCGTCTACAGTCAGAGCTCTATCAGGCTGTTGTAGTGAAGAGGGAGCAGCGTCTATAATCAGAGCTCTGGATTTACTGCTCAGTGTATGTTCCCACCGTGAGCTTTGGAAAATGGCTCAAAGGACAAGATAGCAGATACAAGTCTTAGAGCCATGAGTTAGCTCTGACTACAGCCGCTGCTCCTTCACGTCAAGAAGAAGCGTCTGAGGTGATGAGAGGAGGAACCTTTTCAGTGGATTTAGCACAGTTCTGTTGCATTCTCCAACCAGCAACAATACGCTCAATGCTCTTTTCCACTGGTCCTTTGTCGTCAGATGCAGATGTTTAACTCATTGTGTCCCATTGACGCACAAATGCGTCAAAGCAAATAGTAACGCCATGTGCCATTGACGCATTAATACGTCAAATGCCTTTTTCGCTATTTTCACGTTCCCAGATGTCTATTGTATCTAATATGTATGGGGATGACTTGAGACCATATTCTATCGAGCCAGCAGGTGGCAGCATTTCTCTCTGAATGGTTTGAAAACATGTAGGTGCACATGTTGTGCCTCTTTTTTCTCAACTTTCTGGTGATTTCTGGTGATTTCAGTAAAACTTCCCTCTACTCAACGGAGGATTACAGGGGAACGAAAAAAGCTATAAACGAAATTCTTTTTGCTGAGGAAAGTAGACAGTCCATTCTTTTAGAATCTGGTGTCGGATTTCAGATAGTCATAGTACACAATATTCTGTGGGTCTTGAAAAATCAGTAAAAATCATCAGAAATGGCTGGCACTGTGGGAGTACCTGTTCTGAAATAGGCTGGCATTCAATGAGTTAAAGATGCAGAACCCAGAGCCAGGAGCACGTGGCCTTGGACCTGTAAGATGTTCTCCAGTGCCTTTTCATCTGGCAGACTATGATGTGAGTGGAGCAGGGGCCCAGAGCCAGTTTTAGAAGTCACCCGGATTAGTGGGGCCTCCACCAGCTCAGCACCACAGAGAGCCACACCCCCTGCACCTGACCACAGCCCACAGTTTACCAGTGTAGATAAGACCAGAGCCATGTCTGCTGAGAGCCGCCGGAACTAGGACAAGCTCCAACAGAGGTGAGAGTAAAGTACCTCCAGCAAATCTGTGTGAGGATTTACAACAAGATTTCAACAACACTATTCTTCTGTTTTCTTGTGACTGCAGGCGCTGAGGAGCAGTTGGACCTAACTGAGAAACTGTGACCAAAACAAATGTGAGGGCGTCTGACGTCAAAACTCAGCCCCTCTGAATACCAGGACAGGGAACTGGACCGGAGGCAGATGTTCAAGTGTCTCTGGTCTTGTTCACTGTGAGGGAAGGAGCAGCGTCTGCCGTGATGCTGCCTCTGTATGGGACTGTTGTGGTGAAGAGGGAGCTGAGTCTGGAGCTGGGGACGCCTGATCCAGCTGCAGGAGGTGTGCGTGAAGAGGGGAGTCTGGGCCACTCAGACGGCTGCCTCTGTGACCCGGCCCAGGATAAAGTGGAAGAAAATGGAAGGATGTGTCCAGATGTGCCCAGAGCAACTGAGGGATGGAGAAAGTTTAACTGAAGACACACTGAAGAAATCCAAATGTGGTCATAATAAAAACCAACCAATGTCAGATTCAATACTTTCATTTCTTATTTCAGTCATAGTAAGTTTGTGTTGAAGTGTTGTGTTACTTGTGACCAAAGGAGAACAGTCACACACTATTTTACAATAATTGTTCCTGGGTCCTCTAAAAAATATTTAGTTTTCCACCAGATTTAGTAAAACAAGTGCTAAAACTGGTTAATATATATTGAAATACAGAAAAAACAAGCTAACACACACACCAGTTTGTTAAACATGTTTTATTCCTTTTCACTATTATTGGTTCATTTCAGGCATCAGCAGATATTGAAAGCCAAGGTACTGGACGTGGATTTATGCATTTTAGTTGATAAGAATTATGATAATGCATCTGTTTATAATATATATATATATACACACACAGTGCCTGTAGAGTCAGAAAAAATCCTTTCTTTGTGGTGACTGAGCAAAAAGGGTCTGACGCTCCACATAAAAAATAAGAAATGTCCACAAAAAAGATTCTTGAATAATAAAAATTATATTTATTTTACCAACAAAAAATGTACTTCCAATTGTACCAAAATCAAAATGAAAGGCAGATGTGAGACAGAGTGAGTGAGTGAGTGAGGTCAAAGACTGTCTCTTCCTACTGCAGCCACACCTCCAGGTGATACTGCACACCTTATGTAGCCCTACCCCAGTGCGTCCACTAGATGGCGACAAAAGCGTCAATGGGGGCTGTACAAAGTATCTTAACTACATTTTGGCTCCTACAGTGCCTTGCAAAAGTATTTACTTTTTACGTATTTTGTTACATTACAGCCTTTAGTTCAATGTTTTTTTAATCTGAATTTCATGTGATGGATCAGAAAACAATAGTCTAAGTTGGTGAAGTGAATTTAAAAAATATATACATAAAACTGTGTTTTTCAGAATAAAAAACTGGAATTTGGCATGTGCATATGTATTCACCCCCTTTGTTATGAAGCCCATAAAAAGCTGTGGTGCAACCAATTACCTTCAGAAGTCACATGAATAGTGAAATTATGTCCACCTGTGTGCAATCTAAGTGTCACATGATCTGTCAGTACATATACACAGCTTTAAGTGTCACATGATCTGTCAGTACATATACACAGCTTTAAGTGTCACATGATCTGTCAGTACATATACACAGCTTTAAGTGTCACATGATCTTTCCGTACATATACACACCTTTTTTGAAAGGCCTCAGAGGCTGCGACACCGAAGCAAGAGGCACCACTAACCAAACACTGCCATGAGTAAGTAAGTAAGTAATCTTTATTTATATACCGCCTTTTCACTGCAGATCAGAGTCTCAAAGCAGTTTACAATTGTTAATTTCGGGCATTTGTCTCTCACTCCACACAGAGATGGGAGCGGGGTCGCCAGTACAGGAGGCGCATGCCAGAACTATTGGACATATTTTTAGTGGTAGGGGAAACCGGAGTACCCGGAAGAAAACCTACGCAGACACAGGGAGAACATGCAAACTACACTCAGAAAGGCCCTGGTCCGACCGGGATTCGAACCCAGGACCTTCTTGCTGAGAGGCGAGAGTGCTATCCACTCAGCCACCGTGAAGTTCCATGAAGACCATGGAACTCTCCAAACAAGTAAGGGACAGTGTTGTTGAGAAGTACAAGTCATGGTTAGGTTATAAGCAAATATCCAAATCTTTGATGATTCCCAGGAGCACCATCAAATCTATCACAACCAAATGGATAACATGGCACAACAGCAAAGCTGCCAAGAGCCGGCCGCCCACCAAAACTCACGGACCGGGCAAGGAGGGCAATGGCGTATCTGTGCATAGGACGACAATAAGCCGTACGCTCCATAGAGTTGGGCATTATGGCAGAGTGGCCAGAAGAAAGCCATTACTTTCAGCAAAAAACAAAATGGCACGTTTTGAGTTTGCGAAAAGGCATGTGGGAGACTCCCCAAATGTATGGAGGAAGGTGCTCTGGTCTGATGAGACTAAAATTGAACTTTTCGGCCATCAAGGAAAACGGTATGTCTGGTGCAAACCTAACACATCACATCACCCAAAGAACACCATCCCCACAGTGAAACATGGTGGTGGCAGCATCATGCTGTGGGGATGTTTTTCAGCAGCCGGGACTGGGAAACTGGTCAGAGTTGAGGGAAAGATGGATGGTGCTAAATACAGGGATATTCTTGAGCAAATCCTGTACCACTCTGAGCGTGATTTGAGGCTAGGACGGAGGTTCACCTTCCAGCAGGACAATGACCCCAAACACACTGCTAAAGCAACACTTCAGTGGTTTAAGGGGAAACATGTAAATGTGTTGGAATGGCGCTCTCATACGTCACTTTACTTCACTGTACTGCTGTCACCTTACATTGTGTGCACCATGTGCACTTGTATATTGTAAATAGTAACTGTAACTCTATTTTAAATTTAAATTTATTCTTTAGAAGTGTTTTTTATTCTTTATTTTTTATTATCTCTTTCTGACTGTTGCACTGAGCCAAAGAAATTTCCATGTCTGTGACTTCCTGTTACTTACGTGGCAATAAAAATGATTCTGATTCTGATTATATAAACAAACACAAATATATGATCGAAAGCCAATGAAGCATCATCACTGCCAAATTACTCAAAAACACAAAATGATGAGTTTTGATAATTTTATACATTTTACCTTTTTAAAAGCTTTTTTGTGTCTTAATAGATTAGCCCCTGAAGTATTGTGTAAAGAATTCCAAAGGTACAGCTGTGAGGGTGTGCAGACTCGAGCTGTAGTCAGTGGGAGCTACAGAGTGAGAAGGTGCCGGACGAATCTGGGTCAGTCTCAGTGAAGGCCTCACATCTGTGCAACTCTTTGCCACTGGAGCTGAAGTCACTGTCGGACGTGAAACTTTTCTCCACAAAGCTGAAAAAGTGGCTTAAGGAAAATCCGAAGTGTTAGCACTGAAACTGGATCTAATATGGACAAATGTTTGTTCACTGTTTTACAAAAGCCTAACCAGTGGGTGACAATTATTTTTTGTACTGTCCCTGCCAAATAAGTTTTTAAAAAAAATACAATGTGGTGATAAACTACTACTCTAGCCACAGCTGCCCTGCGGCATACTTACAGAAGCAAGGCAACCAGTAAATGCCATTTTCTACTTCAAACACTAACTATAGGTACACACACCAGACTCATTCTAGGCAATGTGGGTGAAGTGACAGTTTGGCACTTTACAGCCACAGCCGCCCACTGTAGCACCTGGTGTTCCCAGAGGTCTCCCATCACAGGACTAACCAGGCCCTGTCCTGTTTAGCTTCAGAGTTTGAACAGGATCTGTGCTCTCAGTGTTTTATAGTTAATTAGGTGTGATTCAAAATGTATTGCTTTGTCTGGAATGTTGCATTTAATGTTTATCATAGAAATGATTTACAGATAAACAAGAATCTGATGCAGACGATGATCAAGATGGAAGTGGACTGTATTTAAAAGGATGATAATTCCTAAATATGAATGACACATCTGTAGTAGTTTGTGCACATCTATATCACAAATGCACAATGTCTCTTGCAATGAATGGATGGATTCAAGATGCTAGACTTTGGCGCCCTCTTCTGACTAAAGTTCACAATGACATTCTCCAAAAGCTCCAGTCTCTACTCACCTCTCTCTAAGATAAGATCAACCTTTAATTGTCCCTCAGTGGGAAATTTCAATGTCATCTTTGCAGAAAAAAGAGCACTCAGGTTATGCACACATAGATAGATAGAATTTGCACCTTATAGATGGATAGAAACAAATCCATCCATACAAACAAAACAAATACATAGATAATAGATAAAAGTCGCAAACAAAAGTAGTATTAGTATTAAAATGCAGCAGCACTTTAGGTCACAGCAGCAGAGGTGCATCAAACAGGATCTATTATTTAAGATCATAGATAATACAATAATACAATAATAAATGTCTGGAATAGACCTGGTAGGTCAATAATCACGTTTAATAACCTGTGGGTGCGTCGTTGTCATGGAGACGTAAGTTGTATATATTCAAACCGCTGCTCGCTCACTTCACTTGCTGTTGGTCTCTGACGCTTGTGTGGAACTGTGAACTCTCTCCGTCTCATTTGCGTTTGAGGATAAAGCGGTGGTAATAACACTGAGGCACTAATACACTTTGCAAAAGCACTTTGTTGACACTTTTCCAGGTCTGAAAACATCTTTGAACGGTCACTTTGTGAAGGATGGCTCGCCCCTCCCACGCCCTGCCCCTGTTCCCTGGAGGTAATACCACTGAAATGATCATGAAATATGGATTCAATACATGAACACAACGGGATATGAACAATTGTAGTATTGTATTGTGTGGCTAATTCAATGAGCCACGTGTTTGTGTGAAGAGCTGGCATTAGCATTAGCATGTGCGCTGGGGCTTCATTACAGATGTGGACTTTTCTCTTTTCGTTTGATAACATGTAAAAACAGCTGCTGATATTGGCACAAGTTGATCAGAAAGGCTGTAAAGTTGTGTTTGTGGCGTCAACATGTATCAGCATCATACAAGTTCATGAGCAGACCCAGTCACATAGTTGACATGTAATCATTGAGGCACATTAGACATTGCTGGAGATGCTGTACACTGGTTTATCTGAGTATTTCTCATTGATGGTGGTAAGAGTGGTGCACTGTAGTGCTGCAGAAGGCACACTGAGCTCACTGGGATCCGCTAATACTACACCAAGTCTAGATGATGTACCATAATAGTCCACTCAAATACTTAGGACTTGAGGGCTAGAAAAAGCAAAGAAAATGTCCTTCTGATCCTGACTCCACTGGTGCTTTCCTTCTCTTTTGTCTTCATGATGATGTGGACTGCTGTGTTTGACTCTGACTCTGACAAAACAAGAACACTTTAGTGTGTGAGGAAGTTGTTGATGTTGTCAATATGTTGCAGCGGCTCGGGACCCCCTGGACGCTCCGGAGGACCCTCTCCCTGACTACTCGTCAGACGAGGAGGACGCAGGTGAGTTGCAGGTAGGTAGGGCTTTTCTCCTCATGCGTGGCCGGGACTTGCACGAGTCTTCTGATGAAGAGGATGAAGAGGAGGAGGACTGGGACGACGCAGACTCTGGCTACGACAGTCTCTCCGAGGAGGACGTCAGCGAAGAGGAAGACGAGGACAGTGAAGAGGACGACCAGCGTCTTCCTCCAGAGGACTTCTGGGCTGGCCTGCCCCCGTGGGACCCTCCTGCTCCAGCTGTGGGGGTTCCTCAGCAGCGAGCAGTGAGCCCTCCTCCTGCGTCCTGTCCCGTCTTTGAAGAGGAGCGTCGTCCAGGGAGGTCCAGGCGCCACAGAGATGAAGATGAAGAGGAAGAGCCCATCTCCAAGAGGCCGCGCTTCTCCTGCTCTGAGGACATCGAAGAGGAGCCCACCCCCTCCACCTCTGCTGGGACGTCCGGGGGATTCGTCCACTACTTCCAGCAGCTCCACCTGCTCCAAGACTCCGACTCAGACGAGGACTGAAGCTCAGACTGAGACTGGAGACAACAGGTCCTGGAGGAAGAGGAGGAGAGAAGGCCACGCCTGTTTCTACAGCACTTTGACACCAGAGGAGGTCACAAAGTGCTTCACATGGGGCACACGCTCCACCATCAGCAGCCCATTTCTCCTTGGGACATTTATTTATTTCTTGATTTATTTATTGGGGCAATATGTTGCCATTTACCTTAAGCCAAAAAAAAAAAAAAACATTTACCTAGAACAAGGGTGTTCAGCCTTCTAACAGACATATGTGTATCAAACATAAATCATGTGTTCATTCATTAGAACACAAAAGGATAGATGATGTAATAAGGATATATTCTATCATAGTGAGTAGTTTCAGTGATGAAAGACACAGAGAAAGCCTTTCAGAGGACACTTTGAAAGGCCTGGAGAGCCACTGGTCGCTCCGCACTATAGGTTTAAGACCCTTGTTCTAGGATCAGTCATAGTTTGTTTCAAAAGAGGAGAAGGAAAAGAAAACTATGTAGGACTTCCATAAAGTGTAAATCCTGACAAGTGTCCAGAGCAGAAACAGATTGAACATGAGCAGTAAGTCCACAGATGATCCTCATGTGAGCAGAGGTCTCACTCTGTCCTCCATAGTACTTTTTGCTTTCTCCTGTGGGGAGTCGCCCGATAACCAGCCCTTTGAACTTTATGGAAATAAAGTTTGTTGATTGATTTATTGATGGTTGCTGGTGCAATTCCCACTGCTTTGATGTGCATTTTTAAATCAAAGGTCAGGAAAACTACGTAGGAACGTATTAGACACAGATCAACTTTGACAAAAATCACTCAATGACACAATGACTTGATAGTATTTGAGAATGGAAGAAATAAGAGCTTAAGCTGACTCTAGTGTGGTTTCCTGCATAGTACGCCTGGCCTTGTGTTCACTCTAGAGCAGGGATTCCCAAGATGGGGCCCGTGGGCCACACGGGTCACCCTGCTCTAGAGCTGAGGAGGATCAGCAGGAGAGGAGGTGGAGTACCATCTACAGGGTTGGTGCTGTGATCCCTCCTCCTTCCAATGATTCTGCTTTATCCATTGCTGGGTTGCGAGGGCAGCTTCTCTAAACACAGACTCCCAGACTTCCCTCTCCACACACACTTCCTCCAGCTCATCCGGGGGAATCCCGAGGCATTCCCAGGCCAGCTGAGAGACATAGTCCCTACAGTGTGTCCTGGGTCTTCCTGGGGTCTTCTCCCGGTGGGACATGCTCTGAACACCTCCTCAGGGAGGCGTCCAGGAGGTCTCTGAAACAGATGTCCACTAGGCTCCTCTTGACATGGAGAAGCAGCGGCTCTACTCTGAGCTCCTCCTGAGTGACTGAGCTCCGCGTCCTAAATCTTTAAGGGAGGGACACTGCAGAGGAACCTCATTTCCACCACTTGTGTCTGAGGACACAGTGGCTCAGTCAGTGACAGTGGCTCAGTTGGTAGAGCATTGGCCTTTGGGCCTGAAGGTCATAGGTTCGAGCCCACCACGAGACCTACTTCACGACTCTCACTGATGTCTGCTGTTGTTGTGTCCTTGGGCAAGACACTTAACCCCACTTTGCCTGAAGCCCCTGCTGGAAGACCAAATCTCCTGTGGACTCACCACCTGCAGGAGGATCAGTGAGGGGCTGGTGCTCTGACTGCCACCCCCCGTCCAAGAAATGGATTAAGGGGAAGAAAATGGATGGATGGTATCTGTGATCTCGTCCTTTCGGTCATTACCCAAAGCTCATGACCAGAGGTTGTTCACGAGAGGCTCACTCGTGAACAAGACCCCGAGATACTTGAACTCCTCCACTGGAGGAAGGACCTCTGCACCTGGAGAGGGCGAGGCACCTTTTTCTGGGCGAGCCCCATGGCCTCGGATTTGGAGCTGATATTTATCTTCACACTCGGCTGCAAACCGTCCCAGTGCATGTTGAAGGTCCAGGTTTGTTGGAACCAACAGGACATCGTCTGCAAACAGCAGATACGAAATCCTGTGGTCTCCAAATATTTAATTTATTTAATTTATTTCATATTAATGTGTTTGTTTGGACAATGTAGACAGACATATTAACCAAACAAAGCTGATGCAGAGTAAAAGGTAAATGCTACTTTAAAACATTCTGTCCCTGTGCTTTTCTACACTCACTTTAAAAGTTTAGAAAGATTCATTTTGGGTTCTTCTAAACCAGACAATATAAGGTTTTAACCTCAAGGTAATAACATCACAAAACCTTTTATTGTCTAGTGTTAAAGAACCCAATACTTTGAATTCACTTTAAAACCTTCATGAAAACAATAATAAAGGTACAATGTCTCTCCTTCATTTCCTCACACACACAAGTCATATTTGACAGTATTTAACAGTTTGTCAAAGGACAAAGAGTGGGTCTTAAACCCATGTGCTCTTGTGTGAATGTACAGCCTTCAACAGGATTTGGAGGCTGTGACTTTAGATTCCTCGGCCAAAGGTAAGACATGTACAATTGTTTGGGCTGAGGACAGAGACAAGACACTTCCAGCTTTGACAGCACTGAGAGACACACACATCAGCACACCAGGTAGGAGTGTGTGTTAAAGTCATGGTACAGTCATTGTGTGTATGAGCACATGAGGAACACACACTGACAGCTTTAACTGACTCTGTCATTATCAAAGTCTTCAGTTTGTTTCCAGATTTGTGTTCCAGTTGGAGACAGGAGTCCGCTGCATCTATCATGTCCCGGTGAGTCATCTCCAAATAAGTCATGAACTTGTGAATGAAAGGATCAGTCTGCTCCCACTGTTCACAGATGGATGTGTCGCTGATGGAGCTGTCCATGGTATCAACCACACTACTGCACTGAAGCACCACCAGAGACCACCCTGATCCTAATGAGCTGAATGAACTCGTTTTCATTACAGGAACTCAAGCTCAGTGTTAGAAAAGTCATGGTCCTCCACAACTACAATGACTGTTGTACTTCCAGCTCCAGCCACATATAGTCCAAAGAACACACATCCACATATTTGTAAGTCAATATCTGAGATGCAGAATGTTCAGTCTGTATCTGCACATTAGAATGTAAGAGACACCAAACTTGTATTTGACCAAATGTAGGATCTATTCTTGTGAGAGTGACCTGTGGATGCTGCAGTCCACATCAGAGGAAGAGAGGAACCTGCCACAAAGAGACCAGACTCATCCCAAGTGAGAGGCCTTCAGTCTGTGTCCTGCTGCTCTTCTCAAAACACTCTTATAACACTTTGCTTTTGTTCAGGAAAGAAACCTGAGAGAGGTCTCCAGAAAACTGAGGATTTACAACAAGATGAACAGAATCATTCTCCTGTTTCACTCTGAAGCTGCAGGCTGCTGTAGTAAAGAGGGAGCAGCGTCTGCAGTCAGAGCTCTATCAGACTGTTGTAGTGAAGAGGGAGCAGCGTCTACAGTCAGAGCTCTATCAGGCTGTTGTAGTGAAGCGGGAGCAGCGTCTGCAGTCAGAGCTCTATCAGACTGTTGTAGTGAAGAGGGAGCAGCGTCTATAGTCAGAGCTCTGGATTTACTGCTCAGTGTATGTTCCCACCGTGAGCTTTGGAAAATGGCTCAAAGGACAAGATAGCAGATACAAGTCTTAGAGCCATGAGTTAGCTCTGACTACAGCCGCTGCTCCTTCACGTCAAGAAGAAGCGTCTGAGGTGATGAGAGGAGGAACCTTTTCAGTGGATTTAGCACAGTTCTGTTGCATTCTCCAACCAGCAACAATACGCTCAATGCTCTTTTCCACTGGTCCTTTGTCGTCAGATGCAGATGTTTAAAGATGCAGAACCCAGAGCCAGGAGCACGTGGCCTTGGACCTGTAAGATGTTCTCCAGTGCCTTTTCATCTGGCAGACTATGATGTGAGTGGAGCAGGGGCCCAGAGCCAGTTTTAGAAGTCACCCGGATTAGTGGGGCCTCCACCAGCTCAGCACCACAGAGAGCCACACCCCCTGCACCTGACCACAGCCCACAGTTTACCAGTGTAGATAAGACCAGAGCCATGTCTGCTGAGAGCCGCCGGAACTAGGACAAGCTCCAACAGAGGTGAGAGTAAAGTACCTCCAGCAAATCTGTGTGAGGATTTACAACAAGATTTCAACAACACTATTCTTCTGTTTTCTTGTGACTGCAGGCGCTGAGGAGCAGTTGGACCTAACTGAGAAACTGTGACCAAAACAAATGTGAGGGCGTCTGACGTCAAAACTCAGCCCCTCTGAATACCAGGACAGGGAACTGGACCGGAGGCAGATGTTCAAGTGTCTCTGGTCTTGTTCACTGTGAGGGAAGGAGCAGCGTCTGCCGTGATGCTGCCTCTGTATGGGACTGTTGTGGTGAAGAGGGAGCTGAGTCTGGAGCTGGGGACGCCTGATCCAGCTGCAGGAGGTGTGCGTGAAGAGGGGAGTCTGGGCCACTCAGACGGCTGCCTCTGTGACCCGGCCCAGGATAAAGTGGAAGAAAATGGATGGATGTGTCCAGATGTGCCCAGAGCAACTGAGGGATGGAGAAAGTTTAACTGAAGACACACTGAAGAAATCCAAATGTGGTCATAATAAAAACCAACCAATGTCAGATTCAATACTTTAATTTCTTATTTCAGTCATAGTAAGTTTGTGTTGAAGTGTTGTGTTACTTGTGACCAAAGGAGAACAGTCACACACTATTTTACAATAATTGTTAATTCCTGTGGCTTCTCCAGATTTAGTAAAACAAGTGCTAAAACTGGTTAATATATCTTCAAATGGAGAAGAATACAGGCTAACACACACACGCCAGTTTGTTAAACGTTTGTTTGTTATTATTCCTTTTCACTATTATCGGTTAATTTCAGGCATCAGCAGATATTAAAAGCCAAGGTACTGGACGTGGGAAATCTGGATTTATGATATTAGTTAATAATAATAATAATAATGATAATGCATCTGTTTAATACAGCTCCTTTTTGGAAACTCAAAGACAGCATCATTCACTCCATTCAAGGTGGTGATAATCTACTACTGTAGCCACAGCTGCCCTGGGGCACACTGACAGAAGCAAGGCAACCAGTCTGTGCCATTTGCTACTTCAAACAACATTAACTATACTGTAGGTACACACACCAGACTCATTCTCGTCAATGTGGGTGAAGTGTCTTGCCTAAGGACACGGGAACAGTTTGGCACTTTACAGCCGCCCCACTGTAGCACCTGGTGATCCCAGAGGTCTCCCATCACAGTACTAACCAGGCCCTGTCTTGTTTAGCTTCAGAGGTCTGACTGGATCTGTGCTCTCAGTGTTTTAAGGCAAGGCAAGTTTATTTATATAGCACAATTCATACACAAGGCAATGCAAAGTGCTGAACAAAACAAGAAAGCATTAAAATCATAAATAATCACAGAACATTAAAAAGAAATCAAAAAATATAAAATCCCTCAGTTGTATGCACAGCTAAACAGAACTGTCTTTAACCTGGTTTTAAACATTGTCATTGGGGAGGCCTGTCTCACATCTTCAGGAAGACTGTTCCAGATTTTAGCAGCATGAATCTGAAAAGCAGCCTCCCCATGTTTAGTTCTGACTCTGGGCACTAACAGGAGTCCAGTCCCTGTGCTCCTCAGAGTCCGGGCTGGTTCATATGGGACTAACATGTCACTAATATATTTTGGTGCGAGGCCATGGAGAGACTTGTACACAAGCAGAGCTGTTTTAAAGTCTATTCTCTGAGCCACAGGAAGCCAGTGCAGAGACCTGAGGACTGGACTAATATGGTCGTACTTCCTGGTTCTAGTCAGGACTCGAGCTGCTGCATTTTGAATGTACTGTACTGGAGCTGTTTTACAGCCTGTTTGGACAGACCTGTGAGCAGGCCATTGCAGTAGTCTAACAGCTGTTACAAAACTCCCTAAACTCTTCTGATGCGTACTGGGGGCCATTATTGGTTCTCAAGATCGCTGGAATGCCATGCCGGCTGAACTGAGCTTTTAGCGCTTCAATAGTAGTGCGGCTGCGCTGATCCTTCAGCATATCTGCTTCAATGTACTTGGAATAATAGTCCACTAGTACGACATATTGCTTGTCCTCAAACTCAAACAAATCTGACGCTACAACTTCAAATGGTAGCTCAGGTGTTTCGGTTGGCATTAGTGGTTGTTTTGGGAGTCTGTTTTGAGTTTCAGCGCATTTTGAACAGTTTTTTATCATGCTTTCGATCTCCTCCCCCATGCCTGGCCAATACAACACTTCCCGTGCGCGCTGCTTGCTTTTCACCATTCCCTGGTGGGAGTGATGTCTGAGACCGAGCATGTGCTTTTGCATGCTGGGGGGTATAACAATACGCATACCTTTGTACACAACACCATCAGTTACAGCCAGCTGACTTCTTGAGTCCCAGTATGGCTGCACAGGAATGGGCACATCACGCCTGTTTTCCGGCCAGCCTTCCTGGATGACCTGTCGGAGGAGACTCAACTCATTGTTAGTGCAAGTCTGTAACTCCATATATTTCTCATTGCTTACAGACAGAAAGTTGATCATAGAGACACACTCAAGAGTTCCTCCCTCTGGCGTTTTGTCAGAGAGTTGTGCTCGGGACAGTGTGTCTGGTAACTCCATGTCTTTGCCTCTCCTGTATTTAACTGTAATGTCATACCACTGGAGCCTCAAACGCATTCTTTGGATACGCATTGGTGTGGACAACAGGGACTTTTTGTAAATGTCCTCAAGTGGCTCGTGATCGTTGTATACTGTGACAAGTTTCCCAAATATGTAGTGGTGAAACTTGGTGCATGCATGGACAATGGATAACATTTCCTTCTCAATTTGCGCGTAACGAATCTCTGCGTCGGTCATCGATCTTGAGGAGAAGGCCACCGGCTGGTCATCCTGCACCAACACAGCTCCAAGTCCAGTGCTGCTTGCGTCAATTAATATTTCCACTGGTTTTGACACATCATAGAATTTCAGCACAGGGTGATTTGTACAAACATGCTTGAGCTTATCAAATGCCTGCTGTTGTGCTGGTTGCCATGCAAACTCCACATCGCTTTTTGTGAGTTGTCTTAATGGCGCATCTATTTCACTGAGGTTTGGGATGAACTTTGACAGGTATGTTACAAATCCCAGGAAGCGTCGGACGCCTTCCTTGTCTGTAGGTGGCGGCATGCACCTTACAGCCTCAGTTTTTGCTGGGTCAGGTTTCAGTCCTTCAGCTGTTATTAAATGTCCTACATACGGCACTGCTGACTGCCGAACGTGGCAAGTAGATATATGTGTTGGTGCTATTGAGCAAGTGGTGAAAGGTGTTACTGCACTGTATTTTCCAAGAGGTGTCACTTTGAATGTTTAATGAGTTGTCCTCTGGTTGACCCTGTGTGTGTGTGTGGTAAAACAAATGCTTCACTGTTATCTAAGATGTTTTATTGAACAGAGCCTAGCGTATGATTACACCATGTTTATTCTAAAACAAACAGTGATGCACAGGTTAGGGATGACGTGCTAATAGCGAATCATGCGGCAGGGGTGGACCTGCCCCAGGCCTATCAACCTGAAGCAAACAGTGTAAGCGAATCATGCTGAAGGGGGTGGGAGGGTGTACTAACAACGAATCATGATGAAGGGGTTGGGAGGAGGATGGACCTACTACGTCCAATCAGGGTGATACATGTAGTACCATGTGATGAAAAGGTGGTATGGCGCCCTATTTTCCAAAAGGTAACACTTGAGTGAAGCAGATCCTTTTCTCAAACTATGGGTCTCCCTGAGGTTTCGCACTTTTTTTTCATATGAGTTTTTCATATGAGTTTTTCATTGCTGATGCAGGATGGGTTTGTTGCACAGTTAGTGAGAAACTAGAAGGACTGTGGTGATGATCCAGGACACTTTAATATTCTACAACATGTACGGGTCTATATTCTTTATGTGTTTTAACCGTTGATTCTCCGATCTGTGTTGGTGATTTTCAGTCGTTTTTTGGTATGTCCTCTGAGATGACTCCAGTTGTGATTTAGGGCTATACAAGAATAAATTGTATTGTATTGTATAGTGTTTTTTTATTTTTCTGCAACAAGTGGTACTGCACCCAAACTCTGAAAGAGCGACACTTAGGTGTGTATGATAGCCTTATCATGTGGCCCTGAGTGTTGCACTAAAACAATAGGGGGATAGTTGTTATTTTTTCACGGAGATGGGTGCAGGGTTCCAACTGGTACACCAGTATGAACGATCCGTCTGAAACTCACCTGATGACGAAGGTTTTGTGGAGCAAAAACACATATATTTTTTGTGGCGTTTATCAATCGTAATTAATGCGTTATAATCCTAACCCTAATCATAAGGTAGTAGTCTCTATATCAATTTAATTGTCCAATACAATAAAAATAAGAACCCTAGATACATATATGTACACAGTTTGAAACAGAGTAGGTAGATGTGAAACTAGGGTCCTTGGTACAGGTTTTCTTTTTACTCGAGATCAAATGATTTAAAGGCGTACATCTCTCAGATATACAATTGACACTCGTTACCATAAATAGTCATCTTAAAGACTGATTAAACACCCATATTACATATCTTAAACATTATGTGCAACATTTTACCAAAACACAAACCATTAATTAAACATTATGTACAACATTTTACCAAAACACAAACCATTAATTAAAATCCAGATTTTCTTATTATGTAACACTCTCATATTTATTGAGTATAGTAGTTTTGTTGTTTCTTAAAAAGCATGATTTTTTATTTTTGACTCTTTAATGTCTTTATTAAGTTCCACAAGTTGATTCCTTCCACTGAGACCATTCTTCCCATGAATTTAGTTCTGAATCTAGGTTTTATTAAAGATGTCAGTTCCTTACAGATTGTATTGACTTTGTCTTTTTTTTTTTTTTCCAAAGTTCTCTTAGATGTTTGCTGCTAATGTTTTGCAATTTGCCTTATACAATGTATGATAAATAGTATAATCCACTATAACATACAATTTTAACACCAAGCACTCAAAAACAGGATTTGATGAATCTCGATATATTTTCCTTCTACTCTTTTTTATGTAAAATAACTATAGGCTGTGTATGTGTTTTAAACGTTGTCTCCAAATGTTGACAACATAGGTGAGGTCGGTATAATCATTGTATTATCTAAGGTCAGTAATGCTGAGTGGTTTGGAAAGGGTAAAACATCAAGTGATTTGGCTAATTTTCCTTTTGTACAGTGTCTGTGAGATTTCCAGCTCAGATCCTCAACGATGATGACTCCCAAAAATGTTGTTTCTTTTACCCTTTTGAATTTCCCCCGTCTAGTCTTATCAATACACTATTTAAGATTTTTTCTTTTTAACATTGAATATCATGTATTCGTTTTTTTTTTTGTTTAGAGCAAAGTCATTTGATCCAACCAGATTTTTATTATGACAAGTTCTTTGTTCATTACTTTTTGATAACTCTCCAATATTTTTTCCACAACAAAATAATGCTGTGACACCAGCAAATAAGATTATTTGTAATATAGTTGTCATGTTTACAAGTTTAAAGACACAATTCAATCATTTATAAGTTTAAAAATGCAACACGTTCTTAAATGCTATGTAATAAGTTACACTTAAAAACAAAGATTCCCTTTTCCATGGAAAATGAAGACAGGGTGAAATCCGAGGCACTCTGATAAAAGTCCTTTAACAGAGAAGGGACCAACGTGTTTGGGCCCCGCAGGGCCTTCTTCAGCCCAGTGTGATAATAAGCTATAGTTGTTTGTTGTGCTAAAATATAAGGGGAAACAAAGTAAGACATCAGTTTCCTGGTCGAGCAGAGTAAGCGCTCTTGTTTGGTTTGTTTTTGTAACAATCTTTGTTTCATGTGTTGAGCCTTGGCAAACTTTCGTCTTTGTAAGTATTATTTAATCTCACAAGCACATTGTTAGGGGCCATAAAAGTGTTTTATTCTACTGCAAAGTGCTAAGTTTGGGCTATATCTGATTAGCTAGCGCTGTACGCAATTCCGTGTGTACAGCCGTTGATAGTTTTTCTATTGTTTCAGTTACGGTGATTTTTTATTTTGTATTTATGGATGCAATGAACCATACGCAAGAGATTCTCTATGAAACAAGAAAAGTAAACCTTGTCTATAGAGTTTCTTTCCCGTTCGCTCCAGCTTCACATGGGCACGTGTCGTGAGGACAGCACAATAGTTGATACTTTTGGAAAGTCATTCATAAAAACAATATTGGTATTGAGTAATTTATTATTTTTACAATTTATCAGCACAAACTGTTTACGATTTTCTAGATAACTAGAGATCCATGTATGAGCAAGCCTTTTGCAGGTCTAGTAAGATACTTACAACATATGTATCTGCATCAAGGGCGTAGGTTTGCGTGGGGACCATGGGGACATGTCCCCACCAATATTTGGTGAGGACTAAAAAGTCCCCACCAAAATGACATGATGTCCCGCGACCCGGACGGTCCGGGACACATGTCTTCCGTTTGTGCACACGTCGCGCCTCCTCCTCGCCTCCAGAGCAACAGCAGCAGCAGCAGCACGTGACCCGTTCCGTTCTCTGCAGTGATTGGCTGTCTTCTTCAGCGCCAAACTGAAGCACTGAGCAACTGTTTAATTTTTAAAAGTTAGCCAGCGTGAAGCAAGTGTTTTTTTTTTGTTCCCTGAGCGTTGTAGCACGTGAGTAATCAGAGGAAAGTACTGTAGATCTATTACCATTCAAAGTACTTACGTTATTTCTAATCTGTCAGCGCACTGTTTAATGTTCCGAGGAGCTCACACGGCACAGAGACAGAACAGAACTGGCTCCAATAAAGAAACAGGTTGGTTGAAAGGCTGAAAAAATACTTATTGTGCTCTTACTATCCAAAATGTATAAGTGGGTGTGTTGTGTGAATCAGGATAAACTAGGGATGAAAATATTCCACGGATCCACGATTTACAACCTTTATCTGCTGATAATGTGATTTCTGTGAAATGTGTGACAGCGGGCACTTGCTGCTATTTGCTCTAAGCACATTCAAGCGATGCACTCGAATGTGCACGTCCTGGTGCAGCTGCTGCCGCTTTGTAATGACAGCCGCGGCGCTCAGTGAAAGCACAGCTCTAACATGGTACCGAGCTCGGACCATATGCAGACAGCACCATGTTGCAAGTGCGGGTCTCCCTCGCATCTCCCCCGTTTCTCCCCTGTGTCTCTGACATGTCTCTCCCCTGACTCTTCCCAAAGCGCAACCAGTGTTCCCGAAATTAAAGCTCGGATACCTAAATTTTCCATTGCGTTAACGATGCATACTGGTTGTGCGCAAAACACCACAACAGGTCATTTAAGTTTTTATTTTGCATACTTGAGAACCCTGTGAGTCATTACTTGCCTTTTTGGGTTGAGAGTGGAATAAAAAAAAGAAAATATAGAAAAATCCACACTGTTACTAATTGCCAAACTCTTGTTAACTCATTGTATTGAGAAATACTATGTAACTTTTGACATTTTTTTGGCCAAGTTATATAAATGATTCTGCAGTTCATGTATATGAATGTCTGTCTATACCTTCTTATATAATTTTGAAAAAATGCCACCTCCACAAAAAAAGATAAAAGATATCAGGAGCTTTTTTAACAGTTGGAAAGTAAGTAAGCGAAAGCACAAGTAATAGCAAATTATGAATTGTGATGATTAATCTTCTGTTAACATACATAGGAAACTCAACCAACAAGAGAGAACAATATAGGGAATGTTGAGGTAGAAGCAACAGGCCCTTCAGTGCATCAGGGGAGGTTGGAATTTTGTAGGTATGCATGGGACTATGAATTGTTTTTAGAGATTGATCGTATATGTCAAACAATGTAGTGAGCTACTCACTGTAGATTCTAATTCAATATTTTCTCCTCTGTTTTTATTTATTATAGGAAATTGAAAGATCAGAGCATGATTTATTTCAAGTATCGAGAGCAGTTCCTGAACTGTTAGAGCCTCAGGTGAGGGCTATTATGTAGATTTGGATTAGGTTTAAGTCAGTATAGAATGAACGCAACACAAAACTCAGAAGCTCTGATCCAATTGATTTTGTTTTAACTATTAGAAAAAATCCTTAACTGCTTCTCATTCAGTCTACAGCTGAGTTTAGTATAGAAGGCAACACACTATTGCAAATATAGTGTGTGATTACACAACAAATTCTGGGGGAGAAACTCTGGACCCCGTGTCAATGGGTGTAGACTCAGGTCGTAGTGAATGTCCCCACCAAGATTGGAACCAAATCTACACCATTGATCTGCATATTTTCTCTGTCAGTTCCATTATTGCCACAGCAGTTGAGTGTTTTTCCTAAAGCCATACTCATTTTGAATTAACACATTTACTTTTGTAAAAAGCTATCCACTCACATTGCAAATACTTTTTTCAAGATTTTTGAAAACTGTGGTAACAAAGACACGGGTCTAGAATTTGAGAAGTTGTGTTTGTTTCTGTAAAGAGGTATAATTTGGTTGTTTTCATTTTTTCAGGAAAAGGTTCCTGTTTTTAGTGACAAGTTGCAAAGGTATGTAAAAAGGTTCAATTACAGATGCATCATGTCTGAGCCAGAGTCGGTTGTTTACAAATGTATTCACAATTTTTCATACTTTGTCTTTTTTTCCATATTGGAAAGAAAAATACTGTTCACAGGATCTACCTTTGTATTTCACTGTAAGATGTAGGCTTTGGAAATTTTCTTTTCTTTCGAGTCTCCTACACGAGTAAAGTATCTACAAAATTCATTTGATATATTTATTTTATTGGATATTTCTGCCTTTGACAAAATAATTTGTGTACTCATGTTTGATTTTGTTGTTCCTCATGACATTATTTAAAATTCTCCAAGTAGCTCGTTCTCATTTAGTGTATCACTAATGAAAATAGAAGACAAAAGAACAAAAGGTACAACAAGCACCCACATACGAAAAATATATAAAAAATAAATGATACAATAAAATAAGACCTCCACAGATATGAAGTGACACTTTCCCACAGTGCCACAGATATGAACACTATATTGAATAACATATCATGGAGATATAGGATCACAGTCATTTATAAATAGTCCTCAGCGTCATTTGTTACATTTAGATTTTCTACAATGTCTTTGTATGATCCCACATTTGTTTCAAATATTGCTAGCTTTCCTTTTCTAAAACATGTAACTCTTTCAAGGGGAAATGCTATCAGCATTTTTATTTTACCCAAAGCACCAGCTTGAACTTTTTTTCCACTAAATTGCAATTGTTCTCTTTGCTTGTAAAAGACACATATCTATCAGTACTTTTTTCATTCTTTGTAAACGCATGTTTTCCAGGATGGATTCCTAAATAAAAAGTGTATATCCTTAGATATAGTGGTCTCTACTGCTCCTTTAACCTCAGGACATCCCCACACACAGTGGAACAATGTCCCTTTACCACCTAGTACATACATCAGGTACATTTACTCTTTTAACACCTAGTACATACATCAGTACATTTACTCTTTTAACACCTAGTACATACATCAGTACATTTACTCTTTTAACACCTAGTACATACATCAGGTACATTTACTCTTTTAACACCTAGTACATACATCAGGTACATTTACTCTTTTTAACACCTAGTACATACATCAGTACATTTACTCCTTTTAACACCTAGTACATACATCAGTACATTTACTCCTTTTAACACCTAGTACATACATCAGTACATTTACTCCTTTTAACACCTAGTACATACATCAGGTACATTTACTCTTTTTAACACCTAGTACATACATCAGGTACATTTACTCTTTTAACACCTAGTACATACATCAGGTACATTTACTCTTTTAACACCTAGTACATACATCAGTACATTTACTCTTTTAACACCTAGTACATACATCAGTACATTTACTCCTTTTAACACCTAGTTCATACATCAGTACATTTACTCTTTTTAACACCTAGTACATACATCAGTACATTTACTCTTTTTAACACCTAGTACATAAATCAGTACATTTACTCCTTTTAACACCTAGTACATACATCAGTACATTTACTCCTTTTAACACCTAGTACATACATCAGTACATTTACTCCCTTTAGCACCTAGTACATACATCAGGTACATTTACTCCCTTTAATACCTAGTACATACATCAGTACATTTACTCCTTTTAACACCTAGTACGGAAGTGTATGTCTGTACCCAATAAATGACGCGGTGCGCTCCATGCGTGAGATTGAGCCGGTCAAAGAGACTGATGAGTTGTGTGTTTTCCTCCGTCAGTAGATTCTTGTTACCACGGTTATCCCGCCCTCATAATGCTGCGATCAACAGGTTATGGGCCCAGAAGGGATGGAGGAGGCCGATGGAACCGATTGTGCTTCGACGGGGACGAAAGAAATTATGAACTGTGGGAAACTAAATTCTTGGGACACCTGCGGCTGCTCGGGCTGAAGGAGGCCATTTTGAACGAGCCAGGTGAGCACGAGGAAGATGAAGATTCTCACGAAGCTAAGAACGAAGAAGCTTATGCTGAGCTTATTCAAGTCTTGGACGATAGAAGCCTCTCACTTGTGATGAGAGAAGCTACAGACAATGGAAGAGAAGCGCTGAAGATACTAAGAGAGCACTACTCTGGTAAAGGCAAGACTCGTGTTATTAGCCTGTACACGGAGCTAACATCGCTTCAGAAGACTGAGAGCGTGACAGACTATATCATACGAGCAGAGAATGCCATCACAGCTTTAAGAAATGCTGAAGAGACTTTGAGCGATGGGTTGCTTGTGGCAATGGTACTAAAAGGATTGCCTGAAAGTTTCAAGCCATTTTCCATCCACATTACCCAGAGCGAAAAAGAAATCAAATTCAGCGAGTTCAAAGCAAAGCTAAGGAGCTACGAGATCACAGAAAAGCCTGTAAACTCAGAAGACAACGTAATGAAGATGAGTAACTGGCAGAGAAATAAAAACAGAGACAATGTAGAGATCAAATGTTACAACTGTGGAAAGAAAGGTCATATTGCACGTGAATGCTATGCGAAGAGTGACAGACCTGAGTCTAAGGAGAAGCAGTGGTGTAGTTACTGCAACAGTTCCACACATAAAGACAATAATTGTAGACTAAAAAAAAGACGAATGTTAAACATGTTGCAGATTCTGAAGATCATAGTTTTGCATTCAAAGTAAATGACTGGAATGTTCCGGGGCTGAAACAGAGAGGCTTGATGGTCGATACAGGAGCCACGTCTCACATTGTAACGAACATTAAAAGTTTCAAAAGGTTTGACGATGCTTTCACACCGGAAAGTCACTTCATGGAGCTGGCGGACGGGACGAGAGCGAGTGGTGTCGCGCTAAAGAGAGGAGCGGCAGAAGTCTACCTGCAGGACAGCGAGGGACACCGTGTAAAGGCAACGCTGGAAGGAGCACTTTACATCCCCTCATATCCACAGGACATCTTCTCAGTCCAGGCAGCGACGACCAGCGGAGCAGCAGTCACATTCAAGAAAGGATGCAACCAACTTGTTCACAAGAATGGTACAAGGTTCGACATCAATGAATATGGACGCTTGTACTACCTGAGTACAGTTGAGGTAAACAATGACTATGATGAATGCAATGGATGTCATGATATTGAAACTTGGCACAGAATTCTTGGACACTGTAATTATGAAGATTTGTCTAAACTAGAAAATGTTACTATGGGTATGAAGATCAAAGGGAAAGCTAAGCAAGATTGTAAAGTGTGTGTTAAAGGAAAGTTTATACAAACCAGAAGTAGAGAGCCTGACGAGAGAGCAAAAGCGGCGTTAGAGCTAGTGCACACTGACTTAGCGGGACCGATTGACCCAGAGGCAAAAGACGGGTTCAGATACTCTATAGCTTTTACTGACGACTATTCAGGTACAACTTTTGTTTATTTCTTGAAAGCTAAAAGTGACACTGTAGAAGCGATTGAGAAATTTCTAGCAGATGTCGCCCCCTATGGGAAAGTGAAAAGAATCAGATCAGACAACGGCACAGAGTTCACTTCCAGAGAGTTTCAATCATTACTTAGAAAGAACGCAATAAGACATGAAACCTCTGCACCGTACTCACCCCATCAGAATGGGACGGCCGAGAGAAATTGGAGAACACTATTTGAGATGGCACGTTGTATGTTGCTTGAGAGTAATTTACCTAAAAGACTATGGACTTATGCTGTTATGACTGCTGCAGTGATTCGCAACAGGTGTTACAACAGACGCACAGGACAGACCCCTTACTATTTGTTGACAGGGAGAAAGCCTGACATGTCTAAAATGCACGTTTTCGGATCAGTTTGTTTCAGTTATCGACAAAACAGAAAAAAACTAGACGCAAAATGTGATGAGGGAGTTTTTGTGGGATACGATAAAAACAGTCCGTCATATCTTGTCTATTATCCAGAAACGGGTCGAGTTCTCAAACACAGATTGGTTAAGTTCCTCACTACAAGTGGAGATGAGTGCCAGAACGAAAAGACTCTGGACGAAGATGATTTTCAACCAGTTGGAATATACTGTAAAAGGTTGGACAAGACAATCAATAAAAGTATGGAAGAGACAAAAGAGCCGGACACTGAAACACAGGACAATGTGACAAGTGACAGTGAACAAAGACCGGAGAAACACAGTGAAAACACTGAAGGACGATATCCGAGACGAGATAGAAAGACTCCACAATATTTGAAAGACTATGTTTATGCGGATGATGACCAAACTTTGATGAACATTGACTATTGTTACAGGTTGATGTACGGCGTACCAAAGACATTTGATGAGGCTATGCACTCTCCGGAGTCCGGGTGTTGGTCTAATGCCATGGAGGACGAAATGAGATCGCTAAAAGAAAATGACACTTTTACCCTGACCACATTGCCAGAAGGTAAAAACGCAGTGGGGGGAAGATGGGTGTATACAAAAAAGGAGAGCCCAGGCCAATCTGAGACATTTAAAGCCAGATATGTTGCTAAAGGCTACAGCCAAGTAGCTGGGATTGACTTCAAGGAAACATTTTCGCCGACTGCAGACATGACGTCAGTTCGTTGTTTAATGCAGATGGCAGCACAGTACGACTTAAAACTTCACCAAATGGATGTAAAAACTGCTTACTTGCACGCGCCTATTGATTGTGAGTTGTATATGGAGCAACCAGATGGTTACGAAGTTAAGTCAGAGACTGGTATGAAGCTAGTTTATAAGTTGAATAAATCATTGTATGGTTTGAAACAATCAGGGAGGAACTGGAATAAAATGTTACATGATCATTTATGTGAAAATGGTTTTCATCAAAATCCTGTAGATCATTGTGTCTATAGTAGACAGACTAAGAACGAGACTGTAATTCTTATTATTTGGGTTGATGATGTTATTATTGGTGCAAAGTGTGAGAATTCTCTTAAAAATGTAAAGGAAATGTTGAGTAAGAGATTCAAAATGAAAGACCTTGGTAAGCTACAACATTTTTTGGGGATTGACTGTACACAAGACGAACTAGGAGTAAAGATGAATCAAACCAGGTATATAACAAAAATACTGGAAAGATTTAACATGTCAGACTGTAAGCCACGTTCCACTCCTTGTGAGCTGAAACAAAACTTCGAAGTAGAAGGTGAACTAGTAGATTCTGGTAGATACAGAGAACTAGTGGGCAGCCTGATTTATTTAATGACATCCACAAGACCAGATTTAAGTTGGATAGTGAGTAAACTATCACAATACTTGTCTGCACCAAAAGAACATCACTGGACAGCAGCAAAACATGTGCTACGCTACTTAAAATGGACACTAAACAAAGAGCTATGTTATAGAAAGGCAGACGGTAACCTTAGCCTTATAGCATACAGTGATGCAGATTGGGCCACAGATTTGTGTGACAGGAGAAGTACAACAGGCTACTGTTTTGCACTATCTGAGAGTGGGCCTATCATATGTTGGAAAACCAGAAAGCAGGCTACGGTAGCTTTGTCAACGTGTGAGGCGGAGTACATGGCGATGGCCGCCACAGTACAAGAGAGTTTATACCTTGCACAACTACTTAAAGGATTGGACTCAGAAAAGCAATATTTACCTGTTACCATGTATGCAGATAACCAGGGTGCAATTGCATTGTCCAAAAACCCTATTAACCGACAAAGATGTAAACATATTGACATTCGATTCCATTTCATTCGTTCTGCACTAAATGAGAACAAAATAAATGTTGTATTTTGTGCAACAGCAGACATGGTAGCTGATGTAATGACTAAATCAGTGAGCAAAGTTAGAATGGAAAAGTTCGCAAATTTTCTGTTTGGAGTGTAAATGTGTAAATGTAATGTAAATATGCCTGTGTATTTTTCTTGCCGTGTTAAGAGCAAGTGGGGGTGTTGCCTTGTAGGTATCTGTGTATATATATATGTGTGTGTGTATGCTCTTACACTGAAGGGTCAAACCGGAAGTGTATGTCTGTACCCAATAAATGACGCGGTGCGCTCCATGCGTGAGATTGAGCCGGTCAAAGAGACTGATGAGTTGTGTGTTTTCCTCCGTCAGTAGATTCTTGTTACCACGGTTATCCCGCCCTCATAATGCTGCGATCAACACTTTACACCAGATAATCCAGTTTTAAGATGAATGGGAAATGTAGTGTCCATGGCTTCACTGTTGACTGTGACATACTTCACGAAACGCTTATCTCCCTCAAAACAAACATGGCGCTTTTTATTTTTAAAAGTAAAGATTTTAATTTAACTAAATCTAAAATATATCTGGGTTGTGAGAAGTCTAACCTGGACTTGCATGAGCACTAAACATTCGAAAACGGCCTTACTATGCGAGTATTGGCAATATTTTATGGGAAAGTATTTAAGAACACTGTTTTGAAGGTTTACGTGTTCAATATTGAGTCTGGGTTAAAATTACGCCCTGTATGTGCTATGTAGAGGCTGCATTCAATTTTCAGAAAAACACCGTGTCTTGGCGTGTCATCCTAAATCACACTTGAAATATTCTTTAAATACACTGAACCTGCAGCTACTTTGTTAAATATATTTTGAAGAGAAAAGTAGCATAAGGACGGACCATAGACTGGATAGGATGGACGCGGAAGGGGTCTCGTGTTTTGAATTTGGATGCAACCGTAGACGCTGCTTGATCACGTGCTCCATCGGTTGTAGGAAGTAAACGCTATTCTGCGGTTTCTGCTCCAAATACACGGATTTCCACCTTAAATGAAAGCACGACACACTATTACAATGAGAAGACGTGTTTAGACATGTAAGCATTGATCTGCGGCTTCAAAAGATAGGTAAGGCCATCTCGCCTCTTTTAGTCTTGTTTAATGCATTTGTTTAACGTTAGGCCACCTATTATTTTAAAGGCATCTCTTCATCACGTAACGCAGATTAAATAGTTTTCATCACATTTCAACACAAGTGTCTTATGTGTGCAGTCAAAACATAAACATTAGCCTCGGCTGCTAACGTTAGCTCCTGTATCCATGTTTCTGGCTCATGTTTTGACTAGAACCACGGTTCTTAAACCATTGCGGTAAAGGAATTGTACAAAAGAGCTTTGCGTTCTGCATTCTAGCCACTCTTCAGCTGGTGTCCTTTCAGAGGCCTCATACAGTCTTGGAAAACCTAGAAAAGTAATTGAAAATTCTGAGAAATCCTCTTTCCAGGCCCAGAAAGGTTTTGGAAAGATTCTGGAAATGTGACTTGGTCCATAGCATCAACAGTGTGACTCTAGTTGCAAAAGTAACTAATTAGAATGGTCATTATAGTTAAATATGTGACAAAAAGATCTATTCCTGAAAAACAGTATTTTTGACTAATAATAACGACAGTTCTAACTCCCCTGCACTTTAAGGCAGTAATATTATGTTATAAACATGTTTTATATATGACTGTGTTTGTCTGTGGAGTAGTGTGAAGGATGGAGGAGACTAGCCGAGAGGCCGTGGCCACAGCTGTGCAGAGGGTTGCTGGGATGCTGCAGCGCTCCGACCAGCTCGATAAAGTGGATCAGTACCGGAGGAGAGAGGCCCGTAAGAAGGCATCTGTGGAGGCCAGGCTCAAGGTGACCCACCCCCCAGCTCTGGAATGTTTGGATGAAATATATACGTAATGTGAAATTTTCTATACAAATCAGACACAACATGCTGTCCCAATTTAATTAGAAAACATGTTATCTTTTGTGGAAATAAGAGCATTTTGAGTCCCCATTTTACACTTTAAACTACAGCTGATCTAAATACAATACAATACAATTTATTCTTGTATAGCCCTAGGTCACAACAGAAGTCATCTCAGAGACTTAACAAAACCATTGAAATCACCAACACAGGTCAGAGAATCAACAGTTAAAACACATGAAGAATATAAAGCACACACAGAAGAAAATGTCCATACATGTTGTAGAATGCTAAAGTGTCCTGATCATCACCAATCCTTTCTGTTGGACACTAACTGTCCAACAAGACCCTCCTGCATCGACAAGGAAAAACTCTTAAAAAAAAAAAAAAAAACTAAATACAAACTAGTGATAGAACAACTCTTTTAGAGCCAGCAACTAGATAGACAGGTCTATTAGAGATTAATTGTTGTGGTCTGAAGGTTACATACCCCAGCTTTAAGGTCCTTCAATGTGTTTTTTTCCTCTGATTTTGAACTTCTCTTGTGTGTTGTCAGGCTGCAATCCAGTCCCAGCTCGATGGGGTCCGTACCGGCCTCAGTCAGCTGCACACAGCTTTAGTGGATGTGAAGGAGATCCAGAGCTCTCTCGGAGACGTGAGCAAAGACTGGAGACAGAGCATTAACACAATAGAGAGTCTGAAGGACGTGAAGGACGCCGTGGTGCAGCACTCTCAGCTGGCCTCTGCAGTGGAGAACCTCAAGAACATCTTCTCTGGTGAAAGCCCACTGCCCCTATTCACCATACTCTGGTGAACTCTGGTGAACTCTCTCTCTGGTCTTTCTCTTGTCTGTCTCTCTCTCTCTTTTGTCTCGCTATGGTTTCTCGTTCTCTCTCTCTTGTCTGTCCCTGGTCTCTCTCTTGCTCCCTCTCTGTCTCCTGTCCGTCTCTCGACTCTTTCATCTCTCTCTCTGGTCTCTCTCCCTGTTCTGTCTCTGGACTCTCTCTCTGGTCTCTCTCCCTGTTCTGTCTCTGGACTCTCTCTCTGGTCTCTCTCTGGTCTCTCTCCCTGTTCTGTCTCTGGACTCTCTCTCGCTGGTCTCTCTCTGTTGTCTCCTTCTCTGGTCTCTCTCTCTCTGGTCCCTCTCTGGCGTGCAACAGTATATATGAGAGATATTTTATTACAATCACTGTTCCAAAGTTTGAGAGCTAAGACCTGATAGTAGTCCGACTGGAGCTCAGAGCAGTCTGCACTTAGCCTGGCCTTAGCCATCCGTACACTCCGCTCAATCATCATTTCACTGCATGTAACGTCTGGGTCTAGTCCCTGTGTTAGCGATTACAATCGATTACATTTCGACCGACCAATCAGCGAGCGCGTCAGGTGACGTCAAGAGTTTGCGCCAGTTGTGGTTTGGCGAAGAATGCGATAGTAAAGTGTTCCGGTCTGGTTCTACCAAGAAATTGAAACCGGAGCAAGAGGAATGTTTAGCAAATGTAATCGCTGGCAAAGATTGTGGCGCTACTCCCCACGGGCTCCGTTAGCGGCAAAGGAGATGGCTAAGCTAAATGCTAACGACTCACTCGGGCGCATCACATACGTCACGGGAAACTCAGATCCAATCGTTTCAATCTGCAAAAGGAGTTAACCCCTCCCACCTCTTCACGGAGCTCAATGGAGCGCCTCCAGACCTTAGTACAAAATGTCATTTGTACTATGGTGTGGTACGACCAGGCTAGTCTGGACTCTGTCTCTTTCTACTTTGTAACGTGCCTGTCTTTCTGTCTTCAGTTCCTGAAATCGTGGCCTCCACCCAGCAGCTGATCGAGCAGGCGGACCTCCTCCAGGCGCACCGGAAGCTAATGGAGCTGGAGAGCTCCAGAGACGACCTGATGTACGAGCAGTTCAGGATGGACAGCAGGAACACCAGAGACATGCAGCTGATCAACATCTACTTTGAGGACGTGAGGAGAACATGCAAATACTCTGCTTTCACAACTGGAAATAAATATTAGTCTAATATTAGAGTGTCAAAACTCAGATTCTAGTCTTAGTTTGGTCACTATTTCTCTGTAGTTCCTGGAACAATCCTCATGAATCCTCTTTTGTATTGAAGAAAAAATGGTCACTGTCTATCCTGGACTGATATCAAACTGAATGATTTTATTGAACTTGCGTTTATTGAACTTAAGTGTTTATTCTTTGAAATATGTTATGGTAACTTTTATTGTAACATGAATATGTAATGGGCAAACAAGTTTTCTGCTTCTGCCCTAATAATAATAAGTAAACTCCCTACGTCCTGTGCCATTACAAACACGCCTGGTCTCTCTCTATGGTCTCTTCATGTCTCTCTCTCTCTTTCTCTGATCTCCCTCTTTCTCGGTTCTCTCTCCTCTGTGGTCCAGTTCTCTTCATATCTCTCCCTCTCTCTCTCTCTCTCTGTCCCAGCTCTCTTCATGTCTCTCTCTCTCTCTCTCTGGCCCAGCTCTCTTCATGTCTCTCTCTCTCTCTGGACCAGCTCTCATGTCTCTCTCTCTCTCTGGCCCAGCTCTTTTCATGTCTCTCTCTCTCTCTCTCTGGCCCAGCTCTCTTCATGTCTCTCTCTCTCTCTGGCCCAGCTCTCTTCATGTCTCTCTCTCTCTCTCTCTCTGGCCCAGCTCTCTTCATGTCTCTCTCTCTCTCTCTCTGGCCCAGCTCTCTTCATGTCTCTCTCTCTCTCTCTCTCTCTCTCTGGCCCAGCTCTCTTCATGTCTCTCTCTCTCTCTCTGGCCCAGCTCTCTTCATGTCTCTCTCTCTCTCTCTCTGGCCCAGCTCTCTTCATGTCTCTCTCCCTCTCTGGTGAAGCTCTCTTCATGTCTCTCTCCTCTCAGGTCCAAGGTCTGTCAGATGAACTGGCCAAGCAGCTGTGGATGGTCCTGCAGAGGGCCATGGGGACAGTGCGTAAAGATCCCACCATGTTGGTGTCTGCGGTCCGAATCATCGAGAGGGAGGAGAAGATCGACCGCAGAATGGTGGACCGCAAGAAGCAGACGGGCTTCATCCCCCCAGGAAGACCCAAGCGCTGGAAGGACAAGATGTTTCAGGTCTGAGCCTCCTGGTCAGGGACTGAAAACCACCACATAATGTAGAAAAACAGGGGAGCATAGCCCATAACCCTGGGTTTCCCCTTCTTCCACACCGAGAATACAGGCTGGTGTGTCAGAACTACTCGGCATCCAAACCCGCCTTGTGACCAAGTATTTTGGAGAACACTGGATAAAACAGCTGTAATTTGGACACAATATAAATCTCACATGTAGCTCAGCGGAAGAAGGTTCTAAAACTATACACACACGTCACACCATGTACTTTGCTTAATGATAGCATCATTTTGAGTCGTCAGAGTTGTTAACAGAGGTTGAGCAGGAATTTCGGAATTATTCTGTGCACTTGGAAATGTATCGTATGTGAATTTAAAATGCTCTGTATCTTTTGTCTCTCTCTGGTCTCGGTGCTGATTTCTGGTGGTGGTCTCTGATCCTGGTCATTCTCTGGTCTGAACAGGTTTCTCTCTTGTCTCTGGTGGTCCTTCTCCCTGCTCCTGCTTTCTTGTCTGAACAGATCTCTCTTCTCTTTGGTCTAAACAGGTCTTTTGCTGATCTTTCTGCACAGGTCCTGGTCTGTGGTATATTTCTCCCTCTAGCCTCTGATCTCTCTCAACAGGTCTGTCTCTGGTCTCTGGTCATGGTCCTGGTCTGAACAGGTCTCCCTCTGGTCTCTCTGCACAGGTCCTGGAGGGCACGGTGAGCACCCGTATTGAGGGGACTCAGGCCGTGACCCGGGAGGCCGATAAGATGTGGCTGGTGCGGCTGCTGGAGATCATGAGGAAATATGTTCTGGACGACCTCATTGTCGTGAGGAACCTGATGGTGCAGTGCTTCCCACCGCACTACAACACCTTCGACCGGTACAACATCTGCACCTGTGTCCTCATTAGCATTAAGTGAAATAAACTAGCAGCTGTTTTATGGTTTTAAAGCCTCACACGCACTTCATACACACAAATTCTAACCACCTGAAGAAAGGGACCTTGAAGCTAAAATGGTCCTCATGTCTGTGTGCTCCTCCTCATGTCCCTGTGCTCCTCATGTCTGTGTGCTCCTCCTCATGTCCGTGTGCTTCTCCTCATGTCCCTGTGCTCCTCCTCATGTCTGTGTGCTCCTCCTCATGTCCCTGTGCTCCTCCTCATGTCCCTGTGCTCCTCCTCATGTCCGTGTGCTCCTCCTCATGTCCGTGTGCTCCTCCTCATGTCTATGTGCTCCTCCTCATGTCTGTGTGCTCCTCCTCATGTCTGTGTGCTCCTCCTCATGTCCCTGTGCTCCTCCTCATGTCCCTGTGCTCCTCCTCATGTCCGTGTGCTCCTCCTCATGTCCGTGTGCTCCTCCTCATGTCCCTGTGCTCCTCCTCATGTCCCTGTGCTCCTCCTCATGTCCGTGTGCTCCTCCTCATGTCCCTGTGCTCCTCCTCATGTCCCTGTGCTCCTCCTCATGTCTGTGTGCTCCTCCTCATGTCCCTGTGCTCCTCATGTCCCTGTGCTCCTCCTCATGTCCGTGTGCTCCTCCTCATGTCCGTGTGCTCCTCCTCATGTCCCTGTGCTCCTCCTCATGTCCCTGTGCTCCTCCTCATGTCCGTGTGCTCCTCCTCATGTCTGTGTGCTCCTCCTCATGTCTGTGTGCTCCTCCTCACGTCCCTGTGCTCCTCCTCATGTCCCTGTGCTCCTCCTCATGTCCCTGTGCTCCTCCTCATGTCCCTGTGCTCCTCCTCATGTCCGTGTGCTCCTCCTCATGTCCGTGTGCTCCTCCTCATGTCTGTGTGCTCCTCCTCATGTCCGTGTGCTCCTCCTCATGTCTGTGGGCTTCTCCTCATGTCCCTGTGCTCCTCCTCAGGTTCTTCAGCCTGTACCACTGTGCTGTCTCCACTCGGGTGACAGAGTTGGCTGCAGAGGAGCTGGAGGCCAACGAGATTGTGTCCCTGCTGACCTGGGTCCTGAACACCTACAAGAGGTACTGAACCCTCTCAGATGAGGGACATGATTTGGGCTGAAAACTAGTTTGTGTGCAGCTCTGTTTTGGACTAAACACCTGTTTGTGTGCAGCTCAGAGATGATGGGCCACCCGGAGCTGCGTGCGGAGTGTGACGTGAACACACTAGAGCCGCTTCTCCCTCAAGAAGTGGTTGACGAGCTGCTCAGCAATTACATCCAGACCTTCACTGTGAGGCCTCACTCTCAAACGCTAATACGCTGCGATACTGTTTAAAACGGCAGAGTGTGTCCAACAAAGTGTCAAAATTCATTCATACTCCCTGCCACTAGTTGGCAGACATGTCAGACTACCTCCCTGGCCCAAAAACGTCATGCTCCCATTCAAAATAATCGAGCAAGACCGCGTTGAATCATAGCAGAAAACATAGCAAAGCGAATGCAGCTGCGAATGCAGCTGCGAAGCAGCGTGCGAGTGTTGTACCGCACCAAACACAAACACAGAGTGGGAACAGTGTTCCTCAGGGTCAGGGCAGTCATTGGGAGGTCCGAAGACAGGTTAGATATTCCCTACATAAACTTTGGGCCATCCTTAATATTTTCTAATTTACAGAAAGCCTTTATCACTTTTAAGTTATAGCCTTAGGAAAATAAGATGTAAAAATCAAGCGTTTTAGAAAACAACCTCTGGCGCTTAAAGGGTTAAAGCTGTGGTCTGTAACTTTGAGGACACAACACATGGTCTCAGGGCGAGGGTATATACGAGTACATGGGGGCTGAGGGGTAATAATGGAACCTAGTGCAACTGAATGAAGCCAAGACACTAAAAATAAACACAGTAGATGTACACATGGCTTAGGCCAAAAATGAAGTTCAAAATATACAATTAAAAACAACTTTTTTCCCCCAAAAAATGTCAGGGTCAGTGCCAACCTCCTCCGATAGTTATTTGGTTTAGTTTCCCTGGTTTATGCTGGAGTGATGTGTTCTATGAAAAAACCCATAGACTGTTAATATTAACAAACGTAGTGACGCCTATTTCCTAAATGTATGTGCCACAGATTCAAACAGCTGCAGGCTTCACCTCCTACAGGAAAATGTGAAAAAACACTTTTGCGCATGCATTAGCCGGTACGGTCCCATTCATTTGAGTGCATTCAAAAGTCCACAGCGATTAAACTAGGCTGGTCCAAAAAATATATTTACTCCTCTCAGCATTGACACGCATCTGTCACAAGCCGAAATCCTTGAAGTACCAGCTGTATGTTTTAAGACTTTATGAACTTTTCTAAGCACCCGAACTCACCACTGTTGCGATCAGAGGGATTTCACTCAGGCTCCACAAATCTTCTTGTTAGTAGAGTTGTTGGATTTTCATTAAAGTGAATTAGAATATATTCAAAGTTTAGATAGCTTTGGGTTAACCTACTGTGTGGTGGGATGGAGCATTCTCTCCCATCCCCCAGGTAAGCGTGAAAGAGCAGAGTAAACAAAGCATGAAGGCAGAAAACATCTGTGTTGTGACAAGAAGACTCCTGACTGATGAGAGGAGATTGGTTTTCTCACCTAGGTCATATTGTCACCAAATGGTCACATGTGTTTCAAATTATCAGGGTATAAGACCAGAGCTTTTGGTCCATTCTTGGTCACTCTGCTGCTTTCCATCTAGCAGAGACCCAGACTGGTGCAGTCTGTAAAACATGTCTATGTGTGTGATGTCCAGAACACTGAGTAGTTTTTTCACATATTTTGGTCCTTCTTGCGCCGGAAATCCAATTTATCTCCTCAAAAAGCATTGGGGCAGTGAGATATCACGCACTTCTAAGAAAGTGGAGAATTTAAAAGGGTGAAAGTCCCTGATTGGTTAGTTCATCGGTACCAACAAAGCGACAGAATAGATGAAACTTCTATCCACTGGGTGAATAAACATCCTCAGAGAAGAGAAAACAAATTCAGCACTATGGACGCATACGTGTAGTTGGAAAACCAGATCTGGCCATTTTTGAGGGAAAAATGGAACATTTTGAGAGTGGTGATTTTTTCTTCAGCCGATTAGTGACTTTTTGGTAGAACTTTGTGGTAGCCTGCATAATAAGACGACAACAATTTTTCTAAATAATAATTTAAATTGGAAATTGAAATTTAGATATAAAGGCCTAAAGTGTGCGTGTGTGCGTGTGTGTGTGCGTGCACGGTTGAGGTGCATCCTTTGTGTCCCCTTCTGCCTTTTCCCCTCTTCCCCCTCCTCCCTTTCTGCTGCTCCCTGTTCCCCCTCTTCCCCTCATCCCCCTTGCTCCCTTGCTCCCAATTCGGTCCCTCCAGTCTGCTCAACTCTAGTTGAGTGGAGTAGTAAGTTTGTTATAGTTTAACTACTTTTGTTAATGCTAGCTACATTAACAAAAATAATTAAAAAGGGGTGGAACCAGTGATAAACATTTTACTGGTGAAAACATTTGGTAATGAGATTAGAGAATCATAGATAGATTTGAATTGACTTGAGCTGTGAAATTTTTGTGATTGGACAATTTTAAAGTTACAACATTTGGTACAAGCTCAAAAGGATTAGGCTGAAGCTGAAATAGATTGATGATAGATAAGACTCAAAGTTTGCTCAGATTTTTGATTTTTGTTTGCTTATGATCACAAAAGCTGGTATTTTGTACACACAAGTAGACTTTTATGTTTATTTTTGGGTTTGATTTGGAGTTTTTGTTTGTTTTGTGAGTAACTGTCTTTATGTGTAAGATTTAACAGACTAACATCTCCTCTTATGTGAGTAGTATTTGTTTGTTTGTTACTTCAGGTTTTGCATGTAACTGTTTGTCTTATAAGATGAATAGGAAAGGTGGGAAGAGAGAGCGAGAGAGGAGTCAGTTTCAGGAAGGAAAAAGAAAGGGTGATAGTAAAGATAGAAGCAATGATTTATGCTTAAAATGTCACAAGAGAGGACACTGGAAGAGGGATTGTACAGAAAGTGTTGAGTATGTTAGGAGAAAGACTAACGAAGTAGCAATGGATAATTGTAATGTTAACAGCAGGTTAGAATTAACACTTGATTTTTGTGAAGAACACATGGCTTCACTCAGTTCGGGAAAGCTGAGTGATTTAAAAAACATTTTAGATGTGCAGGGAAAAATGTTGAAACAGCAAAAGAAGTTTCTAGATGCATGTATTAAGATGAGAGAATGCAAAGAAGTCATGAGTGAGTCAACACTAATGTTTTCTTCTGTTTCTGAGTCCATCACAGCCAGTCAAAGAGAGACACTTGGGGGCAGATGGTCTGGTCCTTCCCAGCCACAGATCCATTCACAGCCACTGCCTCACTCCACTCCAACCGGGAAGACAGGTCTGGGAGCAGAGCGCATCCAGATGGGGAGGAGGGAGCGAAGCATTGGCAGCAAGAAGCGTATCTGCTTTAATTGTGGTTCTTTTGACCATTGGGCACGAGAGTGTTTTAAACTTCACAGATCAATTACAAGTTCATGTGCTGTGGTTGGGAATGACGAATCAGACGCCTAAGAAGTCCTCTCTGACTGATGCTGACTCAGAACAATCAGATAAGTGGAAAACACTCTGAAAATAAGCAGTTTAATTTTTCAGATTTGAATAATAAATATGTTTAGTTTCATTTGAAAGGTTTAAATTCAACAGTAAGGGAAGTTACTGTAGAATGTTTAATGTTTACATCAAAGAAATGTAAATCTGTTTGATTCTGAATATAACTAGTTATACATTATTTCAATAGTTAATTGTGATGTTTTCATTTCTGAGACAAGAAAATTACAGTAATAGGACTGTTTTCAGCAACAGTTTTCATTAACTGCTAAGGTTTTCCTTTGGGTTTACTGAACTAAGTTTGAAATGTATTAACAAATGTGTACTTTGTGTGTTTTGTTTGAGGGAAACACCTTAAACACCACTTTTGATGCTCAAAAAGCTCAGAGTTCATTCCTGTGAAGGAGACGCCCACTCCCACCCCCACCAATCATCAACCAGCAGGCCAAACCAAGCCAAACTAAGCCAAACCAGCAGGCCAACCCAACAGCTAAATGCTGCAACGACAGAAGCAATGATGCAAAGGGTCATCCAGAGGTCAGACTCAAATCAACAACTTGACTCTGTGTGTTTTTGGGACATTTTGCAGATTTCCAAAAAATCTGAAAGACTGGGTCGACCGAAGACATCACCTTTGTGCAAAGATCTGAGGACTGGAGGTTTCCAGTTTTTGCTGTCAGTTCTAAAGTGTGTGAACAGGACAGAGGCTTCTGGACATGATGGGGCTGTGCTGGATGGTGCTGGACGTTGCTGGCTGCAGAAGACATTGGGGTGTGGAGGCGTTTCTACAACAGGCGTTACTGGACAATAGGCTTTTTGGTGTGGTGTTTAATTTGCTAACCAAAGTTGACACATTTCAAGTTAATACATTTCAGGTGAAAACATTCCAGTAATGAACGTTTAGTTTATACATTTTGATGCTACATTAATTTACATGAGTAAATTGGGTATTTGTGTCTTTTTCATTTCATACACATGAATAATTAGGAATTATGTTTAGTTATTGAGCCATTTTTAATGTCTCAAACAGGGGGGAGATATGGTTTATAGGGGAGTAATTCTATACATATGAAATGATCTCTAAAAAACTTTTTTGGGTTCTTTTCTGTGTGTGTTTCTGTAACCAATGTGATTTTTATAAGACACATGTCAAGAGGGGTCTCTAAGTTGAGTCGACACAACTTGGATTCAAATGTAATACTGTGTTTGTATTAATTTCATTGTGTTCCATCTTTAAGTTGGTTTACTAAACATTGAATGTGATTAATTCTTTTAATGAAAAAAAGGAGGGAATGTTAGTAGAGTTGTTGGATTTTCATTAAAGTGAATTAGAATATATTCAAAGTTTAGATAGCTTTGGGTTAACCTACTGTGTGGTGGGATGGAGCATTCTCTCCCATCCCCCAGGTAAGCGTGAAAGAGCAGAGTAAACAAAGCATGAAGGCAGAAAACATCTGTGTTGTGACAAGAAGACTCCTGACTGATGAGAGGAGATTGGTTTTCTCACCTAGGTCATATTGTCACCAAATGGTCTCATGTGTTTCAAATTATCAGGGTATAAGACCAGAGCTTTTGGTCCATTCTTGGTCACTCTGCTGCTTTCCATCTAGCAGAGACCCAGACTGGTGCAGTCTGTAAAACATGTCTATGTGTGTGATGTCCAGAACACTGAGTAGTTTTTTCACACTTCTCCTCCTCTCCCATCATGTCTCCTTGTCCCCTTCCTCTCTCCTTGTCTCCCGTCACCTCCCCTTCTCCCCCCTGCCCTCTCCTCCTCCCTCCTCGACTCCTCATATCCTCTGGTTTCTCTGTTTGCAGTCCAACATCACCGGTTGGTTGCGGAAGGCTCTGGAGACGGATAAGAAGGACTGGCAGAAGGAGACGGAGCCCGAGGCGGACCAGGATGGGTTCTACCAGACCACACTGCCAGCCATCGTCTTTCAGGTACCAGCCACAGACCCAGAGCTGACCTCACCCATAGAGCTAACTCACACAGGCTCCATTAGAATTAGAGCTAACTCACACAGTTTTTCCGGAAAATAAAAGCCAACTCAAACAAGCTATTTGAGATGGAATCTGGAGGCAATTTTTGAGTAGCGACCAAGAATGAAGAGCCAATCAGGACTGTCGGCAGGTCTGAGTTGTTTGAGCTAATATCTGGATTTACAAAGACAACGTGATGACACAAATAGTTACTGAGTTAGAGTACTTTACTTTTACATGCACGTCAATATGAGCCAGAGCAAGTTGGAGCCAAACTTCACCATGAGCACTTCCCTATTGGGCTTCATTAAGCTTCATTAAGCATTGTCCTCCTGTATACGGTCTGTGTTAGCATTATCCCTCTCTACAGTCTGGTGACAATGTGTGTTTCGGTTGCAGATGTTTGAGCAGAACCTGCAGGTCGCGGCTCAGATCGATGGAGACTTCAGAGAACAGGTCCTCAAGCTCTGCCTCAAACAAATGAACTTTTTCCTCCTACGGTGAGAGCACTGTTGATTTTATCTATGACCTAATCTTGACCCTGACTGGATTCTAACCTTTGTGACCCCACACACCCCCTCGCTAACATAGACCGGGTACGTCTCCCAGAGTTATCATACTCATTTAGGTCAACCCGAGGTTCAAAAACCATGATCGGAGTGACCCGAGAGAGAGACCCGTGAGAGAGACCAGAGGCATTTTCGGAACGTTGCATGAAAAAGATGTGGTTTGTTCCAGGAATTCGAGAAATTAGCAAAGAATTGAGGCTAGAACCTGGTTTTTGACGCCGACCTTAGTTTCCATAGTTACCATATTAACTATACCAGGAGAGATGTTTCAATGGCGCTCTACCTCAAAATGAATCTATAGCCTGGGTTTGATGTCACATGAACACAACATAATAACAGTAAATAAACTTGTGTGTGTTCAGTTACCGAGAGGAGGTGGTTGTGTTCAAAGAGGAACACCTCCGGGACCGACAACTGCCTCAGTGCTACGTGCAGTACATGATCGCCATCATCAACAACTGCCAGACCTTCAGGTACAGAGGCCCTTAAAGACATAAATAACAATACAATACATATGAAAACTATGGATAGAAGCGTATAAGAGTCAGGAACTGGAGACGGATTTATTACAAAATTCCGTTGGTGTGGTCTGAAAGTTACGTACCCCACTTCTCATGCTGCTTGTTCTCCACAGGGAGTCTATAAACAGCCTGAAGAGGAAATACAGTGCAAACCCGGAGCACACAGACAGCGACGCCGCCATCGAGAAAACTCTAAACGAAGTGGCCAAAGAAGGATGTCAGTACCTGCTGGACGAGGTGTTCTTGGACTTGGAGGTCAGCTCACTACAGCTCCCACTGTGTTTGTTATAGCCCTGTCCCTGTGTGGAGTAGGGTTTAATATTTTTCCCGAAAATGAGACATATCAAATCCCGGGAAAAGACGACGCCTTTCCCGGGAAATAGCTGTTGTTTGTAGTTGTTGTTTTTAGCCCAAGTAATATATGACATCACTCAAATATATAATCCAACAAAAGCTGCCGTCTCCACTAGTGTTTCACCAAGCGACTTGCTAGCTTTTCTAAAGTAGCCATAGCGTTTTCAGACGTTTTGTTGATGGGCTTTCTTCAGGAATTTCACTCATATGAGATTCTAAATGTCTGCGCAATCCACTTGTCGACCAGTGACGTGCGTTGTGGTTTGGAGGCACTGACTTCAGCCCAATCAGATGAACATATTTCATATAAATCAACAGAACCTACAGAGCGGCTTATTCACAATTATTTTGGCTACAGCAGAATGTTTTCCATGGCCCGCATTGTTTGCTCAAACAAAACGCAAACGTTCGTAAAAGGCACATTTCCAATTGTGTTATGGGTCTTACCTTAGTTATTAATGAACAGCACAGACCACTTCAGTTCAGACCAGTTTCATGTTTAAGTCCAGATAATAGTTTAAGGGCAGATATGTAATCCCCCATTTAGAAATAAGCCCAAAGAGTTTTAAAGCGTAAAACAAAACGGGTGCCACCTCCATAAACTCCTCTGTGTTTTCGCTGCAGCCGGCTCTCGGGCACATCCAATTTCTAATATCAACCTTCTTACCCTTCTCCTCTCTTCCTTATCATTCCTATCGTCATTGGAAGCAGAACATTACCCTAAATGCATTTTATATGATCTTAAAATGTGTTATATGTATGATAGCCAAACCTGTTGCTGCCCTTAGTAGATGGAAAAAAAAGAAAGGAGCTTTCTGATAGATTTGGACGTAACCAAATTCTGGGCTCACATGTGCCCCGTACCCTGAGGCTGGCCTCATTACAAGTCGTGGTTTAGCGCGATTAAGACCCATATTTGTTGTCAAAAACACAATTTATGAGCCATCTTCTCCGCTGTAGACAACAATAACAACAACAATAAACGTGCTCTATAATAGGAGCGCACTGTATTTTTTTTTTTACTTTCATTTCCCGTTTCCTGTCATAACATTTCCCGGGAATCGGGAAATAGTTTTGATCAGATTTCCCGAGAATCCCGTGTCCCGGGATTAAACCCTAGTGTGGAGCCCTGTCCTTGATATCCCTTTGACCCTCCATGCTTTTTTCTCAGAACCACCTGACCGAGCTGCTGACCAGGAAGTGGCTGGGCGGCTCTCACGCGGTGGACACCATCTGTGTGACGGTGGAGGACTATTTCAACGACTTCAACAAGATCAAGAACCCGTTTAACCAGGTCTGTGCTTCGAAGAGACAATGGGAGTGAGCGCTCTCTGGTCTCGCTCTCTGGTCTCGCTCTCTGGTCTCGCTCTCTGGTCTCGCTCTCTGGTCTCGCTCTCTGGTCTCGCTCTCTGGTCTCGCTCTCTGGTCTCGCTCTCTGGTCTCGCTCTCTGGTCTCGCTCTCTGGTCTCGCTCTCTGGTCTCGCTCTCTGGTCTCGCTCTCTGGTCTCGCTCTCTGGTCTCGCTCTCTGGTCTCGCACTCTGGTCTCGCACTCTGGTCTCGCTCTCTGGTCTCGCTCTCTGGTCTCGCTCTCTGGTCTCGCTCTCTGGTCTCGCTCTCTGGTCTCGCTCTCTCTGGTCTCTTTTGTCTCATTTTGCTGGACTGGTCTGTGTTCTCTGGCTGCAGGAGATGACCGGAGAGGCTTTGCGACGTGTGGTGGTAGAATACCTCAAAGCTGTGATGCAGAAGCGTGTGACGTTTAAAAATGCAGACGAGCGCCGAGACGGAGCCGAGCGCATGATCAAAGAGGCCGAGCAATTCCGGTTCCTCTTCCAGAAACTGTCTGCGGTGAGTCTGCAACACTAGGTCTGAGCAGTGGGATCTGGCAGCATTTCCAACGCACACAAATACAAACACATCTAACTGGTCTGACGAGCACAGTGGTCCCTGGTTTATCACATGGACAATGTGCTAAAAATAACCCACAATATATCCTTGAAGTAGCTGCTCTCTGGTCTCAAAAGCTGTGCATACACTGTAAAATACACTTGCAGACAAACTTGTCATTTCCTTGTGCTCTTGAATGCTTATCTGCCCGGTGTCTCATATGAGTCTGGTTTCCACAGTGACATGCACCAGCTCCTTCAAACTGACTGTTTCTCCACATGTCAGCTGCATGTGTCTTTTATCAAATTAAACGGAAGTAGAAGGAGAATATGGTTTTCGGTGCAACCAAAGCCCGGTTACACCACAAACTGTGCACAGAGGCTCAATGAAGCCCAACTGGCTCCTATTGGCTTATATCAGATTAATCTTATTTTCCATTTGCAGTAAGGCCACATTGGAATACATGTGCAAAAGTCTTTGATGTGCACCAGACAAATACATCATTAACGATCAAAACATCTCAGATCCAGAGATTCCATGTAAAAGAAGCTTGGTAACCATTTGTTTCACACTCACCTTTTTGGGCTTAGAAATCGGTGGTTTAGTGCTCTCTGTGAACCTGGTGTTTATATTGTGCTATTCTCTTTGAAGATCCAGATACAAGCCATTAAAGGTGTGACCAATCAGATTGCATTATTCTGTGCTATTGTGTTCAGGGAGAGGATACAGACCGTCTGTGTGGAGCCATCGCTGCCATCGCAGAAGTCTTCAAACTCACCGACCCCACGCTGCTCTATCTGGAGGTGTCCACGCTGGTGTCAAAGTATCCGGACATCAGGTACGTGTTGCAGAGATGTATTTCAGTATTTCAGCAGGAGCCAATACAACTCTATGTGAGAGTGAGACCAGAGAAGAGTGAGACCAGAGAAGGGTGAGAGACCAGAGAAGAGAGACCAGAGGAGAGAGTGAGAGACCAGAGGAGAGAGTGAGAGACCAGAGAGTGAGAGACCAGAGGAGAGAGTGTGAGACCAGAGGGGAGAGTGTGAGACCAGAGGAGAGAGTGTGAGACCAGAGGAGAGAGTGTGAGACCAGAGGAGAGAGTGTGAGACCAGAGGAGAGAGTGTGAGACCAGAGGAGAGAGTGTGAGACCAGAGGAGAGAGTGTGAGACCAGAGGAGAGAGTGTGAGACCAGAGGAGAGAGTGTGAGACCAGAGGAGAGAGTGTGAGACCAGAGAAGAGTGAGACGAGGGTAAAAAGGGTTTTTTAACGTCATAGAAGGATAGTTTTGTGTTTCAAACAAAGTTACACATGCTGTGTGTTTTCTATAGCCTGACTCTCGCCAGACCCTTGCAGTTCGCTGAGCTTCACACAAGGGTCTGGGTCTGGGTCTGCTTTATAGCGTATGAATTTCAGAAGGCCGGGCCTTGTAAAAAAATCCTTGTATGTGATTGGATAAACCACTTGTCTGTTTTCTTAAATGACGTGATCCTTCAACCACTCACATCAAAGCACACAATTCAGCACACTGCGTTGCAGGGTTGCCAAATGCCGGCAAAAAAAATCCACCCAGAATGATTTTTTTTGGCTAAAAACGTAATGCAATCAACTTGGGCTATCATGATTTTGTTTTTGTCTTACTGTCTATTTATTACCTACAAGTCGCTTGGGGCGACAGTGGCTCAGTTGGTAGAGCTATGACCTTTAGGCCTGAAGGTTGTGGGTTCGAGCCCACCACAAGACGACTCCCACTGATGACTGCTTTTGTGTCCTTGGGCAAGACACTTAACCTCACTTTGCCTGAAGCCCCCGCTGAAATTTCAAGGCTCCTGTGGTCTCACCACCTGCAGGAGGATCAGTGAGGGGCTGGTGCTATGTGTACTGGGTGCAGCTCTGACTGCAACCCCCCCCGACCGAGAAATGGATTAAGGGGAAGAAAATGGATGGATGGATGGAAGACGCTTGGAACAAAAATATGCGGGAAACCAGCAACCCTGCTGTGTAGTGTTGTGATTAGCACTTGTCTTAAAAAGTACTTTACGCAACATAACACTTTAAAATTGTATTCTTAAAACACACTTATAACATGGAACCATCAACATCTCGCCTCAAATTGCATTAAAAGTGACATGCGTGTCTTAATTCGTTCGTATTTAAACTTTTTTTTTTTTAAATTCACGGACTTTATGTCTGCCATCTTGGTTTGATTTGGCCAAGACGCTGAGACGCAAGAGAAGGCGGTGCAAACCCAACGTAGCACCGGCAATCCTGATTGGCCTATTATTTTTTTATCTCCTGAAGGAGTCTGCAAAGCACCTGATCCCAGACCCTTGTGTTCAGCAAAACGTCTCTGGTGGAGCATGGTGGAACTACAAGGGTCTGGCAAGAGTCAGGCTGTGTTTCCTATACACTGGCTGTATGATTTACTTGTCTGTACATTAAACTTTATGACTAAATGTTTATTGATTTGGAACCTCAGGGCTCCACCGTTTGATGGCGCTTGCAGATGTAACTCTCTAGTGTCCTTCAGGGTGGAGCACATGCAGGCGCACTTGGGTCTCCAACGCTGCTTGCTGATGTAATTCTCGCTTGTGTCCTTCAGGGAGGAGCATGTGCAGGCCCTCTTGGCTGTCCGTGGAGATGCCAGCAGAGAAATGCGGCAGATGATCGTGGGCACTCTGAACGAGAACAGAGCGCCCCCTTTAGGCTTCGCTCAGCCCATCTTCAGAAACATCCCCGTCCCCAACATTGCGATGACGACCATGACTACCATGACGTCGATGGCGACCGCCAAGCTGCTCAAATGAGCGCTGACTTTTGCACCTTCTGACAGAACAGTGGAGTTTTGACGATAATAATACTGATGTGTGTGGCACCGAATCTAATAAAGCTGTAAATGTAACTTACACCTTCTGTCTCCCACTGTGCTGTGCACTGCAACACTGGAAAATCCCTACTGTGGGAAGTAGGTCTATAAAGGGACCATGGATTGTATACAAATGGACTATTTTAAACCGCTAATTCAAAGCTAACTCGCTAACTTAAGTTTGGACATATGTAACCTTTGTTTTTTGACCTCAGTGATCTGACCATGGATCTGGATCTGACAGAAGCAGACAGAGCAGTGACAGCCGCTCAGGTGAGGCAGGTGAGGCAGGTGAGGCAGGTGAGGCAGGGGAGGCAGGTGAGGCAGGTGAGGCAGGGGAGGCAGGTGAGGCAGGTAAGGCAGGTGAGGCAGGTGAGGCAGGTGAGGCAGGTGAGGCAGGTGAGGCAGGGGAGGCAGGGGAGGCAGGTGAGGCAGGTGAGGCAGGTGAGGCAGGTGAGGCAGGGGAGGCAGGTGAGGCAGGGGAGGCAGGTGAGGCAGGGGAGGCAGGGGAGGCAGGTGAGGCAGGGGAGGCAGGTGAGGCAGGTGAGGCAGGGGAGGCAGGTGAGGCAGGGGAGGCAGGTGAGGCAGGGGAGGCAGGTGAGGCAGGGGAGGCAGGTGAGGCAGGGGAGGCAGGTGAGGCAGGGGAGGCAGGTGAGGCAGGTGAGGCAGGTGAGGCAGGTGAGGCAGGGGAGGCAGGTGAGGCAGGTGAGGCAGGTGAGGCAGGGTAGGCAGGTGAGGCAGGGGAGGCAGGGGAGGCAGGGTGAGGCAGGGAGGCAGGGGAGGCAGGGGAGGCAGGTGAGGCAGGGGAGGCAGGGGAGGCAGGTGAGGCAGGGGAGGCAGGTGAGGCAGGTGAGGCAGGTGAGGCAGGGGAGGCAGGTGAGGCAGGTGAGGCAGGTGAGGCAGGGGAGGCAGGTGAGGCAGGTGAGGCAGGTGAGGCCAGGCCTCATCATTACATAGCCCACAGACCGCTCTGTGCAGTTTGCCCGTTATTATTACAGATCCATGAGTTCGCCTCTTGGCCTACATACATTGATGTTTAGCTAAGCAGCATTCCTTAATTCAAAATTTGATGCTATGATTTTAGATAATGCTAGTTTGCTGATTAACCAATGAAATATTGTAATATTGTGTGATTTGAGAACATTGAAAATCTAGCCTCAGATAGTATCAAATCTTGCTTGACACAAGAGGGCAGTGTTTGATTTTGTCCTATGGCTCATAACGCATAATGTGTTGCTCATTTGTTTTGCTTGATGCATAAAGCAGTTTAAATTTTGAGTTGAATTTATACAAAAGTAATGCAAACCTGGAAGAAAGGCTCAAAATAGTGTAGCCGACATCTAGCCTCTGTCTTTGCTGTTGTTTAAATCTGGCTTAAAAAGTCTGTGTCTCACATTCATGAACCTCAACCATTTAAAAACAAATATCAGATTCTTAATCAACCTTGAATGTGACAAGGAGCCAGTGAAGTGACTCGGGCTGTAGAACGAGGGCCGAGGCCACACATTGAAGGAGAAAGGAGCAAACAGCATTTGAAAAGTCCTTAACCAGTGGTTTGGTGTTGCCACAGAAACATGAATATTAACATCGCCCACGATTAAAAGCCGGTCTGAGTAACTATCACCGCCAGGAAATCTGAGAATTCCTGAATAACTTAAGTGTAAGAGGCGGGCAGATAAGTGTGTCTTGTTGTAGTTCGAAGATGAAGAATACATTAGAGGGAAATTGACAACAGTGAAAAGTTCCTGTGGTGTGCGAGTAATTCAATTATGAACAGCAGGAAGGAAGAAGTTCACAGAAGGCTGAACACACCCGCTTGGAACCACGGATCCACTTCAAAAATTCACAGCAAGTAAACTAGAGTGGACCAAAAGAATTCACCCCCCTCAGCATTGACACACATGTGGAACGGAGCTTTGGGCCAAGAGCCGACTTTTGGACCATCCAGTAAAGACGTTTTTGAGAGGTCTGCCAATGCTATATGTTAGCATTATGGGATTATGGGAGATATCTCCCATAATGCGTCGCGCCAAACGTGCGTATGTGGCTCTCATGCACGTGCACAGAGGGGCTCTGCCGCGCTCTGACCAATCAGAGCTGATCATCAGAGCAGCGGAAAGCGGAGCCAGAGCGGGAAGGAAAGGAGCAGTTTGTGGCAGTAAAGTGTGGATTTAAAAAAAACGAAGGATTTAAGAAAAAAAAAAGTTCAGGATTACAAGGGACACTAAAATCCCCACAAAATCCGATCTTTATGAAAGCTGTAGGTTCTCTGTCAGCTGAGGTTGTGCTAATGTGTTAATTTACATTGAGTTCTATGGGACTTTTTTCTGGGTAGCCCTCATAAATTTAGTCTGCAGTACCACGGGGCGCCTGTAGTACTGCACTGTGCCCATGGGTGGGACAGCTTTAAGCTAGTAATACCCTATCCAGTTATTATTATAGATCCATGCATTTTGGCCACTTTTGAGCAGGGACCCGCCCCCACTGGTTTTGGCTCATTGGGAATGAGCCTAAATACTCTGGAAGGCCGAGTAACATCTGTCAGCGGGCCGCGTATGGCTCGCGGACCACAGCTTGTTCAACACCTGCTGTAGTACCGTGAACCACCCGCAGGTGTCACGGTCCAGCTCCACTCCACACAGCACCAGTTTACCCGGCCCACCGCAGCCTCAACACGGCCACAGAGCACCGAGCTGATGGGATGAACGGAGGAATCTGAGCTCCAGTTCTTTCCCCACGACCCCCCCAGCGGGACCCAGGCTGTTTGGGCTTCGGCCTGCCCCGAGAGGCCCCCCAAGACCTAGTGCACAGGCGGCGGGAGAGGTCGGTGAGCGCGGCGGAGGAGCTAATGCTAATGCTAACGATCATATCTGCAAACGTACACAAAGGTTCTGGAGGAATGCTTTAGGGATAAACCAGTGGCGCCGTGTTAATTTCAAACAGTATTTATAACACACATTTATGCAGTCACTTTGACGCTATTCGGGTGAATTCTCGACCTTTTTCTTTTGTCTGCATTGCTTGTTTTCGTGCTAGCATAGCCACATACTCCACATACCCGCAGACATATGCTGGCAGGAGCTGCTGACATGACATACGTGTTTTCGTCACACAGTCCTGTCTGAATACAACACTTCATGGACCACAGTGTGAAAAGCCTCTTCAGATCAACACAGTCATTACCGAGAGGAGTTTTAGTTCTGCGCTGTCTTTCTGACCTACATATGATTAAAGCGCATATAACTCAATACATGACTAATTTAAATGGAAAGTACTGAAAGAGAAACGTATCCAAGTCTGGACACGTTCATCTGGCTTCACATAGATTTGAAATGTGCTAAATATTGTATAATAATACTTCCTGCTCGTGACGTAGAGGAGGCGGAGTTACAGAAGTGTGCGTTTTCTCTAAAATTAAAGTCTATGGTTTTTTTAAGAGTACGTGAAGTATTCTAAAGACTTACAGTATCTGCCTTTACCCAGTAGTTTTTTAAAGTTAGATTTGTTCATTATAAACAAAGCATAAGAAATGCAATAATAACAAACGCATAGGAGTTATTGGTCCTTACCCCCTCCCTGACCCCTCTGGGACCAGCACTTCAGAGATTCTGAAACCTCAGTGGGACTTCGCTGTTAAATAACAGGGGGCGTTTGGTGTTACTCCTGCAAACTGAGGGCCGACTTGTGTAACATGTGGTTGTGGTTTCAACAGCAGAGACGGAGCGCTCCTTGATGTGGTAAAAACATGATGGACTATTACCAGGTGTTAGGAGTCCAGAGAGAAGCTTCAGCGGACGACATCAAGAAAGCGTAAGTAAAGCCATGTTTGTTAAGGCTGGGGTATGTAACTGTCTAAGGTTCCTGGCTCCAGAACTGTTTGTTTCCATTACTAGTTTTTTACATTTGTACTTATCTTTAGAACAGCTTTTCAGAAAAGTGACAAAGAATACTGCTCTCAGCCCAAAGAGAATTAGTGCTTTATTGGACTCTTTCTTGTAGAAAATATTTCACAAAGAAAGCATGCTGTGGTCTGATTTGGTCACTATATTTTACTTTCTGTATCTGTTTTGACAAACTACATGTGTTAAGTACCTCAGGTTTACCTCAAAAGTAAAGACAAACCATATACAACATACAAAGTCCTTAGCTGGCCGTTTATAACTCATCATTCTATCTCTATTTACACTCTAAGGAGCCACAGGGTCAATGACGACTCTGAAAAGCTTGTTTTTATGTCTCCTTTCCCAATATCAAAGTGTCATTATTCAGTTACAGAAAGTTGGCGCTGAAATGGCACCCGGACAAAAACCCCGACAACAAAGTGGAAGCAGAGAAGAAGTTCAAGGAGCTGTCGGAGGCGTACGAGGTTCTGTCTGACGGTCAGTACTCCCTACAATGATACGTGACGGGACCAGATATGACTGAGAGTGTCCAGTTAATGTGAGTGACCTGTGCTTTCAGCCCACAAGCGCTCTCTGTACGACCGCTACGGGAAAGAAGGTCTGACGGGCAACAGAGGCAGAGGTACGTGCATCCATACACCGTGTGTCGTAGCCTGGTCGTACCACACCATAGTACAAATGACATTTCGTACTAAGGTCTGGATTTGCTCCATTGAGCTTCGTGAACAGGTGGGAGGGGTTAACTCCTTTTGCAGATTGAAACGTTTGGATCTGAGTTTACTGTGACATATGTAATGCGCCCGAGTCTGTCGTTAGCATTTAGCCTAGCCATATCCTTTGCTGCTAACAGAGCCCGTGCGAAGTAACGCCACAATTTTTTCCAGCGATTATATTTCCTAAACATTACCCTTGCTCCGGCTTCAATTTCAATAGAACCAGACCGGATTACTTTACTATCGCATTTTTCGCCATTACCAAACTACAACCTACAATCACCCACAACTTACTACAACACCCGCCTTCCGCGCTCTCTGAATGGTTGGTCGAAATTCAAGCGATTGTAATCGCTAACATAGGGACTAGACCCAGACGTTACATGCAGTGAAATGATGATTGAGTGGAGTGTACGGATGGCTAAGGCCCGGCTACGTGTGTCGTAGTTGTAAAAGACATTGACAGGTACATACTTATGTGTAGGTCACATGTACTGTTTTTGACAGCTGCAGCAGCTCCTACAACGACAGGTTTGATATCTTTGGGATCACACTTCAGCAGTCATGAGTTCAGGTGGTTAGAAATTGTGTTAGTCAGACGTGATAAAAGTTACTGTAATCTGAGTCATTGTAAAGTAAGGGATTATTTATTACTTATTTGTAAAAAAAAAAAAGTAATGTGATTATAATACACTAACACTGCTTGTAACATAAGCAGTGTCACTTTTTTGTCTTTTTGACTCATGACTAATGAATGTCGTATGAGAGATGCGAGCGCTGCCACGTGATGAACTGTAAACATTAAAGCATGACAGTGAGAACGACCACGGAGCATTTCATTTATGGAGACACCGGCGTTACTTTAAGTACGAGGCCGTGACAAAAGGATCAGATGTTTACTGCGTGGGCAGAAAAATAGCTAAGCACCGAGCAAACGAGGAAAACAGGAGAACTACAGACCGTGTGCTGCTGGTGCTTATGTCACGTTGAGAACGTGAGGAGATTGTTTTGTTTTACCGGTGGAAAAGATATGCACCATTTTAACTATATGTGAGCCAACTCATCGTCACAACTGTCTGGAGAAGTTCTACAGCAGGAAGTGTCAGGGCTACATTTACTTTCATGTTTGTGCTCTGCCATTTGAGCAATAACAACGTATTTGCAATTTACCTTTATTTAGATTACCTTTTATAAATCAAATTTACAAACATGATCATGTTCTTTTTATGTGACACAAAGTAACCCAAAAGTAATTTTACATAGTTACTTTTTTGCAGAAGTAACCAAGTAATGTAACTAATTACTACTAATTACTTTTTCAAAGAAACTTGTCCAACACTGGTTAGAAAAGTGGATAAAGCGTGTGAGAGGTGTTTGACAGCCTCACACACACCTTATACACTGCGTTATATTTTAACATAAAAAACCAGGGACACTGTAGTCAAAAAGATAAAATGATGCATAACAAATCTTTATAAGCTTCAAAAATATGTAAACCCTCATAAGTGCAGGTGAGAGGTATAAGATCATAAAACACTTTATACTAGCGTCGTTTGTGGTGGTCCTCTCTCAGAACGCTCTGTGCTGAGTCTGTCCCTGCAGTTGTGTGTGCGTGTGTGTGTGTTTCTGATGCATTGTGTGTTTCTGACATTTGTTGCTTGTGTTTTGCAGGAGACCATTTCCATAACGGAGATCACTTCCAGGAGCCGTTCAGCTTCCGGAACCCAGAGGACGTCTTCAGGGAGTTCTTCGGCGGCGCAGACCCGTTCGCAGACTTCTTTGGTCAGTTCTGTTTCTCCGTCTCTCTCTCTGGTCTCCATCTCTTTGGTTTCTTCGCTCTGGTCTCTATCTCTGTTGTCTCTCTCTCTCTCTCTGGTCTCTGGTTTCTCTCTATGGTGTCTCTCTGGTCTCTCTCTCTCTCTCTGGTCTCTCTCTCTCTGGTCTCTCTCTCTCTGGTCTCTTCTCTCTGGTCTCTTCTCTCTGGTCTCTCTCTCTCTGGTCTCTCTCTCTCTGGTCTCTCTCTCTCTGGTCTCTCTCTCTCTGGTCTCTTCTCTCTGGTCTCTTCTCTCTGGTCTCTTCTCTCTGGTCTCCTCTCTCTGGTCTCTTCTCTCTCTGGTCTCTTCTCTCTGGTCTCTCTCTCATATATTTTCGTTCTGGTCTTTCTGCTCTTTCTCTTTTCCGCCTTGCTCTAATGTGGACATGAAATCCAAAAAAAACAAAACATGTTTAAATATGAGTGTCGTGTCTGTCGCCTCAGGCCCGAGCGTGTTCGACGACCCGTTCTTCGGCGCCACTCGCTCCCACAGCCGCAGCTCTCGGCCCAGGACTGGAGGCTCCTTCTTCGGGGGCTTCATGGGCTTCCCTCCCTTCGGTGGAGGCTTCTCCCCGTTCGACCCAGGTCTCACGCTCACTTTGTCTCTCTGTGGAAACGTGTCCAGAGTGGTGATGTCATTATCTTAGGCCCTGTCCAGCGGGAGATTTTCAGCTCTCATCCACACAGAGCGCCCATATACAGGTTCTAACACTTTCTCTGTCCTCAACCTGGAGCACAGAGCCCACACATGTCCAGGTTCAGACAGTCTTTCCAGAATACCATGTGAAAATTATGCTGTTTTGTCTCCACACGGATCAGGCCTAAGGTCCCTAAAACACATTTTGTGAAATCAACAGTTTCTCTTTTCACCATGTTCTAAGCACAGACCTGTTGGTTAAAGAAGACATGGGTTTTATCCCAGCATGGATGGATCTAAATACAACTGCAGTTTCTGATAAACTGTGTCATACTGTGGTTTAAAGAGGAGTATTTTGCTAAATGTGTTGTGTAAGCTCTCTGCTCTCTCTCTCCTCAGTCCTCCTCGGTCTCAGCGCTCTCTCCTCAGTCCTCCTCGGTCTCAGCGCTCTCTCCTCAGTCCTCCTCGGTCTCAGCGCTCTCTCCTCAGTCCTCCTCGGTCTCAGCGCTCTCTCCTCAGTCCTCCTCTGTCTCAGCGCTCTCTCCTCAGTCCTCCTCGGTCTCAGCGCTCTCTCCTCAGTCCTCCTCGGTCTCAGCGCGCTCTCCTCAGTCCTCCTCGGTCTCAGCGCGCTCTCCTCAGCCCTCCTCGGTCTCAGCGCTCTCTCCTCAGTCCTCCTCGGTCTCAGCGCTCTCTCCTCAGTCCTCCTCGGTCTCAGCGCTCTCTCCTCAGTCCTCCTCGGTCTCAACGCTCTCTCCTCAGTCCTCCTCGGTCTCAACGCTCTCTCCTCAGTCCTCCTCGGTCTCAACGCTCTCTCCTCAGTCCTCCTCGGTCTCAACGCTCTCTCCTCAGTCCTCCTCGGTCTCAACGCTCTCTCCTCAGTCCTCCTCGGTCTCGACGCTCTCTCCTCAGTCCTCCTCGGTCTCGGCGCTCTCTCCTCAGTCCTCCTCGGTCTCGGCGCTCTCTCCTCAGTCCTCCTCGGTCTCGGCGCTCTCTCCTCAGTCCTCCTCGGTCTCGGCGCTCTCTCCTCAGTCCTCCTCGGTCTCGGCGCTCTCTCCTCAGTCCTCCTCGGTCTCGGCGCTCTCGCCTCAGTCCTCCTCGGTCTCGGCGCTCTCTCCTCAGTCCTCCTCGGTCTCGGCGCTCTCTCCTCAGTCCTCCTCGGTCTCGGCGCTCTCTCCTCAGTCCTCCTCGGTCTCGGCGCTCTCTCCTCAGTCCTCCTCGGTCTCGGCGCTCTCTCCTCAGTCCTCCTCGGTCTCGGCGCTCTCTCCTCAGTCCTCCTCGGTCTCGGCGCTCTCTCCTCAGTCCTCCTCGGTCTCGGCGCTCTCTCCTCAGTCCTCCTCGGTCTCGGCGCTCTCTCCTCAGTCCTCCTCGGTCTCGGCGCTCTCTCCTCAGTCCTCCTCGGTCTCGGCGCTCTCTCCTCAGTCCTCCTCGGTCTCGGCGCTCTCTCCTCAGTCCTCCTCGGTCTCGGCGCTCTCTCTCGTCTCGGCGCTCTCTCCTCAGTCCTCCTCGGTCTCGGCGCTCTCTCCTCAGTCCTCCTCGGTCTCAGCGCTCTCTCCTCAGTCCTCCTCGGTCTCAGCGCTCTCTCCTCAGTCCTCCTCGGTCTCAGCGCTCTCTCCTCAGTCCTCCTCGGTCTCAGCGCTCTCTCCTCAGTCCTCCTCGGTCTCAGCGCTCTCTCCTCAGTCCTCCTCGGTCTCAGCGCTCTCTCCTCAGTCCTCCTCGGTCTCAGCGCTCTCTCCTCAGTCCTCCTCGGTCTCAGCGCTCTCTCCTCAGTCCTCCTCGGTCTCAGCGCTCTCTCCTCAGTCCTCCTCGGTCTCGGCGCTCTCTCCTCAGTCCTCCTCGGTCTCGGCGCTCTCTCCTCAGTCCTCCTCGGTCTCGGCGCTCTCTCCTCAGTCCTCCTCGGTCTCGGCGCTCTCTCCTCAGTCCTCCTCGGTCTCGGCGCTCTCTCCTCAGTCCTCAGTCCTCCTCGGTCTCGGCGCTCTCTCCTCAGTCCTCCTCAGTCTCGGCGCTCTCTCCTCAGTCCTCCTCAGTCTCGGCGCTCTCTCCTCAGTCCTCCTCGGCCTCAACGCTCTCTCCTCAGTCCTCCTCGGTCTCAGCGCTCTCTCCTCAGTCCTCCTCGGTCTCAACGCTCTCTCCTCAGTCCTCCTCGGTCTCAGCGCTCTCTCCTCAGTCCTCCTCGGTCTCAGCGCTCTCTCCTCAGTCCTCTTCGGTCTCAGCGCTCTCTCCTCAGTCCTCTTCGGTCTCAGCGCTCTCTCCTCAGTCCTCCTCGGTCTCAGCGCTCTCTCCTCAGTTCTCCTCGGTCTCACCGCGCTCTCCTCAGTCCTCCTCGGTCTCAGCGCTCTCTCCTCAGTCCTCCTCGGTCTCAGCGCGCTCTCCTCAGTCCTCCTCGGTCTCAGCGCTCTCTCCTCAGTCCTCCTCGGTCTCAGCGCTCTCTCCTCAGTCCTCCTCGGTCTCAGCGCTCTCTCCTCAGTCCTCCTCGGTCTCAGCGCTCTCTCCTCAGTCCTCCTCGGTCTCAGCGCTCTCTCCTCAGTCCTCCTCGGTCTCAGCGCTCTCTCCTCAGTCCTCCTCGGTCTCAGCGCTCTCTCCTCAGTCCTCCTCGGTCTCAGCGCTCTCTCCTCAGTCCTCCTCGGTCTCGGCGCTCTCTCCTCAGTCCTCCTCGGTCTCGGCGCTCTCTCCTCAGTCCTCCTCGGTCTCGGCGCTCTCTCCTCAGTCCTCCTCGGTCTCGGCGCTCTCTCCTCAGTCCTCCTCGGTCTCGGCGCTCTCTCCTCAGTCCTCCTCGGTCTCGGCGCTCTCTCCTCAGTCCTCCTCGGTCTCGGCGCTCTCTCCTCAGTCCTCCTCGGTCTCGGCGCTCTCTCCTCAGTCCTCCTCGGTCTCGGCGCTCTCTCCTCAGTCCTCCTCGGTCTCGGCGCTCTCTCCTCAGTCCTCCTCGGTCTCGGCGCTCTCTCCTCAGTCCTCCTCGGTCTCGGCGCTCTCTCCTCAGTCCTCCTCGGTCTCGGCGCTCTCTCCTCAGTCCTCCTCGGTCTCGGCGCTCTCTCCTCAGTCCTCCTCGGTCTCGGCGCTCTCTCCTCAGTCCTCCTCGGTCTCGGCGCTCTCTCCTCAGTCCTCCTCGGTCTCGGCGCTCTCTCCTCAGTCCTCCTCGGTCTCGGCGCTCTCTCCTCAGTCCTCCTCGGTCTCGGCGCTCTCTCCTCAGTCCTCCTCGGTCTCGGCGCTCTCTCCTCAGTCCTCTCGTCCTCGTCTCTCGGTCTCGGCGCTCTCTCCTCAGTCCTCCTCGGTCTCGGCGCTCTCTCCTCAGTCCTCCTCGGTCTCGGCGCTCTCTCCTCAGTCCTCCTCGGTCTCGGCGCTCTCTCCTCAGTCCTCCTCGGTCTCGGCGCTCTCTCCTCAGTCCTCCTCGGTCTCGGCGCTCTCTCCTCAGTCCTCCTCGGTCTCGGCGCTCTCTCCTCAGTCCTCCTCGGTCTCGGCGCTCTCTCCTCAGTCCTCCTCGGTCTCGGCGCTCTCTCCTCAGTCCTCCTCGGTCTCGGCGCTCTCTCCTCAGTCCTCCTCGGTCTCGGCGCTCTCTCCTCAGTCCTCCTCGGTCTCGGCGCTCTCTCCTCAGTCCTCCTCGGTCTCGGCGCTCTCTCCTCAGTCCTCCTCGGTCTCGGCGCTCTCTCCTCAGTCCTCCTCGGTCTCGGCGCGCTCTCCTCAGTACTCCTCGGTCTCGGCGCTCTCTCCTCAGTCCTCCTCGGTCTCGGCGCGCTCTCCTCAGTCCTCCTCGGTCTCGGCGCTCTCTCCTCAGTCCTCCTCGGTCTCGGCGCTCTCTCCTCAGTCCTCCTCGGTCTCAGCGCTCTCTCCTCAGTCCTCCTCGGTCTCAGCGCTCTCTCCTCAGTCCTCCTCGGTCTCAGCGCTCTCTCCTCAGTCCTCCTCGGTCTCAGCGCTCTCTCCTCAGTCCTCCTCGGTCTCAGCGCGCTCTCCTCAGTCCTCCTCGGTCTCAGCGCTCTCTCCTCAGTCCTCCTCGGTCTCAGCGCTCTCTCCTCAGTCCTCCTCGGTCTCAGCGCTCTCTCCTCAGTCCTCCTCGGTCTCAGCGCGCTCTCCTCAGTCCTCCTCGGTCTCTGCTCTCTCTCCTCGGTCCTCCTGGGTCCTTGTTTGCGTCTCTAACCCTGTGCTTTCGTCCTCAGGTTTCGGAGCATTCGGTTCGATGGGACATATGGGTCACATGGGTCACATGGGACATATGGGACACCTGCAGAGCCTGAACGGCCTGGGTGGAGGGTTGGGGATGGGAGGGGGCATGGGGGGGATGGGGGGTCTGGGAGGCGCTGGCTTCACCTCCTTCTCCTCTACTTCGTTCGGAGGCAGCGCCGCCGGGATGGGAAACTTCCGCTCCGTCTCTTCATCTACCAAGATTGTGAACGGGAGGAAGATCACCACTAAGAGGTTTGTTAGGACACGGGTCCAACTATAGCCTGATTCCACCAGCCCTGTTTAGCCAGAACCAGGTCCGCTGTTATGCCGCGTTCAGACCAGATCATGCATTGCGTCCAGGGCATAGGCGACTCAGGCGGTCGCCTCCTTTAGGCTGTCGCCTCCTTTAGGCTGTTTCTTACATAAAAGAGGAAAGAGAAGCCGCGGGAATGAGCCGCCAAGCTACATTTACAGCACACTTGTTCACTGTGATGCCCTCTACAAGTGTGCAAGGGGCACCATAATATATTTTCGCCTGGGGCGCCTGATGACCTAGGGCCGGCCCTGGTTGCGTCGGCTTTCAATGCAAAGTCAATGGTGACGCGCTTTCAAGCGTCTCGGAATGCACGCACAGACTGCGTCGAAGTGGAGGAGCAGGAGCGGAAAATCGACGCACACAGGAGATTAATTTTGCTGAACCATTCCTCGGGACGCTCGTGCAGGAACCAATCAGAGAGCCGCAAAGTGGTCACGGGGACATTAGCGGTCTGAGCGAGCAGACTGAAAATACTAGCTAATAATAGCCAAAACAGGAGCTACACCAGGACTAAACCAGGGTTGACAATGGGGGACATAGTGCTTGTTAACATGTGAGTTGTCATGCTCCCGTGACTTTATGCAACTGCTTCGAGTGTGTTCGCCGATGCAGAAGTACAGTTTGATAATAGAATAAACTTATTGCGCACCTCCGTGAACACATACTACTGTTATATAAAGTCTGTGGAAGGTCTCTGAACAGAGACACGTTTCAAAGCTGCATTATTGGAGAAGATCTTTACACAAGAAGCCACTAGCTAAACTCTGTTAGCATCAGAGCCCGCCGGCTACTTCAGGAACTTCCGGCGCGCGCCAGGACTTCTGGTCTGAAGACTCCTGCGTCTGAAAACTAGAGAATGTGCGTTGGCGTTCTGAAAGCACCATTAGTCCCTCTTGGTCCTGATTCCATCCAGGCCGAGCTGGTACTACAGTTTTCTAACTGACAGTAGAGCTGATTAGAGCGGAGCTGGAGAATATAACTATATATGTCAGGATGTCATTCTTGTCGAGTCTGTACCTGCTGTGTGTTGAGTCCTGGATGAGGGTGTGTTCGTTACACACAGTGAGGGGCCTCACAGAGAGCACGTGCTCCTGGGGCTAAGGCAGTCAGTGTCACAGATCTGTGTTTGCATTGGGGCGCCTTTGACTACCCACAGGGGCCAGGGGTTTGGGACCCACAGGATTTCACCCCTGCTGTTGGCAGACGATGTTTTCTGTTGGCTTCAACAAACCAGGATCTTCAACTACAGATGAAAACTGGCCTTTATGGCTAAATCTGGCAATTTTACATGGACACATGTTGATTTAATGTGCACTGTCCCATTCAAATGAATAAATAAGCTGGGACAGTCTCGGTAGCTGAGCTCAGGGCGCTGAGGGCCTGGTCCTCTCAGGGCGCTGAGGGCCCCGGTCCTCTCAGGGCGCTGAGGGCCCCGGTCCTCTCTCTCTCTCTAATTAACTCTCTGTTCTTCTTTCAGAATTGTGGAGAACGGTCAGGAGCGTGTGGAGGTGGAGGAGGACGGTCAGCTGAGGTCAATGACCATCAATGGGAGAGAGCAACTCCTCAGACTGCAGCACAAATGAACACACAAACACATACAGAGACACACACACACATGAACACACTTCCGTTGGACGTTCCTTCACTTCGAGGTCTATGCATCAGTTCTGAGCCGGTTTTAAGTTCAGGGCAGTTGTTTTATTTGTCTTTAGATTTTCATCTGTTTTTAATCCGTCAAAACCATGAGCGGGGGCCACACTGGTCCTGTTTTAAGGCATTTTCCGCTGCCCATGTTTACCGCTCTTCCTCGTTAGCTAGTTAGTTATTTTATTGACAAAAGAGGTACAATATTGTAAAAAGAGGTGATTTGTGTCTGTTATTTAAAGGTGCATGTTTTATCGTCAGTAAAGTCTTAATGTACACGTTTCATTATGATGCACAAGTGTATAAAGTATATTATGGATGTAGAAGGAATCTGTCAAATTGTGGAAAAACATTAAAATGTTTTTGGACGGTGTCAATCAAATGTTTTCTCTTCTCACTCGCCACATCTGCTTCACAATCACCACATTTACCAGCCAGAGCCCAGAGTTGTCCTGCACATCTTATAACCTGTGCGGTTATAAGAGGTGAAAAAAAGTCCATGTTAGCACAGATCCAACTCTACCTGCTCCACTGTGGGTTTGGTGTTCTTTGGCTGCTGTGTCCGGCCGTGTACCTCCGTCCGAAGTTTTTTTGTTTCTACAAAAGGCCCAGGATGACTGATTTGTGTAAAAGGAAAGAACAAATGGCTTCATGTATGGTGAGATGGAGAAATGAGCCAAAATACCAGCAACAGCGTGAAAACCTTGTAAAGATGTGCAACCCACCTAACCCATGTCTGATGAAGGACCTCAGCCCGAAACGTGCTCTGTAAATAAAATACACTGATCGGGAGCAACATAGCTGTCCGGATTTTTCACTGTTTTTACATTTTTTACTTTTTGAATCCAGCACGCTAGTTCAGACTACAGGGATGTGCGGCCTTATTTGAAACCTTCGAACATTACAGACTTCTCATATTTCAATATATTAGGATTTGCACAGTTGGTAGCTGACAAAACAATTTTTTTGTCCCATCGCATTTGTCTGGATCATATTGGCCACACCCTCATGTTGGTCATGTCTGAAGCGCAGTCCCTTTCCACTTTTTTAATGGTTTGTTTTGGGTTCTGTGCCAACTCCTTGTCTCTTTCACCCTAATTTCTCTCATCTCTCTCTGGCCTTTCTCTCTCAGACGGTTTGGAAATAACGCAGAGTAGTGTTCAGTTTATAAACATACTCACTGTCACTACTCTTCATCAGTTTCAGACTTGCAGTTGTGGTAGGCACTGATATCATGAACTTTTGCCACGCACGCATCCCCAAAAGTGCGTGGGGATGCGTACGACCAAATGTTCTGTTTTAGACGATACTATGCATCCTCAGCCAGGACGTCATGGACGGACCTTTTGAAAGTTTCGCCACTAAATGAATTTTATTTCTCAGTGAAATCATTCCAGGTCAGATATAATGTTAGCTCTTGTTGTGCCAAGTCGGATGTACAGTTGGCTCTCAAACAAACTATTCTGACGCCCACACTTCCTTCTGCGCCTCGTGCGTAATGGCGCTGTCCTTGGTGCTGCGCATACGTCCCAATCCGATTACCCCGGCTCCCCCCTCCCCTCCACACCCTCTTCAGCCCATCCAGCCTCTGTCTACTCTTTTCCAAACCTCGAGGGTCATGTGAGTGCGATCTTTGCACAGTTTGGCACAGTCCTTGGCACTTTTACGCGCGGGCCCTTTACGCGCAGTAGAGCCGGCGATGGTGGCGCAGTCCCCAGGAGACACAGCACTTCTCTGCCCGCAGGTAAGTGGCCTTAGGGTGGCAGGGTTGAGCCCGGGCACCGTGGCCCAAACCCGGGTGTCCGATTGAAGCCTCAGTGATTGATTGTGATCGATTTGACTTTTACCTTTAATCTCGGTTAATTTATTGTGGATGTCAAAACTATTCTATTATTTGACTCATTAGACGAATTATGCGTACATTTTTGCTTTTAATTGTCTTTAAACATGCTTAAATAGAACGGAGTGAGCGTTAAAAAAGTTCCAGAGATTCATCTTTTTCCTGACAGAAGTGAAATCACAGCTGACTTTACTCAGACCGATCCAAAACTTTACCTGTGTCTTATCTTTCAAACAGAGCGTGGAGTCCTGTAATCCTTTGGCTGAGATTATAATGGGCACATTGATCTGTTCTTTCCACTAACGTTGAGATTAAGTTTATTTGTATAGCACAGTTTATGCACAGAGCAACTCAAAATTAGATACATAGATAGATTAGGTACAATCATAAATCATTTCAGTTTGAGTAGAACATTGAGTAGAAGCCACGAGACGCTGAAAGAGACAGGCAGTACTGTCAGTAGTTCTGATGCTTTAATTGGCCTTGATTCTAATGACGGTCAGCGGTCAGTCTGCAAACTCACTCACTTTGAACACAGAAATTACGCAAACAATGTGGAACTAACAGCGTTGTCTTTACACTTTAGACAACTTTATTTCAACAGGGCTGCATTAGAAGATCCAACATACTGCCCTGGGACTGGGACTGGGACTGGGACTGGGACTGGGACTGAGACCTGGGACCACCCTTTGAAACTGTTGTGGCTCCTGCTTCAAACTGGATCCTTTGTGATGTTTTAAGTGTTTTACCTCAGCAGTGTCAAAATAATGAGTGCATCTATTTTTATCTGGGCCTGGGACAGATGGTGGAGCTGTACATCCACAAGAGCTTTTGAAACTAGTGGAAAGTGACATTTTGGCTCCAACTGAACCTGTCAGAGTGAGGGGCTGTGTCCAAATTCATAAAGACTCATTTGACCAAAAGTGTAGTTTTAGAATGTGAATATACCTCTGGAAACCTGCAGCTGCTGTGTCACATAAAAATCTCATATTTAATGTAAAAACGTGTAAGTCTGTGAAATTGCTGCACCAGTGGAAGTTCCCGTCCATATCCACCTGTGACGCACGGCTGCATAACGTGAGGCCTCTGTCCTGGAGCTGTCCCGCAGATAGACGCTCTATATTTAACCCTAAGCCCGACTTTACCACCGACTGACCAGGAGGGCGGATTTGTGAAGTTACACAACCACAGCGGGACTGGAGACTGGGGCCTGGGGAGAGGAGACCAGGGAGTAGGGACCAGGAACTGGAGACCAGAGTCCAGGGACCGGGGACTGGAGACTGGGACCAGGCTTCTGGGACCCCTGCCCCAGAGTAGTGGCCTTTGAGTGACCAAGATGATTAAAGATTTTTACCAAAGTATGAATCTACTGTGTGTTCTCTCTGTGTCTGTGTTTGCATGTTCTCCATGTGTTCTGATGTCACATGTTGTGTTTTCCTTTAGACATGACTTTAAGCAGAACGTCCCGGGTCTTGAGAGGCGTGTGATTGTGTTGACCCTCCACCGCCATGACGGAGTGCGGCAGCCTCCCCCGCCCTCCCCCTCGCTCCTCCGCCGCCCCCCTCCTCCCTCCGGACCCCATCGACATCATCCGCACCAAGGCGCGGTCGCGGCGCGTGCACCTGAACGTGGGCGGCTTGACGCATGAGGTTCTGTGGAGGACCCTGGACCGCCTTCCCCGGACCCGCTTGGGACAACTGCGGGACTGCAACAACCACGAGTCCCTGCTGGAGGTAAGACCAGAAACTAAGGACCAGGGACTGAGATCAGAGACCTGAGACCAGAGACCAGGGACCAGGAGTCCCTGTTGAAGGTAACCCAGCACACATGACGTCTGTTGACGATGGTTCTGAGGTCAGACCCATTAATGTTGGATTAAATTAACAATCGTTGTTGTGGTTGTTTTAGGTTGTGTTGCTTTCAACTAAAACGTACATAGAACCGTTTTAGAGCCAGGAACGAAAGACATGGGTTTATTACAGTGTTTTATTGGTGTGCTCTGAGAGTTACTCACCACAGCTTTAAATTCACGCACCCCAGCTTTAATGTTACATACCCCAACTTCAAAATGACGTATCCCAGGTTTGAATCATGCTCAGTGCAGACAATGCATCATGTAAGGTGTGTGACAGCTGACTCTGGTCTCCCACAGGTCTGCGATGACTACAACCTGCCAGAGAACGAGTATTTCTTCGACCGTCACCCCATGGCCTTCTCTTCCATCCTAAACTTTTACCGAACAGGCAAACTGCACATGATGGAGGAGATGTGTGCACTCTCCTTCGGCCAGGAGCTGGACTACTGGGGTGTGGATGAGATCTACCTGGAGTCCTGCTGTCAGGCCAGGTACCACCAGAAGAAAGAGCAGATGAATGAGGAGCTGAGGCGAGAGGCCGAGACGTTGAGGGACCAGGAAATGCCCGAGGAGGAGAAAGGCTGCTGTCCGGAGCAGAGGCAGAAGCTGTGGGACCTGCTCGAGAAGCCCGGGTCGTCTGTGGCCGCCAAGGTCTGTGTGTTACTGTTTAGGTGGTTTGTGAGAGAGGGTCATCTGTGTCCACTGCTTCATACGTAGTTTATACACCCTTTGTTGTTACATTTCCCCACACTCATCCAGAGAGAGAGACTAGACAGAAACCACAGAGAGAGACTAGCGAGAGACCAGAGAGAGAGAGACCAGAGAGAGAAACCAGGGAAAGAGAGACCAGACAGAGAGACTGCTACGAGATGATACAAACAAACAAGATTGTGAAAATATAATGGGGTATGACAAAAAGATTTAAACTGGTACAATTCAAAACGTGAGAAAACACCTGTTGTTCGTGTGTTGTGTTAGGACCAGAGCAGCTGCTTTGAGGACCGGGTTTGGCCCCCTGTACAAGTTGTACAGACCTGTTTTAAAAGCTGGTACTGTCCATGAATCGCATGAATCCTTTAGTTGGCAACAACACAAAGCTTCAGAAATTTAAATGTGTTTAATTCATTTAATTATGTAGGTTTTTTTTATTCAACTTTTAGAATGTATTTGTATTATATATTTTATTTCTATTTACAATTATTATCATTTTATTTTATTGTTATGATTTTTTTTATCATTATTATTCTTATTATTTTATGTTCCTTGTCCGAGCCCTAATTAAAACAGAGAGGTGATTTCCAGCACTGCTTCACTGTGGCAGTCGCACGATGAGAGATTCAGAAGAAAATCCGATCATTTTTCACTTCTACCACATGGTAGAAGTGCTACTCATTCCATTCATGTCGTTTCTTATTGACTTTTCCAGGTTTCCCCCTTGTCTCTCTCTGGTCTCTCTCTTTTGTCTCTCTCTCTCTCTCTCTTTTCGTTTGTCTCTGTCTGGTTTCTCACTCTGGTCTCACTCTGGTCTCACTCTCTGGTCTCACTCTGGTCTTTCTCTCCCATAGTGTTGTATTGGCTATTCTACAACATGGACCCAGACTCATCCCCAGACTTTCCCCATACTTGGCCCCAGTCTCGGCCCCAGTCTCGACCCCAGACTCAGCACCAGACTCGGCACCAGACTCAGCCCCAGACTTTCCCCAGTCTCTGCCCCAGACTTAGCCCCAGTCTCGGCCCGGGACTCAGCACCAGACTCAGCCCCAGACTTTGCCCCAGACTTTGCCCCAGACTCGGCACCAGACTCAGCCCCAGACTTGGCCCCAGACTTTGCCCCAGACTCGGCACCAGACTCGGCCCCAGACTCGGCCCCAGACTCAGCACCAGACTCTGCACCAGACTTGGCCCCAGGCTCGGCCCCAGACTCAGCCCCAGACTTGGCTCCAGATTCAGCCGCAGACTCGGCCCCAGACTCAGCCCCAGACTCAGTCCCAGACTTGGCCCCAGACTCAGCCGCAGACTCGGCCCCAGACTCAGCCCCAGACTCAGTCCCAGACTTGGCCCCAGACTCGGCCCCAGACTCAGCCCCAGACTCAGCCCCAGACTTGGCTCCAGATTCAGCCGCAGACTCGGCCCCAGACTCAGCCCCAGACTCAGCCCCAGACTCGGCCCCAGACTCAGCCGCAGACTCGGCCCCAGACTCAGCCCCTGACTCAGCCCCAGACTTGGCCCCAGACTCAGCCGCAGACTCGGCCCCAGACTCAGCCCCAGACTCAGTCCCAGACTTGGGCATAGACCTGGTCCCATCTGGACACTTTTGTTTTAGATAATCCCTGGTGAGGAGAGCAGGCCACATTTACGGATTACACACTACATATAAAGAGTCAAATCTGAAAAAATACTACTTTTACAAAGGTCCTCAGAGGTCAGAGGTCATGTTGTTGTGTCTTACAGAGGCTTACAATCCTCTAGGTCCAACTCAATTCACTGCTTCACTGTGTTTAAAGACTGAAGTAAACGCAAAATTAAACTTGGCTTAATTTTAACATTTCTGTCTGGTCTCTCTCTGGTCTCTCTCTGGTCTCTCTCTGGTCTCTCTCTAGTCTCTCATTCTCTGATCTCTTGTGTCTCTCTAGTCTCTCTCTGGGCTCCCTGGTCTCGCTGGTCCCTCACTGGTCTCTTTCTGGTTTATCTCTCTCTGGGTGCTCACTGGTCTCTCTGGTCTCTCTCTGGACCCTCTCTCTGGTCCCTCACTGGTCTCTCTGGTCTTTCTCTCTGGTCTCTCTCTGGTCTCTCTCTGGTCCCTCTCTCTCTGGTCTCTCTCTGGTCTCTCTCTGGTCTCTCTCTGGTCTCTCTCTGGTCTCTCTCTGGTCTCTCTCTGGTCTCTCTCTGGTCTCTCTCTGGTCTCTCTCTGGTCCCTCTCTGGTCTCTCTCTGGTCTCTCTATGGTCTCTCTCTGGTCTCTCTCTGGTCTCTCTCTGGTCCCTCACTGGTCTCTCTCTGGTCTCTCTCTGGTCCCTCACTGGTCTCTCTCTGGTCTCTCTCAAGTCTCTCTCTGGTCTCTCTCAAGTCTCTCTCTGGTCTCTCTCTGGTCTCTCTCAAGTCTCTCTCTGGTCTATATAGTTTTGGTCTTGTCTCTCTCGTGTCTCTCTCTGTGTGTAATCTGCTCTCATTTTAATGACGGCTGTAAGGGCTCAAAGCTGGTGGTCACGAAACAGCATCATTAGAGCTAAAGAGCACACCAGAGAGGTTAGAAATCAGGGTTCAGTTTTGCAAACCTTTTCGAAACTTTGAATATCTCAGATAATTGATCAATCCATTCAGACATGGAAAGAGCCTGGCCCACTGCAAATCTACAAAGACTCGGCTGTCTGCCCAAACTCACAGCTCCAACAGGGACATCACTGATCACAGATGCAGACAGAAGCTAACCTGGCGCTGAAGCTAACCTGGCGCTGAAGCTAACCTGGCGCTGAAGCTAACCTGGCGCTGAAGCTAACCTGGCGCTGAAGCTAACCTGGCGCTGAAGCTAACATGGAGCTGATGCTAAACTGGAGCTGAAGCTAACCTGGAGCTGAAGCTAAACTGGAGCTGAAGCTAACCCATGGATGTATTATATTAACTGGATAGGGTATTACCAGCTTGTAGCTGAATAACTCATGTGCTCGGGGGATTCTCGCGGTACTGCAGACTGAACCAGACTAAATTCACGTGGGCTACCCAGAAATTTTCCCCATAGAACTCAATGCATATTAAAACAGCTCAACCTCAGCTGACAGAGAACCTACAGCTTTCATAAAGGTCGGATTTTGTGGGGATTTTAGTGTCCCTTGTCATCCTGAACTTTTTTTCTTCTTAAATCCTTTGGTTTTGTTTAAATCCACACTTTAGTGCCACAAACTCTGCTTCTCTGGCTCTCGCTCTAACTCCCGCTCTGATGAACTGCTCTGATTGGTCAGAGCGCGGCCGAGCCCCTCTGTGCACGTGCGTGAGACCCGGTGTGAGACCCACACACGCGTGTTTGGCGCAACGCATTATGGGAGATCATCCACTGCGCAGAACCGGGAGGACCAGACGATGCCCAAATACAGGCGAGTTTCCCATAGATCTTTGCGAGTTCCAGGCGACTTCCGCTAATCTTTCAGTCCCCATGCCGTCACAAAGCGCCACTGAGCACAACCATTCATTTGAAAAGGGCGCCATCTTGGATCGCTGGGGCTTGAGCTAACCTGGAGCTGATGCAAACATCGAGCTGATGCTAACCAGTGGGGGCGGGTCCCGGCTCAAAAGTGGCCAAAATGACGTGTGCTGACATGCTTACAATACCACCCCGGGCCGATGGGGGTGGACCCGGAATGAAAATTAGCCAATGCTAACATATAGCATCTTCTTACCTCTCGAAAACACCTTTACAGGATGGTCCTAAAGACGGCTCTTGGCCCAAAGCTCCATTCCACATGTGTGTCAATGCTGAGGGGAGTGAATTTTTTTGGACCACTCTGATTCAGTCGCTGTGAATTTTTTAAAGCACTCGTTAATTGAATGGGGCTCGCATCGGCTGACGCATGCACAGATGCGTTTTTTCACAATTTTCTTGTGGGCGGGACCACTTGCCGCCATTTTGGATAGCTCCAGTAGAGCACAATGTTTGGCCCATTTGTTTGAACGGCGGAGATAGGCGTGACTCTGTCCGTTAATATATACAGTCCATGATGCTAACCTGGAGCTGATGCTAACGTATGCAGAATTAGTTTACAGATTTCCCTTCCACACTCTGCAGTGACTAACTTCTATCCGCATCTAACTTTAGCACAATCCACTTAGAGGCTTCTTAACGGTGTCCTGTTCAGAGAGAGGGCACAGCCCCGCCCCCTCCACGAGGGGAAGGAGGGGGAGGGGGAAGACACGCCCCCTCAGCTGCATAGGGAGGGAGGAGGATTTCACTCTCTACATCAAAGTCTCGTCATTTAGTCGTGTGTGTGTGTGTGTGTGTGTGTGTGTGTGTGTGTGTGTGTGTGTGTGAACTCATATCTGTAGTTAATTAGTCTCAAGAACGATTTGCAGGAACAATTTGCTTCTATCACTAGTTTTCATATCATGTATTTTTGGACTCTAATATTTTTTCAGACAGTAAAGTGAAAAAGAGAGGACCACCCTCACTCAGCCCGTCAGATCTCAGCCCAAAGAGTCAGATTGTGACCCACACGCTTTCTTACACAAACAATGACATCTTTAGACCTCCTTTAGCCCGACTTTAGACCTGCTTTGATCCTGCTTTGGTTCAGCTTTAGACCTTCTTTAGAGATGGCTTTTGACCTTTTAAAATAGTGATGATTCATATTGAGATGAAGACACCATGACTTAAAGTTGTGTACCCCAACTTTAAGTCACTATTGACCAACACGGATGTAGGGTTCCTTGAGTAAGACACGAATTATCACAAATGTTCTGTAGTGGATGCAAGTGTTTGCTGCTGAATGAGCTACAGGTCTGAACCAGGACTGAACTAGGACTGAACCAGAGCTGAATCAGGACTGAAGTGGAGCTGTGATGAACTCAGACTAAGACTTTGGCACAGGCTTCAATCTGATCAAGAGATTAATGCACCAAAGAGAGTGGACCAGAACTGAACCAGGGCTGAACCAGGACTGAAACAGTACTGAACCAGGGTGGAAGCAGGGCTAAACCAGGACCAGTGGGTTTTTGAGGGGTTCCTTAGTGATGATATGGGACATTTAAGGACATTTAGTGCCCTTTCTGGATAGTAGTCATCCTGCTCCCTAAGGACCAATGGTTCCTATGTGTGATTATTACATTTCCTGTGTTAAACTGTTTGATTCTCTGATCTGTTGTTGGTGAATCCACAACTTTGTAAAGTACTCTGAGACAAATGCTGTTGTGATTTAGGGCGATATTCGAATACATTGAGAAGAATTTAAATGTAGAATTAAATTCAACTCAATGTATGGTATGTTGATTTTACACTAGGCATAGTAGAGGGAAGGTTAGGGTTAGATGATAGGGAGGAGGAGGGTTGCAGAACGAGCTGCTTGTTGAAATGCAGACTGATTGCAGCAATGGTGTGTAACAGATGGAGGCAATGGCAGGAAGTGCAATAGGAGAGGATCAAGCATGTGAGAGTAGACGATTCCAGACCCAGTTCAAACCCGGTCAGGTCCCAGTCCAGACCTGTTCCAGGCCCAGTTGACCCCACACCCCCTTGATATGTGACCTGTCTTGACCACTGACATCACACGAGTTGGACAGGAAAGGTCACTGTGAGGATGCTGTAATCTCACACTGATAATCACTCACGCTTCTGCACCTGCTGTGCTTAAAGCGGCTTACGTCTCCCACGCCTTGCCCCTTCTGTGTGGAGTTTGTATGTTCACCCCATGTCAGCATAGGTCTTCTCTGGGCTTTTCGGTTTCCCAATAAATATATTTTTCTAAAGAGAAAAATCAAAACTTTGTATGTGTGGGTGTGTGTCTGTGTCTATCTTTCTGTATATCTGTGTGTGTGTCTGTTTCTATCTTTCTGTATGTGTGTGTGTGTGTGTCTGTGTCTGTGTTGGGTTCACATTTTAGAATTCTGGTTCAATTCTGCACGTATATAGCAATGATTAAAAAACAGTTCAGGGGGCACTACAATGGTCTAAAATTGTCTCCTTACTTTCTCTCTCTGTGATCTCTGTGACAGATCCTGGCCATGATCTCCATCCTCTTCATTATCATTTCCACCATCTCCTTGTCCCTGAACACTCTGCCCGAGCTACAGGTGGTGGACGAGTTCGGCCAGTTCAACGACAACCCGAGCCTTGCACATGTGGAGGCCGTGTGCATCGCCTGGTTCACCATGGAGTACCTGCTGCGCCTGGTCTCTGCGCCAAACAAGTGGGACTTCATCAAAGCTCCCCTTAACATCATCGACCTGCTGGCCATCCTGCCGTACTACATCACCCTGTGCTTGACCGAGTCCAACAAGAGCGTGCTGCAGTTCCAGAACGTGCGGCGTGTGGTGCAGATCTTCCGGATCATGAGGATCTTGCGGATCCTGAAGCTGGCGCGCCACTCCACAGGGCTGCAGTCGCTGGGCTTCACGCTGAGGCGGAGCTACAACGAGCTGGGACTCCTCATCCTCTTCTTGGCCATGGGCATCATGATCTTCTCCAGCCTGGTCTTCTTTGCGGAGAAAGACGAAGACTCAACCAAATTCACAAGCATTCCTGCCTCCTTCTGGTGGGCCACCATTACCATGACAACCGTGGGATACGGGGACATCTACCCGAACACGTTACTCGGGAGAATCGTTGGTGGTCTGTGTTGCATCGCGGGCGTCTTGGTGATTGCGTTGCCCATTCCCATCATCGTCAACAACTTCTCAGAGTTTTACCGCGAGCAAAAGCGGCAGGAGAAGGCGATTAAGCGGCGAGAAGCTTTGGAACGGGCCAAACGAAGCGGGAGCATCGTTTCCATAAATGTCAAAGATGCCTTTGTACGAAGCATGGAGCTCACAGACATTCTGGTGGAAAAGAAAGAGGAGAACGAGCTGCTCACAGTGGAGAACAACCTCTCGCCGAGCCGCTGGAGCTACCACAAGCACTATTCAAACTGTGAGTCCAGTCCCGGGCGTGCACAGCCTCAGTACAAGGAGGTGGCCCAGAAGGGGTCCCCGGAGAGGGGGAAGTGGTCGACTAAAAGCAGTCCGGAAAAAGGCCAGGAGTCCGAGTTGGAGATGAGGGCGTTGTCGTCCGCCGATATGAGCATTGCCAACAGACGAGGGTCCAGCTCAGAGAGGAGAAGCTCCAACAGCAGGTGAGGACTTTTACAGACGGATCTAGGGATCAGGAGACATCCCACTAAAAGATTAAAGGAGACCAAACCCAGGAAACAACAGGAGACTGTGTTCTCTCTGGTCTCTCTCTGGTCTCTTTCTCTGGTCCCTCTGGTCTCTCTGTGGTCTCTCTCTCTCGGGTCTCTCTGTGGTCTCTCTCTCGGGTCTTTCTCTGGTCTCTTTTTTAGTCTCTCTGAATATAAATGACTGTATTGAGTATTTGCTGTTGGCAGGTTCCGTATGCCCACTCCTCTGGACCTGACCCAGATCAGCGCCCTGGAGCCTCAGACAGAGGGGCCGCAAGCAGGCATGGGCACCATCAAAGAGGGCGTGTACGAGATTGGCTCTCGGGTCGGCGTGGAGCCCACACTGGAGAGCGTTTGCAGCGCGCTGAGGTCCGGCCCTGCGCGCTCCAAAGTGGACTACATCTCCACCCAGGAGGACTTGCTGACTGCCGTGCTCACGCCCATCACCTCTGCGGACTCTCGCCTCTCCGAGAGCACGGCACAGACAGCGTCGCTGTCCTCGCTGCATGCGCTTCACGAGGGGGACACAGCCGCCCTCAGCCCGGGGAGGAACCACCTGGACCGACCCACCGCTTCAGGCAGCAGCACCCCACTCTCCAAGACCAACTGTGCCCAGGAGAGGAGAGCTGTGGACGGGGCGGAGGCGGCGGCAGAGAGTGAGGAGAGGCGGGGGAACCACTGTGAGACCCAAATGTGACACGAGCACAAGGTTATTGTGACGCCGCCTTTTGGGACGGAAGGCTTGCAGGCCACAAAAACAATAGAAATACTTTTAAATGAATAATACAGAAGACGAGTGGGTCCAAAGTGGTTTGAACTTTCCATAAGAGATGCCACTTAGACCAAAGGACTGCTTATGGTTACTAGATCAAGTAAGAGTTTACACGTCTTCGAGAGGCCTCTTTCTGTTACAGGGAAAATGCACAATACCAGACCAGACCAGACCAGACCGGACATCAGAGCGACTACACGTCTGAGTGTCCCTGTCTAGAATTGTTGTGTTATGTTTTTTTAAGAGTATGTTGAAATGATGCGTCTGTAACACAAGGGCCGCCGTGTAACGGGGACAAGTCCCCCTCGCCAAACGTTTGGCACAGTTCTAAGTGTAAAGAGTTTAAAGACGTATGATTAACAATGTGCTGTGAAGTTTACTCCTGAAATTACTGCATTTTGTGAAATTATAAACTTTATCCCTTTTCTCACTCTTTGCTCTAATTTTTGAAAATTGTGTGTGAACTCTGCTACTAAAGCCATATCCAGCAAAAGAAGGCTCCTGATTGGTCAATTCCTATATGCCTCATCATGGATTTACAAAGACAAAATCACAACATAAACACCAGGATCACAGATAGCACTAAACTGATCTCTCTGTTGTCTTTGCAATACTTCTGGTCTCTCCCTGGTCTCTCTGGTCTCTCCCTGGTCTCCCTGGTCTCTCCCTGGTCTTTCTGGTCTCTCTCTGATGGTTAAGCTGCCCATTCTTCTTGGCAAAACCACTAATGACGATTGTTTCTGTTTCACAATCTCTGAAATATGGACGTGGAGGACATTTCGTCCAATAGAATCCAACTTCTCTGGGTCTGGTCTGGCCTGGTCCGGATCTGGCTTGGTCCTAGCCTGGGTCTGGTCCTGTTCTGATCTTGGTCCGAGACTGGTCTGGCCTGGTTGGACTTTATCTGTTGAATTGTCCTCAAATGATCATAGAATCGCACACACATGTTTGGATTAAAGCTGGGGTATGTAACATTAAAAGTATTCCAACATCTTCATCTTATTAGAAACATGTCGTAGACTAAACTTCAGTCCAAGTTTGGAGGAGACTTTGTTTGGTCTTCATTCAAAGCGACGAAATGCCTTACAAACAGGTCTCCCATCCAAGCATCTGGACCAACCTTAGGACTGAGACCCAGGGTCGAGAACCAGGGCGAGAACCAGGGGCCCAGACCCAGACAAGGCAAAGACGCAGACCCCAGACTAAGACCTACCCCCAGACCAGGCCAGGACCCAATCTTAGACCCACTTTATTACTTTTTCATTCTCTTATGTTCCGTTCATAGTATTTCAGTGTCCTAAGGACAGAGGAAGTTCTGGGAAAAGCCCAAAATGTTGGATTTGAGCCAAAAACATTGAATAATTGCAAACAGAAACATGTGTCTCTTCTTTTATCGTTTTATTTGCTCCTTTGTTCTGTTTCGGTGTGGGAACGGCAAACTTTAACTCCTCACTCGTCGGGTCAGAAGCAGTTTCTCATAATGTTTAGTTAACAGTTTCTTGTTCTAGATGTTTCTGTCGTTAGCGTCGTGTTGAATGAAAATGTGAGCGCACAGTTTAAAACACAATGTATGGTTTTCTTCAATAAACGCGTCACTGAAACACGCTGTGTCCTGGTCTTTCTCACTGGTCTCTCTCTGGTCTCTCTCTGGTCTCTCCCTGGTCTTTCTCTCTGGTCTCTCTGTCTCCACTAATTTCAACACAGAAATTAGTGCTTTAAAATCATGTCACCTGTTTATTCATTTGTTATAATTTATATATATGTACATTTGTACATGTTAATATAAGATAAACTTTATAGAGCTAACAATGGAGCATAAAGAATCACTCTGAAGGACCGCTGCCTCCTCAGAAGGTGGAGGTGACTTTGGCCCTTCTTGTACAGGGCATTGGTGTAGGTAGGTATTCTTCCACAGGACAGGGCCCTTCGTCAGGCTGAGGCTCAGGTTGTAATGAGCACACCCTCTGGATTGCACCTTGAGCTAATTTGCATTCGTAGTCCCACAATCGCACACTCACAAACACTCTGAACTAAAGTACATGTTTTTAGTGATAAGGGAAACCTGAGGACCAGGAAGAAACCTACACTGACACAGGGAGAACATGTAAACTCCACAGAGAAAGGCCTTGTCTGGAAGTGGAATCGAACCCATACCCTTTTGAGGTGAAGCACAAGCACTAACCACTGTGTTAGTGCTTGTGGTGGTTAGAGGGTGGTTTAAGTGCTGGACTCGTTCAACTTAAACCACCCTGTTGTTGTTTCAGAGGCTAAGCAGTGCATGACTTTGCCAGGACTGTGATGGGAGACCTCTGAAGCTAATCAGGGCAAGGCCTCAGAATAATACCATGAAGTGATTAATGACTTATATATACTGTAAGACTTCGATTGTCCTATTTAACTTGTTATTTTGTAATAAATTATTTGATGTGTGTTTTTCTTTGAACAGCTTTAATGACATCTAATACCATAAATTCTGCAAGTTAAAGGTCCTACATTCATCTCTTCTTCATAAGTGTGATAATAATTTGGATGATACACCATACAACACTCAAAACTCGTCTTCGGCCCAAATACTATCATCACATATTTTCATCCAAAAACACATTTTCTCCAAGTTGACATGATGCTAACACAGTCTATGGGTGGTTGACACAGGACCATACTATTTACAGGCAATGGACCAGACGCTGGATTCGGAGAGAGGCTGCATGCGCTATGAAGAATTTACCACTAACTCTAAGATTCTGCTTAACTTTTATCGCTGCACCATTGAGAGTTTATTTGTTGGTTCTGTGTCTGTGTGGTTTGGAAACATCACAGATAAAGAAAAGAGAGCTTTAAACAAGGTGCTCCGCTCTGCAAAGAGGACCGTGGGCTGTGAGCTTCCTGTTCTGGAGGTTCTTTATAAATCCAGACTTTTAAACAAAGCTCTTAGGATTGTCAATGACTCTTCTTGCCACCCTGGGAAAGCCATGTTCCAGCTTCTTCCCTCTGGCAGAAGATATCGCTCTCTGAGATGCAGGACATCTCGTTACGCTAACAGTTTTTATCCACAAGCTGTTATCAGTGTGAACAGATCACTTTAATGATTTGCACTTGTTTTGAAACCATTTTAGTCGATCGATTTCACAGTGACATTTGTTTACTGTTTTATTTGTTTTATTTTTGTCTTTTAATGTTGTTTTATGTCTGTATTTGTCTGTGCACACTGGAGACTTTTGCTAATGTATTCAAATGTGGTGTTTTTACTGCAAATGGCAAATAAACTGAATCTGAATCTGAATCATAGATTGCGCTGATTCGCTGTTTCAGTTTTTTCCAGCTGTCAATCACCTCCTGGAGGCGGGCTTCTGACATCACAGATTGGTGCCACGTTACAATTTGAAACAAGCTGTTTTGCTGACAAAGACAAAGATTACACTCTAAAGCTTCAGGGAATCAATGAAAACTCTAATGTGGGCATGTGTATGAAGACTAATATAATAGCACTGAAATTATGTTTAAAGCAGAGAAAAGTAAAAAAGTATATTATGGGACCTTTAAAAAAAAATTCAGGTGCCACTAAAAATGGTCTTGTGGCCCGGATGTGGCCCACGGCCTGAGTCCGGCTGATCTTGTGTGCTTTGTGCTCGTTTTCCGTAGCTCTAGAATATATCCCACTTCCGGTAAACAAAATAAACAAATGCAGTTTGTTCTATCACATCTTCAGATCTGAGAGAGGCCGACCCACTAACACATTAGACTACACTCTCCGAACAGAGAGGTTCAGTCTGCTTCTGTAGTATTTTATGGGATTTGCACACAGTGAAAGTTGTACTGACTATAAGAGATAAATGTCTATGTACCTACGAACATCGTGAATGAGAAGCCAGGACGCTGTATACAAAGTAGTCTTTCGGCACCTAAAGGTTCATCTTATTTTTTGATTAAATTCCAATGTTATATATTTTTTACTGCGATGTGGTTTTTTTATCATTATTAATATTATTACAGTATTTTATCATCTTTTCACCGCACCGTCTTTGCCCCCGGGGTGTGACGTCATGGCCATGCGTAGCTGGGTGGTCCGTGTTTTGCTTCTGGTGCACGGACGCGGACGTGGACGCGGACACAGACACCGACAGGGACAGGTGAGTGGAGATCGTGCTCATTATCCGGTAGGTACGCAAAGAGTCGTGCGCAAATAGCCGTGATCTGACGCAGTCCACATGCGGCTGTGTGAGCGGGAGGATGCTGATGGTGATGCCGGGCTCTGGCTCCTCTGCAGCGGCTGTAGAGGAGTCGAGGGTCGCTGTGTGGAGAGGGGAGAAGAGGCAGGGAGAGGAGAGAGGGGAGACGAGAGGAGGAGTGAAGAGAGGGGAGATGAGAGAGGAGCAAAGGGGGAGACAGTTTATGCCATGCAAACAACAGGGAAGGATGCGCCTTGTCTCCCTCGGAGTTGTTGTTATTTGGGACGTGGAAACACAGCAGTCCTGTTATTATGTGACTCTATGTGAGTGTGTGCGTGTGTGTGTGCACGCGCGTGTGTGTGCGTGTATATTTGTCTCTCTCTGTATCTCTTTCTCTCTGTGTCCTGTGTGTGTGTCACTCTCTCTCTCTCTCTCTCTGTGTGTATCTCTTTCTATCTGTGTCCCTGTGTGTGTGTGTGTGTGTGTCTCTCTCTCTCTTTCTCTCTCTCTGTGTGTATCTCTTTCTATCTGTGTCCATGTGTGGGTGTGTGTCTCTCTCTTTCTCTCTCTCTCTATGTTTGTGTATGTGTGTGTCTCTCTCTCTCTCTCTCCCCCCCTCCCTCTCTCTCAGAGTGTCTCTCTTTCTCTCTGTGTCTCCCTGTGTGTTTCAGTATGAGGTCCCTCTCGGAGCAGCTGCAGCAGATGCGGACTCAGACTGAGGTGTGTCTGTACTCGGGCGAGCGACAGGTGGAGGTGTGGGCAGGCGTCATGGCGATGGCCAACCTGCCACTGCCGCCCGGCAACAAGTACCACCACATCCATGCGGAGGCGCTGGTGACGGAGAACAGCCAGGGCAGCAACCGCAAGGAGGTGAGGTGCAATCAAAGGTGCAATAACAGAGAGGTGGAGCCACTAACAAGTGCAATCATAGCAACCACACAGCGGTGAGGGACTAAACAAGGATTAAATTTGGTCTAAAACAAGACTTAACCAGGACTAAACCTACAATGAACCAAGACTGTAATGGCCAACCTGTACCTGTGCCACTGAGATGTGCCCAAACACCGGTCGCTATGGCTGACGCGCTTCAGATGGCTATTGTGTCAGCTTTAACCGTAGCGTGCATAAGTCCACAGATGTTCATTGTATAATAAAAATCAATGTTTATTTATGCATAAATCAAGACAACAAAACTCCATAAAAGTAGCGGTCAGAAACCATTGGCCCCTACCGGGTTGCACACCTGCATGGCTCATTAGAGAGAGCCTATTTATGCTAGACCTACCCTCCACAGACCTAACACACACAGGCGCCCCCCCAGGCCAATGATTGCACATGTTTGGCTCTTACATTCCGGCCCCTAATTGATTATGATAACAAAACATAACAATTACAATCATTACACACAAAGAGCCAAATAAATCATACACATTACAGTTCATATTGCATTCAATCCACCTCACCTGAATATCACACTAAAAACTGTTATCCAGAGGACCACTAACAACCCATCCTAGTAGTGTTTTAGCTGCGTATGGGCCACTTCCTTTGCTCTTAATCACCTTCTGTGGTTCCACCAACCAAGGGGCATCAGTGCCTATTAGCAAGTTTACATCTGCATCTATGCTTGGGATGTTCACTTCAGAAAGGTGGGGAAACTTTGACAAGTTCTGAGAACTTATTAAACTATTGACAGTGACAGGCATTTTGCTCTGTGTGAATACCTGTGGAAGAGGATAAAAGTAATTGTTCTCCACACTAGATACCTCCAGGCCACAGAGAGAGAAGGCAGGGACCACGGATTCATGGCCCATAGTGCGCAGGAGAAAAGCTGTTCTTTTACCCGTGCACTGCAGCTTCTGCATCAGCTGTTCTGAGCAGAAAGTGGCGGAGCTCCCAGGATCTAAAAAGGCATATGTCTCAATAACCTTTCCTCCTGGAGCCTTAATCTTCACTGGGAGAATAGAAAGTGCACACTGGCCTGCACCGGCCCCTGTATGCCCACATGTTTTGGGATCCTCCTCAGGTTCCCGGGTGGCACTGCATCTTACAGTTCTGTGCAGGACAGTGGGGTGCATTCGTTCACAAACTATGCATGACAGTCTCTGCTCACATTGCCTACTAATGTGACCAACACACAAACATGCAAAGCACCGTCTCTCCTCCCTAAGCCACTCAATCTTCTCCTTATGATGCTTTTCCTTGAATGTCCCACACTCCTCAAGTGAATGACCATCACCACAGAAGATACATACTCCACCAGTACCATTGACAGGATTCTCCTGCTGACCCATAGAAGTCACGGTGGTGGCAAACACATGTCTATTGCCTCCACTTCTAGACTGAGCGCTAGTTCTGGAGAAAGACTGAGATTCCTGAATGTTTCCAAATATTGGATCAGAAAGAATCTTAACACAACGCTCAATGAATATGACCAAATCCTCAAACATAGCCTTTCTGTTACTGTCTTCTATTATTCCATATGAAGTTTCCCTCCATTGCTCCTTCAACTTAAATGGAAGTTTAGAAACAATAGTCCGCATATTTTGTGGCAGATTTAATTCCTCCATATATGCAAGGTCTTTCATTGCATTGAAGCAACCACGAAGAAACAGAGAGTAGTCCTGGAGAGCATTGGCATCCTCTGACTTAATTGTAGGCCATTCCAATGCCTTCTTCAGATATGCAGAGGTAATCTTGAATGGATCTCCAAAATGTTCCTGAAGAAGTCCCTTTGCCTTGAGATAACCCTCTTCTGGATTCATATGCTGACAGCTCTGCACCAGGTCATGTGGCTGACCACGAGTGAACTGCCCTAAAAAGTACAAACAGTCAGCCTGTCCAGCCTTCCTCTCCACTAAATGTTCAAATGCCTTCATGAATGATCTGAAACGTAATGGATCGCCATCAAAAGTGGGAATAGTTCTTTGTGGTAGAGAGAGAGAAAGCTGCTGTTGCACCAATGCAGCCGTGATTTCATTTTGTTTCTGCATAATGCTAAAAATGTCACCTCCATAAGAAGCATGTTGTGAGAACACAGTCTGAGCCTCCACTTCTGTGGCTCTTGTACTTTGTGTCTGAGCTGTAGGCTGGTATTCATTTGCCAGAAGATTAAAAGAAGGAACATGATCAGTTCCTTTAATTCTATAGTTCTGCAGTTCTGATAACTCTTCCTCTGCAGCTCGCAGCACCGCTAACCTAGCCGTAACAGAGGCTATCTCAGCCTCCATGTCCAGCTGTTCCTTTCTCCTCCTCAGCTCAGACCTTCTCCTCTCCAACTGCTCCTCCTGCTCATCCAATACATGGCGCTCTTTTAAGGCTGCAGCCTTTGCCTCCAGTGCAGCACGTTCTGCTCTTGCCAGTATACGAGCAGATGATGTAGTCGATATGTTAGATGCCCCACAAACACTTTTATGTGCCAAGCTTGAACAACCAATATTAGACTCACTGGGCCCAACATCACATAGAATTTTAGCATCATTAGTTTCCTTATATGTCTTACTGTGACTTAAAACCCAAGTCCTAGTCTCAGTAATACAGTCATCAATCCCAAGCCTTTTGGCCTCAAACCAAATATTATGTTTATCACGTTCTTCTTCAGGTAAAAACTTTAACAAAGATTCATGAACACATTTAGCCTCATGGTACACCTGAACCAGTTCATTGAGAGCATCCTGGGCCACATCATGTTCACAATTTTCAATTAGTCTTTTAATTGTCCGTTTTACATTAGATGCCTTATTTAGCAAACCTTTTCTTTCTCTTTGCAACCTGTCCAGTTTATCAGCGAGTCCCTTGGCTGTTAACTTAATCTCACGTTTACTGGTGGTGCGTGATTTGGAGTCTATTACACTGCGAGATTTTGTAGCAGAGCGTTGAACAGTTCCAGCCGCAACCTCCGAGACAGCACGGCGCGTTTCCATGACGACAGTAGATTTCAACGTTTAAGTTCAGTTCCAAGCGCACGTAGACACACGATCACTAACGTAACGGCAACCACACGTAACAGTACCTCAGTTTCGTTGCAAAGGAGGCACGGGTGTCATGATATTCACAGGATGCTGCTGCAGTCTGAAGAACTTTAGGTTGACTTAGCTCCCATGTAGCAGTAGCGTCGCTCCAACTTCAGCAGACTGCTCCTCCGCATCCTCACGGTGACTTCTCCAAGAATCGCCTCTGCAGCGCCGTTCGTCCTTCTTTCTCTCAGTATCCAATATCCAAATAGCCTGGTTGTTGACTTGTGTAATGGCCAACCTGTACCTGTGCCACTGAGATGTGCCCAAACACCGGTCGCTATGGCTGACGCGCTTCAGATGGCTATTGTGTCAGCTTTAACCGTAGCGTGCATAAGTCCACAGATGTTCATTGTATAATAAAAATCAATGTTTATTTATGCATAAATCAAGACAACAAAACTCCATAAAAGTAGCGGTCAAAAACCATTGGCCCCTACCGGGTTGCACACCTGCATGGCTCATTAGAGAGAGCCTATTTATGCTAGACCTACCCTCCACAGACCTAACACACACAGGCGCCCCCCCAGGCCAATGATTGCACATGTTTGGCTCTTACAAAGACTAAATCAGGACTGAACCAGAACTAAACCAGGTCCAAGCTGGAGGTTCCCCGATGAAAGAAGGCATCTGATTGATCAATCTTAATATGGCTCATATCTAGATTTAAAACAAAAATATCAAAATATAATCACCAGGATCACAGAGAGCACTGAACCACAGATTTAAGCCTAAAATGGTGTGTGTGACACAAACAGTTACCGAGCCAGAGGACTTACTTTTACATATAAGTCAAGAGCCAGAGTGAAACGGAGAACTCACCTTGAGCACTTCTCTAGGCTTCATTGAGCTAGCATTGTCCCTCTGTGTACAGTGGCTCTGACAGGGCTGGGGCCTGTTCTCTGCAGACTTTGGCTTCTCTCCAGCGTCTGTCCACAGCTCTGAACATCCTGGAGAAGTACGGCTGTAATCTGACCAACCCCAACCGGCCCAAGTTCTGGAGAACCGTGAAGCACAACAACCCCGTGTTCCGAGCCACCGTGGACGCCATCCAGGTCTGTGTCGCACACAGGGTCCGGGGCCCAACACTGAGGCCCGTCTGGTCCCTGCATGACCAGTCTCAAAGCTTTGACCTCTTCACTATGTATGTTGGGGGCATAGAAGCTAGATGGAGTCCGCTTTGTGTGTGTGTGTGTGTGTGTGTGTGTGTGTGTCCACTGAATATCACTTTATCTACTTTATTTTTCCTGCCAAATATATATAATTCACACATTCATATATGTTGTGTGTCCTGTATGTATGTGCTTCTCTGTGAGTGTGTGCGTGTGTCTCTGTGTGTGTACGTGTGTATAATGTGTGTGTGTCTCAGGGTGGCCGTGGCGTCCTTTCTCTCTACGGTTACTCCCTCCAAGAGGCAGACGGCCTCAGCTTCCCTCAGAACATCTTGACTCCGGACGTCGGGCGAGTGGCTGCTGTGACTCTGGAGGTGATGAGCCTCAGGATGGAGCTGGAGATGATCATCAAGGTCACCATGGCAACAACACAACACAACAACAACTACAACAACACTTCAGAATCTTCCAGAAGGACGTATGTAAAAGTTTGTTACAGACTGAACTGAAGTTTTTGTGTTGAATCCACAGGAGGCTCATCCACATCCAGAGTTTTATGAGAGGATCATCCCCACACTCAGACACAAGGTACGACTCCTGTTTGGTCAGACACATGGTAACACCTTTTAACAGGCTAAAGTTACAGACCCCAGCTTTAACCATGTGATATTTATGAAACTAAAGTTACAAACCAGTTACAAATCTTTAAAGGAGCAGTATAACAAAATCCAAGACCGAAGTGGTTGCCAGATATGCAGACAAATTCAACAGGGACCATAATATTATATAATGAATAAAGAGTTTTGTCAACAACAAATCTATAACCAACACCTTTTTCACAAAGATAGAAATCTTGGTTTAATTACTTTTCATGAATAATTTGAGAATCATGATAAAACCTTTGTTAGTTCTTCGGCCACATGTTACTTTACCTGTGAGATTAGCTTGGTATGGTCATTTCTGGCAACCCTGATCACGGACTTTCCGAACAGTCGAGGGCGAAACATCAGAATTGAAACAATTATCAAGATTTAGGGGCTGTAAAACTAATTTTGAAATCCAAATGTCCTGACTGAACTTCTGTGATCAGTTAAAGAAGTATTAGAAAAGAGCAAGATTTATTATTGCCTTTTGACATATTAGGGCCATTTAATTATGACTTGACATGAAAATCTTACATATTGCTACTTTAAAAATGTGTTATTTATGAGGCTAAAGTTACAGACCCCAGCTTTAAACAGGCCTGGTGGTTGTTCTGTCTTCCCAGGACGTGGGTCTGAACACAGATGTGGTTGGGCCTCAGTTCACTGCTCATTCCTCCGGTCACAGTAAATCTCTGGGGTTTCCCTCCAAACACCACTCATCCAGGGGCACCTCCCACACAGGGGCCGAGCGGGGCCTCAAGTCCATGCAGCCGAAGCACCCAGGTACACAGAGGTCACAGCAATGTCCGTGATTGGTCTGTTCCATCTTGACGACTTTCTTAGAATCTGTGTTCATGTGACATCACACATCCCTAAGAGCGATAGTTTCTCATTGTAGTGAAACATCTCTTCTATGGCAACTATGGTAACTGTGGTAACTGTGGTCAGTATCAAAAGAAAAGTCTCAGATAGTTCCTGAACTAATCCACATGAAACAAAAACTGGCCCTTCTTTGTCAGCACATGTCAACTATGGTCTCTCTCTGGTCTCTCTCTGGTCTCTCTCTGGTCTCTCTCTGGTCTCTCTCTGGTCTCTCTCTCTCTGGTCTCTCTCTCTCTGGTCTCTCTCCGGTCTCTCTCTCTCTGGTGTGTATGTGACGCCCTCAGAGAACTGCTTCATCTGTGGGATCTTCCGGATCTCGGTGCACTGCGTGACGTGTCTGCAGGGTCTGTGTTCAGAGTGCGACAAACTCTACCACAGCGGAGCGGAGCGAGGGGGCCACCAGCGGAGCCGAGTCACCGCCACACTGCCCCCTGGAGCCAAGAGCAGGAAACACAGGTGAAGGGGCAAGCATAGAGAGCACAGAATTATGAGTTACTAGTCCAGCCACCCCCCTGACCCAGAAATGGATTAAAGGGAAGAAAATGGATGGATGGATGGATAGTCCAGAACCAGTCCAGGACCAGCAAGTGACCATAAATGGCAAAATATGAATTTTAGTTTCAAATGAATGAAACAGTCAAAATGACTGGGAGTGTCTGCAATTTTCTCGGCCAGCAAACTCTCAGCCGATCAGCTCTAAGCCAATCAGCTCTCAGCCAATCAACTCTCAGCCAATCAGCTCTCAGCCAAGCAGCTCGCAGCCCATCAGCTCTCAGCCAATCACCACGCAGCCAATCAGATCTCAGCCAATCAGCTCTCAGCATTTTTGGACTGTGAGTTTTGACCTGTGCTTTCTGGTGTTTTGCAGCAGCTCCTCGTCCTGGAAGTGCTCGCTCTGCTCCAGGACAAACTCCAGCCATGAGGTCCTGTGTGAGGATTGTGAGAACCCTCGACGAGGCCTCAGCGGGGGGCCGGCAGCCGAGGAGAAGCCCCCCTCGTCCATCAGCGGTGCTCTCTCTGAGACTCTCTCCCCTGAGACATGTGAGGATGAAGCTCACTGTGTGTCCTGTTTCCGCAGAATGGCAGTGTAAAAGCTGCACCGTGGTGAACGCCGCCTCCAGTGTGTTATGTGAGGTGTGTGAGCGCCCCCGTCTGGCCACGCGCCCTCCTGTCACCCCCTCACACCCCCCCATCACCCCCCCTCGCCCCCCCGCCCCGGTGCTGGGGATGCCCGGAGACCCAGACAGCCAGGTAGCCCCCGTCTAAGATCTGAGCAGCGGCTCCACTCCGAGACACTTCTCTAAGATGTTGGATTGTGTTTCTGTCCCTCTGGTCTCTTGCAGTGGGTCTGTCAGTTCTGTACGTACCTGAACTACTCCCCGGCCACAGTGTGTGAGATGTGTGACCTGCCCCGACCGGAGCCCCCTCCTCTGAACCGTCGCCCCCCCTCCCCAGTGAGGCGTGTCCCAGCGCTGTCCGTCAAATCCAAAGAGCCCGCCCCCGAGAGCCAGGACAGCCGACGGCAGAGGGTCCAGAGGGAGGAGGGGCTACGGCTCATACAGCTGATCCGGGTGAGAGCAGAACCCTGACTCCTGACCGTTTGTGCAGTCATTGCTTTTGTACTGTTTGACTGCAAGAGTAGAGTTTGCATGTTCTCCCCATGACAAACCAGCTGTGTGTTCTCAGGAGGGGGAGAAGAAAGGCCTGAGTCCGGAGGAGGTCTACACCAGCCTCCGCGTGTCCCAGGATCCTCAGCCCTGGAAGTGGATCAAGTCAGACCTGCCTCGAGTCCTGGCCCGGATCCAAGCTCTGGTCACCACGGCAACGGACCGAGGGCGGAGCCACGGCATTCATGTGAGCAAATGACTGGAGAAAAGTTTTCTTTTTGCACTTTGCCTCAAAAGAAAAATCTTCTGATTGCTAAATTGTTCTGCAGACTGAGTGCGGCCTATTCTTCTCTACTTTACTCTACTCTACTCTACTCTATCCTGGTCTTTCTGTGTAGAGTTTGCTTGTTCTCCCTGTGTCTACGCTGATGCTCCAGTTTCCCCAACCACTAAAAACATGTATGAGAGGTGGCATGCACAATCCCACTTCCATCTACTGTGTGTGTGGAGTGAGAGGAAACATGCCCCACAACAATTGTAAAGCGCTTTATGACTGTAAAAGCCACTAAATAAATAACCTTGTTCTACTCTACGTTTAACTGATTTGGTGTTAAGGCCCTTCTTTAGTCCCTCTTGGTCCTGGTTCTATCCAGGCTAAGCTGGTACTAAAGTGTTCTAACTGACAGTGATTGGCCAGAGTTCTGCTGGAAGCCATGGCTACCAAGGAATTTCCCCAGATTTGAGTTTTTCCTGCCGTAAAAATCAAAAGCCTGGGCAGGTAGAACCGAATGAGAGCCCAGGGGGAATAGGGAACATCGGAATATTGGAGTAGTTGGTCTGATCTTGGTCTGGTTTTTGTTTTGGGTCAAGTCTTGATTTGGTCCTCTTTCCTGCGGCCTATGTTTTCCCAAAGCCCACTTGTGTGTGTTTCCAGGACTCAAAGTGGAGTGGGCTGGGCGAGCGAGGAATTCATATCTCTAAAGCTGAGGCTAAACATGCCTGGCTGTCAGCAGGGGGCGATGTGGAGCGGGCCGCGACACAGGCGCTGAGGGACCGGCAGGCAAAGGTATGAAGCCCGAGCCCGAGCCAGACACTGACACAGCTCTCTCTCTAGTCGCTTTCTGGTCTCTCTTTGTCTCTCTCTCTGTACTTTCCCCTCTCTCTCCCGGGCCTCTCTCTCTAGTCTCTCCCTGGTCTCTCTCTCTGGTCTCTCTCTCTGGTCTCTCTCCTTGGTCTGTCTCTCTGATGTCTCTCTCCCTGGTCTGTCTCTCTGATCTCTCTCTCTGGTCTCTCTCCCTGGTCTGTCTCTCTGATGTCTCTCTCTGGTCTCTCTCCCTGGTCTGTCTCTCACGTCTCTGTCATGTGACCTGTTCTCCTGCCGCAGGTGGAGGAGTTGGGTTCTCTGGGGTTCTCTGACATCCTTCAGGTACTCATAATGACCTCACATATCTGTTATGAGTGATGTAAGTGATGTCACATGTGGACCTGGTCTCAGGTGCAGGACGTGCTGAGCCAGGCAGGGGGTCAACTCAGGGGGGCTCTGGCCCTGCTGCAGAGGTCCAAACTGGAGCCTTTTCATGACCGGATCTGGAGCGACGCCCCGGAGCCTCCTGTGGACGTGCACCACCCCGACAAAGATGTGAGCCACCATATTATCATTATGCCATTGTAATAACATGTCAGATTCTCGGGTGTCTCTCTGCTCTCTCTCTGGTCTCTCCCTGGTCTCTTTCTGGTCTCTATCTCTCTGGTCTCTCTCATTGTGAATGAACAAATACTTTAATTACTGTGTACTGTGACCATAGATGCCCTAGGACAGAATATCAGTAGTGAGGCTGCTAGTATACATGTACAGCCAGCCCCCTCTCACCACCACATTCACACTGGACTCCCATCACACTGACCTGCTTAGCATCAGAGATCTGCAGTTGCACTTATATCAGCACCAGCTTGTGCCCTCTCAGAGTACTCTGTGCTGAATCTGTCCTTCTGCACTACAGACATTTAACATTAGAGCTGAAAAATTTGATAAACAGGTGACCAAGACCAGAACTGAGACAAGGATCATGACCGGGGCTGAGAACAGGACCAGGGCCGAGACCAAGAACAAGACTGGAATCAGAACCAAGACCAGGACCAGGACCGAGACCAGGACAGTGACCAAGACCAGGGCCGAGACAGGGGCCGAGACATGGACTGAGACCAGGACCAGGGCCGAGACCACAGCCGACTCGGACCAGGACCAGGGCAAAGGGCTAAGAGTTAGTCCTAGACCAAGACCAGGACTGACACCGAGACCAGGACCAAGACCAAGACCAGGACCAAGACTGGTTTTAGAGCTAGGAACTAGTGACATAGATTGTTTGCCTAAAGTCTTCGCTAAATGTCTTTAGTGAACTTGTGGTGTTTCTCCAGCGGATCTGTCGCCGCCTCTTGGCACTGTACGAGCTCCCAAGCTGGGGCCGCTGCGAGCTGGCCCTGTCCCTGCTGCTGGAGCACAGCGCCCCCTACGCCCTGGACGATGTGGTGCAGGCCGTCAAGGAGTCCCATGACCGAGAGTTCATCAAGAGGGTCCTGGCCAAAGAGTGTCCCATCTGCCTGTCGGTATTTCCTCACAGTAAAGTGAGTCCAGCTCCTCACCTCTGCTCCTCACTTCCCTCTCTCTCTGCTCCTGCTCTGCTTTTCCTCCTCTTTTTGACCTCCTCTCCTCCTCCTCACCTCCTCCTCTCCTCTTCAGATGCAGTCCTTGACCTCCTGCCAATGCTCGGTCTGCTGTGGGTGCTTCCAGCAGCACTTCACCATCGCTGTCCGGGACAAACACATCCGGGACATGGTGTGTCCCGTGTGCTGGGAGCCGGACATCAACGACCCAGAGACCCTCAACAGCTACTTCTCCACTCTGGACATCCAGGTACTGACTCTAGGTACAGCTGAAGCTGAAGTACCTGACTCTAGGTACAGCTGAAGCTGAAGTACCTGACTCTAGGTACAGCTAAAGCTGAAGTACCTGACTCTAGGTACAGCTAAAGCTGAAGTACCTGACTCTAGGTACAGCTAAAGCTGAAGTACCTGACTCTAGGTACAGCTAAAGCTGAAGTACCTGACTCTAGGTACAGCTAAAGCTGAAGTATCTGACTCCAGGTACAGCAAAAGCTGGAGTACCTGTCTCTGGCTAAAGCTGGAGTACCTGACTCCAGTTACAGCTTTAAAGTTACATACCCCAGCTTTAATGACACAGAGGTGTTTGTGTTGCAGCTGCGCGAGTGTCTGGAGCCCGAGGTGTACGAGCTCTTCCACAAGAAGCTCACGGAGCAGGCTCTAATCAAGGACCCCAAGTTCCTCTGGTGCTGTCACGTGAGTAAGACCTGACCGAAACTGAGACCAGGATATACCGAAACTGAGACCACATATAAAAATATGTCAAGTAGAGCTGTGAAGTGACCGGCATAAAGTTTCCGCAAGTTAAAGTCCCCAAACATCCAATAATCAAGAGTTTGAAGACCAGCTACCTCGGGCGGCACGGTGGCTGAGTGGTTAGCACTCTTGCCTCTCAGCAAGAAGGTCCTGGGTTCGAATCCCGGTCGGACCAGGGCCTTTCTGAGTGGAGTTTGCATGTTCTCCCCGTGTCTGCGTAGGTTTCCTCCGGGTACTCCGGTTTCCCCTACCACTAAAAATATGTCCAATAGTTCTGGCATGCGCCTCCTGTACTGGCGACCCCGCTCCCATCTCTGTGTGGAGTGAGAGACAAATGCCCAAAAATTAACAATTGTAAACCGCTTTGAGACTCAGATCTGCAGTGAAAAGGCGGTATATAAATAAAAACTTACTTACTTACTTACTTACCTCCTTACTCACTACCTCCTAACTCACTACCTCCTTACTCACTACCTCCTAACTCACTACCTCCTTACTCACTACCTCCTAATTCACTTCCTCCTAACTCACTTCCTCCTAACTCACTACCTCCTAACTCACTACCTCCTAACTCACTACCTCCTTACTTACTACCTCCTAACTCACTTCCTCCTAACTCACTACCTCCTTACTCACTACCTCCTAACTCACTACCTCCTAACTCACTACCTCCTTACTCACTACCTCCTTACTCACTACCTCCTTACTCACTACCTCCTTACTCACTACCTCCTAACTCACTTCCTCCTAACTCACTTCCTCCTAACTCACTACCTCCTAACTCACTACCTCCTAACTCACTACCTCCTAACTCACTACCTCCTAACTCACTACCTCCCAACTCACTACCTCCTTACTCACTACCTCCTTACTCACTACCTCCTAACTCACTACCTCCTAACTCACTACCTCCTAACTCACTACCTCCTAACTCACTACCTCCTAACTCACTACCTCCCAACTCACTACCTCCTAAATTATTTCCTTGTAATAGAACGTCCCGTTCTTTTGTCCCAGTGCTCGTACGGCTTCATCTATGACGGAGACCAGCTCAAAGTCACATGTTTCCAGTGTCGCAACAGCTTCTGCGCCCAGTGCAAGAAACCGGTCAGTGACTCTGTACCTCTCTGTGCTCCACCATGTCTTTGTGGTGTCCTCTCTGTGTTCCCCCATGTCTCTGTGGTGTCCTCTCTGTGTTCCCCCATGTCTCTGTGGTGTCCTCTCTGTGTTCCCCCATGTCTCTGTGGTGTCTTCTCTGTGTTCCCCCATGTCTCTGTGGTGTCCTCTCTGTGTTCCCCCATGTCTCTGTGGTGTCCTCTCTGTGTTCCCCCATGTCTCTGTGGTCTCCTCTCTGTGTTCCCCCATGTCTCTGTGGTCTCCTCTCTGTGTTCCCCCATGTCTCTGTGGTCTCCTCTCTGTGTTCCCCCATGTCTCTGTGCTCCCCCATGTCTCTGTGTTCCACCATGTCTCTGTGGTCTCCTCTCAGTTCTCTGCCCTGTCTCAGTGCTCTTGTCTCTGTGCAGTGGGAGTCTCAGCACACCGGTCTGACCTGTGAGCAGTTCCAGACCTGGAAGAGGGAGAACGACCCTGAGTACCAGAGACAAGGCCTGGCCGGGTTTCTGCGGGACAACGGCATCAGTGAGAACCTCTACTCTGTCCTCTCTCTCCTCTCTGTCCTATCTCTCCTCTCTGTCCTCTCTGTCTGCTCTGTCCTCTCTTTCCTCTCTCTCCTCTCTGTCTGCTCTGTCCTCTCTCTCCTCTCTGTCCTCTCTCTGCTCTCTGTCCTCTCACTCTTCTCTGTCCTCTCTGTCCTGAGTCTGTGAGGAGCTGTCCTGAACATTAGGACCAGAATATTAATGTTGATCCTGTTGGACACTGTCAGCAAATATAGATCTTTAAGACCAGGGTTTATGTGTTCTCCTCGGCCCATAGAGAGATACACAATCACTTTTTTATCTTTCTTTTTAATGTACTGTGATTATTTATGATTTTAATACTTTCTTGTTTTGTTCAGCACTTTGAATTGCCTTGTGTATGAATTGTGCTATACAAATAAACTTGCCTTGCCTTCAGGGCAGAAATACATTGACATAAATGAATACGTACAATGTGTGTGTGTGTCCGCAGCGTGTCCAAACTGCCGGTTCCAGTACGCTCTGTCCAAAGGCGGCTGTATGCATTTCTGCTGCTCCCAGTGCAGATACCAGTTCTGCAGTGGCTGCAACAACCCCTTTCATACTGTAAGTACACACACACACACACAGACACACACACACACACACAGTATTCATAGTAACGCCTACATGTTGTCTCCAGACTTGTGCTGTGGATGAGTGCAGTGTGTCGGGGCTCCACGCTCATCACCCCAGAGACTGTCTGTTCTACCTGAGGGACTGGGAGCCCTCCAGACTGCAGGCCCTGCTCCAGGTAGACATGTATTACATCTGCTTTAGTCCTGCTTTAGTCCTGCTTTAGTCCTGCTTTAGTGCTGCTGTCGATCTGTGTTACACCTGCTTTAGTCTTGCTTTAGTCCTGCTGTAGACCAGGTGTATTCCTATTGGAGAGGTCTATAAGAGCTTTGGTTGAGTTCTGCTTTAGATCTGCTTTAGCCCTGCTTTAGACCTGCTTTAGACCTGCTTTAGACCTGCAGACCTGGGTATCCTGGGTTTTTGGATGAAACTTATGAACTGTTTCTGTCCAGAATAATGGAGTGACCTTCAACACGGAGGCTCCTCCCGGGACACAGACCGGTGAGTCACTCTGTGGAGGCTTCAGCTGCAGAACATGTGACATCACATGCTCCAGAACGCCTTTCACATAACGAGTGTGTTGTGTGTGTTGTGCCAGGTCAGTGCGGCGTCCTGGAGCAGAAGGATGAGGGGGGGCAGCAGTCGGACTCAGCCTGTGGAGCCCAGACGCAGGACGGACACGCCGGCCTCTGCGAGTGAGTGCACACCTGCTCCACCGGAGGGCGCCCCCCGTCGAGCCTTTCCCCCAGAGCGCTGCTGTTTCAGGATACAACCATTGAAGTATTCTAATATCTGAACAGGGTACTGCTGCTTAAACCGGTGCCAGGACTTTTAATTAAATTAAATTTATTCTTGTATAGCCCACAGTAGTTATCTTGGAGGACTTGACAAAGCTGTTGATTCGCCAACACAGATCAGACAATCAAACCGTTCAAACACAGCAAATGCAAAAATAAAATCCATAAATGTTGATAAAGTCCATAAATGTCATTGAATGTGGAGTGTCCTGGATCATCAACACTGTCCTTGACCCTCCTAGATTCCGTCTGTACTGTATTACTTCTGAAATCCATCGTTATGCTATAAATCCACAATAGTTCTCGTTCGAGCCTATCCCCTAACATACAGTAAACAAACTTACCTTTAAAGCTAGGTTCCCGGATTTAGTTCTGTCACTAGTTTTGCAATAAAAGATTTCTCAAAATCCATTGGTTGTTATTGATGAATCTACTGATGAAGCAGTCGACTGAGGCTCTTTGAAGGTATCTTTTCTCCATCATAAAAACACAATATGATATTTTACAAGTTGGGGATAGTTAATAGTGCTCGTTCTGATCTCTCTCTCTGGTCTCTCTTAGGTCTCACTCAGATGTCTCTCTCTGGTCTCTCTCTCTAATCTCTCTCTGGTCCCTCTCTGGTGTCTCTCTGATCTCTCTCTCTGGTCTCTGGTTGATGGTCCTTTGTGTGTTTGCAGGAAACATTACCGGGAGTACCTGGTCAGTCTCATCAACAGCAGCTCTCTGGACCCGGCTCCTCTCTTCACCTCCACAGAGCTGCTGCTGGCCTGCAGGAGGTACAAGGTGGAGGAGGCGCGGAGAGACGGGGAGGACAATCTGGCCTTCTACACACGCCTGCTCGAGGTGACACACACAAATACACACACACACACACACTGACTGTGTTTAATACATGATCTCCTTCACAGAAACTCATGGACGAGGTTCCTCTGGGCGACAAAGTGCCACGAAAAAAACCCTGAGATCACTCTTCCTGCCCCTCCTGCTCCTGGAGTCGCAGACATCACCAATAAATTCAAGATCTCATTTCTTGTAACCAAAGCAAATAAATCCTGGTCTCAAATGTAAAATAATCCCCTGAATTCAACTCATTTAAGACAGTTTCACATATTTACAGCGCTCTGGCTTATCAGCGGGAGGTCCTGGGTTCAAATCCCAGTCGGAACAGGGTCTTTCTGTGTTCTTTGCATGTTCTCCTGGTGTCTGTCTAGGTTTCCTCTGGGTGTTCCAGTTTACCACTAAAAACATGCACTACTTAAAATCCTCCAGCTCTGGTCCTGAAGAACATCAACATCCGGACCCCTGGACCCGGTGTGTGTGGTTGTGTAGTAGACTGGATCTCCAATATTTCTACACCTGGTGTCCCTAAGATATCTACCCCTGGGCTCTCCAAGATATCTACCCCTGGTCTCCAAGATGTTTGCTCCTGGTCTTTCCAAGATGTCTGCCGCAGGTCTTTCCAAGATGTCTGCCCCTGGTCTCTCCAAGATGTCTGCCCCTGGTCTCTCCAAGATGTCTGCCCCCTTATCTGTGCTAGTGTAAATTATATTCCTGGATTATTGGAGTCTTGAACCAGATGCCCACAAGAGGAGAGGACATTGGCAACACAAGGAGAATGAACTTGAACATTTAGACATTAATATAATCAAAATGTAATCCTGTTTCTCTCAGATCTGCTCAGATTCCAACTGAATAAACAGATTAAACTCAGACTCTTTATTTCATTATTTTTACCTTGTTATTCTATAGGTTTAAACACCAGACCACAGACCACACACTCAGACCCCCCGCACCAGGAAGGAACCAGGGTGAAGGACGAGACCAAGACTGAGGACTGGGACAAGACCAGGACTAAGGACCAGGAGTAAAGACAAGGAGAAACACCAGATTCCTACAAAATTTAAACAGATTCAACTCAGACATTCTTTATTTCAGTATTTTTAGCTTGTTATTCTATTGGCTTAAACACCAGACCACAGACTCAACCACAGACCATGTATACACAGAGTGGAGGGCCCGCCATGTGAAGTGAAAGGGCTGTCTGCGGTGCAGGAGAGGAGAGAGAGGAGGGAGAGAGGCCGCAGTGTGGACCAGAGGAGCTGAAGAGGAGAGGGAGGCGAAGAGAGAAGGCGTGAGGCTGAGAGAGGATGGAAACGGGCTGTCCGTGGTGCTTAAGCTGTACTCTCTGATGCTACAGAGTGGACTGAGGGGAGAGAGGAGAGGACAGGAGGGAGAGGAGCTGTCCGTGGTGCTGAAGCTGTTCGTTCTCAGCTGGTGCTGAAGTGAAGACTGAGGAGGAGAGACAGATCTCTGACAGGGAACCTCACACACACACACACGCCAGCACACGCACACGCACACGCACACAGGAGGAGAGAGAGGCGTTGGGATGATGTCATCGAGGAGGAGGCTGCGGTCCGTGTTCTGATGCTGAGAGCAGCGGTGTGACCCCCCGGACCGGCCGACCCACGGACTCAGGGGCCAGGGATCAGGCACAAGGAGCCTCTGTCCGCTGCACCGGCTCCGTGTTATGAGCGGCGGGAGGAGACAGCTGCAGGGCGGTGCTGCTGTGTTAGCATCTCGTGGCTAATGCTGCTGCGGGAGAGTTAGCTCGTGTTAGCTCATGTTAGCTCAGAAGCGGTGGGCTCTCTTAGCTGTAGCTCCATGATGGCCGCTAAATCGGACGGAACGCTGAAGATGAAGAAGAGCGACGTGGCCTTCACGCCGCTGCACAACTCGGAGCACGCGGGCTCAGTGCTGGGGCTGCACGCGGGGGCCCCGGGGGGCCCTCCAGAGGTGGACTTTGTGAACGGGGGGTCCTGCTTGCACACGGAGCCTCAGTTCTCGCTGTGGGACGCACTGTGGCTGCTGGCCGCGGTGCTAGTGTACTCCCTGGATGTGGGCACGGATGTGTGGCTGTCCGTGGACTACTTCCTCCGGCGGGAGTTCTGGTGGTTCGGCCTAACGCTCTTCTTCGTGGTGCTCGGCTCTTTCTCCGTGCAGCTCTTTAGTTTCCGCTGGTTCGTTCACGACTTCACCGACTCTGCTACGCCCTGCGCCGCGGACTGCGCTCCCCTGGACGGGAACAAGCTTCTGAGCTGTTCCGCGTCCCAGGCCGACGTCCAGGGCCCGGGCCCCCCACAGAGACAGCCATGTAGCCCGAAGAGACAGAGCTCTACAACCAGCAAGACCACCACCGTGAGCTCCGAGAAGCCACCCCCCGTGAGCTCCGAGAGGCCGCCCGCCGTCAGGTGCTGTGTGTGGGGCTGCGTGAGTGCCATACACATCCTGCAACTGGGCCAGCTGTGGAGGTATGACCGGGACCAGACCGGGATAAGAACCATGACCAGTCACCAGACAGGGCTAAAGAGGACTGAGACGGACGAAACCAGGACTGAAGACCGGGAGGAGACCAGGGCTATCATTAAAGTGTGTGTTTGTGTGTGTGTGTGTGTGTGTGTGTGTGTGTGTGTGTGTGTGTGTGTGTGTGTGTGTGTGTGTGTGTGCGCGTGTGTGTGTGTGCGCGTGTGTGCGTGTGTGTGTGTGTGTGTGCAGATACCTACACACCCTGTACCTGGGCGTCCGTAGCCGCCGCAGCTCAGCGCAGTGGCAGCTTCACTGGAGGATGCTCTATGAGTTTGCCGACGTGAGCATGCTCCACCTGCTCGCCACCTTCTTAGAGAGCGCACCACAACTGGTGCTACAACTGTGTATCATCATACAGACTCACAGGCTGCAGGCTGTACAAGGTGAGACACATACAGAGAGACACACAGTAGTTTATTTATCTTATTCATCTATTTTTGGTCTCACTGGTCTCTTCCTAGTTTCTCTGTCATTGGTCTCACTGGTCTCTCTCTTGTCTCACTGGTCTGTCGCTAGTTTCATTGGACTCTCACTGGTCTGTCGCTAGTTTCACTACAGTCTCACCCACACAGCAAAACCCACAGTGTTAAAATTTCAGAGTTCTCATTTTCAGAGTAAATTTTGAACACTGTGGAGTTGGTTGGGCTTCATGTACACTTTCAGTACTTCATTAGCAACACTGCGAGGTGTTGTGCTTGTGTACAGTGTGAGTGTAGAGTTATTTTAGTGCTCAGTGAACTCTGCAGTGTACATATGACAGTTGAGTCACGAAGGTCCGCATCATAGCGCCTGTACGTGCTCCGTCATTAGCCACGCCCACTGAGAGCGTCAACCCTCGCGGTGTCTTCATGCTTTCTTCACAGTCGCCATTACGTCTCCGCGGACTATTCTACGGCTCTACAGTAAGTAATCACTTTATAAACTGTTTGTAAGCTTTATATTTTTAGCGCACGTTGGAATGCATGCGTTCTTAGTGTTACGTTGCATTTGATAGTAATGTTTTCTCGCTGGTATTCAAATTTGCTGTGTGGAAGTTTCTGGAAAGTGCAACTAGCTTAATATCAATATGGTTGACTTAACTACATAATCGTTACTTCTAAATATTACCGCGGTACTAAATATAACGCCCAAGAGATGTGTGTTAGATTTGAACTAGTTAGTTAAATGTTCAAATGTAAATCACGCGCGCATTAGCATAGCTTAACTTTTTTTCGGGAGGGGAAAGTAGGTGCTAGCTAGCAATGCTAGACCATGCGGTCCCATTAGTAAAGGCTTGGTGTGGTAAGTTCATGGAGCAAGTCTTATATAGCAGGGTGCTTGCTCAAGTCTTGAGTATGGAATTTTGAAACCCTTTTCCAGACCCTACAGTCTTTAATGTTGTGTGAAAGTCTTGATAAAGTATGGAAAAAAGTATGGTAGCCTAATGGAATGATATCTTGCTTAGCCTGGGCTGGCACATGTTTGTGATGTCACTCGTGAGGTCTATTAACACGTAGCTAGCCTAATGGTCAACAGAAATGGGTCTTACATTACGCGTTTTTTGTAGTATTTTTTAGTATTTTTAGATTGTTTATTATATTGCTAATCTGAATCACTGAAGCGTTTAGGTGTTCGGTGTGATGGTCTATGGATGGGAGGACTGGCAATGTATTTTAAGGACATAATTATCTCTGGATATAAAAATTCACAGATGTAAAATGTACAGTTTATCATATTAAATTCTTTTTGTTTTTCAGCGAAAATACAATGCTGTTTAAAATACAATATCAAGGGAAAAAGAAGTATTTAAAAGTGAATGGAGTTTCATATTCTTCCTTTCTTAAGGAAGGTACACAATTACTTTTTATATATATAAAATCCACTCTTATGTTATGAAATTGCATGTTTTTAGACTGTTTCTTTCACCATAACTGTTGAATTGTTTTTCTTTTCCTTTTTTAGCAAAACAAAAGTTTGGCATACCTGATGAAACCAGTGTGTATTTATTGGATGAAACCGGAACTGAAGTGGACGAAGATGTGTTTGGTGATGTTGTAGAGGAGAATCCAGAAACGACTTGGATTATTGCTGGTGAACATTCTGTAACAGGTAAACGCTAACTAACTACAATACAACATTATCTTTTATAATGTTTGTTGTCAATTCTATTTTCAGACTCCCCTGCGCGATCCTTCTGTACTGACACAGCGTCTGTGACATCACAATCATCCGATTCAGATGCATTCACATCACCAAAAAGGCTTCGGCATGATGACAGCACTTTAGAGGCTAAAGAAGTGATTTAATTACCAAAATAAAGTGTCTTTCATTTATGTTCATTATTTTTTTGGTATAATATTCTTTTCTGTTCATTATTTAGCTTGTCAGAAATGTTTTGGAGCACAAACCGGGAGGAGAGAGAATACTTGAAGAATACCAACAGAAAGGTGAAGTAAAGGATCAACTTAGACGAAAGCTGGTCAACATCCTTGTTACTGACATGGTGGAGAAACATGGGTAGGCGTTTTAGAGTTGGTTTTTTTAGGGCGTTTGTTATGGAATGGAAGCAAAAACTTTATTTTTAACTCCACAGGAGCACTCCACCAATGCCAATTAGGACCAAATATGCAATGGGCATTGTTGCCCTTTTTCCTGCTTTTAAAGATCCGTACTCTAAAAAAGGATATGTGAGTGTTTTAAATGTTCAAATACAATTACATACTATTTTAAGCATGTCTTAACCCTCAATTGTTTTTGTCTTTCAGGAACATTTTTTTGATGAAGGTAGTAATGAAGGTTACATCGCCTGGAAGTTAAAGAACATGCAGCGGGAACTAGGCCTCGGCAAGAGAAGAAGCTGCTCCTCACAGAACACCAAACAAAGGGGACCAGAAGTTGAACGATTGGTGGCCACAGCGGAACAGTTGGATGGAGACCAGTGTTTAGAGGCCGTGTCGCTCCTTAAGCACAGCACTGATGAAGAGCAAATCTTCATGAAGATGAAACAAACCTTCCAGTACAGACAAAAACTGATTCGTGATCCTGAGAAATCCAGCACAGTGTTCAATGTTTTTCCCAGGTTCCTCAATATCAAGGGATTGGTGAGTTAATTGCAAAATGAAATGACGTCACTGTGTATTACTCGTAGACCAAAAAGAAGTGGACATGGCTTGCTTACTCGCACCAAAGAAATGTGTAAAAAGTCTACTTATAGGGTAAAACGCATTTAGAAGTAAAATATATTTTTCCCAATCCTGCTGCTTTCAGCCATTTGACTGAAATACAAAATTATCTAATATTATTATTCATTTTGATCAACTCTGGGAAAATTAACACTTTTGGCTACCTCGTTCAATTCAGTGAATCCACTTTTTCAGGATTTTTGGATATTTTTTTGTAGTAGAAATCATTATTTTGCCATGCTCCCTCCCTCCAGCTACTCGAAGATTTCAAATTGCTTTTTGGAGAAGAGACCTCATCAAAGCTTTTGGAAAAGTGGGGGACATCACTGAAGACCAAAGTCATACATCAAGCTAAAAGCCTCACCAAGACACCTACTCTTGAATCTCTGATCTCTGCTGCAGAGGGGCACCCAGATGAACACATTTTAGGTATTTAAAAACCTTTTTTGCACATTTAATGTTAAATGTAAACTGACACATAAGCTATTATGGAAATGTTTTAAGTCTAAAGTCAATTAGCAAGAAAGGCTCCCGCACACGTCACTCTTAATGACTATGTATTTACAAAACGCGTTTGTCCCTCTGGCCTTGAAGTATATATCGGTCAGAGCGAGCAAAATATTGGTAAATACAATTTGTTGAATGATACAAGGGTGAGACGTGAGCGGTAGCCTAACAGCTTGCACTCTTACGCACCTGACGCCAAGTCTTGTCTACCTAATAAGTCAAAATGGAAAAATAACATTATTTTTTGTGGATTTACCAGTGTAGTATTTTTTGGGTTGTTTGTAAATTATATTAGTTTATATAGCATAATCTGACTGGAATCTCTTTTCTAAAGAATGGGATAGTGACATGTCCTCACTGCTGCTGCTGGTGTATCTCCTGCCTCCTCCACCTGGTGGCAAGAAAAGGGCTGTAAAGATTGGTGTCCGGGAAGCTGTCGATCATGTGATAAAGTTTCATAAGGTATGTTTTATGCCACTAACATAAAAATGTTTTAATATTTTTTTTTCATATTGTAGCAATGTAATAGGTGGCAGTTACCTTCTTTGCCTTTTTCCTCAAAATAATTATAATTGTTATCATGAATTTAAATACAAGAGTAGAGTTCAACTCATTTACTGCCAGCCAGAATCTGAAAGACTGAACTGTACTTATAGCAGCAAAAAGAAGTGGTTTTAGCTTGTTTCGTTCTCCTGTGATCTCCATTTGAAAAGAGTAGTGTGACAAACAGCTGAGAAAATGAGGTGTTTGTGAAAACAGATTAACTTGCAGAAAAGTGACTAACACTATTTAGTTTAACTTAAGCATCTCCTCAAACATGTCCAGGATCTTACAAACAGCAACAAGTTCTGAGAGAGTAGTGTAAAATAATATGGCACACACACATCCACCAAGTGTTGATTGAATGTTTCAAAATGTACTCATGCAAAAATGTCAAAATTTACATATTGAAAGTAGAGCCCATGACAAACTATGCCAGATAGAATGGCCAGTATTCATCCATTAGGTGCCGCTATATTTTTATGTCAACAAGAGTAAATCAGAGAATAACAAAATTACAATGCTAAACACTATACATGACAATGCAAAGTGAACAGACAATATACTATAAGTGCAATAGAATACTTTAGTGTGCGCATGTATATGCGTTCATATGTGTTTGTGTGGTTACATCTACAGAGTTTTCTGTTTGAGTGCTGTGCGATAACTGGACTTTGCTGCTGACTGTTGATGCAGGCCCAGTGATAGTTTTAACGATAGTCCACTTTTTATGTGGCTTTTTTTGGAGTGCTTTACTGCTCTGACCCTCCACATGGTCCCTGTCTGCTCTGGAGACACATTTACTGCTCAAACTGCCTCCAAATGTAGCCTGTCCCTGACTTTATTACTCTATGCCTGCTTTGCCTCTGTGTTTCTTGCACACAGTGCTCAGTGATTTTTGACCATGACACCCAGAGTTCTGCTGCCACCTGCTGGCTCAATGAAATACTGTCTACAGCCAAACCCCAGACATCTATGACACAGACACAGAGGGGATAGAGTGAAAAACAATGCATTTTGAATTGACATATTTTTACATTTATGGCAGTCATTGAGTAAATTATGTTTTACTAATATGACCATAGGAGTAAGATTGTTATTAATCATAAATAAATATTTATCTTACAGTCGGGTCGCAGCCTTCAGGAAGCGACCAGTGAAAATGGGAGACAGCCTCACATCTTGGCGGTTGGGACATCGAGAGACAACATCCATGACTTCTACATCGCTGTGGACGGGCAACTCCTTCCTTGCAAGGCTAAGTCATCCCTGTCTGCCTTTGATGAACTTTTCAAAGCGCATTACGTGTTCGGCATCTCTTATGACCAGGCCCTTAACAACATGTACACATTTGTGCAGACTACAATCTACAACATTGATATGGGACAATGTCATGAAAGCCCAAGAGTGAAGGACATGCGGGCTAAAGTCTTAAGTTAAGACCTGTCATGACCTTTAGGTGCTTGTGTGTGCAAGTTCAGATTCAGCAACGTTAAGATATTGGTTCGACATTTAAAGTTCAAGCATGCTTTTTATCCTGGTAAAAGTTTTGTTCTCATTTGTGACCAAAATGGCTGTCGTCAGAAATTTCAAACGTATTCAGGATTTAGAAAGCATCTTAACACAAAGCATGGACATTTTAATATTGATATTGATGATATTGGTGATGAGGACCCAATCTCCGAAGTGCTTTCTGACCAGCCAAATTTTCCAAATTCACCTGATCCACCAAATGTGTCTAGTTCTATAACAGAACAAGCAGAATGTTCAACTAGTGCTAAAGAAAATGGTAAAAATACCCAAGAAATGTGTGCATCTCTCGTTGCAAAGCTTAAAAGCAGTGGTGTGCCCTCTACAGTTGTAACATCTGTTGTTGAGAATTTAGAGGAGCTTGTACATGAACTTCATTCAAATATAAAAGATGATGTCCTAAACTTGGTTCCTGATGATATGGACACACAGTCAAAAATGAAATCATACTTTGAGAGTCTTGAAAACCCATTTACATGTTTGAATACAGAAAAAAAATGGAAAAAATACTTCAATGAAAAGTGTCATATGGTAGACCCTGTTGAAATCCCACTTGGTGTGAGATATGACATAAGAAGAAATAGAGATTCAGGAACATACGATCAAGTTCCTGTGACCGATACATTTGTGTATGTCCCCATCCTCGAAACTCTAAAGTTTATCCTTTCTAACAAAGAAATAAAAAATCATATTGTTCAACCTTGTGAAGATGGAGTTTACAAAGACTTTTGTGATGGTTCATATTTTAAAGGGCATCCATTATTTTCTCAGAAAAACAATTCACTCCAAATACAATTGTTTTTTGATGAATTTGAAACGGCAAATCCACTTGGATCAAAACATGGTATCCACAAGATTGGAAGTATGTACTTTATTCTGCGAAACTTTTCTCCAAAGATAAATTCTGCTCTGATGAATATTCACCTAATATCACTTTTTCATAGTGACGATTTAAAAAAGTATGGATTTCAAAGAGTCTTGGAGCCGATGTTAAGTGATTTGAAAATTTTGGAGACAAAAGGTATTGAAGTTCCTCCTTTCAATGGCCCTATTTATGGTACAATTGCTCAGATAACTGGAGATAATCTGGGGCTGCACGCATTTCTTGGGTATGTTCAGTCTTTCAGTGCAAACTATTATTGCCGTTTTTGTCTAACAGATAAGGACATGTGCCAAACTATTTTCTCTGATGATGATGCAAACATAACATTACGTTGCAAAGAACTGCATGCTCAGCACTGCAAAGATGTTGAAGACCCTACCATCAATTCATCCTTTGGAGTTAAGCAAAAATGTGTGCTAAATGATCTGAAGTACTTCAATGTTTCTGATAATTATGCTGTCGACATAATGCATGATGTACTTGAAGGAGTGGCACAATTTGAGATCAAACTTCTTTTAGGGATCTTTGTGGAAAAAAAACTCTTGACGCCGCAGGATATTAGAAACAGGATGTATGCTTACAACTTTGGTTATGTGGAAAGGAAGAACCGTCCAACTAGGATCAATCTGGAGCAAACTGGAAATGGTATTGGCCTCAATGCCATACAAACATTTTGTCTAGTTCGAAATGTGCCTTTACTTTTTGGTGATGTAGTGGAAGAAGGGGACTCTCACTGGCGACTTCTTTTGCTTTTATTACAAATCATAAACATAATATTCTCCCCTAAAATAACCGAGGGTATGACTATCTTCCTAAAGCATCTCATTGTGGAACATCATAGTCTTTTTAAAATATTGTATCCCAATAGAAATTTGATCCCAAAACATCATTTTATGATCCATTATCCTAGAGTTATACGAAAAATGGGCCCTATTCTGTATTTTTGGGCAATGCGTTTTGAAGCCAAGCATCGTTTTTTTAAGAACACCATAAAAAACTTCAAGAACATAACAAAATCTTTAGCCCAAATACACCAAATGTCCATTGCATTTCATTGGCAATCGTCACCATTTAAAAGTATTGATTGTGGGCCTGTGAAATCTGTCATACTTGAGAACTTGAGTAATGGTGAACTCATTGCTGACTGTTTACACATAGAGCTGGACTCTCAAATAGATGTCACCTCTTGGGTCACTTGTTTTGGTACAGAATATCGTTCTGGTCTTATGGTCTGTTCTACAATTGAAGAAGGAATGCCAGTGTTCGCTCAAATTAAAGACATTGTGTTGTTTGCTGATCAGTTTCATCTTGTAACAGTGGATTTTGTGACTCTAGGATTTGCAGAACATTTTCATTCCTACCATGTGTCAGAATCTGATATGGTACATGCGTCGCTGCTTAAAGTTGATCAGCTGCAATTCTTTAAGCCATTTGATTTGCAGACAACTTATGGCTTTGACAATAACGATTATTATGTTGTTCCTGTTCATGTATTTTTGTGATACAGTAGCACTTTCATGCTCAGCAGAAAACGATTGTCATACTAATATTGCAGTTTTCAAATAAATGACAATCTATTTCAATGCAGTTTTTTCCTTATTTGATTTTACTAAAAGATTTGTGTTCCTATTTTGTTTCACATGAATTACCTTTGCATTTTACTATTTGCAACACCAAGTTGGGTAAAAAAGGGATTTTGAAAGAGGTAATCAACACTAGAATAGATTACATTATTACCCCTTACAGTGTCTAATTGACACTTACTATTGATTTCACCATTTACACTTAATAGAGGCAAAATAACACTGGATTAACTCCAGGTGTTAATTCTTGGTGTTAATATATTAACACTGTGAGATTATAAATATACTCTGTGTTTGGTGTTAAAAAAAAACTCTTTGAAGAGTGTTAAATGTACTCAAAACTCTTGGACCCAAATACACACCGAGATTGGTGTTAAATGTACTCTTAAAGTGTAAAATATACACTGTCGGATTTGCTGTGCATGGATCTATAATAATAACTGATAGGGTATTACTAGCTTACAGCTGTCCCACCCATGGGCACAGGGGGCGCCTGTGGTAGTGCAAACTAAATTCATGTGGGCTACCAAAAAGTCCCCTAGAACTTAATGTAAACTAAAACAGCTCGACCTCAGCTGACAGAGAACCTACAGCTTTCATAAAGATCGGATTTTGTGGGGATTTTAGTGTCCCGTCATCCTGAATCCTCCGGTTTTCTTTAAATCCACACTTTACTGTCACAAACTCTGCTCGTTTCCTTCCCACTCTGACTCCGCTCTACCGCTGCTCTGATCAGCAGCTCTGATTGGTCGAAGCGCAGCCAAGCCCCTCTGTGCACGTGCATGAGAGCCACACACGCGTATTTGGCGCAATGCATCATGGGAGATGACCCACTGCGCAGAACCGGGAGGACCAGACGATGCCCAAATATAGGCGAGTTCTGCTAATCTCCCGGTCTCCGTGAAGTCCCATGCGCTACTGAGCACAAACCATTCATTTGAATAGGGCGCCATCTTGGATCACCGGGGCTTAGTCTCACCATAGTTTCTCTCTGGTGTCTCACTATGTCTCTGGTTGCTTTGGTCTCATTGGTCTCTCAACTGGTTTATCTCTGGTCTCTGTGCAGGAATGACCGCGGCGGCCTCCCTGGTGTCCCTGGCCTGGTCTCTGGCCTCGTACCAGAAGGCCCTGAGGGAGTCTCGGCAGGACAAGCGCTCCATGAGCTACGTGGGCGTGACGCTGCAGTTCTGCTGGCACTTCTTCACCATGGCGGCGCGCGTCATCACCTTTGCGCTCTTTGCGTCCGTGTTCCAACTGTACTTCGGCCTCTTCATCGTGCTGCACTGGTGCGTCATGACCTTCTGGATCGTCCACTGTGAGACCCACTACTGCGTCAGCAAGTGGGAAGAGATTGTGTTCGACATGGTAGTGGGCATCATCTACATCTTCTCCTGGTTCAACGTGAAGGAGGGCCGCACACGGTGAGAGCGGGGAGCATCTTTAGTCCAAAGGTTTCAACCAGGTTCTCAACCGAATAAGAGCACACTAGACTCCTCCCACTTGAGGAAGTGGGTGGAGTCACTGTTATAACTATAGATATATTGTTATAACAGTACAGAATATTTATGTACGTGTGTCTGTGTGTCTGTGTGTGTGCGTGTGTGTGTGTGCGTGTGTGTGTGCGTGTGTGTGTGTGTGCGTGCGTGTGTGTGTGCGTGCGTGCGTGTGTGCGTGCGTGTGTGTGCTGGTACTTGGTTAGAATGAAAGAGAGTTGATGACCCCTGGTTGAATTGAACTAGATGGACCAGTGGAAAGGGTCCATCTAGTTCCATTTGGTCTTCTGAAGACCAGAGTGTTTTTTTGTAGCTCACGGTTTCTGCTGCTGGGGGATAGAAACTCATGACGCAGGGATCAGATCAGTCTCATCATTGACATCATTTTGTACGTTTCACAATGTGGAAATGTTAAGGTGGCGTTAATGAAGCCATTTACACAGAGGGAGCAGAAACTACTGTGTGTGATCAGAAACAAAGTGCTGAAGGTTAAAGAGAGAATATTACAGTATTTGTGTCATTTAATAACAATACTGAGACTGTTTACCTCTGATGTCTGCTGTCGTTTTGTCCTTGGGCAAGACACTTAACCCCACTTTGCCTGAAGCCCCCGCTGAAAGATCAAGGATCATGTGGACTCACCACCTGCAGGAGGATCAGTGAGGGGCTGGTGCCAAGGGGATTGGGTGCAGCTCTGACTGCCACTCCCCCGACCCAGAAATGGATTATGGGGAAGAAAATTAATGGATGGATGGATGGACTGTTTATTTTGTCATGTATTATATGTGGAATAATATCTTTAGTAGAAAATAATTATGAAGCCTATTGCTTGCTTGCACAACTAGCTTTGTTTACTTTCCAGTAAAAGTGGTTCGCTAACATTTCACTAGCAAACACTTTTACATCGAAAGATTATTTATTTACCCAGCCGTGCAGTCACAATGCACAGTTATTACATCCTCATCTGTTTTTTAATGAACTTTCAGGTATGAGTTGGCGTTTTAGATGAACAGCACATGTGGACGCATCGTTTTGTTGAGACTGATAAATTCATTCCAATCGTTACTTACATGGTTCTTTACGATGCAGGATTTGTCCTTCAGGACCTTAACTCTGAGTTCCTTAACCTACAGACAGTTGCAGCATCTGTTTTTATCCAAGCCTTCATTTGTTTAGCAGTGCAAAAGCTTGATTGTAACACTAGGTAGTTAGATATATCCAGGAACTGAACTGGCGGGTATGTTTCAAACTCGCAAATCAAATCCTTCTTGGATAACGCATTAGGATCCATAGCGTTATGGTAGAGACAGCACGAACAAAGGACTCCTTTCAGCGTTCGCCGTGGTGCCAATGGCTTCAACCTTGATATTACCAAAACATGTAGTGGAAAGATTCTACCTTGTGCATTGTTGGAATGATGAGTTAGAACGTTAACCACAGTAGCTGCCTTCAAAGTGTCATGAAATGTCCAAAAAAGCACAAACATACTCGGAAGAAGAGTCACATTTTCTTCGCATATCAGCAGCAATTTTTGTTGGCCTGACCCATGGATCTATAATAACTGGATAGGGTATTACTAGCTTGGGCACAGGGGGCGCCCGTGGTACTACAGACTAAATTCACGCGGGATACCCAGAAAAAAGTCCTATCGAACACAATGTAAACAAAAACCTCAGCTGACAGAGAACCTACAGCTTTCATAAAGGTCGGATTTTGTGGGGGTTATAGTGTCCCTTGTCATCCTGAACTTTTTTTCTTCTTAAATTCTTTGATTTTCTTTAAATCCACACTTTAATGCCACAAACTGCTCGTTTTCTTCCCGCTCTGACAACGCTCTACCACTGCTTTGATCAGCAGCTCTGATCAATCAATCAATCAATCAACGTTTATTTATAGAGCGCCTTTCCTACACAAGGCAACGCAAAGCGCCTCACAACCCATATAACATCATGCATAAATCATCAAACATTAGAATTTAAGTAAACATAAAAAGACAGATTAAGAGCACAAGATATATAAAATCACACAAGTAGTTAAAAACCGTAAAAAATTAAAATCACACAAGGGATTACAATCATAAATAATCATAAATAATCATAGCGCATTAAAAAGATTAAAGATAAAAACAAATGTAAAATCATTCACTTGTATGCACAGCTAAAAAGAACTGTTTTCAGTTCAGTTTTAAAAACTGCTAGAGTAGACGCCTGTCTCACACTCTCGGGAAGACGGTTCCAGACTCTAGCTGCATGAATCTGAAACGCAGCCTCCCCATGTCTAGTTCCGACTCTTGGCACTAACAGAAGTCCAGTCCCTGTGCTCCTCAGAGCCCGAGTTGGTTCATATGGCACCAACATGTCGCGGATGTACCCTGGTGCGAGGCCATGGAGAGACTTGTACACAAGTAAAGCTACTTTAAAATCTATTCTCTGAGCCACAGGAAGCCAGTGCAGAGACCTGAGGACCGGACTAATGTGGTCGTACTTCCTGGTTCTAGTCAGGACTCGAGCTGCAGCATTTTGGATGTACTGCAGCTGTTTTACCGCTTGTTTAGAGAGACCTGTGAACAAGCCATTGCAGTAGTCCAATCGACTGGAGACAAATGCGTGGATAAGAATCTCCAAGTCTGCTTTAGACACAATGTTTTTAATTTTAGCAATGTTTCTTAGGTGGAAGTAAGCTGATGATGTCACAGATGATATGTGGCTATTGAAATTCAAGTCTGAGTCCATTATTACTCCTAGATTTCTGACCTGAGTTGAGGGTTTCAGGGAGAGAGACTGGAGGTGGCAGATAACGCTCTCTCTTTGTTTCTGAGGTCCGAAAACAATAATTTCAGTTTTTTCTGTGTTTAGCTGGAGAAAGTTATTTTGCATCCAATCACTGATCTGTTGGATACAGTGAAGGAGCGAGTCCACTGGTCCATGTTCTCCTGCTGTCAGGGACACATAGACCTGAGTATCGTCAGCGTAATTGTGATAGGACACGTTATTACTGTGTATTAACCTACCCAGAGGCAGCATGTAAATATTAAACAGGAGAGGCCCCAGGATTGAGCCCTGTGGCACTCCGCAGGTCAGGGCCAGATGGTCTGAGACACAGTTTCCGATCTCCACAAAATACTTTCTGTCCTGTAGGTAGGATATAAACCAGCTTAGGGCTGTTCCAGAAACACCAACCCAGTCCTCAAGTCTCTGAATGAGGATACCATGATCAACAGTGTCGAAAGCAGCACTCAAATCTAACAGGATAAGAACTGAGACTTTTCCTGCGTCAGTGTTAAGTCTGATGTCATTTGTTACCTTCACTAGAGCGGTCTCTGTGCTGTGGTGGGGTCTAAAACCAGACTGGAACATATCAAAAGAGTGATTGATTATTAAAAATTCTGTAAGTTGTTGATAGACAACTTTTTCTAGAATTTTACCCATGAAAGGCAGATTTGAAATGGGCCGATAATTTTTAAGTGCCAAGGCATCCAGACTCCTCTTTTTTAGGAGGGGTCTGATGACTGCCGTTTTCAGGGCCATTGGGAATGTTCCAGATTCAAGAGACATATTTACTATATGCGTGAGTGAAGGTAAAAGACTGCTCAGAACAGATTTAAGAAATCTAGGAGGTAATACATCCAGGCTACATGTAGAAGAACTCAGACTTGTAATTATCATTTGGACAGTTTCATTTTGTACTGGTGTAAAGTGTGTCAGCCCAAAAAGCTTCACTGGCTGTTGGATTGTAATTTCTACTGTGGAGGTGATGGCATTTTTGAAGCCTTGGACTTTGTCATTAAAAAACTCTGCAAACTCATTACATTTGGTTTTGGAGGTAAGCTCTGATGGCATCTTAACAGGGGGATTTGTCAATTTATTTACCGTTGAGAACAGAACGCGTAGATTGCCACTACAACCTTCGATTGTTTCGGAAAAATAAGTTTCCCTCGTTCTACGTAGCACACTGTTGAACTTGCACAATGCATCTTTGAAGATCTCATGGTCAACTTGGAGATTTGACTTTCGCCACTTCCGCTCGGCTCTCCGGCACTCTCTCTTCTGTGCCCTGACAGAGTCTGCTTTTGTCCATGGCGCCTTTTGCTTATTTGTAACAATTTTGACCTTTACAGGAGCAATCGTGTCCAGAACATCCAAAACACTAGAGGTGACAGAGTTAAGTAATTCATCCACCGTAGAACACAACGTGTTATCAAAGTTTATCATCCCCATGAAAAGTTCACCTGTATTTTTGTTTATGTGTCTTCTTCTTCTAACAATTGAGGATTCAGCTCGTGCTTTACTATTGAGACACATATCAAAAAATACACAGAAATGATCTGACAGAGCAACATTGGCCACATTTACATTTGAGATATTAACCCCTTTAGTAATTAGCAGATCGAGAGTGTGTCCTCTGCTATGGGTGGGGCCACTCACATGCTGAGTGAGACCAAAGGTTTCCAGCACAGAGCTCAGCTCTTTCGCGTATCTATCATTAACGTTATCTACATGTATATTAAAATCACCTATGACGACTAAACTATCAAAGTCTGTGCACACAACTGAAAGCAACTCGGTGAAATGATCAGTGAAACTATGACATGACTGTGGCGGCTTGTACACAACAATAATAAGAATAGAAGATTGTTTTTGTTCTATTTTAAAAGAGACATACTCAAATGAGGAAAATTTCCCAAGAGGTACTCTATGGGAGACAATACAATCTTTAAAAACTGTTGCTGTGCCTCCTCCTCTTTTATTTTCTCGAATTTCTGATTCAAATTTGAAATTTGGTGGTGTTGTTTCTATTAAAACTGCATTTTCTGTATTATGGTCAAGCCAAGTTTCAGTCATAAACATAAAGTCAAGATCATAAGAACAGATAAAATTATTAATTAAAAAGGATTTATTGCATAGTGATCTGACATTAAGCAGAGCAAGGTTAAAAATAATGTCAGTGTCAGTGGGTTTAGTTGATTGACTACAAAGAATTGGAATTAGATTTCCAGAGTTGGACCGTCTAACTGCTGTCCTTCTGTTATATTTGTGTTTATTCAAATTAAAACACATTTCTGAGCCGTTGCGAGGAACACACACAGTCTCTATTGGTTTAAAAAGTGAACTCTGTTTTACTTTGTTAAGTTCCAGATGCATGGCTGAGTAAGCACCGTTCAATGGCAGGACTGGTATTACACTGCCAGACGGACAGGGGTCAGTGTTTGCACCACAGTACTCACCCGGTGCTGGAGTGGAGGAGGAAGGTGGTAGTGGGGGCCGAGAGGCCTCGGATGTAAACAGTCACGCCCCCCTCGGGGAGCACTGAACAACATGGCGTAAAAAGTCCATCAATAAACTGATTGATCAGAGCGCGGCTGAGCTCTCTGTGCATGTACATGAGAGCCACACACGCGCTTCGTCCACAGAGCTCGTCCACTGCGCAGAACCAAAGGAAACTGCAAACACAGTCATGTGATTGTAAAGAAGACTTATTTTGATAGAAGGGAGTTTTTTGAGTCCTATTGTGGCCGACTGGTCTCCACTTTCCACACGGGTCAACAAATACGGGTCTGCAGTGTGAAACACCTATTGACTCTCTTTCTTATGGGCTAGACACACGGGAGGCGACATCGCATCGCCTCCATTCATTTCAATGGGACGTGCGCGACATAGCGTCAATCGCTAGCGAGCCTCCTGCTCAGCGACGGGCGAAAAACGTGCGTGTGAAATCCTCCCGCTCGTGCATGTATCGTGCACGCGCAGGTCAGCGACGCGATCCCAGAAAGTTGAAATCGGCTCAACTTTTCGTCGCTGTCGTCAAGCCGCATCGCGCCCCGTCTGTCATGTTATCTGAGCGACAGCGTTGAGTTTCGCTGATCGCTCTCATTTGTCGCCTCCCGTGTGTCGAGCCCTTTACCCCTCTCCCTATAACCCCCCCCCTCTTCCATCCGCCCTCCCTGCTGCAGGTACCGTCTCTCCATCTACTACATTCTGATGCTGCTGGAGAACACGGCGCTCTCCACGCTGTGGTACCTGTACCGTGCTCCGACTGCAGATGCGTTTGCGGTGCCCGCTCTCTGCCTGATCTTCAGCTCCTTCTTCACCGGAGTGCTCTTCATGCTCATGTACTACGGCTTCTTCCACCCCAACGGACCACGCTTCGGACGCTCCCCCAGCGGACAGGGCCTGGACTTGGACCCCACCGCGCACTTCTCCACGCTGCCACACGAGGGCGCCACCAACTCACTTAAGTCCAACCGTGGGGGGTCGTTATCGACACTGGAGCGCGACAAGTGAGTCCAGAGTCACAGCATCACATTTATTTATGAACACAATAGCTGTTTATTGTGCCATCTGTACTGGCGGGTACGGGGCGGCTGCAGCTGTAAAATGCCGTTTTGTCTTTGGGAAAGAAACTTCACCCACATTAGAATGAGTCTGGTGTGTGTGATGATGGTGGTGTCTCTCTGATTGTGTGTGGTTGTGTGTGTATGTGTCTCTTTTGTTGCAGGCCGCGGGAGAAGGTGTGTGAGCGTGACGGCTGCCCGCCTGTGTTCCAGGTGCGCCCCACAGCCCCCTCTACGCCCTCCTCTCGCCCGCATCGCCTGGAGGAAACTGTGATCCGCATCGACCTGAGCCGGAGCAGGTATCCAGCCTGGGAGCGGCACGTCCTAGACCGTGGCATCCGCAAAGCCGTCCTCGCCGTGGACTGCACGCTCACGCCGCCGCGGCTTCAGTACAAGGACGACGCGCTGGTGCAGGAACGGCTCGAGTACGAGACCACCCTTTAGTGCTACTGGACTAGGACAGGCTGGGACAGGCTGGAGGGCGTGGCAATGCCAGAGGACCATCATCAGGAGCATGTTGGGGCCAGATTATGAGTGAAAGGGACAAGAGAGCGATACATATATATAACTTAGCACGTGGGCCTGGAACAGTCCTCTGGTCTCAGTCTGGACCTGGGACAGTCCTCCGGTTTCAGTCTTGACCCGGGACAGTCCTCCGGTCTCAGTCTGGACCTGGGACAGTCCTCTGGTCTCAGTCTTCTTGATGAGTGAAGGTTTTGACTTGAACGTTCCTTCCTCCTTTTGCGTTGAGCTCAGTTTGAAAACAGAGCGCTTGTACAGATGGGTTAGGGGTGCATCCAAACTTTTCAAACTCCAGCGATAACTTTGCCTCCAGCACAGTTCTCATCAGGGATCTTCCTCATGTGGGTTTGTCTACAACCACAAAGTCATGTGTCTCCCCAGCTCCCCAGGGTCCCACGCGGGCCCCTGGAATGGGTCCAGGCAATACCTTGAGTAGGACTTCATGATGATGTCATAAGTGTGTTTAGTGGCTGCTGTTAGCCCTGTGTGTCATATTCAGGTGAAACCTATGGGGAAAAGCGGAAATTAGAATGTTGTTCAGAAGTTACACAAGTTTTACTTATGTACAAAGTTACCATTTGTCCAATTATGTTTTAAACTCGCTGTGAATAACGAAAGAACTTCTGTCTGTGTGAAACCACAGACTACACATTAGGACAATGCTAACACTGACTGTATACAGGAGCAGGAGAACAATGCTAACACAAACTGTAGACAGAAGGACAATGCTCTATTGCTCTGTATTTATTCATTTACTTATTTGGAGGATACTGTAAGCCCCAACTTCAGGGGGGTCCTCAAAATTGCACCAACTGAAAGATACAGCAAGGTAGACAGTAAAGCTGACAAAAAAGAGGTCCACACTTCTACCCAGCTCTAGAGTAGAGTAAGGTAGAGTAGTGCTGGTGGAAACAGGGATTTTGTCATATTATATTTTGAGCAATATTCTGATTTTCCGACTTCCACCTGTTCAGCAGGTTTCATTCAGCGGCCCTATTGTTACCTACTGCTAGTTTGAAACACAATTGGATTCATGATGAGCTGAGAAACCCTTCGAAGATGTGGGTTCATATCGGTATTGGCAGATGGTGAAGCCCAAGTATGGACTTTCCGCTGTATCGGTACATTGCTAATGCTAACATCAGGCTCCATCCACTCTGGGACCAAACAGAGAGGTGTCACAAGACAAGCACACGTTTGTATTCCAACATATTCATTTCCACGAGCCCCACGCAGGACGAGCCCGGCTTCAAAACGTTCTTCTGAGATGGAACACGCACACGAACACAGCGCAAGAAGCAGCTCCACACCTGTCATGTGGGAGGGGCCTTTCGCTCTGATCTGATTTGTGCAGGAAGAGGCCAGAAGTTGCAAGCTTTCAACGTAATAAGCCCACAAAGAGCCTTTTAGCATTAGCATTAGCATTGAAGGACATGCAGCCTCAATGCACACACACTCAAAGACTAGAATCAATACCATAGAATACCAGGAGAGATGTTTTAGCTGTACTCCATAATAATGTGAAACCACTGGTTCTTTGGGATGTGTGATCTCACAAAAAAGCAAATCCTTTTTGAAAACACCAAACATACTAAATCCTCAGCTCATCCACTCAACCTTGACCTCATGCTGCTGTTACATTTACACTCAAACACACGAACGCAGCATCCGTGTGATGTCACCCAGAACCAGAAGTGTGAAAAGGGGTCGGACATGAACACAGTGTGAGGATGTCTGAGGTCGGACATACCCACAGTGTGAGGATGTCTGAAGTCGGACATACCCACAGTGTGAGGATGTCTGAGGTCGAACATGAACACAGTGTGAGGATGTCTGAGGTCGGACATGAACACAGTGTGAGGATGTCTGAGGTCGGACATGAACACAGTGTGAGGATGTCTGAGGTCGGACATGAACACAGTGTGAGGATGTGTGCGGTCGGACATGAACACAGTGTAAGGATGTCTGAGGTCGGACATGAACACAGTGTGAGGATGTCTGAGGTCGGACATGAACACAGTGTGAGGATGTCTGAGGTCGGACATGAACACAGTGTGAGGATGTCTGAGGTCGGACATGAACACAGTGTGAGGATGTCTGAGGTCGGACATGAACACAGTGTGAGAATGTCTGAAGTCGGACATACCCACAGTGTGAGGATGTCTGAGGTCGGACATGAACACAGTGTGAGGATGTCTGAGGTCGGACATGAACACAGTGTGAGGATGTGTGCGGTCGGACATGAACACAGTGTAAGGATGTCTGAAGTCGGACATACCCACAGTGTGAGGATGTCTGAGGTCGGACATGAACACAGTGTGAGGATGTCTGAGGTCGGACATGAACACAGTGTGAGGATGTCTGAGGTCGGACATGAACACAGTGTGAGGATGTCTGAGGTCGGACATGAACACAGTGTGAGGATGTCTGAGGTCGGACATGAACACAGTGTGAGGATGTCTGAGGTCGGACATGAACACAGTGTGAGGATGTCTGAGGTCGGACATGAACACAGTGTGAGGATGTCTGAGGTCGGACATGAACACAGTGTGAGAATGTCTGAGGTCGGACATGAACACAGTGTGAGGATGTCTGAGGTCGAACATCCTTACACATGAACACAGTGTAAGGATGTCTGAGGTCGAACATCCTTACACATGAACACAGTGTGAGGATGTCTGAGGTCGAACATCCTTACACATGAACACAGTGTGAGGATGTCTGAGGTCGGACATGAACCCAGTGCGAGGATGTCTGAGGTCGGACATGAACACAGTGTGAGCATGTCTGAGGTAGAACATCCTTACACATGAACCCAGTGTGAGGATGTCTGAGGTCGGACATGAACACAGTGTGAGGATGTCTGAGGTCGGACATGAACACAGTGTGAGCATGTCTGAGGTAGAACATCCTTACACATGAACCCAGTGTGAGGATGTCTGAGGTCGGACATGACCACAGTGTGGGCATGTCTGAGGTAGAACATCCTTACACATGAACCCAGTGTGAGGATGTCTGAGGTCGGACATGAACACAGTGTGAGCATGTCTGAGGTAGAACATCCTTACACATGAACACAGTGTAAGCATGTCTGAGGTCGGACATGAGCACAGCGTAAGGTCTCGATGTGGACAGGGCCTGAGCTCCCCTATCGTAGCACCTCCTCTTCCTCTTGACCCCGCCCTCAAATTGAAACTACCTTTTCTCTTTCTCTAAATGTTCCAAATGCCAAGAACCTCACGCCGCCGTCGGATCAGACTCGGTGTTGTGAGCAGTGACTGAACATAGAGCTCCTCACGTTTACCCACACGCCTCTGGTCTCAAGTGCCACACGCTCTTGTGTTTTGGTCATTTCTGTTCAAACATGTTCAGGTTTTTATTCCAGTGTCTCCACATTTTGTGTGTTTGATTTGCCTTTGATTCCGGCCTGAACGATGCCTTTTGAAGATCAGGAGCCTTGGTTTTCGGTGCCAAACGTCTGAGCCTTCCTCGCCTTTGTAAAACTATTCAAATCCAAGCTCTGATGGTTAGAGATTAAAAGTGTCTAGCATGTTATACCTCATGTTAAAGCTGATGTTATCCAGATTACGACCATGTCCTTTAGGTAATTCTTAACATTGAGCCCAAAACAAAACTAATGTCTCTACTTCCTGACTCAAAAGCAGTTTCTTCTATCACTATTTTTCACATCATGTGTTTTTTCTCGTCTTCAAGATACGCTTTTTCAGGTTGGAGATTATCATCCATCAGAGAGAACACAGACACAGGCATTTATTTAGATTTTTTTGTGGTTAGTACTTCAATTCCACCTCCAGACGGGCCTTTTCGCTGTGGAGTTTGCATGTTCTCCCTGTGTCTGCGTGGGTTTCCTCCGGTTTCCTCTACCACTAACATGTACAATAGTCTCCTGTTAAATAAGTCAATGAAAATACGTTAAAATGCACAGGAGCAGTTTGTAGTCCAGCAGGTACTGTACTTTCCCTTTCTCGTGTCGTTTATAGAAGAGAAACTTAAGTTAACCAAGTCTCCACCTGTTTGACACATGGAGGCAACAAATGAGACCAGAGAAAGACCAGAAAGATAGACTAGACTGAGGTGGTGTGTCCTGAACATCATAGGAATTAGATAAAGTAGCTCTAAACCAAGACTAGAATCTGACTTTTGACACTTACCGTAGTGACCAGGAGAGATATTTCAGTTGTTCTAAACTAGAAATTGTTTTTTTTTGTTTTAAATTTGCCTTATTTTCTATTGTTTTTTGGGTGATGTCGCGGAGCACAGACGGTGAGGCCTGTGTACATATCTGTCGTGAGCAAACATGTGTCGTGTCGTATTTTTGAGAGAAAATATAAATATATCCAGATCCGTGTGGAAGCCGTGTTGTGTTCAAATGAGTGGGACGACGTTTTATTGTAAAAAATAAAGCACAAAAAAAAACTAATTGAAAAAAATAGAAGAAATACGTGTCCGGGTTTTGTACATAATGGATTTTTGTAAATTTTTATTTCTGATGCTACACACAAGAAACAATAAAGTTCACTGAGTTTCCTCTGAGTCTGTCTGCGCTTCTTTCTCTTGCGTTTGAAGATGGCATATGTAACTAAGTTTAAATCCTGCTTTAGGCCAGTTTTATACCTACTGTAGACTAGTATTTGACCTCCTTTAGTCAGGCTTTAGTCCCACTTTAGACCAGCTCTAGACCTGCTTTAGACCAGTTTTAGATCAGCTTTTGTCCCACTTTAGACCAGCTCTAGACATGCTTCATTCCAGCTTTAGTCCAACTCAGATCTTTAGATTCATTTGTTCACAGTTGTGTGTCTACATTTCAAAAACACAATTCCAAACTTTACAGTTTATTGGATTTGAACTGAAAACATGCTTCACATTATCACAGGATTGTGTCAAATCAAACACCAAAAAGAACTGTATGTTATATGTCTTCAGCTTCAGTCTCTGTTGGTGATTATTCACATAAACATCTTTCACTGAGGGAAGTTTTGTGGTCCGAACAGATGAACCTTGACTTCAAAATTTTTTACAACCACATAATTTAACATGAGATACAAGAATCCACTGGAATATTGCCCCAAACTTTGAGTCCCGCTTTAGTCCCGTTTTAGTCCCGCTTTAGTCCCGCTTTAGTCCCGCTCTAGTCCCGCTCTAGTCCCGCTCTAGTCCCGCTCTAGTCCCGCTCTAGTCCCGCTCTAGTCCCGCTCTAGTCCCGCTCTAGTCCCGCTCTAGTCCCGCTCTAGTCCCGCTCTAGTCCCGCTCTAGTCCCGCTCTAGTCCCGCTTTAGTCCCGCTTTAGTCCCGCTTTAGAAACACTTGTCCTGGTTTGGTCCTGCTTTAGAGTTAGGCTGTAATCCTGCTTCAGTCCTTTTCCTGGGAGGACTGTGTTTGTGGAACCTCTCGCACAACGCTCTGAGGATGCTCCCTGGGATCTGCTGGTGTTGGTCGATCAGAGCCTGGACCTCCTTCTGCACCTGGAATCACACAAGAACATAGCATAGACTGTAAAAAATAATGGACATAGTCACGCCTATCTCCACCGTTCTAACTAATCGGCCAAAAGATGTGCTCTACTGGAGCTATCCAAAATGGCCGCGAGTGGTCCCGCCACAAGAAAATTGTGAAAAAACTAGGGCTGTCAAAATTATCGCGTTAACTCACGTTAATTACATTTTTCATTAACGCGTGAAAAATAAATTAACGCATTAATGCATGTCCGAATGACCCGCCCATTTATCCATAATATCACTCAGATATTACTCATGCTGCGTGTGAGATGGCATCAGAGCAGGTAGGCCCTCGTGGAATTTCAAGTTTTAAAAGAATACGCGCGTCACCGCGGGGCTGTTGTTTCGCTGAATTCAAGCTGGGGTATGTAAATTTTCCCTTTCATTAACAGCTAATTTTGGTTGTGAGCAAATCTAACAGATTTAAGTACATTTGGTTTCAATGACAATGTGCCATTACAATAGGAGTGGATTTGAAATAGAATGTCAAAAATGTGATTAATCGTGAGTTAACTCACCATTTCTGTGCAATTAATCAACTAAAAAAAATTAATCGTCTGACAGCCCTAGAAATCATCAGCCGGCGCAAGCTCCATTCATTTGAACGAGATACATACATCCTGAACATCCCCCCGCCCCTCCTGTCTAAATGCTCTGTTTTCAAACTTGTTTCAAACACTGTGCTGAATCCTCCTACTGTGATGTCAGGAGCAAAGCTGAGTTCCTGGGTCTTCAGTCCAATTATAAAAGAGGATCTATGTTTATCTATATTTGACGTAAAGCTAGTGTACGTAATTTTCGTAGTTTGACCTACAGAAAGAGTCTTAAAGTAAAACGTTATGAAAAAATCAGACACAACATACTGTCTGAAAACATGTTAGCTTAGAAGCCGCAGGGCCATTAGGAGGAAGATAAGATAAGAGGAAATGTTGTACTTTCGGAACTTTCGCAGGACCCACAGGAGTCCCACGTCCATTCTAGAGGTACTCTGTTGGGCCCTGAACAGCTCCTGGGGCTTGAGGTTAACCCAGCGCTGATTGGCTAAAGCTAGCGCAGGCTCTGACGCCAGCAGAAAGCACCAAAACAACCGGCCTTTTAAAAATCCAGCAGAATTAGCCTAGCAGCATTAGCAATAGCCTTATTAAAAGTGCACCGCGTCTACACAACGATGTAGTTCTAGACTCCGGCCACCAGTGGGCAGTTGAACTTTATGATACAACGGCAGTAGTTCAGTTGGTAGAGCGTTGGCCTTTGAGCCAGAAGGTTGTGGGTTCAAGCCCCGCTCAAGACTTTCCCACTGACTACTGTCGTTGTGTCCTTGGCAAGACACTTAACCTCTGGGAACACCAGCCACAGTGGGGCGGCTGCGGCTGTAAAGTGCCAAACTGCCGTTGTGTCCTTAGGGAAGACACTTCACCCACATTGTCTAGAATGAGTCTGGTGTGTGTATGAATGGTTGGTGGTGGACGGAGGGGCCGATGGCGCATACTGGTTGCCTCGCTTCTGTCAGTGTGCCCCAGGGCAGCTGCTCTGTTGCCAACACAACTCGGAGAGGGAAGGACACAGGAGCCAGGATTAAGGTAAAAACTGTAAAATACGCTTTAATTAGGACATAAAAGTTATTTCTAATAACATTTGAGGCGAGAAATACCCCCCTCTATTGTCATATCGGAGGTATGGCTACAGTAGTAGTTTATCACCACCGTGTATGGAGTGAATGAATAATGACACATGTGAAGCGTCTTTGAGTGTCCAAAAAAGCGCTATATAAAACCGATGCATTATTATTATTAACACACGCGATTATTATTATATTCACTTCCTCAACAACATCCTCCTCAGGCCACTGCAAAGACCTGAAAGAAAGCACCACCATCATTCTGCATTTAACAAAAGCAGCAAAAATATAAACTGAAACAACAGCTTCACGTGGTTTTGTTTGGACAAAGGAGTAGAATTCTCCTCTGTGTAGCGTTCAAAGCACACGTAGCATTAGTCCATCCGCCGCCATTGTTGTTTACGTTTGTTCTCGGTTCATGCACATGTCCAAATGTACGTGCAGGGAAATGGAGAATTCCCTTTCTTCCCATGACAGTGAAACAGCCTACGCCGGGCAACGTATCTGTTCTGTTCCACTCTCTGTTTTCATCGGAAACATTGTCTTCATGTAAACAAAAGGCCAAACCGATACCAACTCTAACGGTTTACGGTCACAGCGTCCTCGTGAAAGAGCACATTAGATGATGAGTTTGCTGCAGCTTTAATGACCTGCAAACACACTCACCTTCTCAGCCAGCTGTGCGGCGCTGATGTGGGGGTCGTATGGAATGGGGTCTCCAAGGAAAGTCCGGAATTTGACAGGAAACCCTCCGTAGACCGGGGCCGCGGGGAGCCGAAACCGCTCATACAGCCACCGGAAGAAACCTGTACGAGAACAATGTTAGAGGAGAGACCAGGACCAGGGCAGAGACCAGGACCAGGGCCAGGACCAGGGCCAGGATCAAGACCAGGATCAAGACAAGGATCAAGACAAGGATCAAGACAGGGATCAAGACAGGGATCAGGACAAGGACCCAGACCAGGACCCAGACCAGGCTCGAGACCAGGCTTGAGACAAGGCTAGAGACCAGGATCGAGACCAGGACCCAGACCAAGACAGACTCACGCAGAGTTCCCAGGGACCGGAAGCCTTCACGGACGTTCTGAGTGAACATAGGAATGATAGGCTGAAACACACAAGTGGAATACAATTAGTACAGTACTAAAGCAGGACTAAAGCAGCAGGACTAAAGCAGCAGGACTAATGCAGCAGGACTAAAGCAGCAGGACTAAAGCAGCAGGACTAAAGCAGCAGGACTAAAGCAGCAGGACTAAAGCAGCAGGACTAAAGCAGCAGGACCAAAGCAGCAGGACTAAAGCAGGTCTAAAGCAGCAGGACTAAAGCAGGACGAAAGCAGCAGGACGAAAGCAGCAGGACTAAAGCAGCAGGACTAAAGCAGCAGTACTAACGCAGCAGGACTAACGCAGCAGGACTAACGCAGCAGGACCAAAGCAGCAGGACCAAAGCAGCAGGACCAAAGCAGCAGGACCAAAGCAGCAGGACCAAAGCAGCAGGACCAAAGCAGCAGGACTAAAGCAGCAGGACTAAAGCAGGACTAATGCAGCAGGACCAAAGCAGCAGGACTAAAGCAGCAGGACTAAAGCAGCAGGACTAAAGCAGCAGGACCAAAGCAGCAGGACCAAAGCAGCAGGACTAAAGCAGCAGGACTAAAGCAGGACTAATGCAGCAGGACCAAAGCAGCAGGACTAAAGCAGCAGGACTAAAGCAGCAGGACTAATGCAGAAGGACTAAAGCAGCAGGACTAAAGCAGCAGGACTAAAGCAGCAGGACTAAAGCAGGAATCCCTCATACCACTTGTGCGTCGATGGCCACCTGAGCGAAGCCCTTCCTCTTGCCCCAGTGCAGCTTGTAGGTCTCGTCGCTGAACAGAGCTTCCCTCACTCCGCCGGGAGAGATGCCCAGCAGGTGTCCGCTCCTGAGGGCCCTCACACACTCCTCCTGGGGCCCGTGGATCACACTGAACACCTCCAGCAGCAGCTTAAAGCCTGGGCACCAAAACACGGAAGCAAAGCAGGTTCTTAACGGCACAGGGACAATACTGTACGTAATGACAAGGTAATGAGCCGTAGAGCTGTGTTTTGGTGAATGAAGCTGGTCTCTCTCTGGTCTCTCTCTGGTCTCTCTCTGGTCTCTCTCTGGTCTCTCTCTGGTCTCTCTCTGGTCTCTCTCTCTCTGGTCTCTCTCTTTGGTCTCTCTCTCTCTCTCTCTGGTCTCTCTCTCTCTCTCTCTGGTCTCTCTCTCTCTCTCTCTGGTCTCTGGTCTTGTGTGTGTGTGTAACCTGGGATCTTGAAGAGGAAGTGGTCAGCCACAGAGTGACAGGTGCGTCCCTTCTGCAGAACCACGTTTGCCAGGAAGTAGTAGTAGTCGATGGGGATGGCTCCATGGTAATACACGATGAGAGCCGGACCAGACTCTGGGATCTTCTCCAGACCGTGGACTTCGTACCCTGCAGGATGGAGGCCTTCATGTGACATCACACACTTCAAAGAGCAGAGAGTTTCCCAGCGAGCTCAAGTTCTAGTCTTAGTGTGTGTGTGTGCGTCTGTCTCTGTCTGTGCGTATATGTCTCTGTGTGTGCATGTGTGTGTCTCTGTGTGTGCCTCTGTGTGCGCGTGTCAGTCACTGTGTGTATGTGCGCGCGTCCGTCTGTGTGTGTGTGTGTGTGTATGTTCATATACGACAGGGGTCAATACTGCAACAGGGACAGCAGCTGATGACAGTCCAGTTTGCATGTTCTGCCTGTGCAGGTCAGTACCGTGCCAGATGGCCCCGTGCCCGTCCCAGATCGTGGCCAGTGTTTTCCGCGCTCCGTCCCACAGATTGTTGCTATACGCCTCCCTCAGCTGGTTCTTCCTCTGAGACACACAAGTCCAATAAGAATAAAAAGTCATGTTCTGCACAACAAAGGCCCCTGTGAGTCACTACTGGACTCTTTGGGCTGAGAGCTAATTGGCTGTGTGAGGGTGGTCCTCTCTTTTTCATTTTTCTGTCAGAAAACACTGAATTAGAGGCGAGGGACCACGTTTACATTTCAAATGTACATTTCAAATGTAAACGTGGTCGATGTTGCTCTTTCGGATCATTTCTGTGTATTTTTTGACATGTGTTTAACTAACAAACCACCAGTGGACTCTGCAACTGTTCGAAGAAGACACATAAATGAAAATACGAGTGAACTATTTATGGGAATGATAAACTTTGAGAATGCATCGTGTTCTACTTTAGATGAACTGTTTAACTCTGTCACCTCTAGTGTTTTGAATGTTCTGGATACCGTTGCCCCTGTGAAGGTTAAAATAGTGAAAAATAAGCAGAAGGCGCCGTGGGCGAAAGCAGACTCGGTCAGGGCACAAAAGAGAAAGTGCCGGAGGGCCGAGCGGAAGTGGCGCAAGTCCAACCTCCAGGTTGATTACGAGATCTTCAAAGATAAGTTGTGGGAGTTTAACCGGGTGCTACGTAGTACGAGAGAAAGGTATTTTTCTGAAATGATTGAAGGCTTCAGTAACAACCTGCGTGTTCTGTTCTCAACAGTTAATAGATTAACAAACCCCCCTGTTCAAATGCCATTAGAGCTAACTTCCAAACGTAAATGTAATGAGTTAGCAAATTTTTTCAATGACAAGGTTCAAGGCATCAAAAACGCCATTGTCTCCAATCCACAAATAATCATCCAACAGCCAGAAAGGCTGTTGGAGAGCTAACTCACTTTGCACTTGTAGATGATAAAATTGTCCAAGAGATAATCACAAGTCTGAGCTCCTCCACATGCAGCCTGGAGGTACTACCCACTTGATTTCTGAAGTCTGTCCTTCACTCACACAGATAGTAAACATGTCCCTTAATTCTGGAATATTCCCAAAGGCCCTGAAAACTGCAGTCATCAGGCCCCTGCTAAAAAAGAGCAGTCTGGATGCTACGGTACTTAACAACTATCGTCCCATCTAAAATCTGCCATTTATGGGGAAAGTCCTTGAAAAAGTTGTCTACCAACACCTTACTGGATTTCTTATAATCAACAACTCATTTGATATGTTTCAGTCCGGCTTTAGACCCCACCACAGCACTGAGACTGCTCTCGTCAAGGTTACAAACGATATCTGGCTGAACACTGACGCAGGCAAAGTATCAATCTTAATCTTGTTAGATCTGAGTGCTGCCTTTTACACCGTCGACCATGAGATCCTCTTACAGAGATTAGAGGACTGGGTTGGTGTCGCTGGCACCGCCCTAAGTTGGTTTAGGTCTTACCTTGAAGACAAGAAGTACTTTGTGGAGATTGGAAACTGTGTCTCAGATCATATGGCCCTGACCTGTGGAGTACCACAGGGGTCGATCCTGGGACCTCTTCTGTTCAATCTCTACATGCTGCCGTTAGGTCAGTTAATACGCAGAAACAAAGTGGCCTATCACAACTATGCAGACGACACTCAGATCTATGTCTCACTGACTGCAGGAGAACATGGACCAGTGGACTCACTCCTTCACTGTATCCAACAGATCTGTGAGTGGATGCAAAACAACTTCCTTCAGCTAAACGCAGACAAAACTGAAATGATTGTCTTTGGTCCCCAGAAACAAAGAGAGAGCGTCATCTGTCATCTACAGTCTCTCTCCCTAAAACCTTCAAACAATGTCAGAAATCTAGGGGTAATACTGGACTCAGATTTACATTTTAATAGCCACATCAAATCAGTAACATCAGCAGCTTTTTATCATCTAAAAAACATTGCCAGGATCAAAAACATAGTGTCTAAAGCAGACTTGGAGATTCTTATCCATGCATTTGTCTCCAGTAGGTTAGACTACTGCAATGGCCTGCTCACAGGTCTGTCCAAACAGGCTGTAAAACAGCTGCAGTACATTCAAAATGCAGCAGCTCGAGTCCTGATTAGAACCAGGAAGTATGACCACATTAGTCCAGTTCTCAGGTCTCTGCACTGGCTTCCTGTGGCTCAGAGAATAGACTTTAAAACAGCTCTGCTTGTTACAAGTCTCTCCATGTCCTCGCACCAAAATATATTAGTGACATGTTAGTACCATATGAACCAGCCCGGACTCTGAGGAGCACAGGGACTGGACTCCTGTTAGTGCCCAGAGTCAGAACTAAACATGGGGAGGCTGCTTTTCAGATTCATGCTGCTAAAATCTGGAACAGTATTCCTGAAGATGTGAGACAGGCCTCCTCTCTGACAATGTTTAAAACCAGGTTAAAGACAGTTCTGTTTCTTTTTAATGTTCTGTGATTATTTATGATTTTAATGCTTTCTTTGATGTAAAAACTAGTTATAGAAGCAACTGTTTCAGAGCCAGAACTAGAGACACGGGTTTAATACAGAACTCTATTGTGGTCTGAATGTTACACACCCCAGCTTTAAAGTTACACACCCCAGCTTTAAAGTACAACTGATGCAAGAATATAATAATTTTAACATAGTTTTTGTCCATTAAACGTGATGAGACTATTTACTCTGCAGTTTCATCTTTGTAAATGTGAAATTATATCTTCAATAGAAAATATATGGATAAGCAAGAGAGAGGTCTCAAGGGCCACTCTCTCTCTTGCTCTCTCTCTCGCTCTCTCCGGTCACTCTCTCTTTCTGGTCTCTTTCTCTGTCTGGTCACTCGCTCTCTCTCGCTCTCTCTCTCTCTCTGGTCACTCCCTCTCTCTGGGTCTCTCCCCCTGTCTCTGGTCTCTCCCTCTCTCTGGTCTCTCCCTCTCTCTGGTCTCTCCCTCTCTCTGGTCTCTCCCTCTCTCTGGTCTCTCCCTCTCTCTGGTCTCTCCCTCTCTCTGGTCTCTCCCTCTCTCTGGTCACTCTCTCTCTCTGGTCACTCTCTCTCTCTGGTCACTCTCTCTCTCTGGTCACTCTCTCTCTGGTCTCTCTCTGGTCACTCTCTCTCTGGTCACTCTCTCTGGTCACTTTCTCCTCTCTTTCTGGTCTCTCCCTCATTTCTCTGGACTCTAACTCCCCTGGTTCTCTTACTCTGAAGATATGACTCCTTTAACAGCTGAAATACCTTGTAGACGTGGAGGAAGAGGATGGAGAAGTAAAGGAGGATGACAATGATGAAGGGCAGGATGAAGACCACGGCCAGAGGAGTGAAGACCCAGAGGACATACTCCAGCACTGAGAGGTAGTCCTCCAGCTGCCCTAGACCGGCCCAGGCCTCCAGGGACCTGAGCACACAGAGCTAGCCCAAGAGAACGCATCAAGCACACAACATCACCACACCCCCGCCCCTTCTGTCTACATGCTCTGTTTACAAACAATGACAATTCTGTGTTTTTAACAATTACGGACATTTATTAACACTTAAGGACATTGGTCCTCTTCCCCTTATGGACCAATACCATGTGTTTTCATTTCTTGTAACTGTTTGATTTTCTGATCTGTGTTGGAGAATTTAAAGGTCGTGTAAAATCCTCCATGAAAACTAGTGTTGTGATTTATGGCTATATAAAAATACATTGAAATGAACTTAATTGTTTTAAACATTCACTGGATGTCTGGCTCCTATCACTTTACATGTAATATCTTTAAAAATAAAAAATAAAAAAACTAGCTCTAGCTGATGAGGAATAGTGGGAACAAGGAATAACAGTTTGTATTGCAGAATAGGTCTTGTTAATGCATCATTATAGTTCTATATATAAAACAACCTACAATTTCTATGTATAGTCTCTACATATTACAGTGTTCTAGAGTGTTCTAGATCCTACAACAGTGTCCTGCCCATCGACACAACAGCAGAGGCGCTTACCAGCAGCGAGAGCGTGTCCTCAGACTCCCAAACGCACGACTGGTTCTGAGAGGTTCTGAGAGGAGGACATCTCTGCTCCATCAGGAGACAAGGTCCATCAGGAGCTGGGGTCCATCAGCAGAACCAGCAGCAGGAGCTGGGAGATGAGCAGGAGCAGCAGGACCTGGGCGACGACATGCGCCTAAAGGAAAGACAAATCAACAACACAAACATTCAAATCCTCAAAAGGGACAAACAATTGTAATAACATTTATTTATGACAATTGTTAATATGGGGCGACAGTAGCTCAGTTGGTAGAGCATTGGCCTTTGGGCCTGGAGGTCGTGAGTTCAATTCCCACCATGGGACCTACTCCAACTGCTCCCACTGATGACTGCTGTCGTTGTGTCCTTGGGCAAGACACTTAACCCCACGTTGCCTGAAGCCCCCCGCTGAAAGATCAAGGCTGTTTCTCAACTGATGGAGCAGCCATCTTCCTGTGGACTCACCCCCTGCAGATCAGCGAGGGACTGGTGCTATGAGCATTGGGTGGCAGCTCTCATTGCCACCCCCCCCGACCCAGAAATGGACGAAGGGGTTGAAAATGAAATGAAATGAAATGAAACAATTGTTAATATAAAGAGTTAGAGATTCCTCAGAGGACATAGATTTAGACCCTAGTTCTATCCTTCAGTCACATAATCCGATATGACATTTCCATATTGATTTGCTCAACCAAAAAACACCAAAATGTGCACTGTCTGCTTCTGAATGAATGGGTTTGTTATAAATAAATGTCCTTTGCCTTAAAATCCCTCCTGGCCTGGGAACGACTCAGGGTTCCCCAAGACGAGCTGGACGAAGTGTGTGTGGAGAGGGACGGCGTCTCTGCTCAGACTGCTGCCGAGTGTGGAGCCAAAACCGTGCAAAGATAAAATTGGATGAAGAGGGAGAAGACAGAGGTTATTGGTTCAAGTCTCATACGTTATGATCGTCATTATGTGACCTCAAAATAATTAAATATTTAACAATGTGGAGTAAATTTGGTAGAACCAGATGATCGTTACTGGTTTCTATTAACAATAAGGGAGTCATGGCTATTATGTTTACAGATGAGCATCAGAACGAAGGGGACAGAAGACAATCATCATTCATGAAGGCAAGACACACGTTTAAGGCCGTTCTACAGAAACACCAGGTCTGTTTCACGCTAAAATGTTTTGGTATAACGCAAATATAACAAGAGCACAGTACAAACCAGTTCTTGTGCAGCAGATTCGCTTCTCTTGAGGTACAACAAAATCACCGCGTGGAAGACGGGTTAGTGAGATGTAGAAGTCATAAAAGACACATATTTATCTGTGACAAATTGGCCACTTATTTGACACAAACGTCAATCCATTATAGATCCATGGTCTTATCGGCGTCCTTCCGGGTTTGACCCCGATCACGTGACACATATATCATGAAAATAAAAGTTAAATAAACGTTATCGTATACGGTTATAATCTATATTCGATCTCTATGTAAACGTTTGAAATATAAGAAATAATTAATGTTGAATTTATATTAAAAAGTACATTTTCCGTCACTGTGAAACGAAATGGGTAAAAACTTATGGTAAAAACACATGTAATTAAATAAAATTATTGTTATTGATTGAAAGAAAATGTTACACATGTTTGATAATTATATGAAGTAAAAGCGTGTATTTTTTTTGCCCAGCTCACTCGTCACATACCAAATTATCGGTATAATTAGCCTCGAATGTGTAGTTGGAAGGGTTGTTTTAAAACTAGTTCGTGGTAAAGTGTAATGTTAGTGTAACCAAAGGCCTGGCAGAAGTGTTTTCAAGAAAAATATTTGTGCGTTTTTCTCCGACGTAACCCTACTTGTTTGCTCTCGACAATATATTCACACAGTCTTCTAATATTTAGTTTATTACTAAAGCTATGTCATGCCATGTTATGACTAGATATATGGTTAAAGGTACGGCTTTGGTGAATGTTTGCAAAACCAGCCTAGGCGGAAATGCGTTGGACAAAAGTGATGAAGGGAGAATTCAAAACATAACTCTTTCTTCCTTACCCTTCCTTATTCTTCTTTATTATTTACAATAACTTTGGTGACATTAAATTCCCTTGAATTGTAAAAACATCCCTCAAAGGTCTTTATTCCAGTTAACCAGATCTGAAGCAGTCTCGATTGGGAAAAGGTGAACTTTAAAGCCCAAGGAGGGACAACGAGCCCGCGTTAAACTCTGAATTTGGATGCAAACAGTAACCACTTATGTCCCAGAGTAGGACATCCTGCCATTCAAAAGACTCCCTGATGTCTCTGTGTTTAGAGCAAACGAAGCAAGAGAAAACAGTTGTATGTTCAGATTCAGTTTGGAGAGTGGGGGAGCTAATGCCAGGCCTGACCTCATCGCAAAGTTGCAGAGCTGGGGGGAGTGGGGGATTCTTGTGGGTTGTGGGGAGTGTGTGGGAATAAAAGAGAACCGGGAAAATTGGGAAACACGGATGGATTATGTCAGCACTGCAAACAATATCAAACCGTCAAAGACGTTTTTTGATTGTCCGCTGTATAGATCTCAAGTATAGATTTCATTTGAAATAGAATTAAAAACGTCTCATTTTAATAAATACTGTGTTTCATGAAGTCATATCTGTGTCAGATCTTATCTGTAGTGATATCAGACACGTTGATAATACGTGTGACGTGGAACACGTTTGCTGCGTCATTTGCATATTGTTCCCTAGATCCAGGGGTGAGAGAATATCCTGTGAGGGAGAGCACTTCACTATGGGAAGGCACTTTTCTGGTGAGGGCACTCACACCTGGAGGGCCCTCAGATTTGGGACGGGGCTTATTATATACAGTCTATGGACGGGGCCAGGATTTCGCACTTGGACTTTCTTGTAGTGACGGACTTTGATAAGAGAGGCAGCAATGTGCCTAGAGGCACCTAGTCTGCCGGAAATTATCCGAAGAAGAAGAAGAAACAGTAACCACAGTGCGCATGCTCGGTGCTTTCAGCACAACAAACGCATGTATCACGTTTTTTGTTTTGTATTAATATTTGTGGTCTTTTTGGCGCCTTAACGAAGCCAGAGAACTGTGACTGATTCTTATCGATCTCAGGAACAGGTAAGTTAATGCGAATCTATCGTACAATGCATGCTGCAATCTGTCATTCTGTGTTATGTGTATTGATGTATTAGATATTAAGATAAATTAAAGCTCAGTAGTTTAAAGTTACAATACTGGAGCATAAACAACACATTATCATTGGAGGTTAAATACTCAGGTTGTTGAAAGTCAAATTACAGAGTCAAAGTTCTCCCATCTTAGTTATAGTATGGGTTGCTATTGCATACACATACAAGTGAACATAACACATCATTGCTATTTATTGTCCCAATTCTCTCCTTGTAAATACAGTTTAAATGGGCATCAATGTTGAGTATATACAGTAGTGGATCTAGCTAGTGTAGAAACATTGACTTTACATGGTTGTGATTGTGACTGCTTTAGTCCCGCATTAATCATGCTTAGACCTGCTTTAGACCAGCTTTAGTCCTGCTTTAGACCAGCTTTAGTCCTGCTTTAGACCTGCTTTAGTCCTGCTTTAGACCTGCTGTAGATTTCCTTTAGTCCAGCTTTAGTCCAGCTTTAGTCCAGCTTTAGTCCTGCTTTAGTCCTGCTTTAGTCCTGATTTAGTCCTGATTTAGTCCTGATTTAGTCCTGATTTAGTCCTGCTTTAGATCTCCTTTAGTCCTACTTTAGTGTTTGTTCTGCTTTCAGAGCCCCGCCGCGTGGACATGATGTGGGACCGCAGCCGGACCGTGGTGCTGGCAGACATATTGTTTTTCTTCAAAGAAAGTCCTAAAGAGCAGAGCGTCCACTGCCGCTGCTCCCGAGCTTTTGCCATGTGAGGATCTGCATCTCGCCAGCTTCAGATCTTATCTTTCAAACTATAATAAGTGTTTGTGTTTGTGAGCAGAGACCGGGATCTGTACCGCTCTGACGCTCGTCTCTTGAAGGAAACCAGAGCAGGTTTGTGACGCAGCCTCCAGACCCCAGACCTCTTTCTCTGTGTCTCTCTCTCTCTATCTGTCTCTCTCTTTCTCTCTCTCTGTGAGGTCACATTAACAGCTGATGTTTTGACTTGCACATACTCACTCCTGTCTCAGTCCTGTAATGCCGCTTTTCCACAGTAACGGTACGATACGGTGCAGCACGGTACAGCACGGCCGAGTTCGGGTGCTTTTCCATTAAAAATAGTACCTCTTCAACGTGGGAGGGTTTGTCAGACCATGTCATTTACGCACGACGTGTAGCCAGTAACATTGGTGCGGTGCATGGATTTATTATAATATCGGTGATAGCTGCTATTACCTCCTCCTCTGCTTACCTCCTGCAGAATTGGCTCCTAAAACCTTTTCAGGACACTGGGCGAGGGACAGACTAACAGCAAGTATTTAATAAAAAAATCCGCACAGTGCGCGTGGTTGTTGAAAATGCTTTCGGCAGTCTTAAAGGAATGACTCGGAGACTGAACATGTGAAGTCAACGGTGCTGACCTGCTCTGCACAATCTGTGAGAAAACCACGGAGAGACCATGTGACACCTGTAGCAACAGCAGCCTTTAGCAGTGGTGCAGAGGAGGGTCTGATGCATAACTTTGTCAAAGTCCTGAAGTGAGCACGCGTTTTGACGTCTCTGCTCTGTTTACCCTTTTTAAGCCTTTTAAAGCCTTTTAAACACGTTTTTACGGTGTATTAGTGTCTTTTGTACACTCTAGTGTTTTATTATCTTAAATGCAATGGTTCCAGAGCATCACGTCTTTTAACACAAAGACCCAATCGAAACGCGCTAGCTCGGAGGCTACCACGAGCGCACCACAGACATGGAAAGTGACACTGCAATGACCACGAACGACATTAGTCGCCTCACATTGGAGCTTCGTGAGAGGGACCGTGCCACTATTGCAGACCTCCGTAAAGAAGTCCTTCGCCTCACTGCAGAGCTGCAGGACAAACAGTCACTCGTGTCCAAACTTTTTGATGTCGCTGGCGGGCAGCACTCACGGCTTATGTCACTGAGCGCTGCATACTGTGACACTGTCGTGTGGGAGAGATCTGTCAGCTCTGGGCCCTCTTGTTCTACACCTAAGTGCCCGGTTCGGAATAAAGAGCCTGCGGACTGCGAGGAGCCATCCAGCGCCGTGGCCCATGTGCTGAGCCTTTCAAACCGCTATGCAGCCCTCTCCGCTGACATCCCAGCCCCCTCAGCAGAACCTCTGGACTCTGCAGCAAACTCTACTGCTGTCCGTGGATCCAGGTCCACTGCGAGAAAGACACTCCTAAAGGAAGCTGTCCTCAGACGAAAGAGTGATCATTCCCCTTCTCTGACCCCAGTGCATCACCACCACTTACCTTCACCGGGTCAGCAGCAGCGACCCGAGCCTGCTCCTCTCGCTGCTCCAGCGTCTCCGTGCACACAGCGTGGGTTGCCCGGAGCTGGGAATCAACACCCCCGCTCCCCTCCATGTGTTCAGCAGCGCCCTGGTTCGGACCCATCCCTGGATGAGCCCGCTGGTTCCGGCCATGGACACCGAGCGCCCTCTCCGCGGCTACGTCCACTCTTCGCCCCAACTACTCTGATTGTTGGAGATTCCATCGTGAGGCACGTCCGCTTTTTTAACGCGGTCACTCACTGCATTACTGGAGCTACTGTCCCAGATCTGCTCATCCGTCTCCCTCCTCTGCTTCAGTCCCTGCCTGATACCATTTCAAAGGTAATCGTGCATGTGGGGATCAACGACATGAAGCTGCAGCAGTCCGAGGTCACAAAGAAGCATTTTATGGATCTATTCCGCCTCCTCCAGTCCTCTGGGTTGTGTGTTTTTATCTCTGGTCCAGTCCCGACTGTAAACCGGGGAGACTGCTTGTACAGTCGCGTTGTGGCGCTGAATATGTGGCTCCAGTCTACATGCAGCACTTTTAACTTTGTTTTTGTGAACAACTTTGGCCTGTTCTGGAAGCGTCACGTGGCCTATCGTCCAGACGGTCTGCACCCGAACAGATACGGCACTAGTTTATTGATGGACTTTTTACGCCATGTTGTTCAGTGCTCCCCGAGGGGGGCGTGACTGTTTACATCCGAGGCCCCTCGGCCCCCACTACCACCTTCCTCCTCCACTCCAGCACCGGGTGAGTACTGTGGTGCAAACACTGACCTCTGTCCGTCTGGCAGTGTAATACCAGTCCTGCCACTGAACGGCACTTACTCAGTCATGCATCTGGAACTTAACAAAGTAAACAGAGTTCACTTTTTAAACCAATAGAGACTGTGTGTGTTCCTCGCACCAGCTCAGAAATGTGTTTTAATTTGAATAAACACAAATATAACAGAAGGACAGCAGTTAGACGGTCCAACTCAGGAAATCTAATTCCAATTCTTTGTAGTCAATCAACTAAACCCACTGACACTGATATTATTTTTAACCTTGCTCTGCTTAATGTCAGATCACTATGCAATAAATCCTTTTTAATTAATAATTTTATCTGTTCTTATGATCTTGACTTTATGTTTATGACTGAAACTTGGCTTGACCATAATACAGAAAATGCAGTCTTAATAGAAACAACACCACCAAATTTCAAATTTGAATCAGAAATTCGAGAAAATAAAAGAGGAGGAGGCACAGCAGCAGTTTTTAAAGATTGTATTGTCTCCCATAGAGTACCTCTTGGGAAAATTTTCCTCATTTGAGTATGTCTCTTTTAAAATAGAACAAAAACAATCTTCTATTCTTATTATTGTTGTGTACAAGCCGCCACAGTCATGTCATAGTTTCACTGATCATTTCACCGAGTTGCTTTCAGTTGTGTGCACAGACTTTGATAGTTTAGTCGTCATAGGTGATTTTAATATACATGTAGATAACGATGATGATAGATACGCGAAAGAGCTGAGCTCTGTGCTGGAAACCTTTGGTCTCACTCAGCATGTGAGTGGCCCCACCCATAGCAGAGGACACACTCTCGATCTGCTAATTACTAAAGGGGTTAATATCTCAAATGTAAATGTGGCCAATGTTGCTCTGTCAGATCATTTCTGTGTATTTTTTGATATGTGTCTCAATAGTAAAGCACGAGCTGAATCCTCAATTGTTAGAAGAAGAAGACACATAAACAAAAATACAGGTGAACTTTTCATGGGGATGATAAACTTTGATAACACGTTGTGTTCTACTGTGGATGAATTACTTAACTCTCACCTCTAGTGTTTTGGATGTTCTGGACACGATTGCTCCTGTAAAGGTCAAAATTGTTACAAATAAGCAAAAGGCGCCATGGACAAAAGCGGACTCTGTCAGGGCACAGAAGAGAGAGTGCCGGAGAGCCGAGCGGAAGTGGCGAAAGTCAAATCTCCAAGTTGACCATGAGATCTTCAAAGATGCATTGTGCAAGTTCAACAGTGTGCTACGTAGAACGAGGGAAACTTATTTTTCCGAAACAATCGAAGGTTGCAGTAACAATCTACGCGTTCTGTTCTCAACAGTAAATAAATTGACAAATCCCCCTGTTAAGATGCCATCAGAGCTTACCTCCAAAACCAAATGTAATGAGTTTGCAGAGTTTTTTAATGACAAAGTCCAAGGCATCAAAAATGCCATCACCTCCACAGTAGAAATTACAATCCAACAGCCAGTGAAGCTTTTTGGGCTGACACACTTTACACCAGTACAAAATGAAACTGTCCAAATGATAATTACAAGTCTGAGTTCTTCTACATGTAGCCTGGATGTATTACCTCCTAGATTTCTTAAATCTGTTCTGAGCAGTCTTTTACCTTCACTCACGCATATAGTAAATATGTCTCTTGAATCTGGAACATTCCCAATGGCCCTGAAAACGGCAGTCATCAGACCCCTCCTAAAAAAGAGGAGTCTGGATGCCTTGGCACTTAAAAATTATCGGCCCATTTCAAATCTGCCTTTCATGGGTAAAATTCTAGAAAAAGTTGTCTATCAACAACTTACAGAATTTTTAATAATCAATCACTCTTTTGATATGTTCCAGTCTGGTTTTAGACCCCACCACAGCACAGAGACCGCTCTAGTGAAGGTAACAAATGACATCAGACTTAACACTGACGCAGGAAAAGTCTCAGTTCTTATCCTGTTAGATTTAAGTGCTGCTTTCGACACTGTCGATCATGGTATCCTCATTCAGAGACTTGAGGACTGGGTTGGTGTTTCTGGAACAGCCCTAAGCTGGTTTATATCCTACCTACAGGACAGAAAGTATTTTGTGGAGATCGGAAACTGTATCTCAGACCATCTGGCCCTAACCTGCGGAGTGCCACAGGGATCAATCCTGGGGCCTCTCCTGTTTAATATTTACATGCTGCCTCTGGGTAGGTTAATACACAGTAATAACGTGTCCTATCACAATTATGCTGACGATACTCAGGTCTATGTGTCCCTGACAGCAGGAGAACATGGACCAGTGGACTCGCTCCTTCACTGTATCCAACAAATCAGTGATTGGATGCAAAATAACTTTCTCCAGCTAAACACAGAAAAAACTGAAATTATTGTTTTCGGACCTCAAAAACAAAGAGAGCGTTATCTGCCACCTCCAGTCTCTCTCCCTAAAACCCTCAACTCAGGTCAGAAATCTAGGAGTAATAATGGACTCAGACTTAAATTTCAATAGCCACATATCATCTGTGACATCATCAGCTTACTTCCACCTAAGAAACATTGCTAAAATTAAAAACATTGTGTCTAAAGCAGACTTGGAGATTCTTATCCATGCATTTGTCTCCAGTCGATTGGACTACTGCAATGGCTTGTTCACAGGTCTCTCTAAACAAGCGGTAAAACAGCTGCAGTACATCCAAAATGCTGCAGCTCGAGTCCTGACTAGAACCAGGAAGTACGACCACATTAGTCCGGTCCTCAGGTCTCTGCACTGGCTTCCTGTGGCTCAGAGAATAGATTTTAAAGTAGCTTTACTTGTGTACAAGTCTCTCCATGGCCTCGCACCAGGGTACATCCGCGACATGTTGGTGCCATATGAACCAACTCGGGCTCTGAGGAGCACAGGGACTGGACTTCTGTTAGTGCCAAGAGTCGGAACTAGACATGGGGAGGCTGCGTTTCAGATTCATGCAGCTAGAGTCTGGAACCGTCTTCCCGAGAGTGTGAGACAGGCGTCTACTCTAGCAGTTTTTAAAACTGAACTGAAAACAGTTCTTTTTAGCTGTGCATACAAGTGAATGATTTTATATTTGTTTTTTATCTTTAATCTTTTTAATGCGCTATGATTATTTATGATTATTTATGATTGTAATCCCTTGTGTGATTTTAATGTTTTACGGTTTTTAACTACTTGTGTGATTTTATATATCTTGTGCTCTTAATCTGTCTTTTTATGTTTACTTAAATTCTAATGTTTGATGATTTATGCATGATGTTATATGGGTTGTGAGGCGCTTTGCGTTGCCTTGTGTAGGAAAGGCGCTCTATAAATAAACGTTGATTGATTGATTGAAATGCCTAAACATTCATTTTTGACCAAATATAAAACCTTTTTGTATTCAGCAAATGTCTCCACCCTTGTTCATATATTGACCCAGGTTATACTGATTTACTGACAAATATAATGTATGTAATGTTAATAGAAGTAAAAGCATTTAGGAAATCGTAACTTTTGCTTTTGAACCCCTTTTCTGCACGTGTACAGACAAATGAATGAAACAAAGTCTTGATACAATCACAAATGTATTAAAAACAAACGTAAAGTGCAAAACCAACAATATACAAAATCCAAAGTTCGTATGTCTCTTGAGACCAGGTCCAGATGAGGAGAAAGTTAATTACTCCGGTCACTCATTTCTCGTTGGTAATCTCCTCACTTGTGGGAAGGGATTCTCAAACAAATAAATATACACACGACAACTTAAGTACAAGCACAAAACAGAATGGCAACACGTGAAAGAGCAAGATATAGAGGGATCCTACGGTCACGTGACAAGTAGCCACGGCCGCCATACTGGAGGACAACCGGCGAGTAACAGCCATGCCAGCTACTTATAACTGGACGTTCAAAACTAGAACTCTCTCGAACTACATGAAAACTGAACATTCTAAAAATCAGCAGTTCGTGACCCAAATATATACTCCACCTAAATCCATGAATCAGATCCTCTGCAGATGAGTCCTAAAGTGTATTATTATGTTGATAGTTACTTCCGGGTTTACCGCGCTGCATTTCGTCGCATTAAAACAGTTTTTTTGTCATTAAAACCTTAACAGATCATTCTGAAAACCTCTGTGCACGTGTACTAAGAATGTGTGTATAATGCCTTCTCCGATTAACATTTAAATGTGTTTATTGTAATTTGTGTTTATTGATACACTCTGGATCTATGTCTGGCTACACTAGCGTGGAAATAATGAAATTACATTCAAATCAATGGAGCTTTCTGCGTCTATTGTGAGGAGCCGTATATTTTATTAATAAATACTAGCACGGGGCACCCTCGAGCACGGCTCAGTCGTTCTTTTGCCATTTCTCTCGCGTTTCTTGGAGATTTCTTCTGTTTTGGAGCCATGTGAAGTAAGGCCAGCTGGCAGTCGGTAAAACAACTTATTGTCCCTTTCTCCCCTATTGCTTCAGCCAAAAACGGCACAAAGTTTGAACGTGTTTATGCGGTGCCGGGGGCACGCCACTACCACACTGCGTTTGCTTGTTCTCCAATATGGCGGAGGCATCGCAACTCCAAGCCCTTGTGACGTCACGCGAGAACTCTATAGCACACTAGCACTGGAAGGACGTTTTAGCTTAGCTTGCTATCGATAGCTAAATGTAGCTAGCTCACCATGTACAACAGACAATCAAACTTTTGCACGAGTAAATACATTTCGTTGGGCCAACGGGATACGTAGCTAACCAGTTATTTCCAGGATTACCACAGCCTAGTTACCAAACAAGAGCGATCTCCCTGAAAACCTTGTGAAACCTCCGTGTTGTGCGTTCGAGCTGCCTTTGAATTCTTTCTTCGGCCTAAAGAGAGTAACATGTGGACCTCGTCCACCGACCAGGGCCTTTTGGGGCTTTCTGTGCGATTCCATTTCTCTGGAGTGAGGAGGACGTATTATAGCCGTAGCAGAGCAGCCGGTTTTAAAGATGGCGGGTTGAGTTGTTTTTGCCATAGGGTCGAACGCAGCTTCCAGTGACGACACTCGTTGACCAATCAGTGTAAGGCAGTCGGCTGACGTTATGGTATCGCTTCGGCTCGCTTGGAACCACAGCCGAGGTGGTACAAAAAAAGTACCCTGATCCCAAGCCCAACCCTGGTGGAAATGCAAAATAACCCTGCCTACAGTACTGTACCGTTACTGTGGAAAAGTGGCATAACTGACACTTCATGTGTGTTAGAGTTAGAGTTAGGATACACTAATCAGCACTTAATTAGCTGTTAATTAGTGAGGGCTAATCTGAAGTGTTCAAAAAAGTTGAATATACAGACATCAACATGTTTAATAATATTTTTTATTTTGTTTTTTTGTATGCAGTGGGGTTGGGGGGGGGCATCAGTAGGGTTAGTTTTACCCTACTGATGATGTGTTGTTGCAATAGTAACAACTCATCATTAGTAGGTTTCAGCTTGGTGGGCTACTAGCTACAGGTAGTAGCTCACCAAGCTCTGGAGGGAGGGGGGGGAGTGGTCTTCCCGTGGCACCCGCGCAGCACCCACTGCTGTTGGAGCGGGATCCTGAGGGAGGGTGGTGTCTTACACAAAATCCACCACATCAAACTGCTGCTGTGGCTCCTCATCCTTTGCCCCCCTCTCCTTCTTTACCTCTCTCTTCTTCTTTGTCCTCTTCTCACTCCTCCTCGTTCGACAGACATCGTAGAAGCAGAAGAGGAGGAGGAAGAGGACGAGTAAACAGGGGAGGACAACCCACAGGTCCAGCCATTTGTTGGCGGCGATGGTGCTGTTTCCTGCCCCAGACGGGACCTCGGGCTTCTCCTCGCTTTCGCTCCCGTCCTCCTCCTCGCTCCCGTTCCCATTACCCATATAAATAAAGCTTACTTACTTACTTACTTACTTGTAATCGTTCCTTCAGGTTTGGGCACATGTCCCAGGACAGCCACATGTACGGTGGGGTTCATACACTCGAGCCGGGTGGCCTCCCTTCCGTAAACCAGACGGTTTAGGAAGTATACAGACCCTCCGTCTCAACCCGTTTGGTCCCACAGCCAAACATTGGGATCCGGATCCCCAAATGAGTGTCGTTTGTCCAGGCCAGTTTGTAAACGCTGCAATCTGGGGAGTTGGAACCACTTAGACGCATACGGTAGAAATTCTTATCAATGAATTCCCCCCGAGAAAACACAGCGTCCATTTCCAATGCCTGCAGATGAGAGTAGGCTCCACATTAGTAGTAGCAGGAGGAGGAGCAGGAGGGGCAGGAGGAGCAGGAGTAGCAGGAGGAGTAGCAGGAGGAGTAGCAGGAGGAGTAGCAGGAGGAGGAGCAGGAGGAGCAGGAGTAGTAGTAGGAATAGGACGCGCCCCTACTAACCCCTGCTGCATACACGGAACCAGCACCAGGATCATCTCAAAACGTGGAGACTCACACGTGGAGCGAACGCATGGATTAAACTCAGAGTAAACGCGTTGGGCTAATGCGTGGACGTTCCACTCACAGACACAGACTTTGGAATTATGATTCCATAATCATTATATAATTGATATGACAGCTCCAAAATATGAATATTCTAAAACCCCAGGTTGTACTGAAAAAACTAAGTATACTGCTTGACTCTGCATCAAAAGATGACTGTTTTATGAGCAATTTTACACACACAAAAACAGGCGAGGAAAGTTCCCCAAAATGATTCTAGACCTTGGAAGGTTAAAGGAGCAACATGTAAAAATCTGACCAAAAGTGATACTGCAATCACGGCTAATATTCTGTGGTCCTCTTTTGTCACCAATAAATCTATAACCAACACCTTTTTCACAAAGGCTCAGATGGAAATCCTCGTTTTATTCCCTGTTTTATCATTAAGGATTTGAGAATCATAACAAGACCTTTTTTAGTCCGATTTGGTTAGTTTGACCAACCTTGTCATGACGTACTGCTGCACCAACTTCATGTTCGATATCTACTCTGCCAAATCAGAGTTCAGCAACTTCTGAGCCATCTGGATCTAGAAACCACACAATATCTTTATCGTCTGAGCACAGGGACAGGCCGAGGTCTTCATTCAAGTCAACTACAAGAATACATTGAATTATCTCAGAGGACTTCAAACTGTTGAAATCACCAACTCAGATCAGAGAATCAAACAGTTCAAACACATAGGTCCATAGGGAGGTCCATAGGGAGTTGACCAATGGCCATAAGTGTCGTAGAATGTTGAGTTTTGTGGATCATCACCACAGTCCTTTTTGTCAGACCCACTAATTTCCTAGACCCTCCTGCTCATCTGGTCCCAAAGACCACAAAGAACAGCTCATTCTGGTTCATTAACGACTAACTTTAAGTTTCTTTTAATCATATTCGAATGGTGTAGGCCCGTAGGTGATGTCTGCAACTTAAATTGTATTACACATATTTTAATTATGTATAATTGAGGCACTGTGCTATTATGCACAGTATTAGTATTACAGTATTCTCCAACAATATTATCTTTTAAAAGTAGCGTCCTCAGCGTGGGAGGGCTTGTCAGACCACGTCATTTACGTAACTCGTAACATCGGTGGGGTGTATGGATCTATTATAATATCGGTGATAGCTGCTGTTACCTCCGAGGGGACTCTGCTTACCCTCTACAGAACTGGCTCCTAAAACCTTTTCAAGACACCGGACGAGTGACAGACTAACAGCAAGTATCTAATGGAAAACTCAGCACAGCGGGAGTGGTTGTTGAAAATGCTTTCTGCAGTCTTAAAGGAATGACTCGGATGAATTTCTGAAGTCAATGGTCCTCTCTTCCAGAAGAGGAGGAGGAGGAGGAGGAAGAGGAGAAGGAGGAGAAGGAGGAGGAGGAGGAGCCGGCTGAAAACGCTGATCCAAACTCAGAGGAGGAGGTTCTGGATGAAGAATCGAAGTTGATGATGGAGATGGGGCTTCCTCTGAGCTTCTCCAGCTCCTCAGCCTTCAAGAGAAAAGTGAGAAACCCCACCATAAAACTGTTTTAAAGGAGAAGGTCTGAACCAGGACTGAACAAGGTCTAATGCAGGTCTAAACTAGCACTCAACCAGGACTGAATGAGGTCTACACCAGGACTAAAACAGGTCAAAGCCAGTTCTAAACAAAGTCTATAACGGGTCTAAGCCAGGTCTAAATCAGGACTGAACAAGATCCAATACAGGTCTAAAGCAGTTCTTAACGAGGACTGAACCAGGACTAAGCCCGGTCAATCTTAATGGCGTTTGCACTGTGCATCTATATATAGATATTATTAGTGGATGTATCTGAAAACGACTCCAGGTGTGTGTTTGATGGTTAAAAACTCTCATCTGTTTCAGGGGAAAAGGCTGAACAAGAACCCTGCTCCGTTTTGGGCCACAGCACCAGACCAAGACTATTCTGAAGGTAAAAGATCATTATTTATGTTTCTAGTTCCTGGCCCTAAAACAGTGTTACTATCACTAGGTGTCCGATGTATTTTAGTCCTGTTTTAGACCTGCTTTAGACCTGCTCTGGACTTACTTTAGACCTGCTTAAGGCCTGCTTTAGTCCTTACTTGGACCTGCTCCCCCAGCCAATTAGCTCTTAGCCCTGTGAGTCTAATAGTGACTCACAGGGCTTTTTCTTACACACAAGAAGGATTGCTTGTTGTGGCGGAGGGAGCTGAGGTGACCAGTTTATAAAGGTGTTTTTCTTTTCTCAAATATTTTTGTGTTTTAGAAGCAGAAGATGGAGCCGCTGCAGACTGTGAGCCAGAGCCGTGGGACTCGTACTGGGGTCTGTCTTACTCATCCTCCTCCTCCTTTTCTTCCTCCTCACAGTTTTCAAACATCTGCTTCTATGTACAAGTGAAACAGATAAACTTTATCGATCTGGTTTAAATACAAGTATCAGCTCTTTTTTTTTCAGTAAAACAGTGATTTATTCGTCCAAAAAAAGGAGATGGGTAATTCTTACAATAACCCCCACTGTTCCCTTTGTCCCTGTAGCCGAACAGGGCGAGGCCTTGCTGTGGTCACACTGGCTGGAGAACAATCCGGAATATGAACTCAACCCTGAGCTGGACCCTCCCTGGTCTCATCCAGAGCTGAAGCCGAGCTGGGACCTCCACTACGCACACACCTACTACCACTACCAAGAGCAGTTCAGATACTGGAGCAAGCAGGGCTGGACCGCTGAGGAGACCAGTGTGGACCAGCAAAACGAGGAGACCAGAAGAGACCAGCAAAACGAGGAGACCAGAGGAGACCAGCAAAACGAGGAGACCAGAGGAGACCAGCAAAACGAGGAGACCAGAAGAGACCAGCAAAACGAGGGAAATGTGGCAACCTATTTAGACTCTCAAAAAGTGGCGAGCTCTGTGGACCTGGACAATGTGGCGAGCTCTGTGGATGGACTGACGGCAAAGTTTGAGGATTCTTGTGGGTTGAACTCGGAAGAAGATCAGAAGGAAAGGGGGGAAGGAGCAGAGCCGAGCGATGGTGGAAGTGACGATACAAAGCCCACGGAAAGACAAGGAAACGTACAGGATCAAACAGGTACAGTAGAGGATAACAATAACCAGTCAAAGAATAAACATATGAATTAATATAATAACTGTGAAATTGGATTAGTTTCTCGAGGTTTGAGCCTGATGCCTGTAAATAGTTTGTGTTCGTGTCAATCGTGACATCACTCCCAAAAGAGCGATAGTTTCACATTGTGGTGGAGGGAAGCCGAAACAGCTCTCTTGGTCACACTGGTAACTACAGTAACAACGGTCTGTGTCAAAATTCACCTTTTCATGTGAAATGTGAATGTGTGTCTCTCTTTTGTCTCTCTTGTCTCTCTCTGGTCTCTCTCTGATCTCTTTCTGATCTCTATGGTCTCTCTCTGGTCTCTCTGTGGTCTCTCTCTCTGGTCTCTCTCTGATCTCTCTGTGTTGTATCTCTCTCTCTGGTCTCTCTGTGGTCTCTCTCTGTTCTCTCTCTGGTCTCTCTGTGGTCTCTCTCTGTGGTCTCTCTGTGGTATCTCTCTCTGGTCTCTCTGTGGTCTCTCTGTGGTCTCTCTGTGGTCTCTCTCTGATCTCTCACTGGTCTCTCTGTGGGCTCTCTCTGGTCTCTCTCTTTAGACTCTCTGAGATCTCTCCATGGTCTCTCTCTCTGTTCTATCTCTGTTCTCTCTCTCTCTGTAGTGTCTATCACTGGTCTCTCTGTGGGCTCTCTCTGTGTAGTATCCCTCTCTCTGGTCTCTCTCTCTGTTGTGTCTCTCTCTGTAGTGTCTCTCACTGGTCTCTCTGGTCTCTCTGTGGTCTCTCTGGTCTCTCTGTGGTCTCTCTGTGGTCTCTCTCTGCTCTCTCTGTGGTCTCTCTCTGCTCTCTCTCTCTCTGTAGTGTCTCTCTCTGGTCTCTATCTTGTCTCTCTCTGGTCTCTCTCTGGTCTCTCTGTGGTCTCTCTGTAGTCTCTCTCTCTGGTCTCTCTGTGGTCTCTCTCTGGTCTCTCTCTGCTCTCTCTCTGCTCTCTCTCTCTGTAGTCTCTCTCTGTGGTCTCTCTGCTCTCTCTCTCTGTAGTGTCTCTGTGGTCTCTCTCTGGTCTCTCTCTGGTTTTATTATAATATTATTATATTGTTGTGTTTAGGTTCAGAGCAGAGAGCAGGAGGTGGAGGAGGAGGTGGAGCTGGAGCTGAGTCCAGGAGGAAGAGCTCTGAGGATGATGAAGAGGAGCCTCCAGGAGAGCAGCAGTTCAAACTCAAACGCAGGTAGGGGTGTTATGTCACAGGATTCCTCCAGGCGCTCTGGTTTCCCCCACCATTATAAATGTTCAATGGGTAAAAACCAACCAGGAGTGAGCCAGGACTAAGTGTTTTACTGTGAACAAGTCAGACAACCGCACATCTTTACCTCATTAAAACACGGTCAGCGTCTGAAAAAGTGGAAGAAGCAGAAAAAATGTGAGTGAGGCCACAAGTGGAAAGTGCCAGAACAAAGCTGTTTCAGAGCCAGGAGCTAGTGACATGGATTTATGACAGAGCTACATCTTTAGTGGTCGTTGAGCTCCAGAATCAGCAATAGTGACCATAAAATAAGAGCATTTATTATATGACTTGGATCATACGCTCGCTCTGATTGGCTGATTTGCGGTCTGATATTTTTTCCCCATCTCGGACCGTTACCATGACAATTGGTCGCGTATCAGATTTAATATCTTTCCGCGGGAAAAAAAAAGAAAAAATGAGCGACGACTGGGAGCATTCTCCAGTGAATTCTATTATCCAGACGTGTTCGAAGAGCCAGAGGAAGTAATAACAGCAAGTAACAACAAAACACAACTCCTTAAGAAGAGATTGACAACTTCTTCCAGACCAGAAAGGTAAAAACACGATTAGGAAAACCAAGTGGGACATGAACATACTTCACAAATATCGAAAAAGCATTGGTAAGGACACAGAAGAGACTGAGAACTTACCAGCAGGAGACCGCAATTGTCTGATAAGCAAGTTCTTCATGTCACCATTTGACAGTTTGGTTGCATGTGTTTTTGCTAGGTAAAACCGATCGCTATTTGCACAAATAAAAAATAATCATATAATAAAACATTTATTAACCTCGCTTGCTCGGTCTGTACAGAGAAATATCAGACCTTGGTCTTTTTGCACAGGCCTCGCCACGGCTCGGTCTGTACCAAAAGGCCTTTAATAAGCCGTTAAAACAACACCCCCATTTGATTATTAGAAGATGTTTCAAATCCCAATCCATGTTAGAAGAAAATAACAGACTGAGGTTAAACAATTCCCTTTTTTGACAGTAACTGAGTTACTGAGAAGTAACTAATTATTTGTAACTATTTACATTTACTAAGTCATTTAGTGGCGACAGTGGCTCAGTTGGTAGAGCACTGGCCTTTGAGCCTGAAGGTCATGGGTTCGAGCCCACCACAAGACCTACTCCACGGACTCCCACTGGTGTCTACTGTCGGTGTGTCCTTGGCAAGACACTTCACCCCCATTGCCTAGAATGAGTCTGGTGTGTGTGAATGGTTGGTGGTGGTCGGAGGGGCCGATGGCTCTGACCTCTGACCTGTCAGTGTGCCCCAGGGCAGCTGTGGCTATAGTAGTAGTTTATCACCACCGTGTATGGAGTGAATGAATAATGACTTGTAAAGCGTCTTTGAGTGTCCAGAAAAGCGCTTTATGAAACCGATGCATTATTATTATTATTAATTTATCCAACACTGGTGATGTCACATTAACACAGGCCATTAGCAGAAGTTATTTCAGGATAATGGTTACAGTGATGGAGCTCATAAAGTGAGAACGGTAGCAACAAAGTTTAGCATTATCAGCCTCCTCAAGCTAGCAGGCTAGCACTGTCCCTGGCTCCCTATAATATGCAGACGGTGATCATTCAGCCATACTTTCCCAGCAGCGCTGTCCCCCTGATTGGGAAGCCCTGACTGGGTTTTAACACATGATCTCCTTTGTTTTCTCCTCAGTCACGAGTTGGACCCAGAGGAAAGTCCACAGATGTCTGAAGAGTCCTGGAGAGAGCTGGGCCTGAAGTGCAGAGAGAACCCTCTGTAGGTCCACACCAAGATGAAGATCTGACACTAGAACAATAGAAGTGTCTTAAAGCTGGGGGACCTCACTTCGCTGTTTCATTGATAACATTTACAGTAGTCCATCGTTATAACGAGGTTCACCTTTCACGGCCACTCTGTTTCTGGAATCTTTGGGTGCAATAACAGTGGGCCAAAAACATATTTAAGTCAGCCACCAATTGTGCAAGACTTACCACTTAAAAGATGAGGGAGGCCTGTAAATGGCATCATAGGTATAAACCTAAGCTACAAAAGACAGAAGGAGAAAAAATAATCCTAAAATCACATTGTCTGATTTTTGAATAATTTATTTGCAAATGATGATGGAAAATAAGTATTTGGCCAACAACAAAAGTTCATCTCAATACTGTTCTATACCCTTTGTAGGCAATGACAGAGCTCAAACATTTATTTAAGTCTTCACAAGGTCTTCACACACTGTTGCTGGTATTTTGGCCCATTCCTCCATGCAGATCTCCACTAGAGTAGTACTGTTTTGAGGCTGTCGCTGGGCAACACTGGGCATAGATGGCAAGGCAAGGCAAGGCAAGTTTATTTGTATAGCACAATTCATACACAAGGCAACTCAAAGTGCTGAACAAGATAGCATTAAAATCAAATAATCACAGAACATTAAAACGAAAGATAAAAATATAAAATCCCTCAGTTGTATGCACAGCTAAACAGCACCGTTTTTAACTTGGTTTTAAACATGGTCAGAGAGGAGGCCTGTCTCACATCTTCAGGAAGATTGTTCCAGATTTTAGCAGCATGAATCTGAAAAGCAGCCTCCCCATGTTTAGTTCTGGATAGATATATCCTAAATCTTGTCTTTGACAGATCATTAAAATCACGTTTGTGTGTCCAGATTCTGCAGTGTGCTCAGCACCAGTGGGACTCCGAGAGGACAGAAGAGAGGAAGGAAGAGGAAAACCAATTCTCACATCCGGTTTTCAGACACAGAGAGCGAGTCTCACAGAAGCTCCACTCTGACTAAGGTAAAACGAAAATGATGTATGTAACTACGGTTCTATGAATCCCGACTGACCACCAGAGCTTCCTTGCGGTCTCTCAAGAAGGCTCTGCAGGAGGAGTGTCGGGTGATGGAGGATTATATTATATGACTTGGATCGTACGTGCGCTCTGATTGGTTGATTTGCGGTCTGATATTTTCCCATCTCGGACCGTTACCATGACAATGGGTCCGTATCATATTTGATATCTCTCCTCGGACCTTTACCATGACAATCGGTCCGCAGCGCGTATCACATTTGATATCTTTCCTCGGTAAAAAAAGAAATAATGGGCGACGACTGGGAGCATTCTCCTATTATCTGCACGAGTTCTAAGTAATTACACATAAAAACGACAAAAACATAAAATAACAGTCAAGAAGAGATTGACAACTTCATTACAGATCAGAAAGCTAAAACACAATTAGGAAAACCAAGTCGGAAATCGATATTTGCACAAATTAAAAAGTCACATAGTAAAACATTTATTAACCTCACTTGGTCGGTTAATAAGCCGTTAATATAGCCCTCCTATTGGTCATCCGGTAGTCACAGGTGTGACACATTTGTTATTATTATTCGAACGGTGCATGCGCTCAGCAGGGAGGAAATGGAACTAACTGTGTGACGGGCCACCAACTACAGACGGCAGAACAGTATTCAGCCACCACAGTCAGTCCTCCCAGTTCGAAAGATGAGAGATGTAATGTTCATCATGGATATACCTCAACTATGAGACAAAATTAAAAAAACATCAGGCTTTGGGCTGTTTTTCTGCAAAACAGCCCAAAGCCTTTAATGGCTCTATCCATTAAAGAAGGAATGGATAGAGCCAAATATCGTGAGGTTTGGAGTGAAGGGCACTGAAGATGACCCATGGCTGGTTCTTTCAGCACAATGATCCCAAACACACTGCACAGGCAACGAAGAAGTGGCTTCGTAAGAAGCATTTCAACGTCCTCCAGATCTCAGCCTCATAGAAAATATTTGGAGGCAGATGAATGTCTGTTGCCCAGCGACAGTCAGCAACATCACTGCTCTAGAAGAGATATGCATGGAGTGTGAAAACACAGAAAGACATTTTTTTATCCCTGTCATTGCCACAAAGTGAATATAACAAGTATTGAGATGGACCTTAGTTAATGACTAAATACTAATTTTTCATTTTCAAAGATGTTCTGTAAAAATCTTTCTCATGTTGTCTCTAAGATCTCTATAATAACAATTACAGACATCTTTTGAAGTGGGAGGACTTGTAGGACCTGAGTTGATGGCTGACTAAATACTTTTGTGCCACAGTAACTCTGTGACTGATACAAACATGTCAAACAGAAGTGAAAGAAAAACAGCGTTGTGCAGTGGTTCATTCCCTGGTCTCCCTGTAACTCCCTATGCTGCCACCAGAGGGAGCTGCAAACACAGACGTTTGATTCTAAAGATGTAATTTCACCTGGAAAAATTACCCAAACTAACTAAACAGTCCTCCCTGTCCCTGCTGAAGAAAAGCAGATCGTAACATGATGCTGCCGCCCATAATTGACACTGGGGATGGTGTCCTCATACTTTACTGTAACTGAATCATGTTTTTAGGTGAAGGACTTTCTGGGCATTGTACAAAAAGTGTCTGCATCAGGTCCCACCTCAGACTGTGACCCGGGACACGAGGACATCACCTCACAGAGTACAGAGACGTCAGGTGAATGCAGAGAGGCACAGGACGGGGCTGGACCAAACTGGACCAAACCCAGACCAGTGGAGGACCAGGAAGACCAGAAGGACCCCAAAGACCACAGAGCACAGACCAAACTGCTGTGGAGATCAGAGGCGGACCAGGAGGACCCCCAGGACCACGGAGCACTGACGAAACAGAGACCAGAAGAAGACCAGGAGAGACCAAATAACCACCGAGCACTTCCCAGTCTGGAGACCCCAGACTTCCTCCAGCCTCAAGCCTCTGGAGGTAAGCAGCAGCAACACAAACTGTTCAGTACAACATTATACACACTGTTACATGAAGTAAACTAACAATGAGACCAGATGGGGTTAAAGTGTAAACATGAGGTCTTCGTCTGTGGAACTTTCTCCTATTGCATCAGAGCTCACGTCCTTAGAGTCTGACTCTGCTTTGAACATCTAGAGCAGGAGGGTCAAACTGGTCAGCCTCAGCCTCACTGTCACCCTCAAGTCCTGGAAATCACAGGAAATGAGTGGAATGAAATCCTGGAGCCACACAAGACCATTGAGGACCAGTTTGAAACCCCTACTCTAGAAACCAGGACCAGGACTGAACATGGTCTATAGACAGTTTTGCTCGGTCTGATTATACAAGACTGTTAAAGGACAACTCACCCTCAAATCCATTTTTTTTGCTGATAAACGGTAAAAATGAGTGTCCAATAGTGTTGTCTACATATCCTGGTCATAATTTTGTCACTTTGGTGCAAATTAGGTGAAAGTTAAACTTTCTGCCTAAAACCGTCTGTGAGGCGCCATCTGCTGGCGACCTGTATTACTACGATTGAATTTTGAATCTGGCGCCAACAGTGGCACAGAAGTTGGACCTGACGTCTGCAAGTTGGACCTGACGTCAGCAGCCCCCCGCACAGAGCAATGTAAACGGCCCAGTCTCGTTCACGCCCCCTTTAGTCGTCCAGGCTACGCCCATTTAGAGGAAGATTTGAACAGGAAATGTGAGTGACGTAAGCTCCGAGGAGCGGGGGTGAGAACCACTTTAAGGTCTGGACTCGGGCCGTTCTAACACGTTGTGCTTGTACCTCTGGTGTTAAGTTTCTAATCAAATGTAAATCTCCCCAACCTCTGACTATGTATTTTCATCCTAAATTGCCCTTATTTGGCTCCACCCATACAGACAATCCCTGCTGAAAAAAGCAGCCCTGCCATATTTGAGGCTGAGGCCGGTGATTATGGCCGTTAACAGGACAACAGCTCATGCCAGACAGGAGAGCGTCTAGGGTGTTAGAGTTGAGGGTTAAACTGAAGGACAAGACTCCAAGGACTCTGTGTTCTGCAGAGGCCAGTGCAGACGTGTCTCGGAGGAAGAGGACAAAGAAGCGGCTCCGGTCAGATCCAGTCCCAGAGGAGCTGAGGTCTGAACCAGGACTGGCCAAATACTGGGCCCAGAGACACCGGCTCTTCTCTCGCTTTGACCAGGGCATACGGCTGGACAAAGGTAACACTGCTGAACGATCCATGTGACACACCCAGACCAAAACTGTAGTTTAGTCCCTGTGCTCTCACGGTCCCTGTGTCTCCACAGAGGGCTGGTTCTCTGTGACTCCGGAGAAGATTGCTGCACACATTGCGTTCCGGGTTCAGAACAGTTTTCCTGCAGTTCACCTCATCATCGACGCCTTCTGTGGAGTCGGAGGAAACGCCATCCAGTTTGCCCTGAGCGGCAGCAGAGGTACGAGTGCTACTGATGCCGCTTCTGGCATCATGGATCTTGTGCGCAGATCTTGTCTCCAACTGTAGGGGGCAGCTGTGGTTTCTGTGTTGTCTGTTGCCATGATAATGCTTTGTTCTCAGTTCTGGCTGTGGACATTGACGCCACACGCCTGGATCTGGCTCGTCACAATGCAGCGGTTTACGGCGTTGCTGATCGCATGGACTTCATTCAGGGAGACTTTCTGCAGCTCGCTCCCCATCTCCATGGCGACGTGGTCTTCCTGTCTCCGCCCTGGGGAGGCCCCGCCTACCTGAGCGCAGAGGTGTTTGACATCCAGAGCATGATGGACCCGGACGGATATCCTTCAATGAGCACCAAAATAGTTATAACTATGATAATAGGACTATCCTTCACCTGTTAAATTCATAGAATATCTATAATAATTTGTGCTTTCAAAGGATTCAAATATTTTCATGCGATTATTCACATGAATGGCACATTTATACCTGTTCAAAATGTCCCCTTGGGCTGTGATCTGGAGATAGATGTTAGTAATCACCAGGCAGGGACACAGCTTTCAGTCACTGCACACAGGGAACATACTTGTGAATATGTGGAGCTGATAGTGTCAAAGACCAACATGACTATGAAACATTAGGAAGGCAGGCAGAGACCACGAGGACAAACACAAACATCCGTCCTCTGGCCTGTACTGCCCTCTACACTTCTCCAGTCTACACAGCAGTAGCAGAAGCAACTTTCCTGTGCGAGCCTTGGTCAGCTACATCCGCAGTGTTGTAGTTTTTCCTGATGTTGCCAATTGCTCCAATGGCGTGTAGAAAAATAGTTTGCTCGGCGTTAAGAAACACTTTGTGTTTAGATCTTGCAAGTGTTTTTCTTGTTTCCTTCACTCTCTCCACATTTGAGATTTTCCAAAAGGCCAAACTGATCTCGGACAACATAGTTTACTTCCTGCCTCGGAACGCCGACATGGACCAGGTCTGTCCCTCCCACTGTTGTAAGAGCACGTTATCATTGATACATAGTAAAAACACAATACAAACCTAATGTCTGTCTCTGTCCTCTCCCCATCCCTCTGTCCTGGAGCAGATGGTGTCTCTGGCTGGTCCTGGAGGTCGAGTGGAGGTGGAGCAGAACTTCCTCAACAACAAACTCAAAACCATCACTGCGTATTTCGGAAATCTGGTCCAAAGCAGCGACGCAGAAGACGGCATCTGCCGGAGTGCACTGGGACAGGACGAAGCCTCCCAGAATGCACTGGGACAAGACTGAGATTAGAGAGAATATTTTTTAATTTTCACTTGTATTTTATTCATGTAAATAAATGTTTTTATACCAAATCTGTTTCCTGAACATCTGTGCTCTGACTCAGATCTTTGTTGAAGAGAAATGTCCCTCCATCATTAGGACGAAGGCTGTAGATCCAGGACTCAATATGAACTGAGGGACAAGCTCCTGGTGCTGTGACCAGAGTGTTGAGAATGAGATCCACTTTGTTTATGATTTCAATGTTGAAAATAATTAGGCCCACATTCAGATGTACATTTTTATTTCAAAATTATTAACATTCTATTTAGTAAACAACAAAACGTTAAAATCTGTTTTAATTTAAACATTCATTTGACAAAAATAAACAGCTTTATATCTGACGAATAGTAGAAAACTGCAACAACATAAAGTTTTCATCAGGTGAATTTAAACGTGAGAGAGTTAAGGACAAACCTGTTTTAGACACAAACACAGAAACAGAAACACACACAACAAAAGGATATGAGCTGTAGTCCATCTTCTGTGTGAGGACTCCGCTCAGGATGAACTCTGCGTTGTGCACAGCTGCAAACACCACACACTGAGTTTAGAATGTGTTTATGTGCACCGCACCAGAGAGCAAGAGACCAGGAAGTGCACAGAAAGACACATTGTTCATGTGATTAAGCCCGTTGTCAGAGCAGGGTTATGGACTAATCATTTTGACTTTTAGTATAGAAAGGTCACATGCTGTTAGTTCAGTGTGACATCACAACAAACCAGAGGCTTATGTTCAGGTTTGTGGACAATAGGCTGTGGTTTATAGTGTGTTACTATCAGTGTTGTGCGTGAACGAGTTCAAAAGAACACGTTCATTGAACACGCTCAGTTTTTCTTGAACGTTGAACTGAACGCAACACATTTTTAAAAAAAGAACTTGAACGTGAATTAGTTCATTTTATGTGTCATGAACGGCAGACATCACTATGAACGTAGGAATCTGTTTTCTCTTTTGAAACGCAACGAGAGAAAGTTCCTCCCTCCTGTATTCTCGCACTTTTTCCGCTGAAATCTAAAAATTCCTACGGTTTCCACCGTCTGTGAACGCACCCCGACTCCGTGTTGCGGTGCGGCGCTGTGAGCTGGTGCTTTTCACATGTGCCCGAGTCGTGATGAAAACACAGGGTGAGTTAGCGACAAAGTTTACACCGTTTACATTTGACATAAAGTATAGACACACGCACTGCAGCGCATTACTGTCTGTAGTTTATGAGCAGAGATGGAGCAACTCTGTTTTGCTCCCATTGAAAACCATGTAATTCTTGTGTTTTGTAGTCTCAAGGCTCTCCTCCTGTGGGTGTACAGGAGATATATACATACATAACACAAATATATATATATATATATATATATAGCTCGTATTGTGAAAAAAATATTTATTGAAGTATCTCACGTAAAAAGTAAAATGAACTGAACTTTGAACTAGTTCAGAAATAAAATTGTGAACTGTTCACTTTGAGCATGTATGAACTGAACTTGAACTAGTTCAGAAAAGCTGTGAACTGGCACAACACTGGTTACTATACTATGAGTTTGAATCCTGGTCTTACGGATGTCTTTGAGGAAGTACTCCCGCAGAAGGTGCAGGTCGTTGTCGCAGGAAATCAAGATAATTTCTGGAAGATTCTGTGGAGAAAAGAGTTGAAAAGGTTTTTAAAAATTGTTTCCAAGATGCTAAGCAGCACAGGGCCTGGATAGTACTGATGGGAGACCTCTGTCCTAGGTCAGTTGAGGCTTCAAATGGTAGTTACTGTTAAATTAATTAGCATTTTATTAAACAAAAATTAACACTGGGGTACCTAACTTTTTGTGATGAATAACATATGTAGTTTTTCCCAAGAGAAAGAGTCTGGTAAAAGTTGGGAACAAAGCAGACTGTTGTCTTCATCTCATTAGACCACATGTCATCTGCTGAGTCAGTATTTGACTCTTGGGCTGATAAATGATTGGCTGAGTGAGGGTGGTCCTCTCTTTTTCACTTCTCTGTCTGAAAAAGCTGTTCTAAAGATGTAACAGATGCCAAAAATACAAACTAGTGATAGAAGCAAACTGTTTTAAAGCCAGGAACAAGAAACATGGGATATGGGTCTGATGAGTTCTGTTGCTGTGGTTTGAAAGTTACAGACCCCAGCTTTAATGTTATGGACCCCAGCTTTATTCTAACTATTAATTCTGTGATAAACTTGTAATTCTTCATGAGACATGTAAAGACCGCGTACTTAAGTCAGGTCTCTGGTCTCCACATCAGTCAGGTCAGGGTCTGGTCTGTGGCTCTGGCTCCACATGGTCATGCTTTCACCTTGTTTTGTGTGTGCTCCTGGACCTTCTTGGACGAGGGTAGTTTGGGCAGAAGCTTTCCCCCTGCGCTCTCCAGGATGGCCTTCATGGTGCTGAGGCTGGGGCAGATGCCTGGGGTCAGGTAGAAGAACTTCCCCTGGACACAAGGCAAATGTTTAACATACAGAAACATTCTGCAAAGTCCTTTTTGAGTTTCTAACCAGAACATGGTGCAGTGGTCTCACCTTAAACAGCTGGGAGCTCTGAGCTCTCTTCAGAGACTCATCCAAACTGAAGCTGAAGAGAACCTCGGCCTCTGCGTCTCTGAGGGAGAAGCTCTGCTCATCTGAACAGAGAAAACACTGCTATAGACTTCAACCATAGACTGTAAACAGAAATGCTAACCCACACGCTAAATGCTAAGCCTCTAGCTCGCTCTGGCTCCAATTACTCACATGTAACGTAAAATCCTCTAGCTCAGTAACCATTTGTATCACACGCTCCGTTTTAGGATAAAAATTTATGGTTTAGCGCTCTCCCTGTGATGTCACACCACTCACCCACAAACTTCTGGCTCCTCCAGCTCTCCTCTAACCACTCAGGCCTCACAATGTGTTTGACCACAGACATGGCGGTCAGGAACTTCACCGTCCGGGACACTTTGGAGGCCAGGAGGTGCGTGACTCTGTGGGCGGAGTCTGCCACCTCCCCCCCGAGCGCATGCAACCACTGAAGACAGAGGAGCAGAGGGTAAGTATGAAGGAGGAGAGAGGAGAATGGATAAGGAGGAACACAGAGGCTAACACATATGGGAGGGTAAGGAGGAGCACAGAACATGGTGGGAGTAAAGAGGAGCACAGAACATTGTGGGGGTGGAAGGGGGGTAAAGGAGGCAAAGACCACAGTGTGAGGGGGGTAAAGGAGGCGCACTGACCTTGGTGTACTGCTGGACCCTCGCGGGTTCTAACCCCGTGAACATCACCAGAGGAGTGGAGTCCAGAGGGAGCTTCTGTCCCGGTGACTGTACCTCATCCAACCTGAGACACACACAGGGTTAACACACACACACCCACAGACACATAGGGTGGGGTTAACACACAGACAGACACGCACACACACACACACACCTGCTCTTCTTGTTCGGCGGTTCATTGTTGGAGTTCAGCTTCTGTCTTTGCAGCTGCAGATTCTACAAACACAAATCATACAAAGACCTCAAACTGTGAAAAGCGAAATTAAGTATTACTCTCCCAAATGTAAACTTTTTGTCCAATTTAAAGCTTTTGACGCCTTTATTTTGGCTTCTTTGAGTGTTTTTTTAAATGATTTAATGACTGGGAGCTCCCCTAAATACAGATTATGTGTGCTCTAGCGGCAAAAATGCAGGGAAACTCTGACTCACCGCTAAGGCTTCTGGAGACACTTTGATTGGAGCTCTCCACGCAGCTGGAAACACAACAGTTTAACGTCTGACAGAATCAAAAAGAAAAAAACTCTACGGCCCGCTCTACGGCCCGCTCTAGGGTCCACTCTAGGGTCGGCTCTCCAGTCTCACGTACCCAGCAGGTTGATGACGAGCTGGGGGTTGGGGGCCAGGGGCTCCGTGTGGCTGTAGTTCTGGTAGCGGCTGTGCTGGATCTGCCTCAGGGCCTCAAAGTTCCCCAGCAGCACGTCACACAGCCACTGTGCGTTCACACAGGGGATCTTCCACTCTTTGGCCTTCTCGTACTTCAGTCCGTTCGGTCTGAGAAGGAAATGTCAACGGTGTAAAACGCATGTATAAAACACGCTTTATGACGTGAACTGCAGGATCCGGTTTGTTTTAATCAGAGGAAGAAAAGACTAAAGAGAAACCCCTGTTTGAACTAACCTTACTTCAATCAAATCAATACAATTTTATTTAGCCCTACTTGGCCCGGCCCGGCCCCATTCTTCAATTAAGGTGACATCACCTCCATGCAAGAAATGGCTATACGTTTTGAGCGTTGTATGGTGTATCACCCAAATTCATATGACACACAAGAATTTGGTTGCTTAGGATTGTGCTTAGGACGAACTCTGAAAAATGATATACTGTATGTTTGAGACCACTGCCGTAAGGAGTTTTCAGGGTATATGTTTTGTCCCAATGCTAACAACCATAAGCTAGGGGTTCTAAAACGTTTATAAACTTTAAAATAGGCTGCAATAAAACTTGGATCAACATCATTGGTTCAAAGAGATTGATTATATTGATTTAAACGCCTAAATTAAACTGTTTTAGTTATGAGTTTTTGTCCCTCGTCTCTGGTAACAGACTTTTCTTACTCTTTGCAGATGAGGACTGTGTTGCTGCGGCAGAGGTATCCTGTGTACCGAGCTCCGGCCAAATACGCCATCAGCTTCAGGTCGTCGCGGTCCGAGTCGACAAAGCCGGTCACCGAGACGATCTGAGGACAGTGGTGAGGGTTAGGAAGATCTGAGGACAAGTCCGACTGGATATCTGAGTTTGGTCTTTGAGGGCACAATAATAAGGTGAGCAATCATTTATTCTCTGTGTCCTCTGCATTTGACCCATCCTTCAAGCAACACTATCCTCCAGCATAGACTCCTCAAAGACAATGTCCTCTGAGAGACACATGGTATACAGGATAACACTACATTAAAGGGCCGTACATGCTGCGCACAGGGCTTGGCTCCAGGGGGAAAGGCAAACGGCAGGTGAAGCATTCGAGTCGGAGGAACCATCTTCTTCTTCTTCAAAACCGTGTTGAGCCAGTGAGCAGTGACGCAGCGCTTTCCCTCACGGAGCGCCTACAACACAACACAATATGAGATACACAGACACACACACTTATCCTGCTGTTTATATTGTGTTATCATCTTGAAAATGCAGATAGGAGCACTAACAACTGCCCAATCAGATGACAGACTCAACTTGTCTTTGCAACACGTCTGATCCGGTTATTTATGGCGCAAAGCCAAACAGTGGAAGAAATGCCCATACAAGGAAGTTGGCTGCAGCTAGCTTATGTTGAAATTCAATTCTTTTGCATTAAGGTTAACACTATGGTGATGTCCCGCTCAGTAAGCACGTCTGTAGTACACTAGATTTGGCCTTAGAAATGACAGGTTCAAAAGCAGTCCTTGATTGGACGCTCACCTGCATATAGATGCTACTGACTTGGCTCTCACACAGCAGATGAGTGCAGCGAGCGGTGAGAGAGCTGTCAGCCACTCCACCGCATGCCTGGATCACCTGCAAAACAGAAGGAACAATCAGACTGTTTCATTCATGTGATACTAGTAGATATGTTGTATATGATCATGTTGGAGAAGACACACAATGCACGAGAAGCACACTAGAAAAAAGCAGTTACACAAAAAATCTGCAAAACAGCGAGGCCACGAAAGGTAAGGGAACAATGTACAAGTGATTTATGATACATCATAGTTGTGACCAAAAGAGGGCTTTCAACAATAAAACAGAAAAACGTTGGGTTCAAAAAAAGTTATTTTTACGTCTGCCCTTGTTATGACTTGAGCAGATCTGTTCTGAATACATAGTCAAACCCTGATAGACTCCCCAATCACCTCTGAAGAGCCCATTTCCTGAGCACCACAATCAACCAGGACCTCAGTCCATCCTCAACTCCTCCATCACCATGTGGTTTGCTGGAGCCACTGTCAGGGAAATGCACACAGCACATTGTGCTCTCTGCTGAGAAATGATCGGACGCATCTGACCCCTGCCCTTTACAACAGTCCCCTTATACTGCTGTCACTTTATTGCACTGTTAAACGTCTATTGTGTCTATTAATGCACATGTGTATTGTACATTTTATTTCGATTTTTTGTGCATGCGTATCAATTCATAACTTATTTTCACCCTGAGCCAAAGAAAATTCCTATTTTGTGACTTCCTGTTCCTTACAAATGGAATAAAAAAGCAATATTGCACACGTGGCCCTGGAACAGCTGAGCAGAAAATTGTTTCAAAACATTTGTGCTATTCACAAGGGTTTGTCTGTTTGTAAAACAATACAACAAGAGCTGAATGATTTCATGTTTTGGCTAACTATTAATTACTTCTGTTGTTTCGGCTTGGGCTCTCAGGGTTCTCACCTAGATGTTTTCCCAGGACACTTTTTAAGAAAAAGTGAATTCATTACATGCTGTGCGATTGTAGCATCATGTCAGTGCTACAAAGTGAGTGATAATCAAAGGGAGTCTGACCCGTTTCCACGTGGCCAGCAGCTGTTTGTCCGCCATTTGTTCTGGATAATCTGCGATGGCGAAAACACAGCCAACCAAGAAGCCGTCAGGAGGAACTGCATCAGGAGAGAGATGTTCAGAGTTAGTGCTTTTGACTCAACAGATTTACTGCAGACAGATAAGAACAGAGGTCTCAAGTAATGGGACAATTAAAATACCTGTGTGATTTTAATTGTGTTTTTAATGGTGATTTTGGTGTTAGCTTTATGTGATATGTATATTATATATACACACACACAGAGACAAGACTACACACACCTTCCTGTCCTGGCTCGTGTCCGTACAGTGGTGTGCTCACTGCTGCCCCGGGTGGCTGCTGGAGGCTCTGCAGGTTCTGCGTGTGAATGTGCTGAGGCTGGTGCAGGAAGTGCGTCTGCTGCAGGGCATGTGGGTGGAGGTGGGTCTGGCTCTGGGCCTGAGGGTGGAGGTGGGTTTGGCCCTGGGCCTGAGGGTGGAGGTGGGTCTGGCCCTGGGGCTGTGGATGGAGATGGGCCTGGCCCTGGGGCTGAGGGTGTAGGGCTGCCTGTTGCTGGTGCTGAGTTTGTAGAAGTTGTTGATTCTGTAAAAGTTGTTGGTTTTGTAAAAGTTGTTGCTGATTTTGTAGAAGTTGTTGCTGATTCTGTAACTGCTGTTGGTTTTGTAATTGTTGCTGATTCTGCAACTGCTGCTGATTCTGCATCTGTTGCTGATTCTGTAAATGCTGTTGTTGCTGCTGCTGTTGTTGCTGCAGCAGGTGCATTCGCTGCTGCTGCTGCTGCAGTTGGTGTAGTGGGTGCTGAGGGTGCTGTGGGTGCTGAGGCCGCAGCTGTGGGTGCTGCAGGAAACGCTGCTGTGACAGGGGGAGCTGCTGAGCCTAAAATGAGATTGAACAAAATTAGAAATTAAACTTATACATAACAGGAGAACACAAGTTTCTTTGAGATCCTACAGTACTACTCATAGAGTACAAAAGTATTGGGACTGTTGGCTGCCCAGCTGCTCCATGGCCAGATGTGCAATATTCCTTGCCACCGTGACTCTACAAACTCACTTGTGACTCTCCCCTGCACCTCTTATCTCTAAAAGCACAGGGTCTCTTCTCTGCTGCTTCTGATGGTCAAATTATAGGAGAGATAAAGACAGGTACTGTCATAAAACCACCTTTAGTGATAACATATTAGGTAAGAGAATAGACCCCCGTTGCCACCAGCCCAACTTGGCTCTACCACGATTGGTACCAGGTCCTATCCAGGCTGAGCTGGTACTTAACTCATTGACTGCCAGCCGTTTTTGATGATTTCACTGTTTTTCAAGACCCACAGAATATTATTTCCTAGGACTATGTGAAATATGAAACCAGATTCTGAAAGACTGGATTGTCTACTTTAATCAGCAAAAATAAATTTGTTTCTAGCTGTTTTTATTGTCCTGTAATCCCCGGTCGAATAGAGGGTCTCAGACAAATACGTCAATGGCAGTCAATGAGTTAAGTGTTCTAACTGACAGTGATTGGTCAGAGTGCTGCTGGCGGCCATGGTTGCCAGGGAATTTCCTTGGATACTGGTTTGTTGTGGGTAGGTTGCTAGGATATGGTACCAGGTACTGAAGCATAAAAACACAACCGGGTAGAGTAGAGCCACGTTAGAACAGAGTTGAGTTGAGTAGAGTAGGGCTATGTATTGTTGGTGGAAACAGGACGTAAGACGCCCTGAACCCATTGAGGCCGGGAACGCGTTCCTGCATTTCTACCTTGTCACGTCTGTTTATCTTTTTTGACCAATTCTCTTAATTCTTCAATTCTCTGGACCAATGAAATGCATCAAGATATACCAGGGATGGGAATTGTGTGTGGATTTCACAGAAATGTGTTAACGCGGCGAGTTGTTTGCGTTACGTACTCGAACAGGATTCCACATCCTCCATTCTGAGCAACTGTGGCCGCTTTGTAATCACAGCCGCTTTGACAACAGCTTAGCGAACGTACAGCCGTAACGTGGTCATGTATCAAGCGCGGACAGAACCATAACGCGCATACAGGAGTATCCCCAGCTTGTTGCACTTGCAGGCCTTTCCCTCCCCCATGACTCCCCCGAGTATCCTCCCGAACTTTAAGCAAAACTCACTGAATTAAAGCTGATGTAGCAACATTTTCGCTTGCATTGACAATGCATGTTATTTGTGCACATAAGTAAAATGCTGTGAACAAATCAAACAGAACAAACCACAACAGTCTTTTTTTATTTTGCTTACTTACAAAGTTTGGACAGCTTTTGAAGTGTGAAATTCAAGCACTTTAAGCATTTTCTAGATAAAATGGGAACTGTTTCAAGGAACCAACATTTTAAATTGACTTAAATTTGATTGGCTTTGGCCAGAGAAAGCTTTGTGGTATTCCCATGGATCTATAATAATAACTGGATAGTGTATTACTAGCTTATAGCTGTCTGTTAGTATTAGATAGCAATATGGCCTACGTGCATAACTATACAAGGACTCTGATTATTTTGACTATGATGTGCACTGTCTCTGTGTGACACGTATGTCTTTCGATGTGTGACGTGACAATGACTATATAAACTGTGTACTGACTCCATTTTGTCTGAGAGAAAGAAACAATTGAAACCACTGGAACTTGAGAGAAACTTAAATAAACTTCCAGAGTTTGGCGCACCACGATCCGTCTCTGTCTGGTTCATTCCTGACATGTCCCACACACGGGCACCGTGTGTGGTAGTGCAGACTATATTTACGTGGGCTACCCAAAAAAAAGTCTCAGAGCTCAACCTCAGCTGACAGAGAATCTACAGCTTTCATAAAGATTTTGTGGGGATTTTAGTGTCCCTTGTCGTCCTGAACTTTTTTTCCTTCTTAAATCCTTCAGTTTTCTTTAAATCCACACTTTACTGCCACAAACTCTGCTTGTTTCCTTCCCGCTTTCGCTCCGCTCTACAGCTGCGCAGATCAGCAGCTCTGATTGGTCAGAGCGCGGCCGAGCCCCTCTGTGCACGTGCATGAGAGCCACACACGCGCATTTGGCGCAACGCATCATGGGAGATAATCAACTGTGCAGAACCCGGAAGACCAGACAATGCCCAAATATGGGCGAGTTCCGCTAATCTTTTGGTCCCCGTGTATGTCCCATGTGCTACTGAGCACAAGCCATTCATTTGAAAAGGAAAACATCTTGAATCATCGGGGCTTGGGTAGAATTCACCGAAATAACATGCTGTGACCCTGACTGGGAGCACACCAGTCTCCCAGTCTCTACTTTAAACAACTTCAGCTACAGACAGCTTATCAAATGAAATGCATCAATTAATTTATCACCCCAGACCATATACTTAAAAGCCGGGGATAGTGGGTCGCTCCAAAAAATAAGAGCCGCTCTCTACACTACATAGCGGCGCACCCCACTATTTGAGAAGGACTGGTGTAGGCTAATATCGCTTTTAGACCATAAACCCCAAGCCAACATTACCTCAGGATAAACATATCTTAGGTGGCTTGGCTAGTGTTAGTTATTCATGTTGTAGGATAGCAATAACTTTGTCAATTACCTTTGGCTGAAAGTGCCACCCATTGTATGTCCCTGATGTCCCTTTTACAGATCGTGCAGTATCTATGTTTCTCATCTCAGACATAACCAAACTTTGTACTTATCATTTCCAACTTGGCATGCTAATGTCAGCAGTGATACAGGCGCACTGTCACTGAGCCGTGGAGTTCTCTGGTAACACGCATGAAAACACGGGAGCAACATTTTCATGGAGATGGAGTCTAATTTTTTTTTTTTTTTGAGTGCTGAATGCCATTTCCTGTTATATTAAAACACTGTACAATTTGAGAAGATCAAGCATTTTCAAGCACACGGTTCAAAATTCAAGCACATTTCAAACCTTGAAAACACCTTATTGAAATTCAAGCATTTTCCTGACTCAAGGATCTGTACGAACCCTGTTCTTAAGAAAGAGCCCTTTGAGTAATTATTTGACTTTTTGGGCTGAGAGTGGATTTTTTAATTTTATTTTTTACACATAGTGCCACTCTTGTTAACTTATTGTATTGAGAAGTATGTGTTTTTCTCACATTTTCTTTGGTTGTTTTATTATCTTTCCTGTGTGGAAGTTGTATATCTTTTAAGGTTTATAATAATACTCTCCATTCTTATTGAAAGCCACAGGTTTCAGCTCTCAAATTATTTTGGAATTATGTTTCTATCTGCTACAGAAGCTCAGATATCAATCATTTTGTAGACGTTGAATTTCAGGAAAACTCCAGGTTTTAGAGGGTGGTTCTAAAGTCAGCTATTGGCTTTACAGGCATGCTTTACCAGGTGTGTCAGGCCTGAATGGGTCAAACTCTGTACCTGAGCCATTGGGTGTGGGTGCTGCTGTGACATAGGGTGCTGCTGTTGTGCCAGTTGCAGCTGTTGTTGGGGCATGGGGTGAGGGAAGCCTTGTGCTTGCTGCTGCTGCTGCTGTTGCTGTTGTTGTTGTTGTTGTTGCTGGAGCTGCATGATGTGATGCTGGCTCTGGAGGTGATGGGGATGATGCTGTGGATGTGTGCCCTGAGGAGGGAACTGCTGCTGGGGCACAGGGTAAGCCTGGGGAGGATCTCCTGGAAGAGGCTGACCCGACAGTTTAGGCTGAAATTGCACACAACAAAAGTAGTTTAGAAGTTTACAATTAAAGTACTGTGAAAATAAAAACAAATAACAATGATGGCACCCTCTACTTTTTGGTGCAGAGGGGGGAGTGCTGTTATACTCTATAGACTCTTATAGACTTGGTCCTGGAGTCTACAGCCTCAGTCCTGGATCTACAACCTAAACTCTGGATTATTTTAAATGTTAATTTCAATGAAGTAGTGAAATCTGGAAATAGTTTTTGAGTGTATGACACATTAGGTGTTGGCCTCGACATCTTTATAACTAAGTTTTGACAATCTTATTTCATCATGAACCTGTTGTCTCCCAACACTCTTGTATGTTTAGACTTGAGGTTTCCCTGATCGGGTGACATGTGGCCATGAGCACAAAGACACCCTAAAGTCTCACTTGATACCAGATGAAAATAACGCTGAGACAAGTTTAACAAGTACCACAACTTCACAGCTCCACTGAAATCTTTCAGTTCTTCAATCTTTAAAAAATGATCAATTGTGTAATGAAATGTTCTGAAGCCAGAGAGAGTAGAAGCAGATCTGGTGATCTCACATGAAGCATAGGTCCTGGGCGCTCGGAGCTGTTGGTGATGTTCCTCAGAGTGCGAGCAGCAGGACTCCAGCCGGGCATGGCCTCAGGACCTCCAGGGATAGCTCCTAATGAAGGAGTTGAAACTTTAGCCATGCTTCCCCGTCATGCACACACTGCACTGTTTTAGAGCTATACATGCATGTTTGACACATTAGTTTCCAAGCATAGAGACACCATCACATTTTCATTTCTGTGTAAAGGGGCAGAGTGCAGAGCACTGCGTTGGGACTGAATACACAACTACTGCGATACATTTTGAACAACAGTTTTAGATACATTATGAAGTTTACAATTCTAGTTACTTTTAAAATATCTCTGTATAGAAGTCTGTGGTTACCTTGAGGTGGAGCCCAAAAATGATCCCCATAGAACTCAATGTACAGTGCCTTGCGTAAGTATTCGGCCCCCTTGAAACTTTCAACATTTCGCCACATTTCAGGCTTCAAACATAAAGATATACAATTTTTATTTTTTGTCATGAATCAACAACAAGTGGGACATAATCGTGAAGTGGAACGAAATTCATTGGTTAAAACTTTTTTAACAAATAAAAAAACTGAAAAGTGGGGCGTGCAATACTATTCGGCCCCTTTACTTTCAGTGCAGCAAACTCACTCCAGAAGTTCAGTGAGGATCTTTGAATAATCCAATGTTGTCCTAAATGACTGATGATGATAAATAGAATGCACCTGTGTGTAATCAAGTCTCCGTATAAATGCACCTGCTCTTTGATAGTCTCAGGGTTCTGTTTAAAGCGCAGAGAGAACCATGAAGACAAAGGAACACACCAGGCTGGTCCGAGATACTGTTGTGGAGAAGTTTAAAGTCGGATTTGGATACAAAAAGATTTCCCAAGCTTTAAACATCTCAAGGAGCACTGTGCAAGCAATTATATTGAAATGGAAGGAGTATCAGACCACTGCAAATCTACCAAGACCCGGCCGTCCCTCCAAACTTTCATCTCAAACAAGGAGAAGACTGATCAGAGATGCAGCCAAGAGGCTCATGATCACTCTGGATGAACTACAGCTGAGGTGGGAGAGTCTGTCCATAGGACAACAATCAGTCGTGCACTGCACAAATCTGGCCTTTATGGAAGAGTAGCAAGAAGAAAGCCATTTCTCAAATATATCCATAAAAAGTCTTGTTTAAAGTTTGCCACAAGCCACCTGGGAGACACACCAAACATGTGGAAGAAGGTGCTCTGGTCAGATGAAACCAAAAACTTTTTGGCCACAATGCAAAACGATATGTTTGGCGTAAAAGCAACACAGCTCATCACCCTGAACACACCATCCCCACTGTCAAACATGGTGGTGGCAGCATCATGGTTTGGGCCTGCTTTTCTTCAGCAGGGACAGGGAAGATGGCTAAAATTGATGGGAAGATTGATGGAGATAAATACAGGACCATTCTGGAAGAAAACCTGTTGGAGTCTGCAAAAGACCTGAGAATGGGACGGAGATTTATCTTCCAACAGGACAATGATCCAAAACATAAAGCCAAATCTACAATGGAATGGTTCACAAATAGACCTATCCAGGTGTTAGAATGGCCAAGTCAAAGTCCAGACCTGAATCCAATCGAGAATCTGTGGAAAGAGCTGAAGATTCCTGTTCACAAACGCTCTCCATCCAACCTCACTGAGCTCGAGCTGTTTTGCAAGGAAGAATGGGAAAGAATTCCAGTCTCTCGATGTGCAACACTGATAGAGACATACCTCAAGCGACTTGCAGCTGTAATTGCAGCAAAAGGTGGCGCTACAAAGTATTAGCGCAAGGGGGCCGAATAATATTGCACGCCCCACTTTTCAGTTTTTTATTTGTTAAAAAAGTTTAAATTATCCAATACATTTCGTTCCACTTCACGATTGTGTCCCACTTGTTGTTGATTCTTGACAAAAAAAATTATTTTTATATCTTTATGTTTGAAGCCTGAAATGTGGCGAAATGTTGACAGGTTCAAGGGGGCCAAATACTTTCGCAAGGCACTGTAAACTAAAACAGCTCAACCTCAGCTGACAGAGAACCTACAGCTTTCATAAAGGTTGGATTTTGTGGGGATTTTAGTGTCCCTTGTCATCCTGAACTTTTTTATTCTTAAATATTTTGCTCTATTTTGCTCTAGCTCCGCTCTGATCAGCAACACCTGTTTGGTCAGGGCGCGTCATGCCGCTCTGTGCAAGTGCATAAGAGACACACGCGCGTATGTGGCGCAAAGTATCATGGGCAAGTTAAGCTAATATTTCAGTGCCCATGGTGGCACATGCGAGCACAAGCCATTGATTTTAATAGGGCGCCATCTTGGATCGTCGGGGTTTGGGTGGAGCCTGGTTCAGGGTTGTGGTTACCTGGCGGAGGAGCCTAGATAGTGGGTGTGGTTACTGGAGGTGGGTGTGGTTACCTGGAGGAGGAGCCTGATTTGTGGGGGTCGCAGCAGGCCTTCCCTCAGTTGCTCCTGCTCCGGGGGCATGGACGGGCACAGAGCTGCAGAGGTTGATCATCTCGCTGGCCCCTGGACCTACGCCTCCTGCTGTGGTGGAGGAGGTGGTCTGGTCTCTGGTCCCTGGGGGCCCAGCTCTCCTCCGCACTGTGCCCAGGCCTGGAGTCACCTCAGCGGGGGTCCAGTTCAGGTTCAGACCCTCCTTCTCCGTGGACGAGTCGTCATCAGAGTCGTCAAACATGCGCTAAGAGACACAGGTACATAAGGAATTGAATGAGGCTGTTGGACAGGGGGAAGATCCTTCTCTAAATATGGGCCTCCCTGAGTTTTCTCACTTACCCCCCACTAGTTTTCTGAGTGGTTCTTTGCAGATGCATTTGTGAAAGTTTATTAACATTTTTGGACAGTGGTCATCCCGCTTCCTATGGACCAATGGCTCCTATCATTGTCATTATTGCATTTTCTGTTTGAAATGTCTACACTGTGGGACAAATAAAAGTTGTTAGTAGGGCTGTCAAACGATTAAAATGTTGATTAATCGCATAGTAATGGTGAGTTAACTCATGATTAATCGCATTTTTAACATTCTATTTCAAATCCACTCCAATTGAAGTTAAATGAAATTATCAAATGTAATGGCACATTGTCATTCAGACCAAATGTACTTAAATCTGTTTGATTTGTTCACAACCTTATACTTTTGGGCACAACCAAAATGAGCTGTTAACACTAGGAGCGCCCCTAGCGGTCAACTGACCGTCACTCACTTTAATATGCTAATTAGTGTATTCAAAACAAAACACCAGAAGGTGAAATTTTATGACTTTTACTGGGTACTTGTCTATATTTTGGTGTTTTGGTTTTGGAAAAAATAAAGAAAACAAGATTTACACGCATTTTAACTTTTCTAAACCACAGCCCTTTCTGCTGCCCCATAGGGATACATGGCGCAGGGGCGACTGTTGTCATAGTAACCTTTCCCGGGGCTTTTTCGCGCCTTATAAAAATGTATCAATATGTTGTCATTAGACTCTAAAGGGACTTGAGTTTTTTTTTTTTTTATTATTTGGGAGAGAGAAAGCGTTTTGAATTGAGAGGAGTACAAAATGAATAGAGCAGCAAGTACACGGTATGAAGCCCTGACAGTGAATGAGAACAGTCTGACAGAGGTGAGATGTCACATTTTGAGGTGGAAAGTGACAGCGGAGAGAACACCTATAATATTCTAAATCTGAACGTAAACCCATAGTGCATTCACGGCACGGACAGCAGTGTTGTAACAAGTCCAGAAGCAATAACGCACATGACCCGCGTAATGCCAGCCATACGCAGGTGTCTGTGTGCGCGCTGTCGCTCCATTCTGCCTTTTCATTCATCATCAATTACATCATTATATTTATACATAGAAGAAGGCAATAAAGCAGAATACAATATCGCAATAAAATAGAACAATTAGATGAACTATCAAGGCAGAGTGCGGATAGAGCGCTGTGAGGCCTCTCGTAACCCGCGGACACTGCAGGAGGAGAGCGACTGTGAGGCAGAAGCGGCCCTCATATCATATCAATAAGGATATCTTTCTTATTTCATCCAGATAACACTGTGTGTTATTCTGTACAGCGCGCACTGCAAGGCAATGATTATAATTTTGTTCTGATCATAAAGAGCACTGCTTGTCTCAAATGAATACAAATATATATATATATATACATGTCTTTCTAACGTGTCCCGTGTAAAATTGAAGATTTTACATTGACGATGGAAGCCTAGCTGATGATCTTGTGTCAATACGAATACTATTATTATTATCTATATAATATTTCCCACGGTGATTTCGGCTGGAAAGATAAAACAGTCTGGAGATGACGTAAGAACTAGACGCATATAGCAGCGCGAAGACGTTATGGTCCCGTGCTTTTCTAAACTATCATTTATATTGTTTGAATTTACATATTGTTACTGAGGCAAATTTAACATATAGTGACCAACCTTTTAGGTGTTTGCAAAGTTACAAAATAAATCTATAGCCTGAAAAGCCATTGTAATTTTGATGGATCAGTTTACGCACAATGTGTCGTCTTAGCCTTTTATTTCGGCTAGAATTACAAGTACTTAGTATATTTAGACAAATAATTTACAGTTTCATTATGATCACGATTTCCTTGCAACATCATGTTCTGGTTTAGTGAACAAACAATTTGGCAAAAGGCTGTATCAGCGCAAAATACATAGCGGTCAACTGACCGCAGGGGGCAGTGCAAGGTATATTTAGAGCGCGGCGGTCCTAGTGTTAATGAAAGGGGAAAATGTACGTACCCCAGCTTTAATTTAGCGAATTGAGTTTAGTTTCAGGGGGAGACACGGAAACTTCCGCGGTATATTTGCGTGCACAGGTTACGCACAAGTTTTAAAGACAAGCACACAACATGCAGTAGTTCCGTGTGTGTATGGTCTAACGACCGCTGCGGCATTTGCTCTGGTTCGCTAACAACAACCAGAGCGGCTGCAGCTGCCCCCGGGGTGTGCTCCGGGGGGCGGACTTCAGTTCCCAGCAAACAGCCCCGCGGTCAGGTGTGTATTCTTTTAAAACTTGAATTCCCAGAGGGCCTACCTGCTCTGTTGCCATCTCACAAACGCATTCTGGGTGATATTATGGATAAATGGGCGGGTCATTCGAACATGCGTTTAAAAAAAATGTACGCGTTAATGAAAAATGTAATTCACATGATAATTTTGACAGCCCTAGTTGTTAGTGAATCCAGTGGTGAGTCCACAGGAAGATGGCTGCTACATTAGTGGTGCCTTAGCCTTGGTGTTTCAGCGGGAGCTTCAGGCAATGGTTAAGTGTCTTCCCCAAGGACACAACAACAGCAGACATCAGTGGGAGCAGTTGGAGTAGGTCCCGAGGTGGGCTCGAACCCACGACCTTCCAGTCCAAAGGCCAATGCTCTACCAACTGAGCTACTGTTGCCCACTTTGTCATTTCATGTTTTAGAAATGTGAAATAATATCTTCAGTAGAAAAATATGGTGAAACAAGTATGAAGGGTAAAAAAAAATCAGCCTCCCAGAAAAAAACTGACGTCATCGGAGTATCTCTCTGTGCTCCCTGTAACCCTGGTGGAAAAACCTGAATATTATTAATATATGCATACTTATATTGAAAACAATTATTTATGTGTGTAGTATATTAATATTATCCCTGCTGCCCCGCTATTTATTTTTTATTAAATCGCTGTATTTGCGATGCAATCGTCACGTGACCTCCGCAGCCAATGGTAGCGCGAGTAGAACGATTAGGTCCACCTGTGTGCAGCCCTCTCACTCAGACGCGTGTGGGGAGGCTGGATGACAGCTGTGGACAGGTTCGTATTGGAAAATATTTGCGGGTTATCATTGTGCCTTGCTATAAGTTAAGTGTTGAAATACCACTTTTAGAGCTGACTACTGGGCCGCGGGGAGTCTTGTGCCGCCATCGCGCTGGGCATACGCTGGGAATTGGTGAGTTGGATGTGTGTTGTTGTGAAATGTGCTAAGCTAGCGGCATAACCCATTGCGTTAGCATTAGCGAGTTAGCTCTGTGTATGTTGTCATGCTGGCAATGTATATTACATGTACCCATTTTATGATTTTTATATGATGTGATTTAAAATGTAAAACAATAGTTAAGTGCACTTAGTTGTGATTTATAACTATAGTTAACTGTTGTTGATGCATTGGTGTATACTGTGTGCACATGAATTTAAACTTTAATATGAACTAATTAGTGAATAGTTTCCTGGTACTTACTGGTCCTGTTTATTAATACAGGCCAGGTGGACTATACTGGGTGACGTGATGGCGAGCTGAGACGATCTTGGAGCAACCCTGGTCCGGTAGGAGGCTGACACAGCCTGTCCCCCACCACTCTCACTACTGACACATACCCACATATTAGCATACTTTGTGGGGTGTCATTGGCAACTGCTGGATTATATTTTTGTTTTCTTATTCCATGGACTACGGTTGTTGATCCACAACGAACTTTATAACAACTTGGTGCACTCTAATCAAAATACTGCAGTAATCTTGTAAATGGTGTAAATATTTTTTCCCCTGTTGTGAATATGTAAATTTCTCCTTTCACAATATATGGTACCATAACCACACCGTTACTGTTGGTTGTGTTTTACTTACTCACCCCAGCTCCAGTAGGCAAACCTAAGATCTGCTGTGTGAGCCCAACCCTTACTCTTTACGTCATACAAAGTAAAGCGATTACATTAATAAGGAAATTAGTCCATATTACATCCCTCTTTCTGAGCTCTCTAACTCTCTGGGTGTGATGTCATAGTGGTACAATGACTGCAAGGACTGAGACAGGAGCATTTAGGTATAAGGGGCAGAGCTTCATGTTTGTGTCAGAACTTAATGAATGTACGGATCTCAATAAAAATGCGGGTCTGTGACTGATGAGGAACAGTGATGGAACGGTTGAATGTGTTTGTTTTGACGTTGCAGGGTCTGACCTCTAAGCGGCGCTCTGGCTTGCGTGGTGGGGGGGACACAGAGTTGAACTTCTTGGGACCGGGCCGTCGTCGTGGGCTGGACTCTGTTGAGCTAGAGCCAGGGGAATGTCTGGAGCTGGAACGGTCCGACTCGTCCTCGCTTTCCGGCTCTGTGTAGGTGAGGCGAGGGTGGTACAGGACCTCATCTTTACGGCTCTTCTCTGCAGACAGAACAGACGTCGTTTTAATAAAGCAAAAGCTTTAAAAAACACCAGGAAATGTACATAAACATGATGAAGCCACATATGTAAAAGAGGGCTGGAATTTACCATAAACTGTATACAGATAAACAATGCTAACCCACTAGTTCAATGAAGCCCAATTGGGAAGTGTAGAGAAGAGCCGAGTAGAGTTTAGTACAGTTGAGTAGAATAGAAAAGAGTTTAGTAGAGTAGAGCCAATCCCTGGTGATCCAAGATGGCGCCCTATTCATTTGATTGTACGCAAAGTGGTCATGGGGTCACTTGCGATCTAAGCGAGCAGACTGAAGATACTCGTAAACAGCTAAACCAGGACTAAACCAAGACTAAACCAGGACTAAACCAGGACTGACAACCAGGGGGACACAGTGCTTGTGAACATATGCCTTGGGCCTAAGTTCTCATTCTCTCGTGACTGTAAATAAGGGTGGCTAATGTGTTTGTCAATGCCGAAGTAAAGATTAATAATGAAATAAACTTATGGCGCACCTCCGTGAACACATACTGCTGTTACATGAAGTCTCTGAAAGGTCTCTGGACACAGTGATGCTGCAGAGCTGAATTCTTGAAGAACTTTACACAAAAAGCCACTAGCTAAACTTCGTTAGCATCAAAGTCCGCCTGCCACTTCATTCTGCGTCTGAAATTTAGTGAATGTGTGTCCAGCAGTGTTGTGAGTAAACCAGTTCGTTGAACGTTGGAGTTTGTTTTCTATTGAAAACAAACTCCAAATCCTTTTTCTCTTTTGAAACGCAACGAGAGAAAGTTCCTCCCTCCAGTATTCTTGCTGGTGCCGCTTAAATCATGTATCACCAGACCAGTGGCGGAGCCAGAGGGGTAGCCAACACTTTAACATTCTACAACATGTATGGACATTTTCTTCTGTGTGTGCTTTATATTTTTCATGTGTTTTAACTGTTGATTCTCTGACCTGTGTTGGTGATTTCAATGGTTTTGTTAAGTCCTCTGAGATGACTTCTGTTGTGACTTAGGGCTATACAAGAATAAATTGTATTGTATGGGGGTGGACCCGGAATAAAAATCGAAAACACCTTTACAGAATGGTCCAAAAGTTGGCTCTTGGCCCAAAGCTCCGTTCCACATCTGTGTCAATGCTGAGGGGGGTGAATTTTTTTGGACCACTCTAGTTTAGTTGCTGTGAATTTTTGAAGTAACTTGTTAAATGAATGGAGCTCTCCCCGGCTGACGCATGCGCGGATGCATTTTTTCACAATTTTCTTGTTGGTGGGACCACTCGCGGCCATTTTGGATCGCTCCAGTAGAGCACAATTTTTGGCCCATTTGTTTGAACGGCGGAGATAGGCGTGACAAACTACACACTCTGCGTAACTTTCTTCTCTGACATTATCTGAGAACATGATCGAGTGCAACACGACCATTCAGGACCAGTGATGGGAATAACGGCGTTACTTTTTTCAACTTTTTCAACGAGTAATCTAAATAATTACTTTGACTGTAACTATAACGCCGTTATCATTTCCGACATCCCGTTACTGCGCGTTACTCAAGACGCACAATGAACGTGTTGTCATGAGAGAAGGGAGGATGAGAAAACCTCTCAGCAATTATTGGCTGATGTAAAACATATTTCCTTTACAATCTACATGTCTACAGTTGAGAGGATGGCTCATAAATTGTGTTTTTGAAACAAATATGGGTCTTAATCGCGCTCAACCACGGCTTGTATCACCGTGAGGTCAGCCACAGAGGAGCGCATGCGAGCGCAGAAGTCGGCTGCATACAATTCCATCGATAAGCTCCTTGCTCTTCCTGGTTTATCTGCTAAGGACAGCAACAGGTTTGGCTAACATACATATAACACATTTTTAGATAATCTAAAATGCACTTAGGGTAATTTTTCAATGACTATAGGAATGATAAGAAAGAGAGGTGAAGTGTAAGACGGTTGATTTTAGAAATTGGATGCACTCGGCTGCCGCTAGCAAAACACAGGAGTTTATGGAGGACACACGCGTTTTGTTTTACTTTTTAAAACTCATTGGACTCATTTCCAAATGGAGGATTACATATCTACGCTCAAACCATTCACTGGATTTAAATAAGGAACTGGTCTGAACCGAAGTGGACTGTGCAGGTCATTCATAAGGTATAGCTATAAGGTAAGACCCATAACTCATACTTTTGCGTTTTGTATGAACAAACAATGCGGGCATAAAACATATTTTGCTGTAGCCAAACAAATTGTCCACTTGATTTATATGATATATATGTTCATCTGATTGGGCTGAAGTCAGTGCTTCACCGGTGTTTCCACATTCACAGTGGCGGGTGTTGGTGTTTAGTGCTTACAGCACAGTGAGAAATGAAGAGTGAACAGGACTTCAGCAGCAAAACAGCCTTTTCTAGATGGAAATATTGGCACTGTTAAAGGTAAAAATGCGCACGTCGGGTGCACATTATGTTCCAGAACAAAACGAAAAAGTAACGCAATAGTTACTTTTACTGGTAACTAGTTACTTTTATAGTGGAGTAACTGCGTTAGTAACTCAGTTACTTTTTGGGAGAAGTAACTAGTAACTATAACTAATTACTTTTTCAAAGTAACGTGCCCAACACTGTTCAGGACCCAGTTTTGAGCATTAATGTGGGAAAGTCAAACTACAATATAAGTATTGCATGTGAGTTTTAATGTTCTGTCTCTGGCTCTCCTAGTCCTGGCTCTCCTGGTCCCTCTGTCTCTGTTTTTTCTCGAGAACAATATATTCACCTCCTTCAGCCGTAGAGGGTTGAAAAACTAAAACTTGTGCTATTCATATTAGCATTTGTGTTTATTTCCGTTTATCACATGAACGTAGATCAGGAGAGGTGCATGCTCTGACGCCGCGCAGGGCCAGCTTGCTGGACCTCAGGAAACAGAGTTGAAACTGATTGGTTAATGCCACAGGTTTGTTTTCATTGACTACCGGGGGCCAGCAATGTAGACTCTGAAGGCCCAGAGGCAGATTTTGGGCCATAGCAACACATGATGCTGAGCAATGATTGGATAAAAACTCTGTTAGACGGCAGACCTCCCAAATGTCGACCTGAAGTTGGAAGCTGCGCAACCAACGTAGTTTGTGAAAAAATAAACATAGAAAACAAATAATAATATTAAGAAAAAATTATATTATGAAAAACATATGTATGTAATCACGTTTAGGCCAGCAGCGAAGGCCTTGCAGGCCTTGAGGGTCCGCCACTGATGAACTGAACTTTAACTAGTTCAGAAAAGCTGTGAACTGGTACAACACAGGTGTCAAGTGTGCATTGAAGTTGTGTTCAAGTGTCAGTGGTCTGAACGCCCCACAAAGCAGAGTATGGCTGCTGGAAACAAGGCTACTGAAACCAATGGGTGTTTAGAACTTTGCACACGTGTCTTACCTCTGACAGAGTCTGTGATCCAGTCCGGAGTGACGATCTTGATACCAGCGTGTTTCACAGCACAGTCATACTTCGCCTGAGAAACACAGGTTTGAGAATAATGGAACAAAAAGATCCTAATAAAACATTACACTTAGATTACGGAGTGTTATCACTTCTCTGCTTTTTGAGAAATCTGAACTTACATACTTCAGTAACCGTTCGTGTCAAGACTAAACATTTTGGGCTTAAAAAACGGCATCTTCTGCATTAAAGCGAATAATAACAGTGATGTCTCATTCTGTCAGTCCACTGCTATTATACAAACTAGTAAAAAAACGTTTCTAACATTTTTGCTGTGTGCAGGACTCACCCCTTTTGGTTCCTTCACCACTAAATGAGTGACTTTCCTGTTGAGGTTGAGCTGACAGCTGCCTCCATGAAATGTGACGAAGGCCCAGAGTGCATTCAGGTCCTCAGGGATCTGCACAAAAAAACAGGAGTGTTTGAACTGGTGCCACCAAACTCATACTCATACTCATATGGTACAAAGGAGTTGTCTCTGCACTGGAGAGCCTCAGTCCTAGTCCTGGGTCTATATTCTAAGTCCTGGATCTACAGTCCGTCTGTCCATGGAGTGAATTCCTCTCTCAACATGGGCCTCTCACAGGTTTCTTACTTTTTCCCACTGTTTCTAAATGGTTTCTTACCAATGCAGGAGGGTCTACGGCAGGGGTCTCCAACCGTTTTCAATCGGAGAGCTACTTTTATAAATCAGAAGAGGCAGAGAGCTACACCTTTTCGTGGTCATAATAGAAGTCTATGTAATAATTACGACAAAACATAGATAACAGAAAAAATACCATTTATACTTATAATAGATGTGTAATGACTCAAAAGTGAATCATTCAAGATCATGTGATACATTCTAAATCCTTTGGGGAGCTACCTGAAAGGGGCTGGCGAGCTACTGGTAGCTCCCGAGCAACAGGTTGGAGACCCCTGGTCTACGGTCAGTGATGATCCAGGACATATCTGCACATTTATTGACATTTCTGGACAGAGGTGATCCCTAAGGGCCACAGGATCCTATGTGTTTATTATTGAATTTCATGTGTTGGGACTGTTTTATTTTCCTTTTAGGGCTACACAAACTTGATGATTGTGATTTAGGGATACACAAATACATACACCCTAACCCATTCACAGTGCTGATATAGAAGTTTTTAAAAAAACACATTTATTTTTCTTCTGTACTTTATCTGTATTGAGGGAAACTGCACACAGGCACTCACCCGCGGGAGACAAGCAGTGACCCCAAAGAAGATCTGTCCAGACTCCGGCGAGAAGCCCGTCACCCTGATCTGTGGTTAAGACCAAACTGTTCACACGGTTCTTTTACTTTGATTATTTAACTGCAATGAAAAGGATACGGCAGCAGGTCCCCACAGCGCACTGACAGAATCACCCACGATGGCTAAAAAATACACACACACATAGAATTAAAATATACATTATACAAATGCCTGCTTTACTAGTGTTAACGTTGGTCCTTAAACACTGTCCACTAGGGCTGGGATAAACGATTATTTTTTAAACGATTAATCTAGCGATTATTTTTTCGATGCATCGATTAATCTAACGATTATTTTTTTCGCTTCGATTCTCGATTATCTCCCCATTAATTGACTAATATTGATGTATACATGTTGATTTAAATATTTTAATGAAAAAAACATGAATTCCTTCACAAAAAATATGTATTGCTTGCTCTTAAAATTAAAAAATAAGACATTCTTAGAGGTAGCATAAAACCTTAAAGCCTTGAAAACACAGCTTACTGAAAAAAAGTGCATCTTATCATTCTTGAAACAAACATTTGATGCTTAGCATTCAATAAAAATATGAAAAAGTTCAGCCAAATACTTGTGTAGAGCAAATAAAAGAAAACAGTAACCAATGTAAACTTGAAGGCTTTAAGCTAAACAAAGAGTGCTTTTCCAGCAAAAACAGTGGGAGCCATCAGCCTGTCATGGCTACATAAGAGTGTAGAGTGGCCACAGGACGCGTCATCAGCCTACGTCAGCAGCCGGGGACTGCTATGAAAACATTAGCTTTGTTGTTTCACAGGCGCAGTTGACTGCTTAAACTAAACTTTGCACGAAACTTTGACTCTTAAAACCCACATGTGACAAAACGGAACCATCAACATATCGCCTCAAATTGCATTAAAAGTGACATTTGTGTCTGAATTCGTTCGTATTTTAGCTTTTAAAGAAATTCACGGTCCGCCATCTTGGTTTGCTTCGGCTGCCGTGAGACGCGCATGCGCAGGTTTGCATTACATGATAAACAGCTGAGGCTGTGCATCTCTTCAAGGCAGTGTATCTCAGCGTTACACCGGCTTGCACTTCTCTAACACGACACTTGCATTGCTACCGCTCGCCGCCATCTTTGTTTTGTGTGTGACGCACCGACGCGCATATTATACGTCGGTGTATTTTTTGCGTCGACGTCACTGATTACGTCGACGCGTTGTCCCAGCCCTACTGTCCACACCTCAACCACAGGCAGGTCAGGTCTGTCCTCACCTTGACCACTGGCAGGTCAAACACTTCCCTGGACTCGCTGACCTCTGGGTTGTCTCCGTCCTCCGCAATGATGTGAGTGGCCAGCGCATTGTACGACACCTCCTTCCCTCTGCCCGCTTTCAACAGCTGCACCACCTACACACAAACACAAACGTCTGTAAATACTCCCTGAGCTACAACATTGTCTTATATTTATATTTTTTTAGGTTTTATTTGCAACATAAATACTGTAAGCCTCAAAGCGAAGTGTGGCTCAGACTGGGAGCGATGACAATTGAGCAGTCCTGAACCACTGCACCATGTGACTGATTTAAAAAGTGGTTTTCTGGTTTGGGAAGACCCGCACATCTCGTGTTGCTGATTTGGTATTTGCAAGAACTTGAAAATGGAACAGGAAAAACATCTAAAAGTATTCTCCAGTGGTCTTTTACTTCATCATTTCATATAAAGTAAAAAAATAAATAATTATATCAAATATAGCTTGCAAAGCTCAGGGTCCTATCACATGTTATGAAACAAATTTGTTTAGATGATAGTGCGGTAATGGAAATTGAGAAATTGTAATGTACTGAATCGCCACTGAATGTAGTCATAGAGTAAATGAAACATTATGAAGCATTGGTATATGTACAATCACAGTAGACTGAAAGTGTTGCTGCTTCACATGTCTCATCTGAACATCACTGGTTAATACAGAGTGAATGTATATTGCGGTAAAGTTCTTGAGTGTTCACAAAAGAGCTATACAACCCAGGCATTATTATTATTGTCCCTTTTCAACTTTTAACCAGGCTGATTCTGTGACTTGGTAGCATACAGACCAGACACTAGATAAGTTAATTTCACCAATATCGTTAATATGAATATTCATCATAATTTCGTTATTTGACACCTATTCATTAGTTCCAGAATGAGCGCTTAAAGTAAGCCACCACATTCACAGGGTTCAATTGTAAACAGTGTACTAAAGGTGTAGATGCGACACGGGGTTCTTGAACTTTGTTCAAATCTACGTGCAGTAGATTTGAACAAACCATAACAGAACGTCTTCATGAAAACGAACGCATAATAATGAGTTTAGCGTGCAACAGGGGACACACACTTTGACATGAGCTGCGATAATCCGTATTACAGCCAGGTCAGACAGTACAGGGCTCTTGAGTAGCTTTTGCAACAGTGAGAGTCAAAATATATGTTTTTTTAATGAATTAAATCACCTTACATCCTCAACACAGAAACTCAAGCTAGCATCTGGTTAAACACTTTAATGCTCATATAAAAACGTCGCAATCTCATGAAAAACGCAGTAGACAAGAGGCTGCAGATTTCGTGCACTGGGGGTATTATTGTCACATGCAAACATTTCCAAAAGGAACTAGAGTATTTCCCACCAAAGTTAGCCCGCTAATCTCTCGGCTAGCACGTTTAGCCTACTTCCTATTGACTTCTAATGGGAAATGCTAACGCTAACATCGGCTAACCTGCCAAAACCCTCACCTCCTGCTCAATGTCTCCCACCACGTAGAATTTGACGTCTTTGAAAAGGTCTTCGGACACTTTATTCTCCTCGCCAGACATGATTGTCCATAAAAGCGCGGGTTTGAGGGTTAAAAAGGGAAAAATAAGGCGCTAAAGAGATGAAATGTGTGTGGAAAGAGCGCTGAGGTGAAGAGCGCGCCCTGGACCGTACCACCGCACAGCTCAGGGGGGGTCCGACACCTTCAAACAAGAATGTCAGCCTTTTTCCTGAATTCCCTGTGAACATAAGTTATTTTGACGGTGGTTTTCTACTTATTGGGGCAATGCTGCTGCAAAAATATTAGTGGAAGTGCAGGTGATATACATTTAATGCTAGAGTAGTTTGGTCGCCCCTTTGAATGGAAGAGTCCACGGGCGCTACAGACAGTGATTTGAGGACGTCTTCTTATGTCATAGTTCGTGCCCTTCTGTCAGCTTATTCAGATTCAGAAAATTATAAATATGACTATGAATGTACTAATCCTGCTGGGAGAATGTCACATGCATTAAACAACCTTATGGGACACCCGTTCGAACTTGTTTAATTGTTGTTAAAGAAGTAGCTGAAACGTATCAAAATACATAATAGATTACATTAATGTACAGTGTTGGGTAGAATACTTTGAAAACTTATTCCGTTCCAGAATACTGAATACATTTCCTAAAATGTATTCGTATAGCATTTCGTTACTTTGGAAAAAGTAGTGCCTGTATCCCGAATCCTTAGAATATAAATTATTATTTTTCTTAATATCCAAATATTTAAAACCACAACCTCAATTTTTGAAAAAAATAAAACATACTCTGTAATTATTCAATAATCTTTTGTGTCAAACTTCAACATCTAAACAATTGAGCAATATTTACTGTAATTTTGTTATTATAAATTGGAATCCGGAGAGCAGTAGCAACAAACTTGCAGTTTTAATGCATGCTAGTTCTTCAAACACTTTTTTCCAAGTTAGTGTTAAGTTTATTCACAAAACTAATAGTCTATCAACTAGCTAAAAATAATATATAATTATATATCCATCCATCCATCCATTTTCTTACCCTTAATTTATTTCTGAGTCGGTCCACATTGCACCAGCCCCTCACTGATCCTCCTCACCTGCCATGCATGGTGAGGAGCATGCAAGTTTTAACATCTATTGTCTGAATCTGTTCCGTTGGCTACCTGATTATTCCTGCAGGGAATCTGATCACTGGCAGGGCGTAGCTGATAATTGTCCATGCCTTGTTCTTGCCATTGAGTTGGCTGCTACTTGCTCTCTGGAGGTATTTGCCGCTTTCCTCGTCGCCTGTTCAAGGTTTCCATTTGTAGCGTCCAGTTGAGTGTATAGTTGAAGCCAGAACTGATGGTTAAAATGAAGTATATTTTGTCCTTCCATATATTCATATAACCAACGTAAGAGCAGGAACAGAAATGAAAATCAACTTACAATCATGTCCAAATACTATCTAGCATCAAATACATTGTTAACGGTTACATTACTTTTGCTATTTAATTTTACACATTTAAAGAAACTTAACAATTGTTACACAAATTAAATCAATCCATACCTTGTTCCCTCTATCTCAACTGTAGCTAAACTTTGTATTTGTTTTTTATACCATATTAATGCAGTTTCTTATGACCGTTTGTTTGTCTAGACCACATGTGTCAAAGTCAAGGCCCGCGGGCCAAATCCGGCCCGCGAATGAATTATCTATGGCCCCCGGGACATTGCCTGCCATTGAGGCAATGTATTGACCCCTTAAGCTCGCTAGCCCCCGCCGGCGGGAGCAAACGAGGAAAAAAAACATCTGCTGGCAATAGTAGATGTTTTTTTAACTTCATAAGCCACAAGCTATATATCATTTTAAACATTATTTTCTCAGCTATATTTATATATAAGTGTAAACGATATCAGACTTTTCATTAAAAATATATAACGCATAATATGGGCACAAAATAAATCAGTCTGTATTTGTTTTTTACCTTTCGTCTTCTGCTGCTCCAACAAATTAGACTTTCCCCATCCTTGCTTAGTCGCTTTCTCTCCGTAACTGTTCATTGAAGAAGAATATCCACTTGTATTTCCCAAAGTATAATCCATTCTTCAGATTTAATCAAAAAACGCCCCGAAAAGAGGTCCAGACTGCTCTTTTACATTTCACCAAGTTTGAGCTTTTTCTTTTTTTTACTATTTTCATGTTCTCAGATGTCTATTACATCTAATATGTACAGTATGAGGATTGGCTTTGGAGCATATTTTATCGAGCCAATAGGTGTCACCGGCACTGCCTCTGGATGTTGAGAAACATTGAACCAGTCCGGCCCTCGGCGCGTAGCAAACATTTTTTTTTGGCCCTCTGATGTATTTGACTTTGACATGCCTGGTCTAGACCATCTGTGTGAAACGTCCATACACTTTGTAACGTTTCTCCGTCTGATGTTGCGCGAGCCACTCGACTTCCGGTTGAGACAGGAAGTGTCAAAATAAAGCATTTTCCTACTGATATTAATACAACAACCTTAGTTTAGACAATTTGCCTGTGGTATATTGAGATACTTGTAACTGTCCTCAACGTCTGCTACTGTTCCCTCTGGGAGTGAGATCCCTACTGTGTGGACTACCTTGCCTCTCCGAGTCACCATCCTGCTACATTTCTCGAGTCCGAATGACATCCCCATGTCATGGCTGTACATCCTTGAGATTTGGATCAGAGAGACGATGTCCCTCTCGCTCTTGGCGTACAGCTTGATGTCATCCATGTAGAGGAGGTGACTGATCTTTGCTGTATACATATAGCTAAGCTATATATATATTTGTTTATACATAAAGGCGATTTCAGTAAAGCTCAATGTTTTCCAGCTTTTTAACTTATTTTTCTGATACCGGATTCAAGTGTACTTGTTTAACTCCGTACACAGCAAAAACTAGAGTGTTAAAAACACAGGGTGAAATATTGCAGAGTTGTTTTTAACATTATTTTTTTGTTTTTGTTTATTTCTTTCGAATCCATAACATTACACATTTGTTTACACAACAAGCATCCCACAACATAGCACAAGAACAGAACATGATTCACTAATGCTCCTGTGCACTGAAGAAAAATAAAAAAATAAAAAATAAAACCACCTATATTCACATAGGCCTTGTTGTTCAAAAGCACACTCCAAGAGCTCGAAATGGAGTGGGAAGAAGAAAAAACGTATAAACTCCCACCCCATGTATATTATGATAAATCATAATGTTTCATAAAAATAATAATTCATCCAATTCGCATCACATTTGAATGATACGCCGCAGCGGGCTCAGCACCTCACCCCGACCGGTCCCAGAGACAACGAGCAGCACTATAGCAGCAGACAAACAGAGGATGATCCCGGCAGCACACACCAGCCCTCCACAGCCATGCCCCGAGTCATCACCCCAATGGGAATACATGCATGTTTCTTTCCTATATCTGTTTATAAGTGTCATTTTAACACTGTGAAAGTCGATCATGGTCAGAGTTCGGATTATTCGTCAGTGTTGCTAGAATCATGATTTCTGAAACATTATTCAGTGTTAATTTAACATCTTCAGACACTAGTGAACACGATCAGGGGTGAACACAGGTTAGAACCAGATCCATCCAGTTTGAACCCAACAGTTCTCAGCATTTTTCTGCTTGACGTGGTCTTGATCACATGTAGCTGGATTTTGAAAACATGGTTTTATTGTAAATAAAATGTTGTTTACTGACACTCAACAGGCCTTGAAGTATATTGTAACGGCTCAAACTCTTGACCAAGGTGTTTTCATCATCATACTTTTATGAAATGCTAGACAACAGTCTTAGGATTAACTCGATACTGCATATTTAAGTGTTCAAGTTATGTTATTTTAACCACAACTAATGCTGAACTGGAACAATGAGATTCATTTTAGCTTTAGTACTGGTTCTTAAAATAACATAACTTATGTTGCTGGTGTGTTAGCTCATGTTCATGTAGCACTGCTAGCGTTAGCTCAGTGTTAGCATGTGTTGTAGCCGCCATTGTCAAGACTTTGCTGGTAAAGTGTGCTTGTGTCTTTAGGTGTAATTATCATGGCGCTGCTAATCACAGTGAAGTACCATGCAAACTTGCAAGGTATTTTGTTCTCTGTATTTGATCTATGTCTAAATTAATCTGAACCCTTTGTGCATTAATAAAAAACATTACTTTCATTATTCTATTTGAGGTTTGAGCACCACATTTTTAAAAGTTCCTATATTACTCATGGTTGTTTTTATTTTCAGCTACATTCTAAAGACCAAAAGTACGCCCCTTGGGATTGTGATGGCATTTCCCTCCCTCAAAGAGGGATTATTCTGTCTTTTCAGGAGCATTTTTACGATCCTGGAGACGGAGACGGGACAGTGAATCTATCTAAAATGGCCACGATGCATAACAAACAACCAACCAACGTTAGTCAAGGAGGCCCATCACTACAGAGACAGTTTACTACAAACACCTGGACAGTGATGGCGGACATAAACGTATCAATGACCGTGGAAAAAGTATACCATGCACCATGTGCACTTGTATATTGTAAATAGTAACTGTAACTCCATTTTAAATTTAAATGTATTCCTTAGAAGTGTTTTTTATTCTTTTATTTTTTATTCACTCTTTCTGACTGTTGCACTGAGCCAAAGCAATTTCCAAGTCTGTGACTTCCTGTTACTTACGTGGCAATAAAAATTATTCTGATTCTGATACACTTTCTGTTTTGTGCGACCTTTATAAGAGCATTTACTCCTCTGCTGTAACTGTTGGGTTTTTAAATTAGACACCACAGCAGACCAGAGGCATGTATTAAGAGTTTTCATTTGCGCCATTGAAAACAGGACAGTGTCCGACTGGAGGAAGGCCCTGGCCTTCCCCATTGGGCGAGAGGGGTTCAAGTACAGCATCTCTGGGTCGCGTTTGTTGGTGAGAGGAGACATCTGCTTTGGATGACTCAATAACCCAGGAGATTCTTTCTTACTATGGCCCTGTCCACACGAAGTCAAGCTCAGGCCTAAACGCAAAAATACTTTATCAATCCAGTGTATCGTCCATACGAGGCCGGCGTTTTGGGGGGGTGTAAACGAACATTTTTGAAAGTAGGTCCCAGAGTGGAAAGATTTCAAAACTCCGTATATGCCGCTCCGTGGTTACTGCCTCTCCGCAATGTATCTGAGACGCTTGCGTCATCGCCCCGCCTTTTGTTAAAGCACGCATGCGCCGCACTCAGAAAATAATGACAACAACAATGTAGCTTGTTGGTTTTGTAATCCAGTGCGACCCGAAGCAACAGTTCAACCTCATCGTCCGTCCATACTAATGTAGTACCAGCTCGCCCACTCGCCATGTTGTCTGTTTACAAAATTCTGCGCATGCCCAGTTCCCGTCACGGAAGTTTGGGCTTGATCCCGTCATTGCGTCACAGCGCCACCAACAGGTCTGGCATAGTTTCACAGAGTTTTCAGGCGTATTGACTACATTCATATGGACGCACACATTTACTGAGCTAACTCCGTGTTTACAGAAAAAGTTTCTGAAATTATAAGCGTTTTGTCTTCGTGTGGATATAGCCTATGACTCTTGAGTTATTGGAACGCTGACCTTGGATAGGCAGAGGACAACAGACTTTAGATAAGATAAAACTAATGTCGATTGACATGACATTTAAGAATCAGAATCAGATTCCTTTTATTGCCATTGCGTGACAAGAAGTCACAAACTAGGAAATAGCTTTGGCTCATGGTGCAAACAAGTTAAAGCAGAATAAAATCAAATTGGTTTAGTGGACCACACTCCTGGTCTCAGAGGTCACCTGGTCCTCGGTCTGGAGCCCGGAAGAGAGCCTGGAACAGCACTGAGTCTTGTCAACACAGATCTGTGGAGAAACACAAGCTTTCATGATTAGGAGAAAACAGTAAACCTGAGATAAAGTTCAGACAGTTGGGAAAATGAAATACAACAAATCAATTTGATTAGACTACAAGAGACAAGATGTATTAAAAGATTTATTGATTGTCGGTTTAAAACTAACCGATTGTTGAAATTATTTACTGCCAAAATGTCTTTGTGGTCAGTTGCTACCTGCCTCATAGCTACTACATGTCCTTCACAAAGTAGACTTTGTTGTTGTTAGTCATTCTACTGCACGGAAAAGTCAATTGTGGGTTGTTTATCACAGATCAGTGACCTTATATTTATGACAAGTTTTGTTTTTTAAATTGTTATCATGCACAGCTTGTACTAAAAGCTTTAAGATAGGCTTCAGGTGGCAGCTGAAAAAACACAATTTATCAGTATGAAAGAAATCCATGCAGGCAGACTGATATATGCTTGATATATTGGCAGTTGGGATTTTTTTGTGCCTGTGAGAAAGCCCACTGTTGCCTGCTACTGCTGCAGGATAAGGCTTTTCACTGGTGTCCACAAGAGGGCAGTGTCACACCATAATGATCCATTCTTTATCATGGATCATGGATCTATAATAATAACCGTGACACGATTTTCATATTGACAACAGGAAAATGTGGCTTCACTGTAGGTAAGGTAAGGTTTTGCTAATATTTTTCACGAGGAGTTAGTGTGCCTTTAATATGAGCGGCCTTTGTGGGAATGGTTATATTCAAAGTATTAGAGTAAAATGAGTTTGTAAAACACCTGCGGCGCAGCGACGCGAAGCAGGAGCCGTAGTTCTGAGCGGAGCCAGAGCAGAGCCAGAGGTCTCCAGAGATCAGAGAAGTATTTGGTACTGGCTCACTCAGATTCAGAGGAGGAAGACACGCAGGTGTCCAGTGAAGCAGACACAGACATTATTAGTGACAGGAGTCCGCGTCATAATAGTCCACAGTCACCCACAGTTTCCTCCGTGTAGCCCCGTGTTAAAGAGGTCCGGCTTTTCGGAGTCAGGGGTAAAGCGGTCCGCACATTAAAAGCGGATAGCCGCTTTATGCTGTTACTCACGGTAACATTGGAAAGAAGACGTGGGGATGAGCCGCCACAATGCACGTTTTAACATAAAGCGGCCACCCGCTTTTAATGTGCGGACCTCTTTACCGCTGACTCCGAAAACCCGGGCCTCTTTACCGCTATGTGTGGCCGCAGTGGAAACATTCTGCGAACGCCAGGCAGGGGACGCGGTGAAGGGGACAGGGGGGTCATAACACCGGGCATGTGGGTGAATGCAGCAGGGTTAAACAACCGCGGGGAACGCAGGAGACGTGGCAGAAGCCGCGGAAGAAAACACACCGTTAATCTGCCTTTACGGACGGAGATGATGATGATGAAGGCAGAGAGGAAGAAAATCCATAGAAGTGGATCAGAAGTGTTGAAGAGCTTGTTGTTTATTGTTGAGACAATCTGACAAGTTCTGAGCCCATTCATTTAATCACTCTGTTTCTAAACAATGAATTCTGGAGCCTCATTTCCACTGAGACAAACTGTATGCCACCAGGTCTTTTGAAAGGGTAATATTGAAACCAAAGTGCAGATTTCATGACTGGTAAACTATAAGCAGTGCCATCTTGATCATTGAAGGTCTAATACATAATACAATTCCATATGGCTGCTGACCAGTGCTAAAATATTCTATATAAATTTGATCAGTGAATTTATTTCATGAAAACATTGTGTTTTCATACTAAAGATATTTCACATTGACTGTTGACAGTATTCCCAGAGCTCAAAATACACTCTCAAACTACAGCTTTTTGAAATCTTTATACAATAAACATTTTCCAAAATGGCCACCACCTTGATGACGTCACAGTATGCAAATTAGATTACGAATCAACATCCATCCCAAAGTTTGGTTCATACTGAAGATATTTCTCATTTACAATATGCCTTCATATCAAACTACTTTAAAGTTATAGCCTTTTGAAATCTTGAAATCGAAATTGTAATTGTAATTTTTTTGAAAGAAATGGGCTTAGTGCTGCATGAAAATCCCTCGCCAATGGCCTGGTTCCGCACCGTGCTCCTCTTTGCTGTCGTCGTTGCAACATGTCCAGAAGTTCAACTTTTTAGCACTAACCATCTTGTGGGTTTAGTCCATGGTTTTGTCAAGGAGAACATTAGCATACAGCACTTACAGTCACACTGCTAGCTCTCAGACATGGATTTACATTTGTCAGTCTGAATGCTGTGATGTACAGCAAACACTGCACAGAGATTACACCTTAGCCAATCAGGACGCAGAACACAGTACGCTGGTTCTTCCTTAGCCAATCAGGACGCAGAACACAGTACGCTGGTTCTTCCTTAGCCAATCAGGACGCAGAACACAGTACGCTGGTTCTTCCTTAGCCAATCAGGACGCAGAACACAGTACGCTGGTTCTTCCTTAGCCAATCAGGATGAACATTGCAAGTTCATATACAGTGAAAATCATGCTACAAATAAATCTGCAAGACCGCGAAAAGAGAATCGCTATTCAGCTGAGGAGACTCCGATTCAGAATAAAGAATAACACATTTTTCCTGTATGGAAGTTTCTGATTTGGTGTTTGTAAGTAATTTTTTTACTATCATGTTTTAAATTATAGATTAGACAGTGAGCCAGATCAGATATATCCCAATGAAAATAATGTTTTTGCACTTTATGATGTGAGAATTGTATACATGCATCTGTAAGAAAATTGAGGGGGGGGCCATGGCTAGGGGGGGAACGATCCCCCCCATCCTCCCCTCTGGAGGAAACCCTGCCAAGCGCACTTGCATGCACCAGGTATGCGCACTACCCAATATAATAGATCCATGGCACTACCGAAGCTCGTGTGTGTGAAACATTGGTCCCACTTCCCGGAACTGCAAACACCCGTACTTCCGGTGTTTGCTGCAGCTTGACGTGTTGTTGTGACAGAGCGGAGGAGCACTGCGGCAGCGCGGCTCCATCTCTCTCAGCTGCTCTCATCTCGTCTCCTCTCATCTCGCCTTCTCTCCTCCCGTCCTCTCTCCTCCTCTCGTCTCCTCTCGTCCTCTCTCTTCCTCTCGTCTCCTTACGTCCTCTCCCCTCTGCTCCTCTCTCCTCTCCCCTACCATAGCTCCATGCTTCACACTCGGATGTGACTCCTCCTGCTCCGCAGACGCGCACGGGGGCCCGGTGCGCGTGTGTGTGCTCGCGCTGGTCCGGAGCGGCACCGGGAGGAGGAGGAGGAGGGCATGTCCTTGGCGCCGAGGTGAAGCTGCGGCTGGACGCGGCTGTAGCTCAGCTGCAGGATAAGCGGCCACGGATCCACGGCTCCACGGATCCACGGCTCCGGGTCTGGTCCTCCCCATCCCGAACAGGAGTGATGCGCTGCGGCACACGGGCCTTCTCCGTGCTGAGCGTGGAGCGTCGGTGACGGTGAGACTGTGACCAGAATATTGTGGAATGTATGCAGAACGGTGGATACTCGTGAATGTAGTCCCGTGAGAGCGCAGTGACATACCGCTCTGTCGCTGCTCAAGTGGCACTGTCTAATCGCAGCGATCAGCTTCACTTGTGTCTCCAGCTCATAATAGAGCAATGCTCCAGCCTCGGACCTTCATCACTGTCCTGTGTCCTTCATCACTGTCCTTCAGGCTCTAGTTGAAGCTCGGACACACTCTTTTTATCAAAATATTCTGATACATGGTCTTATCAGAATCATGCATTCTGAAGACTTTCATATGATGTGTCAATGATTGCCTTATTCGTATGTTACTGTTTCAGTAAATGATTTGTAATATATTCATTGCCAGTATGGGAGAGTACTGTACCCAACATTACAGGATACAGTCAGGAATACTATATGAAAAATACAATGTTATATTATTATTAGTGATTTGTTGGCAATCCCAGAACAAGATTATGTTGTGACACAAGACACCTCCAAAGGATTTTGTTTCAGATTTGTTTATGGATCGTAAATGTATTGTAAACATTATTTTTCAATTGTCATGAGTCCACTTTGTGGCATTCTGAGAGATATCCATCTCCCATAACAGGCTCTGTACAACTACAGATGTAGTTGGTGAGTCGACCCAATACATACATATTTTTACAAGAACTTAATCTATTCCAGACAATACTAGTTCCAAAGGAGGGTCTGCAAACTTGGGGACATTTGTTCATTCTTTGGTTAATTTTCTTATGTGTATCGGCCGTTCTCATTGAGGTCAGGAAGGATAAACTCCGATTGGTCGCTTCATTTAATCACAATCGAGAACTGCAAATGTCTGGAAAACAAAAAGCGGGGTCCCGGTTAGGGCCACAGCTACATCTCCATTTCCTTTTATCCATAATTTTATTTTCAGCAGAATGTAATATACTTTTTCACTGAATTATCATATTTGATATTCTAAAATTAGAATAGTGCATTTACTATTGAATGTATTGATATTTCAAAAAGATCATGTGATACCGTCCTATTTTCAATGTTGTACAATGGCTAAATGTGTTTGAATCTGGAAATACTCCTGGAAAGGCTTTAGATTGTTATTAAGTTATGTTTGAATGGAGTATTTTTAGCCCTAAATGTACAACCTCTCTCTGTCCTGTTTCACTGTCTTTGGACTTAAAACAATATGGGAAGCACGAACTGTGTCAGCCGACAGACACAGTTCGTGTTTCTGAAAAAAAAATAACGTTACTCAGGCCACACCTCCTCAAACTTCTGGAGGAAAATTGGGGGGAAAAAACGGTATGCTGTAACCAGCTTTAGTGGAGGGCTGAGCACTGTGTAAATGCCAGAGGTTAGTGCCAGCACAGGTGGGTAGTAGTGGAAGGAGTCAAGTGAAGAGTATGATAGTTATATTTATTTATATATTTGTTCAATTTTCAATTTTCCACTTGGAAAAATGGCAAGGAACACCGCTCCGTGTGTGTGTGTGTGTGTGTGTGTGTGTGTGTGTGTGTGTGTGTGTGAGTGATCAGCTCCTCATGAACACTCCTAAAGCCTTGATTGCAATGGTGAAAATAGAAGCTCACTAAAAGGCTAACATTAAGGTTGTTATATAGTGCATCCTACTGGCACTATTGATGGGCTGGAGCTGACCAAAGTCCAGGACTGTTTTCCTGTCCGAGACCACCCCCTGACTTATAGGTATATAGGAGGATTTTCCCAAATTTTAGGAAAGATCCGCCCTCTCCACTTTTTGAACAAAACTTTCTGGCCTTATTTGATGAGCACGTATCACTAGAATGATTGACAATTAGGAGGACCAAGAGTCTTGATGATCCACCCGGAAGTAGTAAATCCTCCTATATACAGTGGGGCAAAAAAGTATTGAGTCAGCCACAGATTGTGCAAGTTCTCCCACTTAAAATAATGACAGGGATTTAAGAATTTATTTGTAAATTATGGTGGAAAATAAGTATTTGGTCACTTCAAACAAGGAAGATCTCTGGCTCTCACAGACCTGTAACTTCTTCTTTAAGAAGCTCTTCTGTCCTCCACTCGTTACCTGTATTCATGGCACCTGTTTGAACTCATTATCTGTATAAAAGACACCTGTCCACAGCCTCAAACAGTCAGACTCCAAACTCCACTATGGCGAAGACCAAAGAGCTGTCGAAGGACACCAGGAAAAGAATTGTAGACCTGCACCAGACTGGGAAGAGTGAATCTACATTAGGCAAGCAGCTTGGTGTGAACAAATCAACTGTGGGAGCAATTATCAGAAAATGGAAGACATACAAGACCACTGATAATCTCCCTCGATCTGGGGCTCCACGCAAGATCTCATCGCATGGGGTCAAAATGATCATGAGAACGGTGATAAAAAATCCCAGAACCACACGGGGGGACCTGGTGAATGACCTCCAGAGAGCTGGGACCAAGGTAACAAAGGTTACCATCAGTAACACACTACAACGACAGGGAATAAAATCCTGCAGTGCCAGACGTGTCCCCCTGCTGAAGCCAGTGCATGTCCAGGCCCGTCTGAAGTTTGCCAGAGAGCACATGGATGATACAGCAGAGGATTGGGAGAATGTCATGTGGTCATATTAAACCAAAGTAGAACTGTTTGGTATAAACTAGTGCTGTCCAAAATATCGCGTTATTAACGCGTTAACGCAAATCAATATTAACGGCGTCATTTTTTTTATCGCCATTAATTTTTTTAATAATTATTAAAAAAAAAAAAAAAATTTTTTTTTTTTTTTACTTTTTATTGCAGACAAACACATATACAGAAAAAAATAGACACAAAGAAAAGGACTAGTTAAGATACATTGTAGACAGAGATTACAAACAATATGTAGTTGGAGATACAGGGGGCCAAAGAAGAAACCCAGAAGGGCACATAGGAGGGGGGGGACATGAAGTGGGAGATGGGGGGGAGGGGTTAATAAAAAAGGCAATACAAGCAAACAGTATACAGTCATAGATATACCGAAAGTAAACAGAAAAAAACAGCATAGAGTATTTACATGAACAAATTTACAAAAAAATTGTTTATCATCATCATAATGACACCATGATGTTTCTATACAGTCTATGGTCTATACCCACACATACACACACACACCCACACCCATAAACACACACACTCCACACACACATTGAAGGGGCTTTTTGTTACCAATTATTTATTTTGTCATCCATTTATTGATGATTTTGCATCAAATGTTAGTGTGTAATATAACACTACACATTGTTTTCAATAAAAAAAGCAATTGCACACAGCACGCAAATGGGTGACTAATTTGCGATTAATCGCGAGTTAACTATGAAATTCATGCGATTAATCGCGATTAAATATTTTAATCGTTGGACAGCACTAGTATAAACTCAACTCGTCGTGTTTGGATATTGAGTTGCATCCCTCTACTGTGAAGCATGGGGGTGGAAACGTCATGCTTTGGGGCTGTTTTTCTGCTAAGGGGACAGGACGACTGATCGTGTTAAGGAAAGAATGAATGGGGCCATGTATCGTGAGATTTTGAGCCAAAACCTCCTTCTATCAGTGAGAGCTTTGAAGATGAAACGTGGCTGGGTCTTCCAGCATGACAATGATCCCAAACACACCGCCCGGGCAACGAAGGAGTGGCTCCGTAAGAAGCATTTGAAAGTCCTGTAGTGGCCTAGCCAGTCTCCAGACCTCAACCCCATTGAAAATATTTGGAGGGAGTTGAAAGTCCGTGTTCACTGCTCTCGAGAAGATCTGCATGGAGGAATGGGCCAAAATACCAGCTACTGTGTGCAATCCTGGTAAAGACCTATAGTAATCGTTTGACCTCTGTTATTGCCAACAAAGGTTACATTACAAAGTATTAAGTTGAATTTTAGTTATTGACCAAAAAACTTATTTTCCACCATAATTTACAAATAAATTCTTAAAAAATCCTACAATGTGAATTCCTGGATTTTCTTTTTTACATTCTGTCTCTCACAGTTGAAGTGTACCTATGATGAAAATTACAGACCTCTGTCATTATTTTAAGTGGGAGAACTTGCACAATCGGTGGCTGACTAAATACTTTTTTGCCCAACTGTATATATTTTTTGTAGCCTTGAATGGAAGTCAAAACAAACAAACAAACCATAAGAGGATCAATGGAAATAGAACAAGAATACGGTCACAACAACCTAGCAGATCTCATAAATATATATAAACTTTAGAAATATTCTATTCTAAAACATACTTTGAACACAATATTACAGCCTTCACCTAAATAACCTCCTTTCTTCTCTACAGAACACCACAAATGATGGCGAGTGCCAAAGACCTTGAGCTGTCGGAGTCTCTCAAAACCCACAGTGTCTTCTTGGATGAACCAGAGGGGGCCAACTTCAAGTCCAAGAGTTTGCCCATCCTCACAGAGAAAGGGCCTCGCAAGGACTGCCAGCTGTACAAGAAGGCGCAGCGGTTTGACAGAGCCCAAAAGAGAAACCTCCAGGCTGAGAGAGCACACGCAAGCAAGAGGAGCCAACTGCTGGAGCGAGGAGACGGCACCAAGAACGCACTGAATGATCCAACCCCGTGCCGACCGACTAACAGAGCAGCCTGCGAGTAAGAATGTCCTATTAATATCCACTGATCGCTCAGTGAGAAGCGTTTCATTAGCAGTTTCATTAGAGCCGTGCGCACGAGGAGTGGGACCTGAGAGTTTCTAACCTTTTGTCCCGGAGAGCTTTATTTACTGGATATAAACATGAGCTACTCTCTAATTATTTAAGTACATAAGTGATATGAATCTTTCACAATAGTTAGTTGTACAATAATCTTAGTTTTAGGCATGTGAACCTTACCATTTGCACATACCAGCACCAGGAACTAGTCCCTATTATTAACAGCAGTTCCTATTCAGCCAGAGGAACCCCCAGTTCCCTGGTTTTTACAGTGCATTCACACTGTAAACATCATATAGTTATAAACCAGAGTTTTTCCCTCATGATCAATTTATTTGGGTGTTTCATGCTTTTGTCTGAGTTGTCTAACTTGTTACAGTAGGACTATATTGGTGGAGCTGAAGTTGGCTGGATGACAGTGAAAATGAGCAAGGCAGAGGGCCACATAAAATGACACTGCAGGCTGCATTTGACCCATGGGCCTAGGTTTGGACATGTCTGTTTTAATCATAATAATATTAATCCATCGATTTTATATAGCACTGTTTTAGGCACTCGTGACGCTTCATTATTATTCACTTCATACTCGGTGCACACGTTCATTTGTACAGATCAAATCAGTACAGAAAAGTGAACATTTTGTTTTTGGTCTGAACTAAGAAAAGATGATCCCAAACGTTAGGTTATAACTGAAATTTTGAAAAAACAAAAAGTGAAGATATACATTTTTTGCCCATTATTATTGTGACAGGCCGACCTACGAGGAAAGGCTGCTGAGCGAGGGAGCGCAGTGCGAGGAGAGCGCGATGAGTAATGGAGTGGCTTGCAAACAAAGCCTGTTAAATAAAGCAGCGCCCTACATGGAAACCTCCCTGAGCACGAGAGCGCCGTACGTGGAAAGCCTACTCCCTGATCGCTCACTCCATGAAGAAAGCCTATTGAGTCCCAGAGCGCACCACCAGGAGAGCCTGCTGACCGGGTCGGCAGCTCTCCATCGCGAAGAATGTGCCAAGTTCCTCCAGATTCCTCCCGAAAGCAGCGAGTGCCAGGGGAAGTCCGCTTTGAACCGCTCCAACTCACGCACACTAACTCCAAGAGCAGGCGCCACGACCGGGCCGCCTCTGCGCTCCACTCTGGCCAAGCTCCGCACGCCCAGCCGCAGGTTCTCAGCCATTCTACAGGTAAGCCCACACTTGTCACATGATACATTACATCAGAGGAGTTCAATTAAAGTAGTAGTGTCAGTTGCTGCGTCGGATGGTGAAAACCAGTGGGGGCGGGTCCCAGCTCCATTAGGTCCATGAGCACATGCGCTGACATGCTTGGAATCTCACTCCTAGTCGGTGCGGGTGTACCCAGAAAGAGAATTACCCAAAGCTTTTGTATGGCGTCGTCGTTCCTATTGAAAATGGCTTTACAGGATGATCCAAAAGTCTGCTCTTGGCCCAAACGACTAGTCTAAAAAAAAAAAAAATACTCCCTTTTTTTTGGCCTATTCTAGTTTGCCATTAAATGAATGGGGCAAGGGCCGGCTAAAGCATGCACAAATTCATGTTTTCATGAAACATTCTATAATGGTTATTTACCAAAATCCTATAACCCAATTTAGTCTAAGATATGAGCTATAACATGTATTAGATGCAGACCTAGCCAAATTAAATTTGTACCAAACTGACCTCAAGTCACCTTTTCTCCAAAAAAGGTATTGTTTTGTTTCTCTATTTCTTTTTATTTAGGTACATTATCAAGAACAGTGCAAACTAATATACTATATACAGTCTATGGTGCAAACATGAGCTACTTATTAGGCCAGAGCCTCGAACGGGGTAAGGGCCTATTGCTTTCACAATGGTGAATGCAAATGGTGGCGGTACGTGCCACAACAGCGCCACCTACAACGGGAGTTTTGGAGATCAAGTTTTTCGTAGAGCCATGAAATGTTCCTCAAGTCAAGACAAGAAAAAAATATTATTATGGCTCCGCCCTCTGACAAACAGGAAGCCCATAAATTTCACTGCAAAATGGAAAAATTAACAGAAAAAGTTTTCATACATGTCGGTTGGAAGCTATCTCCTCCTCGGCCGTTTCACCGATTCTCCTCAAAATCGCTCCACATCATCTCAACACATGTACCTTCAAAATGACTTCAGGGAATTTTGATCAGTGAAACGTTGATTGAGCAGAAGAACGGCATAATGTGAGTTTTTTTTGGCCGTTTTTGACACTATTAAATTTGCTCCCGTTTTCACATACAAAGTCTGATTTGCACAAAACTTTAATAATTGTTCAACTCTAGGGTCTAGGTCATTTGAAAGTGAAATAAATGAGCTTGGCTCATTAGCACCCCCTACAGATGTGGTCAAAGTTTTTAGTATGGGAGGGTTTCGAGGTCAAGTTTGTCGTATAGGCATGAATTTTGGTACACATGTTCCTCATCTCAAGACGGCCCGAAAAATTATCCTTTTCACACATGTCGGTTGGATAGCAACTCCTCCTTGGCCGTTTCACCGATTTGCCTCAAAATGGCTCCACATCGTCTAAAGTTTAACACATGTACCATCATTTTGATTTCACAGACTTTTTATCAGTAAAACGTTGTTTGAGCAGCGGAGGGCCAAAAAGTGGCGTATTTTTTTCAGTGTTTGACAATCGAAAAATTGCTTCCGTTTGCACCCCCTGACATTTTCACAAACAAAGTCTGATTTGCACAAAACTTGAATCCATTGTTTAACTCTTGGGTCTAGGTCATTTGAAAGTTAGAAATTTGAAATTGGCTCATTAGCGCCACCTACAACAGCCAATTGAAAAACGCCTGCGCGGCTTGTTGCAGGGCGGCGTGGTGCGGGGCGGTGCAGCACGGTGCGGCATGCTGCGGGGCGGTGCAGCACGGTGCGGCATGCTGCGGGGCGGTGCAGCACGGTGCGGCATGCTGCGGGGCGGTGCAGCACGGTGCGGCATGCTGCGGCGCGGTGCAGCACGGTGAGCTGCGGCACGGAGCGGCGTAGTGCGGGGTGTCGCGCGGTGCGGGGGGGTCGCGCGGTGTGCGACGAGGGCCGTTTGATGCCGCTTGCGGCTTTAATTTTGTATGCTTTTTTGCATACTTGCGTTAATCGCACAATACAATGATATGCATGAGTCATATTTTGGACTGACAAGAGCCTGGCCGCTCGCCATGTCGGTGTAAGTTTTGCATGCTCCAGGCTTCTACCACGGGGACGTGTCTGAAAAAAGACGTGTGCAGGACGTAAGGTACAGCAGACTTTGACAAAACAAAAACTATAGTTATTTCCACTGCGGTGATCGTCACACAGAAAAAGAACTGACTTAAATTGAAACATAAACAAAAGAGAAGCCTTTATTTGATCATTCAAGTAATTTCTATTATGTTCAATAGTTCTATACGCTGTTCACAGCAAGAACTAAAGCTGAGATTAAGGATACTGTCTTTTTGGAGGGGATTGGATTAATATAAGCTTTTTGCTTAATCCAGTCTTTTTTTTTCAAACCAAATATTTAGAACAGGGAAAAATGTGAGATTGCGATTAATCATGATTATTTATTTGAATTATTTGACAACACTAGTTTCTACAGAACATGGCTGGTCCATTTGAATAGAGGTCAAATTAAACCTCTTTTTGTCAAGGGCATTAACAGTGACATCTGCTCAATGATAATTACAGTGCACATAATCTTAAAGCATGTCAACAGTTAGCACTGCCCAAGCCCTGGACCAACCGTCATCTGCCTCTTCTCTGAAGAAAGGTATTTTAAGTAGGTGTTTGCGTCTATATTCTCAAAGTAAATAACCAAGCTGAATAATTGGCCTAGATATAGATAGATAGATAGATACTTTATTGATCCCCCGTAGGAGAAATTCAGGTGTCCAGCAGCAGAAGACTCATCCAGGTTTTTTGTACAGTCTGACAGTCGAAGGAACAAAGAATCTCTTGAAACTTTACGTTCAGCAGCATAGTGATAGAAGCCTGTTGCTTCGAATACTCCTCTGAGCAGCCATAGTGTCATGCAGAGGGTGTCTGGAGTTACCCAGGATGCCCTGCATTAGAACCCTCATCCTTCTCTCCAGCACAGCTCCCACAGAGTCCACACTTCTCCCCATCACAAAGACACATTTCCTAATCAGCCTGTCGAGCCGGTTACTGTCTCTCGAGGTCAGACTGCCGCCCCAACACGCAACCCCAAAGAACACGGCACTAGCTACAACAGACTGGTAAATAATGTTCAACATTTGACTGCTCACATCAAAGGACCTCAGTCTACTCAGAAAGAAAAGTCTGCTCTGACCTTTCTTGTAGATGGCATTGGCCTGAGCTGACCAGTCCAGTCTGTGGTCCAGGTGGACTCCCAGATATTTATAGGAGTGAACCACTTCGATGTCCTGTCCATTTACTGTGACCGGTCGATGGGAATTGCTCCTGTGAAAGTTGATGATCATCTCCTTGGTCTTGGACGCATTGAGAATCAGTCCATTTCTCTCTCTCCAGTCTGAGAAGGCAGACACCACCTCCCTGTACTCTGCTTCATCCCCCCTTCACACATGCTACAACAGCGGTATCGTCCGAGTATTTTTGTACATGGCATGTAGCAGATATAACCGTGCATATAATAATATGTATTTCAATAAACCATCAACATATCCAAACAGTATGCACTTTAAATGATGTTTTTGACCTACATACAGTCTTTCATAGTTTCAGCTGATAAAGAGAATATACTTGCCTGATTAGGACCAAATAGAAGGTTTTATTGAATACTTATTCCATATTGTAATCATGCAGGGCGTTGGACATCCATCACAGATGTTATACTATATTATTTTGATTTCTTAATTTTTTTCTATAAATGTGGCGATCCTGTGACTTTTCCTACATGGACATTTGTATATCCAAATATGAGTCTAAAATGATTAGAAGAAAAAGTCACTTGGGGCAAAGTTTTGTGCACATGTGGCTCAGTTGGTAGAGCATTAGCCTTTGAACCTGAAGGTCATGGGTTCAATCCCTCCACAAGACCTTCTCCACTGACTCCCACTGACGTCTGCTGTTGTGTCGCAGCTCTGATTGCCACCTCCCGACCCAGAGATGGATTAAGAAAATGGATGTAAATGGACATTTTATCTGGCTTAGAAAAATGTCTGCAAATTTAACACCTTGTCATTAAATCATGTTGGGACCAATTAAAACAGTCGTCTGTCTATTTCATTACAACATGAAAACCTGCGGCTTATATTCCAGTGCGATTCTTTCTTCCAACGGTGACGTTTTTTCTCCTTGAATGTTGGACATTTGGCTCCAAACAAACACAGCTGCTTCCACTGGCCGTCAAATGAGGTCAATTACACAAACCAAATTGTTATTGTAGTGCTAGACCGCAGTTACAAGAGATGTCATCTATCCAGCCATTTTCCTCCACTTCTTCCGTTGCTGGGTCACGGGGGCAGCAGTTTAGCAGAGATCCCCAGAATTCCAACTCCATTCCATACTCACTTCTCCATATCATCTGGGGGAATCCTGAGGTGTTCCCAGGCCAGCTGAGGCAGACATAGTCCCTTCAACGTGTCCTGTCCTGGGTCTCCTCCGGTTGGACATGCCCAGAACGCCTGCTCAGTGTCCAATAACCTTGGCTTGTGTGCAGGACTCGCGCTGCTTCCTCTTCTGCATGTGCTACCTGACATTCATCCAGTCGCTCATGGTGTCGGGCTACCTGAGCTCTGTCATCACCACCATCGAGAAGCGCTACAGCCTGCGCAGCTCTGAGTCGGGTCTGCTCGTCAGCTGCTTTGACATCGGCAGCCTCCTGGTGGTCGTCTTCATCAGTTACTTCGGCGGGCGAGGTCAGTGCTGCCACTTTCCTCTCCCCTGTCAGGATTTGGCTGATTGTTGTATTCACACTGCTATCAGAAGCTATGTCCCTCTAGCTTCGTTTTTCCTCAAGGGCAGTTTTCTCCAAAATAGTCTCCAGTCATTTACATTCTTTACAACTATGTGTTTTCAATTGCAATGTGTCATGTAAAAGGTGCAATGTTGTTGCCGTAGATGATTATTGTTTTTATTCAATGTTCCTCAGAGATACTGTACAGACCAAAAGTTCGGACACACTTTCTCTTTTCATGACTATTGACTGTAGATTCACATCAGGCTGTGTAAGGCTATTTGACCAATAAGGAGAGTGGCGGTGCTGGGCCAGATGACCTGGTCTCCACAGTCATCGGACCTGAACCCAATCCAGATGGTTTTGGACCTGAACCTAATCCAGATGGTTTTTGGGTGAGCTGGACCATAGAGTGAAGGCGAAAGGGCCAACAAGTGCTAAGCATCTCTAGGAACTTCAAGACTGTTCGAAGACCATTACAGGTCACTACCTCTTGAAGCTCATCAAGAGAATTCGAAGCAGTAATCAGAGCAAAAGGTGCTACTTTGAGAAACCCAGAATATAAGACATTTTCAGTTGTTTCATTTTTTAGTACGTACATGATTCCACATGAGTTAATTCATAGTTTTGATGCCTTCAGTGTGAATCTACAATTTGTATAATCATGAAAATAAAAAAAACTCTTTGAATGAGAAGGTGTGTCTAAACTTTTGGTCTGTAGTGTATATTTAATGTGAACAAGGTTTATTGAGGTGTTTTTCACTGCTTAAAAACATAGATATGAGCTGTAACTTGGCTCAAAGATGCTACTTGCTTGTCTTCAATCTAGATGGATATAAAAGACGGCTGCAAGTGAAAGCCAGATCCTGTCAGACCCTGAAGCTAAGCAGCGCAGGGCGGGGCAGGGCCTGGTTAGTACTGTGATGGGAGACCTCTGGGAACACCGGGTGCCACATTGTGACGGCCGCGGCTTTATGAAATGACACGTTGTTCCGGCACGACGGTCAAAATAAGTCTTCTAAAGTCACAGCTCAAGCACCCCAGACCAGAGGGAATCGCATTACAATGGAGTTTATGAAGTGGAGGAACTTTCACATTTTTTACAAGGACAAGAGCAGAGCATGCAAAATCCCAGACTTTGATAATAATAACACACCAGTTTTATATAGCACTTTTTTGACACTCAAAGATTCTTCTCATGTCATTATTCATTCACTCATACACAGTGGTATTTATTTATCCAAATTAATTTGAGCAGCCTCAGGGCAAAACACATTGGAAATCACATTATAGACACACGCACTCACACACACAAGTTAAAACAGTCGTATATCGTCTATCCTTTTTGCCAGCATCATAATTGAAGAACTGTATTTAGCTACAGAACAGTACGAATGAGAGGCACACATCAAGATAAATGAACATTAACTCTATACCAAAATAATATAAAATGTTTAACTTTAGCATAATAAAAAGATAGTATAAAATCTCTACTTTTGGCATAATAAAGAAGTAATAAATACTGTATATTCTAGAGCAAGAAATATATTGTTGTATGTATACATCTGTACGTGTTAGCAGCATGAGGGTGAACACACATGGTTTCCTCATTGCACATTCTGACATTATTAGTTATTTTTGCACTGATGAGTAAAGTAAACTGACAGTGGACACATTTAACCCCAAGATCATGAAAAGACCAACATGACAATAAGTGTAGTTGTTGAACTGCTGCTTGTTGGTGACAGGTCAGAGGCCTCGCTGGCTGGCCGTGGGCGGGGTCTTCATCGCGGTGGGCGCAGGGCTCTTCTCGCTGCCCCACTTCATCTCCCCGCCGTACCAGATCCAGGAGGTAAACTCGTCGCTGGCTAACGAGGGCCTGTGCATGAGCGCTAACAGCTCGGCGCGGGACGGCGTGGATGTGTCAGCCTGTCCGCGGGACCAGCAAGGGAACGAGCACGACCTGTACGTGGCGCTCTTCATCGTGGCACAGGTGCTGGTGGGCATGGGCTCCACCCCCATCTACACGCTGGGACCCACCTACCTGGACGACAACGTGAAGAAGGAGAACGCCTCGCTCTATCTGGGTAAGGCAACACTCACACCACATGCCCTGAAGGCTGGCCATGAGAGGGTGTAATGTGCTCCTATAGTGAGAATCTGACACCTGTGGTTATGACTGCTCGAGTTTAGCAAAGTATTGAACAGTTCACAATCTCAAAAGGCAACTCAAAGTGTGTAACAAAACAATGGTAAGAAATAATCTAATCATAAATTATTGTGAGAGTAGAAGCCTCTCTCACTTTTTCAGGAAGACTGTTGCAGATTATAGCTGCATAAATCTGGAATGCAGCCTCTCCATAATGCAGTCCTTACTCTGGGCACCATCAGGAGGCCAGTCCCTGTGCTCCTCAGAGTCCCAGCAGGAGGTCGGTCTGCAAGAATTCCAGGCTCCTAATCCAACAAAGGAGCAGGTTATGAAAGCTGCTTAGTCATTCTTCCTGACGAAGAACCGGCCGCACACTCAGACCACTCTGAGTCTGTAGATTGCAAACAATTCCAGAAACTTGTTAGAAAACATGTTAGAAAGATGAACTCTCCAAAATATAATTATGTGCAGAATTGTAGCTATTGTGAGCAAAGTTTATTTAAGGTGTGTTGTGGGATTTGTGGTTTTATATATTATGGCTTTTAAGCGACACTGCAGTAATACTGATGTGAGGCACCAGCACCGGCGTCTTTTGCTTTTTTTTGCCTTTGTGGAAAAATAAGTACGGTGAGATAGGATAGATAGGAAATGGTTCAGGTTCTAAATGGTTAGGAACCCGTCCAATTGTTCTGTAGTTAGGGTAAGTGTGAGAGCCCATACCCAGTCTCCAGTGAGGGCCTATACCCAGGCTCTAGTGAGGCACTGAGGGCCCATACCAGGCGTGGCATCAGCCCACATTCAAAGCGCGCCTAAAGCACTGCGTCTGCAGGGTCCTGTGACAGGACAATGACTCCTGTGTGGTAGGGCACTGGGAGTAACACATGTCTGCCTGAGGGCCCCGGGGCCAGAGAGCCACAACAACGCTCCATCGTCAACACAACACAAACAATCCCACTGTTCCCACACATGCTGGGAATGCTGACCGCCTCTGACCGTTCTGTCTGACATGGTCAGAATGAGCAGGTTAAAGAAGACATGAAGTAACTAAAAAAGTAATCCATGAATCGTTCTTTAAACCTTACAAAGACTAAACCTTGTCAAGTTCTTTGACAGCAAAATGACATGAACACTTGAACTTTGGGATCCAAACAACAAACCAATGAATCAAGAGATAAATTGGCTTATAGAATAATAAATATTCTATAATAATAGAATAAAAAATAAACGTTTTCTTCGGTCCTAGGATAGGCAAGGCAAGTTTATTTGTATAGCACAGTTCAAGGCACAGTACAAGGCAACTAAAAAGTAAATTATCACAATACTTTAGTGAAGATACAACCTTTCATTTCTAGAACAGCTAAACAGAACTGTTTGTAACCTGGATTTAAACAGAGAAGAGGCCTGTCTTACATTTTCAGGACTCGCTGCATTCCCATGTTTAGTCCTGACTCTGGGCACCAGCAGGAGGCCAGTCCCTGTGCTCCTCAGAGTCCCAGCAGGAGGCCAGTCCCTGTGGTTCTCAGAGTCCAAGTTGGTTCATATGGCACTAACATGTCACAGCAGAGCTGCTTTCAAGTGTATTCTCTGAGCCACAGGAAGCCAGTGCAGAGACCTGAGACCAGGACTAATGTGAGAGGACTTCCTGGTTCTAGTCAGGACTCTAGCTGCAGTGTTTGAAGTAGGGATGCACGAAATCCAGATTTTTGAGGTTCGGCCGAATACTGAATCCACTGGCATCCACCGGCGAGCCGTTTGTCATTTTTTTAAATGTTCTGCTGGCAATAGCAGATGCATTTTGAACACCAAACCCCAAAAGCTGTAAGTCATTTTAAAGCTTATTTTCTTATCTACAATAATATACAAGTGTCAACAATATCAGACTGCATTCAAAAGATATAACACATAATATGGGCACAAAAGAAACACTTACGAAAACGTTTTTTACCTTTGGACTTGTGCTGCATAAATAAATCAGATCTCCTCCCAGCTTCCAATATCTGTTTCTCTCTGGAACAGTCCATTGAAAAATAATATCCACTTGTATTTCCCAAAGTATAATACATTCTGGAGAAATAATCAAACAATGTGCATTTATCTTTAGCGAAAGCTTTCTAGCAAGGGGTGGGACAAAGGTGTACTGTCTTATTTTGTGCCAGTAGAACTGTGCGTAATGGCAGTCGAAAGACGCTCTCGAAGCCGCAATGAATTTACTATCATAAAAAATTAACTTTAAAAAATAAAGTTTACATAAAAAATAAAAAAAACACATAGATTAGTAACTTATAAGTACCAATAATAAAAAATATAGTTTTTTATTGTGCGATATTGGTTCCAAATGTGCACTACTTGATGAAAAGGAGAAACTGCATAAAAACTATAAAACTTAGAAGTCTGAAACTTTAGACAGTTGTTGTCAACAACACAATGACCATAGGGTTTGAATATTGTGAACTTACAATGAAGTATGCCTTTTTAGGGCCTTTAGAAATGATTATTAGGCGAGACAAAAAAAAAAAAGGTTTTTTTCCCAAACTTCAAAGGATGGAGAGTGAAATAGGAGACTAGAAGGCTCTGGCTTTAATATGATGCATTATACAAGCATGTGACATGTAAGATGTGTTTTTAAATAAGCAAAGACATCTGGGTGTGCCCAACTTTTGTGCACAAGCCAAAATAAGGCGGGTGTTAGAGGTTCAAATCCGAAACCTAATACTGAATCCTACTCCATCCTCAGTCCATTAACACAGTACACACATCCATCCATCCATTTTCTTCCCCTTAATCCATACTTCTGGGTCGGGGGGGTGGCAGTCGAAGCTGCACCCAGTACACGTAGCACCAGCCCCTCACTGATCCTTCTGCAGGTGAGGAGTCCACAGGAGCCCTGATCTTTCAGCGGGGGTCTTCAGGCAACGTTGGGTTAAGTGTCTTACCCAAGGACACAACGACAGCAGTCATCAGTGGGAGTTCACAGTAAACACATTTATGAAGTAAATAACATCCACAGTAGTGTGTATTTGCTTTTTGGCTGCTGTCTGTAGATTCCTTCATTCCCAACAACTCGAGACAAATCGTCATCGCAAATTGAACATGTAGCTCAACTGGAATCACCTTCTTTGGACTGAAAGTACTTTTTCTACTCACGAGTTCCATTTTCACTTTCTCACTCACACAGCCTGAGCTACTGCATTCGAACGGGCCACCTACGTAAGCACCTTTCTATAATCAACGCTGGTGTCATGACCTTGACCAGCGTAGCGCGCATAGCGTAGGGCTTGGTTTGGTGGGGAAAAATTCTAAGGTTCGGCAGAAACCAAACCCGTCAAAAAATACAATATTCGGCTGAATCCGAAACCGAATCCTGGATTCGGTACATCCCTAGTTTGGAATATATTGCAGCTGTTTTGCAGCTCGTTTGCAGAGACCAGTGAGCAGCTGTTACAGTAGTCTAACACTGGAGACATTAGGTGCTTGTGTCTGCACTGTTTGTCTGAGGGACCATACTCAGGCGTGCATGTGGCATCAGCCCACATTCAAAGCACGCCTAATGCACTGCGCCTGCATGGCCCATCTACTACTGCAACAACACATCATCAGTAAAACTAACCTGTTTCACGACAATCTACACCCGGCTCACATTCCCTATTAGTGTGTGAACAATCCAAAGCTTGGTGAATACTGCTTCACAATGATTGAAGGATTTCCTTCACCTCATTAGCATATGTACTTAGAATGTTGTAAATCTCATTCATCATCTCAACAATGTAGGGGTGCAACGGTTTGAAAAAATCACGGTTCGGATCGTACCTCGGTTCAGAGGCCACGGTTCGGTTCATTTTTCAAAAGAAAAAGTTTTGTCTTTTTAATAACGGCTCATGTGGGCTCGGCACCTGCAGGAGGATCAGTAAGGGGCTGGTGCTCTGTTTACTGGGTGCAGCTCTGACTGCCACCCCCTCTGACCTAGAAATGGATTAAGGGGAAGGCAATGGATGGATGGATGGATGGAAGGCATATTCCATCCATCCATCCAATTATGTCTTATTAGCATAATTCATGAAAAACAACACAAAGTGCAACATAAGAAGGCACTTTATGAGGATAATTACCCTCATATATTAAACCACCTTCCTGATTCTCCCAAGGAGGGGGTCCATTCTGGGCCCAGTCCAGCTTCATTCACTGCATTTATTTAATTTTTAGCATTATCAGTTGTGACTGGAATATTAGTACTGGGCCTTTTGTCTTCCATTCCTCCGCTGCTTGTGTTAGTACCTGCGCTATGTGCCTACGTGACTTTGGTAGAGGGGGCATGTCTGCAGCCTTCTCATCTCTCAGTCTGCTGTGATGAAGTGAGCGGCTATCGTAACATAGCTGTCCGTTCCGCTCATAGATCTATTATAGATCTATGAGCGGAACGTCCAAGCGTCAGTCGTGAGCGCAACTGTGGATGCGCGGGAGAGCTGAGCCCGGTCTGACTGTGCGTAAAGGGGCTGCTTAAATGCCGCGGCAATAAGCGGTTGTTGCAAAGCTTTTTTTTTTCACTCATGTCTTTCTTGTGCCACAGTGTTTACACACCGTAACAGTTTTATCGACTCTTTAATCATCAGTATAGTTACAGTGAAGACAAAATGCTCTCATACTGGGGATTTAAATGACGCGGGCTTCTCTGTTTGTCCGCTCGCAATGACCGCGCTGTGAGTGGACTGAACAACATAGTGGGAGCGCAAAACTTTTTTTTATAAATCAAATCGCGGATCACGTCTGTACCAAACCGAAGACGTTGAACCGAACGGATCACGGATCAGTGATGAACCGTTGCACCTCTACAACAATGTCATTAAGCTACACGGTATTCAGTACTGCCCCTTTACGCAAAAGGTCCTGACCACAAATCAAGTTAGCAATCAGCGGATGTTTTCCCTGTTAAATCCAAAACTTTACTCAACGATGTCTTATCATCTGCATTTCACAGATTGATGTACAAAAATTTCTGAAGTGTAACTATATCATGATCACTAACAACGGAGGGTATACATGCCTTGTCTACGCGGGCCACGGGGTTCGTAGGGCGAGAAATGGTCGGTCTTGACTAATCTGAAAAGAATGGCTTTTGACTTGCTGACCGCGAGGAGATGGGGGCAGTCTGTGTTCTCGGGACCTCGGCTCTTTGTTCCTGCGTTAGGTAACATGAGGCCACTGGGTTTCCACATTTCTCTTAAACTTTGTCCAAAGACGTGGAGGTTAAATCCTTCTAATGAGGGAAAACCTGCGCTGGGCCGGAATGTGGCTCATATGACCTGCCCATATGACCACGGATCCTGAGGCGGGATTACAGGCATAAGCTCACTGTCCACTACAGCAGGGTTAAGTCAATGAAAATCGTGATCAGGGTTGTAAAAAAATCTCATTCAATAGTAAATCCTCAATAATTTAGGCAAAGCAAGTATATTTTTTCATACACTACTCAAAAGACAAAACAAGGCAAGAAACATTCACATCATAAATAATAACAGCGTATTAAAAAGAGTGAAGATACAAAGGAGACATAGGAAAACTTGTCCAGATAAGAATCAATACAAAAATGATTGTTATTATTACCAAAACTATTATTATTACCTAAAAACTACAATTTATTTTCCAAAAAGAGAATTCATAAATTATTGTCCTGGTGTCTGAGAATTTCTTCCATTATCGAAGTACCGTACCGTGACTACTTCCCAATTAGCTTTGGGGTTTTCTTGTGTGCGTATGTTGTGGCTTCAGTTGTGTGTGTGTGTGTCCTCAATTCTCATATGTGTGTGTCTTTAGCCCTCATGTACGTGATGGGGGCCCTGGGGCCTGCCGTGGGGTACCTTCTGGGGGGAGTTCTCATCGGGTTCTATGTGGAGCCTCACACAGACGTGCACATCGACCAGAGCGACCCACGCTTCATCGGGAACTGGTGAGAAGGACCTGTGTTTGCATGTTCTCCATGTGTTTGCCTGTTTTCCCTGTGTTGTCATGTTCTCCCTGTGTCCAGCAGATCTGTCCTGATTGCATGTTCTCCCTGTGTCCCGAAGATCTCTCCTGTTTGCATGTTCTCCCTATGTTTGCCTATTCTCAATGCGTTTGCATGTTCTCCCTATGTCCAGCAGATCTGTCCTGTTTGCATGTTCTCCCTGTGTCCCGAAGATCTCTCCTGTTTGCATGTTCTGCCTGTGTCCAGCAGATCTGTCCTGTTTGCATGTTCTCCCTGTGTCCAGCATATCGCTCCTGTTTGCATGTTCTCCCGGTGTGCATGTTCCCCCTGTGTCCATCTGCAGCAGACCTGTCCTTAAATGCATATTATGTCAGGCTTGTTCTTTAGAGATAATTAAAGTATATTGGGAGCCTGTATACTTTAGACTTGCTCTTTTTTAGTAGTTTACTGTGTAGAATGTTTCGTAGGTCAGAGGTGTACCCATACTTCCTGATATTCAGTGCTTTGCTGTGTGCAGGTGGAGTGGCTTCCTGCTCTGCGCTGTGGCCATGCTGCTGGTCATCTTCCCCATGTTCGCATTCCCCAAGAAGCTCCCGCCACGACACAAGAAGAAGAGGAGGAAAAAGCTCAACCGGGAAGACTCCAGCGATGACGACATGCTCCGAGAGAAGAGCCAGAACGTGTCCTCCTCCATGGGCTTCGGCAAGGACATGAGAGGTCAGAGCTCCCCTCGTTAGTTCAGGGGCAACAGCAACTTTTCCAGTACACATAAAGATCTTCCTCAGATTTGATTCAGAAATCTCACAATTTGGTGCTGCTTCATAATGCTGATTTATTTGACTGCTGTGCTCAACAATAGCCCCTGCATTGCCAACAGAACTGGTGGCACAAAAAAACACATTGAATGCCATGCTGATAACCTTTTGCAACCTGAAATTTGGCAAACAAATCATGATTCTGCCAGGGTATGTAAACTTATGAGCATGACTGTAGTGTACTTCCCTCTGTGCAGCAGCCCTCACAGGGACCGCCGCAGTGATATTTGTGTAACTGTGTGTTTGTCATTGTGCAGACCTTCCCCGAGCGGCCATGAAGATCCTGAGTAACGTGACCTTCCTCTTCGTGAGCCTGTCGTACACGGCTGAGTGCGCCATCGTCACCGCCTTCATCACCTTCATCCCCAAGTTCATCGAGTCACAGTTTGGCATCCCGGCCTCCAGTGCCAGTATCTACACAGGTAGGCCTTCGTGCACACTCCGGCGGCGCCATCATAGACTGTAGACAGATGGACAATGCTAACCCTCTAGCTCACAGACGGGCAACAGGGAAGTTCTCATAGACTCCAACCTGCTCTGGCTCCTATTGACTTACATGTAAAAGTAAACTCCTCTAGCTCAGTAACCGTTTGCGTCACACTCATCATTTTGGACTTGATGTGGTTCAGTGCTCTCTATGATCTTGGTGTTTAGATTTTCTTTGTAAATCCAGATATGAGCCAAAAGGATTTTCCACATTCAGCCGCTATAGTGATATCGCACTCAGTGCAGTCCCCTCCTGAAATACTTTTTTACAACATTTTTGTTATTTTCTTTAAATACTGCATGTCTGCTGTACATTACATATAATTACCACTCCATACATACTAACTAGTCCTACACAGGAGTAGTTGGAGTGCTTTTCTTCAGCAGGGGCAGGAGTCGTAAAAAGAAAAGCCACAATAGACACTGCTCATTACCCTCAGTGCACCAGCTCCAGTTTCAGATCCAATGAAGATTCTTTGAAGCTGCTTTTCATCAGCAGGAACAGGGAAAAGTGTCAGAGTTGATGGGAAGGTGGATGGAGCAAAATAAACTGAAAATACTGAATCTGAGATTCGACTAGATTCGTCCCACAGCGGGGAAATGTCTCCTCGGGCAGGTCTTTGTAGTTTATCCTTTCTCGTTACAAAGTAAACTTCTTGGAGTTTAGGCCTCTCCAAACCTCCTGACTCTTGTATCAGTGACTCGCTCATGTGTTGAAGTGTTTATTGTAAGATGTATATACGGTACACTCACTCCCTCACTGTCCTCCAGGCGTCATCATCGTCCCCAGTGCTGGTGTGGGCATTGTGCTTGGAGGGTACATCATAAAGAAGCTGAAGCTGGGGGCGCGGGAGTCTGCAAAGCTGGCCATGATCTGTAGTGGCGTGTCCCTGCTCTGCTTCTCCACACTCTTCATCGTGGGCTGTGACAGCATCAACCTGGGGGGCATCAACATCCCCTACACCACCGGGTGAGGAGTGCTCTCTGCTGCCACCTGCTGGGACACACATGCAGAACTCGCAGGGCTATTAGAGCCACTCACACATGACTCAGACAAATCTACAACAGAACAGAACATTAATTTATTGTTGAAAAATGGTGGTTTTTGGTGGTTCTAAAGTGGGGAAATGTCTGCGGCACACAATAGGGCTGCACACTATATCGAAAATATATTGTTATCGCAATATTGGTGCCTGCAATATCCATATCAAAAATATGCGCAATAAAAAAACGTTGAATTATTGTTGAATGTTGATGTGTCTGTCTGTTTTAGAAGACAGACAGATACATCAACATTCAACAAATACAAAAAAACAAGTATATAAATATATGCATTTGAAGGTCATTAACGTTGATCTTATTTGTTGTTATTTGTCTCTTGCATTTCAATGCAATTTTAGGTGAAAGACAAAAATATCGCAATAATTTCGTCAAGGTTTCTCAAAAAAAATCCCACTAGGTTCTTGAGTCGTTTGTTGCCGATGCAGGAGAGTCTAAGGACACGGTCAGATAGGTTTTTACAAGCAAACTAGGCCAAGTGGCCCGGATCGTTGGCACAGGGGTGTGAAAACGGCCTGCGGTCACATGAATGTGCCAGAGTAACTGTGCTGTAGTACAACGCTCGGTCCAGCTGGTGGTGCTAATTCTAACTCCAGCGACGACCTCGTTGTCCCGGTTGTGTTTCCGTTTCTCTTCCTGTACGGATTGCGTTGTTTAGGGAAAGACACATCTCACACTTGTCCACATTGCTCTGATGCAAAGTGCAGCAGTTCAGTGGGTAACGTGTGTGCGTGTGTGTGTGTGTGTGCGCGCGTGCGTGCGTGCGTGCGTGTGTGTGTGCGTGCGCCGTGGACACGAGTGCACACACAACACACACACTCTTTAGTAACGAGCGTAAGAGCGCTGAGAAATGAATAAAGGAGAACGAAAGAATGAAAAGTGTAGCGTACGAGCAGAGCGACCGGAGACAGGCAGGATTCGTGTGTGTGTTGGTGTGTTCTGGCGATTAAATAAAGGCTGATTCTTGAATGTCTGAAGTGTTATTGCATTAAATACATGGACCCAATATCACCACACTGAGAGCGAGGGTCAGAACAGAGGGAGTTATTTCCGTAGGAAACGCTTCCCTTTGGCCCTGCAGCAACACACCCCCCAGCGCCCCTCGACTACGGTCCGGGGCTTATATGAAAGGTTTAACACAAGCGGAGAATACTAAAGTGCAGAGACGTGTGTGAAAATGCCCATCACAACAGAAGACGTAATGTGACGCACAATATCAAGTTCCCACCACACCTCATCCCCCACCACCTGCCACATTGACCCCCCTCATCTGGGCTTTACAAAGCGGGCCCTGGCCCAAGTCTTCAAACGTGCCCACTTGCTGCGGTCACATAGCACCTAAAGCCTGGATCTAATCGCGAAGTGGGCCCTGGCTTCAGGCTGTGCATGTGACTTAGGACATGGATTTTTCTGGGACATTTATGCAAGTTTATTCAAATTAATTTTACATGTACGGTGGAAAAAGTGAGTTCAAGTATCTCTGGGTGTTGTTCACAAGTGAGGGAAGGATGTAGCGTGAGATTGACAGATCGGTGCAGTGTGTCCAGTGATGCAGTCCCTGGTCACAAATGCATTGACTTGAATTGAATTGTGTCCTGTGTTCTTGCTCAGACCCACACTGACCATGACCCAGAGGAACCTGACGGGGGGCTGTAACGTGAACTGTGGCTGCAAGATCCACGAGTACGCCCCTGTGTGCGGCTCTGACGGCATCACATACTTTAACCCCTGCCTGGCCGGCTGCAGCAGCGTGGCCAACGACTCCACCGGGGTAAGAGCCACACCGCCGGAAGGTTTCCCAAGGCCTTTATTGTTTTGCTGTATTGCTATTTTTAGGTTGTTTATATCTAATCTTTTACTTTTAACATATAGTTATTTTGACCAAAGAATAACCCCCCAAACATGCAACACAACTTTCATACTTGCATATTGAAATCACAGACTGTATATAAATGGACAATCCTAACCCACTAGCTTAATGAAGTCCAATAGGGAAGTGCTCACGGATGAAGTTTAGCTCTGGCTCTTATTGACTTGAGTTGAAAAGTAAACTCCTCGAGCTCAGTAACCGTTTCCGTCACACTCACCGTGGTTTAGCGTTCCTTGTGATCCTGGTGTTTCTGTTGTAATATTGTCTTTGTAAATCCAGATATGACTCGAACAACCGACCAATCAAGAGCCCTAGTGGGGACAGACCGCACCACTCCTGATTGATGCTTCTGATTGTAACTCAGGACCAACACAGTTTACGTTAATCTGACCCCACGTCAGCTCTAATCCGCCTCTTCCGCATTAACACTAATATGCGGTTGAAATCTGAGGAACAGTAAATTAAGCAGATTATCATGATCATCATAGCCATGTATTTTTTATTGAAGTGTGTGTGTGTCTGTGTGTATGGCCGCAGGTGCGTAACTACTCGGACTGCGCGTGCGTCCAGTCCCGGCAGGTCATCACGCCGTCCTCGGGCGGTCAGGGTGGTCCTCAGCTGCAGCTCGTCATTGTGAAGACGTACCTGAACGAGAACGGCTACGCGCTGTCGGGGAAGTGCGAGCGCGCCTGCAGCACGCTCATCCCCTTCCTCATCTTCCTCTTCATCGTCACGCTGATCACGGCCTGCGCCCAGCCCTCCGCCATCATTGTCACGCTCAGGTAACACACAGCCCTCCGCCATCATCGTCACAGTAACACACAGCCCTCCGCCATCATCGTCACGGTAATACACTGGTTTTCAGCATATGCTCAAAAACGGTGTAAAGGTGCATTGCTTTCCGGTTTCCGCGTGAGCACATGTCCCACTATATGACAGAGGCTCCGTTACCAGTCATATCTATGGAGATATCGCTCTCTTGCAGGTCTGTGGCGGAGCAGGAGCGGCCCTTCGCTTTGGGAATGCAGTTTGTTCTGCTTCGTACTCTGGGTAAGTCTGGAGTGTGGGTGTGGTCTGGGGTGTGGTCTGGGGTGTGGTGGGTGTGGTCTGGAGGCAGGCTTTATATTTTTTTATATAGCTCTTTATATTATTTCTATCAGGCATGTTCAAACAGTTTATGGTCCAAATACAGGCCCATGGTGAGCTGGTGAGAAAGATTTGTTTGTGGTGGACATGGAACAGACTTGTGGACATTAGACTGTTATGGACATTAGACTGTGGTGGACATTAGACTGTTGTGGACATTAGACTGTGGTGGACATTAGACTGTTGTGGACATTAGACTGTTATGGACATTAGACTGTGGTGGACATTAGACTGTGGTGGACATTAGACTGTGGTGGACATTAGACTGTGGTGGACATTAGACTGTGGTGGACATTAGACTGTGGTGGACATTAGACTGTGTGGACATTAGCTGTGGTGGACATTAGACTGTGGTGGACATTAGACTGTGTGGACATTAGACGTGGTGGACATTAGACTGTGGTGGACATTAGACTGTGTGCTAACTGTGGTGGACATTAGACTGTGGTGGACATTAGACTGTGGTGGACATTAGACTGTTGTGGACATTAGACTGTTGTGGACATTAGGCTGTTGTGGACATTAGGCTGTTGTGGACATTAGACTGTGGTGGACATTAGACTGTGGTGGACATTAGACTGTGGTGGACATTAGACTGTGGTGGACATTAGACTGTGGTGGACATTAGACTGTTGTGGACATTAGGCTGTGGTGGACATTATGCTGTGGTGGACATTAGACTGTGGTGGACATTAGACTGTGGTGGACATTAGACTGTGGTGGACATTAGACTGTTGTGGACATTAGGCTGTGGTGGACATTATGCTGTGGTGGACATTAGACTGTTGTGGACATTAGACTGTGGTGGACATTAGACTGTGGTGGACATTAGGCTGTGGTGGACATTAGGCTGTGGTGGACATTAGACTGTGGTGGACATTAGACTGTGGTGGACATTTGACTGTTGTGGACATTAGGCTGTTGTGGACATTAGACTGTGGTGGACATTAGACTGTGGTGGACATTTGACTGTTGTGGACATTAGGCTGTTGTGGACATTAGACTGTTGTGGACATTAGACTGTTGTGGACATTTGACTGTTGTGGACATTAGACTGTGGTGGACATTAGACTGTGGTGGACATTAGACTGTGGTGGACATTAGACTGTGGTGGACATTAGACTGTTGTGGACATTAGACTGTTGTGGACATTAGGCTGTTGTGGACATTAGGCTGTTGTGGACATTAGGCTGTTGTGGACATTAGGCTGTTGTGGACATTAGACTGTGGTTTGTAAATTTGGCAGAGGCTGTACTGAAATTAACTGACAGGAAATTAGTTAATGCTTAATACATGAATAAATATAAATTAGTCATACATAAAAAATATATCATATATGAATGATGTATAAAGTAATTGAACCCAAAAACAGGCCATGTTCGGTTGGGAACGCAGACTGAGCAGAGAATCTTTGTTTTGGACTCTGCTCCTTCTTCATTATTATCTAAATCAAGTGTTATATTAGAGTACTGTCTGTTTTACCTATAACACATCTCTGTCACATACCCCACCAACACCATAGATCATCTCTGCACTGGAATGAGGTCCTCCTACCATCACGTCCTATCTACACAATTCATCTCAATCCTGCACAGTCCCACACACACACACACACACACACACACGATTACAATACCCCCCCAACCCAACCCCAATTTTAAGTATAACTGTGTAAGAGCTATTTTATGCTATCTTACAATTCCATGCCTCCAGACTATAAGATTTAATTCCCTAAGGAATTGTTTAAAGACCGAAAGGAACACAGATAATGCTGACGCTGTGTGTTTAATGCAATGAATAAAGTTGGATGTGCTCAGCGGAAAGTACTGATGGACTGAGACCAGAGACCAGAGCTTTAGTGCGCTCAGCGCAGCTGTCATTCATGCACTGGAGGCTGCAGAGGATGCACCAGACGGATCTGTGGGATTATAAGGTTAAACGGTTGCATTATGAGAAAGGACTTTTAAAGGAGACGCCACATCTACAGTCAGTTTACGGATCTGTTTCGGATCAATTTGGAATGTGATAAATATTTATTGAGCCATGGGTGATTCTTTCTGATCATTAATATGCATCTGTAAAACTGTGTCATTTGTCCAAACAGAACGACCACAACATGCCGCTTCATCGTATTAGAAAACATTTGAACTTTTATATACTTGTAAGGTAGAGCCCTGTGAGTCACTATTTGACTCTTTGGGTTGGAACAGACACCAGCAATTCTGTAAAGATGTACAATAAATGTACTTGAATTATCTGCCTGTGTGTGTCCCAGCCTACATCCCCACGCCCATATACTTCGGTGCAGTGATAGACACCACGTGCATGCTGTGGCAGCAGGACTGCGGCGTCCACGGCTCCTGCTGGGAATATGACGTCACCTCTCTGCGCTTCGTCTACTTCGGCTTGGCCGCCAGCCTCAAGTTCTTGGGCTTCCTCTTCATCTTCCTCACCTGGTACTCCATCAAGTCTCGGGAGAAGAAGGTGGAGGTGTGGCTGAAGCGCCACCTGTCTCCAACCGACACGGTGGGCAGCCTGGTGTGCCACCCGGGGGGGCACAAGGGTCACGCCCGCACCCGGTCCTGCCCCGTCAACATCCCCCGCCACGAGCCCACCTCCCTGAACCGCGGAGTCAGCACGCACTCCTGTCCTGGCAACGAGCTGCAGGCCACTACAGAAGACACGCCCACTACCAAGGACACGCCCACTGCCCAGGACACGCCCACTACAGAGGACACGCCCTATGCCACAGGTGAGTTGTACTCTTTTACATTTTCCTAAGTATTCTTCCTTGATCGAGAATAATTTTGCTATTCTTTCTACTGTGGCAAAGAGGACTTTAGTGTTTATCACAACTTTGTTTTTGTCAGCGCCAGGGTCGCATCAACTTGTTAAAGTTTGATGAAATTCAAAGTGCAAAGTAGGTTCATAAATCAGCTGTATGACACTGGTGTATCATGGAGAGGTTCTTGGAGCTTCTACTTGGTTCAAAATGTTTCACTTTAAGTCACTTTCCTCTTTCTCTGCCCACAGGCGCGGACACACTCACCTCTAGCTCTGAGCCTCGCCTCTCTGCCATGGTCTGACCTTGAAGACCGAGCCCTGTGATTGGCTGCTGAACGCCCGTTTAGCCGTGGTCCGCAGAGGTCGTTAGGGGCAGGACTTCCAGGCGGAGTGCCTGGTCCTGCTCCGACAATCCTGGAGCGAAGGGCTGTGAGGTGCAGCCTGGTGGAGCGCCCGCAGCCACGAAAATGAGGCCGAGCGCAAAATAGTTATGGACAATCTAGCTGTTATTAAAATTAGAAATTTGTTTTTTCTTTTGGAACGACTAAAAAAGCCAGAGCATCACTCTGGGCCTCACACAATCACATGCACTGGACCATGGCACGTGGACCCAGCTGGTACAGCAAAGTCACTCATGGAACTGGACGTTATTGACAAAAACTGCTTTTGTTTTGACGGCTGGAGAAGTGCCCTTGAAAAAAAAAAAATGATAACCCACATCTGCATTTGCAAAAGATTCCCTCGGACAAAGAATGAACTGTCGGCTCTATGCACCAGGGCGCGCTGACTGTCCTACTGGGGGCTGGTTTTTGCCTGTAAAGAACAAACCATATGTATTAGTTGGGTTCATTTTCAGGTCTTGAGAATATTTACTTTGGCATTTCATGTTTTAGAATTTGAAATAACGTGAGTAGACAATATTAACATGTTTAATGGATAAATTAAAGATCAGCAAAAAAGGCCTTGTCTGGTGGAAGTGGGAATCTACATTTGGGTCGTGCTCAAGTTTCATTGCTAGAAAGTTGTGGGTTTGATCCTGGAGTTTGCATGTTTCTTCCTGTGTCTTGGTGAGTTTCCTCCTGGTGCTCCGGTTTCTGCCTCCAACCAACCCTGGCTCCTACACTGGCAACTGCTGCTCAGTACGGAGACAGTAAACGTGAACCTAAAGCTTATAATAAACATGCAAAACTAGGTGTCAATGAGGCCTGGTGTGGCCTATTTGTAAATATCATAATTTGTATAGAAATTCATCAAACTAATCTGGAGGCAATAGTTTTTTTTCAAAAATTGAGAAAACTGCCCTGAACCATAGACTTATACAGATGGACCATACTTACCCACAAGCTCCATGAAGCTCAATAGGAAAGTGGTCATGGACAATGTTTTGTTACAACTGGTGTTTATATTGTGATATTGTCTTTGTAAATGCAGATGTGAGCCTTAAGGATTAACCAACCAGGTTCCTTTATTTGTGGGGGAAACTCCAGCAACCTGCCTTAGCAACCACCTTGGCAACATGTCTTCTCGGCGCAAAGCTAAGGCCTCGGAAGAAATGCCCATAAAAGGAAACCGGCACCAGCTTATGGTCAAATCGGCCTCTCCCGCATTAAGGCTAACACTATGGTGATGTCACACTCAGTCTCCTGATAAACAGTCTATGCTCTGAACATGTCAGGATTTTTCATTGCATATTGAAAAATAATATTTAGCCAGAAGAGGGCAGTGTGTATGATTGTGCCAGAAGTTAGCGTGGATGGCACTAGAGTAATCCAGACCCAGTTTTGATGAGGAAAAATATTGTAATATGATTCAAAACTAATTTTACATAGTTGGGGACATTTAGCAAGAGTTACTTTGAGCTGTGGGGGCATGGTGATGTTCTTGAGTCCTGGACCTATAGCCTCAGTTTTAGATTTACAACCTCAGTCCTGGATCTACATCCTCAGTCCTGGATCTTCAGTCTCAGTCCTGGATCTACAGCCTCAGTCCTGGATCTTCAGTCTCAGTCCTGGATCTACAGCCTCAGTCGTTTGAGTGGTTCCTTGCTAATACAGGATGGTTTAAGTACAGTGATGATCTGGGACATTTTTTAAATTAATGATTGTGATTAAGGGCTATACTAAAATATATAATACATTTAACATTTTTTCAACATCATGGCTTTAATGTTCTGCTTCATCTAAAGTACAGTGCACTTACTGCAGTGTTTCAAAACATAAAACCAACATTGTTTGCATTTGTAAAGATTTATTTCTAGTTTTACTTCAATGCCATTGTTAACTGATCTTCATTTTGAAAAGTGCAAAGTGAATGTGTGTAGAACCATATGAGCCTAGGCAGTAGCGACGCATGAGAGCAGTGCATTGTGGGACATGTGTCCCTCTGGCTCCAACTCCTCATCCAGCTCTTCATCTTCCCCGTCGCCTGCCAATGCCAATCTTACACATTGCTGGATCAATGGTTCTCCAATATATATACAGAGTTCAGTTTCTCCATGAGGGAAGTTTGAGATAAATGTGGCAAAAGTGAAATAACTCGTCTTCATGATGAGTTTTCACCGCCCGAGGGTCAAACGAACACTACTGTAGTGTTTATATTTAGAGACCAGTGATGTTCGTATCTCTTGTTGAGCAGGTCGACAGTGATCGCATCATCTGAGAATGGAATGTTGAGAACATTCCAGAGAGACTGGCTGCACTTATTGTGGCTTTAGCTTTAGACAAACAAGTATTTAGCTGCGCAAACTGTGACCTCTTATGAGGAATTAGATTTTTGTTCCAAAATGATTTAACAGTGCTAAAGTAAATGTTTCCCACCACTAAAAGCATCTGACCACCAGCTCCTGGTCCTGACAAAGAGCATCATCTGGAGGTGGGGCCCGCTGTTTGGGGACCACTGCTCCTGACAGACGCCGACACCAGGCAGGTCAAACTCAGGCTTGTGGGCCAAATCCAGATGATTACCAATTAGTATTATTATTAACTTGCAGCATTGATGGTAATGGGCGACCAAGGCTTGTTATACATAATCTATTTTCTCAGGAAAACACCCAAATTTAATTTCATTCTAAAATTGTAACCCAACACATTCTTAGAAGTGAAATCGTTAAATAAGAGCGCATTGGAAAGATGGGTCAAATGCAGGACACATTTCCCTATGGGGACAATAAAGCAGCCGGACCGCTTCATAATGTGGGCGGGGCTAAAGTTTGGCTGCTCCCAGTCTCACAAGTAAAACTAAGAATATGACTTTTAGTATTGTCTGTGCATGTAGACTGATGGACCAACTCAGATCCCAAAGGAAAATACATTTATTGTAAGCATATACTGGCCCACAGATTATAAACAGTCTATGAGGAGGAAGCAGACGTGACCTCAAAACAAGGAATACAAAAATTATGTGCAAATGAACACAAAGTAATGAGTATAAATGACAGAACATGTCATCGTCACATTGCACCAGGAGCAGCAACGCAACACTTCAGGCGAGGCACAGAGGACGCGCCTCCAAACAACAATAAAAAGGACAATCTTTAAAACAACATATTAAAATGCCTCAAATCAACACAGTTCAAACACATTCATTCAAAAAGATCCTTCATTATGTTACGTGCAGTTTGTAAGTGCCAGTGTCCATGAGTAAACGTCCACAGCAGAGACGTCCGCTGATGGAGACAGAACCTGGAGACATGAGGACAAAACAGACATGATCCAAACACATCAGGGTTTATTGGAATCACCCCAGTCCCAAGACCCAGAGGAGCCAGTTGGTCTCTAGTGGGACTCTACTCTACCAGGTTGTGTTACACTATTGTAGCAACCAACCCGTATCCATGGAAATTCCTGGTTAACACTGTCAGAAAAGTAGAGTCGAGTCGAGTCAAGACCGGCCTTTACACACCTGTTCTAAGTTCAATCTGTGAGCAGGCCTTTCTCTGCTTCATGTTTGTCGTCGAGTTCCTCATCTGAATCTACAAAACACACATCAGACACAGAAGGTCAAGAAGTCTGCAAGGACAGAGGGAAGGAGGACAGAGGGAAGGAGGACAGAGGGAAGGAGGACAGAGGGAAGGAGGACAGAGGGGAGAAGGACAGAGGGACTCACTCACTCCACTCATTCACTCACGTCAACTTTCATATCCAAATGAAACTCAGGACCAATCAGAGCAAGTCCAGTGCATACAATACCTGCCACAGACTCAGGAGGAGAGTAGAACTGTCCATCAGACATGGGCCTCGAGGCGAGCAGAGGGGCCCGCTGTGCCTCACTCAGACCAGCAAACCCTGCAACGGACACAGCACATGCACTTAGGAGAAGCCGCTGACTCACACCGGACACATTCACCGCTTTGTCTACAAACATGATGAATCATCATAAATAATATGATTTAGATCAGGGGTGTAACATGACTATCTTTGTGGAGCTGAAGTTGGCTGGATGACACAGTGAAAAGCCTCAGACCTGGCATTTTTCCCACTGGGTTTTTGTCTCTGTACATTTATTAACATTTATACAGCTCCCTATGGACCAATGGCTCTATGTGTAGTTTATTATTGCAATTCCTGTGTTCTAACGGTTTGATTCTCTGATCTGTTGTTGGTGAATCAAGCAAAGTTCTCCGAGTCAACTGCTGTTGTGATTTAGGGCTAAAAATAAAGAAGGACAGGGAGACTCACAGGCCTGCTCATGGGCCTCCTGCGGCAGCACCTTAAAGTCCAGGAGCCAGGTCTCGATCCAGGCCAGGATGAAGGAGGAGATGGGCAGGACGTACCCGAAAGGCCCCTGTGAGAGCAGCTGCAACAGAATGTACCATGGAATATAAACGTCTCATAGAATATTCACTTCATGTTTTAGGCTGTGGAAATCAAATAATCAAATTAATTGTACATAATTATTGTCACTTTATTGTACATATATCCTGCATGTAACATGTTTGCACATCTCCTCCTTTTGCACAATCTGAGTGTCTCTATCCATGCCAAATGTGACATGTAAATTTCTCCTTTGTGAGATAAATAAAGAAAATCTTATCTTATCTTAAATATTCATATACAAATCTATGTAAAAAATGAAGTAAGAAATAACTGGAATGAGCAGCACTCGTCTCCAGTGACTTCAGTGCAGTGAAAATGGAGCCACACTATTTAACAGAACATGATGAAAGCTGAAGACGTACCTTTGATAAAAGCACTTTGACGATGAGGAAGACACAGCTGACTGCAGTGGTCATCTGTGAGCACAAACATGACAAATCAGGCACCAATACGAACTAAACCTCACAAAAGAAAGGTCCCATGTATTTCAATTTTTTCAAGATTTCAAGATTTTTATTTGTCAAACCAAGTGAATGGTTTGAAATTATATTTCTCTCATCCTTGATTGTGGAGCGGGGGGTGGGGGAAGAGGGGTGGGAGGGAGGGCAGGGAGTTCAGCTTCCTGATGGCCTTGTGAATTAAACTGTTTTTAAGTCGACTGGAACTGTTCCGTAAATTCTGCAGTCTCCTCCCTGAAGGCATTACCCTGAAGAGCCTGTGTGATGGGTGCGTAGGGTCCCTGGTGATTCTGACGGCTTTGCGGGTGAGACGGGTGGAGTACATGTCCTTAATGGTGGGGAGAGGGGCTCCACAGATCTTCTCTGCTGCTCTCACGATGCGCTGGAGGCTCCTTCGACAGGAGGCAGTGCTGGTGCCGTGCCACCCAGTGATGGAGCTGGTCAGGATGCTCTCTACAGTCCCTCTGTAGAAGTTGCACACAACGGAGGCCGGGACTCCTGTAGGGCCTCTTGTGACGCCTCCACTGTGCTGCAGATGCGTGGGGCCCTCGGTGACCTGTCAGCGCTTCAGAAGATGATACCTCTGGATTTGTAGGTCTTCAATACTGCTCAAAAAGCCTTTAGCTCAGATGCTAACTGTGTGTTTACTTTTAAAAACACATCCTCTGTTCATTGCTAGCAAAGAGCTTTGGCAGTAAAAAATCCGCTGAACTCCACAAAAACATGGCAAAGATGTACAACAACATCTTGCAAAACAATGCGGATCACAAAAACTGCAAATGCAGTTTGCAGAAAAGGGTAGAAACGTCACCTTGTCAAGAGTATTGAAATATAGTATAACATAGTAAGAGTATGTGTTCTTTGGATTGTTTTAGAAAGTCCCCAGTTTCCACCCAGAGTGGCTTTGCCAAAAGTATAGAATATTTATCAGATTGTGCTCAATAGTAAAACTAGTTCATTATAATCTCATACCTCTGGACGTGTGATTTTCTGCACTGTTAATTGTCATTTGCGTGTGTGTGTAATATATATAGTTGTATATCATATATATTATGGTGGTGAGCAGAGGCGGAGCACTGACCGCGATGGCTGCCCAGTGACTCAGCCGGCACACGGCGTACGTCAGGATGAGCGCGCTGAAGCGGAACACTGCCAGGAGCTGTGGAGGACAGGCAGGTTACAGAGCAATAGTCTATTCACTTCATCACTGTAAGGCAAGGCAAGGCAAGTTTATTTATATAGCACAATTCATACACAAGGCAATTCAAAGTGCTGAACAAAACAAGAAAGCATTAAACTCATAAATAATGACAGAACATTAAAAAGAAAGATAAAAATATAAAATCCCTCAGTTGTATGCACAGCTAAACAGAACTGTCTTTAACCTGGTTTTAAACATTGTCAGAGAGGAGGCCTGTCTCACATCTTCAGGAAGACTGTTCCAGATTTTAGCAGCATGAATCTGAAAAGCAGCCTCCCCATGTTTAGTTCTGACTCTGGGCACTAACAGGAGTCCAGTCCCTGTGCTCCTCAGAGTCCGGGCTGGTTCATATGGGACTAACATGTCACTAATATATTTTGGTGCGAGGCCATGGAGAGACTTGTACACAAGCAGAGCTGTTTTAAAGTCTATTAAGAGGACCTCATGGTCGACGGTGTCAAAGGCAGCACTCAGATCTAACAAGATTAAGATTGAGACTTTGCCTGCGTCAGTGTTCAGCCGGATATCGTTTGTAACCTTGACGAGAGCAGTCTCAGTGCTGTAACTCCTGACGCTCCAGTATCGACTCCAATCCCTCTCCAGCCCCAAACTGGTTATGAACGCAGCACCCAGACATCTCACCAGTTTTAACAGAAAGGAACACATGACCCTAGTCAGTGTTATCATCCCTACACTGGTTCCCTGTGCAGTTGGGAATTTACGTTAAGATTTTACTGGATCACTTTTAAAGCTGGTTTAGATTTGGCACCAAACTATATTACTGAGATATAACCCCACACAAGCCCCCCGCAGCCTTAGAACCTCGAGTACCTTCTTTTAAATCACTTCTTAAAACCCACTTTTATCAAATGGCCTTCCTTTAACTGGAAGTTTAAAACTCTAATTTACTGATCCACATTGTCTTTGTTTTTTCTTTCTTGTATGATTATTTTATTCACTGCTTCAGACACAAACAGTTACTGAGCGAGAGGAGTTTAGTTATACATGCAAGTCAATAGGAGCCAGAGCGATTTGAGGCCAAACTCCACCATGAGTCTTTCCCTATCGGGCTTCACTGAGCTAGCAGGTTAGCATTGTCCATAAATACAGGCTAGGATTGCACATATTATTATGGAGCAGCGAATCCCACCCAGAACCTTTAACTGTGTGGAAAACATAACAACAACAATAATAATCATAATCATAATCATAATAATAATAATAATATCTGTGCAACTCACAAAGATGTCGAAGAAGGAGTGGTGGAAGTCATACTGCAGCACCTCCTCAGTGAGCTGCTGCAAGCTGCCCTGAAACACACAGCACCATTACTGGGACCGGGCACCATTTAACACTCCTATGTAGGAACCGACCAAAAATGTCAAAAAAACTATGTTCAACCATCAGAGCCATAATTTCAAAGATAATTTTAATAAAAAAAATAAAAAATAAACACTCATTTGACCACTTATTTGAAAGTGGCAGAGAGTGATAGAGAGAGACAGAGAGAGAGACAGAGAGAGTGACAGAGAGAGTGACAGAGATAGTGACAGAGATAGTGACAGAGAGAGTGACAGAGAGAGTGACAGAGAGAGTGACAGAGAGTGACAGAGAGAGTGACAGAGAGAGTGACAGAGAGTGACAGAGATAGTGACAGAGAGAGTGACAGAAAGAGTGACAGAAAGAGTGACAGAGAGAGTGACAGAGAGAGAGACAGAGAGAGAGACAGAGATAGTGACAGAGAGAGTGACAGAGAGAGTGACAGAGAGAGTGACAGAGAGAGTGACAGAGATAGCGACAGAGATAGCGACAGAGATAGCGACAGAGATAGCGACAGAGATAGCGACAGAGAGAGTGACAGAGATAGTGACAGAGATAGTGACAGAGATAGTGACAGAGATAGTGACAGAGATAGCGACAGAGAGTGACAGAGAGTGACAGAGAGTGATAAAGGGTGATAGAGATTGATAGAGTGATAGAGTGATAAAGAATGATAAAGAGTGATAGAGTGCGCTCACATTGAGCTCGATGATCCAGAGGAGGGAGACAAAGAGCAGGTCGAAGGTGACGAAGAGGCAGAAGGTGCGGCGGCCGTGAGAGATGCTCTTGGTGGGAGTGAAGAGGAGGTCGCTGCACACAGACACGGGTGCACCGCTGTGCAGCTCCGGGGCGCTGCTGCACACACTCGCCATCAGGGGGCACTGCTCACATCTGAAAGACACACGACCAGTGCTGCTGACTTCACAGTATACATGGTTTTCCATTGCCGTATGCACTACCCACAATTCCGCAGTTCGCCATCTTGCAAGTCAAGCCGCCGCTAGTTGTAGGTAAACAAAGCGGAACAAATCACTTTTTTGCGCTAAAACATGCCGACTACCTGCGTTGTTTGGGGGTGCAGTAACCGCGCAGATTGTGGGGACAATCAGAAGACTATTACGAGCCAGGGGAGCGACTCTCGACGAAGAAAAGGACCCTTTAGTTGGGAGGATCAACAGAGAGGGATTCAACCCTAACCCCTTGAAAAACGGCACTATAAGGTCTGTTCTGACCATTTCATAACAGGTAAGAGCTAGCTAAATCTGTGCATGTGTGGTCTATATTCAGAGCTGCGATTTGACTTTGATACTGTCTATATAGGCGCCTCGAGCATCCCATCTAAATGAATGAGAGGGGGGGGGGGGGGGGGGGGGGGGGGGGGGGAAGGGTGGTAGACAGATGTGATTTATGGCCTGTGATATCAACTGCTTCATTCAAAAATTATTGATTGAAAGACATTTTGCATCATATACATCATGACCTTTTAATAATTAATTGCAAAACTGTTAAGTGAAAGTAAGCCATTTCTGACAAGGTCCACTGGTCTCGCCGCGTTTCATATGGATCCAAATCTCCAATCACTATTTCTCCAAGGATCTTGCCCCACAGATTACTCCAGTGTATCAATATACTTAACGCGGTCAGTGTCGGTCGAATTTGTGGCTTTAGATGACATGGGGAAATCATACGTGCAATATAAGCTTGACACGTAACATGGCGTTGGCGCAAAGTATCATGGGTAATAAGCACGTGATGGAAAACCATGCATTGACAATACATTATTGACTTAAAGAAGCTATACGCGATTTTTTTTCTTAGTAGTTCATAAAAATGCTTATTACTACATACAGGTTGTATTATAATCTATAATTTAATTGAAAACTTGAGGTAATTGATTCAGCGGTGTATGAGTTTGCTGCTGTGAAAAGTGCTGAGTAGAGTCTTAGCGGGACGCTCTTTCTACTCCACTCACAGAACGAGCAGCGAACAGCCTGCGTCCTCTAGCCTCTACACTAGGGCTTCGGCCTCGAAATGTGAATATAATTTTAATTTTAATTTTTTTTTTTTTATATATTCGAACAAATATTAGACAGCCCTTATAATTCGAAATGTATTCAATAACTGCAAATAAAATAGTTAGCTCCCAAAGGTTTCACTGTGACGTGCTAGCTAGCTTAGTTTTTTAACTAAGCTAGCTAGTTCAAAAACTCTAGAACTACATGAAAACTGAACAAAGAATTCTGAACATCAGCGGTGAGTTACCCATTTATATACCGAACCTAAATCCATCAGATCCTCCTCAAATGTGTCTTAAAATTTCCATTTCATGTTAATGGTTACTTCCGGGTTTTTCGCGATCGCTTTTTGTCACATTAAAATAGTAATTTTGTCATGAAAACATTAACACCAAATTCTGAAATCGTCCGTGCATGTGTGTTAAGGATGTATATGTATACTGTATTGTCCGATTGACGTTTAATGGCGTTGATTGATTGATATGTATTTGTTTATTGAGCGTGGCTAACTCGGCTAGCTCCGCTAGCTCCGCTAGCTTCTCTGCACACAGTTGTCTGCACAGTGCAGTGACAGGCGCTGAAGGCTTGTTGTACTTGCAGAGTAATGTTAGTATTTTACACACCTGAATTACAAACAGAGATTGCATTGCCAAAGGGCAGCGGTCATTATTGATTTGAGAGTTCTGTTATCAAGAAAAAATGATCGGAAGAATTGCATTCAAGTCAATGGAGTGTTCTACTGCTGCTGTGAGGAGCTGTATAATAAATTATAATTAAATATTCGAATATATTCTAATGTTAAACGAATACATTCAGATGCGAAACTAGCAGTATTCTTTTACCTATATATTGTGTTAGCAGTGTGTTGCTTTAGTACTATTTCATCAGTGATTGTTGTACAGCTTACAAGAAGTTGTGCTAATGCTAATGTTAGCATACATATCAGATCGCAAATAAAACTAGGTGGCTCCGTGTTATGAGAGCGTAGGGGAAATGAGAAGCCATTGAGCGAGTTGGGGGGCGGTGCTAAACATTCAAACTTTGCAGAAACGGGTATAGCGCCTTTAATAGTCAATACTTAAAGGAATAAACCTGCTCTAAGGGAACACAACAGCAATATTAAACATCTCTGTATTGCCTCGGACACCAGCGAGACCACATACATGAAGAGTCACGCACATAACGTTACGGTTACAGTATGTAACCATGTTCTCTGAGTGAAGAGACTATCTCTCCACCCAGTTACATATTCCATATGTACGGGGACTGACCCCACGCGGGTCAGGTGACATGGATAATTCTTTAAGACACACCACCTGTGAGATGGCTGATTGCGCTATAAAAGCACCCGTGTGCCCAGCGCACATTGATCAAATTTTGATGTAACGGATCCCCGAGCGGAATCGAGCTGGAGAGATAGTCTCTTCACTCAGAGAACATGGTTACATACTGTAACCGTAACGTTCTCTATCGTATTGAGACTATCTCTCCACCCAGTTACATATTCCATATGTACGGGGACTCTGTAAGACACACCGCAAGGGGATCGAGCAGGGTGTATTTCGAATGAGACGTTGCCGCCACCAATTAGAACAAAAAACACCCAAGTGACAAAGTAAACTACACACTTTAGCAGCCAAACTTGCCAGACGCAAGTTGTGACACACTGGCCCCAGCGCAAGACGCAACCGAGGCGACACAGCCCTGCAAGACGCAAAGGCCAGGCCACTGTCATGAAAAATAAAGACGGGCAACCCATTCTGCCAACGCAGGACATTGTTGCCCAAATCCCGGTGCCCCATCCCAACCTGCAAGATGCAAGGTTATGGGTAACATCACTGGGGTTGCGCGGCACCCAGCACACGTTCCCCAAAGGACGTGCCCGTTGCTAAATCCAACCGGTAAAACCGAGAAAAAGTAGAAGGAGCTGACCACGTGGCAGCAGCACAGATCTCATCCAGCGAGGCGCCGCGCCACAAAGCCCAGGACGCTGCCATCCCCCGTGTGGAATGTGCCCTCACATTCACAGGAAACTCAACCCCATAGTCACATATGCTTGACGGATTGCATCTACAAGCCAATTTGACAGGCGAGCCTTAGAAAGGGGCTGGCCCAACTTTCCTTGCTTAAAACAAACGAAAAGCTGATCCACAGTCCTGTGCTCCCGTGTCCGAGTCATGTAGACCTGCAGGGCCCTGACTGGACACACCAGCGACCGTTCCCGCTCACCCCCTGCCTGCTGAACGGAGAACAGGGACCTCAGCGAGATTGCCAAATCTGAGTGTCGACCTAGGATAACCTTCGGGACAAACATCGGGTCCGGTCGCAAAACTACACCAGCCTCCTCAAGCATAAACCTACAGAGGTCCTGATGAACTGAGAAAACGTGGAGCTCTCCCACCCTTTTAGCAGAGGCCAACGCCGTCAAAAGGGCCGGTTTCAACGACACCCACTTCAGGTCCGTTGTAGCCAGAGTAGGGCTGGGCGATTAATCGATTTTAATCATTAATTCAAGTTTTACGTTTAGGGCGATTTCTTTTTTTAAAAATTCGATTTTTATTTTCTCCAGCGCAGAACTACAGCGCTAACGCGCTAACCGCGGGTCTATGGTGTTGAGCATTCATTTTGAAGCTAACCTAATGCTAACAGTCTCCCTCTGGCCTGATGCTCGCTCTCACAGTTGGTGCTGTTGCAATAACACTTCAAACGTTCAAGAATCAGACTTTATTTAATCGCCAAAACACACACACACACGCACGCAAGCCCCGGTCGCTATGTTCGTATGCCATGTTCGTACGCCACATCTTTCACGCTCTCTCACGCTCGTTATTCCAAAGCGCACTCCCGTGTCCGTGGCGCGCACACACTCGTGTCCCACTGAGCCGCTGCACTTTGGGGAAAGACACGTCTCACACATTGCTCTCATTGCTCTGATACAAACAACGTGTTCCCCGCTGTCTGTTAGCTACAGTAGCTGCTACAGTAGCTGTTAGCTACAGTAGCTGCTAGCTACAGTAGCTGCTAGCTACAGTAGCTGCTACAGTAGGTGTTAGCTACAGTAGCTGCTACAGTAGCTGTTAGCTACAGCATCAGAATGTAAACAGGAAGCTCGCACAATGCGGGAGTCACTGAAGTTAGTATTAGCGCCACCAGCTGGACCGAGCGTTGTACTACAGCACAGTTACTCAGGCACAGTTGAAAGAACAAGCATGAAAACCCGAGGAGGCTTTTGGAAAAGACTGTTAGAACATTTCTATTTTGAGTAATCAGTTTTAAAAATGTGATATTTCATGTAAATAATGCATGTGTTTAATAGGATTGATATATTTGCGATGGGCCTTGTTTGTGTGATTTAAGTTATTTTGAAGGTGCATAGTGTCATTGTAAGTGAAGTTATTATAAAACTGTTAAGCTACATTTTCACTGTTTACAATGGCAGAGCCATCTCGTTTACAAGCATGTTTTAAGGCTTAATTCCTGTTACACTTATGCTTCATGGGGATTTAGATTAAACTGCATAAAGGAAAATCTATTTCTTTGTCAGTTGTAGTTTGTTTTTAAATAGAAAAAAATAAATCGATTTAAAATCGAAAATCGGATTTGGTGTGAAAAAATTGGAGATTTATTTTTTTTGCCATATCGCCCAGCCCTAAGCCAGAGGCTCAAAAGGAGGCTTCACCAAGGCCTGCAAAACCATCTCCAAATCCCAGGAGGGAAGGGGTGGTCTCGTACACCTGCCACCATGCCGTCGGGCCCCTTTGAGAAACCTGGAGATCAGGTGGGACACATCATCAGGTAAACTGTGTCTGCCTACCCTTTGTGCCTTGATAGCAGCCACCATTCCCCTTAATGTGGATGGTGACCTGCCCGCCTCCAGAAGATACTGCAAAAACTGCAGAATCTCTGGTGCTGTGCATGCCAGAGGGTCAAACCCATGTTGCACACACCACTTAGCAAAGGAGTTCCATCGATGCGTATATAGTGCACGCGTGGATGGTGCCCGAGCACCTTCCAAAGTCTGCACCACAGAATCTGGAAGTCCCATAGCTAGTAACTCGGACCTCTCAGGGGCCAGGCCCAGAGCCTCAGCCCCTGGGGAAACGGATGAAACAGAGCCCCCAGACCCTGCGACAGCAAGTCCGGGCGTACTGGGAGTTCCCATGGAGTCCCGTTGAGGAGACGCGGGATGTCCGAGAACCAAGTCATGTGAGGCCACAGGGGAGCCACCAGGACTACTCTCACTTCCTCCACCCGCACCCTCTGCAAGAGAGACGGGAGGAGACCGAATGGCGGAAAAGCATAAAGGAGACCGTGAGGCCACGGGTGAGACATTGCATCTACCCCGAGCGGAGGATTGTCCCTCCCCAAAGAGAAAAACAGGGGACAGTGGGCGTTCTGGCGAGACGCAAATAGATCGAGTGACGCCTGCCCGTAACGGCCCCAAATGGCCCACACCACCAGAGGGTGTAACCTCCAGCTGCCTGGATCCGGCCCTTCCCTGGAGAGCAGATCCGCGGCCACATTGTCCAATCCTGGCACATGCACCGCCCGCAGCGACAGGAACTTGGGTTGAGCCCACAGCCACAATTGATGTGCGATCTTGCACAGGCAGACTGAGCCCAACCCGCCCTGTCTGTTCACATACGAGGCTGCTGCCACACTGTCTGTCCTCACCAGGACATGTTGCCCCTGTATGTGAGGAAGGAAGTGTCGAAGGGCTAGATATATCGCCCGCAGCTCCAGGACATTGATGTGTTGTGTTGTGTAGGCACCCCGCCAGTGTCCGCTGACCCCATTGCCTCTGTACACAGCTCCCCATCCTGTCAGTGATGCATCCGTCGCCACAAGATGACGATGAATCACCGGACCGAGAGTGAGCCCCTTGTTCACATTTTCTGCGCAACGCCACCAACGAAGGGTCAATAGAAAACGCCTGGTGACCAGTACTGACACGTGTAGGTGTCTCTGAGGATCCAGACCTAGACCCAGAAGATACCGTTGGACTGGGCGCATGTTCAGCAGCGCCAAAGGGACTGCCTGTGACATGGACGCCATAAGCCCCATGAGGCGGAGACACTGCCGCCATGTGACTCTAGCCCCCAGTCTGAACTGCGAGAGACAACTCTAAGGACATCAGTCTCGCCTGTGATAGTGTGAGACTTGCTGTCTGAGAATTCAAGACTAGGCCTAGAAAGTGCGTCTCTTGAGACGGTACGAGATAGCTTTTCTCGTAGTTGAGACGAAGCTCCAATCGATGCAGGTGTTCCAACAGCAGAGCCAAGTGAGCCTGACACTCCTGCTGTGTCCCTGCACACAGGAGCCAGTCGTCCAAGTAGTTCAGAATTCTGATGCCCCCCTGTCTGAGAGGTGAGAGCACTGCTTCCATGCACCTCGTGAATGTGCGAGGAGCCAGGGATATCCCAAAGAGAAGAACCTGAAATGAAACCTTGCCGTTGAAGACAAATCTGAGGAAACACCAGTGGCCTTTCCAGATGGGAATCTGAAAAAAGGCGTCCTTCAGATCGATGGTAACAAACCAATCCCCTCTGCAAATGAACTATCTCACCCTGGAGACTGTCAACATTTTGCACCGCAGAGGACGAATGAACCGGTTCAGTCCTCTCAGGTCGAGAATGGGGCGGAGCTTGCAGTCCTTTTTGGGTATCAAAAAATACCGGGAATAAAACCCAGCCTGTCTGTCGCCTGGTGGCACTTCTCTGATTGCCTTCTTCTCCAACAGGGTAGAAATCTCCGACAGGAGTACTGCCCTGTGTTCGGAATGCACCTGAGTGACCACCAAAGGAGGTGGGAGGCTTCCGTAAAAACTGGATACGGTACCCCTGCGTCATGGTAGACACGACCCATGGGGACGCACCCATGGCCATCCAGGCAGTCCGGCGAGTCTCGATGTCGGGGAAACACGCTGGGTTCATCCTGGCGTCAGGACTGAGGCAGAGGCTTGGGTCGGCCCTTAGCCTGAAACCCAGAACCTGATGGCCTCCCTTTGCCCCTGTTCCGTCGACGCTGGGCCTCAATGGTGGTCGTAAGTCCCGTGAGCCCCAGTTTTGCTGCTGACCGGTTTGTGTAGGTGGCCTGGATACGGAACCTGCACTCTGCCACTTGCGCCACCGCACAACCACCCCAGACACTTCCCGCGCACATCTGCGTGCCTCCTGGGCCTGCTGTAACATACTCGTGGCACCAGGACCAAACATGGCCTGAGGGTCAACCGGGAGTTTCATCAAGCCACTTTGATCCTCCGGCTGCAGTGGTGACTGGGAGAGCCATAGCTGCCGCCTGGTTACCCAGAGAGAAGCAATACTCTTCCCTACCACTGCTGCTTGCAGGTCAGTATAGACATAGTATTGGCTAGCTGTGTTTGAACAGCAATGGTCCTATACACCTTAGCCAAAAGTGCATCCACCATTCTACTACCTCTGGAGGGACATGTAGTTTTCCCCAGCCCAGAACTGGACGGAGAAATTAGGGCTGCAATTGACTGGTCCACCTGAGGAAGAGTGGCACAGCCAATCTTCTCACGATCCTGCATGACAGACAGCCGTCTGCAGCTAACAGAAGTTTTAAATGCATCTGTTGGTCTGGTAAACCCAGCCTGGATTAGCTCCTCCACATCTGAAAGAAGTGGAACCGAAAAAGATCCATATGGCTGCCCACAACCACTGTCAAACCGTGAGGGGGCGGGTGCATTTACAGCTCTGGACTCCACACCAAGAGCCTGAGTTGCTCTCTCAATTAGCCCTTTAAACTGCAGCAATGCACTATTAGGCTCCCTGTCTTCACCTACAGATGCCGTGCCCTCCTGGTCAGGTGCCAAATCACTGTCTGACAAACACTCCACATCCACATCACTCACGTCCTCCTGCTCATGAGGCTCAGAGGTGTCATGCACAGTAATTGTAAGTGGAGGCCCGATCATGGGGGTCTTTGACCTAGTACCCAACCCGCTGTCACGTTTTTCCTGGTTCAGCTCAGTAAAAGAGGCTTTCCGCTTCTTGCCCCTAAACAGACAATAACGAGCCTCGAGTGACGGCCTGGGTATAATAAAGCAGTTCATGCAAGAGGACGGGTCTTCCCTGGCCGCAGAGGCATGATCCTCTCCCAAACATAAAACGCACTTCATATGCCCATCCTCAATGGGCATTTGCACCCCGCAGTCTTCACATGTGTGTGACATTGCGAAGTCTCGCGAGAACGCGAGCACTGCTTGTTTATGTTTCACTTCTCCTCACCGCAGTGGACTAGACCACACGCTGAGATACAGCCGAGTAGACGCCCCAACAAAGACGTGGAGCTAGACACAAGCCCAGAGCCCGCACGAGTCTGAAACCACAGACAGCGGCTTCCCCCGCACCAGGTTTCACCGCTGCCAACTCCTGCCTGTGACGCGTAAACCTCGCACGGAGCAATGCGTCAGGCGAAGAGGACCGTGGATCCAGAAGACCGCGTTCCCCACACGGGTTCAGCAAGTCCTCGTGTCTGTGGCGTGTAAACCCCTTGTCAGAGCAATACGCCAGACACCGGATCTTTCCTAACACTGAAGACAGTCACCCCAAGAGGTATTCCTCCCTCTTACCAAGTAAGTGGCAAAAAACAGTCTTCAATTGTAGTATTTGTTTGTTCGATTTTCTTCCGTCGTTCGTCCACCTGCCAACGTGGAATCAAAATGATCAATGTGCGCTGGGCACACGGGTGCTTTTATAGCGCAATCAGCCATCTCACAGGTGGTGTGTCTTAAAGAATTATCCATGTCACCTGACCCGCGTGGGGTCAGTCTCCGTACATATGGAATATGTAACTGGGTGGAGAGATAGTCTCAATACGAGAGAGAACATCAATGTCATGACAATATAATATCAACAGAGCAGCGACTCTACTCTGAGCCCCATCTCTGAAGGGAACCACCACTCTACACAGGGAACTGCTGCTTTGAATGTTTTTAAGACTTTAAGACAGACAAAAGTATCTTGTCTGTTCTGACTCGTATTTGTCGTTTGTTTCTATGGAGCTGGTGTTTGTTTGGCTGTAATTTCCGACAGTATCACATAGGGCTGGGCGATATAAACGGTATAAGCGGTATGCGATATAAATTTGGCCCACGGTAGAGATTTTTGTTATACCGGCATATTGCAATAGGTCATTATGTCATCAAATTGCGCAGGCTCTGACGCCAGCAGAAAGGACCAAAACAAACCGGCATTCAGCAGCATTAGCCTAGCAGACACCACTGGAAACAACGAACAACAGCACGGCATTAACACCGCGTTTCTGTCTATGTATTGTTGTCACAGCGGCCCCAGCAGAGGTAAATACACACACAGTAATCACAGTTTAAGCGTCTACCTTTTGTCCAATCAGTGTCAAAGGGGCGTAGGCTCGAAGCGCCAGTGTGAGCCAAAATAGATCCATGCGTGTGCCGTGTCCGCAGCATCACAGCAGAAGTTTGGGAAAGTTAGCGTCAGATTCGGACCTCCGCGGTCAATATCTCACGAAAAATACTTTGTTAAACAAAATGAATTGTGCCAAAATGATCATTTACATCAATTGTTCAAATCCAATGCGCTGTTTTAATGAACATAAATCCATTGAATCATCCAGTTCACTGCAAGCGCAGAGAAAAGCGCTTAGGGAGCGTCAACAAATGTCATGACCAGCTTTGTAAACGAACAATAGCTTTTACTGAAGTCATGTACCTGCACAAAACTCTCACACACTATAAATAATGACCATGTCTAACTCCTACAGACTTTGATTTCAACATGTGAGTTTTTTATATTTTAAATGAATGCAAATGTTTTTCTTTTTAAAAATTGCTTTTACAGTGAATGGTATTTACTGTAACATACATAAATAATGTATGTTACAACATGTGTCTCTTTATTTGTCTCACAACTGAATAACTCAAAAAATATATATGTTAGATTCTAATATATAAATAAGTAACAATCTTGACTATTTTATGCAAGAACCTGCTAGACCTATATTGAAATTCACACACCAAATTATACCGCAATATATACCGTCTACCGTCTGTGTCCCAAATTATACCGCAATATGAATTTTAGGCCATATCGCCCACCCCTAGTATCACATAAACATTACAACAGAAGAATATGTCCCATTGTCTGGCTAATCTGATGTTGCACCTCCAGAATGTTATTGCTTTAATACCAGACACCTTTTTGGTGTCAGTAATAACCCGGTAAGACACAACTACATTTATTTTAAAGGTCATTCTAATATGTTTATTATTAACACTATACTGGCCTCTTTAACCAGGTGGCCACGTCTGTGCAGGAGGGTCTCGGGACAGTGGACACTCACATTCAACAACATTCATTGGTCATCTGCCCCTTATGGACCAATGGTGTTTTTGTATGATATTTCCTGTGTTTGATTCTCTGATCTGTGTTTGACAGCTTTGTAAAGTCCTACGAGATTACTACTGTTGTGATTTAGGGCTTTAGAAAAATAATATTTAATTGATTTTTTTGTTTGCCAGGGATAGGCTGCCAAACCACGTAGAAACTTGGCAGCCACTTCAGGCGAAACTTAAAGGCGCTATACCTGTTTCTGCAAGGTTTGAATGTTTAGCACCGCTCCCCAACTCGCTCAATGGCTTCTCATTTCCCCTACGCTCTCATAACACAGAGCCATCTAGCTCAATATATGATCTGACATGTATGCTAACATTAGCATTAGCGCAACTTCTTGTAAGCTGTACAACAATCACTGCTGAAATGGTACTAAAGCAACGCACTGCTAACACAATATATCGCTTCTACATTACTCCACAAGTACAACAAGCCTTCGGCGCCTGTCACTACACTGTGCAGAGAAGCTAGCGGAGCTAGCAGAGTTAGCCACACTCAATAAACAAATACATATCAATCAATCAACACCTTTCAATGTTAATCGGACAATACAGTATACATATACATCCTTAACAAACATGCACGGACGTTTTCAGAATTTGTTTGTTTAACCATTAAAATGAAACGAACATTTTAGGACACATTTGAGGATCTGATGGATTTAGGTTGGGTATATAAATGGGTAACTCACCGCTGATGTTCAGAATTCTTTGTTCAGTTTTCATGTAGCTCCAGAGAGTTTGTGAACTAGCTAGCTTAGCTGTTACCTGCCTAGCACGTCACGGTGAAACCTTTGGGAGCTAACTATTTTATTTGCAGTCATTAAATACACTTCAAATTATAATGGCTGTCTAATATTTGTTAGAATATATATATATATATATATATATATATATATATATTAGGGCTGTCAAACGATTACATTTTTTTAGTTGATTAATCGCATAGTAATGGTGAGTTAACTCACGATTAATCGCATGTTTAACATTCTATTTTGAAATCCACTCCGATTGAAGTTAAATGAGATTATCAAATATAATTACCAGTGTTGGGTAAGTTACTATGAAAAAGTAATTAGTTATAGTTACTAGTTACTTCTTCCAAAAAGTAATTGACTTACTAACTGAGTTACTCCACTATAAAAGTAACTAGTTAGCAGTAAAAGTAACTAATGCGTTACTTTTTTGTTTGTCGTGGTACCGAGCTTTAGCTGGCTGTAATTTTGGATAACTTCTAAGTAGATTAATTGTTGCAACAACCCCACCCTATTTTAGTATGATATGTTAGTTTAGGGAACTGTCCTGCAGGCAAACAGGTATAAGACAGGCCAAGGTGCCATTTAATTAAATTGCATTTATTTTTATCCGTTGATCAAACAAACAGATTACAAAACTTGCAATTGAAAGAGACTATTTTAAAATAATTAGTTCCCAAAGACACACACGAGCAACACTCGCGCCTGACAGTCAAGAACCAGGGAGAATACAGTGAGCAGAGCGCTGAGTATGTGAACGGAGCAATCGCTTGCTGCTGTTATTATAATAGCTAGATCCAAGCTTGCAGCCCGTGCAAAGCTTGCACTCACTCACAGCCGCTAACAACAACCAGAGCGGCCACGGAGGAGGCCATCTCACAAGCAGCATTCTGAGTGATATTCTTATGGATAAACGGGCGGGTCTTTCGGACATGCGTTAATGCATTAAAAAAAAAATAACGCGTTAATAAAAAATGTAATTAACGTGAGTTAACGCGATAATTTTGACAGCCCTAATATATATATATATATATATATATATATATAATTATTTTAGAATTATATTCAAATTTTGAAGTCGAAGCGCTGCTAGTGTTTAGCAGTGTGTTTGCGCTGTAGAGGCTAGAGGACGCAGGCTGTTCTCTGCTCGTTCTGTGAGTGGAGGAGAACGAGCGTCCCGCTAAAGACTCTGCTCAGCAATCAATGACCTCAAGTTTTCAATTAAATTATGGATTATAATAAGATAAGATGTGCTTTATTTATCTCACATAGGAGAAATTTACATGTCACATTTGGCATGGATAGAGATTGTGCAAAAGGAGGAAATGTGCAAACATGTTACATGCAGGATATATGTACAATAAAGTCACAATAATTATGTACAACAAAAGTGACAAGTGTCAATTGGAAACAGTGTCAATAGTAGTGCAGGTTTTCACACATCCATCTATCCATCCATCCATTTTCTACTCTTTAATCCATTTCTGGGTCAGGGGGGTGGCAGTCAGAGATGCCACCCAAGTCTCATAGCACCAGCCCCTCACTGACCCTCTGCAGGTGGTGAGTCCACAGGAGGACGGCTGCTCTCTGAGTGTGAGCATAGCCTTGATCTTTCAGTGGGGGCTTTTGGGCAAAGTGGGGTTAAGTGTCTTGCCCAAGGACACAACGACAGCAGTCATCAGTGGGAGTCGGTGGAGAAGGTGTGGGGGTGGGAATTGAACCCACGACCTTCAGGCCTGAAGGCCAATGCTCTACCAACTGACTGCTACTGTCGCCCCGGTTTTCACACAGTGATCATTTAAAGTGACTTATTGTACAGTCTGACAGCGGTGGGGATAAAGGCCCTGCGGTAGCGCTCCTTCCTACACTGAGGGTGCCTCAGTCTTCCACTGAAGGAGCTCCTCAGCTCCTCTACAGTCCTGTGCAGTGGGTGGAAGGTATTGTTCATGATGGAGGTGGCTTTGGCTAGCACCCTCCTGTCCCTCACCTCCTCTACTGAGTCATAAAAAGTCCTGAGCAGAGGCCTGCTCACTCCCAAGCACCGCAGCCTCCTCAGAAGGAAGAGGCGACTTTGGCCCTTCTTGTGCAGGGCGTTGGTATTATGGGACCAGTCCAGTTTATTGTTAATGTGAACACCCAGGTACTTGAAGCTGTCCACCAGCTCAATGTCCTCCCCCTGGATGTTCAGCAGCGTGTGGGAAAGTGGTTTTCTCCTGAAGTCGATGATCATCTCCTTGGTCTTACTGGTGTTCAAGTACAAGTGGTTGCGCTCACACCAGTCCACAAAGTCCTTGATAACCGACCGGTATTCCAGTTCGTTCCCCTCAGACACACAGCCCACGATGGCGGAGTCGTCTGAGAACTTCTGCAGGTGACAGCTGTGTGTGTCATGTGTGAAGACTTTTTATGAACTACTTAGAAAAAAAATCGGGTATAGCTTCTTTAAAACATAAATTTACTTTTGGACAGATGCAAAGGTTCTACCAGTATCCCCCTGTTATTCTGCCATAGCCTCGGTCCAGTCTCACATTGTAGAAATGACTTGATCAACATTAAAATCTGCTGAAAACACGCACGAACTCTGAGTAAGACCGAGATCCATGGGTAAGACATGTTGTTCTGGGCCTGAGTCAATGCTACCACAGCACAAGACTTTTCGATACCAGCAGGAGAATTCGGATATGAACCGCAGTGTCATTCCGCGGTGACAGCAGCGGTGCGTCATGGTGCGCTCTGGACTCACCTCGGCACTTCTCTGGTCCGGGTCGGTCTGCTGGATCGTGGGGGCTCGGGGACAGGTCTTTAGGGCTAAAGTCTGGTTCTGCTATCCTCCTGACGGGCCGTGTTGTCAGCCCGGAAGTGTTTTGGTTTCTTTGTCGTTTGGATTCGGAGAGCAGCGTCTGAGCGGGGTCTGCAGAACACTGCCTCCTGCTGGCTGTTAACACGTATCTGTCTGTGCTTCTGTTGTGACCATAGACCAGTGGTGGGCAAACCCCGGCCCGTGGGCCAGATGCGGCCCTTTCGATGCTTCTATCAGGCCCCTGAGCCCTCCTCAATTTATATAGATTAAGATTAAGATCAAGAGAGATGAGGATTAAGAACATTTATTCATCCCACAGTGGGGTGATTTCAGTTTAAACATCATACAATCCCCCTCTGTGCTGTGTGCAGAGCTATTTTTTTCATATAAACCATACATTTATCTTTTAAAATGAAGCCTGAGAAAAACACTGGAATATCAGATGGCTGTCGGGATCCGGACCTAATTTCCAATGTGGCCCTCAGAAGGAAAAGTTTGCCCATGTCTGCCATAGACTATGTTGTGACATCAATAGATCCATGCATGAAAGCAGATAAAACCATGGATCTATAGTAATAACCCGTCTGCTCAAACAGAGGAAGAGACATTTGTTCTGTGTTTCGATCTAATTCAAATTATTATGTTTTTAAAAACTCTACAATAAGCCACCCCTTTACTCTCAAAGATATAGTAGTAGTTGTTTATTGTCTTCGGCCAATACAGTGCCTTGCGAAAGTATTCGGCCCCCTTGAACCTTTCAACATTTCGCCACATTTCAGGCTTCAAACATAAAGATATAAAAATTACATTTGTCATGAATCAACAACAAGTGGGACACAATCGTGAAGTGGAACAAAATTTATTGGATCATTTAAACTTTTTTAACAAATAAACTGAAAAGTGGGGCGTGCAATATTATTCGGCCCCCTTGCGCTAATACTTTGTAGCGCCACCTTTTGCTGCAATTACAGCTGCAAGTCGCTTGAGGTATGTCTCTATCAGTTTTGCACATCGAGAGACTGGAATTCTTGCCCATTCTTCCTTGCAAAACAGCTCGAGCTCAGTGAGGTTGGATGGAGAGCGTTTGTGAACAGCAGTCTTCAGCTCTTTCCACAGATTCTCGATTGGATTCAGGTCTGGACTTTGACTTGGCCATTCTAACACCTGGATACGTCTATTTGTGAACCATTCTATTGTAGATTTGGCTTTATGTTTTGGATCATTGTCCTGTTGGAAGATAAATCTCCGTCCCAGTCTCAGGTCTTTTGCAGACTCCAACAGGTTTTCTTCCAGAATGGTCCTGTATTTGGCTCCATCCATCTTCCCATCAATTTTAGCCATCTTCCCTGTCCCTGCTGAAGAAAAGCAGGCCCAAACCATGATGCTGCCACCACCATGTTTGAGAGTGGGGATGGTGTGTTCAGGGTGATGAGCTGTGTTGCTTTTACGCCAAACATATCGTTTTGCATTGTGGCCAAAAAGTTCGATTTTGGTTTCATCTGACCAGAGCACCTTCTTCCACATGTTTGGTGTGTCTCCCAGGTGGCTTGTGGCAAACTTTAAACGAGACTTTTTATGGATATCTTTGAGAAATGGCTTTCTTCTTGCCACTCTTCCATAAAGGCCAGATTTGTGCAGTGCACGACTGATTGTTGTCCTATGGACAGACTCTCCCACCTCAGCTGTAGTTATCTGCAGTTCATCCAGAGTGATCATGGGCCTCTTGGCCGCATCTCTGATCAGTCTTCCCCTTGTTTGAGATGAAAGTTTGGAGGGACGGCTGGGTCTTGGTAGATTTGCAGTGGTCTGAGACTCCTTCCATTTCAATATAATTGCTTGCACAGTGCTCCTTGAGATGTTTAAAGCTTGGGAAATCTTTTTGTATCCAAATCCGGCTTTAAACTTCTCCACAACAGTATCTCGGACCTGCCTGGTCTGTTCCTTTGTCTTCATGGTTCTCTCTGCGCTTTAAACAGAATCCTGAGACTATCAAAGAGCAGGTGCATTTATACGGAGACTTGATTACACACAGGTGCATTCTATTTATCATCATCAGTCATTTAGGACAACATTGGATCATTCAAAGATCCTCACTGAACTTCTGGAGTGAGTTTGCTGTACTGAAAGTAAAGGGGCCGAATAATATTGCACACCCCACTTTTCAGGTTTTTATTTGTTAAAAAAGTTTAAATTATCCAATACATTTCGTTACACTTCACGATTGTGTCCCACTTGTTGTTGATTGTTGACAAAAAAAATAATTTTTATAGCTTTATGTCTGAAGCCTGAAATGTGGCGAAATGTTGAAAGGTTCAAGGGGGCCGAATACTTTCGCAAGGCACTGTATGTACACCAGATCTCAGGTCACACGGTTACAGAGATCACATACACTTTTTACTAGAATAAAAAACCAAAATATGTCCATAAAGGACCTTGTGCGAAACAATGCCTGACCGAAAGTCGAAACTATAAAAATAAATTGTTATTTTGAAGATATCTTCATGTCTTCAGCTGTAGTGTATTCATTTCTATTCACGGCGTAATGATGGGACCCCTGAATCCAGGGGCGACAGGGGTCATCACGCTCCCTAGAACCAATGGCTCCTGCAGTATATGTTTATTCTTATTGCATTTCCTGTGTTCGAACTGTTTGATTCTCATATCTGTTTTTGGCAAATCAACAACTTCATAAAGTCCTCCAAAACAACTGCTGTTGTTGTTGTTTAGGGTTATTCAAGAATAATTTGAATTGAATAGACAGTGTTTTTTGTTTTGTTTTTCACCCTTATGGAGGAGTCAATACTTTCCTGCAGCACTGTTCAGTCTGAGAACATTTAAAGTCTCGCTCTTTGCAGGTGTTTGGATAAACTGACAACAATAGTCAATTTTTATAATATTGGAGTTTTTATAAGTCGTAAGCCTCAGAATTAAAAGAAGAAAGGCTTGACACATGTATCATTTATGAGTTTTACATTTGACTTTTTCACAATGTCTGGCTGATAAGGTAGGGGAAACCGGAGCACCCAGAGGAAACCTGCGTCCCAAAATCAACCTTGACTGAGCTAAAATGAGGTCTGTTTCTGCTGAGGAACAATGTAACATGTTTAAAAACTAAAACAAGTTAATTTGGAAGAATAAAAACACAGGACTCAGGGGGATAACGTGGAAGACCTTAATGAAAAACCGATCCATTCAGTGAATTGTATTAGCATTTTATTAGTTAAAGAATAAAAGTCAAAACAATATCAAAGACTTAAGGACACATTAAGCTTAAGCTGCAGCGTGATAAATGCCAACTGGAAAGATATCTACGATTTTAGGAAATAACTATTGCTGACGGAACTGAGACTGTGGCATTTAACATCCCCACACGCTGTCATAGCATAGTCATAGTCATAGACAAAAAGAACACAGTTAATGCATTGTTTGTGGCCTTGAAAAACAAATCTAAAAAGTGTTTAGACTTTCTTTGAAAGGAAAAGGAGTTTGAAAACGACTGACTGAAAACACAGACATGAAATTGTACATTAAATGTTATTTCACCTGAGAAATGACTAGAGCTGCAACTAACGATTATTTTGTAAATCGATTAATCTATCGATTATTTTTACGATTAATCGAGTAATCGCTTGGCTGTGAATTGTGTAGAAAAAAATTATTTTTTCATCACAAAAAGCTAAAGTGGCAACACTCGAGGACGTATTGATGGCGTAAACTTAAAGTAAATGTTTGTAACAGGCTCTTTGTGCTAATTCTGCTATCTGATTGGATGAGACAGACACATATTCATGAAATTATAAAAACAAAGTCGGTTTTAATCAAAAATACTACATTTTCATATCATTTTTGCTCTGTTTGAGTCCGTGTGAACCAGAAAACAATTAATCGATTACTAAAATAGTTGTCGACTATTTCAATAATCGATTAGTCGTCGATTAATCGATTAGTTGTTTCAGCCCTAGAAATGACCAAAACAAATTAATGGGTGAGAAAGGCAGAAAACTGATAATGATTTCCACTGTCTCTCTGCTTAGCCACTCTTAGCCTCATGATGCTAACATGTAGCTTCCTCACGGTCAACATTGGAACCCTAATAACTCACTACCTGCATTTGATACTTTCTTCAAATATGCTGTGCCGAAGTCTTTTTGTTCTTCTTTTCACACATGAGGAGACACATGGCGCACCTTAAATCGGCTTCGTATTGTTCGGGCAGATCATTGGCCGACTATGGGTTCATCTCCTTCTGAACCTGGAGGTACAGACCAGGGTTGCCGTGTGGAGCCTGTTACCACGGCGACCGACATGCAACTAAACCCAAACTCTATTCAGCGACGGAATTCACTCAAAATAAACCTGAACTCACACTGAAACCAAACCGACTCCTACCAACTGATGGATGTGGGGGTAAGATGCTTGTGGTAGTCGCACCCCCACACCGGTCTCAGGGGTGCGGCCCCGGCTTCTCTCAGCAGAGGTCGTGGCGGAGGGGCCGGGCTCGGGCTAAAGTGCAGGTGGGGGGCGGCGTGAAGACCTGGGGGTCACTGATGCCCAGGCGCAGGTCGAAGAAGCGCGTGGAGGTGGTGAGGCTGGCGTTCTGGGTGTAGGTCTCCTGCACTGGGTAGCAGTCCTTCACCGTGTACATGCCCACCCACGACTCATCTGCACAAACACAAACACAAACCAACTTCATACAGCGTTTTCCAGAGATTTGAAAGTTTTATCTGTTTATAACTACAATCCATGACAAACAATAGGCAGAGACAAACAATGAGTCTTTCCAATTGAATTATTATGGTATGTGATTATTTATATTTTAATTAGGACCAAGTGGTTATTGGTGGGAGACTCAAACACACTTTACTCTTCAGGACAATAAATGTATGGAATGTTCTCTGTGAAAGAAGAATGTGGAACCTGCCTGACGTGTCTCGACCACACAGCGTTTGACAGTGTACACACGCAACTAGAGCTGTGATTGTATCAGATAATAAAAGGAGATAACACTGAGAGAGCTCTGCATTCTGATAAAGAACCAGCAGAAGAACCATCTGGACGACTTCCCACAGCCAATCATTTCACGACATAAAAGATGCATGCACTGCGAGGAAACGTGGATCATTTTCTTTCTGCTCTTAGTTTTAAAAAGGTATTTATGAGATGTTACGTACCAATCAAAAATTTAATGTGGACAAAAATAATTGGTGTAAATCACTACTTCACTATCCATCGGCACCAATCACACGCCCCCAGCCGCACATGCTCAGTGGGTCTCAGAGTTTGGTTATGTTGACAGTTAACGGCTAACACTGGTTCTTTGTGACTGTGAAAATGGAGTAGCTACAAATGCAAAAAGGACAGTAGTGAAATAGAACTGGAGTGGGATTGTGGAAAACAGGACTTCTGGCAAGATCTTCCGAAATACCTTTAAAGCATTTAGAGAAAATATAAAATCCTGAAAATCTGAGTAAGAATCAGTGATGGCCAGTCAACAAAACGGGTTTAACCTCCAGAATGCTACTGGATGCTAACTCTGTCTCTGTTTTATTGTATGAATACTGAACTCAACATCTGCTGGAGGTGCATTACAATTTCACTGCATGTAATGTGTATGTGACAAACAATAATAAACTAAACATGATTACCACCAGACCCTGGACTCACGTTGGCGCGCAGGTTTGCGGTCGGACCACTCCTGCACCTCCATGCTGTCCCCAGGGCCCCCCACCGTGTACTCGTCTTCGTAGGTGGAGTTGTCAGGGATGTCGAAGGGGTCCCAGGCCTGGAGCAGGGCCAGCTTGGAGCACTCTTTAGTCTTCTGGTCGATCTGAAACAGCACGGCACTCTGGAACAAGTAGATGAACTCAAAGTACCTGCACACAAGTGTAAAAAAACAGATGAAAAGATTCAATATTTTGAGAGTAAGGAGGTGGATAAAACTAGTATAAAACTAGAGTAACAAAACAGGGTAGGAAAAGACTTCAAGGTTCTAAAGTTCACTCACTGGATTTAAGCTAAGGTCTTGGAATGCTTTCAATGTCAATGTTACAGTGTTAGTTTACCGTCCAAGTGCATTACATTATTCTCAATCAGTTTTCATATGCAAAGATAAGAATTCCTTTATTCGTCCCACAGTGGGGAAATTTCGAAAGGAAAGGAAGACATCCTGACGCTGCATCATCATGACTGCGTCTCGAGGACCCTGGGATATGTGCATTATTTATTAGTTTATTTGAATAGAGACTGTATTATTCAACATTACTGTAAATGTGTCAGCCTTAGCTATACAGCTAGTTTCCAACTTAGTCTCTCGGCAAGGTGTAAAATGCCAATAAAAACCCTCCAAACATTACGATATAGAAATAGTTAGGCAAGGCAAGTTTAAGGAAACTCAAAGTGCTGAACAAAACAAGATAGAAACAGTCACACAAGACATTCCAATCATAAATAATCACAGTGCTTTAAAAAGAAAGATACAAATATAAAATCCCTCATTTGTACACACAGCTAAACAGAACTGTTTTTAATCTGGATTTAAACATTGTCAGAGTAGAAGCCTGTCTCCCAAATTCAGGAAGATTGCTCCAGATTTAGCAGCACAAATCTGAAATCCAGCCTCCCCATGTTTATTTCTGACTCTGGGCAGAGTCAGTTTACAAGCTTGATTGTCATCAGTAGTTTATGTTCATGTTCAGCAGGAGGATGAATAGAACTCTCTGAAAGAAGCATTTTTTAAAGAAATTTTGAAAAGTCCAAAAGTTTTCCGAGATGATTTGATAGTCATCAGACTCACAGGAATAATGTGACTGAACACAAATGATATGGTTTCCAGTGTTTCCCACACATAGACTAATCTGTGGCGCACCGCCACAGATTAGAGACCGCCCGCCACAAATTGCGTTTCGTATTATTATATATATTTTTTTTTTGTTACGCTATTTAAAACATGCATCGTCTAGTGCCGCCGCAGCGGTCAATTTGACAGCGGGGAGGGGGGGTTTAAAATGTGGCGGCCCTTCGTAACTCTCACTCAAGCTACGCGTCTCTCCCACATACAGAGACCTACACACACACAGCCACTCCCCTTCGTGCACACCGCGTGTCTCCGTCTCCATCAGCGATCATCGCTGTAAGCAGCTGTGTCTATTAATTTACCGCGGTAAAGTGGCCCGCATCTTTCAGCTCTATGAACATGCGGCCCGCATCGGGGAAAAGACGGTGCGCGTTTTGTTGAGAACTTACGGTAACAGCGGAACATCCTTTCGGAGTCACCCATTTTTATCGAACAGAAAGCGCGCTGGGGTCAGGGAGACACGTTTTTGTGATTAAAACCTTATAGAGATGCCACCCGGCACACATAGCACCAGCCCCCTACGATTCCTCCGGCAGATTGTGAGTCCTCAGGAGGATAGCCACTCTATTGTTTACATGTATAAAGTACACAATTTGGTCCGCTAGTGCAATTTTCAAGTATTGTAACTATTTACTGGAATAAGGTGTGCGACTAATTTTACTTGACTCATGACCTTATTATTGCCCTCTGCCACTGTACCAAAGACCAGAAACTTTTACTGTAGAAATATTGAGAAATATTGAGGTAAAGTAGCCATTTTGGTCCAAAATACCTCCAAAATAGTCAAAACATGTCACTTTTGATCTACTGTAACTTTTTACTGTAAAAAGGTGTGCGACTAATTTCACTGGATTCATGACCTCAAGATTGTCCTCTACCACTGTACCAAAGACCAGACACTTTTACTGTAGAAATATTGAGAAATATTGATTTAAAGTAGCCATTTTGGTCCAAAATAGCCTAAAAATGGTCAAAACATGTCACATTTGATCTACTGTAACTTTTCACTGTAAAAAGGTGTGCAACTGATTTCACTGGATTCATGACCTCAGGATTGCCTTCTACCACTGTACCAAAGACCAGACACTTTTACTGTAGAAATATTGAGAAATATTGAGGTAAAGTAGCCATTTTGGTCCAAAATACCTCCAAAATAGTCAAAACATGTCACTTTTGATCTACTGTAACTTTTTACTGTAAAAAGGTGTGCGACTAATTTCACTGGATTCACGACCTCATGATTGCCCTCTACCACTGTACCAAAGACCAGAAACTTTTACTGTAGAAATATTGATTTAAAGCAGCCATTTTGGTCCAAAATAGCCTAAAAATTGTCAAAACATGTCACTTTTGATCTGCTGTAACTTATTACTGTAAAAAGGTGTGCGACTAATTTCACTGGATTCATGACCTCAAGATTGTCCTCTACCACTGTACCACTGTACCCCCCCCCCCCCGCCGACGACCACCACACATTGCCTTCAAACCTGTGGGAAACACTGGTTTCTGTCTCAAACTGCTTTCTACATGGAATCTCTTGTTGTCCATCACTCTTTGGAGGAATCTCTTGTGGACCACTCGTCTCTTCCAGTTTCTTTCTGCTTCTTCCAATACAGCAATAACTAATATTTACAGTCTATGGAAATAATACAAGCATGTTTTTTTTTTTTTAATGTTTTTTTAGCAGGGAAACAGAAGGTTGTTAGATTGGCTTTGCAATTCCTCTGCACAACAATGGGATGCTGTGATGCACTCAGTAAAACATGTATAAACCAATAGATCCATGATATAAACACAAACTTCACCTTTGGCAGGGCGTGTGCTTCTTGTGCTGCTGCAGGACGCGCAGGCGCTGGTTCAGGCCGTCATAGGAGACCGCGGCTCGGGTGTTCCTCCCGGTGCTGTGGTCGTACTGCACCCAGCGACCCTCCCACTGAGCCGGGGCGAGGCAGGGCGAGGGAGCGGCCTGTGCACGGAGCTCCCAGGACAGAGCAGCGGAGAGGAGCAGGAGCAGGAGGCCGGGCATGATGCTCTGTGTGCGGGGATCAGATATGAAGTGGTCCGTTATGTGCACCTGCTGCCTGCGGAGAACGACTTCCGGTCAGGATGCGTCACTGAATCTGAATTCAGAGAAATGCGTCCTTTCTTACCCTTCTTTCTCCTCTTCGTTCGTCTTTGTGACTTTAATTTGGATTTAAATGACAATATAGACAGTCTCATAACCGTCTTAAATATCAACAGACCTTTTTTTGGGTGAAAGAGTAATTTAAAAGAGGGGTAAGGAAGGATGTATTTGGAATACTTTGGATGCAGCCTTTTACCGATGTGAACAACGTCTCCTTCCAAAATCATAAACATAGATATTTTATTTATTTTTTAGTGTCCTTTTACGTGTTGCTTTATGATGTTATGTTGCTTTTTTGATCGTACTGTCAATCAAAATATAATACAGTTTTAAGATGTTTATTTTAGGTTAGGATTAGGTAATAATCCTTATGACAAACCATAGATCAGAGTTTCCAAGACCCCGAAGTTGCAGACCTCATTTTTAAAGAAAATTAACTAATGATCTCAATTTGGTTTTTGGATCTTTTATGAAATTTATGAACGAGACACTTTCACACATGACAGATCCATAAAACTGTATTCATTTGCAGCAATCCCAGAACAGTTCACAGCCAAAAAGCACTGAATGTTTTGTCATTTTGTTTAGTTTAATTACAGTAAAGAGGATATTGTTGTGTCAACATTAAACAACTTGTGAAATTCTATTTGTAATCATGAAATTCTGTAGTTTTATATCAAAAGTGTACTATTCTGAGGTCAAATGGGAACAGCAGACAAGTATTAAGCGGATGTCGAACTGAGGACAATAGACAGCTTCATGGTTTTCAGAAAAGGTATGTGGAAGTATTATTATAGATCCATGGGAAGTAGACTGAGACTCAAACCAGGACCAAAGTTCGGACTTGGACTGGACTGGACCATGGATCTATAATAATAACGGACTGGACCCAGACCTGGACTGGACTGACGAAGCCGCGCCCCCTTCTGCACATTTTACTTATGTGATAGTGTTCGTCAGCACACATAGGGAAAGACCAGAGATAGGATAGTCAGGATATGAGCTCTTGAGTTTTGTATTTGATTGTAAAGATAATTAATTACTGTTGAAATCTTGCTTCTTATTTCTCTTTATCAAATCGGAGACACGTCCGTCTTTTTCAGACAATAATATACAGACTAAGAAAAGATAGGGAACTGGAAGGCACTGTATGATTTTGCTTGAGTCGAAAGAGTTCACTACTTATAGCTGCAAGATATGTTAGTGATTCCAAATGGTCAACAGGCTGTGGTCAGGTTGAGACAGCAGGCCATATCTCTAGTGCCTCAATTAGCTGCTGTTGTCATTAGAACTGAATTATACTCATAGAACCACCACATTAAGAGAATTGGTTTCTCAGTCAGTCCTCCTTTTCATTGCATGAGACCTTCGCCACCTACTCCCACGTATGTCTACTGTCCTTGTGTCCTTGGGCAAGACACTTAACCCCACTTTGCCTGAAGCCCCCTCTGAAATTTCAAGGCAGTACGGTCACCAACAGTGAAGCCATCTGGGTCTTTCTGTGGAGTTTGCATGTTCTCCCTGTGTCTACGTGGGTTTCCAATACCAACATTTTTGGTTTTTTCACAATCCTACAGCTCTAGTCTTCAGTCCTTATGGCATCAGAATAAGTTAAAGGCAGAGGATGAATTGCCCTACGGGGATAAATAAAGCGCACCACCACCTTGCATCTGTTGTAATGGTACAACTCATGTTTGAACCTATCGTGCAATGGCTGAAGTTACTTTGACTGCATAGACTAAAAAAGTGCTACAAAAAAATTAGAAGATCAAAAACACCCACTGGAATAAGAATTCTTTGCCATAGTGAGTAACAAGAAGTCACAAACTAGGAATTTACTTTGTGCAGATGATGAGTGAAGCTCGACTGCAGCCCTAAGGGCCATCTGATTTGGCATGTGTTTTTGATTATTTCATATCTTCCAACATCTGGTGTGGCATCTGGGCTTTTTCTGGAACCTTGTCTGGCTTCTATCCTGTCCTAATGAACAAGATAAAAATGCAATGAAGAGGACGAGGGACACACAAACTGCCCATGTGATCATTTACCTGCATTTGAAATAAACACATGGGTTGAAGTTTAACCCTCCTCTTCCTCTCTGTCTCTCCACTGTCTTAAATGGTTTTGGTGTTTGTGACATCTGGTCACTATCGTCTGTCCTGAATAAGACAATGACGCATTGAAGTGGGACGAGGCACAGATGATAGATCCATCTGATGATTTACCTGCATGAACGTCAACACTTGGTGTAACCCTCCTCCTCCACTCCGTCTCTCCAACGTCTGAACGCATTCGTTCCACCTCACTGGCCAAAAAAATGAATGTATGAATTTGTTGCACTTTGTTGCATAAATACAAATGTATGCCATACATGGACTATATTTTCCTTGTTTGTTACATTTTTAATGTTTTATTCTTTTTTTTAATCTCAAGATATACCAGTCTTGTAAAGTAATGTGATAATAACCTTAGTTAACCTATACTTACATATTTCAATCATATTTCTCTTTTTAAGGATATGGAGGGAAGAAGCTTGTGAACCAAAGCTATAGAACATACATTAAAGGCAATAAGTTATATCTCAACAACAAGTGTGCACAAACTCTTGACACATATTAAAAGGTAAATTGGACAGGCTGGTATCCAAAAAGGACAGGCTCCTTTTGGGACATCGGCAGCTGCTGTCAACACGTGGCATAACCCTCCTCCTCCACGCCGTTTCTCCACCGTCTGAACTCATCTGTTCTACCTTCTTTATAAAATACAGACACATGACGTTACTGGATTTCATCACATGTATATTTATATACATATATTAATTATATAAGTATATTTCTTGATTGGGTCATTTTCAATGTTTAAATTCTTTCTTTCTTTTAATCTGAAATAGAGACGTAATGTTACATTATCTAACATATATTCACCAGTCTTGTCCTTGTTCCTCTTTTTAATCCCAAAGAGTAAACCTGGGAATCAGAGCTCTACCACAAATATTATGATCACAACACAACAATAATATTACAGGAACAAACATAATCATATATTGAATGTTTTCTTAACGGAACAAACATGGATCAATTTACAACACACCTACAAAAACAACAGCCAACATAACCTACATATACATTTATATATATATAATTCCAGTCAAAATTGTTTGATGTGAGTCACTTCTTGATGAAGTCTTTCAATCATGTAATTATTTTGCAATAGTAAGCAGTAAGTAAGTAAGCTTTTATTTATATACCGCCTTTTCACTGCACATCGGAGTCTCAAAGCGGTTTACAATTGTTGGGTGGGGGTGCCAGTACAGGAGGCACATGCCATACCTATTGTACATATTTTTAGTGGTAGGGGAAACCGGAGCACCCGGAGGAAACCTACGCAGACACGGGGAGAACATGCAAACTCCACTCAGAAAGGCCCTAGTCCAACCGGGATTCGAACCCAGGACCTTCTTGCTGAGAGGCGAGAGTGCTATCCACTCAGCCACCGTGCCGCCCGCAATAATAGTAGCAGTAGTATTGTTAATGTACGAATTGATGAATGGAGGGGCCGGGCGTCAAATGTAGGTCAACTATGGATTTGACATCAATAATTTGATAGCTTGTTATGAGTTTACAGTTTACAGCAGAGTATCAGTGCCCTCTGGTGGACCGCATGCAGTGGACAGGTCTGCCACACGAGGCGCTGCTGTGCTCCACAGATGTAAACAAGACAGTGTCGCGTAGTGATGACGCATGAGTCGGGCGCATAGGAGCATGCTGGTGTTGAACCGTTCAGAACACATTAGACGACTGTAGACAATTTTCTCTCTTTAGGATGGTCAAAGTGAGCATGGCGAGCGGCAGGAGCGCCCCCCTGTCCCCGGACTCCTCTGACGATGAAGCCCCGGAGGAGATGAGCTTTGAGGCGGCCAGAAACGAAGCTTTAGACCGCATCAAGAACGCCCTGGACACGGCCAAGAGGTGAAGCAAGCCCCGGGGGCAGAGCACCTATCTGTGTTCATGCTGTCCCTTAAACAGAAGCTGAGAATATTGACATATTATGCGAACACTGAGATTCAGTAGCAATTGTTTAACTTTGCAAAAGTTGAAGGGAGAAATGCTTTTCACTGGTACTTGTTATAAGAGATCCTGTATTCAGCCCACAGTGGGAAAATACGGTGTTGTTACCGAACAGTTTAGCACAACTCTACTGTGAATGTAAAAATTATACACAAACCTGTATACTCTAGTGTAAGGAAATATTGTATGTAGACATCTATCGATAAATCTGTAATGCACTCAAGATATCAAAAAGTTCAAAAGTTCTAAAAGTTGAACATTTTTCCGATACTGTGTAAATGAATAATAACCCTAATTATATCTATTTAATTTTTCTACTTGAGGGGGCTACTGATCAGATGGCATGAGTATCACACTGTCAAACCCCAGCTGTTTGTTTATACGTGAGGTGTAGTATAGGATGAACATTTAAACTGTCAGATAATAGAGCCATAGAGTCTGACATTACACTTGGGGGGTATATGTTTACAAGGGTTAATGACACACATGTTGTTACTGTGTCCAGGGAGAAGCAGCAGCTCAAGGAGAAGCGACGCAGGAGACAAGAGCTGTTCCAGGAGCAGAAGGTGACATGCGAGCTCCTCTTCCCAAGCCCCATTCAAATCCATGTTCTGTGCTCATTGGTTCATTCTCGCACCATGGACGTCCCAAACATTTGCAGAAGTGAAGTGTTCTGACCAGATCTGGTTCTCCTGGTCTTGTGCAGTAGTTTTACTTTCACAGGACCAGAGTGCACAGAGGGACATGTGAGCGTTCTGACCAATCAAAGCACCGCTGATCAGAGCTGGGCGAGAGTGGACCGAGTTTTTTGCATTAACTTGTGGATTTCAGATCATCCCCACTGTGGAAGAAAATGGCTCCTCTTTTTCATCATTTCAATCCAGAGAAACGTGAGAGTTGTGTCTCATGACTCTGTGTGTGTTACAGAAGAGAAGGCTGCTGCCCTCAGAGCTGCTGGACCAGATGGATTCTGCTGCTGCGGCGTGAGTCCTAAACCTACCCTCACATTCCTCCACTGTTGGATGATCAGGGATATCTTCTTTTTGGTTAAGCCTGTCCGCACCTTGTCAGTATTGATGGGAGCCCGCTGTAGTATTGGGTGTCAGGCTCCACGCTTCACCCAGTAGAGGTCGCACAAGAGTAAAGTTACTGAGGCTCCCTAGATCAGGGTTGGGCAAAGCGGTGGGTGTGAACTTACAGTGACTTTTGTGTTTGTCCCCAGGGAGCAAGAACAGGTTCAGGATGAAGGTGAGTCCACCTCAAGGCTAACTTGATGGTTACCGATAGCAACAAGAATGTGTCATTCTCTCTTTCAGAGCAACAAGAGCAAACTGAAGAAAAGCCAATGTCCTCAAGATGGTATGAAGAGAGCTGTGTATAAGGAGACGTTTATATAAGGAGATGTTTAGGCTCCTGTCCCAAGTGGACTGATGTAATGTGTGTGTGTGTGTGTGCGCTCCTCAGTCTGACAGAGGTCTACACAGTGACCTCATCCCACCAGCAGACGTCCCACCAGCAGCAGGCGGCTCAGGACTTCCTACACTCGCGGCTGTACGGAGTTGGGAGCAGGCGCACCACCAGTGAGCCACAGTTTATATTTATAGAGGCCTCAGTATACATGCACACAGACCTCATTAGAGACCACTCCTGGGCACATGTGGTTAAAGGCGGCTCTTCTCGTTTGTTGCAGATAATGAGCTGTTGTCGCTGCAGAACAAACGAGGTCCAAACAAACGAGCTGCGGCCAAGTTTGTTAACAGCGGCTGGGGTGAGTCCTCCTGACCGCCACACCTGTCCTTGCTTCCTTCTCCTATCTCACTCTCTCCACTCTCGATCACTCCCTACTCTTTTGCCCTATTCTCTCTCTCTATCTTCTCTCCCCGTGCTCACAGATGTGCTCTTGTGTGCAGCCTCCAAACACAAGGCCAAAGCCCAGAAGGTCAAACAGCGATGGATCCACAAACAGACGGCTGCGTGAAGAAGACTGCACGTCCATCTGTACCTCCCACTAACAGAATGAGAAGACCAACATGCAGTGTTTTTCAAAAGCTGCTAAAAAACATCCTATTTATTTACTTGGATACGTTATTGAGTTTTACCAAGAACTTTTGTCTTCACATGACTCCTGTTACGTCTGTGGAGTTGACCGTGAGCCAAGCTGTCATTTATCACAGAAACTAAATCTAACGGCGTACATTAAATCCTTTTTTTTTCTCAGACAAGATTCAATTTTCATAGAGCTTGTAAAAGTTATGTCGTGATTTCTGAAGGGGATTGTTGGGCAATTAACTAATTCCAGATAATTTCATTATAAAATCAGGCAATTCCAAGCCAATTGCAGCCCTTTGTGTTTGCGACAGAATTAACAAGTTAACCCTTTAATGTTTGCCTCTTTTTTGGGGTCTTCTTTTGGACCACCCAGTTTATAGACCTCTACCAAGGGGTTGAGCTGCAGCTTGATGGTACAAGTGCCTAATACATTGTTTTACCAAATAAATGATCCTTCAATACCTACTGTGAAAAAAGTTTCCCAGGGTGGATATTTGTGTATTTTGAGAGATGCCCCAATGATAGACTTCTGTTCCAACAATGTTCAATGTAGTTTCAAGGAGCGAACTTCAGCTCCAATAAAGGCCTGTAATACCTCGTGGTAAAGCTCACCCAGTTATTGTATTAAATAGGGTCTTATTTGTCTGTATACATTTGTGTCTCAGCATTCTGAATATGGTACTATTGTAGCTGGTGAGACGGTACATTCTGATTCAAATGTGAATCAGTACAGATTCCTTATTTTAGCATGGTAGGTCTTATTTCAGCAGCAGGGATGGAGAGTGATGGAGATAACCATCTCAAGCGTATGCCTCACCTCATACTATCAATGTCAGACCCATGTGCACGAGACTGTGTATGGTGTGAACCCCTGGTTGAGAAACATTGGTGCAAAGGACACAAATCAGTATTACTCTTGAATTGGGACCTTTATTAGAATAAGTTGTGGACTTTGCTCTGGCTGGCGTTCAACAAATATATCATAAATGCAAGTAACAATAATTCAACATATCATTAGAATAATATTCATCTGCCACCGCCATTACCGCGGAAACCATGACACGCCCCCACCACCGTAAAAGGAAAACAAACAAAACCAAAGGAAAACTGTCAAACAAATTCAACGCAACAGTAAAAATCACAGTCCGATCACACCAGTCGCCGTGGACGCCCCTTCTCTACAACTTAGACCAATAACCGTGTTTGGTTCGAAGCGCTGCTGCGTACAGAGCCCCTCGCGTCTCACACTTTAAAGGTTTTGCATAGAACGGATGCAGTTATCACCCACACTTAGTCCATTGTGTAAGTCAAGGGAATTTAACTCTGAAGACTTGAGTAAATGGGTGTAGTCTGGTGTGCTCCTGCTCGGTTGGAGAGAAAACCTGCAGCCAGATCAATCGTTTGAGAAGAGAGTTGAAAACGTGTGGTGTAAAAATACAGCTTGACCTTCGTTGGCGCACCAGTCCAGAGGTCCGATTTTGATACTTTGATAAAACGTAAATTTTTCCACCAGCCCTACTTGCCCCTTCTTTGCTCTACTCACTGTACTATACCGTATCAGTACTGGGATACGGTATAGTACCGTATCCCAGCAACCTCCATACAACAAACCAGTATCCGGGAAAAGTCCTTACCATGGTAACCGTGGCTTCCTGCAGCACTCCGACCCATCTCTGTCAGTGAGAACACTTTAGCGCCAGTTGGGTCCGAAGAGAACCAGGACCAAGCTAAACCGGGACTAGGCACATAGTAAACAGGGCCGGTGGAAATGCTCCCCAAGTAACTTATCCAAGTAAAGTCACATCCTTGTGGGAAATTGAAGGAGGAAAAAGTAATGAACCTTTCCTATCAAGCAAATACTGAGGGGTTTTGTCAGAATCAGAGCTGGGATAATATTGATCCAGTTTGCAGACTCTGGGAGAGAGGTGTTGAGGCCATTATCAGAGAACATGAATGAGAACAGTGAAGACAGATCACCACAAACACCTGCGTTTACTCTTTAAAACCACAGTGACTCACAACACCTTTGCACCCTGGTGATATGAACTGGTTTCAAAGGTGTTAAAAGGGAATGACTTCATTCCACCACTACCTGAGCAGAAACAGCGCTTATGTTCTGTGAAAAATGGCCAAAAATAATCATACATTCTGCCAGGGTATGGAAACTTGTGAGATAAATCGAGTCAGGAGTTTCCTTGGTTTTGTCTGTCCATAATCAGATTAGACAAACCTACTTGGCCATATTATACAGTATTCTACTCTACCTGGTTGCATTTCCATGAAAGCGTTAGTATTTGGTTCCGTATCCTGCACCCTACCCTCAACAAACCAAAATCTTGCATTCTGGCCAATCACTGTCGGTAACAACACTCTAGCCCTTCCCAGGCCGAGCTGGTGTTAAAGAAGGACCTGGTACTGGTTAAACACTCCATCTCAGGGTAGAGCGCCTGGAAACGTAGCAATTGCACAATCATTTGCTGAAAGAGGTTCAATATTCAAGCTCACGTTTTCTCATGTGTTGAACTATTATTATTTTTCCCCCAATGCAAATAATTTTAAATTGCAAAAATTCAACATCAAATACTATAATCTGATGAATCCTCATAAAGTAGGTTTTCACGCTAACAGACAGGTGTGCTCACCCACAGCCCCTGCTTTGAAATAATATTTATTATTATTGGAAAAAACACAAGTTATTAAGTCAAGAGGACGTTCTACTGGAAACTTCAGGAATAGACCTGTATCATTTTTATACAAATTAAAAATACACTTTCTTAGACATTAAGCTGCAGTTATTGTCTTTCTCAGAACATAAAGTGTTCCAAGAAAGACATTGATCTGCATCTATTTAGAACTAAAAACTGCTCGGAAAACTTTAGTAAGAATATTTCTCCAAATAAGTGTCTCCTTTCAGTACTAGCTTTAGCCTCGAACAATCTATCTTTATTCCCAGACTCCAAGGTTGTCCAAGGAGCAGCAGCTCCAGACAGAGCTGCACTGGGCGCGACCAGCCGTCTACACCAGGACAGGGCAGTGTTTGCGTTTGCAGGGTCTCTCCTTTTCCCACAACACCTCGCCTCAGTCGACTGAGGAAAAGGAAACGTGTACAGAAGCACATGGGTGAATAATAGACCCGTTCCCACCACCCCAACTCGGCTCTAATCGGTCTGGTTTAGTTTTCATTAGGCTAGTATCTGGTACTGTATCTTTGCAACCTATCCATAACAAATCAGTTACATGGTTACCAGAAATTTCGGTAACCATGGCTTCCATCAGCACTCAGACAGTAATATTGGCTAGTTAGAACCCTTTAGTACCAGCTCGTGCCTGGAAAAAACCAGGACCAAAAGGGACTAAAGAAGGACTTGGTACTGGTTTAACAGGGTGGAATAAAAAATGGAGCGAAGCAGAACACAGCAGAGCAGGGATGGAGGTCATGGAGAAGCGGCTCTAGACCAGACACTTGAACGCACAAAGGTGTCTGTCAGAGACGGAGACGCTCTGCACGCAGCATTACATCATCAGCGGATCACGTCCTTTTGAATAGGAGGAACAGCGCTCTCGTCGAACATACATCAAACCCAAAGAAAAGCCACTAACCACTACGCGTGGGGTTAAAGGGGAGCATTTGTCATCACCAGCAGTGTCTCTGAAGTCAGTTTGCCCCCGACAGAACCACAACAGAGCCCAGAGTCCATTCTGGCTCCTTTTGCAGCTACGAGGCCAGAGTCGTGTCCGTGGGTGAAGGGAGCAGAGAGCCCCAGTTCATGCCCCTGGAGGGGAGGGTGTTCATGGGTGTGGTCCCGCCCGAAAGCTGCCCGCCTGTGGACCACGCCCGTCATCAGGAGAGGACGACGTCAAACATTCTTTCACCCAGAGAAAGTCAGATGCTCTGAATGAAGCACTTGTTTGAAACGGTTGCTGTGGTTTCCAGAGAGCAGAACGTTAGCTCCGTCTGAAATGGTCTAGCGTCACGTGGGAAACGGCTCCAGTAGCAGCAGCCGGTGCCGACTGGAATACTTTCAGAGATGTAGGAGCCATCACTCCAGAGTGCTAATGCTACACTGCTGTTAAAGGCTTGTTGATGATTAGAAAACCCTTGAGGAGGGAGGTTGGCCCAATATGTCCTAGTAAATTTGAAATGAGTACATTTTGACTGACTTAACAAAACACTGTCCAATGCAACCAGCAACTGTTTATAGCAGAGCAACTGTCAAAGTAAAAGTTATCTGCTGTTTTTAAAACATTTTGTTACAATTAATTAAGCTAAAATGGTGCAGCCTGAGCCATTTGTAGAATGGATGTATTGGCATGTATTAGGGGCCAGTATTGCTCTGAGTCCGGGACTAAAATTGTAAATGTGGGTTTGAGTAAATGTGGCACACCACACAATGAACAGAGCGGATTCCAGATGGATTGGACCAGACCAGACCAGACCAGACGTATGCTGGACTCTGGTCACTCCATAGCACACCTTCTGTGACCACATACTTTTGGGGGAGACTCTGGTTGAGAATTGAACTGAATTGTTTTCAAAAGCCTTTGGCCTATTTTGCGCCTCTCAAAGTATGTGACATCATCTCCCGAGCTTTAGACTCAATACATACAAGACATCCTCTGCAGGTTCTCCCCTGGGTGAGACTGCTCCGACATGACAGGGAACAGACCAATAGCACACACTCAATAGTGAAGGACAGGGGTGAGTTCTGGCCGCGTCCCCCCGGCGGGCCACAGGCGAGGCAGGCGGGCTGGGTAGGGCTAGTGCAGGTAATGGTCCACAGAGGCGAAGGCGCAGGAGCCCGTCCCGGTGCGGGCCATCACAGACAGACACTGGGCGGCCTGCCCCATGGCCAGGGCCAGGGGAGGCTGCTTGGGCAGGTTGTGAGTCTCTGCACACACACACAGAAATAAAGTTAAGATTATTGTTAAAGACAAAATATGATGCATTTTTGAACAATGTGCGCATTTTTCCCATGAAAATATAGACTTCACAGGTTAAAATTACGCCATTGCACCTTTACCTTTACCATTGGCATCAAATGAAATATAGAGTCAAGTGAATCCCTGAATTCGGCCCCTTTCATCTGCACCCGTGGAGTGCACCCCCCTCCCTGCCTGGGAGCCTCCACAGTCCTGCACTGCACAACCTCAGTCCTCGTTCTACAGCCCAAGTAGTGGATCTATAACCTGTCCGTGGGAGCAGATCCCTCTCTCAATATGGGCCTGTCTCTGGTTTCCCAATTTTCTTTCTTGTTGATGTTTCTGGACAGGGGTCATACTGCTCCTATGAGTTGATTATTATTGCATTTTCGGTATTCCAAACGTTTATATGAGCTGCTGTTGGTTTATTGACAAATTTGTAAAGTCTTCCAAGACAACTGCTGTTGTGATTTAGGGCTGTACAAAAATACATTGAATAAACTTCAATAGAGCGCTGGTAACTGACCTAATATTGCACTGTTGAGTGTGGAGCAGACTGGCTCTCTCTGAATGGCCTCCAGCTGGTACCCCACAGGGCTGCTCCAGGGGTCCGAGTAGGCAAGCAGGCTGAAGGCGTCCTGAGCACACATCAACGACAAATTAGGAGGTTTTTACAAAGAATATACATTATTCCTGTTCATTTCAGCCATTAAGTATGTGTACTTTAGCTCTAACTGATAACTGTAGTAATCTCAGAGGTATTTGCTATACAAAAATAAATTGTACAGTTGAAATTGAAACCCTTCCTGCACTCTCACCTTGAGCATCTTCTTGTTGGTGGAGCTCTTGCCACACTGACGGCGGAGGTGCTCGCTCATGCTCTGCAGCTCTCGTCCAAAGTGGATCATTCGCTCGATGGCAGCCTGGCTGCCGCCGCACAGCTGCCTCTTGGACTGGACAGACTCCACCTCTGAGGAGACAGGCCACAGGTCACCACTGCAGCAGCACTGAAGTGGACAGCTAACTGATCCTTGAAATGTTTTTAGTAAGAACCATTTGTTTACAGAAGACTTTGTAGTCATTACATTTCTGTGACTAAAAGATATAGAACCAATTCATTACAAATTCCATATCCACTGGATTTATCACCAAGACTCCAGAATTATAAGGTATAATTATAAATCAGACCAGTCCAAACCAGTCCAGATCATACGGCCTACATGTCCGGTGATCCCGCACTGACCCATGTCTGCGTCGCAGTCCTCCGTGTCCACGCTGTGCTTGGAGCTGCCGTTCAGGAAGCCATTGGTGGGTTCTGAGACTCCGTTAGTGACGTGGTCCACCTCCATTTCCACATCGTTACTGCACACAGCAAACTTACATTCACATCTATTCCAGTTTTTACAGCACACACCACCTGCTTTTAATTTATCAAAAGCAGATTAGAAAAACAAACAAAAGGATGAACCAATGCTCACAAGAAATAGGAAAATTGATGAATGGATTGAGATGCAGCTCACGGTTATTCTCAAATAAATTATTGATATTTGTTGTTATTAATTTGGATAAACAATAATTAACTTAATATTACATTTGATGGAAAAACATCTCTTCATTGGAAGTGCTGAATATTCTCATGTGTCTTAAAGAAGTGACAGGCCAATAATGCAGTAACAGGTTAACAGGTTAGTGATGATGATGCAATAAAAAGGCAGAAGAAATTATCTTTTATAATTACAGTTTGAAGGAGTAGACTTTATAAAAAAGCAGTTTGAAAGGTCTGCCTTTACACCTCTGTACAAAGCCATCAGTTCAGGCTTAAAAACCCAGCTCCTTCACTCACTCTCTATCGTCTTAACGTCTATCACACACACACTACAGACCATAGTAACACACTTTGGCTGGCAGGCGTTTTACGTATCATAAAAATGAAGGCGACGTGTCCATGTATTTTCATCCGTTTCTGTTCATTGTTCAGTCTCTCATAAGTGCAACAAATCAAATCTAATATTGTGCAGCATTATAAACCTTATGATCCACGTCTGCTACAATTCACATTGTGTCACAACAGTGTAAAAGAGGAGGTCACCTGGAGCAGGTCTGTATGCGGCTGCCGTTCAGGCTGACGTCCAGAGCAGAGGCTGGAGCAGGGGCAGGGGCTGAGCCGGGGCCAGGGCAGGGCTTGTGACTGTGGGGAGAGCTGTGGGTCTTTGACGTCACTCCGTTACAGCAGTTACTGTCGAACCCTAAAGATCAAAAAGATCAAAACATGATCACAACACATTCAAATCACATGTGAATGCGAACTTTCTATTTTTATTCTCATTGTTGTTGTGCAAAATGTTGGAAACCTGTTGTTTCTGTCTTTAGCTGTAATTTATCCACTAATAGATTAAATATTGATGTCTGTTATTGGGTCCCATCGTGGCATTTCCTTTCATGGGGCGTTCAGACCGGATCATGCGTTGTGGCGATTTTCAATGCAAAGGCAATGGTGACAGATCTGCTGTTCCAACATCATGCTGATGTTTTCTTTTGGGGTTTATTATGTGAACAGCTCTGCCCCAGGAGTGGTGGGGTATGTAACGGCTAGTGTAGTTGGTCCAATAACAAAAACACAGACCAACAGGTTCTCCAACAAAACCAACACACCTCTGTCAGGTAAGGCAGAACACTGCAGTTATGACCATTTCCTCAAGATAAGACTGAAATTAGCGGTAGCCCTCTGACCCGGTTGTAGTGTTGGAAGAGGGCTCTGATAAAAACCGCAGGGGGGCATGTGCCTGATATGGTTGGAATCTCACCAGGATATTTTGGTTTGTGTGTTTTGGATTATATTGTTTGCGATCAATAATGATTATGATAGTGTAGGTTTAATGATTGTATACAGGTGTCAGATTAGCAGGGCAGCCACCGGCTGAGTGGATAGCACTCTCTCCTCTCAGCAAGAAGGTCCTGGATTCAAATCCCGGTTGGACCAGGGCCTTTCTGAGTGGAGTTTGCATGTTCTCCCCTTGTTTGCGTAAGTTTCTCTGGGTACTCCGGTTTCCCCTACCACTAAAAACATGCACAATAGATCTGGCATGGGCCTCCTGTACTGGCGCCCCTGCACCTATCTCTGTGTGGAGTGAGAGACAAATGCCCAAAAATAACAATTGTAACCGCTTTGAGACTCTGATCTGCAGTGAAAAGGCGGTATATAAATAAAGATTACTACTACTACAACAAAAATATCTGGTGTGCGTTGTATCTGCCCCCTGTATTCAGGGGTTCTGAACCAGGCTGGTTGAAACGGTCTAGGTCTCAGCCAACACAATCCGCGTGTGCGCACACACACCCACGCTGATATTTTTGCAGTAGAAATTATTCGCACCACAACTTTGATCCGACATCACGACCCAGCGGAGGTCACAGGACCCAGCAGAGGTCACAGGACCCAGCAGAGGTCACAGGACCCAGCAGAGGTCACAGGACCCAGCAGAGGTCACAGGACCCAGCAGAGGTCACAGGACCCAGCAGAGGTCACAGGACCCAGCAGAGGTCACAGGACCCAGCAGAGGTCACAGGACCCAGCGATAACTGGTGTTAATGAAAGTGACAGGGAACCCTACAAACCTGGACCAAATGAATCATGACCCCTAATGCTAAAAGTTGATGCTGCGTTGAGATGTGTACATACCTGTGAGGTAGGGCTGGGGTCCACTGAAGCTCCGGGGGGAACCGGGGTAACTGTCCTGAGACTTAGGGCTGCGACCGCCCAGACAGCGCACCTCACTGTCTGTGCCATTCACCATCTCGATGAACTGACGCACTCTGCACACACACACGCACACAAACACACACAAAATAACTTCTGAGGTCCAAACACACTGAGCTTCAACTGAAGGCTTCCACATCCGAGTGTACTCCGAAGTGCACAACGGATGAATCCGTTAATGGCAATGAGTTCATGTGTTTTTCTGAGGTCTTATAGTTAGAGTCACCTGCTTATCTTCTGTGCTGCATTTGGAAAACTGTATGGACTCACTTGAGCATAAAGAGCAGGTCGGGGTTCCTCTCCAGAAGGCTGGGGTACAACTGCTGGGTGGTCTCTATGGCCTCCCCCATTCTCCCCGACAACACCAACTTCTGGATTTCTGTCACCAATAACATCAACAGTTACAAGGGCCATACATTACAATGCTATGCTCAGGACAATGCAATTATCTAAGATTTGCAATGATTTATAAAAGACAAAAATGGCAGTTTTGCAATGTACAAATGTGGATCTATCTGTGATGCATTTTGAGCCGCTGGATAGTGAAGTACTTACTCTGTCTGTTCTTGATGGACGCCAGCTCCTCGTGCACAGCCTGGTCCGTGGATTTGGCGAAGGCTTCAGCAGTGGCGCAGTAGCTGTGATGCACCAGGTACGACGCCACCATTCTGTGAAGAGAGGCCACGACTAATGACTCGCTGAGCAGCAGAAGCTTACAGACACACCGTGCCTCTGAGTGTGGACGACAGAACAGCCCAGAAAACTACAACAGTGTTCAACAGTTCATTTAATTATTTAAAATGTGAACAAAGTCTATATAAGATAAATTTAACCAACAAAAGCTCGACATATGTCATTTTGCTTGCAAAGGGTCTAGAATTTTGATGATTATGGCTTTTCAAAATGTGGGGTTTACAAGCTGTGATTATTATTAAATATTCTAATTTTCCAAGTTTCAACTGTATACCAGCAAAACTCAAATGTATGCGATTGTCCTCATGGTCTCTGAGAGCGGTTTGATAAGAATCAAGACTTCAAATTATGTTGAGAACCACCGTCATCCAGCCAACTTCAGACATGCTGTACCTCATTGTAGAGCTCATAACCTCTGGAATTCAGCCGTTGACGTCATTTGGACACACGGATTGGAGCATGATTGTGTCACAAAATATCATATATGGCCTTAATTTAGCTGTTGAGCATTAGCTTGATCATTCAGCAAACAGTTCTGTCATAACTAGTTTTAAGACAGTTTTTCAATCCAGGTTGTCGGCCCTTGGACTCGTCTGGGGAACTAAAGTGGCCTTCTTACTAAAATGTAAAGTAGCAAAATAATAAGTTAAAAAGGTCCTGTCCTCATGGCGCTGACGTGAGGGGAAGCAGAGCACTCACTTCTGAATCATGGACTGCCACTCGCCCTCGCGCTCGCCGATGGGAAAGCGTTCGATCTGGCCCTGGATCTTGCTCCTCCACTCTCTCATGTAGTCCTCGATGTCGAACACAAACGGGTGCTGGCCGAAGTTGGCGTCCACCACTTCCCCCGGGGTCTGCAGGCCCACCGTCGGGTACAGGTTCGGCTGCACAGCAAGGGCAGAGCTCAGAGCAACATTGTGGATGTGACATGAAGACAGACGTGTCACTGCTCATGGTGTATCGTGATGCGGATCAATTTAACTAAACTACAAAGCAATGATTAAGTTCAAGAGGGATGAGTGCTGCAGTGGTTCCAACGATGTCAGGATAAGCAGTGGCAAAAACACTGGAAACTTAAAAGAGATGAGGAAAAATGTATCTGCATCTATTGCATTTTTTATTTTGTATTTTCTGTATCTCTTGACAGATACAGAAAATACAGATAAAAATCCTTTTAATGTATAGAGTGCCTCAGGTCTTTCCTCATGTCTATAAAGTGATTATTTCCATATTATCAAAAGGACTATGGAAATAACTCATGACTTCTTTCAAGATTCTACGATTTTTGTGTCAACTAGTGAGTGAGAGTGTAGTGCAGGACAAGCATAAAAAGTATATAATAATAATTGTGAATAATAAATATATTGCCAAACAGTTTTTTTTCTTTAGCACCCCTAGTGTATGCATTTTGTCCACTTTAAATATTAAATCCTTTGTAATAAATTGCGAAATGATGCTGGTCCATGAAAATATGGTCTGACGTTAAACCGGTCTGTGGCAAGGTTGGAGATTGTAGTTTTAACGCACTGATTTAAATACACATTTATTTGGTAGAATTTGATATGTACAATATATTGAATATGAATAAAGTTTCTAAATGTTATTTCTTAACAATCATTGGAGCGAGAGCAACACCAGAGCAACAAACAGCTCAGAAGGTCTAAGTGTGAGGGCAAAACTGAGAGCACCACAGAGCGCAGGGGTCAGTGCCAAATGTGTCTGCTCTTGATCCAAGTCCCTCCTGGTGACACTGACGCGGTTGTAAAAACGTGCAGCTGAAGCCATAGAGATGCAGGACCGTGTGGAGGCAAGAGATCTGTGTAGAGCCACTGCATTTCATCCCTATTTATCCCCAAGACAGCAAGAAGCCAGGTGTGATGCTTTTGAGTTTATACTTACTGGAAGATCTGTGAAGGCAATACCTGCAGAAAGACAAAGCACGTGTTACTGCCCTGAAGCAACATACAACACTGAAGCATCTGGCACAACGACTAATCTCTATGTTCAAGGCCTGGCATTAGTCGTTAGAAAAGACTTAGGAATACAACTTTAAATTAAAAATACTCAGATTTAGCCAAGCTGCATATGGAGTAGGGGTGGGAACCTCAGGGTACCTCACAGTACGATACAATGTGCGATACAAAGCTGACGATAACTATTATCTCACGATATGACGATGCAGCGATTATCGATATATTGGTCAAACATATACCTATGATAATATATATTTTTTTATATTTATGACATTAATGAAGTGAAAAAATACACTTTATTTCAAGATAACTGGATAAAATGTCATGTGTACCATTAAAGTGAACAAGCAAAAATGCCTTTTAACTTGCACATTTTAGTAAAAATCTGTTTAGAGACTTAATCTGTCTTACATCCAATAAAATCAATATGAACATTCTACAGAAATTGTAGAATGCGTAATGTAGCCATATATTAAGTATATATACTTTTCTTTTTTTTTCAAATAAACCTTAAAAAAAAAAAAAAAAATGCTTAGCAAAGGCTTATCGATAATCGATTGTGTGAGAAAGTATCACGATACATCACCATATCATTATATTGTCACACTCCTAATATGGAGACCCCTGCTACAGCACTATACTCTCCCATTTCCTAGTTTATCTGTCGTCATTATGACTTCAGCTGTAGTCTGTTCATTGCTATTCATACGCTGTCCCATTGTCTGTTTCATGACGTGACGATGGACCCCTGAGCCCGGTGAACTGGTCGCCCCCACCCTGCACCGCAAAGCCTCAGTCCTGGTTCTACAGCCTGCCTGTGCGAGGGAGATAAGATAAGAGAACCTTTATGTCCCACAGCAGAGCCCCACTCTCAATATTGGCCACCCGAGGGTATCTCACTTTTAAAATGAAAGAATATATATTTTTGCATAGGCCTAAATAACATCTGTAGTTGTATCAGAGGACTTTACAAAGATGAGGATCAAACCATTCAAACACAAGAATTGGAATAATAGCAAACACATAGGAGTTCTTGGTGCATAAGGGACAGATGACCAATGTCCATAAATGTTAATAAATGTCCTGGTTCATCACCACTGTCCTTATACCCTCCTCACTGATCAGATTATCTGGGACATTTATGGTCATTCTGTCAACTTTGTAAAGTCCTCCAAGGTAACTGCTGTTGTGATGTCTATATGCAAGTTCAGATTAATTTAAATTTAACTTTGTATGAAAGTGTTTTTTGCATTGACCTCATCCTTTACATTGATGCATCGCCCCAGCCCAGCCAGGAGGGTGAGAACCTCTCTACCCGGCCCAAGTCTCATGTGGACATAGATGATTCGTACCTAGACTGTGGCCGTTCTTTGTGTAAAAGCAGGTGTTGTTGATCAGGTTGACACAACAGCCGATCACGTCCCCCGTGGTGAAAGTAGGGCCATACGGTTGGCCAGTGCCGGAGGAGCAAAAGGAGTGGCCATCATCTCCGTGGTAACCATACGAATGCTTGTCCCAACCTGTAAAGAAAAGAAAATGTTAATTTTGGCAAATACAAACTTTGGCCCCAATGACACATTTTTGACATTGCCGGAGTTCACATCGCCGGCAGTAAGTCAGACCTGTTACCGGTGCATGTTGGAATCCGCCAAAGTGAACGGTTCTGTTCACCGTCTTTATGGACAGAATTTCTAGGTGCAGCCAGGGGCCGGAGAGGGTTCAATTTTGGGACCACAGAATTTCATCCTTGCTGTTTGCAGATGATGTTGTCCTGTTGGCTCCAAGGAATCAGGACCTTCAGCACTGGGACGATTTGCAGCCAAGTGTGAAGTGGCTCGGATGAGAATCGGCTCCTCCAAAACCAAGGCCGTGGTGCTCGACCGGAAAAAGGTGCCTTGCCCTCTCCAGGTGGAGAGATCGCTCCTCAAGTGGAGGAGTATCTCGGGTCTTGTTCACGAGTGAGGGAATGATGAAGCGTGAAATTGAGATGGCTCGGGCATCTGTTTGGGAGGTTTTCAGGGCACGTCTCATTGGGAGGAGACTAGGGAAAGACCCAGGACACGTTGGAGGGAATATGTCTCTCAGCTGGCCTGGGAACACCTGGGGATTCCCCCAGATGAGCTGGAGGAAGTGTGTGTGGAAAAGGAAGTCTGGAAGTCTCAACTTAAGACTGCTGCCCGCTAGACCCAGCAACTGATAAAGCGGAAGAAAAAGAATGAATAGATAAAAATGTATGGCAAAGCAAGTATGAAGGGAAAAAAGTGCTTTCCACTAAATCTCTATGGTACCACCAGAGGGAGGAGTATTTGAATTTGTTCAGTTTTTCCCCCGGATTCAGACGAGGGCGCATATACCCTGGCCTATACTTCGGTCTACACCTTGACTCACACTTGTCCAGAGACCACATCGCGGCTGGGGCCTAGTCAATCTGACGGATCTGCCCAATCTGTCAGACTGGCTGCATCCGGTACCAACAGCAGAGACACGTCACACCATCACGAGTCTCTTCTGATGAAGGTGAGAGTCTAGTGCCCAAGACCAATGGTCATCAGCAGGACTAGCTTCTTGACATTTTTGTCTTATAAAAATAACATTTTGAGCCTTATACATAAAGACAATGAACTTGATGTGATGTTCTGATGTTTTTAGGCCAACATAATAGTAAAGAGCATCATGGCGGCCCCACACTTACCTGGAAGCCTGTTCATGTTGACGCCCTGCGCTGATAGACCAATGCCCATGTACCTGCAACACACACAGGACCAGAGCACAGGTTCACATGGGAACACAGGGAAGAAGAGCTACAGAGCCTGATAGATGGACTCTCATAAAATACCCCATTGAGCTGAAGTTTGTAAAAAATCAGGGCCATTGATCCGTTAACAAGTAGCTGCTATCACTGTTTAACTTAGTGAATAATAAATAAATAAATCCTGATATTAAACTAAAAAGGTGATTAATGCAACTTTTTGGCGGTAAATACATTTGTAAAATAGGTTTTAAAAATGTTTATGCATTATTTATTTTTAGAATCACTATAATTGTTTATTTTTTCAAACAGATTAAGAAATTATATATTTCCAAAATAATATTTTCTAACACACCTGTTAACTGCCTCTTACTTGCAAGTGGAAACCCATCTCTGTAGGGGCATTGCACCTTAACACGGGCAGACATGTTGCTAAGACAGTTGCTAAGGCAAACTAGAGTTTCTCCCAGGAATGAAAGCACTGATCAATCAATCTCATGGCTTATATCTAGATTTACAAACCAATATCACAATGTAAACACCAGGATCACAGAAAGCACTACACCAGAGTTTTTAAGCCCAAAATGGTGAGTGTGACACAAACCGTTATTGAACTGGAAGGGTTTTTACCTTTCCTTATCAGTCAATAGGACTAAGAGCAAGTTATAGAATAACAACACTGTAAAAAAGGTATTAGTGTATCAGCAAACCAATCGATTATATAAAATAGTTAAGAATTACTTTACAAATCCATTTTAATAGATTTGTTCTTACAGTGCTAAAACGGCTAAAATAACCAGTAAATGACAATTCTCCTATTAGATGTAGATGCTGCAGGTTTTTGTGACAAAAACAGAAGTGGGAATTATACATTTGTGATATAAATTTAAGAAAGTATTGCATACTTTAGTATGAGCACGATAGTGTTGTGCTGTTGCTCTGTAGCTCTGTATTTGCTTTTTTGCCGTGCAGTGTTGTCTAGTTTATAATGTCTATAATGCTACGGGCTCCAACTAACATTTAAAGAATCTGTACTTTTCAAATTATTATTTTTTTGAAGCCAAAACAAGGCCTTTTGTTTAGCTGGATGATTATGTCATGTTCAACCTAGATTTCCATTGGTCAAAGAAGAATAGGCGATTTATCTAGAAACTTTAGCCCCGTTTCTACCAACTTGACTCGTGTATTTAGCTAAGAAGTGAGAGTGGCGAGGGCGGCACTTTGTCTGTGGTGTCAGTGTTGGGTCCACTTCTGTTTTTCATCTAAACAGAATAAATAATAATAACAATATTATTATACATTTTAAATAGTAAATAATATTTCTTGATACTGTTTTGAAGCCTTTCTTCAGATTTAAATGCAACTAGAATTGTTGTTCACGTAATAGTACAGTTTGAAACTTAGATATAATAAAAATGAATAATATATGTTAAAAAAATCCCACCGATGACAGCTGTCGTTGTGTCCTTGGGCAAGACACTTAACCCCACTTTGCCCAAAGCTCCCGCTGAAAGATCAAGGCTCCTGTGGACTCACCACCTGCTGGAGGATCAGTGAGGGGCTGGTGCTCTGTGTACTGGGTGCAGCTCTGACTGCCACCCCCCCGACCCAGAAATGGATTAAGGGGAAGAAGATGGATGGATGGATAGATATATGTTTATAATTAATAAATAAATATACATGTGTGGGTGCATGTTGATAGTTGTGTTGTAAGTAGGTGTAGATATGTGTGTGTATATATATATATATATATATATATATATATATATCACTAATACGATACTACAATCTACATTCTCCCTCAGTAGAATCAGTATTTGCATTGATGGCTGCCTGGTTTCCATGTCTTCACATGTAAAAGGTTTAGATGTTATACTGGACTCCACTCTTTCATTTAAAGCTCACATCAATAATACCATTCGTACAGCCTTTTTCCATCTACGCAAGATCTCCCAACTCCGCCCATCTCTCACCGAACACCCCACTAAGGTCCTGGTTCATGCAGTTGTCACTTCACGTCTGGACTAATGGAACGCCCTTCTCACTGGTTTATCCCAAAAACACATCCAACGTCTCCAACATGTCCATAACTCTGCTGCTAGGATCATCATCAGAACAAAATCAACAGATCACATCACTCCGGTTCTCATCCAACTCCACTGGCTCCCCATAAACCACAGATTCCAGTGTAAACTCCTCACATTCAAAGCGCTCCAAAACCTGGCACCCTCATAGCTGAGTGACCTGCTCCACCCATACACCCCGTCCCGCTCTCTCTGCTCCTCATCTACTGCTCTCCTCACTGTCCCCACCATCAAAATGGCCACGATGGGGGCCAGAGCATTCAGCCTCTGCTCCCAAACTCTGGAACACTACTGCTTGACCTGCGACACTCTTTGGACATTTACAAATCCCATCTCAAAACCAACCTTTTTTAACTTGCTTATTCTTTGTCATTTTAAAATGTTTTTAAAATGATGTTTTTTAATATATTGAAGTGCATCCTCGGGGGTCTTGAAAGGCGCCATTAAATAAAATTATTATTATTTATTATTATTTGTGGTGCAATGGGATGGCTTGTGAAGTGCACACCCAGTGCCAACAATGTGTAACATTGTTTACAGGCCGGACATTGCAGTGGACGATTGGCCGCATTCAGCGCCTGTCCTCTGGGTAATGTAGTCTTCACATGGTTTGAGGTGGCTGCTTAAAGCTGCACTAACTGACTTTGGGATTTTGAAGCCGCGGACTCGCTGGCCTCGCTCTTTCTCCTCCCCTCCCCGCACCATGAAGCTATCGCCCCCCACACACACCCACTGTTGTTGACGGAGCTAGCGTCTCCCAATATGGATAATACATGGATATGGATTTGCACGTGGATGGCGTGACCATAGAACGATAGAACCGGGAAGCGCGGAGGAACGGGACTTTCTTTTGGTTGGCTGTCTCGCTGTGTAAGCAGTAACCGGTGACGAAGACACACGAAGCTTCAGGTTAGCTCTGCCGCTTGTTGTGCTAACTCAGCGGTCTATGCTAACAGACCTGCAGATTTCTCACGAATGTGGGGGCCAGTGGTGCGCTGTGATTGGTCACAATCAGAGACCCGAAAACACATTCTCTTCCTTGTTTCATCAAAACTCGATCTAAAATATAATGACACGACAGCACAAATCTGCGCTACTTTTTCTTCAAAAGGACGTATATCCCAATGCACTGCATGGACATGGATAGCATTTTTGTAATGAATACTAAAATAAAATCAATTAGTGCAGCTTTAAGAACAGTGTAATAGAGTGTTTATTTCCGTATACATGTAGCACTATCTATTTTGTATTAAAAAATAACTACTTAACTTTGTGAGGGCCTATATTCCGCTCACTGACGAAGTAAGTTATTCACCTTTTTATTTCTTCAAGGTTAGATTATTGTAACTCGCTGTACTGTGGCCTGGACCTCCGTTCACTTAAGCGTCTTCAGCAGAGTGCTGCCGCTCACCTACTGGTGGGTGGCACGGTGGCTGAGTGGATAGCACTCTCGCCTCTCAGTAAGAAGGTCCTGGGTTCAAATCCCGGTCGGACCAGGGCCTTTCTGAGTGGAGTTTGCATGTTCTCCCCGTGTCTGCGTAGGTTTCCTCCGGGTACTCCGGTTTCCCCTACCACTAAAAATATGTACAATAGTTCTGGCATGCGCCTCCTGTACTGGCGACCCTGCTCCCATCTCTGTGTGGAGTGAGAGACAAATGCCCAAAAATAAAAACAATTGTAAACCGCTTTGAGAATCAGATCTGCAGTGAAAAGGCGATATATAAATAGAAATTACTACTACTCACAGGGCACATCACCATGTGCTGGTCTCGCTTCACTGGCAACCGGTCACATTCAGGCTTGATTGTAAGATTTTGATGCTTTTTTGTAAATGTTCAAATGGCTTAGTCTCAGAAAAAATACTGGATCGGATATCTGCGTAGAGAGGCGCCGTGCTGCCGATCCATTTTCTTGTCTTTTTTTAAATCATATATATTTTTTATTACATACCAGGTACCGCACAATGTCTTAAAATACATTGTGCATATACGTATAAAATGAATGAATTAAAAGTAATTTATCAGATCTCACGTACACGTCACTTCCTCGTGGCGCTCTACAACAACAACAACACAGCATGGAGCGCAGGAAAGAATCAGCGTTGTTCACGCGGCGGTAAACTAGCGAAATACAACATGACTAAGCACCACGAGAAACCGCATGGGTTTTTGCATCGAAAGGAGATTACGTGAAAACAACGAGACACAGATGACACTGACGCAGCGTCACAAAAAGCTTTTCAGCAACAACCCCAAAGTGTTGGAGTTTGTCAGTTTGGGCTCGCAGCCCCATAGACCATTTGGAACCCATGCCGTCGCCAAATACATATCTGAAATCCAGTTAAAGCTACGGTACTATTATTTATTTACATTTTCATGCAGCGTGTTTTGTTTGTTGTAAGTGTTTTTTTATTCAAACACAGTTAATATAAGTACATTTATATTCAATACATGTATACGGTATAATACAGTGTTGGAATGTTTAATGTGAACATTGAGCAGCTCTTTATAGTTGCAGTATTGCACATTTATGTTGAATCCATTTTTATCTGGAAAGTTTAGCGCTTTAGTTCATCCACTGCTTTTGCAGTTACTTGAACAAAGAGTTCAATTATTAAATACATTTTAGCATGATCATTTCCAGGTATCGGTCAATATCGGTATCGGCAGAAACCCATAGCTCTGGTATCGGTATCGGTAGTAAAAAAGTTGGTTCGGTGCATCTCTACTCCTGTCAGCTCAGTGAAGTTAGAAAACCTTCTGTTGAAATGTTGGACGATTTTAAATCCAGTCTAATGGCACATTTGTACACCTTGGCTTTTAACACCAATTAAGTTTTAATGTTTTATATTTTACATGTATTTGTGTGCATTTTGTGGGCTGTTGCTGATTATTACTTTTATTATGTTTTTAGAATGATCAATTTTATTTTTGCTGCTACCGGACGCCTGAATTTCTCCTACGGGGATCAATAAAGTATCTATCTATCTATCTATTTTAGGCTGTCATCTTCTTATCTCCTTTTGTCCATGTGAAGCACTTTTGGGAGTTTTTTGGTGTTGTTGTAAATGACCCAGACTTCCCTACGTATATATTTTAAGTAGCTGGAGTAAAGGTAATATAGTGGCAGCAGACTTACCCGTCGCGGCCCTTGCTGATGATCTTCACCTCAAAGTAGTAGACTCCACAGGCTGCGGGGATAGGGTGTGTGGCCCGTACCGAAGCAGCGTCTTTGGGCGTTTTTCCATGTCCTGGGGAATAAAGGACACAGTACTGTTACAGCTGAATAGAGGGCACCATGTACTTTTGTTTTCTTTCTACCAAAAGGTGTTCAAGGTGCAGCGTTAAATCATATTGCATGGTTCTTGTCAGCACTCAGTGTCTGCTTGAGTTTTGCCCGATGCTGGGATTAAAACATGCTTTCAGCTCCCCCCCTCCGTTTTCGCCAGGTAAAGCAGTGACAGTGGCTTCAGCGCTGGGTCGTGATGGCAGATCAGGATGTGGTTTGAATAATTCCACTGCAGAAACATTAGCACTGTTTTCACAGGCTGTGTGTGCACAAGTGTGTCCATGCGTGAATGTAAGTAAGTAATTGATGTTTATTTATATAGCGCATTTTACAGACCAAGATCACCCAAAGCGCTTTACAAAGTTCAGATTTCAGATATTGTTCCATTCTCTCCACACACGGTGATGGCGGAAGCGAGACACCGAACACACTGGCGCATCAAAGCCTCCACCCAACACCATCCATTCACTCTCTCATTTACATTCATACCTATTGTGCATGTTTTTAGTGGCAGGGGAAACCTGATCACCCAGAGGAAACCTACGCAGACATGGGGAGAACATGCAAACTCCACCGGGATCCAAACTCAGGACCTTTTTGCTGAGAAGCCAGAGCGCTCTCCACTCAGCCGCCGTGTTTGTTCCCCATTGGTTGAGACCGGGTACAGTCCTGGTTCAGAGTTTGTTAGATTGTGCTACTGACAGCTAATTTATGACACTTGCATTTGAGGTACAATATCATGAGCCATTTTACAATATCATCAGGCTCTCAAAGTTGATATTGTTTTGTACCATGACATTTGGATATTGTTTTATCCCTGCTGCCTAGTATGGGTCTGGAATAGGGCTTGGCGATATGCCAAAAAAATAAAATCTCGATTTTATTTTCTGCTTTGGACGATTTTGATTTTAAATCGATTTTCATTAAAGTCACCGAAGACACACTTTGCCCTTAGAAATATTTTTTCTGGATTCAAAAGACGATTAATTGCCTAAATTCGATTTATTGCCCAGCCCTAGTCTGGAATGTGTGCAAAAGATTTACACAAACTGGCAGCAAGTCTGGCACTAACTGGTTAGCCAGTCTGCCCCAGGGCAGCTGAAGACCACTGTGTAGAGTGAATGAATGATGCCATGTGAAAGAGCCTTCTAGCGTCCACTATATCAAAACCGATGGATCATGATAAATTCCCTTTCTCAAAATGTCCTCAAGCCTAACTCTAGCCTGTTCCATCTCACATTCGGTAACATCATGTTAACAATAAATCAACAAACCGAAGAGTAAATGTCTGAACATACTAAGTAGCAAAGTATAAAGAGTTGCAGGCAGATAAAATGAATAATCCAGCTAATGAGAACGTATTGTAACAATTGTTTTTTTTTTTCCTTTGGTTGACCATGTTTATCTGGTCATTCGTTGCAGCTCTACCTAGATCACCGTGACATAGTTAAATCTTAGGATTAGATCACATGGTGCAGCGTTCCGTGTGTTCAGGGCATCTGGCCTCAAAACTGCATCCATTGCTGAGTGTCTGGATTTGACTTGTTAACGGTTTCTTTAGTAAGATCCAAAGTGGTGTAGTGCCCAGGATGGCTGCGCATCACAAGTTCTTTCTAGACATTTGCACCATTTTATGTGGCCTCTGATGCACAGAGCAGAAGGGCCCACTGACATCCTCTGTTCTCTTAATCACAAAAACACGCTCATGACAGCGCCGTCATCTCACTGTGCACAAAATGCCAGATCCATAACATGCGTTGATTTGGCGATGGCTCAAGAGTGCACGTCGAATAAACGTTAGATAGTTTGGCAGGACGACAGCACGCTTCAGATAACCCAAGCCGATTGTTTTATTTTATTATACTAAGAAAACACAACTCGGTGACGTTTTAAACGTTATAATGGGGCCGATGACAGCCTTCCCGATTAAGTGTGATGGGCCTGCTGCTGCTGGGCCAGTCCAGTCCAGACCAGACCAAACCATGGCTGAGATGTTGTTTATCCAGAAGACAAGAGGCCTGACGAAATCCGACAGCAGTGCCCTGTCTGTCAATGCTAACAGCAGAGCTAACCTTTAACCTGTGTTAATGCACCAACACTGTCATCCCTCTGTCATACCTTTATAATGCACCCGCAGGTTGTTCTGGGACAGGCCGATGTAGCTGAACTTGTCTTTGGGACTCCAGGAGCGAGGCAGCGGGCTCTCGTTCTCGTTGACTGCGGGGTAGAGACGCCGTAGCCTCTGGTTCAGCTCCTTCTCCTGCTCGTTCAGGGTCGAGTCTCCGTGAACCACCACCGACATAAGGAAACCGCAGCCCGAAGCCTGCCCCGACATCTTCAGCGCAAGGATGCTACAACCCGGGGCCCAACGCCCCAGTCAGGAAAGTCAGCTCTGTGAGCAGACAGCCCCGTAAGCACTGCTAGTAGCAACTTAGCACGGAGCTAACGGCAGCGAACACACATACACAGTCCCGTTAGCACTATTAGCACGGGGCTAACACGGAGCTAACACGGAGCTAACACGGAGCTAACACGGAGCTAACCTGGCTAAAGGGGAAAGCTGCTGCAATCCCTCACGGGGCTGAGCTTGACATGAGCCCGCACAGAGACGGCCACGGGCGGTAGGCTAAAACTGATCGATGTGCAGTAAATGTCTTTTAGTGAATCGGTTGAAAAGACTCCGCAGCGGGCAAAGAATCCGGTCGCAGTCCTCGGTGCAGTGTCCGCGCTGAGCTCACTTTAGCCTCTCTCTTTTGTTTGTTGTTGGAGAGCTGTTCTCTAAGCTGATTGGTCCAGAGCCGCTCTGTCACTCCAGCCTAGTAAACACTCAATCCCAGTAACAGCATTATTCAGTGACTGTATATATATGTATAACAGCTATAGTCAACGGTTTATTTGTTTTATTTTTTATCAGTTCTTGCATTCTTTATTGAGTAACTGCATACACATATGCATTGTTTTTAATGCTTTATGCTTACTATGTTATACAAATAACGATTTATTATCATTTTAATAGGGGTGTGATTATGTAATAAGGGTGTAATAGTGGTGTGCTAGTGTAATAAAGGTGTAACAGGGCTGTAATTTCTATAACTCATGACTCATTGCATTATTACATTTTTTTGTCTTTTCATTTTTGTTGTTGAATGGTTGAAGCCATTGTACAAAAGCCATAAGTATTTTTTATAGTTATTATCATTATTATTATTAGGAATTATATTGCATTGGTTTTATGTTATCACTTTTAGACTCTCAAATTACATTACATTTTTTAATTCACTCCGTACACAGTGGTGGTAAACCAGTACAGTAACTTCTGTAGACATCAGTCCCTCCGAGCACCATCATTAAAAATAGTAAGACCACTTTCGTTCCCCAGACTTGTCCAGCGGCTGACAACACGGAGTGTATAATTGTTCGGACTGGATTCAGGCTGTTCTGAGCTTCAAAATGTCGTATGACCTCTCTCATAGGGTTTAAATGACTATTCCAAAATGGTGACAGTGACTCTTACTGGGTCTAGTTTGGATATATTAGACCATACATTTATTTATCTACCTCTGAACGCATTGGCCAACGGTGAGTACGTCTAGAAACCTGATCTTTAAGGACAATCACATGTGGTGTTACCCAGGGTTAGATTTTGGGTCCAGTCCTTGTACATGCTTCCTCTCGATGGTGTCTCCTCCAACCCTGTGCTCCTCCGGCAGCAGGTTCCGGGACATTCCCCAAGTCAGACACACACACACACCCCTTCTCTGGATCAGCAGCTGGAGGAGCTCAGGGCTGCAGAGCATGCAAATTCTTTAAAGAGCAGGCTCAAGACACACCTCTTTCAATAATCTTTTGAGTCATTTTTGTTATCAAAATTCTTTATTTTACAGAATGTTGCCTATTTTAGTGTACTTATTTATTTATTTAGACATACATTTACACAATCGTTGATTGTGCTAATCCTTGAACACCATAATTTTGATACTTTATTTTAATTTTAATGTTTTAGTCTCCCCAGTGTTTCCTCTGGAGAAGCCCTCTACACTGAGAGTGGTGGTCTGACTATTTAATGTGTTTGTGTGTGTGTGTGTGTATTTGTGTAAAAAGTGAAATGTCCTGGTAATTGCCATTGTCTGTGGGTTGTTTTGGGTTGGTCCGTTGGGGCAATGTGAATCAATCTCAAAATTTCAAGCGCTCTGCTGGGCATGTTTGGGTTTAAGTAACACAAATTTGGAGGAAAATAAACCTCATATAACTTTAATTAGAAAATAGTTCAAAAGTCAAGATTCTTGGTTTTATTTAGCATCATGGAATGTTTTGTGCGTGGCCACAGGAGCTCTATAAATGTGGTGAATATCTCAGCCAGGTGACAACAAAGGCAGTATACAGTGGTATGAAAAAGTATAGGCACCCCACCACTGACATTTCTTATCCAAACAACTAATGATTTCTAAAGAAAAATAATAAAAATGTTTAGGGTGCCCAATCCTTTTTATGCCACTGTTTAGTCCAATCTGCGACAACAGAACAGAACAAGTCAGTCAAATATCATTTTGTCCACAAATCAGACCACATTGTGCTGTCTTCATTCTATTAGAAAACATTCTATTTTTTGCATACTTGTATGAACGATCCCTGTGAGTCACTATTTGGGCTGAGAGCTGATTGGCAGAGCTAGGGTGGTGCTGTCTTTTTCACTTTTCTGTCTGAAAAAGATGTTATCCCGACTGACTTCACTAAAATATTTATTTGGCAATAGCAGATCAGAAAAGACAGATCAGAGAAGGTAAGAGAACATGACTGTGTCCAACAGTAGAGTGATGTCAGTGTTGCAGCACATTCTCAGAACAGGACAATATGAACATAGGAAGGAAGGTAAAGGACAGGACGGGACTTGTGTGCGTGTGCTCCCCAGAGCTGGGAGTAACGAAGACGAACCGGTTGAAGAATGTTCAAACGAAATAGACAAATGGATGACTGTCGCAGATCATCCCCCTCAAGGAAAGGAAATCATTTTAAATAATAAAAAATGCAGCCTTTATTTGTATATATATTTAAATTACAAGGTGAAACAGTGAGTAATGGGGAACAACGATGAAAAGTTCGGTAGAGTTGCAGACTGTATGTCTCCTGTAAAGTGTTTTATACAGCAACTTTTTGACGCTCAAACTATCTTTACATTGCATTATTCATTCACTCCATTCCCAGTACCCTCTGTGTTGGGAGGTACGATCCTATTAGACACAAAAATATGATTGTCAACATTCTTCATTGTCCTCAGATGTTCAAACTGCTGGAGTCGTCAGAGAGGCAGTGCCTGAGTTCGTGCCACACACACTGGCACAGGCCGTATCCCATGACCAGTGCCAGGCTGGCGGGCACCAGGCTCACCATGAGGACGCCCATGGTGGGTCTGTGCAGCAGCAGCAGGTACACCCCTACAGGCAGAGAGCTGAAGTACACTAGTCCCAGCGCCCACAGCAGCACACGCGCCCAGCCACGCCACAGCAGTGCAGCCCAGCCACGAGACATGGACACCAGTGAGTCCAGGCTGGAGGCCAGGCGTGGGAGGGGACGGGGTTCCATGATGGTGATGAGTACAAAGCCTGGAGAGCTGCCCAGGGATGAGAAGGTTCCACTGGACGAGCTGGAGGACAGGGAGGGGGCCAGGGTAGAGTTGTGTCCCACCAGAGACGTGAGAGCGTGGGGACTGAGAAGCAGCTCTGTGGTCACCTGCGGACACACACACACACACAGGTTAGGGTAGGTCAATAAGGACAATGTTGTGAAGTACGACAGAACGTCATTTTAAAAGGTTTCAGAACATAGGTTTACAGTCCGATTCAGCAACTGTATCTCTGCAGACGCTGTTCCAATCTGTCCTCCACCTCTCCATCCTTCCCTCACTGTAAACAAGGACCTGAGATACTTGAACTCTTCCATTTGAGGAAGGATCACACTCTCTGGAGAGGGCAAGGCACCTTTCTTCAGTGTAGACTCATGGCCTCAGACTTGGAGGTGCTTATTTTAATCCCAGTTCATATTTGCACTTGGCTCAAACTGTCCCAATGCATGTTGCATGAAGCCAACAAGACTACTGTATATCCTCTGCAAACAGAGGTTAGATCCCGCAATGTGGTCCTCCAACTGCATCACCTCTGACATCATCAAATTCTATCCATAAACTGTTGTAAGTGGGTGTTTCAGGGATGCAAGGATAAGACCCCGAACCCCTTAATCCCTGCACTTTTCCAGTCACTCAGCAGATATTTCAGTCTCCTTCTCTGTGATTCTTCACAAGGGTTTTCTCTTTTCCCAGTGCTTTGTCTTTGGAGTTTAAAAAGGATGCGCTTAAAAGTAGGAATGAACTGGGACATTTCTCCATTTGCCTTATTCCAGTGAACATTAGTAAAAAATTTTTATAAATAACTAAAAACGTTTGACTGTTTTGGTGATTGTGAGCTATATAAAAATGATACAATTTGAATTGATGGGTAATGAAGATTCACACATCAATTTCTGAAGCTCGGGGGCATTGGAGGAGAAGCCTGTACAGCCTACATTTGATCAAGGACAAATGTTCCCTCACATTGTCTTACTTGTATTGTATGTGTGTATTGTGTGTATTGGGAGTACAAATATCTAGCAAATATCCCCCAAAGGACCCCTGGGAAACATGGTCAAAAGCTTTCTTCAGATATGGTATGGTATAAATTATATTTTTACAGGGACATTGTACAGTAAACATTCACCAAACTACAACAAGACATCAGCAGGACTGTCAAAGGTCGCTATCCACAAAGTGTCCTGGATCAGAGGGGGTGGCATGTGGATCTGTGGGGGTGTGTTTACCTGTATATTTCTCTGGGCGGGGGGGTGCATGCTCAGCGCAGACAGCAGGTGGAGGTTGTCGGGCAGATCGCTCACAGAATTGCCCCTCAGGCTGGTGGGGTAACGGCAGAACGGACACACAGCTTCTCTGGGGAAAGCGTCGCCCACGTCCACAATCTAAACAGCAGGAGGTATGCAGTATTTTTGGGAAAGGACAGATTGATGCACCTTCTTCATTGATGTATCGCAAATGAACCAACCATTCACGCACACACCAGACTTCTAGGATGGGACACAACCACAGTTTACAGCTGCCCCACTGTAGCCTAGTTAGTCCTTGCTTTAGTTTTGTTTCAAAGTTGTGGCAGGATTCCTCTCTTTCAGGTGTGAAAACAGAACTACAATAAGCTAAATCTTTTCTTCAACTGAATGGAACACAGAAGTGGTACTTGCGTCATGTGTTGCGTGGTGTTGCAGAGTGTGGCAGTGGGTTGTGTGTTACAGAGTGTTGTGTGTTACAGACTGTGGCAGTGGGTTGTGTGTTGCAGAGTGTGGCAGTGGGTTGTGTGTTGCAGTGTGTTGTGTGTTGCAGAGTGTGGCAGTGGGTTGTGTGTTGCAGTGTGTTGTGTGTTGCAGAGTGTGGCAGTGGGTTGTGTGTTGCAGAGTGTGGCAGTGGGTTGGGTGTTGCAGTGTGTTGTGTGTTGCAGAGTGTGGCAGTGGGTTGTGTGTTGCAGTGTCTTGCGTGTTGCAGAGTGTGGCAGTGGGTTGTGTGTTGCAGTGTGTTGTGTGTTGCAGAGTGTGGCAGTGGATGGTGTGTTGCAGTGTGTTGTGTGTTGCAGAGTGTGGCAGTGGATGGTGTGTTGCAGTGTGTTGTGTGTTGCAGAGTGTGGCAGTGGGTTGTGTGTTGCGTGGTGTTGTGTGTTGCAGTGTGTTGCAGTGTGTACCTTGCGCAGACACTTGGAGCACAGTGTGTGGCAGCACTCCAGCAGCTTCGGTCGGTGAGTGAACAGGTCGTAGTGACTGTAGCAGATCTTACACTCCAGCTCGTCCTCGCTCACCTCCACCTCACTCACACGCCCCATACTGCCTCTGCTCTGTCCCGGGCCAGTCTGCAGCCAACCCTGCAGGACATTCCATTCAAATCAATTTAAATTACATTAATTCTTGTATTGCCTTAAATCACAACAGTAGTTTTCTCAAGTTTTTACAAAACCAACACAGATCAGAGAATCAAACAGTTCAAACAAGGAACCAAAAGGGGTAGATGACCAATGTCCATAAATACAGATAAAAATCCATAAATGTTGAGTGTCATGGATCACCACTGTCCTGCATCAGCAAGGAACATCTCTAAAAAAGCTTTGGGAGAAAGTGAGAAACCTCGGGGTGGCCCACACTGAGGGAAGGATCTGCTTCCACAGACAGACAGGCTGTATAGATCAGTTAGTTGGGCTGTATAAATACAGGACTCAGGCGGTAGAACGAGGACCAAGGCCACGTGATGCAGGACTGAGGCAGCTCCGAGGTTGAGCGGGGGAAGAGAGTCTGCAGGTGCATTAGGAGGCTGAGATTGTTGTTTACAACATCAAGGTTTGCATTCTAATTCTCATGGTGAATAGCTCAGGCCAGTATGACAGCTAAGGCTATTAACACCACTAAATAATTTAAGATTCAAATCAAAATCTTCATAATTAATTGTGTAAAAGTCTCTCCATGGCCTCGCACCAGAGTAAATCAGTGACATGTTTGTGCCATATGAACCAACTCGGATTTGGTGGAGGCATAGGGAGGGAGCGTGTAGCTCCAAACATGTGGAACAGTCTTCCTAATGAAACGGGGCATTGTAGAAAATGATGTCTTGAGCATTGTTTGTCTTATCCTGGACCATGGTAAAGGTAAAGGTAAAGGTGCACTTTATTAATCCCCGTAGAGCAATTTAATCCTCTGCATTTGACCCATCCTGATGCCGCAAAGGCTTACGTCAGGAACAGTGGTTGCCGTAGTAACAGCGCCCGGGAACCAGATGTTGATGCTTGACTTGGTCAAGACTGCCGGAGCCGGAGGATTTAACCTAGTGCGCATGTTTTTAGTGGTAGGGGAAACCGGAGTACCCGGAGGAAACCTACGCAGGCACGGGGAGAACATGCAAACTTCAGTGCTGCAACTGAAACTCTCTGATCTTATCCTATGATAGTCGAGTAATTGAAATATTCGCTGAATAAGGATTTGTCCTTTTCAAATCTGAACACTACAGTTAAAGCTGGGGCAGCTTTCTTTTTTCATAATGACACATTGTGTTTGTCCAACAGAAAGACACATAAAAGAACAATGTTGCAAATCAGTCAAACCAGATCAGGCCAGAACTGTCTTACTCTAATGGAAAAGGTATTTCCTTCTGCAACTTGAAAGAAAGATACCTGTGAGTCACTATCTGACTTTTTAAGCTGAGAGCGGATTTTCTCTTTTCTGTTTCAAAAAGCTGATCTAAAGATGTGACAGAGGCCGTAAGTGCATAATGTAAAAACCTGTGATAGAACTAAACTCTTTTGAGAGTGAGAACAGTTGCATTGATTTGATTAAATATTTAAAATATTTGTGGTTTGAAAAGCAGGTAATAATGAAGATCTCTGTCTGTATCTTGACGTCTACTATAGACCAGTGGCACGTGTGCTGCAGAGAAACAATGGTCTACAGAAGATATTAAACTATAATAATGTTTCAAAACATTCTCAAGCAGATTAACAGTAAAGTCTCACTTTGATAATGTTGCAGAACAGCAAAAGTCAGTTATAGGTTATGACCATATTTTTTATACCTTGAGTAGATGCAACTCATCAAAGGAGATTTATGGGTTGGAATTTCAAGGCATCTTTTACTTCAAACTTAAGTTTTTTTTCACAAACAACATTTCCAGAATTTTCAGATAACAGTTTAAACATGGAATTAATATTATCAATGCTTTTTAAGTCTTAGAAACAAGAACAGTTGTGAAACCATTTTTCACGGCAATTTCTCTGTCTCTTATTCAATTTCGGCCCATTTCCGGTGGAATGACAGCAGCTCCTTACCTGACAATCCCAAAGTGTTGGTCTCCTGTCCCGTAGGTCTCCAGTCCCGTAGGTCTTCAGTCCCGTAGGTCTCCAGTCCCGTAGGTCTTCAGTCCCGTAGGTCTCCAGTCCCGTAGGTCTCCAGTCCCGTAGGTCTTTGGTCCCGAAGGTCTTCAGTCCAGGATGGGTCAGCCCTCCATCAGCTGCAGCAGCGTCTCTCCACAGCGCAGGCCTCAGAGTCAGCGCGGGGCGGTGTAGAGGCTCCCAGAACCAGCCCGAGCCCGTGTAGAACAAAGGCCCATGCGCTCCAGCAGAGGGGAATGTCCACAGGCCCTTTGTTGTCCTGGCCTGCCTGATGAACGCTGCTCTAATTAGAGCTGAGGCCTGGGCTGGGGACATTATGTAATCATCCATTTTGATTTTGAAACAATAATCTATTCTACACCTACTATGTCTCAAACCATTGTCATGATGCACTTTTGTGTGTGCATTTTGGTTCAAACCTGAAATAATTGTGTAATAAGGCGCATTTGATTTGAGATTGAAGATATCATTGTGATTTTGTTATAAACAGTTCACATTACAAACATGTGTAGAAGAGCCATGTGAGTCAGTATCTGCCTCTTTGGGTTAAGGGCAGGGGGTAATCCACCCTGTTTGAGAAAGCTGCTCTAGTCTATTGTTGTGAGACAAAGACACAAAACTACAGTACAAGCAAGTCACATCTTATCTCATTTACACACTAGTTATGAAGTAGAAGTATGAAAAATGTTTTAATGAACTTTTTTCTCATATGTTTTACATGTGTGTCTGTGCGTCTCTGTGTGCGTCTCTGTGTGTGTCTCTGTGTGTGTGTGTTTACAGCATGAGACCTGGATCTACAGCCCGAGTCCTGAATCTACAGCCTGAGTCCTGGATGTACTTCCTCTGGGCTCTGGGGCCTGTGAAACGCAGACCCGTAGCAGTATAAAGTTCATGTTTCATATGTTCTGTGAACATGTCAAATGGAGACGCCCACTACAGAGCATGTGATTAGCATTGCTCAACGACACAACAGCAGACATGGACCCCCACCTCCCCCCATTGAGCCGGAAGTGCAGTTACAACACGTTCGAGGAAACAAGCTTAACCAGAGGGTCCCAGAAGTCTCCCATCACAGCACTAACCATGCCCTTCCCTCCTTATCTTCAGAGGTCTGAGGGGATCTGGCTTTCACAAGCAGGTGACGTCGTCAATTAAAATAATTCATTCAGTTTTTTTATTAGTATCGCCTTAATTCACAACAGCAGTCGCCTCACAGGACTTTACAAAGTTGTTGATTTGCAAATTTGTAGAATCAAACAGTTTAATACAGGAAATGTAATAATAACAAACACATTTGAACCATTGGTCCATAGGGAGTTCATACATGTTCTGAATATTCACTGTCGTCCTCTCCTACATTGGTAAGGAACCACTGAAAAAAAGAAAAAGTGGTAAAAAAGAAAGGAAACTTGGGGAGTCCGACATCGAGAGAGGGATACTTCTCTAATAGGCTACAGTAAAATATATAAAATGCAAGACAACTTCAATCTATCTAGTCACAAAAACAGCATCAAACAGCCATGACTTAACCCAAATATGACTTTTATCCCTGTGCGCTCTAACATAACACATCACCACAGACAGAATCTTGCCCAACAGGGGGTTAAAAACAAGTGAACGTGTCCAAAAGCACTGACGTGTTTGTGTGATGAGGAAACAGAGCACATGGGCCCAGGACAGAGGGGAGGACAGCGGGGAGGGGGGGGGGGGTCAGGCGCACGGTCCCATCCTCCTGTTGAAATCACTCTTATTTTTAGAGCTCTTCAAATACTGCCGTGTGCCTCTTCATGCAAACACTCTGAGGGAACTCTGCTTCAGCAAACTCTCTGGGCCATAGTTCTGCCTCCTCTCTGATCTGTGTGGGACAGCCCCAACATGTCGGCCGAGGAGCACGCCGCTGGACTCAGGTACATCATCAGACCGGGCTCTCACAGGAGGAGAACGTAGAAGGGAGGAGGGATTTATGTTCAATCATATTTGTGTTCAATCATATATATCATGAGAAGTCTTGTATTTGTATTATCAGAGAGATGAGCAAAAGTGAAAAGCTTACTTTAGCTCAGCGCTGAGTTGAAGTCTTCTGATTGGTCCTTCTCCATCCTGTGATAATCACCATAGAAAAAAGCAGACGTGCGATGCCTCTTATTGATAAACTGGGATTCAAGTTAAAGATTTTATATTTCCTTCTTTATTATGTTTAAGCTATAGATTTTATACATGCGTCTTTATTATGCAAAAGTTAGAGATTTTATTTTTCCTTCTTTATTATGCTAAAGTAAGAGATGCTATACTTAATTCTTGCTTCTTTATTATGCTAAAATCACCATTTTAAACTAAGAGAAAGTCAGTACAGCCTTCGGGGAACTGGTTATTTCAAAAAAGACTGGGCAAGAACAAACATTATGGAACAATCTTGATGACCATTTAAAAACAGCAAAAACACTGAAATTGTTTAAAAGGGGGATTAAATCAAAAATTCTTGATAAATGCCGAACAATGGTTTGAATATTCGTAACTTGGCTTTAGGCTAAACCTTTGTGTGTTTCCTTTTGTTACTCGTTGTTACAGGACGTTGCTGATACTTCATCAGTTTTTACCATATTTTGTTCAACTTTGAATATTTTGTGTTCCAATGGATAATATTCGTTTCCTTGTACTGGGTCAGGTGAAATAAGTTTAACTTCAGCCGGAACCCTTCTGTCGGATATTGTAATTTTGATGTTTTGTTGACAGTTAACTGTAACTATGCTTGAGCGAATAAACTACTACTATTAATACTACTACTAAAATAACAGATGGTATTTAACCTTCTTCATTATGCTAAATTTACAGATTTTATATTTCCTAATTTTTTTGCTAAAGTTGGGGATATTATACTTCTTTATTATTATTGTTCACTTATCTTGTGTTGTTCTGTAGCACTGACATTTCCCCACTGTGGGACCAATAAAGAATCTCTTCATCTCTTCATCTTAATTTAGAACAACAGTTTCCCCATAATGTCATCACAGAAAACATGAACTAATAACAAGCAACATAATACATAGAAAGAAATGTATAAAGTTAAGAAAAGTTACAACAATTACAACAACCAGATGAAGGAGTAAAGTATTCGACTTTAATCAACACAAAAATCTGGATCAGTGCGTCCTCAATGCGGACTCTCAAACAACACTGTTTATTTATTATGGGTTATTGCCCCTTGAAATGAATCATCTCTTTTTTGAGGGGGTCCTGTTCATCCATTTGCTCTGCCAAACGATCACAAATATAATCTTACATGCACAGCCTCAGACAAACAACAGAGACAAGACCAAATGCACATATAGAACATAAAAACATTGCTTGCTCACCCTTGTAAGGCCCGTCTCTAACCCTTGTTCCTATCTGCTCTGACAACAACTTAGGACACAGTTATCTGATTCGTTTTTTAACATATTTATTATACATGAGAATGCCTTGTACAATTGGTCTCATAATGACTTCTAGCGACCACATATTTTGTCTTAACAAGTGGTTTTGACTATTTAAAGTGAGGAAATAGACTTGAATGAAGCTGGGAGATTGTTCCAGTTCTCTTGGGGTTTAAAGCAAACAGCCTCTCTCCCATTCTCCCTTGTTATGGCAGTAATGAAGATGGTATGCGGTAGATGTCTTAGTGCATATAAGGAGGTGGAGCTCAGCAGATATTATTGGAGATGGGGGGAGGTAGAGGGGAATTGACTACTATTAAGGAAGATAAGAAAGTGTATAATGGGGTGACAAACAAAACAAATCTAGGGTAGCCACAGCTGTCCTGGGGCAACTGACAGGCTACTAATGTGCAGCGTTGGCCACAAAAACATGCATTCACACACCTGAGTCGCACTGGACCATGTGCGAGTGCCCAGTTCTCACACCGGTCGTCACACCAGTCCGCGGGTCAAGTCTGAAGGTTGAGACCGGACTTTCATTACATGAGGAAATTGGTGCCCCTGGTTCGAATAAAAACCTGCAGCCGCGGCTCTTTACGGCCTCAGGTGCCCCACTGTGGCTCCCATCACAAAACTAACCAGACCCTGCACTGCTTAGCTCCTGAAATCTGATTAAGCTTTCACAGTTTTATCTTGGGCATGAAAAGTGATAAGATAAGATGACAATTTTTGATCTCACAATAGATAAATGTACAACTTATTATTTTCAAGATTGAGATTTTATACTTGTTATTGATGCTAGAGTTAGAGATTTGGTTTTATTTTAATTAGAATGCTGCTCCTCTTTCCTACTGTTCTATAACTTGCGATGCAACACTGAAATTTCCCCACTGCGGGACGAATAACGGATCTCTTAATCTCTCTTAATCTTCAAATTTACAGCACCTGATATACATTGACAATACAATTTATTCATGTATAGCCCTAAATCACAACAGCAGTCATCTCAAAACCATTGAAATCCCCAACACAGATATCCAGATATTCCCAAGCGGTCTTCCATCCAAGTAATAACCAAGCCTGACTCAGTTTTGCTAACGAGATCGGACAAGATCGGGGCGTGTTCAGGGTGGTATGAGGAACCTTGAGCTTGTGTTCATTCCTGTTTGTTCCTTAAACCTTTCGGCTTTTCATGTTTACGAGAGGTTCCGTTGCATTGAGTCGTGTGGTGTGACGGCTTCAGTGTTGAGCAACAGCGTAGACTGGACTCTTGGACGCGTGAGGTTCGGGGGCTCGTGGGTGTGTCGGACCCTCAGCTGTTTGTCTAAGTTTAGCCCTGCTGCTCTCACAGTCAGCTGACAAAACAACACTTGCTCCGGTCGGAAAAGTGTGACGAGGGCAGTGGAACTCTGGGCCTGGGCTTCTGTTGTGCTGATTCTGGGCCAAGAATGTTGTCTGTCATTCGACCTGTTTACGCACAGTATCGTATTGTACACTGTAATAGTGAACTGTATTTGATATGGAGAGTCACGCTGGGCCATATGTGCGTGGGCCTTCAGGTCATTTTACAAAACTTCAATTCAATTCAGTTTAATCTTGCATAGCCCTAAATCACAACAGTAGTTATCACAGAGGACTTCACAAAACCGCTCAATTCGCCAACACAAATCAGAGAATCAAACAATTCCAACACAAGATATAGAAAGATCCATAGGAGGCAGATGACCGATGAGTAAATCCATAAATGTTGTTGAATGTCAAGTGTCCTGGATCATCACCACAGTCCTCAGACCCTCCTGTATCAGCATGGAACAACTCTAATAAAACACCCAATCACTCTCATCTTTATTGAAGGGGCATTAAGCTCATAGAGACAGATATGTGGTGCAGCAGATTGTAGCTAAATGCTAGTTTCTATCTGCAGTTCCTGGTTACAGAGAAATAAGTTACATTGTACAGTGCATCCATCCATTCTCTATCAACCACACAACACTTTACCATTGATGTCAAAAAATGATTTGACTGACGTGTTCAGAATTTGATACAGAAACAAGGCCAAGAATGCAGGAGTTAAAAATAGGAACATTTAATTCTCTTTACAATTAAATATTGATACAAAAACTCTCGGAGCCCTAAATTCTCTAAAACTAACCCTATGCTGAGCCATTCTAACTGTCCCTCCAGGCCTGAAAAATGTGCAGGGGACATCCAGGCGCTCTGCGATGTTCCCTGTCTAACTATCCCTGCTCAGACTGCCTGAAAATCTCCTCCGAGCAGTTTCTATCAGAAAGTCTGATGACGTCACAGGTCCCAGACTGGTCCAGTCTGATCCAGCTTTTTCTGGTTTTGGGAGGCGCGTACTCCAGCTAGCCCATTGGACTCCGGACTCTGTCTGGTCTGGTCTTGGTCTGGTCTGACATCAATCTCCTTCTCCAAACAACTCTTATCTGGCTGGGGGAGCTCTGCATTCCTTACTCAGTAACAGTTAGGCCCCCTTAAAAATCTGACGGGTCTGCGTGGCCCCCCAAAATAATAACCAAGAAGACAACATTAAGAATAGGCTCTTCTGGTTATTTTATTTTGGGGAAATAGCCTCTGCTACAAACATTTGTAATACAAAAATGATTACAGTGGATTATTCAAGTCAAAATTTGACGTTATTTAATGTTAAATTTAACATTTAAATAATTATATTCTTATTTTTTTATTTTTTTTATGAACCTCCCCGCGGCCCCCCTGCAGTACCCTCGCGGCCCACCAGGGGGCCGCGACCCCACTTTGGGAGACACTGCCTTACATGGTCCTGGCTGACTCGACGTAGACCCCACTTAATATGAAAATCACTGAAAATATAAACAACGTGTGCGCATTTCTTGAGATGATGCATTATTCCCTCTTTTGACCTATATTAAACCAATTTAGGTCACAATCTTTCAATATCCCTTTCTGGGTGACGGGACTGGGGAACTCTTCCATCATCGCCTTGGTTCTGGCTCGTTATCTCTGTGAAGAGTTAATACAGAGAAAACAAACAACACACAACAAACCACATTCGAAACATTCCTTCACTAAACTCTTTGATGACTACTGCTATGTCCTTCTGAGTCTTTCTTCAACCTCGTCTGTAATGTATGCACTGAATCTATTCACTATAGTTTAAACTATTCTAATCTATTTACAAATATGTTTGCATATTTTGCTTTTATTGAGCCCTATTCTTAAACATATGTTTTTATCTAATAAATCTGTCTTACTGTGGTTTGCTGTCATTATCAGTGGCTTTGTGCCATTTTGTGGGGCTTTGCTCATTTTTCCAAACACATTTTGTTGAACCAGGAAGTGCTGTCACTTCCTCCTCTCAAGACAGTTTGGGATAAATGTACATCGTTAATCAAATTGGTATTATCCGTACAGGAGCTAATCTATTTTAGCAGGTTTCTCTGGGGTCAGTCCCTATACAACGGTATTTGATTCTCTAATCTGTTGCTGACAAATCAACAGTTTTTTTAAATTCTCAAAAATACCTAAATATCTACTTTTGTGCTTTACCCAAATACATTAAAATGCTTTCAAATGTTTTTGAATCTGTGTTGGTTCTAATCGATCTCATTAATCTATCTCATTAGCTTTTTGCATTGTCAACATTCACCCATGTTTGAAACAAGTGAATTTGACAGTATCTAATAAAACTGTGCATAAACTGTAATGAACTTTATCTACCTTTGAAGTAAATACTTTTAGACATAATATGAAGGAAATGGTCCTTTTACCGTTTGATATTAGCCTTGGCTAAAAAATAATCTCTATTTTTGAAAGCATCTATGGTTGATGCATTTATCTATTCCTATTTTTACTCTATTGTGACTCTAAAGCTCGGTTGCAGCTTGAGCAAAGGCATATTCCCAATTTTTGAGTTCTGATTGTAACAATTGCATTGGCAATAGACGATTTTTTATTGGCCGGTTCTTGTTCTGCAAATCATTATTCTATGTATTGTATTTCAGACAATTCCAAAAACAACACAGTCGTTCTCCAATATTAAAGACATACATCAAAATCAAGTTGCCTGAAAGGGATTTTAACTATTTTAAAACGTTCTCTACGATTATAAGGCTATGGAATTAATTATTTAATAAACAAAAGACACATTCATGGCTTCTGTCCACTGCTTATAACTGTTTAAAGAGTTGTCCCAAACTTAATGTGTGTAAATACATCAGCTGTTTGTAATAAACAATAACATTTACCCTGTTCTCCAATGGAGCAGCTCAGAGGCTGCGTCAAGAGCAATGTTATATTTGAGCTATTTTTAGATTTAAAATTGTGTTAAAGCCTGTCGTTCTATGTCTGCATTTTAATACTACTCTCTATAAACACCTCTGCACCAGTTCCTACAGATGTGGAAAACAGAAACATCTAAAATCTGACTCCATTTGATTCCTTTTTACTTTAGTTATTAGAACAATTTGACCTTATTGATACTTATTTCCACAATAGAACTATTTTGATTATTCACTAGTCTAACTATTATTACTATTGTTTATTCTGACACTTCAACCTATAGCTCCTCGAATCCAATGACATTATAGCTCCAACTATTTCATTCTATTCTATTATTATCTTATTATTATATGATCTATTATCTTAAAGAGTAGATCCGTTTGATGTTATAAGCGCTATTATTTCTCCTTTTGAATTTGCACAACACTAATTTAGAATGACCCCCTATACTCCGAAAATTACTTAATAATTTTTCCCATTTTGCTTTTTTAGGCTGCCCTTTCTATTATTTATTTGTTCTTGTAAATATATGTTTTACACTTCTTTCTAATGATTTAGAAGGTTAAGGACCATGACCACCTATGACAATACAATACTCCCCTCTTTTGGTCGTGGTCCAAAGTATAAAACATGCATCTGTATGTGTGTGTAGATTACTGTTCCAATCCTGTTGCTCCTCCCGGATCGTCCTCAATTCATATTGTGGGCTTTGGTGCCAAAGTAGAGAGGCTCATTTCCTTAATTCATACTACTGTCATCCCTGAAGCAGGTGCAGTTTATCTTTCATCTGAAAAACAAACATTAGAACACAAGAAACACCCACTTTCCTCTCTTCGCAGCGGCCTGTCAATCAACAATTGGACAAAACATAACTACATTGACAGACGGTGTGTGACATCAGGGCAGAGGCTGTAGCCAAATACAGACTTAACTCTACACAAAGTTGTCCTCCGCCCATGACCGCTCACTGCTGTTGGACCGAAACTGTCCGGGCAAAAAGACTCCCAATTCAGCAAGGTATTCATCTCAGAGTACTTTCCGCAGATACTTTTCTTACACCTGTTCAATAAAGCTTGTCATCTTTGAATCTCTAGTACTTACACCGTATGCTGTTGACAAAAAATAATTATTCCATGATCACATTAAAACATTACAGAAAACTTTTGTTATTCCATGATTCCGTTCAGCACTCCTCGTTCACTCCCCAACACACTCACAACACACTCACAACACCCCACGTTAGTATTGGTCCAGTTTGTTAAGGTCAACGTAGTGTATTGGACATGACGCACAAACATATAACATACACAAACATATAACATACACAAACAATAACATACACAAACATATAACATACACAAACATATAGACAACACAAGAGGCCTGTAATTTTAACTTTGTTATATTTTTCCATGTCCAATTACAATTGTCTCATGAGCTATTTTATAGTTGCAACTTTCAGAGCCTGCAGAACATGCAAAGCTTTGAGAGATTTTTCCTAAAAGGATCCATTTCAAACTTTAGTGTTTAAACCACGTGGTCTTTACTCGGGCTTGTCACAAACTGTGTCCCCTATATTTTTAATGAGCTCTTGTTACTAAAAAAAAAACTCATGCACGTGCAATAAATGTTTTTCCCTTTTTTTTTTTAAAGCCAGTTCGGATTCCTTAAAAATGTAAATTAGTTTCAAACTTTAATACTTCACCTTTGTTTCACGTTCATGTGGAGAAAAGACCATTGTTTTATGTGTGTGTACTTGCGCCAATCATGTCTCAGATAAACTGCCAACAGTTATATCAAAGACATAATTGTCCTAATTGTTTCTAATTTAGCTATTTGGAAGAGAAACATGTCATAAAAGATTTCAAAAAATGTCCCTACATCTTTGTTTTCAACCAATGAACAGTGTTGCGTCTATGTGTTATCAGAAATGATCCAATATCACCTTTAGCCAAAATTCAGAAATGCTTTAAATCATTTTTCAAACTTTAAATTGTCTGAAACAAACCATTTTGTACTAAATGCAGCGTCCATTAAAAGCTGCAGTTCTCTTTCTAGCACCAGTTTCATCTGTGCATGTGATTGTTCTTAAATGAGAAACGAGCCACGGTTCAGAGGTTGAAAACACTGCTTTAAATATCCGTATTACCAAGATCATGCAGTCAAAATCAATAATTCTAAACTTCTCCGCGTCTATAACTTTAAATAATACTAGTTTCAATAATAGAGCTCCTCTACTTTAAATATACTGCTGTTCTAATCTCCTTGTGTCTCATGCTAAAGCAAGAGTCTAATTAATTTTAACGATTGTCCTGTATTCTTTCATGCAGCTAAATGTGGTGTTATGAACGAATGACCTAAATGTGTAAATATGACTTAATATGTCTCTGTGCTTTTGTTGTCTGTATATATTTACCTTCTGTCTGTCTCATTTGCCCGGCCACGTCCTCCTCAAATGTCTGTTAATGTCTCTTTATTTTACTCATGGCGTCTTTCAATGTCTTTTGTCTCAAAGTGTCCAATGCCTTTGCCTCAATGCCTTTTTTCTTCCTCTTCAAACAATCACTTTTCTTTCTTCTTCTTTCTTTTCAATCAATCTTTCTTTTTCCTTCCGATAACTTTTTCTCATAATGTCTTTTCCTTTTCAATCACTTTCTTCTTCTTTCGACAACTTTTCTCATGTCTTTCTTCTTCTTTCTTATTCTTTCAATCTGACACACCCAAATGTGTCGTGTCCTTCTGCTCGGCTCACACACCGTTCCTCTTCCTGCACATAACTTCACCCAGTTTGTGCAAAAGTCTGTGGCCTGTACTTTGCTGCAGATGATGATGATGATGCTGCTGCTGTTGCTGCAGCCGATACTGCTGCGGATGATGATGATGCTGCTGCTGTTGCTGCAGCCGATACTGCTGGAGATGATGATGATGATGAGATGCTCGGTTGTGGTTTGTGGCAGGGACGATTTTGGCGATCGGCCAATGAAACAGACAGAAGTTTTCTCAGAAAAAAACAGACAAACAAGAAACACAAACAAGTGTGTGTTAATACAATACAAAACCAATGATTAATTACGAATCTAAATAAACCTATGAAATAATTACTATTAACATTTTAAACATTAAATTCTGAAAACCAAATCTGTATTCAACTGCTATCCTAAGCTCTATTTTTCCAAAAGTATACTGTTCTTTAAGATCAGTTTAAATTTTATATCACCAAAACGTTGGGAAACATGTTTAATAACTTGTCTAGACGTTTGGAGATGGTCAAAAGAATAACACAATGCCTCTTTATAATCTAACTCAAAGTTCTGTGATCATATGACTCCATGACAGTAACATTATCGTGTGTATAAATGTAATTTTCTACAAAAAATATTTGGTATGCCTCTTTCTTAACTGGAGAGAGGGAGAGAGAGAGAGAGCAGACAGAAAGAGGGAGGGGGGGGCTGAGTGGCCTGTATGCAAGCATTTTTCAGAGAGGGAGCCAGGAGGGAGAAGGAGGGAGAAGGAGGGGCTTTGTGGCTTCTCAAACAGAGGAGTACATGTACGACTGAAATACACAAAATTCATGAACATCCCCTTTAAAATTTGCTACATTTTCCTCGTTTTTTATCGTGACAATGTTTTATCAGTGGTGAGAGTTCTCTCACGTCAAACGACACTTTACATTTATTTAAATACGTCAGTAATGGAAAACATTACAATTTGCTTACATGAAGAATGCATCACTAGGTACAGCCGGATCTTTTTCGTAATACCTCTGTAACTACTGAAACATTACATCACAATACAAGAGAACTTCCATAACTGATCTGGTCATTTCTCCACATGGAAACTCGTATTTACAGCCAAGTGGCTCTCTTTTTCCTCATTAATCAGATCATTATTATTCAATAGTCAAAATCGAACAGTTTTAAATACTTGGCTTTTTTGTTTAAATTAAATGTACCCTTTTTCCTGTCCCTATTTCTAATTTCACTAAACACTTGTGCCTCTTTTGCACTTTAAAACGGTGTGCCTCTTTTGCACTTCTAAAACCCTTGTGGACTTTGTTTTCCCTTTTTGTTTTTTTAGAGGGGACCCAAAAATTCCCTCAAGGTAAAACGTCAAATAAACCTGACTATTGTTTTATCGCGTCCGATAAAACGCCCATCACGGCGGGTCTGTCCACACCTGCAGTCATGTTGGGCCGAGATCTCTCTGTCTTCTATTTAAAACAATGTGCAGATTTTAGAAATGGTATCTGCTTACCTGTGTTTTGCAGAGTAGAGAGCCCCCAGACCCAACAGACCCAGTCTATCTATCTGAGCTCATCTTGCGTCTTCTTTCTGTATCAAATCACGTCAGGGTCACCATCTGATGTCAAAAAATGATTTGACTGACGTGTTCAGAATTTGATACAGAAACAAGGCCAAGAATGCAGGAGTTAAAAATAGAACATTTAATTCTCTTTACAATTAAATATTGATACAAAAACTCTCGGAGCCCTAAATTCTCTAAAACTAACCCTATGCTGAGCCATTCTAACTGTCCCTCCAGGCCTGAAAAATGTGCAGGGGACATCCAGGCGCTCTGCGATGTTCCCTGTCTAACTATCCCTGCTCAGACTGCCTGAAAATCTCCTCCGAGCAGTTTCTATCAGAAAGTCTGATGACGTCACAGGTCCCAGACTGGTCCAGTCTGATCCAGCTTTTTCTGGTTTTGGGAGGCGCGTACTCCAGCTAGCCCATTGGACTCCGGACTCTGTCTGGTCTGGTCTTGGTCTGGTCTGACATCAATCTCCTTCTCCAAACAACTCTTATCTGGCTGGGGGAGCTCTGCATTCCTTACATGGTCTGGCTGACTCGACTAGACCCACTTAATATGAAAATCACTGAAAATATAAACAACGTGTGCAGCATTTCTTGAGATGATGCATTACCATCCACTACATTTCATTCACTCTGCATCAGATACATTTACATTTCCTACGGCTAACTTTACCTTTACAACTTAAAAAGAAAACATTAGATAAAGCTCTAATCTTCAATCAGTGCTGAAAGGTTTTCACACTCAACAGCCACTTTTTTTGTTCAGTTGGAAGATTATTACATTCTTTGTTTGTTTTATATAAAATCGCTGATTCTGCTAAACAACGCCAACGTAACATTAACATGTGTTTTTATTTGCAGTAAAATTGTAAAAACTGGGTGGTAAAATATTCAGCAAATCCATAAATAAGTCAAATCATTTTAAGTTACAGAGTTCTGAAGTCAAAGCAAAAAACATTTATTTTTGGTGTACTATGGGAACAATTTATGGAAAAATTGGACTACAGATATAAGCATTAATGGGTATAACAAGCTTCTCCAGTCACACAGAGTCACTGAGTAGAGCCCCTGCTCCTCCACGTGGAGACGAGCCAGTGGAGGTGGCTCAGATATCTGTTCGGGATGCCTCCTGGGAGGCTCAGGACACAGAGGGACTGTGTCTCTCAGCTGGCCCACGAAACTCGGCAATGTTCAACTTCATATGTAAATATCATGTCTGGTCCTAACCCACGTGTGTGTGTGTGTGTGTGTGTGTGTGTTCAGGCAGGAGCAGAAGTCTTCAGGGCAGCTGCTGCTCAAACAGACGTGTTCCTTCTCTCAGCAGAACCCAGGGCAGGTGCGGCTCTTAACCTTCTCAAACACAGCTCTTCTGACTTTCATATTCATCATTTGTGTTCTGTTCCTTTGTGTTTTGAAAAGCATCTTTCAGTGTCTAGAAAGCAGTTTGTTGCAATATTATCATTATTATTTTTAAATTAATAACAACACTATACTCCTAAAATGTTAATGAATTCCATTCAACACTAATATTTTGGAATACTGTCAAATAATCTCTGAGCGACCAAATCGTGCAGTTCTTTGACAATAGGCAAGTGAAGGACTAGCCTGACTCTCTCCAGGCCCTTGTAGTTCCGCCATGCTCCACCAGAGGCGTTTGGCTGACCACAAGGGTCTGGGATCGACGCCAATGCAAACTCCTTCAGGACATCAAAAAATAATCGCTCAATCAGGATCGCCGGTGTACTGTCGGTTTTGCACCGCCTTCTCGTGCGTGTCTCACGCTGCAGCGAAAGCAATCCAAGATGGCGGACTTAAAGTCCAATCTGTAATAATAACTGGATAGGGTATTACTAGCTTTTATTACACGGCTCCTCACAGCAGCAGTAGAACGCTCCATTGATTTGAATGCAATTTCAAAACGTTCTACCGGTCATTATTTCTTATAACCGACCTCTCAAAACAATACTGCTTGTAATTCATGTGTGTAGATTGCTCTGCAAGTAGTTGCGGCCACTCCGGAGCTACCCACGCTCAATAAACACAAATACCTATCAATCAACACTTTTAAATGTTAATTGGAGAATACACTAGACATATACATTCTTAATACACATGCACGGAGGATTTCAGAATTTTCTGTCAACGTTTTCATGACAAACATTTTTTTTTTATGCGCAAAAAAGCGATCGCAAAAAACCCGGAAGTAGATTCCGGGACATTTTAGGACACATTTGCAGAGGATCAAATGATGGATTTAGGTTAGGGTTATGTTTGGGTCACTCACCGCTGATGCTCAGAATTCTTTGTTCAGTTTTCTTGCAGCTCCAGAGAGTTCTAGTTTGGGAGTTGCTAGCCTAACTGTCACTAGCCTAGCTGTTGCTAGCCTAACTGTTACTCACATAGCCACGGGAAAGCCTTTGGGAACTATTTTATTTTCGGTCATTAAATAAACCTTTTGGCATTCCTAAGAGTGGACGGAAGTTTATTTTGTGTGTTCTGTTGGTACAAAGCCTTCAGGGCGGAAGCAGACCTCTTCGCCCTGTCGGTACTTATTTTCCGATAAGGACCTGTGTACGATACATTATCCCTTACTTATTATACGGCTCCTCACAGCAGCAGTAGAACGCTCCATTGATTTGAATGTAATTTCAAAACGTTCTACCGGTCATTATTTTCTATAACGGACCTCTCAAAACAATAATGACAGCCATTCATTTGAATAGGGCGCCATCTTGGATCACCGGGGTTGATTAAGACACGGAGGTCACTTTTAATGCAATATGAGGCGAGATGTTGATGGTTCCATGTTGTTATATGTGTGTTTTAAGAGTCGAATGTTTAAGTACTAGTTTAAGTGTTCCTGTTACAACACTAAGCAGCAGGGTTGCCAGGTTGGGTGGTTTCCCACATACTTTTCATCAAGAGACTTGTAGGTAATAAATAAACAGAAAAACAATAAACAGAATCATGATTGCCCAAGTTGATTACATTGCATTTTTAGTAAAAAAACATTCTGGGTGTTTTTTTTTGGGGCATTCTCGCTAGTTTTGGGAGGGAAAATCTTACCGACATTTGGCAACCCATGGGAGTTGCGTGCTGAATCGTGTGCTTCGATGTGAGTGGTTGAGGGAACACGTCCTTCAAGAAAACAGAACAGTGGTTTATCCAATCACATACAAGGATTTTTTTTACAAGGCGCCGCCTTCTGAAATTCATCCGCAACGAAGCAGACCCAGACCCTCGTGTGAATTTCAGCGAACTGCAAGGTTCTGGCGAGAGTCAGGCTGGTGAATGACACCAACTCTACCCTTTTCATTTTTAATGTTCACCTGACAAAACCATGTTAGCACACTCCAAAGATATTCTACATACCAAAAACAGTTGGGTAACAAATTACCCCATTTTATATCCCGGCCACTAGGTCAAATCCAGCCGTAGTTATTTTGACCCCAGAAAAATAAGTAAATTTTAATCTGAGACTGTATATTGGGAGTGGACTGGCCGAGTGTGACATCACCTTAGTTTTAGCCTTAATGTGAAAGAAGCTGATTTGAACATGAGCTCTTATTTGATCATTTGTTCTAACGGCGTTAGCAGTAACAGGGGCAGACATGTTAAGGCAAACTTGAGTTTGAAGATTGAAGGCATCTGATTGGTCAATCCTTAAAATAGCTCATATCTCGATTTTATGTGGCCCTCTGCGTTGAGGGCCAACCTCTCTTCCACCAACTTAGTCATAGTAAACCTCACTGTAAAGATCAGAACCTTTAACTATTCATGCATTGAATCAAGATGGACATAACATAAACTGAAGTTTGAGTGCTCTAAAACGTTTGGGCCCCCCTTCTGTAGACCGTAGGTTAAACATGGCGTGCCTGCTCCTCTTTCAGTTCTGCGTCCTTGTGTGTGGCCTGTGCGCCTGCGGAGCCGTCCTGGGGCATGTCATTCCTGGGGCACTTCTTCCCTTCGCTTTAGGTGAGTCACATGTAGTACTAAAAATATTCAGACTATTAGATACTGGTTGGTTTTTGTCACTATTTTGTTTCATTCCGGAGAGAGCTCTGGGATCAGAGAGTGTCAACTACAACATTTGAATGGCAGGGCAATTTTATTTGTATGGCACAGTTTATACACAAAGCGACTCAAAGTGCTTAACAAAACAATCACACAATCAGTAAAAAAGTGAAGATACAGTCCTTCACTTGCAAACACAGCTGAATAGAACTGTTTTTATTTGAACATTGTCACAGTAGAAGCCTGTCTCACATGTTCAGGAAAACTGTTCCAGATAAATCTGCATAAATCTGAAACGCTGCCTCCCCATATTTAGTTCTGACGCAGAGCAGAAGTAGGAGTCCCGTGCTCCTCAGAGTCCCAGCAGGAGGCCAGTCCTCAGGTTCTCATTTGAGTTGGTTCATATGGCACCAACATGTCACAGATGCACTTTGATATGAGGCCATGAAGAGACTTGTTACAAACAGAGCTGCTTTAAAGTCTGTTCTCGGAGCCACAGGGAGCCAGTGCAAAGACTTGAGACCAGGACTAATGGGATGAAATACAGAAAAGTAAATGAAAGAACATACATTTCAACATTGCTCACATTCTTACACACGCTACAGTCCACACATTCATGATCCAGGTTGGACTCGTTGGGAGGACATCGCTGATGGAGGATGTTGGTGAGATATGAGGGGGGCAGGTTTTGAGGGGACCTGTAGGACCTTCTATATGGCGGGCAGCCATATTGCAGTTTTTGAGATGAGTGGAAGGGAAGTCGGAAAGTGTCCTATTTCGTTCTCTTGTGGTCATGTATCTGAAGGCTTGTTTCTGTCATGTTGTGCTGTCCAGTGCTGGGGCTCTTCCTCTGGCCGCTGCTCTCCTCCCTGACCCTGGATTTGGACCAATGTGTCGACAACATGCTCCACAACCTCGCACTGACTCATGGTAAATATCTGCTTCTTATGGTACACAGATGTGGGACATCATGAAGCAAAAGAATTCAATCAAAGTTAAAGTAAAGTTCAGAGTTATACTTTATTGTCCCTATTGTCCCCAAAGGGAATTGTGTCCTTTTCCTTTGACCCATCCTTCCTTGCTGCCAGGGCGTCTGTCAGGAGCAGTGGTTACTGTAATACAGCGCCTGGGGCCGTCTCCAGATGTTGATACAGGACCAGAGATGGAGGATTTTACCTGTGTTAGGGGAAACCGGAGTACCCAGAGGAATCCTACGCAGACATGGGGAGAACATGCAAACTCAGAAAGACCCTATTCAGATCAAGAGTGCTAATCTCTCAGCCACCGTGCCCCTTTTTTAAAAAGAATATAAAGATTTATTTTTAATACATTTATTAAAAGACTACAAAAAAGTAACAGACAACTGAGAAGTGAAAGAAACATCGTACATGATTTTTTACATTTACGATGGGGTGAAGATCAGAATCATTTACATGTTATCAATACAGGGAGTCCAAAGTATAGTTCCTAGACCAGTCCAGTCTAAACCAGTCTAAACCTGTCCAGTGAAGTCTGACCTGTGCTTGTGTTTCAGAGCCTGGTGTTGCTCAGCTGCAGACCCCAGAGTCAGACCGATCCTCCATCAACACCAAGGTTTGCATATTTCAGTGGTCCTCTTTTTGTTTACTGAAGTCAAACTAAACGATTGCAATATTCTTACACAGCTGAGTGAAGGCCCCGCCCCCCAGTGTGAAGGCCACGCCCCCCAGTATAAAGGTCCCATCTACATCAGCGGCCAATCAGAAGGTTTGCACACTCGAAAACTTTCACCAGATAGTGAGTGTCATTTAGCTTCCACACTTCTCCAGTAGTGTTCATTCTACAGACTGACAGTTATAAATATTGTTAGGTTCCAAAATACTTGTGACTATTATGCAGAATGTTACTCAACCTTATGAATGGAGTGATTCATGTCTCATATGTATTGAAAATATAAATCATCAAAGCTGCTCAGGAACACAGCGGCCTGTAGTGACGGTCGCCTGATCCTGATCAGTATTTAATCTAAAACTGTCCTCGATGGATTTATCTCACTGTACTTTCCTTCTCAGAAGTCGTCAGAGAAGAGACCCAGGATCTACTGCAATCCACTGCAGAGGAGGATCCAGAGGAGGCCCCAGAGGAGGCCCCAGAGGAGGCCACAGAGGAGGCCCCAGAGGAGGCCCCAGAGGAGGCCACAGAGGAGGCCCCAGAGGAGGCCACAGAGGATGCCACAGAGGAGGCCCCAGAGGAGGCCCCAGAGGAGGCCCCAGAGGAGGCCACAGAGGAGGCCACAGAGGAGGCCACAGAGGAGGCCCCAGAGGAGGCCACAGAGGAGGCCACAGAGGAGGCCCCAGAGGAGGCCACAGAGGAGGCCACAGAGGATGCCACAGAGGAGGCCCCAGAGGAGGCCACAGAGGAGGCCACAGAGGAGGCCCCAGAGGAGGCACCAGGCTTGCAGTGCTCACTACAGAACAGCCTTTATGACCAGTGCTTTATTGGGTATCAAGAACAGATGGTGGGGCCCCACAAAGACTGGGACAGCAATGATGTGGGGGCCCCAGGGGATGGCAATGATGTGGGGGCCCCAGGAGACAGCAGTGATGTGGGGACCCCAGGGGACAGCAATGATGTGGGGACCCCAGGAGACAGCAGTGATGTGGGGACCCCAGGGGACAGCAATGATGTGGGGACCCCAGGAGACAGCAGTGATGTGGGGACCCCAGGAGACAGCAGTGATGTGGGGGCCCCAGAAGACAGCAGTGATGTGGGGGCCCCAGGAGACAGCAGTGATGTGGAGGACTTTGAGCTGCTGGAGCACTCAGAGCTGGAGCAGTATGAGGAGCCACCTGAGCAGCGACACACACCTTCCATCCGCAGCTTCCTCTGTAGACTGCTGCGGTGACTGCTGCTGTGACTGCTGCGGTGACTGCTGCGGTGACTGCTGCTGTGACTGCTGCTGTGACTGCTGCTGTGACTGCTGCTGTGACTGTTGCTGTGACTGCTGCGGTGACTGCTGCTGTGACTGCTGCGGTGACTGATGAGATAAACCTTTAATCGTGCCTCAGAGGAGACATTACAGCAGAACAAAAAGAGAAATAAAAGACTCAGGTTATGCACACATCAAACAGGATCTATTATTTAAGATATTAGATCAGATTATTTAATAATCATATATCATTATTATGAAATAATAAAATAATCTCTGAAGCCTAGTCTGCAGCCTCAGGAGGTATTTACAGATGTTTATATTGTACTTTAGCAGCAGAATTATCAGATAAATGACAAATGTCCAGACTCAGCAGTTCTCACTGCTGTTACAGCAGTAGAAAGGAAAGACCAGCAGAACCTCTCCTTCACACAGCGAGGATGCATCAGTCTGTTGCAAAAGCTGCTCTCCAAAGGAGAAAGAATCTCCTGCAGGGGGCGACATAGATGTTAGTGTGTCCAGGACCCTCCTGTCCCCCACCTGCTGCACTGTGTCCTGGAGACAGGACAGAGCTGGACTTCCTGATGACCTGTTCCAGCTTCTTCCTGTCCCTCTCTCTAAAAGACATGCAGAGCCTGTTGCCGTTTTAAAGAAGCAAGAGTGGTTAGCACTGGTTTGAACACCGCTCGGAGCAGGGCCTTCCTGCATGTTCTCCCTGTGTCTGCACAGGTTTCCTCCAGGTGCTCTGGTTTCCCCTACCACTAAAAACATATACAAAAGGTTCAATCCTCCACCAAGCCGAGCAACAAGAAGCTGGGTCCCTGGGCGACCACTGCTCTGACTGGGGCCCTAGAGGCCTTGAAGGATGGGTCAAATGCAGTGGACACATTTACCTATGGGGACAATAAAGTATAAGGTATAGCCTAGTGAACAATAACATGGGAAATATTCAGAAGATAAATATAAATAGTGAGTTGGTTCGAAGGAACCGCTGCTGTTGTGCTGTTTTTTAAAATTAAGATCTAGGAAAATGCCAAGAAGGAGGCAAATACCAGGTAATGCTACTGTTTGTACTTATAGATTGTAAATCTATTTTATCATGTAGTTGATACACTGCTGTTGTCCACATAACTCGCTGTTGGATCTGTTGGAAAACAATGAATACACATTTGATGTCCAATTGTTTTTTTGTTGAATGTATTTATTATTATTGTGTTGAATGTTTTCCTTACTTTTAAATAAAAGCAGAATGTGATACTTTTGTTGTTTTAACGTAATTCAATTGGTTTGTTTATTAAAAGTCAAAGTACAATATATGCGGTATCATCTTGATCACCTGCAGGGGGCGACAACACCTTTAAAGTCAGAGGAGGACGAGTGCAGCCCATGAGCTCGGGTAAGGGTTAGGGTTAGAGTGAAGGGGGCGAACAGTTCACAGGGGGCTGTCTCACCTTCAGGCCATTAAACAGATAATGGGACCCACAACACCACGGCTCGCCTTGGACCCGCAGCTGCAATGAAACAGTGTGCAACTTCCCAGGGACTGTTGTTCAATCCCATTAAGTTCTAAAAGAAAAAAACACTGCTCAAAAGAAATTGACAACTTTGTAAAGTCTTCAGAAATAACTACTGTTGTGATTCTGGGCTATACAAGAAGGCATTGAGTTGAATTGAAAGGTGACAGTAATTTGAGGAGACCCACATCTGTGTCTTTAGTGGACAAGTAAGTAGGTCTTTTGGGCCTGATTTACCTTCATAGGTCTTTTCCACTGACCTCAGCTGAAGACATGTTTCTCCTCATTCTGAAAAGACTGTGGGTGATTTCCATTTTTACAGACATTCTTTAAAATCTTTAAACCTGAAAGGTGAATACAAATGGAGCAATAGAAAGGTGTGCTTTATTCCTCCCGCTCACAGTTTCCGTGGGATTGGAGTGGCCTGGAGACTTTAGGAAAAGGACATTACTGTTGATTTAACAGCTGCCGTACGAGCCCACGGCAGCTCGACCAATGGGTTCTATTGATTATCAAGTGAGAGACTATTTCATTACAGACTGTCTCACATTGTAAAGGATAAAAACAACTAAATGGAAAAAACTAAAATCCCCCATGTATGATCTGCCACTTGTCACCATGACAATATCATTTCTTTGTAATAATCACCCATATATACAGTACAGACCAAAAGTTTGGACACCCTTTCTCATTCAATGAGTTTCCTTTATTTTTGACCAATAAGTAGAGTGATGGGTGCTGGGCCAGATGACCTGGCCTCCACAGTCACCGGATCTGAACCCAATCCAGATGGTTTTGGAGTGAGCTGGACCACAGAGTGAAGGCAAAAAGTGCTAAGCATCTCCGGGAACCCCTTCAAGCCAGTTGGAAGACCATTTCAGGTCCTCTTGAAGCTCATCAAGAGAATGCCAAGAGTGTGTGAAGCAGTAATCAGAGCAAAAGTTGCTACTTTGGAGAACCCAGAATATAAGACATATTTTCAGTTGTTTCATACTTTTTTTTAGTATGTACATAATTCCACATGAGTTAATTCATAGTTTTGATGACCTCAGTGTGAATCTACATTTGTCATAATCATGAAAAAAAAAAAAAAAACTGACAAAGTGTGTCCAAACTTTTGATCTGTACTGTATGTGTACAGTGCCTATCAAAAGTACTATTACACCTTGAACTTTTGCACATTTCGTAACAAACAAGTAAAATAATACATGATCCTGTTATTATTTTACAAGAGAAAAGTGAAAAGTTGGGCCTGCATGAGTATTCATACAGCTCTAATTTGAGTGCATTTAATTGCCTTTAAAACATAATGACATAAAGTCATAATGACTGCTGAATGCTCACACCTTTCCATAATGATGAAATAGAGGTCTCCTGTGTGTCATCTACTCTCAGTATAAATACAGATGTTCTGTACTAAACAACTAAACAAACACTAAACAACATCATGAGCACAACAGAGAGGTCAGAGGTCAGGGATAAAGTTGTAGAGAAGTTTAAAGCAGCGTTAAGTTTTATCAAGATTTCCCAAGATTTAAAGATCTCACGGAGCGCTGTTCAATCCATTGTTGAAAATTAAAGGAGTTTGGCACCACTGCGAACTTACCAAGACATGGCCGTCCAACCAAACTAACATCATGGGGCACTGGTCAGAAACAACCAAGTGCGGGACGGTGCCGTGTGTGTGTGTGTTTGCATGAGTGTGCGTCTGTGTGTAGTCTGTGAGTTTCTGAGATCACATGAAAGCGGAATGAGACAAGAGCTTTTAGACAAATGGGGCGGAGCTACGTGTTTGTGCCAGAAGTTCATGATATCAGCATGGATGCGTCCAAAAACAACCTCAGGTCTGTTTTTGTCTAGGGAAAAACAGTGAAAAAAAGTTGATTTAGCCAAATAACCACTCCTCCTCTTCAGGCTATAAATGGTCAAATCCCCGTCCATTTAGCAAAAAACCTGGATCATTGCATAATTAATCTCTTTTCATTGATTAACTTTGCTCACGTTTCTAAAATGGTCACAACTATTTCATTGCCTCCTTACAACGATACAGATAGATCCAAAAGCTTATATGATAGTGATTATAGACACATGAAAAAACAAATCTCTGGTTGCAAACTAAATCTATAAACTTCACCGGATCAAATCACAGTGTATTTTCTGTTCAATGAATTGTAGAGTTTTCAAGTAAAGCAGGAAACCGTTTGCAGGCAGAGGAAGCCAGTATCTGTGTTTTATGACCCGTGAAACTGAAATCGCTGGAGCACTAAATGTCTGCCACTATTGATTCTCGGCCTCTCCATAAAAATAATAATAAGAGAAGAGGAGAGTGCTCTGATTACGGCCTTTATAGATTCGTGTGGAGTGTGTGGCTTTGTTCTACAGCCTGAGCAGCGTGTGGGGAAGCCCTCGGCCACTGCTCACCTCTTACATTTACAATCGGTCTGAATCCTCCAGCTCTGATCCTGAGCTTAGCCCCATAGAACACTGACATATGCATATCTGTTGGAACAAAAATATCTGTGCTATTTTTTGTCAATAGGGTTGGAAAAAAGAACACAGGTAACATTTGTGGAAAGCAGCATTCAGAAACTTGGCACCGTAGTATCATTGCTTTGTTGGGTTTCTTGGAACATACTTTAGAAAATGCATTAAGCAACAACAAAAAATCATGATTCCTTTGAACTTAAGGTTGCATATTTGTTACAGAGAGGCCCTATAGTGGCATTCTGGATGGGTAAGATGCAGGACACATTTTCCTACGGGGACAATAAAGCATGTTTTAACCTTCTTGGCCACTCACCAAGATAATTGCACTTTTAGATTTCTTCAATTATTTGATCTCAAGGTGTTCAGTTAAGTAATGCTTATATTGTCCATTTCTGTCAGGAGAAGTGGTCGCCATAGTACAGCGCCCAGGGACCCATCTCCAAATGAAGATGCTCTTTGATGGATTTGACCTATTGTACATGTTTTTAGTGTTGGAGGAAACCGGAGCACCCAGAGGAAAGGTATCTGGTATCGGCAAGTGCTCAAATTAAGGTACTCATACTTGTATCGGTTTTGAAAAAAGTAGTATCGGTGCATCCCTATTTACTTTTACAACTTATTTGCACTGTGAGCCAAAGCAATTTCCTAGCTTGTGACTCACTGTTACTCACAATGTTACTCCTACGCAGACACGGGGAGAACATGCAAAGGACTTGTTCCGACCGGGATTCAACCCACTCCGTCACCGTGCCGCCGCCTTAGGGTTGTTTTCAGAGACTTGATTTTCAAGGAAGCATCTACAAGTGGAACAGGTCTTGATAATGTCATTGCAGCGGCCATCTTGGAGTTCCATACGGACGAGTTTGTGACGTCGCTCCAGTGGGGGAGGGTCCCAGCTCAAAAGTGGCCAAAATGACGTGCGCTGACATGCTTGCAAAACCACCCCGGGCCGATGGGGGTGGACCCAGAAGAAGAATTAGCCAATGCTAACATATAGCGTTGGCAGACCTCTCAAAAACGTCTTTACAGGATGGACCAAAATCTGGCTCTTGGCCCAAAGCTCCGTTCCACATGTGTGTCAATGCTGAGGGGGGTGGATTTTTTTGGTCCACTCTAGTTTACTCGCGGTGAATTTTTGAAGTCTCTCGTTCAAATTAATGGAGCTGCGCCGGCTGACGCATGCTCAGATGCTTTTTTTCACAATTTTCTTGTGGGCGGGACCACTCGCGGCCATCTTGGATTGCTCCATGAAAGCACTTTTCATGGCCAACTCCTATGAACGGCGGAGATAGGCGTGACTGTCCGTTAATATATACAGTCTATGCGTCGCTCACAAAGTATGTCATGTTTTTGCGTGTACTTCTTCCATGACACAGACTCAATCAACAGAATATTTTATTAAATAATATCACAAGAAGAAACAAGAACAGACAGAAACATTAGCCAAAATATGATTTGTTGTTTCTGATGACGATGCGGTAGGATTTGAGGGCACAGAGCGATGAGAGGCACGAGTACAAAGCACAGGGCCGAGCCAGGGGCCGGGGTCACACAACACTACACACATCTACACACATTCAGCACAACGTTCATTCAGATATGTCCAAAGTCCACAGACCCCACAGTCGAAACAGGACTTTATTTGGATACAGACACTGAAACAAGGGCTCATGCCTGAAGTGGAAGGTGGTGGTATCTTTATTTGTGTCCTCAGAAACTACATTTACAGCAGAGATTCTAATAAAGTGAAACACAAACACCGCATAAACGGAATGAGTACAGGTTTGTCAGGTCAAAAAAATGTCAAATCATCACCTGAGCAACATATTTTAGCATTGCAATGTTTCGACTCAAAAACAAACTCATTTTCAGTCAATTCTATTCTGAGAGGTGCATTTATACAGTTAGCTTGAAATGTTTTTCGAGTACAATTTTGTTCCCTATTTTTTGTATTGTTGAAGCCCAGCCTGTGTACATTTAGTTTCTCTGACTTTATCATGACTTCTGCAAAGTAGTGAAAATCTCTAATGCTAGAGGTTGCTCAGATGACTCTTGGAAGAGCCTCCTGATCAATGACGCGATACATGGACTTGACAGGGGGGTCAGAGTTGGACAGGGTGTGGCACTGGTCTGACAGTGTGTGGTGAAGGCGGCCCCGGGCCCTTTGTGTGTGTGCGTTGACAGAAAAGGGAACGTGAGCCTCCTAGTCCATGAATCCACCGTAGCGCTTGTGTAGAGGGCTGCTCTCCCAGGCCCGCTTCAACACACCTCCGCTCCGGCCGCTGTCCTGGAGCCACTCGGGCCGGCCCACGCGCCTCATGAAGCCGCCATAGCGCTTCTCCAGCCCCCGCCCCAACATGGCCTCCAGCGCCTCGCTCTGGGCCCCTCCTCGCCGCATGAAACCGCCGTACCTCTTGACAGCCTCCGCGCCGCTCTCTCCGTGCGCTGTGGCTGCGCTCAAGATCTTCAGAATTTCGTTGCGGATGTTTTCCTGGCCGTCGGTGTTGGCGGTCTCCTCTAGCCCCCCCTCTGGCTGAACGGAGGAACGGCGAGCCATGAAGCCTCCGTAGCGTTTCATGAAGCCGCCATACTTCTTGGCCAGGAAGTGCTCGGGGGTGTCTTCGTCCTCCTTGATGGTCACTTCTGCGGTCTCGTCCAGCTCTGGGGGGCTGTCCTCCAGAGGCAGCTGGCTCTCACTCTCCAGAGAGTCCTGACACGAACGCAGCGTCTGAGAGTCTATGGGGCCGCCACACTCAAGGGAACAGGCCTGCACACACATGATAGGTTTCAATATAGATCAGTAATAATGTTATTAATAGGCACCTTTTTGTACACTCAAGACGCTTCATGTGTCATTATTCTTTCACTACGTACACAGTATGTGCCATTGGCCCCTCCCACCACCACCAACCATTCACACACACACCAGACTCATTCAAATGTGGGGGAAGTGTATTGTCTAAGGACACAATGATAATTTGGCACTTCAGAGCAGCAGCGGCCCCACTGTGGCACCTGGTGTTCCCCGAGGTCTCCCATCACAGCACCATCCAGGCTTTCACCTGCAGGGAAGACCACCTCGACTCAAATATTATAGTCGTATGACAGGATTAAAGACATTGTCATACAGAAAGATGCTCTCAATTTGTATTCTCACAGAAGCTTTTGACACTATCAGCCAATTCTCCTCTCCCGCCTCCAGGCCTCTGGTCTGTACTGTTCCAACTCTACCTCTCAAACCGACAACAAGCCTCTTACCTTAACTTCAATTATTTCTGCTCTTCATATCCACAAACATCGCAGGTCTTCATTAACAGCGAGACAACAAACCAAAAGAGGCTGAACTCACACGTCACTGATTACATGGTACATTTTCATTTGTAATGCTATTGTTTGGTAGTTTCACTGTAATATCTTTGTGACATGTACAAAGTGTTGCAGACCACAGATCAAAGAGTGTGACAAGACACTTTTGAGACACTGTATGGAAGCAGGTCTGCCCATCAACCATTCTGTGGCTGACTTCCTCTAAAGCCTAGCGTACATCGGACTGGCAACTGATTATATCCGTCGCCTCTGAGTTGCTGCCCCGCACACATCGACAATCTGGCGAAAACGGGCAACTCTGAGTCGCAGGCCAGTCTCTTGAATAACAGCGCGTACATCGACAGCAACTGGCCTCAACTACAGTGTGTTTTCTGACAACAAACTGTTGCGGGCTCGCAATACACGCAATACACACACGTTGTTGGAGCGGCGCATGGAGCGCGCACATCGGGGCAACTGAGGACAACTAGTTGCCGAAAAGTAGAACACGGGCAACTGACTGGAACTGGAGACCGACTGATCATCTCCAGTTGTAAGAGCGCGCACATCGACCGATTTCGGCAACTGATCATCTCCCACCATCTCCTCTCAGTTGCCAAAAGCCGCCTTGCAACTAGTTGTCCCCAGTTTCTCTGTCGATGTACGCTAGGCTTAAAGCAGACGACAGCGTGCGATAGGCAATCTAACAACTCGACCTCCTTGGACATGCCTCAGGCTTTGATTTTATCACCCGTTTTGTTTTCCATCTACACCAGGGATCTCTAACCTGTTTCCATTGGAGAGCGACTTTATAAACAGAAATGGCCTTTTACCAGTCGTAATACAATTGATGTCCATGTAATAGCTACAGCCAGTCATGGAGAACACACATGCATAATGTACATAATGCATTCATGAACAGATTTATAGTTATAATAGATATGCAATGACTCAAAGGTGGATCATTCTGGATCATGTGTTGAATTCTTGAAACCTTCTGGGAGCTAAGGAGGTAGCTCTATAGCTGGTGAGCTACCCCTGATCAAAAAGATCTAAGATTTATCATATAACAATACCACAGTCAATACCAACTTCTGGTTCAAAAGGCTAACCTCCTCTCTGCCACTGATCTGTCCCACTAAAACAACACACTCACTCTACATACATTTGATTACCTTTCTATCTGATCGTCATATCAGACAGTAGAGCAGGAGTCTCCAACCTTTTCCACCCAGAGAGCAACTTTCTAGAACTCTTTCTAGAACTTTCTACTCCTTTGAGCCTCCAGTGAAAAGGAGCCTATTGAATGTTGTGAGTGAGACCTGGACATGGTATTGTTACTATCAAAAGTCATTATTTCTAATCCATTACATTGTTAGTTTTCATGTAAGAAAGTTGTGGGCCTGTAAATCCTAAAGTTGTTTAAAGTTTAGAATCTTGATGTAAAGTCTAAAGCCTTTGGGGAGCCGCAGGTCAGACACCCGAGCAGAAGAGGGACACATTTACAATGAGTGAAAGACAATACGGTTTTACAAAGGTGAGTTTCTGACCAGTGGGGGCAGAGAGGTGTGCTGTCCCAGGAGCCCGTACACACAGCGGGCACAGTCCTGCCCACAGTCTGACGCAGAGGAGAGAAGGGACAGGCCGGAGAGCAGGGTCAGGGCCCACACAGCTCGGCTCTGCAGGGCAAGGGCCATCAGCTGCACACACACACACACACACACACACACACACACACACATACGGTATAGGGGGTTAGCACATGAAACACAAATAGACTTGTGTGAATGGACAAATATTGTGCAAAAATATAGTTTTTATTGTTGTACGTTTTTACAGTATTCCCTGGACTTTTACAGAAAAAAGGCATTTTCAGCCCAAACTCCTCCCCTCACAGAATACGCCAAAAATTTCTATTCTGTCCGGCTATTTTTTTGCTTGGACAAAACAATAACTAGTACGACATTCTGCAGTCGAAAAGTGTTAACTACAAATGTGCGATTACATGAGCGTTTTTAGAATGTTGCAAAGAGGATTGGATTCGGAACAGGGCTATTCTGTGTGTTCTATGTTTAGGTTTCCTCTGGGTGCTCCGGAACATTATTGAACATTTAGATAAAAGCCTCCAACTGTAATGAACGCAATTTGTTGCATTTGTTTAAAAAGGCAGAAAAGACCTCTGCAGCTCTGTTCATGATGCAACACACCATTCTGTGAGGTTGGAGATATGAGCATGGATAAATCTAAAATCAACTGTAGGTCTGTCAATGACGATCAATGTTGATTGTATAAATCGTATGTTAGGAGATGCTGAAAAAGCCGATTTGAACAATAAGTTAGCCGGAGCCAATTTCCTTATATGGGCATGTGTTCCAGTGGCGTTAGCTTTGAGTTGTAACCCCCGAAATCCACCACCCGTGCTTTGACCCGCTGCGCCACAACTGGTGTATCAGGAGAGGACTGTGTGTGACATCATCATGGTGTTAACCGTAATGTCAAACACAAGCTAGCCGGAGCCAATTTCCTTATATGGACATTTCTTCTGCGGCCTTAGTTTAGTGCTGTAACAGGAGCAGCCATGTTGCTGCAAATGTTGGTATCTGACTGGTCAATCCTTATGATTCATATCTAGATTTACAAAAACCGTATCCAAATATAAACACCAGGATCACAGAGAGAGTGCTAAACCACGGATTTAAAAGACCAAAATGGTGAGTGTGACACAAACTGTTACTGAGCTAGAGGAGTTTACTTTTCCATGTAAGTCAAAAGGAGCCAGAGAGAGTTGGAGCAAATGGTCCCTGATAACCTTCATTGAGCTTGTGCAATGCCTCTCAATTATTTTCTGCCAGGCCCCCCTTAGGTAGAAGAAAACATTTCGCACCCCCCTTCCTTACATCTTTAGATTGGCTCATAAAATCCACTCTCAGTCAATTAATGACTCACAAGGCTCTTTCTTAAGTATGCAACAAAAACAACAGAAAACAAGACTGCCTCTTGTGGTTTGTTCTGTTTGATTTGTTCACAACATTTGACAGCCAACGTGAGTTTTAGTTTCAGTGCTTCAGGGGGAGATACGGGGGAGACATGAACACTTCCTGAGGCTCCCATAGTCCAGGTCTGTTTCTTTCAGCAGTGTGTTTATCGCTCCAGGGAATGGTCCTGTCTCTGCTTGGAAAATTTAGGCCACGCTTTGGTCGGACACTTTCACAGGCCGCTGGAAGCAGGAACCGCTGTGATTCACTATAATCAGGCTGCATTTGCACCGGGGTCAGAACCGTAGGTCAAAACGCTGCAGCAACGGAGGATGTGGAATCCCGATCGAGGATGCACAGTGAAAAACAGCAAGTTCCCTGCGGTCACGCGCACCCATAAAAAAGTGAGGGGGAGATACGACCCCAGACTGTAACTCTGACAACGAGAGCGCCATTGCCAACAAATTTCCATGTGCAATTACATTTTAATCAAGTACGGCAAAAAAAGCATATTCCCCAGTGTCACACCCCCCTGGCATCGCAGCGCGGCCCCCACAGAGAGCCCACTATTTGGGAACCACTGAGTTAGCGGGTTAGCATTCCATCTATATACAGTCTCTGGCTGATGAAGAGTTTGCAGATGTCTGTCGTGCTGCTTGAACAGTTGAAAATCAGAAAACGTGATGCGCCGGAACTGGTTTGTTCTGGTTTCAGCGGCTCATGGAGCTGTCACAAAGCGCACTCACGCCTCTGTCTTTGTTGTGGGGAAGAAAGGCTTCACAGAGCTGACAAAGAACACACAAGCGCTCAAATCAAATCAAACTTTGATGGACTGTTTTATTGCAAGTGCAGCAGTTTCCTCCTCACTTTATCTCAGAAATCATGTCTTTTTATTTCACAAAATTGAAACTACACAATATAAAACTGTTTCAATATTCTTTGAAAAGTTTTGAAAACGGTAGTTCTCAATTTTGGTCGTTCTAGTTATTTCACATTTCAAGCGAGAACCTTAATATTTCTCCTGCCTTTGCATTTACAAGATAGTATGGTGGTAGTATAGAATTATTTCTTCTTATGCTAAAGTTAGAGATTTTATACAGTTGTAACATGGTTATAAAGCACATTAAAAGGCCATTTTCCCTTTGATTTTCTGATCTGTTTTGGTAAATCAACAGCTTTGTATAGTCCTCCAAGATATCTACTCTGATTTAGGGCTATATAATTTATATATATTTTTTTATCGAGTATGCTTTTTCCATCAACAAATGAAATGTAAATCTTATTTTAAAACCTCCTCCCACACAGAACGAGCCTCGTTGAGAAGACATGAGCCTCTTTCGCTGCTTCACCTGACTCTACGCAAAAACAGATCTAAACCTGAGGAAATATCTAAATCATGAGCCACTGATGCATCCGCCTGTTCCGAGAGCTACTACAACTGTGGCCGTTTGAAAACTATCTACAGCCTGAGTCCTGGATCTACAGCCTCAGTCCTGGATCTACAGCCTGAGTCCTGGATCTACAGCCTCAGTCCTGGATCTACAGCCTCAGTCCTGGATCTGCAGCCTCAGTCCTGGATCTGCAGCCTCAGTCCTGGATCTACAGCCTGTACCTCTGTGTAAGCCGATACCTCTCTCAAAATGAGCCTCTCTGATGTTTCTTTATACCTTGCCGATACATAGGGGTCTAAGAACAGAAAATTGCTAAAAGCAAATGCACATGTAAACCCTGACCAAGTAGGTTCGGAATTTTAATTCATAATAAGGATTGTTAAATAATATGAACTTCTTGAAAAAATCTATTTTATGCAATTTTTCCTCGTCTGCAAAGACTGCTCTCCAAACAATATTTCTAAACAATCACAATCCTGTTGATGCATTCGTTGTTTTTGAATATTTTTCTATTCACGTGAATCTCGATTATTTGACCCGTTTGAATTTATTATTTCTGCCCAATTTTAAGCAAGTCCTTTGTGTGCTCAGAATATGTCATCTCACCTGTATTGTAACGGTATATACAAATAGGTTCAATACTCATGACCAAATTAGATCCTTGATTTGAATATTCTCTTTTTTCAGACATTGTAAGTCTAGCACAAAATGTAAAGAAAAACAATCTCGTCTATTCATTTAGTTTTGGCCGGTTTATGTGATTTAATATATTCTAAAATCAAAACTTGATGAATCTTGTACAGAATATTAGCCTGACAGATTAGAATACTTGTATACGTCTTTTATAGTAAAAAACAAATCAAAAAACAAACACATGATCAGAAGTCTTTTTTCACATATTTGATTACTTAAGTCTTCAAAGTATAATATAAGTCAAATGAATCTATCCGAGTCACTAAAGCCTCCTATTAGAACAAGAACCAGTTTGGGCAGCGCGCTCCTATCCGACGCGTCTTTACGCACGGCTCCTGTGGCCCCTCCACGCTCCGTACCTCTGTGGTGTGGTGTCCGCCGCTTCTGTCTTGTGTCTCCGGTGTCCGGCGTGCGTTTCCCCGGGGAAGAGGGACAGTGGACGCGCGGGATAACGGGAGGGGATTGCTTTGGTGATGCGCACGGTGCTGAGTTGGCTCTTCCCTGTGCGTCTCTGAGCGCCTTCTCTGCAGCGCGGTGCACCGGGGCCACTTTTAAAGGGCTTTGGAGACGGTGACGTCACAGCTAATGGTGAGGGGAGCGGCGTGAGCGTGACAAGAGGTCCACCCCCGCAACCTCACCCCCTCCCTCCTTCCCCGCCAACCACCCCCCCACCGTCCCCTCCCGTCCCCTCCCGAGCCCACCCCTGGGGCGGACCGCAGAGCACGGACATCTGCAGACACTGTTTTCTCTGATGACACAAATACAGAGGTGGCCAGTGACGTAAGCACACTGTACTTAAACAAATGTTTTTCTTGCGTTTAGTACTTGAATGGACAACACTTGACGACTTTCTACTTTTACTCTTTACTTTTCAACTTAAGTATCTGCACTTTAAGCAGGCACGGTGGCTGAGTGGATAGCACTCTCGCCTCTCAGCAAGAAGGTCCTGCGTTCGAATCCCGGCCGGAAACTCCACTTTCTGAGTGGAGTTTGCATGTTCTCGCCGTGTCTGTGTAGGTTTCCTCCGGGTACTCCGGTTTCCCCTACCACTAAAAATATGTACAATAGGTCTGGCATGCGCCTCCTGTTCGGCGACCCCACTCCCATCTCTGTGTGGAGTGAGAGGACAAGTGCCCAAAAATAACAATTGTAAACTGCTTTGTGACTCTGGTCTGTGAAAGGCGGTATATAAATAAAGATTACTTACTTACTTATGAGATTCTATGGTGCAGGAGAAAGTTGGTCCAATGTCCAACTTGGGCTTTATACAGGTTTAAAGTTTGCCATTCTTCTAAATTCAGTAAGTGGAATGTCAGCGGCCTTCTGCTTCTACATATTTTTTGATGTAATATTTTGTGCCAGAGTGACATACTTCTACACAAGTAAAACAATAGTTTGTGTTTTGCACCGAAATAAATACTCATAACAGCAGTGGTCTCTGAGGACTTTGTCAATTCCTCAATAACAGAAAGAATCAAAGAGAACACAGGAAATGCAATGATAACAAACACCTGGGAGCCAGTGGGAGAAATGTCCATAAAGGTCCTTAAATGTTCCGGATAATCTCTGTCCTCAGACCCTCCTAATCCTGTGAGAAACCTCGAGGAGGACCATAGTGAGAGAAGGATCTGCTCCCACGGACAAACATGTTATAGCTCCAAGACTGAGGCTCTGTGGTGGAATACTGAGGAGGCTCCCAGGTGGGGAGGGGGACAGCAATGAAAAGACTATTATTTACTTTTACTATGAGGTAATGACTTAAATAGTTTTATCAAAGGTAATTTGCAATAGCTGCACACACACATGGTTTTTACATTGGCCAGAGCAGATGCACTGCCTCCAGTGTTTTAGAAAGACCGTGCTAACTCTAACTTACACTTGTCCATAGGAGGGGCTTAAAACATACATGTACACATTTCAGTCCAAGGAAAAGGACTGATCCACACAGAGCCACCGACTGAGGCTCTCTGTTAGCTCTATCAAAGCACACAGTCTGACTGAGGCTCTGTGTTAGCTCTATAGAAGCACACAGTCTGACTGAGGCTCTGGTGTTAGCTCTATAGAAGCACACAGTCTGACTGAGGCTCTGGTGTTAGCTCTATAGAAGCACACAGTCTGACTGAGGCTCTGGTGTTAGCTCTATAGAAGCACACAGTCTGACTGAGGCTCTGGTGTTAGCTCTATAGAAGCACACAGTCTGACTGAGGCTCTGGTGTTAGCTCTATAGAAGCACACAGTCTGACTGAGGCTCTGGTGTTAGCTCTATAGAAGCACACAGTCTGACTGAGGCTCTGGTGTTAGCTCTATAGAAGCACACAGTCTGACTGAGGCTCTGTGTTAGCTCTATAGAAGCACACAGTCTGACTGAGGCTCTGTGTTAGCTCTATCGAAGCACACAGTCTGACTGAGGCTCTGTGTTAGCTCTATCGAAGCACACAGTCTGACTGAGGCTCTGTGTTAGCTCTATAGAAGCACACAGTCTGACTGAGGCTCTGTGTTAACTCTATAGAAGCACACAGTCTGAGTTGAGCAGAGCGGCTGCTTCAGTATAGCAATAATCTGTATGTATTAAGTATTTTTCAATGATGATCAGGGTTCAATTCTAGTGTGGAATTGGCATGTTCTCCCCATGTCTGTGAGGGTTTACTCCAGGTGCACCGGTTTTCCCCATACCACTAAAAAACATGTACAATAGTTTTGAATGTAATGGGAGAGTGAATGAATGGTGATGGTTAGTGTACAGGTGGGAGGGGTTAACCACTTTTGTAGATTGAAACGATTGGATCTGAGTTTACTGTGACGTATGTGATGCGCCCGATTCTGCCGTTAGCATTTAGCCTAGCCATCTCCTTTGCGGCTAACGTAGCCCATGGGGAGTAGCGCCACAATCTTTGCCAGCAATGACTTTTGCTAAACATTCCTCTTGCTCCGGCTTCAATTTCTTGATAGAACCAGACAGGATTACTTTACTATCGCATTCTTCGCCATTGCCAAACCACAACCTGCCCTTTCGACACAAACCCTTGACGTCACCCACAACTAACTACAACATCCGCCTCCTGCGCTCGCTGATTGGACGGATCGAATTCAACCGATTGTAATCGCTAAGACAGGGAACAGACCCAGACGTTACATGCAGGGAAATGATAATTGACCGGAGTGTACGGATGGCTAAGGCCAGGCTAGTCGTTCTGTAGTAGACAGTAGTTTAAGTTGTATTAAAACCCGTAATTTAATTGAAAAATCAAGCTAATTGATTCAGCTTGTGTATGAATTCAGTCCATAAAAAGTGCTGAATAAAAACTTTGCATGACGCTCGTTCTCCGAGGCCACGCCTCCTTTATCGTCTGCAGCCCATGTAAACAAGAGCAGCATGTTAGAATGTGGCTAAAGGAGGATCTTTGTTTACACCTGCAAGATCAGAGGAGATATAAAGACAAGCTAAAATAAGTATATGAGATGAGACTGAACTGAACAAATTCAAAACCCATGAGACCTGGGATGACGAAAAGAAACATTGCCCATACTCACCTCTGTCTTGTCACAGATCTGCTGGGACTGGGACTCGGACACATTTATTCTTACTTTATTGAAAACCAAGAAGAGTCCGTGGTGAAAATCCAATTCATCGCGTTTTTCACCGCGGTAAAGTGGCCCGGCATTTTACCGTTGCGGTAAAGCACATTAAAAGCGGGTTGCCCCTGTTTGCTGTTACTTACGGTAAAGGTGGAACAGGAAGGAATGAGTGAGTGAACAAGTGCACAGTGAAAGTAGTTGCAAAACTTAAATTTGTTTATGACTTTTTATAAACGCGATTAATGAAAAATTTATCAACGTGCGTTAACGCAATAATTTTGACAGCCCTAATAAAAACATTACCCTTGCCCATTCTCCACTGCTGTGTGCCTTGCTTTAGATCGCACCGTCTTGGAATACAAAGTAATTTGCTGAATGACATTTTACACTTCTGCCACTTGATAGCAGTGGTGCGTTTTATCATCTACTTCAGAATCACATTTATCAATGTATTTTTATCCACATTCTAAAACATGAAAAAAGTAAGAACTCCCAGTGTGAAATAATGTTTTCATAAATCAGAATCAGAATCCACATATATTGACAAACACTTTCGTTCTCGCTCCCATTTTCCTTATGGATTCATCCTAGAAAAATAAAATTCTGTTTTTATAATCAAGAGACCCCTACTGTTCACTAATCTGTCTAATCATGTTTCAATGAGCACTTATCCCATGCTGAGACAATTCATCCCACCTCGCAGGTGTGGCATGGCGGTTTCATAAAGACATTTGTTTGTACCAATTTGTTGATGTTCGGTACACGACTGGTCCCGATATGTAGAGATTTGATAGAGTCCTAAAATACATGCCGGCGAAAACTGCCACTGGAGCCAGACAGTTTTGTGCATGATAAGTTGGATTTATTATTAAGTTAATTCAATCTGGAGAGACTTCAGAAGACAAAATGCATTTTGAATGTTTTTATTGAAAGGTGGTTTGGCGCCCTAGGCCCCGGTGCGGCGTTCAACGAGGCTCCTGCGTGAGTGCGCGCACAATCCCCCTGGACCTAGGCACTGGTGGTGGCATTCGGGCACCAGAAAAGAGGCATGCTTGAGGCAGGGTGAGAAAAGGAGGTGGAGGGGAGGCGGTGGTTTGCAAGGCTTTGAGAAGGCCGTAAAGTGGGAGTTTCTCCACTTTTAAGCTGCTGGCTTGACCAGCGTAGGTTGGTTGGAAATGGGCGTTTGCTGTGCGATAGGCTGAGGATGCGAGGCCGGCCTTGAAAAAAGACCCCCCAAAAATCTGAGGACGAGGCAGCGTCCGCGAAGAAGCGCAGGGCATCGGAGGAACGGATGACATCACCGCAGAAAGAGACGCAGACCCAGCGGCCCAGCAGGCGGGACTAGAACACGGGCCAGGGCGGCGCCCGGCAGCCAGGGAAGACAGCGTCGAGTTGGGAGGGGCCGAAACCAGCGAGGTGCTCGAGCAGGGAGAGCAGCTGGCGCTTCGACACCAACGGGGCCTGGAACCTCCCGCGCCGGAAGCCGTGGGGCTTGTGGAAAGCAGACAGCAGGTCACGGGACGCGGACGTCAGGAGGAAGACGATGAACACCCAATCGGGATGGAGCACGAGCGCGTGGCCGAGCCTGGGCAAGAAGACCGGGGCCGAGAGGTGAGCGCTGATCAGGCCCGGATGAAAGCCCTTCGGAACGGCGGCCTCACGGAGCGCGCCGGGGGCACGGAAGCCGGGACGGGCCCCCCAGCACAGACCGACGAAGGAAACAGGCTCCAAGGACAGCACGGCTAGGACTGGGTCTAGGATTGCTGGGGAACTGCAGCGTCGATGACCAGCGGCTTAACGATCGTTTCTTCAGTCTTGCCCTTGCATTTATCTGGAAGGACCCATCAAACAAACATTTTTAATAACGCCACGCTGAAGAGGTCCACACCGTACCGCGTTTGCGGGAGAGGCCACGTTGCGAGCGCAGGCCACAGAGCCCAGTCCACAGAGACGCGGAACTAAAGTTGAGACCACATTTTCCGAGCAAGACAAACCAGAGTCAGCGCAATCCTTTACGTGTCCAGGAGCTCGAGATCCTCTAGTGGACCCCAAAACGCGATCCGTTTGACAATGTGCGAGACAGTCTGCACCAGTATGAAGGGGAAACGTTACACCACTCCGCAGTCCAATGTGAGGGCTAAAACTGAGAGCCTGCAGTCCAATGTGAAGGCTCATAACAGAGCCTGCAGTCCAATGTGAGGGCCTAAAACTGAGAGCCTGCAGCCCAATGTGAGGGCCTAAAACAGAGAGCCTGCAGGCCAATGTGAGGGCCTAAAACTGAGAGCCTGCAGAACATTGTGAGGGCGTAAAACTGAGAGCCTGACAGAACAAGGGGCGGGGTCAAAACTGAGCCTGCAGTCCAATGCGAGGGGATAAAACTGAGAACCTGACGGAACAATGCGCTGGGTCAAAACTGAGAGCCTGACGGAACAATGCGCTGGGTCAAAACTGAGAGCCTGACAGAACAGTAGACGAAAGCGATTCCTCCAAAACGACTCCTTGCAAGGCTTCGAGAAGGCCGTAAAGTGGGAGTTTCTCCACTTTTAAACTGCTGGCTTGACCAGCGTAGGTTGGTTGGAAATGGGCGTTTGCTGTGCGATAGGCTGAGGATGCGAGGCCGGCCTTGAAGGAGTGGCTTTAGCCGTCAGTCTTCCGGAGTTGAAATTCCGCGAGGCTGCATTTGTTTTCATTAAAATTTAGATTTTTCACAGAGCTATTCATACTGTGAATTAAATGGTTATTGTGATATTTCCTTCTTATATCATGCTATAATGTTTGGGCCGTATCGCACAGCCCTTCAGTGTTGAGCAGTTTGTTGATCTGTTGTGACCTGTGGAAGGTTGTTCCACTGTTTATGCGAAGTTGCAGGATATTGGCAGGAACAGTAAACACTGTCTTATACGGCAATCCAAAATTCCCCATACGCACACTTCACACTCATATTTTGTGAAGCAACCTTTATTTATCTGACTGTGGGGGAAGTTTTACAGTGTTGCATATTACATATAATAAACAATGGTTTGACAATGAGTATGTGGCTCCCAGTGCAGCGTATATAATAGTTGCACGAAAGTAATTATTATTCTTGGGTTTCATACTGTATGACGTTGGAGTAGTGGCCCGAATAACATATAGGACCTGACGTGACGTACCCTGGCGGGGCAGTCTGCCGGGTATATACACAGAGATATAGTAGAAGAAGAAGTGCTGTCAAAATGCCATCTTTTTGTGCGGTGTACGCTTGTAGCAACCGCACAAATAGAGAGAAAGACAAGACTTTCTTCCGTGTTCCAACTGTGCTCTCATATAAAGGAGGACACTTTGAAAAAAATCACTCGAATTAGGCGGGCAAGGTGGATCAAGGATTTCCCAGATTAGCGCCCCCTGCAGGCCACCCGAAAGAAACGCTGCAATTTCTTCTGTTATTTTTCCCAAAAATGCCCGAAATCAAGACTCTTTTGAGAAATATTTTTTAGTACTAATTGAGTGTCCTCCCGATTAAGACTGTTACAACAACCATACACTGCACAGAATGAGAGCCTTTTGACTCCAAAACAGACAAGATTTACAAGAGCAAAACTGAGTTGTCCCCTCTCTGCTCATTCGCCCCCTACTGGCCAGTTTAATGGAACCCAAGAATAGAATAATCAGTCGCGACACATGACTCCACAGTCGCAGATGAGACAGAGGCTGGACTGTAACTCACAAAAAAGTATTTAAATCGTAGACCTATGTCAGCTCTAACTTCGCTCTTTATCCCTGACACACTGAGCGAGTTATGAGCTAATATCTGAACTCTGAATATTGTAAAGCGCTTTGGGGACCTTGGTTTGTAAAATGTGCTATATAAATAAACATTACTTACTTACTTATGATTTGTGAGCTTTGCTCCTCCTCACCATGCACCAGGCTAAAGTGCTCAATTGCTCAAAGTATGAATTACAGTGGGGCAAAAAAGTATTTTGTCATGTTGATTATCATCAACAGTCTCTAAGATTTGGAGAGACTGAGGAAGCTCATTCCAAAGGTGAGGAGCAACTGCCTGGAAGGATCTGTCTCCTCTGGTTTTAAAACAAGTGCGGGGGACAATCAACAGGTTCTGAGTGGAGGACCTCAGGCTCCTGTTTGAGACATAGGGGTGGATCAGGCCCTGGATGTATTCAGGCACCTGACCATGAAGAGCCCTGAATGTCAGCACTAGAAATGTAAAATTGATTCTGTGTGAGACAGGGAGCCAGTGTAAGGACTTCAAGATAGGAGTAATATGGGCTCTCCTGTGGGTGCGGGTCAAAAGCCTCGCAGCAGAATTTTGAACAACTTGTAAACGAGCCATGTATTTCTCACTAAGACATGTAAGCAGGCTGTTTCAAGTCAGCCACCGGTTGTGCAAGTTCTCCCACTTAAAATAATGACAGAGGTCTGTAATTTTCATCATAGGTACACTTCAACTGTGAGAGACAGAATGTGAAAAAAAAATCCAGGAATTCACATTGGAGGATTTTTAAAGAATTTATTTGTAAATTATGGTGGAAAATAAGTATTTGGTCACTTCAAACAAGGAAGATCTCTGGCTCTCACAGACCTGTAACTTCTTCTTTAAGAAGCTCTTCTGTCCTCCACTCGTTACCTGTATTAATGGCACCTGTTTGAACTGGTTATCTGTATAAAAGACACCTGTCCACAGCCTCAAACGTCAGACTCCAAACTCCACTATGGCCAAGACCAAAGAGCTGTTGAAGGACACCAGGAAAAGAATTGTAGACATGCACCAGACTGAGAAGAGTGAATTTACATTAGGCAAGCAGCTTGGTGTGAACAAATCAACTGTGGAAGCAATTATCAGAAAATGGAAGACATACAAGACCACTGATAATCTCCCTCGATCTGGGGCTCCACGCAAGATCTCATCCCGTGGGGTCAAAATGATCATTAGAACGGTGATAAAAAATCCCAGAACCACACGGGGGGACCTGGTGAATGACCTGCAGAGAGCTGGGACCAAAGTAACAAAGGTTACCATCAGTAACACACTACGACGACAGGGAATAAAATCCTGCAGTGCCAGACGTGTCCCCCTGCTGAAAACAGTGCATGTCCAGGCCCGTCTGAAGTTTGCCACAGAGCACATGGATGATACAGCAGAGGATTGGGAGAATGTCATGTGGTCAGATGAAACCAAAGTAGAACTGTTTAGTATAAACTTAACTCGCCGTGTTGGGAGGAAGAAGAATACTGAGTTGCATCCCAAGAACACCTTACCTACTGTGAAGCATGGGGGTGGGAACGTCATGCTTTGGGGCTGTTTTTCCACCAAGGGGACAGGACGACTGATCTGTGTTAAGGAAAGAATGAATGGGGCCATGTATCGTGAGATTTTGAGCCAAAACTTCCTTCCATCAGTGAGAGCTTTGAAGATGAAACGTGGCTGGGTCTTCCAGCATGACAATGATCCCAAACACACCGCCCGGGCAACGAAGGAGTGGCTCCGTAAGAAGCATTTGATAGTCCTGGAGTGGCCTAGCCAGTCTCCAGACCTCAACCCCATTGAAAATCTGTGGAGGGAGTTGAAAGTCCGTGTTGCTCGGCGACAGCCCCAAAACATCACTGCTCTCGAGGATATCTGCATGGAGGAATGGGCCAAAATACCAGCTACTGTGTGTGAAAACCTGGTAAAGACCTATAGTAATCATTTGACCTCTGTTATTGCCAACAAAGGTTATATTACAAAGTATTGAGTTGAATTTTTGTTATTGACCAAATACTTATTTTCCACCATAATTTACAAATAAATTCTTAAAAAATCCTACAATGTGAATTCCTGGCTTTCACATTCTGTCTCTCACAGTTGAAAATTACAGACCTCTGTCATTATTCTAAGTGGGAGAACTTGCACAATCGGTGGCTGACTAAATACTTTTTTGCCCCACTGTAAATCTGGGGTGTCCAAACTATTTAGTAGGAGGGCCACTTTAGTTCACCAGATTTGTCCAGGGTCCGACAACATTCTAAAACTGCTTTTCAGGCTTTGGGCTTTAAAATTGGGTATGCTATGCTCATATTTATCAACACTGCATCACACTGGTACCATTTTGGGAGACAATTGAAATCAAATGACAGTGTATACAAATAAAGTGAATGCCAGGTTCAGTCCAAGGTTCAGAGCTTTACATGAGGTGCAGGATGACTGGTGGAGCTGAAGTTGGCTGGATGAATAACCAGGCCGTAATTTGGACATGCCTTTCTTAAAACAAGTCCATTTGGATTCCGCTCAGTGTCCTCCACTTCATGGATTCAAAATATAAGGGCTTTTATTCCCGCTTGCGATTTTATTTATATTGTTTGTAGTCTTCAATCACTTTTATGTTTTTCTCCCTCTGGGGCCAAACCGGTTTGTGAGTAGTTGTTGCAAATAATCACTTTGAAGTCCTCAGACGTGTAAAGAGGACCTCACAAACACGAACCAAAGACGAACGTTGGGAAAGTGCAGCTGCGCGTCATTTAAAAAAACTTCAGTATGTTTTTAATACAGAGTTTCCTTTTTGTGTTTGACCTGCAGCTGCAGAGGTCTGAGCAGTTATCAGCACACAAACTCTGCTCGGAGAGACACTCTCTTTGGGCTAACCTGTTGAGTAGAAGATTAAAATAAAACTCTTATTATTATGGAAATCTACTTTGTAGATTTCCAGTAGCTCAGTTGGTAGAGCTTTGGCCTTCAGGCCTGAAGGTTGTGGGTTCAATTCCCACCTCTACACCTTCTCCACCGACTCCCACTGATGACTGCTGTCGTTGTGTCCTTGGGCAAGACACTTAACCCCACTTTGCCCAAAGCCCCCACTGAAAGATCAAGGCTATGCTCACACTCCTGTGGACTCACCACCTGCAGAGGGTCAGTGAGGGGCTGGTGCTATGAGACTTGGTGGCATCTCTGACTGCCACCCCCCTGACCCAGAAATGGATTAAAGGGTAGAAAATGGATGGATGGATGGATCTACTTTGTTTTAAAGGACAGATATTATGCAAAATACAAAATAGGCTCATTTTCCCCAAAGTACAACATTGTTCTCTCACTAAAACAGACTAGTTGTGTTAGGATTTAACAGACAGAGACGGATCGTGGTGTGCCAGACTCTGGAAGTTTATTTAAGTTTCTCTCAAGTTCCACTGGTTTACTCTGTTTCTTTCTCTCAGACAGAATAAAGGCAGTACACAGTTTATATAGTCATTGTCACGTCACACATCGAAAGACATACGTGTCACAAAGAGACAGTCAAATCATAGTCATAACATGGAGTCCTTGTACATTCCTTGTACAGTCCTGCACGTAGGCCATATTGCTATCTAATACTAACACCCTCCCCTTTGATCACATAATCACATGTGATCACTCAAATTGATCAATCAATAAAGTGGAAAAAGAAAAAAAAAATTCTAAACAAAAACTTAAAAAAAATTATCAAAAACAAAGAAAATGTATGCATTAAACTCATAATCATCCAATCAATATCAGTGGATTTTATCCTCTATCCTGGGAAAAAAAACAACAAAAATAAAGTAAATAAATAAACAAAAAACAACAAACAAAAATAAAAACAAACAAACACTATTGGACACACAAGAACTCAGCAGATTCAGTCAAAACACAGACAAAAACGAGCTGAGTCTCAAATTAGAAGCTAATTTCACTTTTATTACTCTATACTTTTATTCTAATGCTAATTGTTTACACTACACTTCACTATATTATTTTCACTATTTAATCTTAGACTGTGTACTTTACTCTCACTATTCACTATAGTTTAAAACTATTCTAATCTATTTACAAATATGTTTGCATATTTGCTTCTATTGAGCCATATTCTTAAACATACATTTTAATCTAATAAATCTCTCTGTTCTGTGGTTTACACTCTAATTATCAGTGGCATATTATTAGTGGGATTTTGCTCTATGTCTACTCTACATACTCAGGAATAAAACTGTGCACAGAAAGACAAATGGTTAATATAAACATTATTATGGCGGTCAGTTTTCCAAATACATTTGTTGAACCAGGAAGTGCTGAAGCAGGTTTGGGGTTGGGGTCAGTTATTCTTCTACAATGGTGTTTGTGCTGGAAACTTCTCAATATCTAAATATCTACTATTGTGTTTTTGGGCTACACCCAAATGCATCAAAATGCTTTTAAATGCTTTTGAATCTCTGTTGGTTCTACTCTATCTCATTAATCTAGTTTGTGACTTCTGTCACTTTTAATGGCTGTAACATTATTCTGATTCTAATATTTTAGCTGCTCTATCAAAAGGATAACATTGTATGCTACTATTTGAACTCTTATGTGGAAATGTGTTTATGAAAAACAAAGGAAGGACAATTCTACTCTTTTACTACTATTTAACATCTACTAAAACGCTACAATACTCATACTTTATCACTTTAACACATTTTAACAGTTGCTCAGTCTCCAAGACTAAAAAAGTCAAAGTTTTGTCTGTCAGATGTCTGAATACTTAACATGTATATTGCATTTGGTCACAGGTTCTGGTTGTAGCAATAGCATCGGCAATAGACGTTTTTTCATTGGCTGGTTCTTGTTCTGCAAATGGCTGTGTCCAATAGATCATCAGATGTCCAGAAGCTAGGGACAAACAAAAACAAAAGAAAGAATCATGAGTATCTCTCTCATTTAGCACTCATCAATGTATGATTTCAAAAATATAAACATCACTCCCCAGTTTTCTCTCTCAGGTCCTCAGATCCTCAGGTCCTCAGGGTCCCCTGAGGGTGAGTCTCAGTCGTCATCAGGTCAGGTCATAGAGAGATGTCATCTTGGACATCACTAGGGTCCAAGCCATGGTTCTGGTCTCTCCAGATGCACATCAGGATCTCCAGATACAGTCTTTTCACTTGAAGCACATCAGGTCATTTGCGATGCACTTCTGGTCAATGGTGCAGTGTCACAGTTCCTGTACACAGCTTGTTATGCAGTAGTTACTCTCTATGGTTAAGTCATTTTGATTCTAATCCTAATCAATGTAATTACTTCACACAGTACAAAATCAACACATAAAAAGTGTCAGGACAGAGGTCAATTAAGTCCATGACAATATAGAATTCAAATGAACATTTCTGGTCTCAAAAAATACTGATTCAAATAAAGATTCAAGTGATAGACAATTAAAAATGTGTTTACATTGGAGTAAACTTTTAAAATGCTTTTTCCTCATGTTCTACTTTTTCATGTATCTATATGTAAATGTGAATGTGTGTGTGTATGAATGTATGTGTGTGTGTGTGTGTGTGTAGGGTGTGAATTTTGGGGTTGTGTGTCCAGACTCCTCGAACCACCTGCAGGTCTCAAAGATCACACTGTGTCGATGTAACCACGTGGACACACTTTCAACTGCCTCTAGGTCTCTACCTGAGGCCTCCACCCATCACGTCTCCAGAAACCTCCACTTTCATGGCCCTGGTCTCTCTCACACCCACTCAGCTCTGCAGTGGCGTGGGGAGGGGCAAGGAGGTGGCATTTCCCTTTGCTCTTTGATCTGTGACCTGTGGCTGGGTGGGCTTTGGTGTCCAGTGTCCAGCAGTGACCTCTCCCACAGTGTGGCAGAGTCTGAAAAAACAATCCTTGAGACGGCCAATTTAAAAACAATAGATATCAGTATGCGAATGAGATTGTTTTTCTCCCTAAAGTCAAAACAATTTTGGAGCGCTCTGGGTTTTTCAACATGCGCTATGTAAATAAAGATTACTTATTATCTTACTAATGATGACATTTTAAGACCAGAAACTCTTAATATAAAAAAACAAGACTCAAATCTCAAAAATCTTCAAACTTTAAAATATGTATTATGTACTTTTGTACTGTGTGTTTAATTATCTTGCACATTTTAGACCAGTCTCCTCTGCTGTGGCATCAGCAGGAGGAGCAAGGTCAGGCGTGTAGTCAAAACAAAAACAAAAGTCACCACTTGAATGTGAATTGGGTAGTTTAACTTAATAATATAATACTTTTACAGCTAATCCTAAATCAATCTTTCATTTTTAGACGAAGTCTATAATCAATAATCACTTTTAACACAGATTCTAATTTAAATGTTTGAAAAACGGCTTTTGTAACTAAAATAAAAACATAAAAACAAACACAACTCACAAAAAGTTAAGAAATAAGCAGCAGATTTAAAAGAATGGAATCTAGAAATATATTAGGTCTAAAAAGAATTGCACAGCTTTAGCACTAATCTTTGGGTTTCAAAAAACATATAATATTCAAAACTTATATTTACTAAATGGTGTTTAAAAACGTTTAACTGTGTCTAACACAATGTTCAAATGGCAAATTTAGCAAATTTAACGGAATAAAAACTATGAAAAGCCAGAAATCCTAAAGCAGTAGCTTTGCTCTGATTCAGAGCCAGAGCAGCGAAGGAGGGGGCCGTTTCCCCTGACAACGGCAGCAAGATAGTGCGGCACACACACAGACAGAAAGTAGTGTTTTAGCAAAAATGCAAAAACAGAAAGAAGAATAACTTTCAAGATTACTTTTTAAAGCGAATATAACTGATGTTGTTCTTTAAACTTTTGTCATCCAAGTCTAGAAATGGCCACTTTCCACACTAGTAACAAAAGGCACTCTTTAGTGTTTAACGTTTCCCTTTTTATTATAACTTTAAATTTTACACCATGGTTTCACTAACTATTTTCTATTCTCTATTCTCTGCCCCGGCTACTCCAAAGGCAGGGACCCCGATACGTCAGGGGTTCCTTTCTCTCTCTGTCCTGACTACTTCAAAGGACAGGGACCCCGATACGTCAGGGGTTCCTTTTTCTCTCTGTCCTGACTACTTCAAAGGACAGGGACCCCGATACGTCAGGGGTTCCTTTTTCTCTCTGTCCTGACTACTTCAAAGGACAGGGACCCCGATACGTCAGGGGTTCCTTTTTCTCTCTGTCCTGACTACTTCAAAGGACAGGGACCCCGATACGTCAGGGGTTCCTTTTTCTCTCTGTCCTGACTACTTCAAAGGACAGGGACCCCGATACGTCAGGGGTTCCTTTTTCTCTCTGTCCTGACTACTTCAAAGGACAGGGACCCCGATACGTCAGGGGTTCCTTTTTCTCTAATCTTATCTATAGATATTAGACATTTGGTGGACCTCAAAACAGACCATAATTTAGTTCACTCAATTAGCAGACTTTGAATAAACAGGTGTCCGCTCTTACCTTTTGTCGAACAGGGCGCCAGGCACAGTCAGAAGTCCACCAAATATCAGCTTTTCCACGTCCAACCAGGTCTCCAGATCATGAACCAGCGCTCACTAGTACCGGGAACTAGTTTCCATCGGCAGAGACCAATCGCACGTCAAAAATCCCCGGAATGTGGACATGGGAAAACAATTTTAAACGCTCAGTCCAAAAAACAGGACACAAAAAAATATAGTGAGACAGCGAAAAAGAGTCCCGGAGCCGGTCGCCTCTCCAGCCTGCTGGACCGCTCCCAGGCCCCAGACACTCTCAGCTCTCCCACGCCGAGAAAAAGAAACAAAGAAAAACTCCCTCAAAACAATCCAGAGAATGGCACACACTGAGCCGCGCATTCTCCACCAAATCTGTCAGGATTCAGCAGACAGAGACGGATCGTGGTGTGCCAAACTCTGGAAGTTTATTTAAGTTTCTCTCAAGTTCCACTGGTTTACTCTGTTTCTTTCTCTCAGACAGAATAAAGGCAGTACACAGTTTATATAGTCATTGTCACGTCACACATCGAAAGACATACGTGTCACACAGAGACAGTCACATCATAGTCATAACATGGAGTCCTTGTAGAGTCCTTGTACAGTCCTGCACGTAGGCCATATTGCTATCTAATACTAACAGTTGTTTTTAATTTCATCCACAAAACATGACGAAGAATCTGTGTGTGTGTGTGTGTGTGTGTATAATTGTACTGTTTTTCCTTCGCGGGCGGTTATCCCTAAGCTTAGCTCTAAGCTTGGTCCTCTTCTAGAGCAGCGGTTCCCAAAGTTTTTAGCCTGCGACCCCCATGATAAATCCAGTGCTGGCCCGCAACCCCCCACCTCAACTGCCCTTCCCGTCGCCCCCAAACACCTTTAACTTTAGCAAACAACAGCGGGACAGGGTTTTGTGGCTGTGCGTGATGTAAGCTACTTAACAAGATTATGTTTGACGCTGTCGTATTCTCATAATGTCCCCATATAATTTTTTTTTTCTCTTCTCCGAACACTATTTAACTGTATATATTTGTTCCACTTAAAATAAAAAAATAAAAATCATCTCACGACCCCACTTCGAGAACCATTGTAATAGAGGACTGAGCTTAGAGAGCTTAGCGCTTATAGAAAATAGTGCTCAAGTTTCAATACTTCAACCAGCAAATTGTCTCTTACAGCAACCTGATTCAAGTGTGTGATTCTTTCTCATTCCTGAGCTTTGCATAAGCCAATTCAAATTTTGTTTAAGCCTGGTCCTGAATGTAGAGCCTGAGTGTGCTCTGTTCCACCATGGGTTCAGGCTGGCTCCTGGTCAGGTGTGGTGCAGTGGTGCAGGACACGGAGGGCGATCAGAGGCCTCATTACGTGGCTGTCAGACGGTGTGAGCGGCACAAACTCTGCTCTCTGTAAATGAGCCAGTGCACAGGGCAATGACAGCTCACAAGAACACCTTTGTCCTCATTAGGCTGAAGACCCGCTTCTACGTCCACCACACCTCCACCACACCTCCACCACGTCACCAAAGCAGCCCCCACTGTCAAGCAATCTGAGAAACTATTGCATTATGGAGATGCGAGATATCTGCGTAAACTTCTGTCTTCCCAAAAATCAAAGCATACACACACATGCCGACATACAGACACAGACATACAGGCACACACACGCAAACGGCAGAGTTCAAGAGTTCATGAAAATCAGAGTAACAGCGCATAACAACGCCAATACAAAGTAATATTATCAATATAAATCCAAGATGTTTTGCATTTTTAGATTTAGGTATATATGAGCGATCTGAACTGCGGGATTGATCTCCTCAAACTACTCTTGTGATTTAGGGCTCTACAAAAATAAATGGAATTGAATTGAGTCTGTCTACGAGCAGCTAGATCAAGCTCCAAACCAAAAAAGGAACGCAGAGAATCTCAATTAACAATAAGTAAATTCAGTCTGTGCCCTAAGTGGTTATTTAATGAAAGGCGACGTTGATATTCAAGCCCCGTGCGCCTCGTGTCACTCAAATGCAAAGGCAGGGACAGTTGTATTGGACACGTTCACAGACGGCTTTTCCCTCATCGTGGAAAGAAAACACAGACAAACTGAAAAGAGATCAACGTGCTGTAAATAATATGTTTGTATCCCACCCTCTCCTATGGCCATGAGCTCAGAGCACGAAAACGTTGGGCTTAGCGTCAAAAGGAGGTCTTACACATAGATCGGAATACTGACCCCACTGCTTGCTCCTGTAAATGCAGAGGGATGTTGGTTCTTTCTTTCACGTCTTTGGTCTGAGGAGGATGTTGTTGAGGAAGTGATTAAACTGCTATGGGTTGTGCGTGTCCTGTTGTAGTAAGTAAGTAAGTAAGTCAAATTTATTTATACAGCACCTTTCACAGATAAAAATCACAAAGCGCTGTACAAGGTAAAAGCAGATATAAATGTACAATAGAAATAAGACAAAAATAGAAAATAAAATAAAAACAAGAAATCAACCAAAAGCTGTCCTAAAAAGAAGGGTCTTTAGTCCCTTTTTAAAAGCATCGGCAGAGTTGACCACACGGAGGGACAGAGGCAGGGTGTTCAACAGTCTGGGGGCAACGGACTGAAAGGACCGGTCCCCCCGGGTCTTATAGCGGGTCTTTGGGACCGCAAGTAAATTCTGGCCTGTGGACCTAAGAGTGCGGCCAGAACAGTATGGGGTCAAGAGGTCCGAGATGTAACAAGGAGCCTGACCATTTAAGGCTCTGAAAGTTAATACTAAAATTTTGAAGTCAATACATAGTTTAATTGGGAGCCAATGAAGTGAGGACAGGACCGGGGTGATGTGAGACCACCGGGGGGTTCCAGTTAAAAGCCTGACAGCGGAGTTTTGCACAAATTGAATTCTGTTAAGAGCACTCTTATTAAGACAAGTAAACAATGAATTGCAGTAATCAAGACGCGTGGAAACAAAGGCATGAATGATCATTGTAAAGTTCCACTGCCCACTACTGGCTGGATGCTAGAACTACATAGTTTTCCGTCGTTGTGTAAACAACATAACGTATCGTCTGCAATTTGAGTTCTGCCCACAATACTCTGAAACTACCAGTTGTTATTTTATTGAACAAATTAAATCATCAATTGACAAAGGCTTATTGCAGTATTTTTGGACTTTAAAAAGGCCTTTGTCCTTCTTGACCATGATCTCCTTATGCATAAACTATCTAGACTAAACTTTGAAGAACCAGCACTGCAGGGGTTCAAGACAGATCTGGAATAGACGCAATAGTGCGTAATCATTGATAAGGAAAAATCATCCTTTATAACATTAAAAACTGGAGTGCCACAAGAATCAGCATTGGACCCACTTCTTTTTACACTATATATTAATGACTTACTGAACACACGTCCAGGAGCCGGGATCCAACTGTATGCAGACGATGCTGTTGTGTATGTGAGCGGCAAAACTATTGAAACCATCACTGCACAGCTACAGCACCATAGAGACTGTAGCTGAATGGTTTAAAAACTCTGGTCTAATTGTCAGTAAAACAAAATCTGTCAAAGTCTGTTTTTCCATTTTGAACACCCACTGAGGATTTACACCAAACAGTTGGCGAGCAATGCATTGAGCAAGTGAAAGAATTAAAATATCTAAGCCAATTTCTGGACTCTCACCTGCAATTTTGTCACGTTAAGAAGTTTGTAAAAGCCACTAAATCATGTTTGAATAGCTTCAGATGAATTCGATATTGCATCTTTCAAATCAGTTTCTGTATCAGCAGCTGGTCCCCGGCCACAGCGTCAACCATCAAAGCAGTAAGAATGTGCTATTACATGCTTTGTTAGTTTTGATACATGTATTAAATTCTGTAATTGTAGATAATTGTACAAATGTTTGCGGGTCTATCTATCTCTATCTATGATTTTTTGTATTTGTCTCAGAGTAGTTTTGACAGGGTCCTCCAACCGCTGGTGTTGGAGCCAAACCCATGTGCTTGACATTCTCCATGAATCAATGTGGGGACATGCTTGTCTCCTGAAGCTGGTGCACCGTCCTTTCAGGGGGTGCCAGATTCTCAGCGACAGTGAGTGTGATCTGGTCTTTCAACTCTTGGAACCGTCCTGTGCTCATATACTGAGACAGCTCCTCAGTCCTGCGCTGTGTCATGGTGAGTCAAGTGAGTCCAGTTTTAACCTGAAGATGTGAGGACATGGGTGGAGTCTGCTGTGAGCTGCCACACAGCGGCCCTTTAAGGACCAGTTTGAAACCTGTGTGATAGACTGTGTATTAGTGGACTGTCCAAGCCCTGACGTCCCACAGTGTTAGCCTTAATGGGAAAGAAGCCCATTTGACATGAGGTTGCTGGGGGTCATTTCCGTATTTGAGCTTTTGTTCTGACAGCGTGTTAGCTTTGTGCAGTAACAGGTGTTTGGATATTGTGAATAGTACAAAGATATTTGAAGTAAATGCATGAGCACAGACAACAGTGGTGTTGATGGTGAGAAATAAGAGGAGTGAGGACACTGAAATTAACAAAGTGCTTATAATTGAAGCTGGAGTACCTTTTTTTTCTATCATTATCACTTGGGCCAAAAGTGAATTACTACAGTATGTTCTTTCTGTCTTTATCTCATGTTATCCTTTGTGTATGAGAATGAACATTACAAATTTCTCCAATGTTTAAAGACATAGGAAGTTATACATCCAATGAGAAAAATATGCTTATGTAATCCAACATCCAAAGCCATAGAGAAAAAATGAAACACGATAGACTATATGTAAATGGGCAAGCGGATCAAGAAGAGTAAAGTATTTTGTTTTAATTTTCGTTCAAAATGACCGATTGTTTTCCGTGAGTGGTGCTAATAGTTGTTGAACAGACCTATTTAGCCATGATTATGGATTTACTCATTTAAAGAGGTAATTTATTATGTGGTAATATAAGTCACACACTAATTATCTTGGATATACGGAGCGCGACAGTCCCGCCCACCTCCCACTGCCAATCAATCAATATCACTTTATTTCTCCCAGAGGGCGCAGCCGGGCTCAGAGCATTTACGACCTGTCTGGATCCACACAGAGACATTTCACTTGTTGCTGTCGTTTTAGTTCAAGTCATGTCAAGTTCATTATGCTCGGGCCAACATCACTGTAGACGACACCATTAACCTGGCCCTCCACCACATCCTACAGCACCTGGACTCCCCGGGGACCTACGCCAGGGTCCTGTTTGTGGACTTCAGCTCTGCCTTCAACACGATCCTGCCATCCCTGCTCCAGGACAAGCTCTCCCAGCTCAACGTGTCCGATTCCACCTGCAGGTGGATCACTGACTTTCTGACAGACAAGAAGCAGCGAGTGCGTCTGAGGATGAATGTCTCGGACTCTCGGATTATAAATACAGGAGCCCCACAGGGCTGTGTTCTTTCTCCCCTGCTCTTCTCCCTGTACACCAACCACTGCACCTCCAGCCACGACTCCGTGAAGCTGATCAAGTTCGCGGACTGCACCACCCTCATTGGACTCATCTCCAACAACGATGAGTCCGCCTACAGGAGGGAGGTGGACCGGCTGGTGTCCTGGTGCAGTGGTAACAACCTGGAGCTGAACGCCCAGAAGACAGTGGAGATGATTGTGGACTTCAGGAAGAGCACTGTCCCCCCGCCCCCACCCTCCGTGATGGACTCCCCCATCACCTCTGTGGAGTCCTATCGTTTCCTGGGCACCACCATCACCAGGACCTCAAGTGGGAGCCGACCATCAGCTCCCTCATCAAGAAGGCCCAGCAGAGGATGTACTTCCTGCGGCAGCTCAGGAAAGCCAAGCTGCCTGCACAGATGTTGGTGCAGTTCTACACGGCCATCATCGAGTCCATCCTCACCTTCTCCATCACCGTGTGGTTTGCTGGAGCCACAGTCAGGGACAAACAGAGACTACAGCGCATTGTGCGCTCTGCAGAGGAAGTGATCGGCCGCAGCCTTCCATTGCTGCAGGACCTGTACGCCGCCCGAGCTCGAGGCCGGGCTGGTCGTATCACAGCCGACCCCTCTCACCCTGCACATGGACTATTCCAACCACTCCCCTCAGGCAGGAGACTGCGGTCCATCAGGACTAGACCCTCCCGCCACAAGAACAGTTTCTTCCCCTCTGCTGTTGGACTCTTGAACACTTCTTAACCTGTCCCCCCGCCCTTTATAAAGTCACTTTACTGCCCATCATACGTCACTTTACTTCACTGTACTGCTGTCACCTTACATTGTGTGCACCATGTGCACTTGTATATTGTAAATAGTAACTGTAACTCTATAAATAAACAATAATGCGTGAAGTGTCTTTGAGCGTCCAGAAAAGCACTTTATAAAACCATGCATTAGTTACAGACATATATAATACGTATATATCTCTTGTGTGACATCTTGTGTTACTGCGCGTTACTCAAGACGCACAATGAACTTCTCTTTTTACTTCGTGATAGGACTCGTGCGCGTGTTGTCATGAGAGAAGGGAGGATGAGAAAACCTCTCAGTAATTATTGACTGATGTAAAACATATTTCCTTTATAATCTACATGTCTACAGTTGAGAGGATGGTCATAAATTGTGTTTTTGAAACAAATAAGGGTCTTAATCGCGCTCAACCCAGTGGGGGAGGGTCCCAGCTCAAAAGTGGCCAAAATGACGTGCGCTGACATGCTTGCAATACCACCACGGGCCGATAGTATGGGGTAAGGTTACTGTCAATAAAGACGTGCATGTCTAAAAAAAAATGCGTGCATATTTATTGGTATTTGTGCATAATTTATTTTTATGAATTCATGATTAAGATAATACAAACTAAAAAGACATGGAATTTCGTAATTAAGAATAAAAAAATATAAAACTGTATGTGTGATTTCGTACTTGTGAATACGATTTTTTTTTGTGTGCTTGCATTTTCTTTTAGAGAATACGAATTTCAGCAGTGAGCAAACTGTCAATAATACGTCACTGCTCACAGACATTAACAATCGAGCCTGCATAGAGTTGATCATGGCAGAGGGCAACAACATTAACAATTTGGCTCAAAATCAGGTAAATAACTATATTTGATCATTTTGGTCGTAAATAAATGTGTAAGAAATATTAATTCCATAAAATGTGTTCATAAGATGTTTCTTGTCCCTCTCTAGAAACGTTTTTTTAGGCAGTGTTTAGTTAACACTAGCTTCAAGGCTAGTTTTACAGCTTACCATGTTATTTTAAAACCAACATTTTTACATTCTTAGCAGTTACATTTTATGAAGCCTTTGCCCCAAATCAATGTGGTTAAAGTGTTGATACCAGCCCCAACCCTCCAGATTATTCATAGTTCGCGCTGTTACTGCCCCTGAGCAATACCAAGTTCACCTCCGTGCTATATTCATCCTTGGTTGTTAGACGTAGCAGACCCTGTCCCTGTGGACCTCAATCTTATATTTGTACATTTGACACATTACTTTTACTCACTAGTTCAGTAAGACTAAATAGTCTGTTGTTTAGACTAAAATAAATGCATTATTTTCTGTAGAATAAAACAATATAAGGATAAGAAAATAAAACTAGCATTGGAGCTTACAACACTGCCAAAAAACCTTTAGAGGGACAAGAAACATCTTATGAACACATTTATGGAATTAATATTTCTTACACATTCATTTACAACCAAAATGATAAAATATAGTTATATACTTGATTTTGAGCCACTTTGTTTATGTTGTGTCCTTCTGCCATGTTTAGTTTTTAGGCAATGAAGTTGATCAACTCTGTGCAGGCTCGATTGTTAATGTCTGTGAGCAGTGACGTATTATTGACAGTTTGCTCACTGCTGAAATTCGTATTCTCAAAAAGAAAATGCAAGCACACAAAAAAAAATCGCATTCACAAGTACAAAATCACACATACAGTTTTATATATTTTTTATTCTTAATTACGAAATTCCATATCTTTTTAGTTTGTATTATCTTAATCATGAATTAATAAAATATGTGTATGCACAAATACCAATAAATATGCACGCATTTTTTTTAGACATGCACGTCTTTATTGACAGTAACCTTACCCCATACGATAGGGGGTGGACCCAGAAGAAGAATTAGCCAATGCTAACATATAGCATTGGCAGACCTCTCAAAAACGTCTTTACAGGATGGACCAAAAGTTGGCTCTTGGCCCAAAGCTTTGTTCCACATGTGTGTCAATGCTGAGGGGGGTGGATTTTTTTGGTCCACTCTAGTTTACTTGCTGTGAATTTTTGAAGTCTCTCGTTCAAATGAATGGAGTTGCGCCGGCTGACGCATGCGCAGATGCGTTTTTTCACAATTTTCTTGTGGGCGGGACCACTCGCGGCCATTTTGGATTGCTCCAGTAGAGCACATTTTTTGGCCCATTAGTTAGAACGGCGGAGATAGGCGTGACTCTGTACGTTAATATATACAGTCTATGGCTCAACCACGGCTTGTATCACCGTGAGGCCAGCCTCAGAGGAGCACATGAGAGCGCAGAAGTCGGCTGCATACAATTCCATCGATAAGCTCCTTTCTCCTCCTGGTTTATCTGCTAAGGAAAGCAACAGGTTTGGCTAACATACATATAACACATTTTAAGATAATTTAAAATGTACTTAGGGTAATTTTTCAATGACTATAGGAATGATAAGAAAGAGAGGTGAAGTGTTAGACGGTTGATTTTAGAAATTGGATGCACCCGGCTGCAGCAAAACAGAGGAGTTTATGGAGGACACACGCGTTTTGGGTGTTGGTGTTTAGTGCTTACAGCACAGAGAGAGAGATGAAGAGTGAACAGGACTTCAGCAGCAAAACAGCCTTTTCTAGATGGAAATATTGGCACTATTTCAAATGTGGCCGAGGAAATGAATAAATTAATTTATCATAAAACCAAATTACAAGTTGAAAGGTCAGCAACGCCACCTAGGTTGAGGACCTAGGACCTATTTTAAAACACAGGTATAAAATCACTGGAGTGAGCAGTGCAAAATAAACCAGGTACTACGATAAAAAAGATTTATTACAATAAAAAAATGTTAAAATGAGCAGGCGAGTGCCATAAAACCAGTCAGTGCAAGAGGAGATTAAAATGGTCAATTAAAAACAGGTCCCAACGCGTAGCTGGTCAGTCCAGGTTCTTCTAGCGAGCCGGGTCCAGCGAGGCCGAGCTTTTACCACGGACCCTGGAGGCAGAGCACAACCAAACAGAAAGCGCACACACGCCCCAAAGAGTCCCCCCGCCAAAGGCTACTTCATGAACACCACTACTCAATGTGTTAAGATACTTACACGCAAAGGCAGAGCGTCCTCTGCCTTCTGCGGTAGTTCAGCTTCGTGGTGTTCTCTGTGGACTCGTGAGGCGAAGGCGATTACTGTGGTCCAGGTCCCGGTAGTGTGCTGTGCCGCCCCGTGTTCTGCTCCCTCGTATCGCTGCGCTGTGGCTTGTCCCGCGGCGCTGTGGCTCCCGTGCCTTTTCCCTTTCCTTCTTTTTGCGCGCCTTGCCATGTCCTCCCAGCACTTTTAAAGTCTGTCATAATTGTCCTACATGTACCGCAGGTGCGCAGTGCCAATGACAGACTTGTGGGTGGGCCTGCACTCCATTACACCGCACACATAACTCCAACACATACCCAATAAAATCATGCGTTAAATAAAAACGATCAATGAAGTCATGCAGTAATGATAAACACAAATCTAATAAAAACATGCAATAAAAACAAGGGTGCATTAAAAGGCCATGTCCCACACCCCCCTACACTTTACCGGTGCCAGTCCCTGGACCACTGTTCATTTTAGTCTCTGTAACGAGCAGGGCACAGTCCTCGAGTGCTTCGTACCGGTCGACTGGGTGCTTGCTCTGGCACAGCATCTACTACCGGGTAATAGAACACCCAGGGCGGTTCTTGTACTTCAGCCCGAGCTTTTGGCTGTCCTACAGGCTGGTTAATGGAAGGAGCAAGGCATGGTTTTAGGGCATTTCTGTGCAAGGTCCTCTCTTTCCCACCCTTCTCTGGTCTGACTCTGTAGGCTAGCCCCGAATCACCAGCTAAGCCACATATTACGTAGGGCTCCTGTTGCCACCAACTATGTAATTTACCATGATCTTTTCTGTTCCTATCGCGTACCCACACTCGTTCACCAGGTAAAAGGGCATTAGCGTTCGCCCTTCTATCATAGTACTTTTTGTCATGGCTGGCTGAGTCAGCCATTTTCTTACAAGCCAAATCATATGCACGGGAGAGCTTTTGATGGTGTGCTGCGACCCATCCCTCCAAATCATGCCGCGGCTGCCTATCCACAACCCCCAAGTGAACGTCAACAGGGAGCCTGAGATGACGCCCAAACATCAGGTAAGATGGTGCAAACCCGGTGGAGCCATGAACAGTGTTATTATAAGCGTGCATTAGCTCAGGGAGGTACTCTGGCCATCTACTGTGTTTCTCTACCTCCAGCGTGCGGAGCATATTTAGGAGGGTTTGATTCATTCGTTCAACACGGCCATTACCCGCAGGGTGGTAGGGAGTTGTGTGGCTTTTAGAAATACCGTACATGCTACACAGCTGTTTCATGAAGTCTGATTCGAAATTTGGCCCTTGGTCGGAATGGAAACGTGACGGGCACCCAAAGTGTTGTATGATATTCGACCAGATTGCACAGACAGTTGTTGTGGCGGTTTGATCCCGAGTCGGAGCAGCCCAAGAATAACGCGTAAACATGTCTGTCATGACTAAAATATTCTGGTAGCTGTCATGGGGTCTGCGCAGGGAGAGGAAGTCTAAAGCTACTACCTCTAGAGGGTACGATACCTCTATGGGTCGGAGAGGGGCCCTTTGCTCAGTCCTGTCCTTCTGTAAACTACACACCGCGCATCCCGTTTGGAACCCCTGCACCTCCCTTTCCATGCCTGGCCAGAAGAAATGGCGCCTCATGCGAGCGATAGTCCGTTCCACTCCAGCATGGGCCGCTGCTTCATGGCATTTCTTCCACACCTGTTGCCGTCTGGATTCTGGGCAGATCATTTGGAAACAGGGCTCACAAGTACGAGAATCAAACACTTTCCTACAGAGGATCCCTCGATACAAGCAAAGTCTCTTTCGGTGCTGTAGCAGCTTTTTAGCGGCCTCTGACAGGGCTTCTCTTTCTCCTCTGCTTGGGACAGTTCCAGTCTCCACATACCTCTGCACAGAGCTGATATCAGAGTCCATCTTTTGGAGGGCTCCCCAGTCCCTTCCAAACTCTTGCGTGGTGGAGTCCATTTGGGCAGCTCCACTGGTCACTGCGGCAACACTGGTCACGGCGCTGTCCTGGGCAGATCCTATAGGAAACCTAGACAGTGCATCGGCATTCGCATTCTCGCGTCCAGCTCGATATTTCACCTCAAAATCAAACGACGACATTTGGGCGACCCACCTCTGCTCCGTGGCCCCAAGTTTAGCAGTTTGCAAGTGGGCAACTGGGTTGTTGTCAGTGAACACAGTAAACTTAGCGCCGGTTAAATAGTCTTTAAATTTTTCTGTGATTGCCCATTTGAGCGCCAATAGCTCTAGTTTGAAGGAACTGTAGTTCGCATCATTCTTCTCTGTAGGATGTAGACTACGGCTCGCATAGGCAATAACACGCTCTTTCCCGTCCTGGGACTGAGCCAGCACTGCGCCAAGCCCGCTGTGACTTGCGTCCGTATACAGGTTGAAGGGCTTGGTGTAGTCTGCATAGGCAAGAATGGGAGCCTGAGTGAGAGCCTGCTTTAAATACTCAAAGGCAGCTTGACAGTCTGCAGTCCAAGCAATGGTTCTAGGGCTAGACTTTTTATCATGGGGGATGCCAGTCAATAGAGAGTTCAATGGGCGGGCAATTTTGGAAAAACCCTGAATGAACCTTCTATAATAGCCCGCCAGGCCCAAAAAGGCCCTCACCTCTTTAACGGTGGAAGGGACTGCCCACTCTGTCACTGCAGTCACTTTCGCTGGGTCGGGCATCACACCAGCCTGGTTGACTACATGGCCTAAGAACTTCACTTCCCGCTGAAGGAGTCTGCACTTGTCTGGCCTCAGTTTAAGTCCATTTCTCCAGAGGCGCTCAAAAACTTCCTCTAGGTGTCTCATGTGAGTGTCAAAATCAGGGGAGTACACAATAATGTCATCTAGGTACACTAGGAGGGACTCTGTGATTTGGCCACTTAGGCATTGTTGCATTAACCTTTGGAATGTAGCAGGTGCATTGCAAAGGCCAAATGGCATTCGTTGGAACTCAAACAAACCAAGGGGCGTGGAAAACGCAGTCTTTTCCCTGTCCCTGGGGTCAACTTCCACTTGCCAATACCCACTAGAGAGGTCCAATGTGGAGAACCACTCCGCCCTGGAGAGAGAGGTCAGAGTCTCCTCAATCCTGGGAAGAGGGAAAGCATCTTTATGAGTGACATTATTCAATTTGCGATAATCAACACAAAATCGCCAGGTCCCATCCTTTTTCTTAACCATGACAATGGGTGAAGCCCACGGACTGGAGCTTTCGGCTATCACACCTTTGTCTAACATGTCTGCTAGTAGGGACCTCATCTCTTTGTACATGAGTGGGGGCAAGGGTCTAAATCGTTCCCTAGTGGGGCATGCATCTCCCGTGGGAATGGTGTGCATGACGGCGTCCGTCCGACCAAAATCCTCCTCATGTTTCGAAAACACCGTCCCCCATTTCTGTAAGAGCAGGGCCAGCCTGTCAGATTGTTCTGGCGTCAAATCTGTTCTATCAAGGGGGGCTTCCATATCAAACGTCTCAGTTCCAGGTCCCCCTGCTTCTACCAGCCCAACCTCAATTTCGCCATCGCCATTGGGGATCAGGTCTACATCGCACGCACCATAGACATCTGAGCTGTCCACTAGATACAGGCGGCCAATCTTCTGGTAGCGTCCAAGTGAAATGGGGAAATTATTCAGATTTCTAAGGCGGACAGGGATCCTACCGTCTCTGACGAACACTAGCGTGCGGGCTACACAAACAGCGCTAGTCTCTTCAAGGGCCTCTACTAGGCCACAGTAGTCCTTCCTCGCTGGTCCAGCTCTGGTCCGTCCCCAGATGACAATCTCACTCCGCGCAGGGATCCTGACTCCTCGCCTTTGAGCTGGCCAGACATATCCTCTGAACCCATCCTCAGTGCAGACAGCGGTCTTTTGGCACAGGGTGAATGCATCTCTCCACGCTTGCTGGGACCCTGGGCTTTGACAAGAGAATGACAAAGGCTCCTCTGGGTTATTAAAAACAGCATCCCAACATGATCTAATAATGTTCATGCCAATTATGAAAGAATTTGAAGAGCATTGATTGCAACGCCCTCGATTTTAAAGTCCATCAGCGCGTACCCTATGCAGGGGATCTTTAAGCCATTTGCTGCTTTTAGTTTAACATAGGCTGGCACATTGTTTACACTATACTCTGGGAAATGCTTCAAAAATAAACCTTGCTGTATCAGTGTAACTTGTGACCCAGTGTCTAAAAGTGCCTCCATGTTAATGCCTCCTACTGACACTTCCACATAAGGGCAGTTTCCCACTAAAGCTGTTGTGGCCCTTTGGTCTCCTCCCAGACCAGACCCCACTGCATAGGCCTCGGCAGTAGGGTGATCTAGTTTAAAGCCGGCTGATCTGCTGGAGCCATGTTGCAAAATCTGGCAATGTGGCCAGGCAAATTGCACTTCCTGCAAATGGGTCTACCTCTTTCATCCCGTCGGTCAGCAAACTGAGGGTTGTACCTTCTTTCGGTTGAGCGCTGGGGGGCGTTGCGATGTATGGGCACGTGTACAGGGCTGTTTGGTCTCAACTCCCGGAGGAGTTCACGAGTGAAGTCCTTCAGTTCGTCTACGATCTCCCGCTTTAGCTCCTGCTTCCACAATTCAGCCTGTGGGTGAGATCTAGAGGGGTTATGTTCCCTTACTGCAGCGCAGGTAGCGTGGGGTGACCTTGAGCCCATGTTTTCTTCCTCTAGAATGAGGGCCTCTTGCTGTATGGCACTAAACGTGGTGTCTGGGGCCAAGCGGACAACTCTCTTTAGTGCCCGCAATAAGGCGCCATCCTCCAGGCCAAGCATGAACTGGTCTCTCAGGTGAGAGTCTGTCGGGGCCTGTTCTGTATCTTGTTCCTCCAGCCTACAATACAGCTCCTTTAAACGCAGTACATACGATTGAACAGGCTCTCCCGGCTTCTGCACACAACCAAAAAATTGAGACCGTACAACAGACAGAGGGATGATTTTCGCATAAAGCTGATCAAGTGCTGCAAACACTTTGGTAACCCGGTCACGCTCATCCTCAGCCAGTACATTAATCTGCCTTCTAGCCAGCCCAGACAATGCCCCAATTACAATTTTAACTTTTTGAGCTTCAGCCAAATTGTTAGACTCCAAAAGACCTTGTATTTGCTCCTTCCATTCAGAGTACTTCAAATTCCCATCTTGGCCTTCAAATTTAGGCACCCATGGAGCCCCTGGGTAAATTGGCTTCGTCATCATGATTAAAAATGTATGTTAAAAACTTCCAAAAATAAATAAAAACTCTGGTTTAAAACACTGCTCACGAACCTGTGATCCTGCCAGCGAACGCCAGATTCATTTATCATAAAACCAAATTACAAGTTGAAAGGTCAGCAACGCCACCTAGGTTGAGGACCTAGGACCTATTTTAAAACACAGGTATAAAATCACTGGAGTGAGCAGTGCAAAATAAACCAGGTACTACGATAAAAAAGATTTATTACAATAAAAAAATGTTAAAATGAGCAGGCGAGTGCCATAAAACCAGTCAGTGCAAGAAGAGATTAAAATGGTCAATTAAAAACAGGTCCCAACGCGTAGCTGGTCAGTCCAGGTTCTTCTAGCGAGCCGGGTCCAGCGAGGCCGAGCTTTTACCACGGACCCTGGAGGCAGAGCACAACCAAACAGAAAGCGCACACACGCCCCAAAGAGTCCCCCCGCCAAAGGCTATACTTCATGAACACCACTACTCAATGTGTTAAGATACTTACACGCAAAGGCAGAGCGTCCTCTGCCTTCTGCGGTAGTTCAGCTTCGTGGTGTTCTCTGTGGACTCGTGAGGCGAAGGCGATTACTGTGGTCCAGGTCCCGGTAGTGTGCTGTGCCGCCCCGTGTTCTGCTCTCTCGTATCGCTGCGCTGTGGCTTGTCCCGCGGCGCTGTGGCTCCCGTGCCTTTTCCCTTTCCTTCTTTTTGCGCGCCTTGCCATGTCCTCCCAGCACTTTTAAAGTCTGTCCTAATTGTCCTACATGTACCGCAGGTGCGCAGTGCGAATGACAGACTTGTGGGTGGGCCTGCACTCCATTACACCGCACACATAACTCCAACACATACCCAATAAAATCATGCGTTGAATAAAAACGATCAATGAAGTCATGCAGTAATGATAAACACAAATCTAATAAAAACATGCAATAAAAACAAGGGTGCATTAAAAGGCCATGTCCCACATAAAGGTTAAAGGTAAAAATGTGCACGTCGAGTGCAGAACAAAACGTTCTGCACGTTTTGTTCTGTATGTTCCAGAACAAAACGAAAAAGTAACGCAATAGTTACTTTTAAAGGTAACTAGTTACTTTTACAGTGGAGTAACTCCGTTAGTAACTCAGTTACTTTTTGGGAGAAGTAACTAGTAACTATAACTAATTACTTTTTCAAAGTAACGTGCCCAACACTGGTCATCCTCTACATAATCTACTTCTGTCATTATTATGGTTCTCTTTCTTGTGACTGCATTTTATTTCCTCTTTTTTCCCCCTTTCCCTTGTTTTCCAAATTCAATTCAATGTATTCTTGTAAAGCCCTAAATCACAACAGTAGTTATCTCAGAGGACTTTACAAAACCGTCAAAATCGGCAACACAGATCAGAGAATCAAACAGTTTTAAACTCAAAGAATATAGAACACAGGTATTGGTCCATAGGGAGAGACCAACGTCCACGAAAGTTGATAAATGTCCATAAATGTTGTAGAAGAGGTCCTTTCTATCCAGTTGTATTGTTATTATTAATATTATGAATGCATAGTTATTTGTCATCAAAAGTAGTTTGTCACTGCTTTATATCTTGTAGGAGTCTGACGTACAGTATCCGTCTCATTTGCGGGACAACTCGGTTTGCTTCCCCCTCGTTAATGCAAATTGGTTGTTCTCCCAGTGACTTTTATTTGATTTGTTTCATACCACATATAACTTCATACTAAAATATAACTACACTGAATGGTATTAATATAAGAGGTTTAAATGATGTTTGTGTACAACTGTCAAACGCTATAATTACAGAACAACAGAGAAGAAAGAGCTCATGTCGCTGTGTGTTTACTTTATGGGGGGAATTTATTAATCCCCAATTCTTTATTGCTTCATTTACCAGTTGCTGATAACAGAGTGTTGTTTGAACACACTGAGGGAAGTGAAATAAGGGTGCCAGATGGTGGTAGGCCTTTGGAGGTGGTAGGCCTATTAGCAACGGCAGTACGTGAAGATGCCTGCAGGCAAAGGTACGATCTGGTTAGATTTGTGTCCGACTGTAGGCAGCGGAGGCAGGTGTGAGGACGAGAAAAGAAACCTCAGCCTGGACCTCACACAAACACTGAGAGTCACATCTGGTTGGAGATGTTTCTGCGGTCGTTTCCCCTGTTCTTAGCTTTTATAGCATAGATGTGTATGATGAGACAGAGAGGTCCTAGACTGTAGTTGTTTTTGCTGTTTGTTTGTTTGTGTGTGTGTGAGAGAGAGACAGAGAGAGAGAGAGAGAGAAATAGCAACATCAGCTCTGTTGTTTTCAGCTCAGGGTGTCTCTCTGTTTGGCACCAGATCATATACGGAATTGGGACAGGAGCGGATGTAACAATCCAATATGGGGCGAAAATCAACCCTAACAGTAGACTGCCATTCTGATAATGGTTTGCGTAAAAAATAAATACAACTACTGTTATGTAATATTTATAGTTAATCTGTTTATACAGTCTATGCGTATTTACAGTTGTTATTATTATGGATCCATGATTTACAGTCTAAAACTAATTTGAAAGTAATACAATCTGAAGGGCCGATTCCGTATATGATCTAGTACCGACCGTGTCTCTCACTGGTCTTGAGCTGTTACTGTGTCCAACTTCCTTCCAGATGTTAGTCCTCTGCTCTGGTCTGAGATGCAGCTGCTGTGACTGATGCTGTAACAAGGCTAGAGCACAGGGAAGTGTGTTCCTCTCATACACATGGGGGAAACCCCTAGAGATTTATTACCTACACTTTGATTACTGTTGCAGGGTTTGGGAAAGGTGAAGCCCCATGAAAAAACAAATCCACTTCCTTCTTCCTCTTCCTCACCACCTCTGAGTCCTCTGAGATCTCGTCCTACTTTAGATTCTCCTTCCTCATCACATACAAGAGACACCTCACTGTGAAGGCCCCGTCCACATGTGTCATCATAGCTTTGCAATACATACTTATTATTAGGGCTGGGACTCGAAAAAAAAGTTATCAAATTAATTAGAGGTGTTGTAATTGATTAATCACATATAAATATTTGACCTGAGAACAGTGAGAAGTATTTTTTTCCCATCCACGGGGCCAACCAACGCAGTCACATCAGCTTATTTTTTCATGTTCACTGTGCCACTGTGGTTTGTTGTTGTCTGATTCCAATTCAGGCGCATTAGTTGGTGCTCCAGTACAATCAGTCCATCTGAGGCTAACCCTAACCCGTCCACACGTAGCCGGGTATCTGCTAACTTTAGATATTTGTCTTTGTTTGCACCTGTCATCCACATGACAAAGCAACATAAACAAATAAATTAAAAAACGTCGGGCAAAGTGAAGATTTTTGAAAACTCTGTTTATGCATTTGCGTGTAGACAGAGATAACCGGAGTTTTGCGTTTTCGCACGTCACAGTATGTGCCAAAAAAACATGCGACCACCTCTGATCACTGAATAAGCATGGATCTTACTGCTTTAAATCTGGTCGCTGCTGCGAGCGGTTTGCAGCAACGAACATCCTCGCTCCACATCAGAGAGCAGCAAAGTGATCACGGGGACTCATGCTCCAGAACAGCCAAAACAGGGGCTGAACCAGGACCAGAACAAGCACGTTCAGAGTCCTTATGTACATATGTCTGCACCCTGAGTTTCTAATATGACTGTAAAAGTGCTGCTACAGAAGTACCTGCTTCAGCATCAAAGCTCCGCCCACTTCTGTGCTTTTCCCTCAACGCAAGACGTCAGAGGACGCACATGTTTGGAATGTTAAGAATGTGATTGAAAACGCAGATGATCCGTTATGTGTGGATGCAAATTATTTTATAAACGGAGGGGGGGAAATATTTGGTTTTAAAGTTAAAGTCCCGGCCCTAATTATTATATCACAGATGTCTTCTAATGTCCCTTTTTCACACTTATCAATATGTGAATTAAATAAACACTATTAGATGTTTTTTTTTTTTTTTTTTTTATCAAATTGAAGTTGATTGAGTTGTCCTCATACTGAAAAGTCAACAATGCAATGGAACGTGTTTGGATGAGAAGAAGCCATAAACTCACTTACAACAACTCTAAATATAAAAATGTCTTCATAAAGTCGTGCTTGAATGAAGCAGCTGCAGAATAATAACCACAAGCAGAGCCGTTTCTAGACTTTTGGAGGCTCTAAGTGAAAGTGGGAAACGAGAGGCCCCTCTGGATGGTTTGTGCCCACATGTTTGGGGCAGTGTCAAACTCATTTTGCTCAAAGGCAGAATTTAAAGAAGTTATAGCTGGTCAGGGGCAAAACAAAAATGAGCTGATCTTAGTGGAAAGAGACATTTTTATGAGGACTTTACCAAGTCATTGATTTGCCAGCACAGATCAGATACTTAAACAGTTTAAACACAAGAAATGCAATGATAACAAACACATTGTTACTGTACATAGAGCCATTGGTTCATAAGAGGCAGATGACCAATGTCCACATATGTTGAAGTCCAGTGTCCTGGATCATCACTGTTGTAGACCCAGACCTTCCTTCAAGGTGAAGAAGGCTGTAATTGTAGACTGAGGCCAATGACTTTTAAAATGTATTTCCTATCTAATTAATGTAATATGGCCCATATTTGGGCCGGTCTGCCTGCTTCATACAAACTAAACCACTTATGTGAAATGTGTAAATCCGTTGAGTGACCGCTGGGCACTTGCTGTTGTTTTCTGTATGAACTCAAAGGGGGTTCCGCATCCTCTGTGGCCGCCCTGTTCTGACCCGGGACAGCTCGGCCGCTTTGTATTGTCACAGCGGTTCCCACCTCCAGCGGCTGTGAGCGGCTTTGACAACAACATGGCGAACGGCGCCGTCGTAAAGTGGCCATATCCAAGACCATACAGGCCACAGAACCACTCTCTGCTTGCCTGTCCGTGTCTTTGCGTAACCTGTGAATGCAATAAATACACCTCTGAAGCTGGAGGTGTATTCATGGAGCCTCAGGAAGTGTCCGTGTCTCCTCCCGAAGCACAACTAAACTTGCTAAATTAAAGCTCAGGTACCTAATTTTTCCCTTGCACTACCAGTTCATGTTGGTTGTGCCCAAAAGTAAAATGTTGTGAACAAATCAAACAGATCTAACTACAGCCATTGGCTGACATTATGCCTTTTATACTTCTTTGCAATTTTCCGTTCTCATCCTTGTAACAAACAATAGTTTTGGTCTGTCGGGGCATCAGCGGTTCTTGAGCGCACATGTCGTTGATCTGTTTTCCTGCACTTAGATGGTCAATGCGTTTGACCATCCCATACATGGGGGCCCTTTCTATACCCGTGGGGCCCTGAGATACACCGGGGACTGCAGATGGAAACTAACTGTGTAGCTATAATCTGGTGAAGAACATATCTGTCTTTGAACTTGTTGCTGTGCACTGTCTCTTTCGAATAAGGACTAAACTAAACTAAACTATAATACTTTATTATTGCCATGAACATATGTGCAATATGCATTGACATTCGAATGTATACCTGCAGCAGACACTGTGTGTCAGGAAACACAGCCTTCAAAAGTAAGGCAACAAGTATGTGCTATCAGCCCCTCCCAACACCACTAACTCCACCATCACCCACCATTCACACACACACACCAGACTCATGCTAATGTGGGTGAAGTGTTTTGCCTAAGGACACAACCACAGTTTGGCACTTTATAGTCGCCCCACTGTGGCATCCGGTGTTCCCACAGATCTCCCATCACAGCATTAACCAGGTCCTGCCCTGCTCAGCTTCAGAGGGGTGACCGGATCCGGCTTTCACCTGCAGGTTATGTATGGCCACACTGCACAATGTGGAAGAACTCCAAGTCTGTTTTGACGAGGAAACAATGCAACAAGATTAAAAGCTCAAGACTTGTGTCTAATACGTTTCTTTTTCCCACACACACAAAGCTCCTCTGCAAACGCATACACCACAGACCCAGTGGCCTGTGTGGTGACGTGTCCCTGCAGGTCCAGGCTGCGAAACTCAACAATTATCACCTCCAAAGCTGATTAAATGAACTTCTCCCGTGAACGTGTGGCGAGGCCGTCCTGCCGCTCTGTTGCTGGTGTGGCTGACAGTCAGAACGCCATTCTTATCTCCACGCTCCAGATAACTGTTGCTGTTGGCGCAGGTAAAACAAAGACACGCTTTTTTAATTAAGAAAAGAAATTGCGCAAACATAAGTGCTTGTTCCCGACACTTATTTGTCTGAAACAGGAGCTCCATAAAGATTAATGAGTGATGTCCGTCATAAAACGGCAGTGGGAGTAATCTGCTGCTGTCACCGCAACAGGCTTCAGCGGCGAGCGCATTATGTTCTGTGCTATTAACCCTCAGATAAGACAAATGTCAGTGTTCACAGCTCTCTTTTCTCCGTTTCCTCCTGCAGCCGAACCAAAGAGTCATGTTCCATCAAGGTGAATTATTGAATGACAATGTGGGGAGTTCCTCTGCTGTGGATTAAAGAACCTCTATTGTGCTTTAGTTTGGCTCGTTTTGCAGTTTTAAATATGATTTGGAAATGGTTTTGTCCACTTCATATTAAGTTAATCTGTTTATTTTTGTTTTTTTTATGGCAATACCACAATAATACTAGCCTGGCCATAGCCATCTGTACACTCCGCTCAATCATCATTTCACTGCATGTAACGTCTGGGTCTGGTCCCTGTGTTAGCGAATACAATCGGTCGTATTTCAACCGGCTACCCAGTTTGGCAATGGCAAAGAATGCGATAGTAAAGTATTCCGGTCTGGTTCTATCAAGAAATTGAAGCAGGAGCAAGAGGAATGTTTAGCAAATGTAATCGCTGGTCAAGATTGTGGCGCTACTCCCCACGGGCTCCGTTAGCAGCAAAGGAGATGGCTAGGCTAAATGCTAACAACACACTTGGGCGCATTACATACGTCACGGTAAACTCAGATCCAATCGTTTCAATCTGCAAAAGGAGTTAACCCCTCCCACCTGTTCACGGAGCTAAATGGAGCACGTCCAGACCTTAGTATGAAATGTAATTTGTACTAAGGTGTGGTACAACCAGGCTACAATAATACTGAAGAAAATGACAAATTCTCCGACAAAAGGCAGGGTTTATTGTCGGTGATAGAGATAGCACAAACAAAGATGTTTCAGAATGCATGTGAGATGAGACAGGAAGAATCATAGACCGTCCAATCAGCAGCTGCCGATGTGCCAGTAGTTTCAACATTGAGGAAACCAAAACATGTGGTGGAAAGATACCGCACCTATGGTCATGAGCTTTGGGTAATGACCGAAAGAACGAGATCGCGGATACAAGCGGTCGAAATGAGCTTCCTCCGCAGAGTGGCTGGGCGCTCCCTTAGAGATAGGGTGAGAAACTCAGTCACATGGCAAGAGTTCGGAGTAGAGCCGCTGCTTCTCCACGTTGAGAGCCATTTGAGGTGGCTCGGGCATCTTTTCCAGATGCCTCTTGGGCGCCTCCCTGGGGAGGTGTTCCGGGCACGTCAATCAATCAATCAATCAATCTTTATTTATAGGGCGCTTTTCCTGCACAGGGCAACACAAAGCGCCTCACCCACCCGGAGGAGACCCCGGGGAAAACCCAGGACACGCTGGAGGGTCTATGTCTCTCAGCTGGCCTGGGAACGCCTTGGGGTCCCCCCGGACGAGCTGGAGGAAGTGTGTGTGGATAGGGAAGTCTGGGCGTCTCTGCTTAGACTGCTGTCCCCGCGACCCGGCAACGGATGAAGCGGAAGAAAATGGAAGGGAATGGCCTAACCGGCCAAAGACCTCTTGATCAGAAGTGTAAATGCTTCTGTTGCAGAGGTCTTTTGGCCTGAGGGTGAAATGATGAACACAATTTAGTTTTAGGCTTTACTTCTTTTGTTGTGAAAGTGAGACACAGATTTTGTATCCTTTAGGAGATGTTTACTGTCAATTATTGTTTATTGGGCACTTTTGTGTTTGACACTTCAATACAATAAACTCTCAAACTCTTGAATGGAGCATGAAAATAAAAAAGGATAAAACCCTCAGAATCGGCTGTCACACATCTGCAAAAGGAGATGGAGTGGAGTTTTGAAACATTTTCCTTTAACACAGAATAGGGACTCATTGTTACGGCAACACAGTAAAAAATACGGCACAGTCTCATTTTGTGATCCAAATGTCAACAGAGAATTGTGTGGCCTGGTCCATCCAGATCATGGTAATGATTTGGCACTGTCACTAAAGTCAATCTTTCACTGGCAGCTGGACTCAGTAACTCAGTACCCACATGTCCTTACAAACTCTTTGTTGGTTGTTTTGTACAATCTGTCATCTCCTGTACAAATATCTCTGAAACCATCTCTGCCTTCGTCCTCTAAGTGTAGGAGAGAGGAGGCCTGAGGCTGGAGCTCTGTATCTGTCAGGAGGAAAGCATTGAACCACTCTGCTGAACCACTTTTTTTTAAATGTGGCATAGTTTTATTCTTTAACAATAACAGTAGAGAAAGTAAATATCTGTACTCGCAGAACAGAGACAAAAACATTTGCATCTGTCATGATGAAGTATTTTTAATTACAAGAAACAAACCTAGAACAAAGGCCTGAAAGCTGAGAACTGTTTACTTTTGATTATGACTTACTGTGTTCAGGGTTCAATGCCATACGAGACCAGACTCCACAGGCCGCATGTTTGAGACCACTGAATGAAGATCTTCTTGAAGGCACTTGTGAATGTACAGTATTTTCAACATGTATTACTTTTTAAAGTTAGTCTGCGACAGTTGGTCATAAATTTCTATAGTTACAATTAAAGTAACTCGCATTGGATAATTCTCTTTCTGGGTACACCCCCACAGACCCGGAGTGGTATTGCAAGTATGTCAGCGCACATGCTCATGGTTTATCCCGGTAACTACTATTATAAATAAATACTGTATAGTAACTTACTAACAGTCATGGTAACAGTCATTTCATTACAACAACAATGTTTTCAAAGTCCTGATACTCATGTCAAGGACCACGCGAGAAAGGTTTTTCCAAAACACTTTATGCTCCTGTTCCCTTTATAGCCTCATCCCGGCTGCGCAGGTCACAGGAGTCTGCCAGTTTCCTGTGCAGTTGGGTCACAAATGCTTTTAACTGACCAGCGCTGTCTCTCTCTCCTCCATGACTCTGCAGCCTTTCCCACCGCTGAAGGGAGATGAAGCTCTGAGGGAGGTATAGAGCCGTGTTGTGGCCTGGAGCTCCTGATGTGGCTCAGCTGATGCACAGGTCACACAAACAAACACCTTTAGTTTTGTATAGAACAAACAGTCACAATCAGTCGACATCAACAACAGATTAAAGACTGAATTGGGACAGAATGTAAAGTTGAGAATGTAAAGTGCATGCATCAGATCTCTCTCATCATGGGCCTCCTTGGGGTCTCTCACATTTTGTCCGACTGGGTTTTTGAGGTGTTCCTTGAGGGCCGATGCAAGAGGTTCTAAGGATCTGATCTGGGACATTTAGGGACATTAAAGGACATAACTGGACATGTATTAACATTTCTGCACTGCAGTCGTCTCCCTAAGGACCAACAGCTCTTATGTTTTTATTATTCTTGCAATTCCTGTGTTCGAACTGTTCTCTGACCTGTTATTGGCAAATCAACAACTTTGATTTAAGGCTACACACAAATACATTTAATTGAATTGATTTTCCTTACGTTAATTTGACATAAAAATGATCCGTGTAGAATGTTATCATAATCCATAGATATGACAGTGAATGGCCTGGTGACTGTCAAGAGCAAATCAAGGTGATAAGTAATAAAAAAATAATCATTAACACAATATCATACTGTGAGGTTTGAATATAGATACATCCCTGTAGTAGTTAGAGAGTGCACCAAATACACATTTTTATCTATATTAATTTGTCACGGCCAAAGGTTGCCAGGTTTATGTTTTCCCAACGGATCAGACAGATGAAACATAAGCCTCAGTTTCCACCAGCTCTGCTCTACTCTACTCTACTCTGCTCTACTCTACTCTACTCTACTCTACTCTACTCCACTCTACTCTGATCTACTCTACTCTACTCTACTCTACTCTACTCTACTCTACTCTACTCTACTCTACTCTACTCTACTCTACTCTACTCTACTCTACTCTTGATCCTGATTCTATTCAGACCGAGATACTAAAGTGTTCTAACTGACAGTGATTTGCCAGAGGGCTTCTGGGGAAGACATATTGTTACCAGGTAATTTCCCCCCTGACACTAGTTCGTTGTGGGTCGGTTGCTAGCATACTCTACCAGATACTGAAGATTAGATTAGAGTAGAGCAGAGTAGAGTAGGGCCAAGTAGGGTTGGTGGAAACGTGGCAATAGTGTTTTCTGTGAGGAAGAGAAAAGCTCAAATATATTTTAAAGATGTGAAAATAACTAGCAGCTCCAGTTCAAACATCATCTCACTGACAGATTTTTAAGATTGAAAAATGTTGATGACGCAGAGTGGATGTGTTTGTCCCAGATGTTTATTCTCATCTTGTTGATCATTTCATACAAATAAAAATTATGATCTGGTTATTTTTATCCAGAGAACATGATGCTGCACCGTCGTGGATTATGTTCTTACCAGATTACACACATCGTGAGTCTGTAAATGCTATAAGAGTAAACAGCACGTGTGTGGATGTGGATGTGAGAAAGTTGTATTCATTTTTTTTAAAAGCCACATCAAATCAGCAGCTTTTTACCATCTCAAAAACATCAGAATCCAAAATATAGTGTAGTGTCTAAAGCAGACTTGGAGTTTCTTATCCTACTTTTGTCTCCTGTTTAATACTGCGGTATGTTCAAAACGCTGCAGCTTTAGTACCATCAAATAAGTCCAGGGGCCTCGCACCAAAGTACATCTGTGACATGTTAGAGCGCAGGGACTGGCCCCCTGCTGGGACTCTGAGGAGCACAGGGAGTCTGGTCGAGTCTGACTAAGTCTGAGGGAGTCTGGGTGAGTCTGATTGAGTCTGGGTGGGTCTGATTGAGTCTGGGTGGGTCTGATTGAGTCTGGTCCAGTCTGGTTAAAGGGCCCATATCACGGTTTTTGACTTTTCTCTGCTTTAAACATGATTACAATTAGGGATGTAAAAAACTATGAATTTTCATGACCGACCACCGAGCCTCATTAACCGGTTGAAACCGGTTAACCGCGTAGTTTAAAATAGTCCACGTTCTTTGAAATAACAGCCGTTTCGAGCCGCGTACTTTTCATAAGTGCAGCTCTGCGTTCTACTGGATCAGAGTTGAGACAGCGGCGCCCAAACCCGCAACAGCTCCGGCACCTTTGCGCACAGAGAACTGCTTTTTTAATCTTCCCATTCTGCTGTGCTGCGGGTTAATACCAAAACTTTCTAGCAGCAAACGACGGCTCGTTCACATGGTCAGAGCAGCGGGTGACGAGCCGCGTCTCACAGGTCTTCACAAAAGTTTAAATACAAGTGATGTGTGTGGAGCTGATCCCGAGGACCATAAACACAAACATGGTCCATGTGGTTTGACTGGAGCCGCGTATTTGCGCGAATCCTTTGGGCTCCGTGACACAGAGGAGCGCGACAGACCGGTATGTGTGTGTGTATGTGTGTGTGTATGTATGTGTGTGTGTATGTATATGTGTGTGTGTGTAAATTTAAGCTCCAATGTAGTTCTGACCCGCGCCAGTGTGCAACTTTGACGGTAACAGAGGGGAGAGATGATGCGTCTGGATGTTACGTATGGAGAGGGGGAAAGTGTGTGTGTGTGTGTGTGTGTGTGTGTGTTGTGTGTGCGCGCGTGCATGTGTGCATATGTGGCTCGTGCGGCGTGAGAGTCGTCCCGGAGTTTATAATACATTGGCGCACACAGCTAGATACAGACCCGCTCGTCACACCAAATAGGTGCAAATAGGGCTTAAAATAGCGTTATTAAGAGACCTCCCCTCTCCCCTTTTTCTCTTTTTTAACCGACAGCTTTGACCGGTTAACGCTGTGACGGTCAACCACCGGTTAAACGGTCGCCGATTTACATCCCTAATTACAATGCTATTTGGCCTTCATACACAAGCCCACAGTAGTTTATTCATTGATTCTGTCAATCTTTTGTAAGAGAGCAATCTGTCTCCTTCCCCAGCGTGAAGCACAGAAACGCTCGGGTCCACTTCAGTGACAAAAACCACACTGATGACGCGCATGACGCGCACGACCCCGTTTGCTTTGTATTTAAAATAGTTGTTAAATACTTTTGTCAAAACGGGGTAAACAATACACAATTAGTATGCTGTTTTTTGTCAAAAATAATAAAAATACAAATAAATTAAAAGCCGGCGGGAGGTGATTGACGGATCAAAACAGCGAATCAGAGCGCACAGGCTCCGGCTCCCGAGTCCAGCGTCTGTGGTCTGGTCTCGCGGACACCACATAGAGCTGCTGTTTTTATGCTTTTTTCAGCAACTAAAAGTGTTAGGATCAGGTCAACTTGAATGAAGTGTGTTATGGGTGTAAATATGTGACACACTATTTGGCCCAAAGAGGAAGAAAGCGGCTCGACTTTTTTCATCTGTTCATCTCATGGATCTATTATAATACCGGTTCATCTGCGACACTTCACTGAGACTGTTCTAGAACTACAGGGACAATGGAACTGGACTTACTCAAAATCTGATCTGGAAACATGTTATTCCCACGATCAAAGACGTAACACGGAACCCCCGATCTGTGAGTAAAGTGACGCTAACTCGCCGTATACTTCTTTAAACTAAATAACTAGGGTCTGATTGTGCATCGAGGACATAGGGCTCGATGTGACGGATTGTCATTGTTGGAAAAAGTTTATTCTTATGTATGAAATTACTAAGTACAGGTGATAAACGACAAAAGCGTGATGCTACGTCACCGTGCGGGCGGGGGGAGGCGGGCTCACGGACAGAGGAGCAGACTCTTCTCTGGATCAGCTCGTTTGAGTCGAGGTGACGTCACCTCTGCACAAGAGATGGCTATAATCTCACAAGCTTTGATTGTTGTGTGGTGTATCATACACATTATTATCACACATGTGTATAGGATTGAGTGTGAAACATGAAGAAAAGCGTGATATAGGACCTTTAAGTATGGCTGACTCTAATTCAGTCTGTGTGAGTCTGAATGAGTCTGGGTTGTTCTGATTTAGTCTGGTCGAGTGTGATTGAGTCTGGGTGAGGGGATTTCCGTGATAACCATGGCTTCCAATTAGTGTTGTCAAACAATTCACATTTTTAAACGAGTTAATTACAGCTTAAAAATGTATTAATCGTAATTAATCACGTTTCAAACCATCGGCAAAATTGTGCCATATTTTTGTGTGAATGGTTGTTTGAATGGAAAGATAAATGACAACATAGTGTACATATGTACAGTATTTGTATTTGTTTATTATTACAATAAATCCACATTAACATTATTAACATTCTGTCTTTCTGTAGAAGACACAGACCAAAAATAGTGTTTGTTACAGGGATGAGAATGGGACATTTAAAAAAAAGTCTGAAAATGCAGAATGTCATTAAATCTGTTCACAACCTTTTACTTTTGGGCACAAGCAACATGAGCTATTAATGCAAGGGAGAATTTACGTACCCCAGCTTTAATTTAGCGAGATTAGTTGCGTTCCGGGAGAGACACGGACACTTCCCAAGGGTCCATTGTCCAGCTTCAGCCGTGTATTTATTATATACACCGGTTACGCAAAGACACGCACGCAACATGTAATAGTTATGTGCGTGTATGGTCCTGGATATGAGCAGAGGTGTGGACTCGAGTCATGTGACTTGGACTCGAGTCAGACTCGAGTCATGATTTTGATGACTTTAGACTCGACTTGACCAAATATAAAAAGACTTGCAACTCGACTTGGACTTTAACATCAATGACTCTGACTTTCACTTGGACTTGCGCCAATTGACTTGCAAAGACTTGCGTAACCCGGGCCATTTTTACCTTTCTCCGCATCTCTCTTTCTATCTATGCCGTCTCTGAAGAAACAAAGCCTCGCGGTAGTTGTAGCGCTCGCGAGAGAGTTCGAACGTGAGTTCCCCGCAGTTCGCGCAGCAACACTTCCCTAAACAAGCGGACTGCATTCACCGGTGGGTGTGTTGTCTAGGGGAGCTGGAAATGAGCGAGCTGCAGGTATTTATCGCAACCTAACGTCATATTTTGTTCTACAAACCGTAATTGATATGCTTTCACTACAGGCGCCTCATACAATTGAATCGACGCAGTTGTCACACTCTGTGGCGTGTTTTAAAGAGGAACTGGTGAGTCAAACTAGCGCTAGCCTGCGCTGCTCTGTTAGCTATTTCTTATATTTTTTTGTGTGCACGCCGAGGCCTATTATTATGAGTATGTTTTTGCTGTGCTCCTCCTGCTAAAGTTTGCATACATTAGATAGTTGTTTTGATTATGTGCACTAAGCTAGATTAATATTTGCACTATTGTTTATGGTGCATTGATATGAGAATCAGTGCTTTGACTGATTGAATTAATTTATATGAGACATTTTATTATGTAATGATATATTGGTAATTATGAGATATTACTAATGCTGGCCCAGTTCATACAGGCCGGGGTCCTTCCCCTCCATTGGTCCCTTCAGTCCTTTGGAACAATAACCACTACGGACATTAAACTGATTATATAGATACAGGTCCTAGCCCAATACTCATATTCATATATGCTGCACTGCTGCACTTGCTACTTCCCATTAAAAACCCCAAAGATAAAAAGTATGTTGACATGGACTGCTCTGATTTTATGTGTGGTCTGTGCATGTGTAACTGAGCCTGCATCTGGCACAACATCCAATTAGATCACGTAGATAGTTTTGATTTATCAGCAGACAACGACATGGAACAAACTGTTAGTCCATGGGTCAGAGACCAACGAGAATGCACCAGCAAAATGATTCCTAACATTATTTTGTTTGCCTACAAAAGTAGGTGGAGACCAACAAGAAACAAATCGCGGTCAAAAAGACTCGAGAGGACTCGAAAGTCAAACCGTAGGACTTGGGACTGACTTGAGATTTGTTGGCCTTTGACTTGGACTCGACTCGGGACTTGCCTGTCTTGACTCGTGACTTGACTCGGGACTTGAGGGCAATGAATTGAGACTGACTTGTGACTTGCTAAACAATGACTTTGTCCCACCTCTGGATATGAGCACGTTACGGCGGCGCCATTCGGCGTGTTGTTGTTAGCGGCTCACAGTCGCTGGAGGTGGGAACCGCTGTCCAGAGCGGCCGCAGCTGCCCGGGTCAAAACGCTGTGGCCTCCAGTTCATAGCAAACAGCAGCAAGTGCCCCGCGGTCACTCGAGTATTCTTTTTTAACTTGAATTGCCAGAGGACCTACCTGCTCTGTCGCCATCTCACACACGCATGTATCCGCGGCATTCTGAGTGTTATTTTTGGATAAATGGGCGGGTCATTCGGACGTGTGTTAATATTTTAACGGGATTAATGAAAAAAATTATTAACATGCGTTAACGCGATAATTTTGACCGCCCTACTTCCAATACAAGAAGGAGAAGGAGTTGGTACCGATTAAAATGCTCCCTATTGGGGTTAGAGGCAGAGTAGAGTAGAGCAGGCCCATGTAGAGCCGGGCCATGTAGAGCTGGTGGAAACAGGGCTTATGTTCTTTAAGTGTTGAGCAGAGGGAGGCTCTCTTCGTAACTATAAAGAGCACTCACATCGTCATGATCTAAAGCTGCTCCGAGTGGGGCTCACTACACACATCATGAAACACATCATGAGGCTTTATTTGAGAACATAAACCAGACCAGTGTGTGCGTGTCCATCCCAGTGTGGGTAGGTCCAACCCAGTGTCCAACCTCAGTGTGTGCGTCCATCAGTGTGTGCGTCCGTCATGGTGTGCATTGAGCGCCTGTCGAGCTCCCGCAGGTCGCTCTGATCTACGCTCGTGTCCATCTTCGATATTCACGCTGCTGGATTATGATCGGAGGTGGAATGGTCCCCGAGCAAACGTATGCAAGGCATTGTAAAGAGCCCACCCCTACACGCACACACACACACACACACACATACACACACACACACACACACACACACACATTATAATAAAGTAGATGCATTACTCCCACATGCCCTTTTAATAGAGATTTTTACAGAGGATGTCACAAAAGACCCCGGGAGAGGATAGGATAATTAGTTTTTATTTAGATGGTAAAAGGCTACTGCTGTTACTGATTCAGTAAGTAAACTTTAGTTATATAGCACTTTTCATCAGGGTGAAAGTGTTTTAGAATTTTATGCTTTTTTTATTTACTTCACCTCTGTTTGTAAACCACCTAAGCTCTTTTGTTTCTGTGATGTTGCATGAGAGAAATTGGCCTCATCCGGTGCGGGTGTTATCACACACAGTTGGTTCACTCCGACAACATAGTCTTTAGTGTGTGTGTGTGTGTGTTTATGTATGTTGTGTGTGTGTGTGTTTGTGTATATATATGTGTGCTTGTGTGTGTGTGTTTATGTGTGTGTGTGTGTGTGTGTGTGTGTGTGTGTGTGTGTGTGTGTGTGCGTGTGTGTGTGTGTGTGTGTAGACAAGCTGCTGTGTTGTGCTGCAGCTGTGGTCAGGATGGGGAGATGCAGCCGTTACCACCGGAAGCTCAGCCACATGTGCTTCGGTCCAAGAGGCTGCATCTGTCACTGCCTCCTGTCCTGAACGTGCTTATCTTCTTAACACAAGGACTCCCAGAGCTGTCATTTTGACTGCTCCCATTCACACCAATAAAATTCTGAGATGTTTCGTTTTAGTTTTCCACAATTGTTTTACTTTATTTTAATAAGTGCCAAAACTGTTGAATACATCTCGAAAGAGAAGCAAAAACAGCGAGATAGGCAATTGCTAACTGTAAACAGTGTAAACAGTAAACAGTGTTGCTATGGTTACCAGCACTCACTCCTCATCTGACACTGCACAGAACAAGAACCAGTCCAGAACCAGCACCTTGGAGAAAAAGGTTTTAACTAGTACAGAACACTTGTTACCAAGTGACCGGAAATGGTTAATGCCCCATTTGAATTACATTCAAATGGAAGAAGCAGTCAAAAAAACTGAACTCATATTTACAAAATAAAAAATAATGTCATGAAAATAACGACAAATAAACTGCATATAGATACAGTCACAAAGTTATGAGGAGCAGAAAGGTACATATGTACTGTATAAAGATAAATAAAAAGCTGTCAAAATGGACTGCTCTGGGAGTCTTTAAAAAGGGGATTTTATCTTGTTGATTTCAAAAAGTGTATTCTTGTGAATGGGGGCAGAACATGCAGCCTGAAAGGTCCTCCAGCTGAAGCCAGCCCATGTCCAGACCCGTCTGAAGCTTTCCCCTGACCATCTGGATGATCCAGATCCTGGGGGAGTATCACTTGCTCAGTGAGACCAAAATAGAACTTAAGAGTAAAAACTCATCATTGGAGATGGAGAAGAACACTGAGTTGCATCCAAAGAACACCATACCCACTGAAGCATGGGGGTGGAAACATGAAGGTTTGGGGCTTTATTTCCGCAGAGGGGACAGGTCGACTGATCCGTATAAAAAAATGAGGAATGGGGCCATGTATTTGGGTAATACCATATCCATTAGAGACAGCAACAAAGGTGTGGCCTCGTCAGTCTCCAGACCCCAACCCCATCTGTGGAGGGAGTTGAAAGTCTGTGTTGCCCGGCAACAGGCCCACAATGTCACAGGTCTAGAGACGATCTGCCTGGAAGAATGTGCCAAAATACCAGCTACAGTATGTGCAAATGTTTGACCTCTATCATTGCCAACAAAGGTTAGATTACAAAGGTTTGTTTTTGTTATTGGTCAAATACTTATCATTGAACTGATATATTGTTTAAATCATAAAAAAGAAATGTCTTTACTTTCACATTCAGTCACAGTGGACCCTCAAGTATTAATTACTAATGTATTATGACTTTACTAATAAAGAATACATGGCAGTTGTTGGATAGGAGACCGGGTGGTGGTGAAACTCTAGATGTGAGTGATGAGAGAACAATGTTGTAAAGAGAGTGATTCAGAGTGAGGAGGTAGAGCCTACAACGAGCCGGTCCCTCACTCGCTGCCTGCATTGTCCTGATCATCACATGGTGCGACCACCAGGATGCGACATAGGTCAACATGACACGGCAAAATCTACTCTACAACTTTTAATTAAGTATCTGTTATATCCTCAGTTCAAGTGAAAAATACACAGACTCAGATCCTGTGTCACTGCAGGGCTTCAGGACTGTTTAGAAGAGTTCATTTTTTGTCAAATTTGTCTTTCAAGAAAATTAAACTGTGTATAGCATACAAATAAATCTGGCTTTTCAAAAAAATACTTGGTAAAAGGATAATTATAGGCATTTCAAATGTCTTTCAAATGACACTTATTTTGGATTCCCTCAAGTTGGAAGAAAATCTGTATGCTGTATATATACATATACATATACTGTAGGTGTATACAGTACATATACACATGTATGATATTTATTTTCACAGGGACAGTGTACAATAAACATTAACCAAGATGTTTATTGTAGCAGCATCAGGTTGCTGGTCCTTTGCCTGAAGCCATGAAATGGCAACATTCAGGGAGTATTTCATGTGTTGGATTTATTCAAGTTTTTCTAATGATACTTATGTTTTTACAAAAGATCTATTCAAATATCTTGTGACGTTCAGTACATCACGACCAAAGAGCAGGATACCAATAATAACAAACAGATAGGAGCCATTGGTCCATATTTTAGTGTCATACAAATAAAGTTTCACCCCTTTAAATACTTTCACATTTACTGCCAATAACTATGAGAGATATTTGTTTTAGCAAATTTGCTTATTGTCACATTTTTCTCACGGTAAGTCTGAAATCATGTGATCTCAATATCACTGCACAAATGGTTAGGACGAATGTGTGGACCTCGCCCTCTTCCAGGTAGCTCGCCAAAGGATTTAGAAATAAACAAATCAAATAATATACTTAATAGTTCAGATTGTATAATTATTATGATTATTTATTATTCTAAATGCACTTACTTTGCGCACTAGTAACACATGTGATATATATATATATATATATATATATAAGCCACCCAAGTCACAGAGCACCAGCCCCTCACTGACCCTCTGCAGGTGGTGAGTCCACAGGAGGATGGCTGCTCTGTCAATGTGAGCATAGCCGTGATCTCTCATATAATATATCATAAATTATGACTGTACCCACTATCAGGCTTATTCACACCAATATATATATATATATATATACTGTATCACCACATTTTTCCCACTTAAAGGAAGAGCTCTCTGCCTTAATAGTCCTGGGAAAGTAGCTCTCTGGGTGAAAAGGGTTGTAGACACCTGGTGTAGACTAAGTTTAAAAAGGAAGAACAGACCTTTGCTGCTCTGTCCTTTGAAAGTTTAGCGCTTTAATGCGAGCATCCATGACTCACATGTGACATGTGTACAGTATGTGCTCCTCTAATTATGATTCAGATAATCCTTTATATCATTATTTAAAACACAAACACACAGCCTCTGATCACTGAGTGACCAACTCAGACCAGTGTCTATTGTACCTGCAGCTTTATAACACATGCCCCAGTAACCTACATGTGCTCTATCTTTGGAGACAGGAGACATACTTTCTACAATTGTTGACTTGGCCTCGCTTACGGAAGGGTCAGTGCTTATTCCACTAATATCTGGGACAGGTTTATTGTGTGTCCCAAACACCAGGACCAAAAAGAATATGGTGATGCAAAGGCCGATGGCGTCACCGTTTATTCATCAATAACGATAAACAACGACAAAAACAGAAATGGTGCGTTCACTGACAGCGGGACATGGCTCCACTACTGTTACATCACAAACACATGAATATACAGTTATAATAACGCAGTATGTATGTAACTGTGTTAGTGTGCAGACATGTCCCCGTTATGGCGCGTGATTATCATTAACCTTTAGAAACATCGTGCAGAGGACATTCAAAGTGCACGTGCCCTGAAGGCTGCGCTCACGTGTTTTCAGACGAGAGACAGTTCAAAGAACAAACATGATGGTCATCGTCTTTGTGTTCCTGTTGGGCCTCAGCACGATACTGAGGATTGTCCTGGATCTGTAGCCCGACCGTCCGTAAGAGCTGATCCCTCCCTCAGTGTGGGCCTCCCTGAGGTTTCTCACTTTCTCCCACTGGGTTTTTAGAGTTGTTTCTGGTCGAAACAACAGAAGGGTCTAAGGACAGTGGTGAACGACATGGACCAATGGCTCTGTGTTTTTTTATTGTTGTATTTCCTGTGTTTGAACTATTTGATTCTCTCATCTGTGTTGCGGTTATGTAAAATCCTAACTGCTGTTGTGATTTAGGACGATACAAAATAAATGTATTTGAAATTGAATTGTTACACAAGCCTTTCATGTCACCTGCACCTGTGATCTTGTCTACGCCTGCCTCCTCAGTCCTGAACCGCACAGCTTCAGTTCAGGATCTATGGCCTGTTTGTCCATGGGAGCGGATCTCTCTCTTTCTCACATTTTTCGTTGTCGTTCCTTGATGATGCAGGAGGGTTTAAGGACAGTAATGATCCAGGACTGAAGTCATCTGTGTCTGCTCTCCGAGTTTATCTTCCTGTACTCGTTGTAAAGCCAGATCAGAGGTTCTTTCACAGCTCGTTGCAAACTGTTTGGTATTTGTTGTAAAGGACTTACATCCACAAATTCCTTGCGACAATATTTAGCAACAGCAAGTCATCTCCCAGCAGGTCATCTCGCTGTCCATGGTCCTGAAGATAAGGATACACAGGAACAAGGAACACTGCAATTATGAACCAAACTTAGAAGACTATCTGTGTATGCGTGTGTGTATGCGTGTGTGTGTGTGTGTGTGTGTGTGTGAAACTGTGTGCGTGTGAAACTGTGTGTGTGTGTGAAAGTGAGTGTGTGAAACTGTGTGTGTGTGTGTGTGTGTGAAAGTGTGTGCGTGTGAAAGTGTGTGTGTGTGTCTGAAAGTGTGTGCGTGTGAAAGTGTGTGTGTGTGTCTGAAAGTGTGTGCGTGTGAGTGAAATGAAATGTACAGTATATGAAGCTAGATTGTGGTTTGGGGTGGGTCTCTTGGGTGGTCTAGTTTCCGGGTCATGGGTATGTAGGATTTTTTTAACCAAAATGTAATGTACTTTGTGTTGCATTATTTTGTTATGAATTGCAGTTTTTTTAGACACACACGCACATACACACAAAACAAAATGTATGTAGATTTTTTATATAACTTTTCCATGTGTGTTATTTAACACAAGAAATGTCTAAAATTATTTTTTTTATATTTTAGTAAAGCAACTCTATGATGGGTTCCAATGACCTGACTCCTCCTTTTCATCAAGTGAGTCCAGTTTCAATGAAGACTTGAGGAATGCATCAGATTAATGTCATTTACCATTTGCAGTAAAACCACATTGGAATACATTTGCAAAGGTTTCAAGTCTGCACAAGACAAGGGTCTGTGTCTGGTTTGCTCCTGTTTGGTTGGAATGAACACCTGCAGCCACACAGCCCTTTGAGGACCGGGGTCAGACTGATCTGAACGTACCTGTTTTGCCTCGAATGTTCCACAAAATGGCATTTAATAATACACACATTTGGCCTGCAGAGTTTTGGGTCATTTCTGCGAAGAGGCGAGCAGATCCAATGTAGAAGTGAATGTTTTTGTTCAGCACCGAGCTTTATGTCATTTGTTGTGATAGAAGACTCCCACACAAACACACAGAGTGATGTGAGTGAGCGGAGAGAAGCGTGTGGACCGTGCAAGCCGTGTGGGCTGTATCTGCAGCAGACGGTGAGATTAAGGCGTTAAATCAGACACGGACAGAGACTCCAGGCTGGATGTGTGCGTCAGCCACCTGCAGCTACTGCTCCGAAGATGGGCCAAAGCTTTTGTTTCATTAAAGAAATATGATACATTATGTGTGTTAATTTTAACCCTAAACTTGATGTTGATGTAATAGTTGGCACCACAGGGTTTCCTTCTCATTCCTTATTGATATGGGTTTTAAGAGTTGTTCCTCTCTGGTGCAGGAGGCTCTAAGAACAGAGGAGATGATCTAAGACACACGACATTCAACAACATTTATAGACTTCATCAACATTTATGGACATTGGTCATCTCCCCCTTATGGACTAACGGCTCTATGTGTTTTGTGCTTTGTGCAAATTCTTTGCGGATCCACGGCTTTGTAAAGTCCTCCAATGTAATTACTGTTGTGATTAAGGGCTATACCAAAATAGATTGAATTGAATTGAAGTGGCTGGTTGGCATGGGTTCCAGTTTCCTGTGGGTAATCAGGGATGACCCTATGTTTGTATTTTTGCTGTAAAGCTAACCAATGTAAATACTTTTTATACATGGTCATTGTTTTATTATGCAAATTAAGATAAAGCGGAGGTTCAGGCCCCGCTCAGACCGAGACGCTTTGGAGATGCTGCAAAGCAATTAACAATAACCAGGGTCCTTATTCAAAGTGCACAGCTTCTCCACAATGACGTATAACAAGTAGTAGTAGTAGTTCTAGTGCCCGGCCAGTAGTGGGCAGTTGAACTTAGAATATGACACTGCACAAGCTCACTGCTCTCAGTCCTCCCCCTGCTGCTGCACCCCAACAGCAATATGTCAATCACACTCAGCTGACGGCTCCGTGCAGAAACCCTCCTCCTCCCATCACCGCCTCATCAGCCCTTCAACCCTCCTCTTAGCTCCCACCACCAGGGTCTAGCCCCCGGGGGATTTCATCTCACGATCTCTATCATTTTATTCCCCTTCTCCGTTTGTCATGCAGTGCTCTGCCGGACTTCAAGCGGCCAATTTCAAACATTGCAATACATGCCCTTGCTGAAAGATCAAGGCTATGCTCTTACCGACAGAGCAGCCATCCTCCTGTGGACTCACCACCTGCAGGAGGATCAGTGAGGGGCTTGTGCTACCGACCCAGAAATGAAATAAAGGTAAGAAGATGGATGGATGAATGAATGAATGAAAGAAAGAGGGGATTTTGACCCCCAAGGTTTAAAATTGTATTGGTCACTTTTATTTAACCAGTAATGCCTCCTGTTATTGTTTTATGGAGAAACAGACTGCCAACTCTTTCCCTGACAAATTCTGAGCATTTCTGCCTCAAATATGGTCCATTACAGTGGTGTGCTTACATGAACTTATTCATGTAAACAAGCTTATTTCTACATGCCCGAGCACGAGAGCGAGCTGTTCAAGATGAGATGGTCACACAGAGCTCAGACCACAGATCAAACACAAATGAACACTACAAAACTGGAACAAGAGGAGCTCATTACAACACATTAACACTTGTCTAATTTTTCACACATCGACTTCATACTGTGTTTTCCAGATGGACATGATGTCCCTAATCTGTAATCTCACCAATACCTGTTGGACTTGAACCATCGGCCTGTTTCTCACACAAATACACACATACAATAGACACAATTCAAATTAATATATTTGTGTATAGCCCTGAATCACAACAGCAGTCGTCTCAAAGGTCTTTATAAAGTTGTCAATTCACCAACAACGGATCAGAGAATCAAGCAGTTTGAACACAGGAAATACAATAATAACAAACACATTGGTCCATAGCGAGTGGTAAGACCACTGTTCATGAATGCTGATAAACGTCCATAAATGTACTGATATGATAAATGATCATCATTCCCCTTAGACCCTCCTGAATCGGCAAGATACAAAAAAGGTCCACATTGAGAGAGAGGTCTGCTCCCACAGATGGGCTGGCTGTCGATCCTCGACTGAGGCTGTCGGTCCAAGACTGAGGCTGTCGGTCCAAGACTGAGGCTGTAGATCCAGGACTGAGGCGGTGCGATGCAGAACTGAAGGTATTTTTGCTCACTTCACAGCTGATGTCACACACACACACACACACACACACACACACACACACACACACACACAGAAATGGATCATTCTGACCAATTTAAAGGACACTCTCCAATATCGTCTTAACCAAGCAGATCAAAGGTGTTTGTTGATCACTCAGTTTCCCGAGCAGAGAGCTGATGACTTGATCACAGACCGATGCTGATGCTAGGACGCTCCATTCCATTTCTACATTAAAGACCCTTTAAAAGTTTGGAAACAAAGAATCCGGCACTGGAGTGAAGTGGAACATGGTGTGACTTCAGAGAAGTGTGTCACAGAATACAAATGATCAGAAGTAATGACCAATCGACGGCTTTGGCAAAAACACAGAGACTGGTTTAAAACTAGAAAATTTCTTTGAACGGATTCACCCAAAACACGTTCACCGTATCAGATAAAAATACTAGTTTATTCATGCTTGGTACTGTTTTGGCAAAAGGCCATGTGTTGAAAGACAGATCACGCAAAGTGCTACAAACCAATGTTAAAGTGCTTTCAAGATGTTATTATTTTTGTTAAAATGCTAATTATGAGTAATTGACAAAAACACTGCCACGCTTACCAAAGCGACATGGTACTATATTAGAATGTGATATTAGGGGGTTTGACGATTCAGAAATCTCACAAACCGCTTTGTTTTTGTTTCTAATTTTTGTGGAAAAATATGAATGTATCGTGTTTTAGTAGTAGTATATTGCAGGTGGCATACATATTTTTATTTTGCAGAGTGTCTCATATTTCGTATAATCCGCTGCTGATCACACAAAGCACATATCCCAGCTTCCGGAACATCGACACTAATATGATTTTTGTCACGTGTATGAAAAAAACAATAATTTTTTTACTCAACGTTTTAATAACAATGGGACGCAGGCTTATAAACATAACAGACTGGATTTAATGCATTGATTTGACCAGGGCCCCAACATGGAAGCTAACAGCTGAGGTGAGCATGCTAACATTAGGTAACTGAGAGTTTATCATGTTATTTACATGATGCTAACCCAAGGCAACAAATTGTATGGCCCCCATCTACCTCCAGAATGTACTGGAACCATACCAACCAAACCGTGCACTCCGCTCACACGATGCCAGACGTCCGGTGGTCCCAGAGTGTCCAAAAGCACAGTAGGAGGCAGAGCGTTTAGCTACCAAGCTCCTGTCTTGTGGAATCAGCTTCCTACATCTATCAAAGAGGCAGACACAGTCCCTTTATTCAAGACCAGGCTTAAAACATTCCTCTTTGGATTAGCGTATGGTTAGGTCAGATAAAAGAAAAAACTAGTAACACTTAGGGCTATTTATCCTGCTCCCCTGTGGGCTAGATTTGTATTTTCATTGTATTTATTTTTTCTATTCAACTGGTTCAGATTCAGATTCAGATTCAGTTTATTTGCCATTTGCAGTAAAAAAAACCACATTGGAATGCAGACATAAAACAACATTAAAAGACAAAAATAAAACAAATAAAACAGTAAACAAATGTCACTGTGAAATCGATCGACTAAAACAGTTTCAAAACAAGTGCAAATCATTAAAGTGCTCTGTTCTAACTGATGTAATGGTCGAGACTATGAATTTGGGAGTTTGGCCTAATTAAGTAGAAATATTACCAGCAACGCCACCTAGTATATGGGAACTGGGACCCGTTAAAGACAGATGGGGAAAAAGGCACTTGTGGACTGATGTGGACAGGAGGCAATGTAGTACAAAATACCATTTATTTGACAATTTGACGCCGGACTCTCCACTCTCACTGTAAAATGTAAACTCAAGTGTTTTTGATTGGCCACACTAGTAAGCCATTGTTCCACCCAGCAGCAGCAGTCCCCCAGAGCTCCAGCACGTTCTAGGCCAGAGCGCCTCCAATCGGACCCACGCGCCTCCGTGGCCCCGCACTGAGGGGAGTCCGATGGGCCTGTACCCGCGGCGCTTGAATAGCCCGTGATGCAGCAGTGAGGGTGTCGTGTTTATCCGGGTACCAGAAGGGGAGACTCGCTCAGAACTGAATTAAATAATTAAATTTAGTATTAATTAAAATAATAAGCCCATTAGAGTTAGTGCAGTATACCCACATGGAGCTCTCCAAGGAGCCCGCACACAAGACACCAGGAGCCACAGAGGCCCAAGATGCGCGCACACACAAACCCTATACCAAGATATTAAATTGGTAAGTGACTATAAGAATTCGATTTATTTTAAATGCTTACTACAAGTGGGCTGTATGCGGTAAAGGGTGCCTGCCTGCGGCTCTAAGGAAAACTACATTTTAATAAATACTCCAGAACATAAAGAGTTAGAAAGCCGGCTCTGACCCTCACCAAACAGAGCAGAGCGCTGCACCTGCGGAGGGGTTGCGCAATAGCCGCGCTCTGTCCCCACTCCACGGCTGCGCCGGGATCACAGACAATCTAAAAGAAATCTAAGTTGAATATTGTGCCAAAACAAAGCCACAGGGCCGGCCGCAAGCACTCACCGAGACGCAGATTGAAATAAGCGTGCCCGCTGGGTCACAAAGCCGGTGTAGAGGCTGGATCTAAAGCAACATGTGATTCGGACGCCACCAGCGAGCAGCGTCCCGACGTCAGAGGCGAGGAAAACAGGAGTGTACGGGAGAGGGCTGTCCTTAAATACTACACGCCAGAGTGCTGATAGGAGCGCTCACAAAACAGGTTTACCACTACACTGATAACAGCTTGTGGATAAAAACTGTTTGCGTAACGAGATGTCCTGCATCTCAGAGAGCGATATCTTCTGCCAGAGGGAAGAAGCTGGAACATGGCTTTTCCAGGGTGGCCAGAAGAGTCATTAACAATCCTAAGAGCTTTGTTTAAAAGTCTGGATTTATAAATAAACTCCAGAACAGGAAGCTCACAGCCGACGGCCCTCTTTGCAGAGCGGAGCACCTTGTTTAAAGCTCTCTTTTCTTTATCTGTGATGTTTCCAAACCACACAGACACAGAACCAACAACTAAACTCTCAATGGTGCAGCGATAAAAGTTAAGCAGAATCTTAGAGTTAGTGGTAAATTCTCTAAGTTTACGCAGAAAGAAGAGACGCTGACGAGCTTTCTTAACGACTCGGTCAGTGTTTTTAACCCATTTCAGGTCGTTAGACAGAGTTAAACCCAGAAACTTGCACTCCTCTACGATCTGCACCTGGGAGTTGTCGATTACGACAGGCAAATGAGAACTATTGCGACTGAAGTCGTAGACCAGTTCACATGTTTTCGATTCGATTAGTTTTACTCCACTGAACCACATTTTGTATCTCTGCTCTATAAGAGGATTCATCAGTGTCACTGATGAGACCGATGATGGTGGTGTCATCAGCATATTTGATGATCAAGTTTGAGTCAGAGGAGGACACACAATCGTGAGTGTACAAAGTATAAAGCAAAGGACTCAAAATACATCCCTGAGGAGAACCAGTGCTCACAGAAACAACATCAGAAAAACAGTCATTGATTTTCACTCTCTGAGATCTGTCAGTTAAAAAGCTAAAAATCCATTTACACATGGTAACACTTAAACCGCATCAAACAATTATATTCATTCGCAACGGTTCTCAATTCACCATGCTTAATCCTTTATTAAAATGTTAAAATCCCTGTACATACAACTGTTTTAATGCACCGTACATACACAACTGTTTTTAATGCACCGTACATAAACAACTGTTTTTAATGCACTGTTGTGACTGCACTTTAAATGATGCACCAAACTTTCCCCGAACTTTCTATTTTAATATTTTTTATCCACAGACTGCAGGATAAGTAGTCCTCATTTTTCACAGTTAATTTGTCGTAAATTCTTAAATTTTGTTTGTGCATTGCTGTTCACCTGTTGCCCTTCTGTCTTTTTCATGGACGCGCTGGTGGGACTCGAAACCCTGACTCCCTGGACCTGAGGACTGGTCCACAGCCGTTGGGAGTTGGCGGTTCTGTGACGCCCCTCGAGACGACTGTTGTTGTGATTTCGGGCGATACAAATAAAATTTGTATCAATTTGATTTGAACCCACAAGCTCCATGAAGCCCAATAGGAAGTGCTCATGGACAAAGTTTTGCTCCAACTCGCTATGGCTCCTATTGACCTACAGTACATTGAAAAGTGTACTTTGTCATAGTTTGTGTCACACTCACCATTTTGGGCTTACGAATCCAGCTTTCAGTTTAAGATTGATTAGCAGTAAAACCACATTGAAATACAAGCGCAACAGTACCACAGTGTGCACTAGAAAAGCATGTAAATAAAAAAAGGGTATAAAGGATCTGTGGTTTAGCGCAGTCTATGATCCTGGTGTTTATATTGTGATATTGCCGTTGTAAATCTATTTATGAGCCATGCGAGTATTAAGAAAACAGATGCCAGGTTATTCGTGGGGAAAACGGCAGCTTACCTTAGTAACCATCCTAGCAAGACATCTGCCCTTGTTATGGCATGAAGCGAACGCCGTCAGAGCTAATGCCCATATAAGGAAATTGGCTGGGTCTGACATCCAGCGCTCTCACTCTGTAAAATTTTTACAGAGGAACGGCCCCTTAAGATTCACTTTTCATGTTGTTTTCAAGGTGGTCTTCAAAGAAACAAAATTAAAGCCGCAAGCGGCGTCGAACGGCCCTCGCCGCACCGCGCACCGAGGTGGCGCTGGCGCGCCATTTTCCTACCACCCTGATGGGAGCGACACTGGGCCTTTTGAGTTCCAATGAGCAGTGGTTTTGTGTCTTTACTGAATAGATAAACCTCTTTCTCCCCATGTAACACTTGAATCAGTCTGTAGGGGGCGCTATTGCTGCAATTTCATGATTCACACTTTCAGTTTACCCAAACCCGAGAGTTGAACAATCAATTCAAATTTTGTGCAAATCGGACTTTGTATGTGCAAAAGGTGGCATTTAATGTTGTACAACAGCGCCCCCTACAATTTCAATTTTTTAGTCTTATACCAAAGAACACCAAAATAATACACTTTATGCCTGAAAAAAACTTGTTGCAAAGTTTGGTGAGTTGTCGTGTTTGTTCAGTGGGTGAAATATGAGTTCAAACAACAGAAAAAATACCTTTATCCCCATGTAAACCTTTACTCAGCCTGTAGGGGGCGATAATGGACCAATGTCATTGTTTACACTGTCATGTGACCTAGGCCCAGGAGTTGAACAACCGAGTCAAGTTTAGTGCAAATCAGACTTTGTAAATATGCTCCTGTTTGCCCATACAATCTGTGAGTGTGTCCATACAGTCTCCATTGGATAACATGGGAACTTCACACCTCTCTATGAAAATGACCACACTTTGGGAGTCTGTCACGCGCAGACCGTTTGACTAATTCAAATTCTATATTCAACTATTGATGGTCCATGTGTTGAAACCATGTGGAGCAATTTTTAGACAAATTAGTGAAACGGCCGCCTCTGGTTTGATGTTTGAGCGAGGTGTACTAGAGATTTAACGATTTTCACATAGACACAGACAGGGGAGTGTTGGTCGTCGCCACGGCAACAGGGTAAAAAATAATTATATGTTGTCATTGACTTTTTGAATCCAGATGACAAAACAGAATTATGTGCAAAATTTCAAACATTTTGAAAAAACAAAATTTTAAAAAGCCCATGTAAAACTTTAACATTGTCTGTAGGGGGCGCTAATGAGCCAATTTCAATATTTCCACTTTCAAATTACCTAGACCCTGGAGCTGAACAATGGATTAAAATTTTGTGCAAATCAGACTTTGTTTGTGCAAACGGGAGTAAATTTACTTTTGTCAATAATCCCCAAAAAAACGTCACATTTTGCCGCTCCGCTGCTTGGACAACGTTTAACTGATCCAAATTCTATATTCAATAATTGATGGTACATGTGTTTAGACCATGTGGAGTGATTTTGAGACAAATCGGTGCAACGGCCGAGGAGGAGATAATTTCCAACCGACATGTGTGAAAAATATCAATTTTAATTTTTCCATTTCCCATTGAAATTAACCTCTTAACAACCGCCTCATTTTGGCTCGTGCACAATGGTTGGGCATACCCAAATGTCTTTGCTTATTTAAAAACACATCTTACATCTCACATGCTTGTGTGATGCATCATTTTAAAGCTAGAGCCTTCTAGTTTATGTAAAAAAACACTAAAATAATGTTTGTCATTCCTATTTTCCTCTGCATCCTTTGAAGTTAGGGAAAAAACCCCAATTTTTTTAGCCTCGCCTAACATTTTCAATTTCTAAAGGCCCTAAAAAAGGCATACTTCATTGTAAGTTCACAATATTCAAACCCTCTGTTCATTGTGTTGTTGACAACAACTGTCTAAAGTTTCAGACTTGCAAGTTTTATAGTTTTTATGCAGTTTCTCCTTTTCATCAAGTAGTGCACATTTGGCACAATTTGGCACAAGTGTGCCAAATTGTGCCAAATATCTTTACTTACATTTAATCATCATAAAAACAATATTTTTCATTATTGGTACTTATAAGTTACTAATCTATGTGTGTTTTTCTTTTTTAAATGTCAATCAATCAATCAATCAATCAACGTTTATTTGTAGAGCGCCTTTCCTACACAAGGCAACGCAAAGCGCTTCACATCCCCTATCACATCATGCATAAATCAAACACATTAAGAGCACAAGATATATTAAAAACATTAAAAATAAAATCACAAAAATTAAAAACCTTTAAACATTAAAATCACAGATGGGACTAAAATCATAAATAGTCACAGTGCATTAAAAAGATTAAAGATAAAAACAAAGATGAAAAGATAAAATCATTCAGTTGTATATGCGCAGCTAAACAGAATTGTTTTGAGCCTAGATTTAAAAGATGCCAGAGTAGACGCCTGTCTCACATTCTCAGGAAGACTGTTCCAGACTCTAGCCGCATGAATCTGAAATGCAGTTTGCCCATGTCTAGTACCGACTCTGGGCACTAACAGGAGTCCAGTCCCTGTGCTCCTCAGAGTCCGGGTCGGTTCATATGGCACAAACATGTCATGGATGTACCTTGGCGCGAGACCATGGAGAGACTTGTACACAAGTAAAGCTGCTTTGAAGTCTATTCTCTGAGGAACAGGAAGCCAGTGCAGAGACCTGAGGACTGGACTAATGTGGTCGTACTTCCTAGTTCTGGTCAGGACTCGAGCTGCTGCATGTTGAATGTACTGCAGCTGTTTTACAGCCTGTTTGGACAGACCTGTGAGCAGGCCATTGCAATAGTCTAACCGACTGGAGACAAAAGCGTGTATAAGAGTCTCCAAGTCTGCCTTAGACACTATGTTTTTAATTTAGCAATGTTTTTTAGGTGGTAATAAGCTGCTGATGTTACAGATTTTATGTGGCTTTTGAAATTTAAGTCTGAGTCCATTATCACTCCTAGATTTCTGACCTGATTTGAGGGTTGTAAAGAGAGAGCCTGGAGGTGACAAATAACGCTCTCTCTTTGTTTCTGGGGTCCGAAAACAATTATTTCAGTTTTGTCGGTGTTTAGTTGGAGAAAGTTATTTTGCATCCAATCACCGATTTGCTGGACACAGTGAAGGAGCGAGTCCACTGGTTCATGCTCTCCTGCTGTCAGGGACACATAGACCTGAGTATCGTCAGCGTAATTGTGATAAGAGACATTATTACTGTGAATCAACTGACCTAGAGGCAACATGTAAATATTAAACAGAAGAGGACCCAGGATTGACCCCTGTGGCACTCCGCAGGTCAGGGCCAAGTGGTCTGAGGTACAGTTTTCGATCTCCACAAAAAACTTTCTGTCTTGTAAATAGGACCTAAACCAGCTTAGGGCGGTGCCAGCAACACCAACCCAGTCCTCAAGTCTCTGAATGAGGATGCCATGATCAATAGTGTCAAAAGCAGCACTTAAATCTAACAGAAAAAGGACTGAGACTTTTCCTGCGTCAGTGTTTAGTTTGATGTCATTTGTTACCTTTATTAGCGCGGTCTCAGTGCTGTGGTGGGGTCTAAACCCTGACTGGAACATATCATAAGCGTTATTGATTATTAAAAATTCTGTAAGTTGTTTATAGGCAACTTTTTCTAGAATTTTTCCCATGAAAGGCAGATTTGAAATGGGCCGATAATTTTTGAGTGCCAGGGCTTCCAGACTCCTCTTTTTTAGGAGGGGCCTGATGACCGCCGTTTTCAAGGCCATTGGGAATGTTCCAGATTCAAGAGACATATTAACTATTTGTGTAAGTGAAGGTAAAAGACTGCTCAGAACTGACTTGAGAAATCTAGGAGGTAATACATCCAGGCTGCATGTGGAGGAACTCAGACTAGTGATTATCTCCTGGACAGTTTCAATTTGTACTGGTGTAAAGTGCGTCAGCCCAAAAAGCCTCACTGGCGGTTGGATTATTATTTCTATCGTGGAGGTGATGGCGTTTTTGATACCTTGGACTTTGTCATTAAAGAACTGAGCAAACTCATTACATTTAGATTTGGAAGTAAGTTCTGATGGCATCTTAACAGGGGGATTCGTCAATCTATTTACTGTTGAAAACAGAACACGTAGATTGTTGCTACAGCCTTCAAAGTTTCAGAAAAGTACATTTCCCTCGTTCTACGTAGTTCCCTGTTAAAATTGCACAACGCATCTTTGAAGATCTCATGGTCAACTTTGAGATTTGACTTTCGCCACTTCCGCTCGGCCTTCCGGCACTCTCTCTTCTGTGCCCTGACCGAGTCTGCTTTAGTCCATGGCGCTTTTTGCTTGTTTGTAACTATTTTAACCTTTACAGGAGCAATTGTATCCAGAACATTCAAAACAGTGGTGGTGACAGAATCAAGTAATTCATCTACAGTAACACACAACGTGTTCTCAAAGTTTACCCTCCCATGTCAAAGTTATTTTTTTATGAGTGTAAATTCATTGCAGCTTCGAGAGCGTCTTTTGGCTTCCATTACGCACAATTGTCCAGGCACAACATAAGACAGGACACCATTGTCCCACCCCTTGTTCGAAAGCTTTCCTCATTGGCTACAAGGACATGTCAATCGTAAATCCTGGAAGTAAAAGCAAACAAGTTGGGAGCACAACAAAGATCAGTCCTCCATGCGCAAACAGCAGCACGAGCGGTACTTGCGGGAGCTATTGCAGACCCAAAAATTGGTCTAGCTTTTCGGGAGTAGTCTCATTTGAAAGATAAGGAGCTAAGGAGATAAGGAGTTTGCCCATGTCTAGTACCGACTCTGGGCACTAACAGGAGTCCAGTCCCTGTGCTCCTCAGAGTCCGGGTCGGTTCATATGGCACAAACATGTCATGGATGTACCTTGGCGCGAGACCATGGAGAGACTTGTACACAAGTAAAGCTGCTTTGAAGTCTATTCTCTGAGGAACAGGAAGCCAGTGCAGAGACCTGAGGACTGGACTAATGTGGTCGTACTTCCTAGTTCTGGTCAGGACTCGAGCTGCTGCATGTTGAATGTACTGCAGCTGTTTTACAGCCTGTTTGGACAGACCTGTGAGCAGGCCATTGCAATAGTCTAACCGACTGGAGACAAAAGCGTGTATAAGAGTCTCCAAGTCTGCCTTAGACACTATGTTTTTAATTTTAGCAATGTTTTTTAGGTGGTAATAAGCTGCTGATGTTACAGATTTTATGTGGCTTTTGAAATTTAAGTCTGAGTCCATTATCACTCCTAGATTTCTGACCTGATTTGAGGGTTGTAAAGAGAGAGCCTGGAGGTGACAAATAACGCTCTCTCTTTGTTTCTGGGGTCCGAAAACAATTATTTCAGTTTTGTCGGTGTTTAGTTGGAGAAAGTTATTTTGCATCCAATCACCGATTTGCTGGACACAGTGAAGGAGCGAGTCCACTGGTTCATGCTCTCCTGCTGTCAGGGACACATAGACCTGAGTATCGTCAGCGTAATTGTGATAAGAGACATTATTACTGTGAATCAACTGACCTAGAGGCAACATGTAAATATTAAACAGAAGAGGACCCAGGATTGACCCCTGTGGCACTCCGCAGGTCAGGGCCAAGTGGTCTGAGGTACAGTTTTCGATCTCCACAAAAAACTTTCTGTCTTGTAAATAGGACCTAAACCAGCTTAGGGCGGTGCCAGCAACACCAACCCAGTCCTCAAGTCTCTGAATGAGGATGCCATGATCAATAGTGTCAAAAGCAGCACTTAAATCTAACAGAAAAAGGACTGAGACTTTTCCTGCGTCAGTGTTTAGTTTGATGTCATTTGTTACCTTTATTAGCGCGGTCTCAGTGCTGTGGTGGGGTCTAAACCCTGACTGGAACATATCATAAGCGTTATTGATTATTAAAAATTCTGTAAGTTGTTTATAGGCAACTTTTTCTAGAATTTTTCCCATGAAAGGCAGATTTGAAATGGGCCGATAATTTTTGAGTGCCAGGGCTTCCAGACTCCTCTTTTTTAGGAGGGGCCTGATGACCGCCGTTTTCAAGGCCATTGGGAATGTTCCAGATTCAAGAGACATATTAACTATTTGTGTAAGTGAAGGTAAAAGACTGCTCAGAACTGACTTGAGAAATCTAGGAGGTAATACATCCAGGCTGCATGTGGAGGAACTCAGACTAGTGATTATCTCCTGGACAGTTTCAATTTGTACTGGTGTAAAGTGCGTCAGCCCAAAAAGCCTCACTGGCGGTTGGATTATTATTTCTATCGTGGAGGTGATGGCGTTTTTGATACCTTGGACTTTGTCATTAAAGAACTGAGCAAACTCATTACATTTAGATTTGGAAGTAAGTTCTGATGGCATCTTAACAGGGGGATTCGTCAATCTATTTACTGTTGAAAACAGAACACGTAGATTGTTGCTACAGCCTTCAATAGTTTCAGAAAAGTACATTTCCCTCGTTCTACGTAGTTCCCTGTTAAAATTGCACAACGCATCTTTGAAGATCTCATGGTCAACTTTGAGATTTGACTTTCGCCACTTCCGCTCGGCCTTCCGGCACTCTCTCTTCTGTGCCCTGACCGAGTCTGCTTTAGTCCATGGCGCTTTTTGCTTGTTTGTAACTATTTTAACCTTTACAGGAGCAATTGTATCCAGAACATTCAAAACAGTGGTGGTGACAGAATCAAGTAATTCATCTACAGTAACACACAACGTGTTCTCAAAGTTTACCCTCCCATGTCAAAGTTATTTTTTTATGAGTGTAAATTCATTGCAGCTTCGAGAGCGTCTTTTGGCTTCCATTACGCACAATTGTCCAGGCACAACATAAGACAGGACACCATTGTCCCACCCTTTGTTCGAAAGCTTTCCTCATTGGCTACAAGGACATGTCAATCGTAAATCCTGGAAGTAAAAGCAAACAAGTTGGGAGCACAACAAAGATCAGTCCTCCATGCGCAAACAGCAGCACGAGCGGTACTTGCGGGAGCTATTGCAGACCCAAAAATTGGTCTAGCTTTTCGGGAGTAGTCTCATTTGAAAGATAAGGAGCTAAGGAACACGTAGATACCAGATGTTTGGGTGAAAAACAAAGCTAAAAGTCCGTTAAAAGTGAAAGAGTAACATCTGTGCTCTTTTTTTTCGTTTTTTTCACTAAAGATAAATGCACATTTTTGGATTATTTCTGCAGAATGGATTTTACTTTGGGAAATACAAGTGGATATAATTTTCCTTTGGACTGTTCCAGAGAGAATGATGTATTGCAAGCTGGGAGGAGAGCTGATTTATTTGTACAGCACAAGCCCAAAGGTAAAAAACTATTTCGGAATTGATTTATTTTGTGCCCACATTATGTGTTATATCTTTTGAATGCAAAGTCTGATGTAGTTTACACTTGTATATAAATGTAGATAGGAAAAGCTTTAAAATGATATACAGCTTTTGGGGTTTGGTGTTCAAAATACATCTGCTATTGCCAGCAGAACATTTAAAAACATAAAAACGGCCGCCGGCGCGCCGGTTGTTGCAAAGTGGTTAATGAGCTCCCTGTTGGTCAGGGGGCGGAGCCATAATAACTTTTTTTTCATGTCTTGACTTGAGGAACATGTGTACCGAGTTTCGTGGCTCTACGACAAACTTGACCTCCAAACCCCTCCCATAGGCGCAATGTAAACTGACTTTTGTAGGGGGTGCTATTCTGACATTTTTTTAGTCCCATAAAAATAAACACCAAAAAAATTAATTTTTCGCCGGTTCTGAATTTTGGGCAAAATTTCACAACTTTTCATCAATGTTCAGGGGTTCAAATTAAGGCTCAAAGTGCAGAAGAAAAAATAAATTCATAAATTAAAGTCGCAAGCGGCATCTAATGGCCCTCGCCGCACCGCGCAAAGGAGGTGGCGCTGTTGCGCCATTTTCCCACTGCCCTGATGGGAGCGACACTGTGCATTTTGAATTCCTATGATCAGTGATTGTGTGTGTCTTTGAAAAGGTAAACCTCATTCTCCCCATGTAATACTTAACTCAGTCTGTAGTGGGCGCTATTGCTGCAATTTAGTCTTTAACACTTTCAGTTTACCCAAACCCGAGAGTTGAACAATCAATTCAAATTTTGTGCAAATCGGACTTTGTATGTGCAAATGGTGGCATTTAATGTTGTACAACAGCGCCCCCTACAATTTAAATTTTTTAGTCTTATACCAAAGAACACCAAAATAATACACTTTATGCCTGAAAAAAACTTGTTGCAAAGTTTGGTGAGTTTTTGTGTTTGTTCAGTGGGTGAAATATGAGTTCAAACAACAGAAAAAATACCTTTATCCCCATGTAAACCTTTACTCAGCCTGTAGGGGGCGATAATGGGCCAATGTCATTGTTCACACTGTCATGTGACCTAGGCCCAGGAGTTGAACAACCGAGTCAAGTTTAGTGCAAATCAGACTTTGTAAATTTGCTCCTGTTTGCCCATACAATCTGTGAGTGTGTCCATACAGTCTCCATTGGATAACATGGGAACTTCACAACTCTCTATGAAAATGACCACACTTTGGGAGTCTGTCACGCTCAGACCGTTTGACTAATTAAAACTCTATATGCAACTATTGATGGTCCATGTGTTGAGACGATGTGGAGCGATCTTCAGACAAATTAGTGAAACGGCCGCGGCTGGTTTGATGTTTGAGCGAGGTGTACTTTTCAGAGATTTAACGATTTTCACATAGACACAGACAAGGGAGTGTTGATCGTCGCCACGGCAACAGGGTAAAAAATAAACATATGTTGACTCTGGGGCTGAACAATGGATAAAAATTTGGTGCAAATCCGATTTGGTTTGTGCAAACGGGAGCAAATTTACTTTTGTCAAAAATCCAAACAAATATGTCACATTTTGCCGCTCCGCTGCTCAGACAATCTTTACCTGATCCAAATTCTATATTCAATAATTGATGGTACATGTGTTTAGACCATGTGGAGCGATTTTGAGACAAATCGGTGAAACGGGCGAGGAGGAGATGATTTCCAACCGACATGTGTGAAAAATATCAATTTTCATTTTTCCATTTCCCATTCAAATTAATGAGCTCCCTGTATGTCTGAGCGTGACAGACCCCCAAAGTGTGGTCATTTTCATAGAGAGGTGTGAAGTTCTCATGTTATCCAATGGAGACTGCATGGACACACTCACAGATTGTATGGGCAAACAGGAGCACATTAGCACTAAACTTGACTCTATTGTTCAACTCCTGGGCCTAGGTCACATGACAGTGTGAAAAATGACATTGGCCCATTATCGCCCCCTACAGGCTGAGTAAAGGTTTACATGGGTATAAAGGTATTTAGGTTTTCTGTTGTTTGATCTCATATTTGACCCACATAACAAACATAAAAAAGCGCAGAAGAAAAAAGAAAGAAACCAAGGATTTTTTTTTTTTAAATCTTCGAGCAAAAACAATATAGGTTTCCATAGTAACCTATAATACAAATGATACGTCGTTTTAAAGCGAACGACGAGGCGAACGCAACTATTGGGTTCTCGGTGATTGACGAGCACTGACGCGCTCGTCAATCACCTCGCCAATATGAGGTCACCCACCCCCCCCATAGGACCCCATTCATTACACTGTGTACTACAGCAGGAGCAAAGCCATTCAGTGCCTCCGGCACTGTTTTGTCAGTGTCTGGGCACGCGCCGTCGGGCTTGGGGGACGAATGTCCGTAAGACAGTTGAAAGAACCCCCCTTTAATAGGACCTCTATCATTTCACTGTGTACTACAGCAGGAGCAAAGCCATTCCGCGCCTCCGGCACGGATTTATCAGTGCTTGGGCACGTGCCGTTGCGTGCAGGTCACAATCTCCGGGCTCGTTGGAAAAGTAATAGGCCCTTACCCCGGTTGGGGCTCGGGCCTAATAAATAAACAAAACCAAGGAATTTTTTTTGGAAACTTTGAGCAAAAACAATATAGGTTTCCATAGTAACCTATAATACAAATGATACGTCGTTTTCAGTGCCTCCGGCACGGATTTATCAGTGTCTGGGCACGTGCCGTCGCGTGCAGGTCACAATCTCCGGGCTGCTAAGATTGTGACTTATGACAGTTACAACGAGTAATGCCTGGGTGAAGCCCATTACTCGTTGGAAAAGCAATAGGCCCTTACCCCGGTTGGGGCTCGGGCCTAACTACAAACAGCAGCCGTTTCTCCTGAGGCCGTTCCAGCGCCTTGTCTCGCCGCATTCTTCAACGCTGTGGCAAAAAGCACGTCCCTTTGTGGAGTGTGCTGACTCCTCACCCACTGCTGGTCTTTGGAGCGTGTTCAGGTTGGAGCAGGCTTCATAAAGCTGCAGGCTCCAGACAGAACTGCTGTGCTATGTATATTATTATTATTATTTTATTATTTTAGTTTTTGGCCTTCATAACTTTGTGACTTGTTCTGTTTCTACATGCAGTTTATTTATAGTGATGTTTATGAAATTATCTCAGCCCTGGACTACCTATAGGGTATGTTTTTGGACCTGGACTGAGCAGTCTCAGCTCGGACCAAGTGGAAGTTACCAAAGCAACACACTGTTTATATGCCTCAGTTAGTATTTAGCAGAGTTGTGGACTCGAGTCACATGACTTGGACTTGAGTCATCATTTTGATGAAAATCCTAAAAGACTTGCAACTCGACTTGGACTTTAACATCAGTGACTCGTGATTTCACTTGGAATTAACCCGTTTGACTTGAAAAGACTTGCTACTTTCCTCGAAACCAAAGACTAAAAAGTATCTTCACACGACCAGGGCCGTCGCAAGTATGTCAAATTTTCGCCAAAAGCAATCTGTAAACAGGCAGGCGCGAGGCGGCTATGTGCACGCAGCGGGGTCCTTCAGAGAGAACGAGCGGTCAGATAACTTAAGCAGTGTCTAAATCTGAGTGAGTTAGAGACGAAGAAAGTAACGGGAATGAGACAGGTGTGTGAGCGCTGCTATCGCCAATGTTCAGTACGAATGTCCACATCAAAAACATTATAAAAGCATTTGCATTAGCGGTGTTGAATTCACGTCAAATATTATAACAGGGAAAACTTTACTCAGATCTGTGAAATAAAGTGTCACGGTAGGGCCTCGCACCCCCCTGGTCCTGCCAGTCTCACACCTATGGATGCCTGCCAGTTGTTTATCAAGGGACCAACCTGAACTGATAGGGGCATGGATGTATGTATCAGTAGACTATTCAATTAAATGTATAAAAAAAAAATGTTTTTCTTTTTTTTTGAGTGTGAGGATATTTTTTGGTGACTGGTTGAGTCAAATGAGTGACCCAAAGTGCTTCACAGGCACAAAAGAAGAAAAAAAAGAATACAGCATAAAACACATACACATATACATGTAAAAGTTTAATGGTAAAACTCAAATGGTGTTAAAAGCTGTAAGGTGAAGTAAAGGACAGAGCCGGCCATGCATGGGCCAGGCACTGGACTATGTAAACATTCGACCCAAAAGGGGGGGAACACCCCACAGCTACTTCTAAGGAGCCACAGGGTCGAATGGAGGACTATCATCCATAATATAGATTACAAGTGCCAAACAGAGCAATAAAATCGACCACAGGAATAAACATCTTTGTTTCTGTCTGCCTGGCGAGATCAAAGGTCAAAACTCTGCTCTCACTCTCAAGGCATTCCTGCCCTGAACAATCGACGACTCAACCACGCCGTTCTGGCGCCCCCCAGTGGATACTGGACACTATCACACCCGAGGCGGACACTCGAAACGGTCATTTTTGCGATGATATCATGTTGATAACCGTTACGGACCCTACTCGTATGTGGCGTTGTCTGTGATGTAAATGCACTGTGTGTCAGTATATGTGTTATGAGCGTACGATTGTGTGTGGTGTGTATTCTGCCTTGTAGCAATGTCTGTCCAGGAAAACGCACAGGGATGACGTCATGGACGACGTCATGGACGACGTCATGGACGCGCCTCCTCTTGGAATACAATAAAACCCACGCACGCCCAGAGAAATTTCTCTTGGTTTCCCCTTTCAATCACCGTAACGACCTCTTCCTGTGGGTACGTGTCTCTTACACAGCCCGCGCCTGTAACCCCTGTAGGCCTCTCCACCTCCGCGAGGACAGCCCACGACCCCGCTGTCGGAGACTGCTATATCCATCAGCCATCTTCCGGCTCTCTGGACACCCCGCACGCAACGCTATTCTAGACCGTGTTGTGTGTGTGGAACCCACGTTTGGACCCGGTCTGCTGGCTTCCTTCTGCTCTCCGTTCGGACAAAGAACACGCAGACTACAGGCCTCGCTCCCACTCCATCTCCATCCTATTCATCCTCATCCTTCTTCACTTTTCATCATCGCCATCCCTCCACGGACAACTCAAAGTAAGACTGTTCTCTGTTGGAGTGTGATTCACATGATATGCATAACAATCTCCATTAATGTGACCGAAAACCCTTTTCGTTGATATTTTCTATTTTCATTTGTAGTCAATAAACCCACGTTAACTTTAACTCAAATCATTTAAGCGTCTTGTTTTTAATCTTGGATATCCCTGGCTGATTTTTGTACTCAAAACCCATCAGATTGTAAGACTGGTATCGAGGCAAATATCTTGGATCGGTCGTAGACTCTCACTGTCTGCTGGTGCCCAAAATAAATAAAGACAGATTCCCCTCTGTGGAACGGCGAGTTTCTGATCCGGAGACTAGCCGCTCCACACTACAATTTTCCTATCCTACAAAGCCAAGGCATGAAAATGTGTCTTTAGACTAGATTTAAAAACGTCCAATGAAGGAGCTGCTCTAATGTACGGAGGTAGACTATTTCACAGTTTGGGAGCAGCAACAGATTCAATTCAATGTTTTCTTGAATTGCCCTAAATCACAGAAGTTATCTCTGAGGACTTTATAAAACCATTGAATTCACCAACACGTATCAGAAAATCAAACAGTTCAAACCACAGCAACCACTGGCCTCGTGTCCGCACCTGTGATCAATGTTGTCCTTGTTTGCAGCTGTGAGTTTGGGCAGACAGTCGAGTCTCGGTCGATTTGCAGTTGTGCCATACTCTTTCTGTTCCTTTTCATTCCCTTCCCACGCCTATTTGTAAAGTCAAACTCATAACATGTCACAGTGCTCTGATCCGGGAGATGAGAAATGTATGTCACACTTACCGACCACCCGCCTCTGTTTAACCATCGAAACATGGATTTATGCATGATCCAGAGAGCTGAGGGAGCGCCGTCCGCCCCCGGCTGCTCCTGGCCATCCATGTGCAGTTGGTTCATCAGCGCTTATGACTCTTACCTTGTGCTTAACGATGCTGTATTCCCCCGTTTCACATCCACAACAACACCGACGCAGGAGGAGAATGGCTGTGATCCCAAGGCGCCTGCAGCCATCCGCACCTTCACGCAAGATTGAGTCTAATAAACAGATTTTTGCAGTTTGTGAATGCGATTGTCTATGTAGAACGCAATTTGTGTCATTTGTCAGTAGAGCATTTTCCCACATACTTAAAACATGTTAACAGGTGAATATCCTGCGGCTACGGTCACGAGCCAGCTGCCTTTGTGCTATTACTGTATGTTCATGACCCACGACATGCGAATACTACATTAGCCTCTAAAGAGACATTTTTAAAGGGGGCAGGTCCAGACAAGATCCCAGCCAATAATTATAGAGTTTGTGTGTTCAATGTATCAGACACTATAATAGAATATCACTATATAGAAATGTCTAACATAATTCATTAACAATCATGATATTGTACATGATTCAAACTGAGTGGGAGGAACCACAAATATTCAATTCAATATCATTTATTTTTATATCGCCCTAAATCCCAACAACTGTCGTCTTGGAGGACTTTACAAAATTGTTGATTTGCCGAATGAGAGTAAACAAATTGGACACAGGAAATGGAATAGTAACAAACACATTGGAGCCATTGTTCCATAGGGAGCGGGATGACCACTGTCCGTAAATGGTAATTCTATGCTATATTTAACATATACAGTATGTCTCTATCTTCTGTGTGAATACATGCATAAGTAGTCTTTCAGAAAAAAAAAATATATGTATTTGTAATTCCAAGTGTGCAGGCCCCTCCTTTCTAACCCCATCCAGCCTCAGTCCAGGATCTACTGCCTCAGTCCTTGTTCTACATAAATAAATAAAAAATCCTGGTGCACACTGGGGTAGCCTGGTCGTACCACACCATAGTACAAATGACATTTCGTACTAAGGTCTGGAGGCGCTTCATTGTGCTCCGTTTAGAGGTGGGAGGGGTTAACTCCTTTTGCAGATTGAAACCATTGGATCTGAGTTTACTGTGACGTATGTAGTCCGCCCGAGTCTGTCGTTAGCATTTAGCCTAGCCATCTCCTTTGCCGCTAACGGAGCCCGTGGGGAGTAGCGCCACAATTTTTTCCAGCAATTACATTTGCTAAACATTCCTCTTGCTCCTGCTTCAATTTCTTGTTAGAACCAGACCGGAATACTTTACTATCGCATTTTTTCGCCATTGCCAAACTCCAACCTGCCTGTTCGACGCAAACTCTTGACATCACCCACAACTAACTACAACACCCGCCTCCCACCCTCGCTGATTTTCCGGTCGTAATTCAACCGATTGTAATCGCTAACCCAGGGACCAGACCCAGACGTTACATCCAGTGAAATGATGATTGAGCGGACTGTACGGATGGATAAGGCCAGGCTAACCCTGGGGTAGAGTTGCATAGTTTTTCCAATGTGGTTTTACTGCAAATGGCAAATAAATAAATTCTTGAATCTTGAATAATCCCAGTACATTAAAAGAAGGAAGATAAAATCTATACATGTTTAGTTGTTTTTTTACCTGGATTTAAACAGGTTACAAGTACTTTATATTCTGTTTTTATCAAATGTCGTCTGCAAAAACATGACGCGAAGAATCCCTTATAAGTCGACGAATGAACTGTATGTAGTTTTTTCTTGGACTTGAGCACACATTAGTTGTATTAGTCCATTAGCCGCACACTTGTCTGTTTGGAGCTTGTCAAAACTGTGTGTTGATGAGGCCGTGTAGTGCTGAGGCAGCTCTGATTCAGCCCTTATTCCTGAGGATGCGTTTGGTGGAGTCCTGCCGCCCACTCGCTCTCATTCTGTCCACACCCAGGTCATTACTGCATCCGCCCCAGCTTTGATTGAGTTATTCGCTTCAAACTTAAGTGTAATCAGAAGTTAATTAGTTTGAATGACTTTATTATTATGACTTCAGCTGTAGTCAGTTCCCTGCTATTCACCCGCTGTCCCATTGCCGGTTTCATTGGCGTGATGATTGGACCCCTGAACCCGGCCTCTTTTAACTGCATCTGTTGGATCTAACTGCACCTCATGGATCTACAGCCTCAGTCCTGGATCTACAGCCTCAGTCCTGGATCTGCGGTCTCAGTCCTGGTTCTACAGCCTCAGTCCTGGATCTACAGCCTCAGTCCTGGATCTACAGTCTCAGTCCTCAATCTGCAGTCTCAGTCCTGGATTTACAGTCTCAGTCCTGGATCTACAGCCTCAGTCCTGGATCTACAGTCTCAGTTATGGATCTATAGTCTCAGTCCTGGATCTACAGCCTCAGTCCTGGATCTACAGCCTCAGTTCTGGATCTACAGTCTCAGTCCTCGATCTACAGCCTCAGTCTTGGACCTAAAGCCTCAGTCCTAGATCTACAGCCTGTCTCTCTCAATGTTTTTGAGTCAATCCTCAATCATGCAGGACGGTCTAAGGCAGTGGTCCCAAACATGCACCCCCTAATGGACATCAAACTTTAACAATGGTGCAGCCCCCACTGAGAGTCTGAGCTAATATGGCATCTTTAACATAATTTTAAAGCTAATTTTATTGGCTTCAGCCAAAGTCAAAATTGCATTTATATTACCATTCCATTGAACCCTGAGGCAATAAGCAATCATTCAAAGTAAACATTATTACACTACAGTTCAAAGCCTCAATGCTTTTAATCCAGTTTTATTTCAATCCAAGCAGCGGGACTCATTTTGTTCATAGAAATATACAAAAATTAACTCAGATTCAATAAAAGTAAGTATTTGGTTTCATGTTTATAAAAAGCTTTCCACAATCACTTGATTCTTGGTTTCCCTGTTTATGTCTCTGAGGTGGTCTTCCCAGAGGCTCCTCTTCAGAACTCTGAAGGTGACAGGTGGTCTGGCGGAGGTCAGGACCTACGCACACCGGAGCATGGACTGTTGAGCCTGGCAGCGCCCCCGCAGGCTGCACAGAGAGGTGCGGACTAACACGACCTGACAGCACTTGTAGCCCGCAGTCACAGGGGGAAGGAGGGAGATATTTGACACGGGAAGACAGATGTTTTTGTTTTTTATTTCTATCTTTATGTGCCAGACCTAAACGAGCTTTAAAAGTGAAATTTAAAATTGTAGAATAAATTCTAAATCTTATAATCTAATTCCAGTGGAGGGATGCTAAAATGGGTATCACATGCTCCCTTCTGCTCAGACCAGTGAGAGGTCTGACTGTAGATCACTCACTGGTCTTTGCAGCAAAAAGGGTGTTCCACAAAGTACTAACTCACGCAGTACTGGAGCATGCCCCACTTTTTTGTTTTGGAAAAATGTATATCATTTTGCTCTCACTTTGCTGTGGTCTTCAGAAGAAAATGAACTCTTGGGTGCTGAGGTTGTGTCAGACAATGCACCAACTTTTGACATCATTTTTGGGGTCATTCGTCGGTGTCCTTGTCCATCTATGGTCCATGCAACAACAATCAATTATTTTTCTCTGGATGCAGGGTTCTCTGTCTCAGTGTCCATCCTTCTCCACAAAAGTGACCAAATAAAACATCTTTTTTTTTTAAATCCCCAACAAAACATTTCACCATCAGGGAGAGAGACCAGAGAGGGAGAGAGAGCCCTTTTCTGGGACTCCCGTGTAATGCCCTGGTGCATCCACTTGGGGCAGTGCTCCTGCTTAGAGCTATAGTACTTTTAGTTTCCCAGGTAACATTGGGGGATTATCACTGGCCTTGAATACAGAAGAATCAATATAACATTAACGTGTCATAAATCACACCAAACAGAATTGCAGGAGAACGAGTAGTACAACAATTTAAGACACAGTTAAAGGTTGATAATATATAACATTTCCACTTTAGAAATAATCATTAAGCCCATGACTTAGCTGCGACACCAACATCCATCCATCCATCCATTTTCTTCCCCTTAATCCATTTCTGGGTCGAGGGGGTGGCAGTCAGAGCTGCACCCAGTCCACAGAGCACCAGCCCCTCACTGATCCTCCTGCAGGTGGTGAGTCCACAGGAGTCCAATCTTTCAGTGGGGGCTTTGGGCAAAGTAGGGTTAAGTGTCTTGCCCAAGGACACAACGACAGCAGTTATCAGTGGGAGTCGTGAAGTAGGTCTTACGGTGGGCTCGAACCCACGACCTTCAGGCCCAAAGGCCAATGCTCTACCAACTGAGCCACTGTCGCCCAACAAGATGCTAAATTCTGTCTTTCTCCATGTTGACTTCTACTGTTGCACGATTAAGGCTGCACTAACGCTGCAGCTGATGGGAAAGGAGGTCTGCCAACAAATGAGAAAGATCAGTGAGATCCAGATCAGGCTGTTTAACCGTTGATGAATCACAGCTTGTTTTAGCCCCATGGAGCAATTCAGCGTCATTAACGTAACACAGCAACAAAGGCCATCATCTCCCACTCAATCTGCTCACACAGGCTGTTGGGAGGGACGCTCTCGCACTGCCAACCCAAATAAAGCTTGAATTAAAGAAGACGACAAGACTAAACTACAGTCAGGTCTGTAGAGATAAGTTTAGATAATTCTTAAATGTTTTCTCTCCACAACACTACTCTGCATTTTCTAGCTGCAGAGTGCCAGCTTTAATGTGAGAGTTGTTGTCGAAAATATGAAGTTCTATATTTAATCATGTGTTTCCATTAAAGTGTTTTTTTATATTATGTGTTTTCATATTAGCCCGAGGTCAATGAGTTTAGAGCAAAACAATGGATGGCCTTCAAGTGTTCTTTTCAGAGGAGTCTCCCTTATCTCACCGGACAGGGGGTGAGACCAGACCAGACCGGACCCAGACCAGGCTCTCCGGTTTGACCATATATGGAGCAAAAATGACGTCCCTTCTTCTTCTTTTACACATTTCCATAAAACTGTTTTGAACGACATTGTGACTCAGTCTGAGCCAGGGACAGAGAGAGGACTTCGCAGAGTACCTGGTAGTTTTCAGGACTGGAGGGACAGGTTTTGAATCAGCGCACAGGGATATTTAGGGAAAGAGGAGCTTTTAGACAGTAGCCAATCGACCATTGACTCCCACTGTCTGCTGTCGTTGTGTCCTTGGGCAAGACACTTAACCTCTGGGAACACCAGCCACAGTGGGGCGGCTGCGGCTGTAGTGCCAAACTGCCTTTGTGTCCTTAGGCAAGACACTTCACCCCTATTGCCTAGAATGAGTCTGGTGTGTGTGTGAATGGTTGGTGGTGGTGGGAGGGGCCGATGGCACATACTGGTTGCCTCACTTCTGTCACTGTGCCCCAGGGCAGCTGTGGCTACAGTTGTAGTGTTTGGAGTGAATGAATAATGACATGTGAAGCGTCTTTGAGTGTCCAAAAAAGCGCTATATAAAAGTGATGCATTATTATTATTATTATTAGAGTTTTGTATTTAATTTTAAAGAGAATTGAATATTTTTTTGAACTCTTGAATATCTTTGACTTCTTTTCTGCTCGAATTCTGAATCACATCCACAAAAAGAGTATTTGCATCAAAATTAGGTAAGCAGTGGAAGAACAGAAACATTCATTCAATTACATCCCCATTATTAATCTATTTCCGGGTTGGGGGGGGGGGGGCTCTGATGGAAGCTTCCATCAGAGCTTCCATCAGAGCTTCCACCCAATGCTCAGAACACCTGTCCGCCACTGATCCTCCTGCAGGTGAAGAGTCCACGGGAGGATGGCTGCTCCGTCCGCAATGACACAGCCTTGGTCTTTCAGCGGGGGCTTCAGCCAAAGTGGCGTAAAGTGTCTTGCCCAGGGACACAACAACAGCAGACTTCAGTGGGAGCAGTTGGAGTAGGTCTTGCGCTCTAACAACTGAGCCACTGTCGCCCCGAGTGTGTGAACAGCAACAGCGTGAAAACCTTGTGAAGACAGAGGACGGTTGACCTCTGTCAGCGCCAACAAAGAGAGTATAATACAGGATTGAGACGGACTTTTGTTATTGACTAAATATTTATTTTACGCCATCATTTGCAAATAAATTCAAAATATGTTTCTTGATGTTTTTCTCATTTTCCCTCTCATACTTATTATGAAAGGTATCACTCATCTTTTTAAGTATGAGGCCTTGCACAATTGGTGGCTGACTTTTTTTCTCCACTGTACATGAAAGAAATTCTGCACTTAGAAAAATATGACAAACACTTTTTTTTTCATTGAGCATTTTCAGGTGCAACCAGTCACGCTCTTAAAAATGTTGGCTGCATGAGCGACTTCCCTGTAAAGCAGTGGTCCCCAACGAAAGTGAGCATTTGGTACCGGCCATGAAAAAACAACTGCTATTCAACTGCTGCTTTATTTTGAAAAATGGCCAGTTCTCTTATCTATCCGAACATCTTGGTCACGTGACAGTGTATCGCTGAAATTTATCCCAGAAGCAAGCAAAATGAGTAAAAAGCAGATGTCTTTGGAAAGAGCAAAGGCCCAGTTTGGATTCAGAAATTAAGCTTATGACTTCCAAGAAAAAAAAAGCTTAATCGTACAGACAATATCAGGAGCTCTACTTGAAATTTGGATTAATCGCGACCGGTGATTCCCACTGACCAAGCCCCCACTGACCAAGCCCCCACTGACCAAGCCCCCGCTGACCAAGCCCCCACTGACCAAGCCCCCGCTGACCAAGCCCCCGCTGACCAAGCCCCCACTGACCAAGCCCCCGCTGACCAAGCCCCCGCTGAGTTATACACAACGGCCTGAGGCAATGAAGCCTTCAAAACTGCTCGCCAAACACCAAGAATCGTGCTTTAAAAGACAAGCCTTTAGAGTACTTTGAGCCAGTGCACCCCGGGACGTTTGTTGTTTCACCCGGACTATTTAAGGGGACAAACTTATGCTTCCAAATTTTAGTTTTTTTTTCAAACAAGAGTGAATAAAAGTTGTTTGGATTCAGATAATTACGAGAGCACAAACAATGACTGTAAGACCCAAAACTTTGAGTTGTCCGTCATTCATTCACGTGTGACGCTTCCGGCTCAGACTTTTACATTTTAGAGTCCATAAAAGTCCAGAAAAATGTAATGTTGTACTCCGAGGCATATAACTATATAGCTCAGTTTGTAAATATAGCCATAAATTGATATATAGTGCGCACCGGATTTTGGTCAAATTAAAGATTTTTGAGGGGGCGACAGTGGCTCAGTTGGTAGAGCATTGGCCTTTGAGCTTGAAGGTCGTGGGTTCGAGCCCACCGTAAGACCTACTTCACGACTCCCACTGATGACTGCTGTTGTTGTGTCCTTAGGCAAGACACTTAACCCCACTTTGCTTGAAGCCCCCACTGAAAGATCTCAGCTCCTGTGGACTCACCACCTGCAGGAGGATCAGTGAGGGGCTGGTGCTCTGTGGACTGGGTGCAGCTCTGGCCACCCCCCCGACCCAGAAATGGATTAAGGGAAAGAAAATGGATGGATGGATAAAGATTTTTGATGATTGTGCTGATGGTGCTGATGGTCTTTGATGTCGTGTCATAGACCATCAGCACAATCCTGTTTCCCATGTATTCTTACTGAAAGCACAAACACGTGAGACTCGTCGGTGTGTGGTGTCCTCCAGGCTTCTACAACGAGTACACATCTAAAATAAGCCCCGCAGCGCCCTACGCACGAGTCTTTCTGCTTCAAAAGAGGAGTGCGGTGTGCAGTGGTGGAAGTGAGGAATCCCTGAGAAAGTGATTAAAAAAGGTTGATTTTCTGCACAAAACATCATAAAGGAAGTTATTATGTTTTTGCTAATTTAAAGACGTAAGCATCAGGTTCAAAATCTTTGTTTCAAGATGTAAGCTAAAGTTAAAGAGAGACTGATGTGTCCACCTGCTCTGTTTGTACAAAGAGCTGGTACACTGAATCCCATCAAAGTACTGACTGCTGCTGACCTGTTTTCTGCGACAAACAAAGACTCAGGTGAAATAAACTTCAACTTCCATTGTCCAACAGGATGAAAACAGCGTTATTACTGCGGCAACAACAAGTGTCTGTTTGTCTCTGAGCACAGGACGACTGGGTCCTGTCAATACTGTCTATGAAAGACTCAGTCCTCGCTCGTGCTCTGTCGTCCAACCAGAGCAGCCCACCAGGACCTTCTCAACGTGGGACGTAAGTGCTAACCACACATCCTCCGTTTAACCCATGAATTATAATACCTGTGTGTGTGTGTGTGTGTGTGGGGACACACGAGACAGCGAGATGGTCTTTCTTACCATTATTGTGATCTGAATAATTTTCCACCAACGACCAACATCGATGTTTGAAAACACAACTTCCTACAAAAGTCCATAATGAGAGAATGTTGAGTCGTGTCAACATTCTCAGAGGGTCAGTGAGGGGCTGGTGCTATGAGACTTGGGTGGCATCTCTGATTGCCACCCCCCTGACCCAGAAATGGATTAAAGGGTAGAAAATGGATGGATGGATGGATGGATGGATGAGTCGTGTTTATAACAGACTGTTCACGACACACAGACCAGACAAAGTAAAGACAATGTTTTCTCAAAGATTCCTCTGAGTGAACAGAGAAGACTTCCTCACAGACTGCAGATAGCTCTGGCCCTCGGCCCCTGGCTTTCATCATGTGCTGATGGGGCCATTATGGCCCTCAGCTGAACGCACACATTACTGACTAAGGTACTCCACAACAGAAGTAAGAGCCTGGTTTGTGTGGAGACAACTGTTCCTCAGGTTTGACAGGAAGTTTTGCTTTCGCAGAAATGTAGCTGAGCCACTAATATAGATTCAACAAGATTCAGCAGTGAGTAAAGTTGCTCTGACACAGAAATGTGTGCTCTGTAGAAAGCACAGGTGACTGTGAGGAAATGGTGCTTACCTCCATCAGCAGAGGCTCAGCGTGTACAGCAACACACTGGAGGGTTGATGGTTCTATCACTGCCGTTCACACTGCATTCTGTCCTATAAGCGTCTGGGGGCGGATTGCTCTGTCTCGGATTGCTCTGAGTAAAGATTACAGAGACATTATGCTTTGTGCATTAGGGCTGCATTCAACTCTCCAGACACTGAGGCAAGTTTACAGAATTCTTCAATAAATGTTATTATGTATGATAATAGATGAAGAAATTTATATCTGCACTGATCCAGACACATTCTGTATATATGAAACATTGCATTATCCCAGAGAAAGCGGAATGGCTTTCAACTCGCTCTATCTTTCTCTGAATATTTATATTTATATAAGGCCTTTTGCATTAAATAATAGTGTTTGTAAATATGCAAAAGGTGTCTAAAGCCTGGTTCACACGAGACGATTTTAAAATCGTCGGCCGATTTTTCTCCGTGTTAGACCCCACACGGGGAGATTAAAAATCCTGCGTCTAACCACTTTGGTCGTGCAGTGTGTGGTGCGTAGCCACACGGCAAGATCACGCAAGCCACAAACATCACACACGAACCGACACCCCCCCCCCCCGAGCATTCCCAGGTCAGACGGAAATCTCACAAAATCTCTCGAGATCAAGCGTGACTTCAGAGTAAACAGTCATGGCGGACGAAGAGGATGCAGTGGCGATAGTGTGCAGTTTGTTGTTAACAGAGAAGACACGTAATCCAAAGAAAAGGCAATGGTCAAAGCCATGCTGCTGTGTTTTGGTTTTTTTCCGGTGTTTCCTCACCGGCTTGTCACCTCGTCTTCTTATTGGCTACACGCCGTAGTCATGGCAACGCGCTCGCTTGTCCTTGGAGGACACCACACACGACAAGAAATCGGGCCAAAACAATCCAATTTGTTGGATATCCCCGATTTGAGATCGGGAGCAGTCCCGATGTCCTTCCGAGCGACGAGTGCAGTCTTAACACACCACACACGGCAGAATAATCTGTAAGATTTTGTTACGGAAATCGGAGCGTTTCTTAAGATTGTCGTAAGGGGTAAATCGGGTCTAAATATCCTGCCGTGTGAACCAGGCTTTAGTAAGATACATGTACCCTTTATGGTGTGGTTATTATGTTCAAGGCATTTCTTGTGTTTTCCACATTAAAGTGTGGCGGTTTTTTCCTTTTGCTTCTAATCCATTTTTGTTGAATTCACAGAGAACTGACATCAGCAGCTAAATATTTTATCTTTACTCTTTTTAATGTGCAGTAAGTTATCATTTGACTGTCTTGTGTGATTGTTTGTTAAACATTTTGAGTTGCATTGCGTAAGAACTGTGCTATAGAAAACAAACTTGCCTTGCTTTTCCACACAGACAGAATCAAGGCAACCAGTATTTGCCAGACTCATTCTAATCTGGGGGAAGTGTCTTGCCTCAGGACACAACCACAGTTTGGCACTTCACAGCCACAGCCGCCCCACTGTGGCAACTGGTGTTACCAGAGGTCTCCCATCACAGCACTAACCAGTCCCTGTCCTGTTTAGCTTCAGAGATCTGACGGGATCTGACTTTCACCTGAAGGTATGGCAGAAAAATAAAGAAAAATAATATTTTGGTTTCATTCATCATTCAATTATTGGTTCTGATGTATCTTTCTGCTACAAAAAGGCACCACTCTGGATTATTTCTTGCTGTTTGAAAACAAAAGTGTGTATACAAAGCAGACATAATGTGGACTGTTAGGTGAGTCATGTTCGGCCCCGTGAGCAGAGGTGAGTGCGCTCTCGCGAGGGGCCACTGCTATCCTGGCTTTGAAGCCGGCTCCTCCAGGATAATGAGTCCTCGCGCTGATCGCCTCTCGGCTCCAAATCAATCTCGGGGCCTTTATTCGCAGAGCCATTTAGGAGCAGCATTTTCCCCTCTCACACCGGCTTCATTTTCATCAGAATGGACCCTTTTTGGAAATAAAAGAATAGAAGTTGCAGGAAAAGTGTCTGGGGTTAAACCTGCTCTCACTGTCTGGAGGTCAGTGTTCTCGTTTGTCAAATATCAGACCAAAAAGTAGGACGACGATGTGGTAACGAGTGACTGCTTTTTTTATATAACCGACATAAAGCTCATTCATACCCTACACCAGTGTTTTTCAACCAGTGGGTCGTGGAACCTTAGTGTTGCCTTGAGATGTTACTCGGTGTGCCCTGGGAAATGACCCAATATCACTTACTTGGTCATAATAATGTGGGAAAAAATAATTACAAGATACAATAAAATACAATAAAAATCTTGTATAGCCCTAAATCACAACAGCAGTGATCTCAGAGGATTTAACAAAACCATTGAAATCACCAACACAGATCAGAGAATCAACAGTTTAGACACAGAAAATACACATATGAATTGATCCATGGGGAGAGACCAATGTTCGTGAATGTTGATAAATGTCCTTACATGTTGAAGAATTTTAGAGTGTCCTGAGAGATTGGAAATACTTCTTTACACTTCTCTGATTTCCCATGTATATATCTCACTTTGATGACTTTTTTTTGTTACTAAAGGCTGCAGAGTAACGTCAGTGTATCAGTTACCATGTGATTGTTTTTAAAGGAAAAAGGTGTGCCACGGCTCAAAAAGGTTGGGGAATACTGCTCTACACACCTGATACGTGTGGAGGCTTCTGGCCGTCAAATCTCAGTTAGTAAGTAAATATATAGCATAGTTCACAGACCAAGGTCCAGACCAAATGTGTTTTTGGGTACAGGGGTCTCTTGCTGATTTTTGTGAGTGCAATTAGGCATTTTTTTTACAGTGTGCTTCTCATTGGCTGCTTTTATATACTCCGAGAACATCATATCATCGTTAGTATAACACAATAGTCACCTTTATTTGTGGCTTCTGTGCACTGCCTTGATCAGTTCAGAAGACTACGGGGGTCTCTCTCTCTCTGGTCTCTCTTTCCAGTCTCTCTCTGGTCTCCCTCCGGTCTCCCTCTGGTCTCTCTCTCTCTGGTCTCTCTCTGGTCTCTCTCTCCGGTCTCTCTCTTTGGTCTCTCTCTCCCTGTTCTCTCTCTCCCTGTTCTCTCTCTCTGGTCTCTCTCTGGTCTCTCTCTCTCTGGTCTCTCTCTGGTCTCTCTCTGGTCTCTCTCTGGTCTCTCCCTGTTCTCTCTCTCTGGTCTCTCTCTGGTCTCTCTCTCCGGTCTCTCTCTCCCTGTTCTCTCTCTCTGGTCTCTTTCTGCTTTCTCTGCTCTCACTGCTCTCTCCCTCTCAGGTCTCTCTCTGACTTAATTTTCATGTTTATGTATGTGTGTGTGTTATATCATTTGTTCGACCTCCTGCTTGGACTCTGAGGAGCACAGGGACTGGCCTCCTGCTTGGACTCTGAGGAGCACAGGGACTGGCCTCCTGCTGGGACTCTGAGGAGCACAGGGACTGGCCTCCTGCTGGGACTCTGAGGAGCACAGGGACTGGCCTCCTGCTGGGACTCTGAGGAGCACAGGGACTGGCCTCCTGCTGGGACTCTGAGGAGCACAGGGACTGACCTCCTGCTGGGACTCTGAGGAGCACAGGGACTGACCTCCTGCTGGGACTCTGAGGAGCACAGGGACTGACCTCCTGCTGGGACTCTGAGGAGCACAGGGACTAGCCTTCTGTTGGGCCTTTTTCACAAGCAACAGAGCATCCTTTACTTCAATTGTGTTTATGTATATGTTTTCCTATTGTTCAATAGTTTATATTTTTATCATCAAAGTAGAGCCACAACACTCTGAGAGGGTCCTGGGAGCAGAGGAAGCCAAGAGCTGAATCCGCATCACGACAGATCCACACTGCTGACATGGTTTGACATGTAATGCGTGAGAAAAACCTCCACCTTCAGTTGGAGGCATTATCTGCTCCAACACGGGCCATGACTATCCGCAAAGAGCTCTGAACAAACCCATTGTCTGACCTTCATGTTTGGAATGTTGAGCCATAAAGTCGAAGAACACAGACTCGACGGTGCTCGCTCCCTGATAACTTTTGCAGTAGCTTTAGAAGTGTAAAAAAATAATAAAACATGTGATTTCTATAGCAGGATTCTCTTCTTCCGGGTGGATCATACATTAAGGCTGTACTGTGCACCTTTTCTGATGGAGTCTGCTGATGCCATAGAGATGTTATTTCTTCGCTCAAATGTGTGAGCAACACTTTGGCACTCCCATCACAGCACTAACCAGGACGCAGCTTGCTTAGCTTTCGAGGTATGACAGGATCTGGCTTTCACCTGCAGGTATGGTCACATGGAAAACAATATTTTTAGTTGTCATTGTGCAAGTTTGCTATTACTTAAATCAGTGTGAATGCGGCAAGAGACACTTTCTGGTCTAAAAATATGTCGATTATGAGATAAAATAAGAGAAAAAATGTTGTCCCAGAGTGGGGAAAATTCACACGCACATACAGTCCTGCATTGCGTGGCCTCTATTCTCATTCTACAGCCTGAGTCCTGGATCTACAGCCTGAGTCCTGGATCTACAGCCTGAGTCCTGGATCTACAGCCTGAGTCCTGGATCTACAGCCTGAGTCCTAGATCTACAGCCTGAGTCCTAGATCTACAGCCTGAGTCCTGGATCTACAGCCTGAGTCCTGGATCTACAGCCTGAGTCCTGGATCTACAGCCTGAGTCCTGGATCTACAGCCTGAGTCCTGGATCTACAGCCTGAGTCCTGGATCTACAGCCTGAGTCCTAGATCTACAGCCTGAGTCCTGGATCTACAGCCTGAGTCCTGGATCTACAGCCTGAGTCCTGGATCTACAGCCTGAGTCCTGGATCTACAGCCTGAGTCCTGGATCTAGAGCACGTGCCCACTGAGTTTTTCTCAGAGGGTCTAAGGACAGTGGGGATGATCCAGGACACTCCACATTTAACAACATTTCTGGACATTGGTGATCAGCCCGAAATGGACCAAAGGCTCTACTGTTTGAACTGTTTGATTCTCTGATCTGCGTTTTATGTAGGGCTAAACAAGAATACATTGAATTGAATTGAATTGATCTGGAGGCTGGATGTTGAGGGTGAATGTGGGGGGTGGGGATGGTAGTAAGGGGGGGGGCAGTATGTGATGTTATATGTACTTACAATTTAGAGAGATGAGAGATGATACTTTATTATCTCACGATGGAGAAATTCAGTTCGATGAATAAACATCACGGCTGGCTGCATACTGAATTTCTGCGCTTCTTATTCAACAGCAGAGAGAAAAACAATCATATACAGTATTTCAGACAAACATTATTTGGAGAGACACAGTACTTATGGAAAACATGCAGATCTTTTTGATGAGACATTGCTCTGACTCGCCTCGTCCAATGTGGCGTGTCAGAGGGGAGTGTGGGTGGGGGTGGGGGGATATACCAGTACTGTATTAATTCTGTTATAACATATGATTGGTGTATTTGTAAAGGAATATAAGGATGTACTGTACAACTCTAAAAAAAACGTAAAAAAATGAATAGAAAGAAAAAAAAATTTATTGGATTGAACACACAGGACAGTTATACGAGCGCACACACACACACACACACACACACACACACACACACACACAAACACACACACACAGGATTATGAGTGTAAATTAAGCCAAAACATAAAGTTACGGCTTCAGTTTTCTCCTTTAGTGTATTTTGTTCTGATGATGTTGTATCCAATGTCTTAAGTTTAATTTCTCAAATGATTACAGACCGAAAATCAAAAGAGGCGATATTTTGGATGACTAACATCTGTTGCTAATCCTTCTGACCATTTAGTAGGCATTTTGTTGGATGAGAACCATATGGGAGCAACTCCATGTGTTATTCCCCGAGGCTTGTTTTTTTTTTCTTTTTTCCATCAAGGCTGTGGATGTGAGAGAGTGCATGAGCCTCACTTTTCACAAATGTCTTTTATTCTTTCAAAACAGCCTTCGACAATCCTGTCATTTCTTTTAGCCACATACAGGTTTGAGACACTTCTCTTACAATTATATTCAATTTAATATATTTTTTTAGCCCAAAACCCAACACTAGTTATCTCTGAGAACTTTACAAAGCTGTTGCCAACACAGATCACGCCCAAGGCCACACCCAAGACGCCTCAGCTTCCTGGACCCCCTGACCACGCCCTCTGCTTCAGTGTTGGTCAGATCCATTCTCAGTGTCCTGTCACTGGGTGTTCACAGAGTGGCTTCTTTGAAAATCTCCACATCCTTGTTCTTGGTCCGTGTTGACGAGCAGGTGGTTTTATTGACACCAGTTCACAAATGCTTCTGATACGTCTCGTTTATACGGAGGCGCTGCACAGACGTTGCCACGCTATTAACAGAAACGACCAGGCTCCTTATGCAAATGTCACAGTTCTAGCGCCCGAACAGTTGTGGGCAGAGGAACTTTACAAAACGACACACGCGAGCCCCAGCCCCTCCCAGCAGTGTACTCACTTTCTCTGCAAGACGTGAAAAAAGGCACCGACATCATTCTGCATTAACTGCGATAATTGAAACTGAAACTAGAGCTTTGTGTGGTTTTGTTTGGACGAACGAAGAAGTAGTATCCTCCTCTGTGCAGCGCTCGAAGCACACGTAGATAGTTAGTGTACCCGCCGCCATTGTTGTTTACGTTTGTTCTCGGCTACTACGCATGTCCATGTGCACGTACATAAAAAAATCCAACTACAGAATTTTACTGCCGCATTGTCTCCATATAAACGGGGCCATAGACTTGTGTAAAGCGCTGTTGGTGATGAGTCTGATGGCAGAGTGTCTGTAATGTAACGCCCACATAGGACTTTACAACTGAAGGATTTTATCTCTACTCTTTTTAATTCACTGTTGTTATTTTAATCTCTTGTGTGATTTTAATGTTTTAATAATTTTAATGACCTCACTCTAAAGCCTGAGTCCTGGATCTAGAGCTCGTCTGTCCATGGGAGCGAGTCCCTCTCTCAATGTGGGCCTCCTTATGGTTTTGTTTTTTTTCCTACCTGGATTCTTAAAAAGAGTTTGTTTCTTGCCGATGCAGGAGGGTCTAAGGTAGAACTAGACATTCAACAACATTTATGGACATTGATCATCTGTCCCTTATGGACCAATGGCTCTATGTGTTCACTTTAAAGTACCGCGATACTGCAACTTAGACGTACAAAAACATTCCACTAAAAAGTTGAAGCTCAAAACATAAAATAAAAAGGACAAAACATTCCAAACGAACTTAAAATGCCCTATCATAAAAGATAGAAAAAAAGTACAACTTGATGTACAAATAATTGACATACTACAAAAGACACATGCATTAAAAGAACCCAAGAGATGAAAAAATCAAACAAAACAAGGCATAACATGTGAAAAGTCATGAAAGCGCTGAAGAACAAGACGTATGTGCAGTGACAGGACATTGTAATCCTGCTCAGGGTGAGAGACTGGTCACGGACTGAGCGCTCCATTGAACTGAACGAACGAGCTGAGTGTCCCATCTGGGCACCTGTTATCTTAACCAAACACCATTGAGAGAGGACAGTTGGAAAACACGCTCTTAACCTGTGCATTTGTTGGTGTTAATGAGGCCTATGTGTGAGCAGAGAGGCGGCAGGAGAGGTGAGGAGAAATGAAGCGATCTGGGTAAACAGACCAAAACACTGCGATAAGCTGGATCAAAGTCACATCAAGTCATTAGAGCGATAGTCCCAGCCATAAGAGCCTGAGGGACTGGGGAATGATATCTGCCCTCAGCTTGTCTCATGTAATTGACACCGTGGGAGGGTCTGAGGAGAGTGGTGATGATGCAGGGCACTCCACATTCAACGCCATTTATGGACGTTGGTCTTCTGCCCCTTATGGACCAATGGATCTGTGTGTTTTTTTGTCATAATTTTTTTTCTTTTTATGACCTGAACTATATCAGTGGATCAGAGATATAAAGTGACTTGTTCCGCCCAGGAGCAGAAACTGAGACACGGCCTTGAGGACCCCCAGGTGTGCAGCTTAGGCCCTGATACTCCCGAGAGTTACTACATCCATTGTCAATCCCATCATTCACCTGTGGACAAGCATGCTATAACTCTACCGCCTAGAGCAGTTATTTGAAGGCTATTCATTTTGGAAAATTACCTGTTGTATGTACCTTTTTAGTCTTGACTCTTTCTGTGTCTATATGTAATTTATTTATGAGGTATTATTATTTATGAAAGTTTTCCATTTTTACTTGGTTACCATTCTATTGCAGTTGAAGAACCGTTTCTCAAGGTCCTGGTCTGGTCCTGGTCTCAGGAGGTCCTGGACTGGTTAGTGCTTGTTACCATAGCAACACACAGTTTACTTGACTCCAGTTGGCATTTGGTCGCCTTTTAACAAACTGTTTTTGCCGAAGTTATATTCACCAATTTTAGCTCTTTTTTAAAAAAGAGTTAAGGAAAAAATGTTATCCATAATTTTAATTCGTACAGTTATTATTCCATTTATTTGAATAAGAGCAGTCAAAATGACTACTCTGGGAGTTCTACAAGAACTCCAATGATAAGTGGCGCTTTTATAAAAGTGAAAACAAACCAGTGTCAAAAACAAAAAATGACAAAACTATGAGGAATGATCCGAGCACATTGCGGTGCAGAAGTATGAACCTTATGGGAATATTTTAATCCCTTTGAAATTATGTAACAAAGTAATGGGAGAGCTGCCGCACACATATTTCTTCTTTGTTTGTATAAATGGACTGTTAAAAACCTCTGTGCTTCACTAAACTCTTTCCAATTGCATATTCATCAGCTCCCAGCGCCTTGTGAAAGCATCACGTATGCTAATGGACCTCGAGGCGCTGGGACTCGGACATGCTTCTGGGAACGCATCAAGGTCTTATGAAAATTCACTCAAGGTGGACAAGACAAAACTTCAGAGACACTGGAGCTCTAAGACGCAGGGTTCTTTTATTGTGTTCTGTCGAGAAAACCGTCCTGGACAAACACTTGACACAAAGACAATCACGAGTCAATTGCTCCACATTCAAACATACTTAAATATTGTTCACAGGTCTGTTAAAGTGAGCACCTCACCTTTGCCGAAATAATCCATCCCACTTTACAGTCTACTTCATTTCATGGGACTTCCAGATGTTCCAGTTTGTTCTGGGACTCGCTCCCGTCATCACCGTGTTTGGAGTATCTGAACTCTGAACATTGTAAAGTGCTTTGTGTGACATCGATCTGTAAAATGCGCTATATAAATAATGATTACTTACTAACCGTGGAACTACTGCACACCCACTGCACAAGACCAACACGCCACTTCTAATGTTTGGAACGTCCAGGGTGCGAGCATGAGCCAATGAGCACAGGCCATTGATTTGAAAACACCAACTTCTAGGAAAGCAACGTGGAAAAGGTCCGAGGCTCTCTGACTTCACTTAAAAATCTGTTTTTGTGGAAGGGACATAGCGACGCATTTCGACCACTTTCTGGTCTTCACCATGAAGTAAGACATCGTGGAGACCCAGGGCTTGGGTTAGGGCCACCGCAGAGTGCAAGGACAGCAGCCGCTTTAGAGATGCTTTTAAGATAGTTGAAGACTGTTTTCTAAAGTCATATCCCCCATCAGCCCTCACTCAAACTCAGAAATTGAAGACTGTTTGGTGCAAGTTTTCTACTCGTCCATTGAACTGGTCATGAGCTCCACAAACACATTTTTTTTTTTTAAAGGCTGTCCAAAAGTGAGACCATACGTAGGAGTTTATGTTTAAGTTTATAAGATTCATTTGTTTGCTAGTTGCAGTAAAACCACATTGGAAAAACTGTGCAAGACCCAGTGTGCACCAGACAGAGAGGACGGCACACACCAGAGCTCTTGCCACGTATTAAGGAAAATCATCTCATTTTCGAAGGGGTCCTAAACCTGAATACACACATATAAACATAAACACACACACAAAAACAATTTACCGCGAATGGGAAAAGATAATTACCTAAATACATGAAAAATAAAAAATAAAAACATGAAACAAAACAAATGCTCCTTCGCACCCCACTCCTCCCTCTGCTAAAATTAAACATTTAAAAGAGACAAAGTGAAACTATTATCAATAATGACACATGCAGAATACAGAACATCAGTGACATAAGCAAGGAGTTTTAAGGAACCTAAATAATAACTTAACTAAACCAAAAGACAGAATGGATCGTATGGATGTGGGGAGTTTGCGATTTTTTCTCAACAATTAATATTCTGTATGTGTAACGATTTATCTCCTTGTGTAACCAGGCATTTCAAAACTCTTGCAACCAAACCCTTGATCCAACCTGAGTGGATGTAAGTGTTGAAGTCATGCATGTGAATATTGTGGAGCGATTATTCCTGGTTCAGAGATGCTTTGAGTGACTCGCTGTAGACGCTTTGTTTGCGCTCACAGTCCATTACCAGGGCAGACACCACTGCTCTGACACTAAGTACTCCCCTGAGCCTCACACTGCACCCAGCCACAGAGCCTTGGAATATTCAGAACATGCAAATCAAAGAACATTACCCCATTGTCTTAATAGTAATTATGCTCAACGGGAACATTTGAAGCGTAAATATGAAGCACGAATCCATTGTGGACTTAGATGTTTGTCAAAGGTCTCTGTAAGATCAGTGCAAATGCCGGACATATGCCACAGCTGTCAGACTGTGCGATAAGTAACTTTAAAGAGGCTATACCCAATTTATTTTTTTAATGAGTTCATAAAAAGGCTTATTACTACATACAAGTTGTATAATAATCTGTAATTTAATTGAAAACTTGAGCTCATTGATTCCGCTTGTGTATGAATTCAGGCCGTAAAAAGTTCTGAGTAGAGACTTTAGCGTGCTGCTAAACACAGTAGCATGTTAGCAGAATTGGTTATAACTCCTCTTGCTGTGAGGAAGAGAAGAGGGAACTAAAGCGAGAAAATGATCAAAGACGAAATCAACCAGGGTGAACATAGCTAGCTTACATCGTATCCTCTGGAGAGACTTTTCTATGGGAGAGACCTGCGGGACTGCCTCGGACTATCTATGCTCGGACTATCTATGCTCGGACTGTCTATGCTCGGACTATCTATGCTCGGACTATCTATGCTCGGACTACATTCGGACGTGGAACTAGCGGTAATCTTTCAGTTATATATTTTGATAACAGTGCGTTGCTTTTGTACCATTTCCTCAGTGATTGTTCACTGAGCTCACAAGAAGTTGTGCTCATGCTAATGTTTGCATATAGATCGCAAATAAAACTATCCGTGGGATGAGAGCGAAGGGGAAATGAGAAGCCTCTGAGCGAGTTGGGGGGCAGTGCTGAACATTCAAACCTTGCAGAAACTGGTATAGCTCCTTTAAGTCACTAATGCACTAGGACTGAAAAACCTGCATTGCTATTGCCACTTTCTTTTATTGCCACTTTCTTTTATTGAACATAATTATATCCTGCATAGATTGTATTTTTAACCTTTAACATGTTGCACACTTCTGTCTTTTTGCACTGAGTGATTCTGTCTGTGCCAAAGGTGACATGTACATTTCTCCAGTGTGAGATAAAGATAAAGTCTATCTTATGTTACCTAATCTATAATGGTGGAGAAGACTTTCACTTTTCATGTCATGGATGGATAGATACTTTAATGATCCTCGTAGGAGAAATGCAGATGTCCAGCAGCAAAAACACATCCATTCATACAAACACAATTCAATACAATACAATAATATTAAAGTGCGACATCACATTTGGTCACAGCAGCAGAGGTAGTGCAGCCGCTGGTTGATGTTTGCAGAGTCTGCTTGGTTCGAACCATTTACTCTGCTCTGCTCCAGAAGGAAAGGGAGTTTGGGCACGTTATTCTGATAGCTGTCTATGTCCCTCCATCTGCAAAAGCAGACAGTGCGTGAGATGCCCTGCTCTCCACTGTCGGTGACCTGCAGACGTCGCACCCGCAGGCCTTGTTTATCATTACTGGGGACTTCAACCACGCGTCCCCGGCCTCAAAGTAAGTAAGTAAGTAAAGTTTATTTGTATAGCGCCGTTCACAGACCAGGATCACAAAGCGCTTCACACATTAAAACACATAAAATACACATACAAGTCAGATAAAAGCAGAACACAGAAAAACACAGTTTACATTCACAGAGGCCTATGAACAGTGAGGCGAGAAAGCGTGTCTAAACAAATATGTCTTTAGTTGGGACTTAAAATCATCAACAGTCTCTAAGATACGATCATAATATTCCGTACCTCCGGCCTGTGTGCAAACCTTTGGTGCACAGGCAGCCCGTGGTGAGGCGCTTGATACGTACATGGAATACAGAGGCCCTCCAAGATTGTTTTGAAAGGACCCTCTGGGACGAGCTCTGCGACCCCCATGGGCAGGACATTAATGGCATGACGGAGTGCATCACAGGATATATAAACTTCTGCTTTACACTTCGGTGACCAGGAAAATGCAGTGTTTTGCCAACAACAAGTCGTGGATTAATTCCGACAAAACAGGCTCTGTTGAAGGCAAAGAAGAGCGCTTTTCGCGTTGTTAGTATTAGATAGCAATATGGCCTACGTGCAGGACTGTACAAGGACTCCATGTTATGACTATGATTTGACTGTCTTTGTGACACGTATGTCTTTCGATGTGTGACGTGACAATGACTATATAAACTGTGTACTGCCTTTATTCTGTCTGAGAGAAAGAAACAAAGTAAACCAGTGGAACTTGAGAGAAACTTAAATAAACTTCCAGAGTTTGGCGCACCACGATCCGTCTCTGTCTGCTTTATCCTGACAGATTTGGTGGAGAATGCGCGGCTCAGTGTGTGCCATTCTCTGGATTGTTTTGAGGGAGTTTTCTTTGTTTCTTTTTCTCGGCGTGGGAGAGCTGAGAGTGTCTGGGGCCTGGGAGCGGTCCAGCAGGCTGGAGAGGCGACCGGCTCCGGGACTCTTTTTCGCTCTCTCACTATATTTTTTTTGTGTCCTGTTTTTTGGACTGAGCGTTTAAAATTGTTTTCCCATGTCCACATTCCGGGGATTTTTGACGTGCGATTGGTTTCTGCCGATGGAAACTAGTTCCCGGTACTAGTGAGCGCTGGTTCATGATCTGGAGACCTGGTTGGACGTGGAAAAGCTGATATTTGGTGGACTTCTGACGGTGCCCGGCGCCCTGTTCAACAAAAGGTAAGAGCGGACACCTGTTTATTCAAAGTCTGCTAATTGAGTGAACTAAATTATGGTCTGTTTTGAGGTCTGCCAAATGTCATGTATCTATAGATCAGATTAGATTAAAAACAGGTTCGCTACCTGACGGGGTTAGAGTCCCTTTGAGAAGAAGTCTTGGGGTTAGAGTCCCTTTGAGAAGAAGTCTCGGGGTTAGAGTCCCTTTGAGAAGAAGTCTCGGGGTTAGAGTCCCTTTGAGAAGAAGTCTCGGGGTTAGAGTCCCTTTGAGAAGAAGTCTCGGGGTTAGAGTCCCTTTGAGAAGAAGTCTCGGGGTTAGAGTCCCTTTGAGAAGAAGTCTCGGGGTTAGAGTCCCTTTGAGAAGAAGTCTCGGGGTTAGAGTCCCTTTGAGAAGAAGTCTCGGGGTTAGAGTCCCTTTGAGAAAACGTTTTCGGGGTTAGAGTCCCTTTGAGAAAAGATAGAGAAGGATCCTAAGTGAAACCATGGTGTAAAATTAAAAGCAATTTTTAAAAAGGGAAACGTGTTAAGGAGGCCTTTTGTCACAAAAAGTTTTGTAATTAACCAATTCCAAGCTTGATAAATGACAAAAGTAAAGAAGCAACAATATTTCAGTGATCACGGTTTAAATTACATAGAGAAAAAGGGAGTTTTTGTTTTTCGGCGTGAACAGAGTTCACCGGAGAATGCAGAATTTTATCTAAAGTTGAGCTATGAGAGCTTTCGTGAGTTATTTACATTTTTTGCCGAGTTTTATCTACAGTTAAGCTATGAGAGGGTTGTATCCAACAGTTGTTTTTGTGTTTTTTTTTAGAAAGAGATTTTGAGTTTAAACTAGTTTGCTACCTCGATAAAATAGAAGCGTAAACGTTAAAGACAAGAGTGCCTTTTGTTACAAGTGTGGAAAGTGATCATTTCTAGACTTGGATGACAAAAGTATAAACTACAAGTTATATTTGCTTAAAAAAGTAATCTTGAAAGTTCTTCTTCTGGGCGGCACGGTGGCTGAGTGGATAGCACTCTCGCCTCTCAGCAAGAAGGTCCTGGGTTCGAATCCCGGTCGGACCAGGGCCTTTCTGAGTGGAGTTTGCATGTTCTCCCCGTGTCTGCGTAGGTTTCCTCCGGGTACTCCGGTTTCCCCTACCACTAAAAATATGTCCAATAGTTCTGGCATGCGCCTCCTGTACTGGCGACCCTGCTCCCATCTCTGTGTGGAGCGAGAGGACAAATGCCCAAAAAAATTAACAATTGTAAACCGCTTTGAGACTCGGATCTGCAGTGAAAAGGCGGTATATAAATAAAAAACGTACTTACTTACTTCTTTCTGTTTTTGCATTTTTGCTAAAACACTACTTTCTGCCTGTGTGTGCCGCACTATCTTGCTGCCGTTGTCAGGGAAACGGCCCCCTCCTTCGCTGCTCTGGCTCTGAATCAGAGCAAAGCTACTGCTTTAGGATTTTGGCTTCTCATAGTTGTTATTCCGTTAAATTTGCTAAATTTGCCATTGAACATTGTGTTATGACACAGTTAAACGTTTTTGAACACCATTAGTGAATAAGTTTTGAATATTATATGTTTTTGAAACCCAAAGATTTGTACTTTGTCTGTGCAATTCTTTTTAGACCTAACATATTTCTAGATTCCATTCTTTTAAATCTGCTGCTTATTTCTTAACTTTTTGTGAGTTGTGTTTGTTTTTATGTTTTTATTTTAGTTACAAAAGCCGTTTTTCAAACATTTAAATTAGAATCTGTGTTAAAAGTGATTATTGATTATAGACTTCGTCTAAAAAAGAAAGAGGGAATTAGGAATTAGCTGTAAAAGTATTATATTATTAAGTTAAACTACCCAATTCACATTCAAGTGGTGACTTTTGTTTTTGTTTTGACTACACGCCTGACCTTCCTCCTGCAGCTGATGCACACAGCAGAGGAGACTGGCTCTAAAATGTGCTCCAATTCATCCATCCATCCATCCATTTTCTACCCTTTAATCCATTTCTGGGTCCAATTCATATTGACTTAATTTGAAAATTCTGCAATTATTTTAAATTAGTAGAATATATGCTGAGATAAATGTTCAAGATAATTAAACACACAGTACAAAAGTACACATATTTTAAAGTTTAAAGGTTTTTTGAGATTTGAGTCTTGTTTTTTATTAAGAGAGTTTCTGGTCTTAAAAGTGTCATCATTAGTAAGATAATAAGTAATCTTTATTTACATAGCGCATGTTGAAAAACCAAGAGCGCTCCAAAATTGTTTAGACTTCATTCACATACTATTATCTGTTGTTTTTAATTTGACTATAAGGTTGTGTTCCAGGACCAAGGGCACACACTGTACAGGGCCACTGGACTGCTGGAGTGGACACTGGACACCAAAGCCCACCCAGCCACAGGTCACAGATCAAAGAGCAAAGGGAAATGCCACCTCCTTGCCCCTCCCCACGCCACTCCAGAGCTGAGTGGGTGTGAGAGAGACCAGGGCCATGAAAGTGGAGGTTTCTGGAGACGTGATGGGTGGAGGCCTCAGGTAGAGACCTAGAGGCAGTTGAAAGTGTGTCCACGTGGTTACATCGACACAGTGTGACCTTTGACACCTACAGGTGGTTCAAGGAGTCTGGAGACACAACCCCAAAATTCACACCCTACATACACACACACACACACACACACACACACACACACACACACACACACACATACACACACACATACACTCACACATTCACATTTACCTATAGATACATGAGAAAAAAGCATTTTAAAAGTTTACTCCAATGTAAACACATATTTTTAATTGTCTATCACTTGAGTCTTTATTTGAATCTGTATTTTTTGAGACCAGAAATGTTCATTTGAATTCTATATTGTCATGGACTTAATTGACGTCTGTCCTGACACTTTTTATGTTTTGATTTTGTACTGTGTGAAGTAATTACATTGATTAGAATTAGATCTGATAAAAACACAAATTAGAGAAGTAAACTGAATCACTGCGCTTGCTTTTGTCTGAGAGACATTAGCAACAGCATGAATAGAAATTGTCTTTACAGTAGAATCAAAGTGACTTAACCATAGAGAGTAACTATTGCATAACAAGCTGTGTACAGGAACTGTGACACTGCACCATTGACCAGAAGTGCATCGCAAATGACCTGATGTGCTTCAAGTGAAAAAACTGTATCTGGGGGGGGTCACGTGATGCAGCGATAGCAGCCAGACGCTAGTTTGGAGGCTCTCCGATAATTTATCCATATCAACCATCAAAAACATTCGGATCAACTTCGTTTCCCTATAACTTGCTTCCTTAACGGGAGGATGGATCTGAGATCTAAAAATAAGCCAACTTGCTCAGCAGTTATGAATGTTTTACCGAGTTACGACGAAGATTTGCATCAAGAAGCTAGCAACATGGCGCACGAGCACACCGCGCCACCTATGGACATTGCGCTCTTGCTTCAGGAAATTCGGTCCGGGAATCAAGCCCTGAGTGACAAACTGGACAAACACACGACAGAGATCAACCAGTCTATCTCGGGGCTAAAGACAGCACTCGATGGTTTAAAGTCCCGTGTTAATGAAACGGAGGACCGCATAGGAGCAGTGGAGGATGAGCTGAGTGACGTGAGCGCCCAGGTGGCCAAACTTATAAAAGACAAGACATTCTTAATGGATAAAGTTGACTCACTCGAGAACTACAGCAGGCGCAACAACATTCGTTTAATAAACCTGCGGGAAGGTTGTGAAGGTAATGACCCAGTGGCTTTTTTTACCAACTGGCTCCCAATCATACTCGGACGTGAGGAGTTCGCGGGACCGCTCATGATAGAGCGAGCGCACCGAACACTCGGTCCGAAACCATCCGCAAGCGAGAGACCCAGACCTGTGCTGATCCGGCTGCTGAACTACCAAGATCGGGAGAAAATACTACGCACTGCTGCAAAGCGATACAAGGAAAACAAGAGTCCTATAACGTACGAGGACAGACCTCTTATGTTTTTCCCTGATTTAAGCCCGAACCTGGTGAAGCGGCGTAAGGAGTTCGACCATGTGAAGGGAGAGCTGCGCTCCAGGAATATACAGTACTCACTATTACATCCTGCAACCCTGAGGATAACGCTCGCCGATGGGAAACGGAAAATCTTCCAAACACCGGGAGAAGCAGCAGCTTTTCTAAAGGAATAGTTGGGCTGCCCGCTATTGCACCATGCCACTGTGTTACCATATGTCCACGGTTATGTTCTTCATACTGGACTTGAAGGTACTGTATTTCTATTATTATCTTGTATCCGCATATATTCATACTCAGTTTAAGAATGTTTGAGACAATATATCATGTCGGAGAGCCCCCAGAGAGTAGAGAACGTTGTTCACGACGAGAAGACCGTTTAGAAGGAAGGGAACTGTGCCACATGTTCCAGGAGCGGCACTGAGGGGAATTATGCTCACTTTTATTTTTGTTCTGGGTTTTGTTTGTTTGTTAGTTTTCAGATGCTCACACACGTGCCTATATATAATGTTTTACAAACACTTTCCTCATTGTCACAGTTTTAAAAGGTCAGGTAATTTTATATGTAACAGAATTGTATGGATAGGGTCCTGAAGTTTGTCAGTTTTAATGTAAACGGATTGAATGGGCCTGTCAAAAGGAAAAGAGTCCTGACTTATTTGAAAAAGTTAAAGGTAGATATTGCTTTTATCCAAGAGACTCACCTTACTTCTGAAGAACATAATAAATTAAAGCGTGAATGGGTGGGGCAGGTTATATCCTCCTCATTCAACTCAAAAGCCAGGGGAGTGGCGTTACTGCTCAGGAAGAATAGTCCTTTGGAAGTGATCGATACTATCGTTGATCCTTCTGGACGATATGTCTTAGTAAACTGTAGGATATTTTCTGAGCAGTGGTCGCTCCTCAATATCTACGCTCCCAACTACGATGATGACTCATTTATGCAAGACGTATTTCTCAAACTTTCTGGAGGGCATGGCAATTTACTAATTGGGGGGGACTTTAACTTTTGTTTGGATCCAGCCTTAGACAAATCGTCTATGGTAATATCGAAGTCTAAAGCTGCTAACATTACTCACTCTTTTATGAAGGACTTAAATCTAATGGACGTTTGGCGGCATATGCACCCTCAAACTCGGGACTATTCCTTTTACTCATGCCCCCACAATTCACACACCAGAATAGATCTATTCTTGTCCTCTTCCCATTTGTTCCATAGAGTGTTAGATACAGAATATTTACCTCGGTTACTGTCTGATCATTCACCACTGACTCTCTCAATCATATTTCCAGATATGCCTAGAAGACCATATCGATGGCGGCTTAACTCTACTCTTCTTCAGAGACCAGACTTCTGCTCATATGTTAGGGGTCATATACAGTTGTTTTGTGAAACAAATAGTCCTTCCTCTCCCAATAGCTTTATCTTTTGGGACACGTTAAAAGCCTACCTAAGAGAACAAATAATCTCTTATACAATCAATCAATCAATCAATCAACGTTTATTTATAGAGCGCCTTTCCTACACAAGGCAACGCAAAGCGCCTCACAACCCATATAACATCATGCATAAATCATCAAACATTAGAATTTAAGTAAACATAAAAAGACAGATTAAGAGCACAAGATATATAAAATCACACAAGTAGTTAAAAACCGTAAAACATTAAAATCACACAAGGGATTACAATCATAAATAATCATAAATAATCATAGCGCATTAAAGATTAAAGACAAATATAAAATCATTCACTTGTATGCACAGCTAAAAAGAACTGTTTTCAGTTCAGTTTTAAAAACTGCTAGAGTAGACGCCTGTCTCACACTCTCGGGAAGACGGTTCCAGACTCTAGCTGCATGAATCTGAAACGCAGCCTCCCCATGTCTAGTTCCGACTCTTGGCACTAACAGAAGTCCAGTCCCTGTGCTCCTCAGAGCCCGAGTTGGTTCATATGGCACCAACATGTCGCGGATGTACCCTGGTGCGAGGCCATGGAGAGACTTGTACACAAGTAAAGCTACTTTAAAATCTATTCTCTGAGCCACAGGAAGCCAGTGCAGAGACCTGAGGACCGGACTAATGTGGTCGTACTTCCTGGTTCTAGTCAGGACTCGAGCTGCAGCATTTTGGATGTACTGCAGCTGTTTTACCGCTTGTTTAGAGAGACCTGTGAACAAGCCATTGCAGTAGTCCAATCGACTGGAGACAAATGCGTGGATAAGAATCTCCAAGTCTGCTTTAGACACAATGTTCCTAATTTTAGCAATGTTTCTTAGGTGGAAGTAAGCTGATGATGTCACAGATGATATGTGGCTATTGAAATTTAAGTCTGAGTCCATTATTACTCCTAGATTTCTGACCTGAGTTGAGGGTTTTAGGGAGAGAGACTGGAGGTGGCAGATAACGCTCTCTCTTTGTTTTTGAGGTCCGAAAACAATAATTTCAGTTTTTTCTGTGTTTAGCTGGAGAAAGTTATTTTGCATCCAATCACTGATTTGTTGGATACAGTGAAGGAGCGAGTCCACTGGTCCATGTTCTCCTGCTGTCAGGGACACATAGACCTGAGTATCGTCAGCATAATTGTGATAGGACACGTTATTACTGTGTATTAACCTACCCAGAGGCAGCATGTAAATATTAAACAGGAGAGGCCCCAGGATTGATCCCTGTGGCACTCCGCAGGTTAGGGCCAGATGGTCTGAGATACAGTTTCCGATCTCCACAAAATACTTTCTGTCCTGTAGGTAGGATATAAACCAGCTTAGGGCTGTTCCAGAAACACCAACCCAGTCCTCAAGTCTCTGAATGAGGATACCATGATCGACAGTGTCGAAAGCAGCACTTAAATCTAACAGGATAAGAACTGAGACTTTTCCTGCGTCAGTGTTAAGTCTGATGTCATTTGTTACCTTCACTAGAGCGGTCTCTGTGCTGTGGTGGGGTCTAAAACCAGACTGGAACATATCAAAAGAGTGATTGATTATTAAAAATTCTGTAAGTTGTTGATAGACAACTTTTTCTAGAATTTTACCCATGAAAGGCAGATTTGAAATGGGCCGATAATTTTTAAGTGCCAAGGCATCCAGACTCCTCTTTTTTAGGAGGGGTCTGATGACTGCCGTTTTCAGGGCCATTGGGAATGTTCCAGATTCAAGAGACATATTTACTATATGCGTGAGTGAAGGTAAAAGACTGCTCAGAACAGATTTAAGAAATCTAGGAGGTAATACATCCAGGCTACATGTAGAAGAACTCAGACTTGTAATTATCATTTGGACAGTTTCATTTTGTACTGGTGTAAAGTGTGTCAAGCCCAAAAAGCTTCACTGGCTGTTGGATTGTAATTTCTACTGTGGAGGTGATGGCATTTTTGATGCCTTGGACTTTGTCATTAAAAAACTCTGCAAACTCATTACATTTGGTTTTGGAGGTAAGCTCTGATGGCATCTTAACAGGGGGATTTGTCAATTTATTTACTGTTGAGAACAGCTCTGGTCCCTCGCTGGTCTACTCTCTGGTCCCTCGCTCGGGTCTCTCTCTGGCCATCGCTTTAGTCTCTCTGATCACTCTCTGATCTGTCTTCTGGTCCTCCCTGGTCTCTTTATCTGGTCCCTCTCTGGTGGTTCCCAGTGGGCTTTGGATTGTGACATGTGGAGGTAATGACCGAGGACAGACTCCGTAATCCCGTGTAAGAAAACTCTGAGATTCTCGAGTAATCTGATCAAAAGAGGGAAAGACTCTAGCGGCCCTCCAGACTGTAGACCACGACATGTGAGTACTGCTTACTATTACTGATTCTCCTATTTGGCTACTGCAAGTATACTGAAGTACTTGTGGAGAATACTACTAACTTTACAAATTACATATGCTGGTTTTTTTTAACTACTTATTACAACTACTACCTAATATCTTTCTTTCTGTTGTGGGAAGTAACTCGTTCTGAACATTCTTTCTGTTCTAAACCCATCCGTTCCCAAAAGCCTCCGTAGGTCGGCAGCACTGAGACAGTGACGCGTTTCTTCAGATTAAATAGTTTCCACAAAGGTAAATTAAGCTTTTTATACCATTTTGTAATTGCGAAAATAATATCTAGGTTTCAAATCAATCTGTTTTTTTGTTGGTCTGATCACTCAAATCGAGAAAACCACCACAGCAACGGCTCTTAGTATCGAGAAAACATCAAGCAGCTCTTTGGGCTCGGGTGGCTGTCTACATTGGGGATCCCGTTGTCAGTGGATTAAATCTCCTCCATATGAACAGGCTTGTTTACATTTGTTTGTCTGTTTTTTGCGGGTGGAAGAGGAGAAGAGGAGGACCAGCGTTGAGGGAAGACGAGGAGGATGGACTTACACTGAACTCTGGTTCATCTTATTGTATTATGGAAACGTCAGTGGAAACACTACAGCGAGCAGCACCAGGTCTAACCATGGATCTCTTAACCCTAGACGCTTGCTTTTTTGGATCTTTTGGAATAGACAATTTTAGATTACTTGTTTACATGTTTCGGCTGCAGCGCTGCTGTGAGCTATCCTCAGGTAATACATCTAAAATTTGTCTTTCAAAGAACCAAAAAAGCATTTTACCTCAAGACAAAAAGGAATTATTACTAACTATTAGGACTTCTTATGTGTCAAACTCATAGATTGATCATTAAATGGAGAACATATATTTCATGAAAAAATATTTATATTTTACAAATGTTTGAATCTGAAAACAGACTTTTGATCTGTGGTTTAATTTTTTGATATTGTACCTTTTGTGGTAAAAGTGAAAAATAAGAGAAACTATGAACTGGTTAGTCGGGTCATGAGTTGTCTAGTCATACATGGACTCGGATTAAAACGAAAGTTTACGTGTGTTGGGTTGTACGGTTCTAGAATCTCGGATGACCGCAGAGGGCGGTGCCGGTGTTATCACTATCCTGCGTTCCTTGCAGCCCAAAACCCGCTCCATGCTGTCGGAGGTGCTTATGAAGCTCTGTCTGGCTAATATCTGTCGCAGCCTCTGAGCGCTCTTTCTCAGCCTTGCGCAGATTAAAGACCTGGCTACACCAGTGACGTGCGGTGGGGGATCAATCATTTGTTCATATGATTATACATCATATAAACCAACAGGACCTACAGGAACAGGAGCGGCTTATACACAATTTGTTTGGCTACAGCAGAATATGATTTAATGTCTGCATAGTTTTCTCATACAAAACGCAAACGTTTGTAAAAAGTACAAAGTGTGTTATGGGCCTTATACCTTAGGTGTTAATGAACAGCACAGACCACTTCAGTTAGGACCAGTTTCATGTTTAAGTCCAGATAATAGTTTGAGCACAGACATGTAATCCTCCATTTGGAAATAAGTTCAATGAGTTTTAAAAAGTAAAAAAAAACGGGTGTCTCCTCCGTAAACTGCGAGTTTTGCTGCAGCCGACTCCCGGGTAAATCCAATTTCTAAATTCAACCTTACCCTTCACCTCTTTTTCTTATGATTCATATCATCATTGGAAGCAAAACATTACTCTAAGTGCATTTTAAATTATCTTAAAATGTATTATAGGTATGTTAGCCAAACCTGTAGCTGCCCTTAGCAGAAGAAGAACAAGAAAGGAGCTTTCTGATGGAATTGGATGCAGCCAAAGTTTGGGCTCACAAGCGCCCCCTTGAGGCTTTCCTCACTTACAAGCTGTGGTTGAGCGCGATTAAGACCCATATTTGCTTCAAAAACACAATTTATGAGCCATCCTCTTAAATGTAAACATGTTGATTGTAAATTAAATATTTTTGAACTTTTTAAACTGTGATAAACAGAGAAAACAGTTTGATAGCACCTCACAGGACTCTCCCTGTGAGCTGTTGCTTTTTACGTCTCCCAAGAGAGGCTTGCCTCACAGCGCCGCTCTGTCAAATCTGCGATTTCAAGGTATAAATAAATTAAATAAGGCACAGCACAAATCACTTGATAAAGTGACCAAACATTATTGTATCCATTATATTACTTTTCTTTCTATGATCTTAGGTGAAGGCCTTACCTGCCTCATCTGACCGCACGTCACTGGGCTACACAACACAATGAAGCCACCGGAGAGACTGACGCATGAATGCGTATTGAAAAAAAAAAAGTTCAGTTTGATAAGTGACTTGCTTGATATATATTGTTTATTTTTCTTAACAATTAAGATGGTATGTTATTATCCAGTGTAATCCGAGTATGAGTCTCTCCCTCGACTCTCCCAACAAAAACCCGCCCCCCCTCTCAGAAAATAGTTCCGACGTCCATGGTTCTCCCCATAAGTATCCTCCAACTCCAGTCCTGACGAAGCCGAGAATCAACATTTGGAGATGGGTCTGCGGTTACTTTACTATGGAGACCACAGCTCCTGACAGACGGCGTCAGGATGGGTCAAATGACCGCGGTAAAGTGGGCCGCATCTTTCACCTCCGAAGTAAAACGGCCCGCATCGAGAGAAAAGCAGTGCGCGTTTTGTTGACTGCTTACGGTAATAGCAGAACAGCCTTTCGCTGTCAGCTTTTCTCCTCGAACAGAAAGCGCGCTTAGGAGACTCGTTTTGTGAATAAACCCTTATTTGGAAAAGCATGTAAAAACTTAAAATGTTCGACATTTAATTTGGTCAAAAAGTGAAATTTTCAGCTGCTGTCCATTTTTACAGTAAAGACTTGAGTATCTTATTCCACTGGGTGTATGACCTCACCACTGCCTTCACCGCTGTGCCTACAACCACAAACCTTTACTTTGGAAATTGTGGGTAAAATTGAGACAAATTACACGTTTTAGTCCAAAATACACAAAACTAAGAAAATTCCCACCTTTGATCTACTGCAGTGTCTCCCAAAGTGGGGTCCGCGGCCCCCTGGTGGGCCGCGAGGGTACTGCAGGGGGGCCGCGGGAGGTCATAAAAAAAATAAAAAAATAATATAATTATTTAATGTTAAATTTATAATGTTTTGTTTGTAATATTAAAGTATTTGTGTTCATTATTTGACTTGAATAATCCACTGTAATCATTTTTGTATTACAATGTTTGTAGCAGAGGCTATTTCCCCAAAATAAAATAACCAGAAGAGCCTATTCTTAATGTTGTCTTCTTGGTTATTATTTTGGGGGGCCACGCAGACCCGTCAGATTTTTAAGGGGGCCTCGGTGTTACTGAATTTGGGAATGGCTGATCTACTGTAACTTTTTTACTGTAAAAAGGTGTGAGACTAATTTCACTGGATTCATGACCTCAACATTGCCCTCTACCACTGTACCAAAGACAAGAAACATTTACTGTAGAAATTTTGAGAAATACTGATTTAAAGAAGCCATTTTGGTCCAAAATACCTCCAAAATAGTCAAAACATGTCATTTTTGATCTACTGTATCTTCTTACTGTAAAAAGGTGTGCGACTAATTTCACTGGATTCATGACCTCAACATTTCCCTCTACCACTGTACCAAAGACCAGGAACTTTTACTGTAGAAATTTGGAGAAATATGGAGTTAAAGTAGCCATTTGGGTCCAAAATAGCCTAAAAATGGTCAAAACATGTCACTTTTGATCTACTGTAACTTTTCACTGTAAAAAGGTGTGCGACTAATTTCACTGGATTCATGACCTCATGATTGCCCTCTACCACTGTACCAAAGACCAGACACTTTTACTGTAGAAATATTGAGAAATATTGATTTAAAGTAGTCATTTTGGTCCAAAATAGCCTAAAAATGGTCAAAACATGTCACTTTTGATCTACTGTATCTTCTTACTGTAAAAAGGTGTGCGACTAATTTCACTGGATTCATGACCTCAACATTGCCCTCTACCACTGTACCAAAGACCAGACACTTTTACTGTAGAAATATTGAGAAATATTGATTTAAAGTAGCCATTTTGGTCCAAAATAGCCTAAAAATGGTCAAAACATGTCACTTTTGATCTACTGTAACTTTTTACTGTAAAAAGGTGTGCGACTAATTTCACTGGATTCATGACCTCATGATTGCCCTCTACCACTGTACCAAAGACCAGAAACTTTTACTGTAGAAATTTGGAGAAATATGGAGTTAAAGTAGCCATTTTGGTCCAAAATAGCCTAAAAATGGTCAAAACATGTCACTTTTGATCTACTGTAACTTTTTACTGTAAAAAGGTGTGCGACTAATTTCACTGGATTCATGACCTCATGATTGCCCTCTACCACTGTACCAAAGACCAGACACTTTTACTGTAGAAATATTGAGAAATATTGATTTAAAGTAGTCATTTTGGTCCAAAATAGCCTAAAAATGGTCAAAACATGTCACTTTTGATCTACTGTAACTTCTTACTGTAAAAAGGTGTGCGACTAATTTCACTGGATTCATGACCTCAACATTGCCCTCTACCACTGTACCAAAGACCAGACACTTTTACTGTAGAAATATTGAGAAATATTGATTTAAAGTAGCCATTTTGGTCCAAAATAGCCTAAAAATGGTCAAAACATGTCACTTTTGATCTACTGTAACTTTTTACTGTAAAAAGGTGTGCGACTAATTTCACTGGATTCATGACCTCATGATTGCCCTCTACCACTGTACCAAAGACCAGGAACTTTTACTGTAGAAATTTGGAGAAATATGGAGTTAAAGTAGCCATTTTGGTCCAAAATAGCCTAAAAATGGTCAAAACATGTCACTTTTGATCTACTGTAACTTTTTACTGTAAAAAGGTGTGCGACTAATTTCACTGGATTCATGACCTCATGATTGCCCTCTACCACTGTACCAAAGACCAGAAACTTTTACTGTAGAAATTTGGAGAAATATGGAGTTAAAGTAGCCATTTTGGTCCAAAAATAGCCTAAAAATGGTCAAAACATGTCACTTTTGATCTACTGTAACTTTTTACTGTAAAAAGGTGTGCGACTAATTTCACTGGATTCATGACCTCATGATTGCCCTCTACCACTGTACCAAAGAACAGGAACTTTTACTGTAGAAATATTGAGAAATATTGAGGTAAAGTAGCCATTTTGGTCCAAAATGGCTACTTATAACTCCATATTTCTCCAGATTTCTACAGTAAAAGTTCCTGCTCTTTGGTACAGTGGTAGAGGGCAATCATGAGGTCGTGAATCCAGTGAAATTAGTCGCACACCTTTTTACAATAAAAAGTTACAGTAGATCAAAAGTGACATGTTTTGACCATTTTTAGGCTATTTTGGACCAAAATGGCTATTTTAAATCAATATTTCTCAATATTTATACAGTAAAAGTGTCTGGTCTTTGGTACAGTGGTAGAGGGCAATGTTGAGGTCATGAATCCAGTGAAATTAGTCGCACACCTTTTTACAGTAAAAAGTTACAGTAGACCAAAAGTGACATGTTTTGACCATTTTTAGGCTATTTTGGACCAAAATGGCTACTTTAACTCCATATTTCTCCAAATTTCTACAGTAAAAGTTTCTGGTCTTTGGTACAGTGGTAGAGGGCAATCATGAGGTCGTGAATCCAGTGAAATTAGTCGCACACCTTTTTACAATAAAAAGTTACAGTAGATCAAAAGTGACATGTTTTGACCATTTTTAGGCTATTTTGGACCAAAATGGCTACTTTAAATCAATATTTCTCAATATTTATACAGTAAAAGTGTCTGGTCTTTGGTACAGTGGTAGAGGGCAATGTTGAGGTCATGAATCCAGTGAAATTAGTCGCACACCTTTTTACAGTAAAAAGTTACAGTAGACCAAAAGTGACATGTTTTGACCATTTTTAGGCTATTTTGGACCAAAATGGCTACTTTAACTCCATATTTCTCCAAATTTCTACAGTAAAAGTTTCTGGTCTTTGGTACAGTGGTAGAGGGCAATCATGAGGTCGTGAATCCAGTGAAATTAGTCGCACACCTTTTTACAGTAAAAAGTTATAGTAGATCAAAAGTGACATGTTTTGACCATTTTTAGGCTATTTTGGACCAAAATGGCTACTTTACCTCAATATTTCTCAATATTTCTACAGTAAAAGTGTCTGGTCTTTGGTACAGTGGTAGAGGGCAATCATGAGGTCATGAATCCAGTGAAATTAGTCGCACACCTTTTTACAGTAATAAGTTACAGTAGATCAAAAGTGACATGTTTTGACCATTTTTAGGCTATTTTGGACCAAAATGGCTACTTTAAATCAATATTTCTCAATATTTCTACAGTAAAAGTTCCTGGTCTTTGGTACAGTGGTAGAGGGCAATCATGAGGTCATGAATCCAGTGAAATTAGTCGCACACCTTTTTACAGTAAAAAGTTACAGTAGACCAAAAGTGACATGTTTTGACCATTTTTAGGCTATTTTGGTCCAAAATGGCTACTTATAACTCCATATTTCTCCAAATTTCTACAGTAAAAGTTTCTGGTCTTTGGTACAGTGGTAGAGGGCAATGTTGAGGTCATGAATCCAGTGAAATTAGTCGCACACCTTTTTACAGTAAGAAGATACAGTAGATCAAAAGTGACATGTTTTGACTATTTTGGAGCTATTTTGGACCAAAATGACTACTTTAAATCAATATTTCTCAATATTTCTACAGTAAAAGTTCCTGGTCTTTGGTACAGTGGTAGAGGGCAATCATGAGGTCATGAATCCAGTGAAATTAGTCGCACACCTTTTTACAGTAAAAAGTTACAGTAGACCAAAAGTGACATGTTTTGACCATTTTTAGGCTATTTTGGTCCAAAATGGCTACTTATAACTCCATATTTCTCCAAATTTCTACAGTAAAAGTTTCTGGTGGTCTTTGGTACAGTGGTAGAGGGCAATGTTGAGGTCATGAATCCAGTGAAATTAGTCGCACACCTTTTTACAGTAAGAAGATACAGTAGATCCCCGCGGCCACACTGCATTACACCTCGCGGACCACCAGGGGGCCGCGGACCCCACAGAGCAGACAGAGAGAGAGAGACGCGAGCAGAGAGAGAGAGACGCGAGCAGAGAGAGAGAGACGCGAGCAGAGAGAGAGAGACGCGAGCAGAGAGAGAGAGACGCGAGCAGAGAGAGAGAGACGTGAGTCCGCGTGTCTATGGTCCGCGCTGGGAGCCCAGACGGCAGTGCGTTCACTGAGCGGAGGATGTAACGTAACGTTCGGTTTATCAAAACATATCACAATATTTAATGTATATTAAATAAATTCTAGTGAATTTCACCTAGATTCTTTCAGACATTAAAGACAAGATGTTATATAATAATTGTTTAATGAAAAAACAATTTTGCCACAAGCAACCAAAAGATGTGCCTCAGACAAGAATCGAACCGGGGTTCTCCAGGTCCCAGTCTTTGATGCTAACCATTGGGCCAACATAGCACCTCTGGGCTAGACAGGTTTGCACGCAGTCTTATACCTGAGCGTCTAAGTCACTGGCAGAGCTAAAGTGGACTTAGCCTGCCACCTTGTGGCGATAAGATGTACTATTTTTCACGCAGCTGCGTGATATCCGAGAAGCGTGAATGAAGACGACAAAACGGAATGGGACCTACTGTAATGACAGTTTTTAGAGTAATTACATTAAAACCAGCCGCAGCAAATACACGGACGTCAAAGGCCTTTTATCAATGCAGAGACGACCTTCTGACGCCATGCTGAGCTTTGTGAAGGTCCCTGCTGTCTGTCACACCCTTGTGTCTTTCGTATCTTGCATCTGTATGTCTGCATTTCTACCATTGTCTGTCTGTTCGCACCTCCATGCCCTGTGTCTGATTGCCTCACCACAGGGCATGGCGCCTGCGCTCCCTATGCGCCTCCTTCACCGGTGGCCCCCTCCCATCTGTTGTGGGCGTGACTGTCTTTCTATGTAAACAGGAAGCCTGAGCTCTGCGGGCCAGAGCTGGGTATGCTGCCTTTTGGATATGCTAGCTCTCCGCACGTGTGTTACAATAAACTTACGCTCCTGATTTAAGACAAATACTTTTGGGCTTTCTCCTTGCTTTGGGGTATGTAATTCTACAACAATACTCAACCTAAATCCATGAATCAGATCCTCTGCAGATGAGTCCTAAACATGGACGTCGGAACTATTTTCTGAGAGGGGGGGCGGGTTTTTGTTGGGAGAGTCGAGGGAGAGACTCATACTTGGATTACACTGGATAATAACATACCATCTTAATTGTTAAGAAAAACAAAATAAACAATATATATCAAGCGAGTCACTTATCAAACTGAACTTTTTTTTTTTCAATACGCATTCATGCGTCAGTCTCTCCGGTGGCTTCATTGTGTTGTGTAGCCCAGTGACGTGCGGTCAGATGAGGCAGGCAAGGCCCTCACCTAAGATCATAGAAAGAAAAGTAATAAAATGGATACAATAATGTTTGGTCACTTTATCAAGTGATTTGTGCTGTGCCTTATTTCATTTATTTATACCTTGAAATCGCAGATTTGACAGAGCGGTGCTGTGAGGCGAGCCTCTCTTGGGAGACGTAAAAAGCAACAGCTCACAGGGAGAGTCCTGTGAGGTGCTATCAAACTGTTTTCTCTGTTTATCACAGTTTAAAAAGTCCAAAAATATTTAATTTACAATCAACATGTTTACATTTAAGAGGATGGCTCATAAATTGTGTTTTTGAAGCAAATATGGGTCTTAATCGCGCTCAACCACTGCTTGTAAGTGAGGAAAGCCTCAAGGGGGCGCTTGTGAGCCCAAACTTTGGCTGCATCCAAGTCCATCAGAAAGCTCCTTTCTTGTTCTTCTTCTGCTAAGGGCAGCTACAGGTTTGGCTAACATACCTATAATACATTTTAAGATAATTTAAAATGCACTTAGAGTAATGTTTTGCTTCCAATGATGATATGAATCATAAGAAAAGGAGGTGAAGGGTAAGGTTGAATTTAGAAATTGGATTTACCCGGGAGTCGGCTGCAGCAAAACTCGGAGTTTACGGAGGAGACACCCGTTTTTTTTACTTTTTAAAACTCATTGAACTTATTTCCAAATGGAGGATTACATGTCTGTGCTCAAACTATTATCTGGACTTAAACATGAAACTGGTCCTAACTGAAGTGGTCTGTGCTGTTCATTAATACCTAAGGTAAGGCCCATAACACACTTTGTACTTTTTACAAACGTTTGCGTTTTGTATGAGAAAACAATGCAGACATTAAATCATATTCTGCTGTAGCCAAACAAATTGTGTATAAGCCGCTCCTGTTCCTGTAGGTCCTGTTGGTTTATATGATGTATAATCATATGAACACATGATTGTTCCCCCACCGCACGTCACTGGTGTAGCCAGGTCTCTAATCTGCGCAAGGCTGAGAAAGAGCGCTCAGAGGCTGCGACAGATATTAGCCAGACAGAGCTTCATAAGCTTCTCCGACAGCATGGACCGGGTTTTGGGCTGCAAGGAACGCAGGATAGTAATAACTTCTCGCTCCCGGCACACGCGGAGGGGGTGCGGCCGCACCCCCAGCACCCCTAGTTCCGACGTCTATGGTCCTAAAATGTATTATTAATGTTAATAGTTAATAGCTGCCCCTATCAGTTCAGGTTGGTCCCTTGATAAACAACTGGCAGGCATCCATAGGTGTGAGACTGGCAGGACCAGGGGGGTGCGAGGCCCTACCGTGACACTTTATTTCACAGATCTTAGTAAAGTTTTCCCTGTTATAATATTTGACGTGAATTCAACACCGCTAATGCAAATGCTTTTATAATGTTTTTGATGTGGACATTCGTACTGAACATTGGCGATAGCAGCGCTCACACACCTGTCTCATTCCCGTTACTTTCTTCGTCTCTAACTCACTCAGATTTAGACACTGCTTAAGTTATCTGACCGCTCGTTCTCTCTGAAGGACCCCGCTGCGTGCACATAGCCGCCCTCGCGCCTGCCTGTTTACAGATTGCTTTTGGCGAAAATTTGACATACTTGCGACGGCCATGGTCGTGTGAACATACTTTTTAGTCTTTGGTTTTGAGGAAAGTAGCAAGTCTTTTCAAGTCAAACGGGTCAATTCCAAGTGAAATCACGAGTCACTGATGTTAAAGTCCAAGTCGAGTTGCAAGTCTGTTAGGATTTTCATCAAAATTATGACTCAAGTCCAAGTCATGTGACTCGAGTCCACAACTCTGCTAAATACTAACTGAGGCATATAAACAGTGTGTTGCTTTGGTAACTTCCACTTGGTCCGAGCTGAGACTGCTCAGTCCAGGTCCAAAAACATACCCTATAGGTAGTCCAGGGCTGAGATAATTTCATAAACATCACTATAAATAAACTGCATGTAGAAACAGAACAAGTCACAAAGTTATGAAGGCCAAAAACTAAAATAATAAAATAATAAAAATAATATACATAGCACAGCAGTTCTGTCTGGAGCCTGCAGCTTTATGAAGCCTGCTCCAACATGAACACGCTCCAAAGACCAGCAGTGGGTGAGGAGTCAGCACACTCCACAAAGGGACGTGCTTTTTGCCACAGCGTTGAAGAATGCGGCGGGACAAGGCGCTGGAACGGCCTCAGGAGAAACGGCTGCTGTTTGTAGTTTTGTTTCTTTGAAGACCACCTTGAAAACAACATGAAAAGTGAATCTTAAGGGGCCATTCCTCTGCAAAAATTTTACAGAGTGAGAGCGCTGGATGTCAGACCCAGAAGCTAGCATGGAGCCAATTTCCTTATATGGGCATTAGCTCTGACGGCGTTCGCTTCTTGCCATAACAAGGGCAGATGTGTTGCTAGGATGGTTACTAAGGTAAGCTGCCGTTTTCCCCAAAAATAACCTGGCATCTGTTTTCTTAATACTTGCATGGCTCATAACTGACACTAATTAACAGCACTTAATTAGCTGTTAATTAGTGAGGGCTAATCTGAAGTGTTCAAAAAAGTAGAATATACAGACATCAAAATGTTTAATTATATTTTTTATTTTGTTTTTTTGTATGCAGTGGGGTTGGGGGGGGGCATCAGTAGGGTTAGTTTTACCCTACTGATGATGTGTTGTTGCAATAGTAACAACTCATCATTAGTAGGTTTCAGCTTGGTGGGCTACTAGCTACAGGTAGTAGCTCACCAAGCTCTGGAGGGAGGGGGGGGAGTGGTCTTCCCGTGGCACCCGCGCAGCACCCACTGCTGTTGGAGCGGGATCCTGAGGGAGGGTGGTGTCTTACACAAAATCCACCACATCAAACTGCTGCTGTGGCTCCTCATCCTTTGCCCCCCTCTCCTTCTTTTCCCCCCTCTTCCTCTTTGTCGCTCTCCTTCTTTGCCTCTCTCTTTTTCTTTTCCTCTCTCTTCTTCTTTGCTTCTCTCTCCTTCTTTGCATCTCTCTTCTTCTTTGCCTCTCTCTTCTTCTTTGCCTCTCTCTTCTTCTTTGCCTCTCTCTTCTTCTTCTTCTTTGTCCTCTTCTTCTTCTTTCTCCTCTTCTCACTCCTCCTCGTTCGACAGACATCGTAGAAGCAGAAGAGGAGGAGGAAGAGGACGAGTAAACAGGGGAGGACAACCCACAGGTCCAGCCATTTGTTGGCGCCGATGGTGCTGTTTCCTGCCCCAGACGGGACCTCGGGCTTCTCCTCGCTTTCGCTCCCGTCCTCCTCCTCGGTCCCGTTCCCATTGCTTGTGTCGCTTGCTTCAGGGTTGGTCCCGTTCCCATTGCTTGTATTGCTTGCCTCAGGGTTGGTCCCGTTCCCTTGGCTTGTAATCGTTCCTTCAGGTTTGGGCACATGTCCCAGGACAGCCACATGTACGGTGGGGTTCATACACTCGAGCCGGGTGACATCCCTTCCGTAAACCAGACGGTTTAGGAAGTATACAGACCCCTCCGTCTCAACCCGTTTGGTCCCACAGCCAAACATTGGGATCCGGATCCCCAAATGAGTGTCGTTTGTCCAGGCCAGTTTGCCAGTTTCGCTGCAATCTGGGGAGTTGGAACCACTTAGACGCATACGGTAGAAATTCTTATCAATGAATTCCCCCCGAGAAAACACAGCGTCCATTTCCAATGCCTGCAGATGAGAGTAGGCTCCACATTAGTAGTAGCAGGAGGAGGAGCAGGAGGAGCAGGAGGAGCAGGAGGAGCAGGAGGGGCAGGAGTAGCAGGAGTAGCAGGCGGAGCAGGAGGGGCAAGAGTAGTAGTTGGAATAGGACGCGCCCCTACTAACCCCTGCTGCATACACAGCATCAGCACCATCTCTCAAAACGTGGAGACTCACACGTGGAGTGAACGCGTGGATTAAACGTGGATAAAACGCGGAGTAAACACGTGGATTAAACGTGGATAAAACGCGGAGTAAACGCGTGGATTAAACGTGGATGAAACGCGGAGTAAACACGTGGATTAAACGTGGAGTAAACACGTGGATTAAACGCGGAGTAAACACGTGGATAAAACGCGGCGTAAACACGTGGATAAAACGCGGAGTAAACGCGTGGATAAAACACGTGGATAAAACGCGGAGTAAACACGTGGATTAAACGCGGTGTTGTGGAATTTCGTGTAACCGCGTGGCAGGTCCCGGGTAGATCTGCTCAATTAGTGCTCATTCTCTCTCACATTTATAAGATAATACAAACAGAAGGGCCTATCTATGGCGTCTCTGAGTCCGAGATTAAGTGGCAGCTATTGCCAAAACCCCCCTCTCTTCTGACGTCTTACTCTGATAGACTCTGATATTACTCTGATATTAGGAAGAATTGTCAGTATGACCGGTGAGCCCGCTCTTCTTGCCCCTGATATCAAACTAGTATCTGCCTCCACCCCGTCATCGGCCTCGCGTCCCTAGAACAACAGTTTAGTTAGTTTCAACAGATTTACTGGCTTTGAACTTTTTCCCAGATATCCCATTTCATCATTAGATTCATTCTTAAATTAAATTGATTTATAATCCCAGTAAGATTTCTATAACAGCGGAGTAAACGCGTGGATTAAACGTGGATAAAACGCGGAGTAAACACGTGGATTAAACGTGGAGTAAACACGTGGATTAAACGCGGAGTAAACACGTGGATTAAACGCGGAGTAAACACGTGGATTAAACGTGGAGTAAACACGTGGATAAAACGCGGAGTAAACACGTGGATTAAACGCGGAGTAAACACGTGGATTAAACGCGGAGTAAACACGTGGATTAAACGTGGAGTAAACACGTGGATAAAACGCGGAGTAAACACGTGGATAAAACGTGGAGTAAACACGTGGATTAAACGCGGAGTAAACACGTGGATTAAACGTGGAGTAAACACGTGGATTAAACGCGGAGTAAACACGTGGATTAAACGTGGAGTAAACACGTGGATAAAACGCGGAGTAAACACGTGGATTAAACGCGCAGTAAACACCGGGTAATCGCGTTGGGCTAATGCGTGGACGTTCCACTCACAGACACTCGGGCGGCACGGTGGCTGAGTGGATAGCACTCTCGCCTCTCAGCAAGAAGGTCCTGGGTTCGAATCCCGGTTGGACCAGGGCCTTTCTGAGTGGAGTTTGCATGTTCTCCCCGTGTCTGCGTAGGTTTCCTCCGGGTGCTCCGGTTTCCCCTAACACTAAAAATATGTACAATAGGTCAGGCATGTGCCTCCTGTACTGGCACCCCCACTCCCAAAAATAACAATTGTAAACCGCTTTGAGACTCCAATGTGCAGTGAAAAGGCGGTATATAAATAAAGATTACTTACTTACTTACTCTGGAGCGGAGGTCGAGCGGGGGCACCCCGGGAGTCGGACAATTGGCACACGGGACTACAGCAAAGGCAGGGGAAACCCTGCCTTGTCTGTAAGTTTTAGACCACCCAGGCTCTGCTTGCAGTGTTTCTTTCGGCCCGTTTTCTGCCGTTTGTATTTTGTGTTCAGGAGCAGCCAGATCAGAGGGGCCTGTTCAAAGACGTGACGCGCCGGGACTTGACGGGGATTTCCCTTTTTTTAATTAATTTTATTGTTGCACATTCTTAATCTGTATTTTAATATTTGTAATTAAATATTTTCAATTGGTATTCACTGTCTTGTTTTTGCTGGGCCAGTTGTTCTGACTGTTGTTTAGGGTTAATAGTTTTATGGTAAAATATTTTATTTTGTCAATCACTCGGCTACATTATTGGCTCTCCTGACCAGAGGCTCAGACCTACAGAGCTGAAACTCACATTACTAACAGTTGGTAATGGCCTGAGCGTAATGGTGTGAAAATACACAAATAGTACAACTCTAGAGCGGTACCTATGGAAGGCTTCTGACCTAAACTTTTCCAATCCTCACCAAAGTCGCACAGTCTGTCATGGTTTTAGTTTATTTCCTGTTTTATTTTGAAATGTGTTATTCCTGTGTCTTCTTTGGTTGTACTTCCTGTTGTCTGATTACCTGCCCTGCCCTCATCTGTCTCACCTATGTCTCGTTAGTCTTGTATTTAGCCCTGTGTGTTCCTTCACTCCCTGTTCCGTCATTGTCTTTCCTAGTCTGTTTTAGTTCTGTCCGTTCCCTGTGTTTTTGGTAGGTTTTGATTTGTATTACTTTCATTAAATCCATCATTTTGCAGTTTTTGCCTTTTGGGCCTCATTTGTTTTTCACCCACGTGACAGTCAATTCTTTACCTTCGTGTAAGCAAAATACGACTTTACATAGAAGGTACATGTCCCGGAGGTGACCACTAGGGGCGCACTGAATCCTATTAATGAGCTTTCCGTGCCTCATCCTGGTCCAATTGGCCTGCGAATTCGTCGGCGAGTATGCCGCTTAATGCTTGTGGGACTGGCGCCCGGGAGGCGGTCGCAAGAGTGGCGAGGCCTTTCATCGCCGCTTGTGGCTTTAATTTAAATCATTTTTTTGTCACTACTGCACCAGACCAGGAGACCCAGAACCTGTCGATTCTGCAGATGTTTGGGACGTCCATGGTGCGAGGTACCAGTTCAATTCTATTCTATTCCCCTTACTTTTGTACAGCCCTAAATCACAACAGTAGTTATCTCGGAGGACTTTACAAAACCCTCAAATTTGCCAACACAGATCAGAGAATCCAACACAGAGACATTGGTCCATACGGGGCAGATCACCAATGTCCATAAATGTCCATTTATGCAACCAAAGTGTTGAAACAAAAGCATCTTTAAACTGTGTTAATGTCATAGAGCACAGGCGTCAAAGTCAAGGCCCTGGGGCCAGATCCGGCCCACGAGACCATTTCCAGTGGCCCCTGAGATTACTTTAAATTATTTTATTAAATTGCAGCAAGGTATTAGGCGACAATGGCATGTTATCCATTACTAAGAAAACAACCATAAAATGTAATTCCATAAGAAATGTCAAGCCAACATGTCATTAGAAGTTAGTATTATGTTTTTTACGATTCTTCAATTACATTTCTTCTTAAAGATATGAAGCAGGATTTCCCCAATTTTCTTAGGAAAGAACTGCCCTCTCCACTTTTTGAACAAAACTCTCTCTCTCTGGATTTTCACTTTGACAATTCTGTTCATTAAAGTCCAGTCTTAAGGCTGACATCATCAACACACAGACTCAAGTAATCAAAAGTTAGAACCAGGCAGGGCAGAACGGGACTGAGCGATTGTTTGTATTTGTTTGTACATTAAATATTTAAAAGAAAAGTTTGGGAAATGATTGGATTCAAATGACTTTTCGCTCCAACAGTTTGGGAGTTATTTAAAGTGTTTTATTGTAATGTTCTGGTCGTGGAGCACAATGCATCTCTCTGAACACAGATGTTTTTCAGCCTCTAACCAATAGACTACAGTGCGTGTGTGTGTGCTTGCGCGTGTGTGCGTGCGTGTGTGTGAAATGACTGATCAGCATCACTTGATTTGCAATCCCACTTGATTTGCAATTTGTGTGTGTTCTTGTAATTTTCATGCAAGATTACGTACTTTCCGGACTATTAACCGCTATTTTTGTCTAGTCCTTTGATAGTTGTGTTTTATTGGGATAGAGTTGGGTGTGTGGCAGAGTTTATGGACTTATTTTTATGGTTTAGAGCAAAGGAAGGTTTCTCACCCATCATCTGTACTTCTTAGCAAGTTTTCCCGACGTTTCGTCCTCAAACCAGCGGACTTCTTCAGGGAATGAATTCTCAGACCGTGTGTTGGAGATTTATAACCTATGGGTGTGGTTAGAAGGGTGACAGTAGCTCAGTTGGTAGAGCATTGGCCTTTGGGCCTGAAGGTCGTGGGTTCGAGCCCACCGTAAGACCCACTTCACAACTCCCAATGATGACTGCTGTCGTTGTGTTCTTGGGCAAGATACTTAACCCCACTTTGCCCAAAGCCCCAACTGAAAGATCTCAGCTCCTGTGGACTCACCACCTGCAGGAGGACCCCCCCCCCCCGACCCAGAAATGGATCTAAATGGATCTAAGGTCTGTTTGATGTAGAAGGGAGCAGGTCTAACGACCCTGCTGAGGCTAACGACCCTAACTCCTTAGCATGTCACAGACCTATTATCTGCTGGGATGCTCAAGTGGAGTGCAGGTCTCACCCCTCCTAACTCATTAGCATGTCACTGACCTTGTCCCAAGTTAGGGTGTTGTTTTTAGGATGTCGTCATAGACGTCATGGTTTTTTTTTATTCAAACACAATTAATATAAGTACATTTATATTCAATAAATGTATAAGGTATAATATAGTGTTGGAATGTTTAATGTGAACATTGAGCAGCTCTTTATAGTTGCAGTATTGCCCATTTATGTTGAATCCATTTTTATATGGAAAGTTTAGCGCTTTACTTCATCCACTGCTTTTGCAGTTACTTGAACAAAGAGTTCAATTATTAAATACATTTTAGCATGATCATTTCCAGGTATCGGTCAATATCGGTATCGGCAGAAACCCATAGCTCTGGTATTGGTATCGGTAGTAAAAAAGCTGGATCGGTGCATCTCTAGTCTCAGCGTCTTGTGTAAATCACTCCTCTGGTACTGCCTCCTCCTGCTCCTCTCTGGTACTGCCTCCTCCTGCTCCTCTCTGGTACTGCCCCCTCCTGCTCCTCTCTGGTACTGCCTCCTCCTGCTCCTCTCTGGTACTGCCTCCTCCTGCTCCTCTCTGGTACTGCCTCCTCCTGCTCCTCTCTGGTACTGCCTCCTCCTGCTCCTCTCTGGTACTGCCCCCTCCTGCTCCTCTCTGGTACTGCCTCCTCCTGCTACCTGTCTGGCCTCCTCCTACTCCTCTCTGGTACTGCCCCCTCCTGCCCCTCTCTGGTGCTGAGTGGAGCGTGTATGTCTGGGTTATGCCGAGTTCAGCCTGGTTTGACAGTAGTGCTTTTTGTGGCGAGGTGAGGGAGCTCAGGGTCGGGCGGTCGTTACCCCTGATGGAGCGCCTCCATTAGCGGTCTTCAGGAGCTCCCTCAGACCTGTGACAAACTGCCTCCATCCGCCGGGGTTTACTCGGAGGCGCCCGATGAATATTTAAATGTGTGAAGCGAGCTGCGGTTTGAGCTGAGACCAAACGAATGGGGCTTTTTACTCGGAGCTCGGAGCTGAGGGCTTTTGAGAAGGATCAAAACAGATCAAAACAAATGCTTATCTTTATCTTGACGGCCACCACCTTATTGGCTCCACACTCAGTTATCATCGCCCACTGTTCAAGCAGAGTAGATGTTCTGTGAGTGATGGTGAGAGAGATGAGAGGATGGGAATGAAAGTTAGTCCTCTGAACACACACACACAGACACACAGACACACACACACACACACACACACACACACACACACACACACACACACACACACACACACACACACACACAGAGCAGCCTGTGTCGCCTTAGGGTGCTCATATAGGACCAGTGTGAATGAAATGCAGGACAAGTTAAAGATCTTGAATGCAGGACATTTGTGTGTTAGGCTTAATGCCGTCTATAAAAACAAAACACATTTCTTTGTGGAGAAACTTGCTTACAGCGGTGTTTGCCATCAACACGGCTGTGAGGATGATGGCGCCGGGTCAGGGCGCCGCAGCAGGAGCTCGGGTTGTGTGCTGTCTGCTCCATGTTGTTCGCACTTGTATTGAAACTGTTTTTGTTGATCGATTTTTTTTGGTGACAGTTGTTAAAGGAGTATGTACAAATCTGGCCCACTCTACCTGACTCAGGTTGCCAGATATGCAGACAAATCCAGCTGGGGCCATAACAGCTGAATAGACAAGAGTTTTGTCAACAACAAATTTATATCCAACACCTTTTTCACAAAGGGCCCCGATAGAAATCTTCGTTTTATTCCTTGTTTTGAATGATTTGAGATTTCGTAAAACTAATTTTGAAATTCTAATCTCAGCTGAACAACTGATATCAATTAAATAAGTATTCAAAAAGAGCAGAGTTTAATAATGCCTTTTGACAGATTAGGGCCATTTAATGATGACTTGACATGAACTTCTTACATATTTCTACTTTACAGGTCAGCTCTTGAGATGTAGTTGTTCCTTTAACGAAGTCGAGCTGTATGAGGGAAAAAAAGGTATGTTTAGGTCCTCAGCTACTTGGAATCAGCTTTAGGCAACCACAGAATGTTTTTTAAAGAAAACACGAAACAACAACGTTTGATTAAATGGTGAATTATGAAGTGAAATGTTTATTCAGTATCGGGTCATCTTGTATTGCAACTGCTTTTATTCTGTATGTTTGAACTAGTGGGGTGGACCCCAGAAGAAGACTAGGGATCCAAATAAATAAGAGTACAATGACCAATGATTCATTTATTTTTATCTATAGGTCATTTTAATTTCTCGCTGACCTACAGTGAAGAGTCAAGAGTGTTGGTCCGTCAGTTTGCCCCAGGGAGATGACCATTCTGAACCAAAGATGAATGACAGTATGAAGCAGTAGTGAGCGGGCGGGGGGAGGCTGACAAAGCCCCGCCCCCTCCTCACAGCTCATTGTCTTGTCTGTGATTGGCTCATTAGCAGAAGGTGAGTCTGCACTGCATTATGGACACTCCTGAGCTTCAAAGACACTGCCTCTGCTCTTTGACAAGCATGAGCCTCTTCATCCACACAACCTTTATCAAGAGTAGATCTTCAGACTCTGGTTTCAAACTGATCACAGATGTAGTATCAGTGCACACTGCAGATTTTCTATTTTGAAATGCACTAGTATTCTATTAGTAAAATGTTCAGTCATCATCGTACAAGTCATTGGACCTGAACGTCGGAGGGACCGTATCTCAGCTGGCCTGGGAACACCTCGGGATACCCCTGAGAGGGGTATCCCGAGGTGTATCCATGATAGGATCTGGAGAGTCCAGGACCATGGACAGTCCCTGTCCCTTAGCCTGGGTTCCAGTCTGATATCAGGGCTGATTCGTTTCACAGTCTTCCTCAGAATAGCAGACTGTATGCCACGCGACCAGTCTCACAAGTTCATTTTGTCGACAAATCATTTCTTTACTGCACACACACATTTTACAGAGCTATTCAGTTGGATGGATTTGATTTACACACTTTTGGGTGTGTGTGTGTGGTGTAACTGTGTGTGACTGTGAATGTGGCCGTGCATGTGTGTTCATATGTGTGTATGTGTGTGTGTCAATGTGGGCGTGTTTCAGTGTGCGCGTGGGCGTGAGTGTGTGAGTGCCAGTCATCTGTGGGTTGGGGGCGTTGTTCGTGTGTGTGTGTGTATTTGGTGAGCATCAGCTCATAAAAAGATGAATATTCTTGAGAGAGAGAATAAGTCAAAACAAAAGGGAGACGAGGGAACGTCAAGACGACAGAGGAACAGAAGACGACTGGGAATAATGACAGCAGCTGTGGTGGGAGCAGTGTTAGTTTAGTTTTAGTCTTCATCTTTTGACTAAAATGACCTTTGATCTTAAAAATTAAGACATTACAACACGATAAGGAGGCTGTCCGCTGCAGTAACATACAGCTGACTACAAATACAACACACACAGTTTATTTGTATAGCACAGTTCATACACAAGGCCACTCAAAGTGCTAAAAAAAGAGAGAAATAACTAAATAATAAAGAAAATAGATACAAATGTGTCAAATCTATCTCAGCCAAACAGATTTGAACATTGTCAGAGTCTGTCTAAAGTGTTAAGGAAAACCTCCAGATTTAGTTATGCTGCCTCCCCATGTTTAGTCCAGAGTTTGGGTCCCTGTGCTCCTCAGAGTCCCAGTTGGTTCATATGGCTCGAACATGTCACAGATGTACTTTGGTGCGAGGCCATGTAAAGGTACAACACACTCAGAAAAAAGCTAAAACAGAAATCATGTTAGCGACACCGTTCAACAAGGTGCGCTGTGATTGGCTCTCATCCCACTTCTCATTTCGTCTGAATTTTGTCAGTGCTCATTTTTATCAACGTTTAAGTCACAGATTCTTTCCGTCATAGATTTCATCCACAAAATGAATTTTGGGTGAGAGGGGCAAAACAACAACACAACATTCAAGCTTCATGTTTGTGGTTGTAACATGTCAGAAAGTGCAAAAGTTCAAGCTGTATTATCACTTCCACAAGGACCTGTATGAGATCAGAAATACCAAACTCAGGCCAGTGACCATTTTTAGTGTCATCATAGTAAAAAGAAGAGAATTTAGAAATATTTTATGTACAGATACCTGCCGCAGAATACTGTACAGACTGTATATGTGAGTATATCCGTAATACGTGCTTGTAATCTAAAGCCAATTAACCATCACAATCACAGCCTGTGCTTTGTGCCCATGCCTGGATAATAACATAACGCTAGTGGTGGTCTCGTCTCGCTGCGGCCAGTGCGGAACAGAGAGTGGTATTAATATAGCAGCTCTCCAAAGCAGGCGTGGGGAAGGCTGAGTGCGGGCCTCGTACAAGGGCCTGTTTGCACCAATCACCATGATTACGCTGAGAGGGCCGAGGCGCAGGCGGTAAACAAAGTGCTTGTGCGGAGCTGGACCCGCCATGACCCACACATGAGGCTACACATGACCCACACATGACCCACACATGAGGCTACACATGACCCACACATGACCCACACATGAGGCTACACATGAGGCTACACATGACCCACACATGAGGCTACACATGACCCACACATGAGGCTACACATGAGGCTACACATGACCCACACATGAGGCTACCCATGACCCACACATGACCCACACATGAGGCTACACATGACCCACACATGAGGCTACACATGACCCACACATGAGGCTACCCATGACCCACACATGAGGCTACACATGACCCACACATGAGGCTACACATGAGGCTACACATGACCCACACATGAGGCTACACATGACCCACACATGAGGCTACACATGACCCACACATGAGGCTACACATGAGGCCACACATGAGGCTACACATGACCCACACATGAGGCTACACATGACCCACACATGAGGCTACACATGAGGCTGCACATGACCCACACATGAGGCTACACATGACCCACACATGAGGCTACCCATGACCCACACATGAGGCTACACATGACCCACACATGAGGCTACACATGAGGCTGCACATGACCCACACATGAGGCTACACATGAGGCTACACATGAGGCTACACATGACCCACACATGAGGCTACACATGAGGGTACACATGACCCACACATGAGGCTACACATGAGGCTGCACATGAGGCTACACATGACCCACACATGAGGCTACACATGACCCACACATGAGGCTACACATGAGGCTGCACATGACCCACACATGAGGCTACACATGAGGCTACACATGAGGCTACACATGACCCACACATGAGGCTACACATGAGGCTACCCATGACCCACATATGAGGCTACACATGATGACCCACACATGAGGCTACACATGAGGCTACACATGACCCACACATGAGGCTACACATGACCCACACATGAGGCTACACATGACCCACACATGAGGCTACACATGAGGCCACACATGAGGCTACACATGACCCACACATGAGGCTACACATGACCCACACATGAGGCTACACATGAGGCTGCACATGACCCACACATGAGGCTACACATGACCCACACATGAGGCTACCCATGACCCACACATGAGGCTACACATGACCCACACATGAGGCTACACATGAGGGTACACATGACCCACACATGAGGCTACACATGAGGCTGCACATGACCCACACATGAGGCTACACATGAGGCTACACATGAGGCTACACATGACCCACACATGAGGCTACACATGAGGCTACCCATGACCCACATATGAGGCTACACATGAGGCTACACATGACCCACACATGAGGCTACACATGAGGCTACACATGACCCACACATGAGGCTACACATGACCCACACATGAGGCTACACATGACCCACACATGAGGCTACACATGAGGCCACACATGAGGCTACACATGAGGCTACACATGACCCACACATGAGGCTACACATGAGGCTACCCATGACCCACACGTGAGGCTACACATGAGGCTACACATGACCCACACATGACCCACACATGAGGCTACACATGAGGCTACACATGACCCACACATGAGGCTGGAAGTCTCCAGTGACATGTCTCAATGACTACCGCCCTGTGGCTCTCACGTCTGTTCTTATGAAGACTTTTGAGCGGCTCGTGCTGGACTTCATTAAGAGCCAGATCCCTGTGAGTGTTGACCCGCTCCAGTTTGCTTACAGACAGAACAGGAGTGTGGAGGATGCCATCTCCTTTGCTCTGAACTCTGTCTACAGTCACTTGGACACTAGTAAATCTGTGGTCAGAATGCTTTTCATCGATTATAGCTCTGCTTTTAATTGTCTTGTCCCAAGCATATTGGTTGAAAAACTAATGTCCCTTGGTCTGAATGTTGCCATGTGTAAGGCTATATCCACACGAAGACAAAACGCGTATAATTTCAGAAACTTTTTCTGTAAACACGGAGTTAGCTCAGTAAATGTGTGCGTCCATATGAATGTAGTCAATACGCCTGAAAACGCTGTGAAACTATGCCAGACCTGTTGGTGGCGCTGTGACGCAATGACGGGATCAAGCCCAAACTTCCGTGACGGGAACTGGGCATGCGCAGAATTTTGTAAACAGACAACATGGCGAGTGGGCGAGCTGGTACTACATTAGTATGGACGGACGATGAGGTTGAACTGTTGCTTCGGGTCACACTGGATTACAAAACCAACAAGCTACATTGTTGTTGTCATTATTTTCTGAGTGCGGCGCATGCGTGCTTCAACAAGAGGCGGGGCGATGACGCAAGCGTCTCAGATACATTGCGGAGAGGCAGTAACCACGGAGCGGCATATACGGAGTTTTGAAATCTTTCCACTCTGGGACCTAGTTTCAAAAATGTTCGTTTACACCCCCCCCAAAACGCCGGCCTCGTATGGACGATACACTGGATTGATAAAGTATTTTTGCGTTTAGGCCTGAGCTTGACTTCGTGTGGACAGGGCCTTAATGGATTTTTAGCTTTTTAACTGACAGATCTCAGAGAGTAAAAATCAATGACTGTTTTTCTGATGTTGTTTCTGTGAGCACTGGTTCTCCTCAGGGATGTATTTTGAGTCCTCTGCTCTTTACTTTGTACACTCACGATTGTGTGTCCTCCTCTGACTCTAACTTGATCATCAAATATGCTGATGACACCACCATCATCGGTCTCATCAGTGACAATGATGATTCCTCTTATAGAGCAGAGATACAAAATGTGGTTCAGTGGAGTAAAGTAAACAATCTCCAGCTGAACACTGCAAAAACATGTGAACTTGTCTTTGACTTCAGTCGTAGCAGTTCTCACATTCCTGTTGTTATTGACAACTCCCAGGTGCAGATCGTAGAGGAGTGCAAGTTTCTGGGTTTAACTCTGTCTAACGACCTGAAATGGGTTAAAAACACTGACCGGGTTGTTAAGAAAGTACGTCAGCGGCCCTTCTTTTTGCGGAAACTTAGAGAATTTACCACTAACTCTAAGATTCTGCTTAACTTTTATCGCTGCACCATTGAGAGTTTACTTGTTGGTTCTGTGTCTGTGTGGTTTGGAAACATCACAGATAAAGAAAAGAGAGCTTTAAGCAAGGTGCTCCGCTCTGCAAAGAGGACCGTGGGCTGTGAGCTTCCTGTTCAGGAGGTTCTTTACGAATCCAGACTTTTAAACAAAGCTCTTAAAATCATCAATGACTCTTCTGGCCACCCTGGGAAAGCCATGTTCCAGCTTCTTCCCTCTGGCAGAAGATATCAGTCGCTGAGATGCAAGACATCTCGCTATGCTAACAGCTTCTTTCCACAGGCTGTTAGGTGCCAATGTGACCGAGGGAAGGAATAAATTCATTTATCATAAAACCAAATTACAATTCGCCAAGTTAAAAAGGTCAGCAACGCCACCTAGGTTAAGGACCTAGGACCTATTTTAAAACACAGGTATAAAATCACTGGAGTGAGCAGTGCAAAATAAACCAGGTGATACGATAAAAAGATTTATTACAATAAAAAAATGTTAAAATGAGCAGGCGAGTGCCATAAAACCAGTCAGTGCAAGAAGAGATTAAAAGCCGCTGCAGTGGACGGTCCTGGTGCTCCCGTGTCCTCAAGCGCAACACCCTGGGCCTCGAGACCAGTACCTCTCGCCGCTCCGGGCCTGAGTGGCAGAGGTGTGGACTCGAGTCATGTGACTTGGACTCGAGTCAGACTCGAGTCATGATTTTGATGACTTTAGACTCGACTTGACCAAATATAAAAAGACTTGCAACTCGACTTGGACTTTAACATCAATGACTCTGACTTTCACTTGGACTTGCGCCAATTGACTTGTAAAGACTTGCGTAACCCGGGCCATTTTTACCTTTCTCCGCATCTCTCTTTCTATCTATGCCGTCTCTGAAGAAACAAAGCCTCGCGGTAGTTGTAGCGCTCGCGAGAGAGTTCGAACGTGAGTTCCCCGCAGTTCGCGCAGCAACACTTCCCTAAACAAGCGGACTGCATTCACCGGTGGGTGTGTTGTCTAGGGGAGCTGGAAATGAGCGAGCTGCAGGTATTTATCGCGACCTAAACGTCATATTTTGTTCTACAAACCGTAATTGATATGCTTTCACTACAGGCGCCTCATACAATTGAATCGACGTGTTTTAAAGAGGAACTGGTGAGTCAAACTAACGCTAGCCTGCGCTGCTCTGTTGGCTCTTTCTTATATTTTTCTGTGTGGGCGCCGAGGCCTATTATTATGAGTATGTTTTTGCTGTGCTCCTCCTGCTAAAGTTTGCATACATTAGATAGTTGTTTTGATTATGTGCACTAAGCTAGATTAATATTTGCACTATTGTTTATGGTGCATTGATATGAGAATCAGTGCTTTGACTGATTGAATTAATTTATATGAGACATTTTATTATGTAATGATATATTGGTAATTATGAGATATTGCTAATGCTGGTCCAGTTGATGGCGAGCTGCCCCAGGTCCAAAGCCTAGACCCCTCATACTACCCCTATTCTACAGTAGGACATTTGGAACAATAACCACTACGGACATTAAACTGATTATATAGATACAGGTCCTAGCCCAATACTCATATTCATATATGCTGCACTTGCTACTTCCCATTAAAAACCCCAAAGATAAAAAGTATGTTGACACGGACTGCTCTGATTTTATGTGTGGTCTGTGCATGTGTAACTGAGCCTGCATCTGGCACAACATCCAATTAGATCACGTAGATAGTTTTGATTTATCAGCAGCCAACGACATGGAACGAACTGTTAGTCCATGGGTCAGAGACCAACGAGAATGCACCAGCAAAATGATTCCTAACATTATTTTGTTTGCCTACAAAAGTACGTGGAGACCAACAAGAAACAAATCGCGGTCAAAAAGACTCGAGAGGACTCGAAAGTCAAACCGTAGGACTTGGGACTGACTTGAGATTTGTTGGCCTTTGACTTGGACTCGACTCGGGACTTGCCTGTCTTGACTCGTGACTTGACTCGGGACTTGAGGGCAATGAATTGAGACTGACTTGTGACTTGCTAAACAATGACTTTGTCCCACCTCTGCTGAGTGGCTATCTAAACGGCCGCTCAGGTGAAGTAGTTCAGGCCTTGAGTGGTCCCGCTCTGGTTCGTCCCGCTGCGCTCTGGCTCGTCCCGCTGCTCTGTGGCTCGTCCCGCTGCTCTGTGGCTCTTGTGCCTTTTCCCTTTCCTTCCTTCGCGCGCGCATTTTTTTGCCATGGGGCCACCAGGCCCGCGCCTGCCGTCCCCCGTCCTGTTCCGCTTGTTTTTGCCTCCCTCCGTTCGTGTCTGTCCTCCCAGCACTTTTCAATCTTTATCAATTGTCCTTGATACGCCACAGGTGCGCATTTGACAGACAAGTGGGTGGGGCCTGCACTCCATCGCACAGCACAGTTAAAAAGAAACTTTACAAAAACGCATGCATTAATGATAAAAGCAAATCCAATAAAATCATGCATTAATAATAAAAACAAAATCATGCAATAAAACAGGTGCATTAAAAGGCCATGTCTCACACCTAAACAGAGCACTTTAATTCCTGCTTTTACCCCTTGTATCGTTTTGTTGATCGGTGCCACAGTGTCAGCTGTTTTTTTTTATTATTTTATATTCAGTGTATGTGTATTTTATATTACATTGTATCGTGCTTTTTATTCTGTCGGTGCACACAGAGTACCTTATTTTGCAAATGTATTCCAATGTAGTTTTTATACTGCACATGGCCAATAAATGAATCTGAATCTGATCTGGCTACACATGAGGCTACACATGACTCACACATGAGGCTACACATGTACCCACACATGTACCCACACATGAGGCTACACATGACCCACACATGAGGCTATATAGCACTACTTGGGGCGCTCAGATGCTTCACATGTCATGATTTATTCATTCTAAACTACTGTAGCCATAGCTGCCCTGGGGCACACAGACAGAAGCAAGGCAACCAGTACATGTCATCGGCCCCTCCTACCACCACCAACCATTTACACACACCAGACTCATTCTAATGTGTGTGAAATGTCTTGCCTTAGGACACAACAATAGTTTGGCTGCCTCACTGTGGCATCTGGTGTTCGCAGAGAGAGACTAGAGAGAGACCAGAGAGAGACCAGAGAGAGACCAGGGATAGACCAGAGCTATTCGGCAAGAAGGTCTTCGCAGGTTTCCCCCGAGTGCTCTGGTTTCCCCTGCCATTCAAAACATGTACAAAAGGTAAAATCCTCCATCTCAGGTCCTGAAAAGCATCAACATCTGGAGATGGGCCCAGGGCGCTGCACTGTGACGACCGCTGCTCCTGACAGACGCATATTTTGCCACCACATGTAGTGCCACTGTGGAGTTTGTCTGTGAAGAGATTGTTCCCACTTGTAATTAGAGTAAATGAGGAAATGTATGAGTTTTTGATGAAACATATTTACTGAGCACATTTACTGAGCATATTTACTGATCGTTATTTGTTATCGGGGAATATTGTGCATGTTTTTAGCAGTAGGGGAAACCGGAGCACATGGAGGAAACCTATGTAGACACAGGGAGAACATGTAAACTTCACAAAGAAAGACCATGTCTGGAGGTGGAATGAAACCCAGAGCCGTTTTAGATACAGTCAGATATTCCTTTATTTGTCTCACAGTGGAGAAATGTCAGTGTCATCGTTGCGCACATAACAGCAGAGAAAGGATTTAGAGCACTAAGATCAAATAGAGTCGATTATTTAAGATATTAGACATGTGTGTGTCAGTGTGTGTCAGTGTGTGTGTGTGTGTGTGTGTGTGTGTGTGTGTGTGTGTGTGTGTGTGTGTGTGTGTGTGTGTGTGTGTGTGTGTGTGTGTGTGTGTGTGTGTGTGTGTGTGTGTGTGTGTCGACTCCAGATGGCAGCCATAATGATCTCGTCCTGTGAACCGGACCTCCAGCAAAGTCACTGCTTTGCCTCTTAAGCAGGGAGGACAATATTTTAGAATCTCTAGCATCATAAGAACAGGTGGAGTCAGTCGGGTCATATCTCTTATAGTAAAACATCTATTGCAAGACAAGACACTTTTCTTTTTTTAAATATTCAAATTATTCTTAAAAACAGCCAAAGATTGAAGCTCTTATGAAAAGCACTCATCCAGAGGCTGCACTAACCCTAACCAAAGCGTGGTCTAGATTAGTTTAACCTAGACCTTTATTAATGGATTTTTTTTTTTGCGTGTCCACAAACAAATGAAAAGGAAAACAAAATCCAATTGTTGCAATCATCTTCATCACTCCATTGACCAATCTTTTCACGCACTCAAACACAAACATCAACTCCAAAAATACAATACACAATACAATACAATTTATTCTTGTATAGCCCTAGGTCACAACAGAAGTCATCTCAGAGACTTAACAAAACCATTGAAATCACCAACACAGGTCAGAGAATCAACAGTTAAAACACATGAAGAATATAAAGCACACACAGAAGAAAATGTCCATACATGTTGTAGAATGCTAAAGTGTCCTGATCATCACCAATCCTTTCTGTTGGACACTAACTGTCCAACAAGACCCTCCTGCATCGACAAGGAAAAACTCTTAAAAAACCCAGTGGGAAAAAGTGAGAAACCTTGGGGAGCACTAGGGAAACCCACAGGGAGGGAGACCCATATGAGAAAGGGATCCGCTCCTCCGAACGGACAGGCTAATGATCTAGGACCTAAGCTAGCTACAGAACAAGGACCAGTGGCCGCTGAACGTGGACAGGTCCGGTGCAGGACCGAATCACTCCCAGGCGGGTCAGGCGGGGCAGTCCGCAGGTGCAGATGGAGGAGGCCAGGCTCAGAGATCCCGTCATCGTACCATGAAACAGACAATGGGACAACGGGTGAATAGCAATTAACAAACTACAGTCAGAATCCTAAAAGTGCTAAACAGATAAAGTAGATAAAGTGGGAAGGAGGAGAGGATAGTGCTCAAGTTACCATACTTCTCCCAGCAAACTGACTCCCTATGCAGCTTGACTGACACTCTGAGGAGTTTAGCCTTCCCAGAGTCTTACCTTCCTAGCCATATGCTAAACTAAAGAGGACTGTTTTAAACCTAGCCTTGAATAAAGAGATTCATGGATTGCACACTAGGTGTGCAAACCGATCCAAGCAAACCTAATTATATATTATATATCATATACATCATATATATATACCATATATATCATAAATAATACACAACATAACATACAGCATAATATATAACATAATATACAACATAACACAATACATTATTGTATAATATATAACATAATATATAACATAATACAGCATACATATATAATATATACACCATATATTATATATTACCTAATTATATACTAAATTAAAGTAAAGTGCTTTAAGCCTGGCCTTGAATGTGGAGACCGTATCTGCTTCCTTAACATAAATGGGAAGCTGGTTCCACAGTAAAGGAGCTTGGTAGCTAAATGCTCTGCCACCAACAGTGATTTTTGAGACCTTAGGGACCACCAGACGTCTGGCGTTTTGTGAGCGCAACGCTCGACTTGGTTGATACGACACTAACGTGTCTTGGAGATAAGAAGGAGCCAAGCCATTTATGGCTTTATATGTTAAGAGAAGGATTTTAAACTTTATTCTGTACTCCACAGGGAGCCAGTGGAGTGATTTTAACACCGGAGTTATGTGCTCCCTCCTTTTGGTACCTGTTAAGATCCTAGCTGCTGTATTCTGAACGAGCTGGAAGCTCTTCAAAGAGGCTTTAGGGCACGCTGCCAATAAAGCGTTACAGTAGTCGAGTCTTGAGGTGACAAACGCGTGAATGAGTTTTTCCGCGTCACTTTTAGGAAGGAAATTCCTAATTTTAGCGATGTTCCGTAAGTGGAAGTACGCCGTTTTAGTTGCTTGGCTTATATAAGCCTTGAAGGAGAGCTCTTGGTCAAAAATGACTCCAAGATTCCTCACAGTGTCACTGGGTACAATACTGACACCTTCGAGAGTAATTATCTGGTTAGCGAGGGAGTCACGCAGGCGCTTCGGACCGAGTAGGATCACTTCTGTCTTCTCCGGGTTGAGAAGTAGGAAGTTAAGAGTCATCCACATTTTAAGGTCCTTTATGCAGCACTGAGCTTTTCCAGCTGATCTGTCTGATTTGGCTTCATCGACAGATAAAGCTGTGTGTCATCTGCATAGCAGTGGAAATTAATTCCATGCTTTTTAATAATGTTTCCTAATGGCAGCATGTAGAGAGTAAAAAGAATCGGTCCGAGTACCGAACCCTGCGGCACACCGAATTCTACTCCAGAATAAGGTGACGAGTTCTGATTTACGTTGACGAAGTGATACCGATCTGATAAATAGGATTTAAACCAGCCAAGGGCTGTTCCTCTAAGACCTATATCACATTCTAGCCTCTGCAGTAGAATGCTGTGGTCTATTGTGTCAAATGCAGCACTAAGGTCCAGTAGGACCAGCACTGACACTTGTCCATTATCAGCAGCTAGTAGTAGTCATTTGTGACTTTGACTAGTGCCGTTTCAGTGCTATGATGAGCTCTGAATCCTGATTGAAAGACTTCAAACATATTATTTTCCTGCAGGTGGCAGCGAAGCTGCTCAGCTATAAGTTTTTCCAGGATTTTAGATATAAAAGTGAGGTTTGAGATCGGTCTGTAGTTTGTAAGTATTTCTGGGTCCAGGTTTGTTTTCTTCAGAAGGGGTTTGATTACCGCGGTTTTAAAAGCTTGTGGGACATAGCCACATTGTATGGATGCGTTTATTATATTTACGATAGGCTCAATTATCAAAGGAAGTATGTCTTTGAAGAGCCATGTCGGGACTGCGTCTAACATGCAAGTTGAGGCTTTTGAGGATGTGACCACAGAGATCACCTCTGCTTGGCTCACAGCCATGAATTTATCGAGGCCCACTGAAGAGTCTAAGTGGGAAGTCACGTATGCCGCTTCAGCCTGTCCACTACCAACAGCAGGAGTAACCTCCTCCAGTTTGTCACGGATGGATGTAATTTTATTATTAAAGAAGTGGAGAAAGTTGACACTGCTCAGTGAGCTTGGTATTTTAGGCTCGATTGCGCTATGGCAGTTTGTGAGTTTAGCGACGGTGCTAAACAAAAATCTACTGTTATTTTTATTCGCTTCTATTAAAGTTGAATAGTATTGAGTTCGAGCCCTGCGAAGGGCATTCTTGTAGTTTCGGAGACCTGCTTTCCACTCCCTGTGGACAGGCTCCGAGTGGGAGCGGCGATATAGCCTCTCCAATTTTCTGACGTCCTGTTTTAAAGTGTGGAGTTGAACACTGTACCAGGGCGACGATGATCTAATCCTAATAGTTTTCTGTTTTAAAGGAGCTGCTGCATTTAATGCAGATTTTAAAGACTCCATAGTGTTGTCCACCGTTTGGTCAATGACTGAGGGACTGCAGCAGCTGTGAACAGGTTCACCTGCAGCAGTATTCAACATAGGCTGTATTAGTTCTTTGAACCTTGTGATAGATTTATCCTTTAAGGTTCTTTTCATTATGGTTTTATCTTGCGGGACAGGAAAGTCCTCCAAATCGAGATCAAACGTGATCAAGAAATGGTCAGACAGCAACGAGCTTTGACGCTGGATGTCAACATTGGAGACATCACAGCCGTAGGTCAGGACAAGGTCCAAGGTGTGGTTATGAATGTGAGTAGGTTCCTCAACATTCTGAGTAAAACCAACACCATCTAGTACGGCGCTGAAAGCTTTGTTTAAGCTGTCAGTGCTGTCGTCCACATGTATATTGAAGTCTCCAGTTATAACTATGTTTTCCCATTCCAAAACTAGGTTTGAAATGAAGTCAGAGAATTCTGTTAGGAACTCGCTGTAAGGACCAGGAGGTCGGTATAAAACTATAAATAGCACCGCTTTTTGTTTTCTCCACCCAGGACAGGTGATTGAAAGTGTTAAGTTTTCAAACGAGTGAAAAGCATTGTTGGTTTTGGGACTAAGAACCAAGTTGGTGTGTGATATAATCGCAACACCACCGCCGCGACCTGTAGTTCTCGCTTTCTGGTAGTTAACATGCGTCGGAGGAGTGCACTCATTCAATCTAACGTACTCGTCCTGTTGGAGCCAAGTCTCCGAGAGCGCAAACAAATCCAAGCCCTTGTCTATAATAAGTTCGTTTATGAGAAGCGATTTAGACGAGATTGATCTGATGTTCATTAAACCACATTTAACAACCCTACTGTTAGAACTATTTCTGTCTGTCTGAACTTTTATTAAGTTACTGTGTCTGACACCCAGGTCAGATTTCCTCGCATATAGTGCTTTAGACTTCAAGCGAGGAACACACACAGTTTCAATCTGACTAGGTTCTGAGGCTAGTAACTGAGCACACACAGGCACACACACACATGCACACACAGTTTCAGTCTGACTAGCTTCTGAGGCTAGTAACTGAACAGATGGGGGCTCAGAGGTTGTGGCAGAGCAGCTCTGCACCCGGGCCTCAGTTCTGCACCGTCATTTGAGCCGGGCAGAACAGTTTAGAGCCAGGGCCAAATTCTTAGCCAAAAGGGATGTACCCGCCAACGTTGGGTGGATATCATCTGAGCGGATGAGACCGGGCTTTCCCCAAAAGGCACTCCAATTGTCAACATGAACAACACCACTTCGAGGGCACCAGCCAGACAGCCAGCGGTTGAAAGCCGAGTGTCTGCTGAATGCTTCTGCACTGCTAGTGCTTGGTAGGGGCCCAGAGAAGATGACAGTGTCGGCCATTGTGCTAGCCAGCTTGCACACGGCGGCGACTTGCAGCTTCAACACCTCGGACTGTTTCCGCCGAACGTCATTACCACCCGCGTGAATAACAATTCGACGGAAACGCTGCTTGTGGGTCATCATGAGCCTCAGATTCCCAAGCCTGGCCCCAGGGAAGCACCGAACAGTGGCTCCTGGGATCTTAACACCTCTAACAATAGAGGAGCCAATTACCAGCGCATCAGCGACTCCATCGGCTCTCTCAGCAGCTCTCTCAGCGGCTCTCTCAGTGGGGCCTTCTTCCCCGCCCGGCCGCGCGGGGGCGCAGCCGGACAGAGCGTCCCAGCGATTGTAAATGCTAACAGGAGGAGGCCCAATGGGGAAACTACCAACAACACGTCGCCCTCTCCGAACAGTCACAAAGCCATCACTATCCTGGTCTTGTCCCAGCTGCGGAGGACGGGCTGGGAGGCTAGGCTCGCTAGTTCTCCTCTGCCTTTCCCTAAAGCTGCGCTCCGCTGTCCCTGAGGATACGGCCTGGCTGTAGCTAATGCTAGCGCTAGCTCGAGACTCCAGTGCTCGGAGACGCAGCTCTAACTCACTGACCCTGGATTCCAGAGCTACGACTACACTACACTTCACACATCTATCACTACCCTCAGAGAAGGATCCAGGGTTTAGACTCGCCATATGGCAACTCGAGCAGTAAAGGATTGAGGGAGAGACAGCAGCCGCCATAGGAGTAGCGAGTTAGCGGCTAGGCTAGGCTAAGCTAGTCCGGATCCGGACCCGCACAACAGACTCCGAGACCAGGCAAACAACCGCTACCTAAACCTCAGCTACAGTACAGCTGACTCGGAGTGCTTACACAGTTAGCTTGGTGTACAATACGTGGATTTGTAATGTGTTTGTTAGTGCAAACAGAGAGCAGAGTGATAGTAGTCAAGAAACACGCTCACCGGATACAGGAAGTGCCTGTATCCGGAAATCTCTCCATCCTCCTTCTCTGGGCTGATTCCAACACAACAGAAGTTCGCTGTCTGTTGGTGAAAGGTGAAGCGCGCAGTCCTCGTGAGCAAAACAACAAATGTAATCCCCAATGGAACTAATAAGGATTTTACAGTCAGCGAACAAGAGCTGGAGCTTTGGAGATGCCATTCGATGTTGTCAGTAACGTTTGAGCCACGTTTGAGCTACTATTTTTACCAATCTCGACCTTAGAAACACATGAGTTAAGATCCAGCTACAGAGTTGGACAGCTCAGATATGCTGCTCAGCAGGGGGCGCTCTCTCACACCCACGTGAGGGAAAAAAGTGTAAATTCTCTGCCTGCTATGACCCCCACTTCCCGCACGTACATTTGGACATGCGCAGAAGCCAAGAACAAACGTAAACAACGATGGAGGCAGGTACACTAACGAGCTACTTTTGCTTCGAGCGCTAAAACAAAAACCACACCAAGCTCTAGTTTCGGTTTCAATTTTCGCCGCTGCTGTTAAATACAGAATGTTGGTGCATTTTGTCACGTCTTTGCTGTAGATGTTGTTGAGGAAGTTAATATACTGCTGGGGGGTCTGGGGCTCACGTGTGTCGTGTTGTAAAGTTCCTCTGCCCACTACTGGCCGGGCGCTAAGACTACATCGTTTTTCATCCTTGTATGAACGATGTGAAATTTGCATAAGGAGTCTGGTCGTTTCTGTTAATAGCCTGGAAACGTCTGTGCAGCGCCTCTGTATAAACGGGGCCTCAATTTCAATGCATTCTTGTATAGCCCTACATCACAACAGTAGTTCTGCATGGCGTCGTGGCAAGAGCTCTGGTGTGTGCCTCTCTGTCTGGTGCACACTGGGGTAGTCTTGTATAGCTTTTCCAATGTGGTTTTACTGCAAATGACAAATCAATTCTTGAATATTGAATCTTGAGTTATCTTAGAGGACTTTACAAAACCGCTGAATTTGCCAACACATTGATCCATCCAGCTCCTTGTAAACAATTTGTTTGTTGAGGGGGGTGCATCAGACACCGGGGATGGGGCAGGTTTGTCCCAGTTTGGACAAGGATTTAAAGTTGTTTCCTTGGGCCTTCTTCTCGTGTCGTCTCTCACCTGCTGAGAGAAACTACGACATTGGAAACTTCTTTAGTGGTCTTGGCTCTTCAATGGTAGGATGGTAAAATAAAGATTCAGATTCAGTTTATTTGCCATTTGCAGTAAAAACACCACATAGGAATACATTAGCAAAAGTCTCCAGTGTGCACAGACAAATACAGACACAAAACAACATTAAAGACAAAAATAAAACAAATAAAACAGTAAACAAATGTCACTGTGAAATCGATCGACTAAAACAGTTTCAAAACAAGTGCAAATCATTAAAGTGCTCTGTTCACACTGATAACAGCTTGTGGATAAAAACTGTTAGCGTAACGAGATGTCCTGCATCTCAGAGAGCGATATCTTCTGCCAGAGGGAAGAAGCTGGAACATGGCTTTCCCAGGGTGGCCAGAAGAGTCATTGACAATCCTAAGAGCTTTGTTTAAAAGTCTGGATTTATAAAGAACCTCCAGAACAGGAAGCTCACAGCCCACGGTCCTCTTTGCAGAGCGGAGCACCTTGTTTAAAGCTCTCTTTTCTTTATCTGTGATGTTTCCAAACCACACAGACACAGAACCAACAAGTAAACTCTCAATGGTGCAGCAATAAAAGTTAAGCAGAATCTTAGAGTTAGTGGTAAATTCTCTAAGTTTACGCAGAAAGTAGAGACGCTGACGAGCTTTCTTAACGACTCGGTGAGTGTTTTTAACCCATTTCAGGTCGTTAGACAGAGTTAAACCCAGAAAATAAAGTAAAATAAACTCTGGATCTATAATTGCACGTGGTTCAGAAGTATTTACAGATGTGTATATTCTACTTCAGCAGCGGAGGACATGAGCAAACATCAGTAATAATAAGGATCTGGAATCAGCTGTTCTGACCCGGTGGATAACATGGATCTAACAGGTTGATTCAGGATGTCTAATGAAAGGATTGAAATGTGTTTATGGCGAATAACAAGATAATACAATATTCATTCGATGAGTCTTTTGAACATTTCGGTGATGTGGTAAAGCAACATTTGAGACTTTTTTCCAAAAAAGGGCTTGTTGCAAATCTTTATTGATGTTTATTACCATTTATTTATTTAGGCTTTGCATAATGTTTATATACAGGAACACCATCACATGTTAGATTTTTATACCCAACAAAAGGACAGTATTATTGTTGTAGACTCAGTATTTTAGTCTATCAGGTGAAGCGTTAGTTTCCTTTATTTTTTTTACTTGCAGTTTAGATGTTTCTACGTCCTATGGAAGCACAGTATAACTTTCGCTGACAAAACTTTAAACTAATACATATATTCTTATATTCATATATATGCAACAAAGAGAAAGTATCTGTAGTAACAAAGAGACGGTATCCTTAGTGACAGAGAGACAGTATCTTTCAGATTCAGATTCATTTATTACTTTGTCTCTTGAGGGAGAAATGTGTCTTGGAGCAGGGGGGGTCAGTAAAACCCAAAGATATAGAGATAAAAAAAATTTAAAAAGCAGACAATACACACAAAACAGACAATACACACAAACCAGACAATACACACAAAAACAGACAATACATTCATTGACACTAATGCAAAATTAGCAGCTGTATGGACTGAGGTACAAAAGAGTTCTTAAACCTATTGCTTTTGCACAGTGGGATCCTGTACCTCCTCCCAGAATGCAGCAGTTGTTCTTTAGCAACGAAGAGACAGTATCCTTAGTAACAGAGACAGTATTTGTCCACTATTGGTCTGTCTCCTTTTATGGACTCCCTGGGTTATCAACCGCCTCTTTCTCCAGATGAGGAAAATGGCGTTTCTGTGTCTTCCGTCCACGCGTATATCAGGCCTTGGTGCCACATTTGGGGAGTTGTTAGAGGCTTGGAGACGTACGGCTGCCCGTAATGGATAGATGGCTGACAGGCATTTGAGACGGGCTCCTGATTACTAACCTGGACAGTAAATTAGCGCCTAGAAATCGAGAAAAGTATCAACCCCTCGGTCACCGGACTTTAGTAGCCATCTTCACTTAATGCTCATCCGTCTTTCCATGTGTCTCTCTTCAAACCTGTCTCACTCTCTACCATTCCTCTCTGCCCTCCCGTCGGTTCCCCTCCTCTCGCTTGGGTGATTGATGGCCATCTGGCATTTACTGGCATTCTGGATGTCCGCCGGCAGGGTTGGGGCTTTCATTACCTTGTTGACTGGGAGGGTTATGACCTGGGACTTCTACAGGGCCACTCCGGACAAGACATCAGGAGTCTACCGATAGGGGATGGGGGCAGACACTTCCTGGGGAGGGAAGACCATGGGAAGACCCAGGAGGGACTATGCCTCTCAGCTGGGTTGGGAACGCCTCGGGATTCCCCCAAATTATCTGGAGGAGGTGTGTGTGGAAAGAGAAGTTTAGGCGTCTCTACTTGTTCCTTACAGATACAGTATAGGAGGGTGTAAAGACATTGAATGATCCGGGACATTAATGATTCTGGTACCTATGTGTTTGTTATTATGGTATTTCCAATGTTAGAAACATTTGAATTCTCTGATATGTTTTTGATTAATCTACATCTTTGTTAAGTCCTCTGACAACTGCTTGTTTAGGACATTTATAAAGTGCTGACCCCACCACCCAGAAACAGATAAAGCAGAGGTAGATGGATGAATGAATATTTCTATGCAGATCTTACATTAAATGTTGTGTGTGTTGCAGGGAAAGTGCTCGAGCACCGGTGATCCTGTGCAGCATTCTGAACCAGGCCTCTTTCCTGCAGCTACTTTAACACTTTTCTCTCCAAAGCAAGTATTCCACGTGTCAACTGAAGAAAACTCATTTACTTGTCTTTGTCTGGGCACTTATCAGAGCCGGCAACACATTGTGCAGTTCAAGCTGGAGCTGTCTGGCCTTTGTGTCCCGGGTAGTTACAGCGTGACTGATTTCTTCCAAACAAGTGTTCCTGTGAGCCGCTGCTGTCCCAGGTGCACGCAGCCCACGCAGAAACAACACTCTGCACCTGTTGTTCTGACGCGCTCTCGAACTCTATGTCCACAAATATAAAAAGAGACTTTTCAACAGTTGTCTTTGTTGTCTTGAACGCTCCATCTGTGCTGAATACAGGTAAATAATATTCTCTTTACAAATGTGACCGAACAATTAGATTTGAATCGACCGGGATGTATTCTCCCTCGTCTGAGTGTTTTAAGTCTTGTCGTAAGACACTTGTAAAACACATGTCACAGGGTAAAATGAAGGAGAACCCAAAATGCAAGAATGCAAAATGAATAATGATTTAAGGATATAAATACAAGTTCAAGATGAAAAACAAACTCAAAATCAAACGGGACCAGGAAAAGTCAAAGAAAATGGACCAGCAACAAGGGGAGAGGAGTACAGGTACATATAGACACAGAGAGACACTGGGGTGGAACACATTAAGGAGGGGCAGACAACCAGGCGAAAACCCACACGTGACAGGACAGTTCATACAAGACTTACATTGAAAATTAAACTCCTCCGTGTGACAAAAACTAAACCGTTTTTGTCACACTCACCATTTTGTGCTTGGCTTAAAAATTCTGTGTCTGTCTTTCCCTGAATCTGGTCCTTTTTATTTTTTGTGAACCCAGTTATGAGCCATAAAGAGCGACCAATCAGATGCCCTAATTTGAAGGGGAAGCTCCCGCTATATAGAAAAATTGGCTCCAGCTAGCTTATGTTCAATTCTTTTACCCCATAAACCTCTGTGTTAACTGAAACAACTCATCCTCAGCTCACCAGGAACCTACAGCTTTCGCAAAGGAAGGATTTTAGTCTTGTTTGTCATCATGAACTTTATTCCATCCGTTAATATAAATCCGTACTTAAATCCAAACTTGGCTCTCGTCCCACTCTTGCTTCGCTCAGATCTGTGCATGTGCTGTTGGATCCCTCCCTCAATGTTGGAATCTACCAGGTTTCTCACTCTTGGAGTTGTTCCTTGCAGATGCAGGAAGATCCAAGAACAGTGGTGATGTTCCAGGGTACTCCACATTCAAGGAAGATTATGGACTTTATCAACATATATGACTCTTCCGCCCCAAATGGACCGATGATTTTGGAAAGTCCCCCAAGATAACTACTGTTGTGATAAAGGGCTAAACAAGAATACATTGACATGAATCGAATGGGTCTTCCCTTTTGCGTTTGACAGATTATGTCATAGTAGCTCTCTGTCATTTCTATTTTGTAACTTATTTCTCCAATTGAATAAGATTAAAGATCCCTGATTGCATCGATCAGCGATAGATCGATAGATTATATTTCAGGAAATGTCCTTAAAACGTCAGCAAAAGAATATAGAATGAAACAGTTTCCACATATTTGAAATGAAGAAACGCTGAACAAGAAACTCTCAAACAAGGCCCACAGAAGCAGCAGTCGACATAATGAAAGCCCATTAGAAAAACAGCCTGCCTTCCCCCTGACACACATTGGAGCTTTACAGGAGTGAACCGGGAGGCACGGCGACGCAAACTTGCTCTCCGCAGGAAGTTAATTACTCATTACAGGCTGCCGCTAATAAAAAGATGGCCTGGTACACCGTGAGCGTTTACCCACAGCCTGCGGCGGCCTCGAGGAGAGGGCAAATGAAGAGGCGTCGTGTTCAGTCACTGTCCAGGAGGTCGGTGTCACCTCCGCCATCGCAGCCCGCACCGAGTCACGCCGCTTAATTAAAAAAGTACAGCCCGCACGCACACAACACAGACCCATTTCATTAGCGTACCTGCATGGACACCGGTAACACGCAGGGATTCATTTTCCGCACCGTATCGGCAGCTCAAAGCCTGTCGTACGATCACTCAGAGAGAAGATAGAAGCAAAACAGGTGAGAGAAATGTCATGAGCAGCACCAATACATGCAGGACATCACAGCCGCCTGAAAAAGGCTAATTAAGCAGTGGCGGATCCTCAGGGAATGAAGGCCATCTCTGCTGACTTAAAAATAATCAGGAAATATAGAAATTAATTTTTTTTTTTTTTTAAACACAAATATGTATTAAAATATTCCCCATAGTCTGTATTCTTTCATGACATCGTTTTCCTTTGTTGGTTGTGCAGCTTCCATGGACCAGCTTCCATGGTTGTGCAGCTTCCATGGACCAGCACTGTTGCCAGTCCTCCAAATGTCGATGAGCTAAAAGTGCATGAAAACGAACTTACCACAAACCACAGTATATAAAAATAACAAACACAATCCTTCAGTTGTTGCAGCAAAACAGAACGGTTTTAACCTGGATTTGAACACTTCTTTCTCTATTTATTTATTTACAAAACTTACAATCATACAAGTTATACACTTTTATATTGTAGAGTTGGTTGGTGTTTTGTAAAAGGGAACTCTCAGGAAGCTGAATTACACTGTCACAGTAAAAGCCTGTCACACATTTTCTGGAAGACAGTTACAGCTTTCAGCTGCATGAATCAGAATTGCTGCCTCCCCATGTTTAGTCCTGACTCTAAAGTCCCAGCAGGAGGCCAGTCCCTGTGCTCCTCAGAGTCCCAGCAGGAGGCCAGTCCCTGTGCTCCTCAGAGTCCCAGCAGGAGGCCAGTCCCTGTGCTCCTCAGAGTCCCAGCAGGAGGCCAGTCCCTGTGAACATGGAATAAAAACAATTGAACCCTCTTGCTGTGAGGCATGAGCACTAACCACTCAGTGTGTTTTTTTTTTGCCATTGTCTAATTCTAATTTATTGGACACACACACCCAGGACTCATTCTGATTGTATAAATGTTGTACAATTAACAAACTAAATACAAAATCGAGTATTATTCGTGAAGACCTGACTGAGGAGGTTTAGAGTCTGTGGACCGAGTGACATGAACTCGACTTGAGACTAGACTGGGACTAGTGCCAAAGACTTAAGACTCAGTTGAAGATCTCTGCTGATGACTGTCCTGGTGTTTAGAGCGGCCTGTGTTCGGCTCCAGAGGATGGACCAGTGAGGAGGTTTACATCCCCCGCACAGCAGCAGCAGCCTGGTGGGGGGCAATCAGCCTCCCAGCAGCCTCCCTCTGACTGCTCCATTTCAATAATTACAATACTGTGTGGATTGATCAGAGAAGCTGCAAGATTAAAGCAGCACTGATGAGTTTGGAGCGAGGTGGTCATCTGTTCAGAGCTGTTTCAAAGTCCAATCTTCCTCTTACTAGCTCAACTTAAACCAATAAGGGTAGTCAGTTTATTGCATGTCAGTTACAAAAGGCTAATATGTAACTGACATGCAATAAACTGACTGACCTTAAAGGTATAACCTGTTATTGCATAAAGACACATCATTGTTTCAACACATTGTTTTACTTACATTGGATTTGCAAGATTTTTGCGTTTTGCATTCATCAAACATACAGTATAAGTTAACACTAACTTCATTATCCGTCATTGCTCTGAGGGCCTCTGTCTGTAGAGGTGGTTACTGTAGTACAGGGCCAGGGGCCCGTCCCCAGATGTTGATGCTCTTGATGGATAGAGCAGGAGGAATTAGCACATTGTACATGTACATGGGGAAACCATTGCAGACACAAGAAGAACATGCAAATTCGACTCCGGGCCACAATGTGTCTCGGACTTCTCTTTGGACCAGTGGGGGCAGGTCCTGGCTCAAAAACGTCCATGAGTACGTGCACTGACATACTTGCAGTCTCACCCCGGGCCCGGGCCAGTGCGGGTGGACCCAGAACAAGAATTATCCAGTGTTTTTGTACGGCGTCTTCTTTCCTCTTGTAACCATCTTGCAACCAGGAACTCTTGGCCCAAAGCCACGTTCCAGGTGTGTGTCACTGCTGGGGGGAGTATATATTTTGGACCACTCTAGTTCAGCCGCTGTCCCTTTCAGAAGGGACTCGTTAAATGAATGGAAGGCAAAAGTGATGGCACATTAGTTTCAACGGTGGAGATAGGCATGACTACGTCCGATAACATTTACAGTCTACGGTTTGGACATGCCTGATGTAGATGTTATGACAAACACAACAATTAAGCCCCAGTTCAGCAAATAATAACTTAATGATCCCTGGTAACAAAACAAAAAAAATCTCCTTCTGCTGTTTCCTCCTCCTGCTTCTAGAAGGAGGAAACGGGGAGCCATCTCAAATAAAAAATTGAGGGAAAAAACCCATGTCATCGCCTTAGGATTTGTGCAGCAACTAATATGAATTAGTGAGTCGTCGTAGTTAAAGCTGCTTTAGTTCTGTGTTTGCATAGATAACGTAGTAATAAAAGGTAATAAAAACCGTTCTTTAAATCAGTCTGGCAGAGTGATGACCGAAGATCTCTGCTGTAATGGGGTACAGCAGAGATAGGGGTTATACTGGACTCAGACTTACATTTTAATAGCCACATCAGATCAGTATCAGCAACATCAGCAGCTTTTTGCTAGGATCAAAAATACAGTGTCTAAAGCAGACTTGGAGAGCATTGTCCATACATTTGTCTCCAGTGTTTGACTATAACGGCCTCACTGGTCCAAACGAGCTGTAAAACAGCTGCAGTATATTCTGAATGCTGCAGCTCGAGTCCTGACTAGAACCAGTAATTACGATCACATTAGTCCAGTTCTCAGGTCTCTGCACTGGCTTCCTGTGGCTCAGAGAATAGACAAGTCTCTCCATGGCCTCGCACCAAAGTACTTCAGTGACATGTTCGTGCCATATGAACCAACTCGGACTCAGAGCAGCACAGGCACTTGGTGCCCAGAGTCAGGACGTAACATGGGGAGGCTGCATTTCAGATTCTGGAACAGTCTTCCTGAGAATGTGAGACAGGCTTCTTCACTGACAATGTTCAAATCCAGGTTAAAAACATTTATGTTTTGCAGTGCATACAGCTGAGAGATTTTATCTACATTCTTGTACTGTGATTATTTATGATTTTAATGTCTTGTGTGACTGTCTCTATCTTGTTTTGTTCAGCACTTAGAGTTTCCTTGTTGTGCTAAACAAATAAACTTGCCTTTCCTAATGTTGCTTAAGCACGACAAAGTATTTGTAGTTTTGTTTCATGACAAGGTGAAACTTCCACTCTTAGCTAAAAAGCAGTTCAAACTCCAGGAGACGGTCCGTGTGTGGTTGGTATTATGCAGACAGGTGGAGATTTAAATGAAATCGTTGTGTTTCTTCTCAGGTGAAAGTGGATCTGTCTCATCAGCTGCAGCTGAGCTCAGATGTGCTTCTTATCACTCAATCAGACTCAGAGAAAAGCCATTAGCGCTTCATCCACAAACACTTCACTTTCCACAAGTTCTTCAGCAATTAGCATCTAATCCAAATGTTCCTCTCAGTAGCACCATCGAGTTCTGAAGATTTTTTGCTTTTAGTTATTATTTTGATTCAACAAAAACAGATTTACAAAAAAGTGTGTTTTATGAGTGCAATGAGAAAAACATATTTCTAAGATTTTAATCATGCATAAGTAAAAGGTAAGAAAAGACAAACTTGATTGATCTCACAATGAAAAAATGTACGTGTCACATTCGGCACAGACAGAATGACTCAGAGTGTGCAAAAGACAGAAGTGTGTAACATGTTAAAGGTTAAAAATGTAGTTTGTGCAGGATATAATTATGTACAATAAAAAGTGGCATTAGCAGTCCTAGTGCAGGTCATTAGTGACTTAAAGTGACTTGTTGTACAGTCTGACAGCGGTGGGGATACCCTCACCCTGCCCCCCGCCCCTCTGATAGCCACATTGGCCGGCAGTCGTGTTTCATACAAAGCACACTGTGTCTATCCAATTGTGTGTGAAACTCTGTGTTATTGCTCTCTGCTGTTTCTTACTTGCACACAGCGCCGCAAATGGCGAAGTGGCTCGCTCTCTGCCAAAACAATTTCCATGTGGTAACTTTTGTTTGTTACTTACGTGGCAATAAAAAAATATTCTGATTCTGATTCTGAAATGGTCTGAATCAGAGAACTCACTTTATCTGGGGGCCGCATGAGGTCGAGTCTGGGTGAAGCCGACCGGCATTAGGGGATATGTTTGTCACGCGTTTGTGTGTGCAGAATGTGTGACCATCAGAGCAAACTTGAACACGCAGTTTAGGGATGAATATTGTAAAGTGCTGCATTTGAAACAGTGCCATCTTTTCATTTTTTAGCATTAACATTAGATAAGTAAACGTTTGGGCTCAAAACAGACAAAAATAGGAAAACATATAATCCAATATTTATTCATTTCACAACAAAAACCCAAAAAATATATATATGTTTGACTTGATCGCATAAATGAGTGTTTGAAAGGCCACATTGATTGGTCCCTGTACAAACCAGCGCTCCCGGGTACCTCCACTGTCGCCCCTGAAACAAAACGTCTCTCACACATACTCAAACACCATTCAGCATTCTTACTCTGGCTTTTAAGTGTGGTCCTCATTTTTTAGATTTTTTAAAATGTGTTTTATTGTTTTAGTTTATAGGATATTTTTATATTCGATAACTAGTATTTTCTTGTTTTTATCACATTTATTTTGTTAACTGGTATTTTACTTTTGTATTGTTTTTACTTTGTGCATAATGTTTTACTTTTAAACATAAGGCTGGCAAAACCTGCATATTTAACACTTTTGAAAATAGTTTTATAAAATGTCCTATATGAATAAAGTGGATTGGATTGGACCATTCAAACACATATAACATGTGCTGGAATGGCTCAGTCAAAGTCCAGACCTAAATCCAAGTGAAAATCTGTGAAACTGCTGTTCACAAACGCTCTCCATCCAATCTGACAGTTGTTTACAAAGAAAACTTTCAGATTACAGATGTACAAAGCTTTCCCCAAAAGTCTTGCTGCTGTGACTGTTACTGATATTTCAGAAAACAAAATTCTAAATAAAATGATTCTGTATGTGGCTGCATCTAGTATCAGGTGTTGAGAACTAAAGCTAGTATGAAAATAGACACTAATTTTAGTAACTAAAAATAACAAGAGAACATTTCTTTGTAATTTAGTAAACTATCTCATAGAATCGTGTATAGAATCTTGTGGCCCCAAACACATGTTTTTCTTTTGAGTTAAACATTTAGTTGAATTTAGAACAGTGCAGGGATGGGCAAACCCAGTAAGTAAGAGGGCCACTAGAGTCCCCTGGGCCACTTTTGTCCCCTGGGCCACTTTAGTCTCCTGGATCAACACTGACATATGTTAAAGTGTAAAACACTGAGCTGGAGTTGGCTGAATGACAAATGCTACTTATTTGACAGCTATATTAGCACCATAGATGGAATTTTCAACAACTCCAAACAGTCAAAAACAAGTGTTACTATTGAAGAAGATGACAAAGTCTGGGATCGTGTCTTTAATTCAGACAGAAGACGTGTTTTATTGTCGTTGGTAGAGACAGCACGAACACGAACAAGGAGGTTACAGACTGAAAGTGAAAATATAGCATGGAGGAATGAACCCCGTCCAATCAGCTTCCGCCGCGATGCCAGTAGCTTGGCCTTCAGAAATCAAAACATGCTGTGGAAAAGTACTGTCTCGTGCATATTTAGAATGATGAGTTAGAACTTTGACCACAGTTTCTTCAAAGTGTCATGAAATCTCTAAACTATCTACAAACAAATGGACTCTACAGGTTCTGAGCTCTACAAGGTACAGTGTGACTACAGTGGTGGAGCTAAAGTTGGCCGGATGGCTGTGTGAAATTATGTTTATAATCTCAATAGTACTTTGGGTGAGCAGGGCCACATCACATGACAGAGGGCTGCAATTTGCCTGTGGGCCTTAGTTTAAACTTTCCTGCTATAGAGTATTTTTTGTTGTTTAATACTCTGTATCACAATTAAACTAGTGGTAACATTCCAAAAGTTGCAAGCCGTATTGTCACTTCTACAAGGCCCTGTATATACTGACATCACCTTTAACTAAAGTTTTTTCGGGGTCTAAACTCCCTCCCGTACAGAGCCCGTGCGGACGGCTGTGAACGGGCGTTCACAGCCGTCCGTAGAGAGTTTCAGGCCGTCTGTCACCTCCAGTCGCCTCATTTACACATCAGCCTCCATTAGAGCTCTGGCAGAAAGAGGCGATCATTAGCACGCTGCAAATTGCATGTCACGCAGCCAGGCCAGCAATTACGAGCTGGAAAAACAAGCTCCTAGTCTCAGCAGCTAGCCAAGCTACAGCACCGGTGCAGAACTGGTACTAATGTGTCGTAGGCATCACTAGATCAGCTGAAGTAGCAGCTCTGGCAGTTGCACTGGTGACATTCAATATTTACCGTCTGTACTTGACCCACTGCCACTAGGGTAAGATGTCAGTAGCAGTGGTCACCAACTCCAGATATTGGGTAAGTATGAATCAACCGAGAGAAGGTGAAGAAAAACACCAGGAATCAACTTAGACACATCTGTGTGAACACACACGCACACACACACGCACACACACACACGCACGCACGCACGCACGCACGCACGCACGCACGCACGCACGCACGCACACACACACACACACACACACACACACACACACACACACACACACACACACACACACACCTATACGCGTTTGCTTGACAAATGAGGACCTATGTCTGCACTGTGACATATCAGGACGTGCCTTTCTGAAGGTCCCAGAGACCTGAGGATCACATAGGGGGGAGCAGGGTGTGATCAGTAACACAGCTAGCTGTTGATATTTTGGTTAAAAGAAACTTTTTTCCCGCATGATTTTATTGCCACATATGAGGACCTTGACAGGTCTGAGTGACATATTAGGACCTACAACAAACACATCCGGTCTGAGTGACATATTAGGACCTACAACACACACATCAGGTCTGAGTGACATATAAGGACCTACAACACACACATCAGGTCTGAGTGAGATATTAGGACCTACAACACACACATCAGGTCTGAGTGAGATATTAGGACCTCTAACAAACATCAGGTCTGAGTGAGATATTAGGACCTACAACACACACATCAGGTCTGAGTGAGATACTAGGACCTATAACACATGCATCAGGACTGAGTGAGTTATTAGGATCTTCAGCAAACACATCAGGTTTGAGTGAGATATTAGGACCTTCAGCAAACACATCAGGTCTGAGTGAGATATTAGGACCTATAACACACACATCAGGTCAGAGTGAGATATTAGGACCTATAACACACACATCAGGTCTGAGTGAGATATTAGGACCTTCAACACACACATCAGGTCTGAGTGAGATATTAGGACCTACAACACACACATCAGGTCTGAGTGAGATATTAGGACCTACAACACACACATCAGGTCTGAGTGAGATATTAGGACCTCTAACAAACATCAGGTCTGAGTGAGATATTAGGACCTACAACACACACATCAGGTCTGAGTGAGATACTAGGACCTATAACACATGCATCAGGTCTGAGTGAGTTATTAGGATCTTCAGCAAACAGGTTTGAGTGAGATATTAGGACCTCAGCAAACACATCAGGTCTGAGTGAGATATTAGGACCTACAACACACACATACGGTCTGAAAGAGATATTACGACCTACAACACACACATCAGGTCTGAGTGAGATATTAGGACCTATAACACACACATCAGGTCTGAGTGAGATATTAGGACCTATAACACACACATCAGGTCAGAGTGAGATATTAGGACCTATAACACACACATCAGGTCTGAGTGAGATATTAGGACCTTCAACACACACATCAGGTCTGAGTGAGATATTAGGACCTACAACACACACATCAGGTCAGAGTGAGATATTAGGACCTATAACACACACATCAGGTCAGAGTGAGATATTAGGACCTATAACACACACATCAGGTCTGAGTGAGATATTAGGACCTACAACACACACATCAGGTCTGAGTGAGATATTAGGACCTACAACACACACATCAGGTCTGAGTGAGATATTAGGACCTATAACACACACACATCAGGTCTGAGTGAGATATTAGGACCTATAACACACACATCAGGTCTGAGTGAGATATTAGGACCTACAACACACACATCAGATCTGAGTGAGATATTAGGACCTACAACACACACATCAGGTCTGAGTGAGATATTAGGACCTACAACACACACATCAGATCTGAGTGAGATATTAGGACCTACAACACACACATCAGGTCTGAGTGACATATAAGGACCTACAACACACACATCAGGTCTGAGTTAGATATTAGGACCTACAACACACACATCAGGTCTGAGTGAGATATTAGGACCTACAACACACACATCAGGTCTGAGTGACATATAAGGACCTACAACACACACATCAGGTCTGAGTTAGATATTAGGACCTACAACACACACATCAGATCTGAGTGAGATATTAGGACCTACAACACACACATCAGGTCTGAGTGAGATATTAGGACCTACACAACACACACATCAGGTCTGAGTGAGATATTAGGACCTACAACACACACATCAGGTCTGAGTGACATATAAGGACCTACAACACACACATCAGGTCTGAGTTAGATATTAGGACCTACAACACACACATCAGGTCTGAGTGAGATATTAGGACCTACAACACACACATCAGGTCTGAGTGACATATAAGGACCTACAACACACACATCAGGTCTGAGTTAGATATTAGGACCTACAACACACACATCAGGTCTGAGTGAGATATTAGGACCTACAACACACACATCAGGTCTGAGTGAGATATTAGGACCTCTAACAAACATCAAGTCTGAGTGAGATATTAGGACCTACAACACACACATAATGTCTGAGTGAGATATTAGGACCTACAACACACACATCAGGTCTGAGTGAGATATTAGGACCTATAACACACACATCAGGTCAGAGTGAGATATTAGGACCTATAACACACACACCAGGTCTGAGTGAGATATTAGGACCTTCAACACACACATCAGGTCTGAGTGAGATATTAGGACCTACAACACACACATCAGGTCTGAGTGAGATATTAGGACCTACAACACACACATCAGGTCAGAGTGAGATATTAGGACCTATAACACACACATCAGGTCAGAGTGAGATATTAGGACCTATAACACACACATCAGGTCAGAGTGAGATATTAGGACCTATAACACACACATCAGGTCTGAGTGAGATAATAGGACCTACAACACACACATCAGGTCTGAGTGAGATATTAGGACCTACAACACACACATCAGGTCTGAGTGAGATATTAGGACCTACAACACACACATCAGGTCTGAGTGAGATATTAGGACCTATACCACACAAATCAGGTCTGAGTGAGATATTAGGACCTAACAACACACACATCAGGTCTGAGTGAGATATTAGGACCTACAACACACACATCAGGTCTGAGTGACATATAAGGACCTACAACACACACATCAGGTCTGAGTTAGATATTAGGACCTACAACACACACATCAGGTCTGAGTGAGATATTAGGACCTACAACACACACATCAGGTCTGAGTGAGATATTAGGACCTCTAACAAACATCAGGTCTGAGTGAGATATTAGGACCTACAACACACACATCAGGTCTGAGTGAGATACTAGGACCTATAACACATGCATCAGGTCTGAGTGAGTTATTAGGATCTTCAGCAAACACATCAGGTTTGAGTGAGATATTAGGACCTTCAGCAAACACATCAGGTCTGAGTGAGATATTAGGACCTACAACACACACATAAGGTCTGAGTGAGATATTAGGACCTACAACACACACATCAGGTCTGAGTGAGATATTAGGACCTATAACACACACATCAGGTCAGAGTGAGATATTAGGACCTACAACACACACATCAGGTCTGAGTGAGATATCAGGACCTACAACACACACATCAGGTCTGAGTGAGATACTAGGACCTATAACACACACATCAGGTCAGAGTGAGATATTAGGACCTATAACACACACATCAGGTCTGAGTGAGATATTAGGACCTACAACACACACATCAGGTCTGAGTGAGATATTAGGACCTACAACACACACATCAGGTCTGAGTGAGATATTAGGACCTACAACACACACATCAGGTCTGAGTGAGATATTAGGACCTTCCATCCATCCATCCATTTTCTTCCCCTTAATCCATTTCTGGGTCGGGGGGGTGGCCAGAGATGCCACCCAGTCCACAGAGCACCAGCCCCTCACTGATCCTCCTGCAGGTGGTGAGTCCACAGGAGCTGAGATCTTTCAGTGGGGGCTTCAGGCAAAGTGGGGTTAAGTGTCTTGCCTAAGGACACAACGACAGCAGACATCAGTGGGAGTCGTGAAGTAGGTCTTACGGTGGGCTTGAACCCACGACCTTCAGGCTCAAAGGCCAATGCTCTACCAACTGAGCTACTGTCGCCCCAGATATTAGGACCTATAACACACAAATCAGGTCTGAGTGAGACATTCGGGATGTTTGATATGATCATGCAGCTTATTGGACAAAATTGTTCAGCCAATAAACTATATTTGAAGCAACGAACCTGATGACGCTCAGGCGGTTACATTTTCTAAAAACATTAGAACGCAACATTTTCGCAATAGTGTGTGTATAGAAATAACAATATTTAAATTATGTCTTTTAATACAAAAGGCAAATGACTTGAGAGGCGAGGAACAAATTTGAGTAGGCCAAGATAAAAACTGGTAAAAACTACCCAGGCCTATACCTGGCGCCGCGGCCGGCTTAGAAGGCCTGGGATGCCCACAGCGTCATCAGTCTATGCGCCTCTGTGTGGATCACACATCTCTCTTCGGGCTGGAGCTATGGCTGGAGCATTTTGAGGGTTTTTTAAGCAGGAGTCAGGAAGGTGGCGATCTTACGGGGTGATTTTTTTGTTTAACAGCCTCCCTGTTAAACTTAATTATATATAGGTTTCAGGAGCTTTATGACCCGACCTACCCGCATCCGACATGACTCATATTTTTGAGGCATCCAACCCGCCCGAAACTGCGGGTTGACCGCGGCTTTCGGGCTGACCCGCGCATCACTACCCCTTATGTAACACGTTGCCATAGATACACAGAGCCGATGGAAACGCTCTCAAACCGAGTCGAGTTGTGCCGAGTCGAGTTGAGGCGAGTAGAGTCGGGCCCGTGGAAACAGCCAGTGATACGCAGGAACGCATGCACAACAAATATACTATATCATACAAGGCGGCCCCGACTCCACCGGGCGCGTTAAAACGGACGACGTATCCGTCCAAACGCGTCCGTTTCATCTCCGTTTCCTTTATCTCCATGAGGGTGAATGGAAGTGGCTCCACGGCCTGCAACATGCGTCATTCCGTCAACGGAGGGTGCAACGGACGCGGACGGACGAAATCGAAACAATTTTACCCGTCCGTCGACACGTGTCGGGACCGTTTTTCATTGAAAATACAATGGAATAATATATTTACCACATTATTTAACATGTATTGATATATGCTGTAGTCCTTGGTTATAACTGTTTGTTAATGACAATGAAACAAAATGTGTGTCATTTTGTTTCATGTATTAAACTGAAATAATTGTTTCCTGATCGTAAATCTACCATTTACTTTTTGCGCAATGTTAATACGCTAAACTTTACATACACCTCGCTCTTTTAGTTCTTGCTCTGTCCCTGTCTACCTCCGAGGCGCTCTCTCCTAACCGCCGCTCCACACACACACACACACTGCACTTTTGCACGCCCACGCACACATGCACGCCAATAATACATTACTCCTCCATCAGCCAACCATTCATTTTATTCACACAGTGTCCAAACGTGTCTACTACAAAAACAAAGCTCAGGGCTGATAAACGCACAGCCAGAGCTGCTGCTGCTGGAGCCGGTGTGGCCACTACTCCGTTTTACAGACGTCTGACGGGCAGCAGCCAACGGGCGTAAACGGAGACGCGCGCCGGTGGAGTTTGGTCTGACTTTCATGCCGCACGTGCCACACACACACTGGCACGCACACACACGCCTTTCCACACTCGCGCACCCTATTTCCCCCCCCATTATCATTCTTCTCGTCTTCTCTTCCAGCGTGAAGAAATACATTCATGCATACATTACACACACATTACACCGGCTGTCCACGCTCCTTGGGTATTGTGCGCGGGGTCGGGACCGAAAACAATTTTCTGGTGGGTTAAATGGGGAATAATGCCCTTGTGTTGTGCGCAATTAATTGTACATGTTTTGAGATATAATGAGGTAATGTTTGATTGAGAGTATATTTTCTGCAGTGGCGTTCTGACTCCAGAGCACTCCGGCTGCTTTGTAATAACAGACGCTCCTTGACAACAAGCCGGCATGCACGTGTTTCCATTTGTTTAATGTGGTTTTGTTAGCATACCTTATGCTACAGCGCGTAGCGTATCGGTTATTTGAGAAGAGGAATAGTGTGGGTGTTTGTGACAAAAATGAGGGCCTAAAATCTAAAGTGTATTTAAGGGGATTCTGACCCTTTAAAGACCCAAGACCATGCGAGAAAATTACACAAATCGCACCCCACATTCAGACTGCCCCAATCACTCACATCTCCATTTTCAGACCTGTAGCTCCTTATGAAATTTGAACGGAGAGCCAAAAATACAGTCTTTTCACCACAAAGGCCTTCAGTTGCTTTTTCTCAACTGTTGGTTTGAACTTTGATCCGAGGGTCACCATATTCGGTTTTGGCAATGTGCAGGGGCCCTCTAACATTATCCACCGTCCGGATTTGGTCCACGACCCTTCCTTGGAGCTTAATGGGCAGTTCAAAACGCCCTGCTAAAGGGGTAGTGGTTGCAAGCCTCAGCCCAGGGTGTGACTTGCCAAGCCAAACAAGGTCAATTTTGGTTCTACAGGGGGTACACTCTTGAATTAAAATATGTGTTAGTGGGCCATGAGACAAGTCCAACGGTGTAGAGGTTAGCACCTCCAGGGGGCGCTCGGTTCTCGATGGGGGGCCTTAAAGGGAGAAAGATTATCATGATAATTAAGCTCATTCAGAGGGTCAAAATTTATTCGAAAAGTCCCAAACTCAGCACCACCCCTCTAATACAGACTGAACCAGAATCCAACGTTTCAAATGCTCGGGCACTCGCTTAGGCTACTTGCTTCCTATTGGCCCAAATGAGTGGGCGCCCAGTATTTGAGGAAGAGAATAGTGTGATTTTAACACCAACCACCTCTCCTTTATGATGGGGTAAACTGGAAGAGAGTTGATCCCATCTTTATCCAAACTGGATATTATAAATTACCTCACTGTGTGTCACAGTATGTCAGGTTAGGGAAGAGCGTGTTTGGGACTTTTGTGAGCATAAAGGAGCACCACAGGGTACATTCTTGCTCCCTTCCTCTTCACTGATTACACTGCAGGAATTCTGCACACAACTATGCTACATGGCCTGTACCAAAAATTTTTATTTTTTTTTTTTTTAGGACTCATAGGCAGGGGGTGCTCATAAGTGGTTCGAATCGTGACTATCCACTTGAGTTAAGTAAGCGCTTTTGCGTTACTTCACATTGACCAGTCCTTCTCAAATAGTGTGGCGCTCCTCCCTGGGGGGTCGTAGTGCATAACATACTCGTTCTGTCCCGGGAGAAACCCTATGGCGCTGTCGACAGCTCAGCAAGTGTGCGTGGTCATATACGGAGCGAGGACCATAGACGTGCGGGGGGGGCCTTGGTCATGTACCGAGCGAGGACCATAGACGCACGTGGTCATGTACCGTAGCTGTGGACCATAGACGCGCGTGGTCTTATATCCGAGCTTGAGGACCATAGACGCGACGTGGTCATGTATCGAGATGCGGACCATTGACGCAACGGTGTGTCAGGGTACCAGAGCGGTGGGACCCATAGACGCGGTGTGGTCATGTTACCGAGCGAGGACCTTAGACGCGGGTCGGTCATGGACCGTGCGTGGACCATAGACGCGGGTGGTCATGTACCGAGCGAGGACCATAGACGCGCGTTGCGTCATGTACCGAGCGAGGACCATAGACGGCGCGTGGTCATAGTACCCAGCGCGGGACCATAGACGGGCGTGGTCATGTACCGAGCGAGCACCATAGACGCGCGTAGGTCATGTACCGAGCGTGGACCATAGACGCGCGTGGTTCATGTTATCGGAGACGTGGACCATAGACGCGCGTGGTCATGTACCCAGCGCGGACATAGTCGCGCGCCCCGGCCCCATGGTCATGTACCCAACGCGGACCATGACGCGCTGGGTCATTGTACCGAGCGCGGGACCATAGACGCTGCGTGTCATGTACGAGCGCGGGACCATAGACGCGCGTGGGTCATGTACCGGAGCGCGGACCTAGACGCGCGTGGTAATGTACCAGCGTGGACCATAGACCGGCGTGGTCATGTACCGAGCTGGACATAGACGCGCGTGGTCATGTATCCGGATGAGCGGCCATAGACGGCGTGGTACTGTACCGAGCGAGGACCATGACGCGTGGATGTAACGAGCGGGGACCATAGACGCAGTGGACATGTATCCGGGACGCGCGGACCATAGGACGCGCGTGGCATGTACGAGCGCGGACCCATAAAACGCGCGTGGTCAGGATACCGAGCGAGGGCCGAGTTTGGAACCAGAGTCACGGACCGGTTTGGAAACATGAGCAAGGGGCCAGAGGGGGTCCAGTTTGGGGACCACTGGATATCGATCTTGTGTTTGCGGGATGATGTTGTCCTGTTCGGCTCCAATAGACCAGCACCTTCAGCTCTGGGACGATTGGCAGAGAGTGTGAAGTGTGATTTGGCTCTCAGCTGGATGGACTGTGTCTCTCAGATGGGACTGTGTCTCTCAGCTGGATGGACTGTGTCTCTCAGCTGGATGGACTGTGTCTCTCAGCTGGATGGACTGTGTCTCTCTGGATGGACTGTGTCTCTCAGCTGGATGGACTGTGTCTCTCAGCTGGATGGACTGTGTCTCTCAGCTGGATGGATGGACTGTGTCTCAGCTGGATGGACTGTCTCTCAGCTGGATGGACTGTGTCTCTCAGCTGGATGGACTGTGTCTCTCAGCTGGATGGACTGTGTCTCTCAGCTGGATGGACTGTGTCTCAGCTGGATGGACTGTGTCTCTCTGGATGGACTGTCTCTCAGCTGGATGGACTGTGTCTCAGCTGGATGGACTGTGTCTCTCAGCTGGATGGACTGTCTCTCAGCTGGATGGACTGTGTCTCAGCTGGATGGACTGTGTCTCTCAGCTGGATGGACTGTGTCTCTCAGCTGGATGGACTGTCTCTCAGCTGGATGGACTGTGTCTCTCAGCTGGATGGACTGTGTCTCTCAGCTGGATGGACTGGATGGACTGTGTCTCAGCTGGATGGACTGTGTCTCTCAGCTGGATGGACTGTGTGTCTCAGCTGGATGGACTGGACTGTCTCTCAGCTGGATGGACTGTCTCGTGAGACTGTGTCTCTCAGCTGGATGGACTGTGTCTCTCAGCTGGATGGACTGTGTCTCAGCTGGATGGACTGTGTCTCTCAGCTGGATGGACTGTGTCTCTCAGCTGGATGGACTGTGTCTCTCAGCTGGATGGACTGTGTCTCAGCTGGATGGACTGTGTCTCAGCTGGATGGACTGTGTCTCAGCTGGATGGACTGTGTCTCTCAGCTGGATGGACTGTGTCTCAGCTGGATGGACTGTGTCTCTCAGCTGGATGGACTGTCTCTCAGCTGGATGGACTGTGTCTCTCAGCTGGATGGACTGTGTCTCTCTCTGCGATGGACTGTGTCTCTCAGCTGGATGGACTGTGTCTCTCAGCTGGATGGACTGTGTCTCTCAGCTGGATGGACTGTGTCTCAGCTGGATGGACTGTGTCTCTCAGCTGGATGGACTGTGTCTCTCAGCTGGATGGACTGTGTCTCAGCTGGATGGACTGTCTCTCAGCTGGATGGACTGTGTCTCTCTGGATGGACTGTGTCTCTCAGCTGGATGGACTGTGTCTCTCAGCTGGATGGACTGTCTCTCAGCTGGATGGACTGTGTCTCAGCTGGATGGACTGTGTCTCAGCTGGATGGACTGTGTCTCAGCTGGATGGACTGTGTCTCTCAGCTGGATGGACTGTGTCTCAGCTGGATGGACTGTCTCTCAGCTGAATGGACTGTGTCTCAGCTGGATGGACTGTGTCTCTCAGCTGGATGGACTGTGTCTCTCAGCTGGATGGACTGTGTCTCTCAGCTGGATGGACTGTCTCTCACTGGATGGATGGACTGTGTCTCTCAGCTGGATGGACTGTGTCTCAGCTGGATGGACTGTCTCTCAGCTGGATGGACTGTGTCTCTCAGCTGGATGGACTGTGTCTCTCAGCTGGATGGACTGTGTCTCAGCTGGATGGACTGTGTCTCAGCTGGAGGAACTGTGTCTCTCACTAATTTGAATTATGAAACACTCAGAAACTTCATATGATCCATGTTTTGTGTTGAAGAGGACGAGGCTCATTTGATTGCTAGACTGAAATCTGTGGTGATTCGTCTGCAGTTTTGAGTCAGGGGCGGGTAATTAGGGCTGTGTCAATTATCAGATATATATCAATATTTTAAAATTGAATACACTATAGCTGTTTTATGTAGGAATATATAAATATATATATATATATTTATTTATATATATATATTAATTGTCCACTCACCTGGCCCTCCGTGGGCGCTTATACCTCTCTAAGCTCGGGTCCTCTACCAGAGGCCTGGGAGCTTGAGGGTTCTGCGCAGTATCTTTGCTGTTCCTAGCACTGCACATTTCTGGACCGAGATGTCCGAGGTTGTTCCGGGGATCCGCTGTAACCACTCTTCTAGCTTCGGGGTCACTGCCCCGAGTGCACCGATCACCACGGGCACTACTGTCACCTTTACCCTCCAGGCCCTCTCCAGCTCCTATATATATATATAATTTTCCGATTTTGTCTCTTTTCCATTATTTCGATTTTTTGATGTTACAAACAGAAGCTTGAGATGATTTTTTTCATCAAATGTAATGCCAGCCAATAGCCTTTTTTACTGTGTTGTATTTTTGTTTGATTGTATGACTATATTTTTGACTGTGCGCATGTGTCTCCTGCAGCCCTGAACATACGTTCTAAGTTTATCAGTTCAGGTCTCAGTTCAGTCTTAGTTCAGGTCTCAGTTCAGTTTCAGGTCTTCAGTCTCAGGTCTCAGTCAGGTCTCAGTCCAGTCTCAGTTCAGGTCTCAGTTCAGGTCTCAGTTCAGGTCTCAGTTCAGGTCTCAGTCCAGGTCTCAGTTCAGGTCTCAGTCCAGGTCTCAGTTCAGGTCTCAGTCCAGGTCTCAGGCCAGGTCTCAGTTCAGGTCTCAGTTCAGGTCTCAGTCCAGGCCTTGGATTCTGCAGCTGCAGATTGAAACATTGTTTCTCTTTGATGGCCCACTCTGGATCAGCCAATCAGAGTAGCCTACGGTCCCGCCCCCTGTGCACTTAGTATCACAGCCTAAAACTAAACATGTTTAAATGTGTTGTTTTAACACACACAGTACAGGAAAGGGCTTTAACACGAGTTCACCAGGAACAAGTTTCATTTGAAAACTTTGAAATGTTGTAATTGTAAAATTAATAAGTTAAAAACTATATTTTTTGAGGGAGAAAGAAACAGCTTGCAGGTGGATTTAACCAATCACAACACTGTGTATCTTAACCAATGAGAGCGCACAATGAGCCACGCGTGAAACGAATGCACGTTCTGTCTGAGTTCACGTGCACACGAGGACCACGCGAGGAGCACACGGCGACGAACCGGAGAGATGGCGCGTGAGAGCAGAGCCGATGCGGTAAGTACCTCTGTCTTATTTCTGTGGGTAAAGTGAGTGCTTTTCATTGTAATAACTCCGGCCAAAGTAACTTCTCCGTATCAAATCCAATGTTTTAAATACAAAACGTGGTGCTCAGCGGTAAGTTCGTTTGATGGCGGCGTGGGTCTGTGTCTGGGTCTGGGTCTGCGCATGGGTCTGGGTCTGTGCGCGGGTCTGGGTCTATGCGCGGGTCTGGGTCTGTGTCTGTGCGCGGGTCTGGGTCTGTGCGTGGTTCTGTGGGTCTGTGTCTGTGCGCGGGTCTGCGCGTTGTTCTGTGGGTCTGGGTCTGTGCGTGGGTCTGTGGTTCTGATCTCTGAAACTTCAAAAAAGATGGAGGCCTTCTAAAATCAATTGCTGAATTATGAAAATTGTATGAGCAAGCGATTATTATTTTATTTATTTTTTCCCCTTGGTCTCTGAAATGCACTATATAAGAATATTACTTACTTTAGAACGTGTTTTGGATTCAGGACTTCTTGGAGTAATTTCCAAAAATCATTTTAAATGTATTGTAAAATTCAAATGTGTTGAAATGTATTAAACAAAATGCAGATGAATTCTAATTGTAAATCTTGCATGTTGCAGATGAGTAGCCCATCTTCAGATGCCTGGTCCAGTGATGAGTACAAGCCTCCTCTACATTATCCAGCAACGTTTCAGTATTTTCTGACACATGTGAGTCCAGACCAAAGACAAGACGCACCAAAAACTACCACCGCCTCAAAAACAACTCGGGGACAAATGCATTGACTGTAAATACTAGTAGTAAGAAAAATGGCAAAAGAGTGTGGGACAAATCTCATTACTGTGTTTACTGTCAAAAGCCTAATCTAAAAATTGCCCGCCATTTAGAGATGAAGCACATGGCTGAAACGGATGTGGCTCAGGCTTTTAGCTTTCCAGTTCGCTCCAAGGAAAGAAAGACACATCTTGAGTCCCTGAGAAATAAGGGGGACTGGCAGCATAATCAGAAAGTGCTAAAAGAAGGTAAAGGGGAGCTTGTCACCTGGAAGCGGCTCTCTCTTAACGCACCTGTTAATGATTATTTGCCATGTTTAAAAAAAGGGATCTATGGAGACATGATAAAGTTTGTAGGAATAAAAAGGAAAGCACAGATTTGGGAACAAAAAGAAAACTGATCCAAGCGGTCTCTTCTGTGCTCCTTCCGATGCAGAAAACCTCAGAGGGAACCCAAACTGTAATTTCAAGCATGTTGCAAAATAATATCACAGCACAAATCCAAAGTGATGACATGATTTGTATATTTGGAGATTCACTGTTTGCCAGAAAAGGACGTGAACAATCGCAACACCGGTACATCGCACAGAAACTGAGGGAACTCGGACGTTTCATTTTAGCAGCTAAACAAATTGACAAACGCATCAGAGAAAGATTTGTGCGACCCCACACATTTTAACTTGGCAATAGCAGCAGCTAAAAAAGTAGCAAAATTCAATTCAGAAAAGTCAGAGTATGGAAAACCTTCAACAGCGGTGAAGATAGGCTTTTCTCTCAAAGCAGCGACCAATGCTTGGATCGGTCACTGCATCATGAAGTCGGATGTTGTTGGTGAAAACAAAGCAAAGAAGTTTAAAGAGCTTCTGGACAAAATGTGGTCAGACTATGTTTCGGCAAACGCTCACAGCTCAATAGAGCAAAACAAATGGAACAAAGACGACAGTGTTCCATTGACGAAGGACATTGTTGCGCTGCAGAATCACCTGAGGACTATAGAGGACCAAGCCATAGCCGACCTGAGGCAGAATGTAACTGTGTCGTCATACAAACAGCTTAGCGAAAGTCTTCTGCTCAAGTGATCGTCTTCAACAAAAAACGTGAAGGAGAAGCATCAAGGATCACACTGGAGACGTTTAAGAGCGCTGACACTGGTCACATGAACAAAGACATGAAACACTGTCACCTGTAGAGACGCAGACTCACTCGGATGGTTACGAGAGGCAAAAGAGGGCGGAAAGTCCCCGTGCTGTTCCTGGCGCGCACTAAAGCTTCAATAGACTTCATGATCGAGCTCAGGGACAAAGTTGGAACACCACAAGACAATCCTTTTTTATTTGCAAACATTGGAACAAACACACATATTCGTGGTTGTGACTGTTTAAGAAAGTTTTCCCTTGTGTGTGGAGCTGAAAACCCTACAATGCTCAGGTCGACTAAATTAAGGAAACACGTGGCAACATTGTGTCAACTTCTGGACCTCTCGAACCAAGAGCTGGAGCAGGTTACAAAGTTCATGGGCCACGACATCAGAGTCCACTGCAACTACTACAGACAGACTGATAAAACCTTTCAAGTGGCTAAAGTTGGGAAGCTGTTGTTTGCAATGGAAGGTGGGGCAGAGGCCCTAAAGGGAAAGACCCTCCAGACCCTGGATGCAGCTGTCTGTGGTTTGTACTCTACATAAATATGATCAAAAGGCATGATTCATGATGATGATTATCTTTCATATGTTCACAGACCAAACAGAGCTTCAGCACAGTGACTTGGAGGCTGAGGCTGATGGTCCCATGGACAAGCCCCCTGATGGTGAGTCTAACACCTGAGACACATGACTGCAGTCCTGGTTCATACCTGGTTTAGACCTGGTTTAGTCCTGGTTTAGTCCTGGTTCAGACCTGGTTTAGTCCTTGCTGACCCTTCTGTGTGTTCTTAACGTGTGCTGAAGTGTCTGATGAAGAGGAGCTAGAGCCTACCTCCACAAAGGCCCAGAAAAACAAACGGACCAAGAGGATAGATGGTGAGTACAACTGATCCTGGTTTAGTCCTGGTTTAGTCCTGGTTCAGTCCTGGTTTAGACCTAGGCTAGACCTAGGCTAGACCTGGTTTAGACCTAGGGTAGACCTGGTTTAGTCCTGGTTCAGTCCTGGTTCAGTCCTGGTTTAGTCCTGGTTCGGACCTGGTTCAGTCCTGGTTTAGTCCTGGTTCGGACCTGGTTCAGTCCTGGTTTAGTCCTGGTTCGGACCTGGTTCAGTCCTGGTTTAGTCCTGGTTTAGTCCTGGTTTAGTCCTGGTTCAGACCTGGTTCAGACCTGGTTCAGACCTGGTTCAGACCTGGTTCAGACCTGGTTCAGACCTGGTTCAGACCTGGTTCAGTCCTGGTTTAGTCCTGGTTCAGACCTGGTTTAGTCCTGGTTCAGACCTGGTTCAGACCTGGTTCAGACCTGGTTTAGACCTAGGGTAGACCTGGTTTAGTCCTGGTTCAGTCCTGGTTTAGACCTAGGGTAGACCTGGTTCAGACCTGGTTCAGTCCTGGTTCAGACCTGGTTCAGACCTGGTTCAGACCTGGTTTAGACCTGGTTTAGACCTAGGGTAGACCTGGTTCAGTCCTGGTTTAGTCCTGGTTTAGTCCTGGCTTAGACCTGGTTTAGTCCTGGCTTAGACCTGGTTTAGTCCTGGTTCAGACCTGGTTCAGACCTGGTTTAGTCCTTGCTGACCCTTCTGTGTGTTCTTAGCGTGTGCTGAAGTGTCTGATGAAGAGGAGCTAGAGCCGACCTCCACAAAGGCCCAGAAAAACAAACGGACCAAGAGGACAGATGGTGAGTACAACTGATCCTGGTTTATTCCTGGTTCAGTCCTGGTTTAGACCTGGTTTAGTCCTGGTTTAGACCTGGTTCAGTCCTGGTTCAGTCCTGGTTCAGTCCTGGTTCAGTCCTGGTTCAGTCCTGGTTTAGTCCTGTTTCAGTCCTTTTTTAGACCTGGTTTAGTCCTGGTTTAGACCTAGGGCAGTCCTGGTTCAGTCCTGGTTTAGACCTAGGGTAGTCCTGGTTTAGACCTAGGGTAGTCCTGGTTCAGTCCTGGTTTAGTCCTGGTTTAGTCCTGGTTCAGACCTGGTTTAGTCCTTGCTGACCCTTCTGTGTGTTCTTAGCGTGTGCTGAAGTGTCTGATGAAGAGGAGCTAGAGCCGACCTCCACAAAGGCCCAGAAAAACAAACGGACCAAGAGGACAGATGGTGAGTACAACTGATCCTGGTTCAGCACACGCTAAGAACACACAGAAGGGTCAGCAAGGACTAAACCAGGTCTGAACCAGGACTAAACCAGGTCTGAACCAGGACTAAACCAGGACTAAACCAGGACTAAACCAGGACTAAACCAGGACTAAACCAGGACTAAACCAAAGCCAGGACTAAACCAGGTCCTGGTTTAGACCTGGTTCAGTCCTGGTTCAGTCCTGGTTTAGACCTAGGGTAGTCCTGGTTCAGTCCTGGTTTAGTCCTGGTTTAGTCCTGGTTTAGTCCTGGTTTAGTCCTGGTTTAGTCCTGGTTTAGTCCTGGTTTAGTCCTGGTTTAGTCCTGGTTTACCTGGTGTCCTGGTTCAGTCCTGGTTTAGTCCTGGTTTAGTCCTGTTTCAGTCCTTTTTTAGACTTGGTTTAGTCCTGGTTTAGACCTAGGGCAGTCCTGGTTTAGACTTGGTTTAGTCCTGGTTTAGACCTAGGGTAGTCCTGGTTCAGTCCTGGTTTAGTCCTGGTTTAGTCCTGGTTTAGTCCTGGTTTAGTCCTGGTTTAGACCTGGTTTAGACCTGGTTTAGACCTGGTTTAGACCTGGTTCAGACCTGGTTCAGACCTGGTTCAGACCTGGTTTAGACCTAGGGTAGTCCTGGTTTAGTCCTGGTTTAGTCCTGGTTTAGTCCTGGTTTAGTCCTGGTTCAGACCTGGTTTAGTCCTTGCTGACCCTTCTGTGTGTTCTTAGCGTGTGCTGAAGTGTCTGATGAAGAGGAGCTAGAGCCGACCTCCACAAAGGCCCAGAAAAACAAACGGACCAAGAGGACAGATGGTGAGTACAACTGATCCTGGTTTAGTCCTGGTTTCGACCTGGTTTCGACCTGGTTTAGACCTGTTTCAGTCCTGGGGTAGTCCTGGTGTTTAGACCTAGGGTAGACCTGGTTCAGTCCTGGTTTAGACCTGGTTTAGTCCTGGTTTAGACGTGGTTTAGGCCTGGTTTAGTCCTGGTTCAGTCCTGGTTCAGTCCTGGTTTAGTCCTGGTTTAGTCCTGGTTTAGTCCTGGTTTAGACCTAGGCTAGACCTGGTTTAGACCTAGGGTAGATCTGGTTTAGTCCTGGTTCAGTCCTGGTTTAGTCCTGGTTCAGTCCTGGTTTAGTCCTGGTTTAGTCCTGGTTCAGTCCTGGTTCAGTCCTGGTTCAGTCCTGGTTCAGTCCTGGTTTAGTCCTGGTTCAGACCTGGTTTAGTCCTGGTTTAGTCCTGGTTTAGTCCTGGTTCAGACCTGGTTTAGTCCTGGTTCAGTCCTGGTTTAGTCCTGTTTCAGTCCTGGTTTAGACCTGTTTCAGTCCTGGTTTAGTCCTGGTTCAGACCTGGTTTAGTCCTTGCTGACCCTTCTGTGTGTTCTTAGCGTGTGCTGAAGTGTCTGATGAAGAGGAGCTAGAGCCGACCTCCACAAAGGCCCAGAAAAACAAACGGACCAAGAGGACAGATGGTGAGTACAACTGATCCTGGTTTAGTCCTGGTTTAGACCTGGTTTAGACCTGGTTTAGGCCTGGTTCAGTCCTGGTTCAGTCCTGGTTTAGACCTGGTTTAGTCCTGGTTTAGACGTGGTTTAGGCCTGGTTTAGTCCTGGTTCAGTCCTGGTTCAGTCCTGGTTTAGTCCTGGTTTAGTCCTGGTTTTAGCTAGACCTGGTTTAGACCTAGGTAGATCTGGTTTAGTCCTGGTTTAGTCCTGGTTTAGTCCTGGTTTAGTCCTGGTTTAGTCCTAGTTATCCTGGTTTAGTCCTGGTTCAGATCTGGTTTAGTCCTGGTTCAGTCCTGGTTTAGTCCTGGTTCAGTCCTGGTTTAGTCCTGGTTTAGTCCTGGTTCAGTCCTGGTTCAGTCCTGGTTCAGTCCTGGTTTAGTCCTGGTTTAGTCCTTGCTGACCCTTCTGTGTGTTCTTAGCGTGTGCTGAAGTGTCTGATGAAGAGGAGCTAGAGCCGACCTCCACAAAGGCCCGGAAAAACAAACGGACCAAGAGGACAGATGGTGAGTACAACTGATCCTGGTTTAGTCCTGGTTTAGACCTGGTTTAGACCTGGTTTAGGCCTGGTTCAGTCCTGGTTCAGTCCTGGTTTAGACCTGGTTTAGTCCTGGTTTAGACGTGGTTTAGACGTGGTTTAGGCCTGGTTTAGTCCTGGTTCAGTCCTGGTTCAGTCCTGGTTTAGTCCTGGTTTAGTCCTGGTTTAGTCCTGGTTTAGTCCTGGTTTAGTCCTGGTTTAGTCCTGGTTTAGTCCTGGTTTAGACCTAGGCTAGACCTGGTTTAGACCTAGGGTAGATCTGGTTTAGTCCTGGTTCAGTCCTGGTTTAGTCCTGGTTTAGTCCTGGTTCAGTCCTGGTTCAGTCCTGGTTCAGTCCTGGTTTAGTCCTGGTTCAGACCTGGTTTAGTCCTGGTTTAGTCCTGGTTTAGTCCTGGTTTAGTCCTGGTTTAGTCCTGGTTTAGTCCTGGTTCAGACCTGGTTTAGTCCTGGTTCAGTCCTGGTTTAGACCTGTTTCAGTCCTGGTTTAGTCCTGGTTCAGACCTGGTTTAGTCCTTGCTGACCCTTCTGTGTGTTCTTAGCGTGTGCTGAAGTGTCTGATGAAGAGGAGCTAGAGCCGACCTCCACAAAGGCCCAGAAAAACAAACGGACCAAGAGGACAGATGGTGAGTACAACTGATCCTGGTTTAGTCCTGGTTTAGACCTGGTTTAGACCTGGTTTAGGCCTGGTTCAGTCCTGGTTCAGTCCTTGTTTAGACCTGGTTCAGTCCTGGTTAAGTCCTGGTTCAGTCCTTTTTTAGACCTGGTTTAGACCTGGTTCAGTCCTAGTTCGGTTTAGTCCTGGTTTAGTACTGGTTTAGTCCTGGTTTAGTCCTGGTTCAGACCTGGTTTAGGCCTGGTTTAGTCCTGGTTCGGTTTAGTCCTGGTTTAGTCCTGGTTCAGTCCTGGTTTAGACCTGGTTCAGTCCTGGTTCAGTCCTGGTTTAGACCTGGTTCAGTCCTGGTTTAGACCTGGTTCAGTCCTGGTGTTTAGACCTAGGGTAGACCTGGTTCAGTCCTGGTTCAGTCCTGGTTTAGTCCTGGTTTAGTCCTGGTTCAGTCCTGGTTTAGACCTGGTCCAGACCTGGTCATCAGGATAAACATAAGTCTTATGTGTCTTATTGTCTCCATCAGAAGCTTCTAGAAACCCAAAGAAACCCTGGAGTGAGGAGGAGAGCCGTGGAGAAGAGGATGGGGAAGTACCTGGCTCTGTGTGCTGTGCCTCACACAGGAGTCTGCAGCCCTCATCAACAGAACCTGGAAGGACCTCAAGTACTTTGTGTATAATACTATTATCCGACTCAAGAGGCAGCTTGTGTAGCTGGTATTTGTGTCAAACTCATTCCCAAAGCGCCGCAGTGGCTGCAGGTTTTCCATCAGACCAAGCAGGAGCAGAGCAGACTCCTCCCATTTCCTCAGTGAGTTCAGTCTTAACCTGAAGGTTTGAGGAAATGGGAGGAGTCTGCTCTGCTCCTGCTTGGTCTGATGGAAAACCTGCAGCCACTGCGGCGCTTTAGGAATGAGTTTGACCGCCCTGCTTTAATGTTAAGTGCAGTTATGTTTTAAAGTCCCGTTCAAGAGCACTTTGTATTAGGTCCTTTGTAATTGTCCTGTTGGGACAAGTCAAAATACAAAGATGCAAATAAACCTGTCTTTCAAATGTTTTGCTTTGTTTTATTAAAATTGCTGTGATCCCACATAATAATCTGTGTCCATTTGCACATGTGACCAACTATATAATTCTAAATATACCTTCAAAGAGTTAAAAAAAAGGTCTATTCATGATTTTTTTTGCAAATTTCACTTATTGCCCCCACTCTGATGGTTCAAAACTTTTTCTTAAATCTTGGTTCTAAAATTTTTTCAATGGAGTGTATAGCTCCGCAGCGCCATCAAGTGTCTAGAAAGTGTTTTTTCTTCCTCCTAAAACATTGGGAAAGGCAAGTCCTCAGTTTTCATGTTTTTAACTACGACCTCACTAGTGTTTGCGGGAATGTGTGTGTTTGTGTGTGTGTGTTCTGGCGAATAGAGACTGATTCTTGAATGTCTGAAGTGTTATTGCAATAGCACCACACTGAGAGCGAGGGTCAGGGCAGATAGTAACATATGTGTGCACGTGTGTGTGTGCGCACCGCGGACACGAGTGCACACACACACTTCAGCAACGAGCGTACGAGCAATGAGAAATGAATGAATGAGAATGAAAAGTGTGGAGCAAAGCGATCGGAGGCAGGGAAGTTACAAGTGTGTGTGTGTGTTCTGGTGATTAAATAAAGACTGATTCTTTAATGTCTGAAGTGTTACTGCGATAGCACTACTGAGAGCAGGGTCAGGACAGAGGGAGTTATACTCGTAGGAAACGCTTTTCTTTGGCCTTGCAGCCACACACTCCCTGTGCCCCTCGGTCTGGGGCTTATATGAAAGGTTTAACAGAAGCGGAGAATATAAGAAAGTGCAGGAGAGACGTGTGTGAAAATGCGTGTCACAGGAAGACCTGTAATGTGACGCAAGATAATCAGATATTAGGACCGACATCACACACATCAGGTCTGAGTGAGATATTAGGACCTATAACACACACATCAGGTCTGAGTGAGATATTAGGACCTACAACACACACATCAGGTCTGAGTGAGATATTAGGACCTACAACACACACATCAGGTCTGAGTGAAATATGAGGACCTACAACACACACATCAGGTCTGAGTGAAATATGAGGACCTACAACACACACATCAGGTCTGAGTGAGATATCAGGACCTACAACACACACATTAGGTCTGAGTGAGATATCAGGACCTATAACACACACATCAGGTCTGAGTGAGATATTAGGACCTACAACACACACATCAGGTCTGAGTGATATATTAGGACCTACAACACACATATCAGGTCTGAGTGAGATATTAGGACCTACAACACACACATCAGGTCTGAGTGAGATATTAGGACTTATAACACACACATCAGGTCTGAGTGAGATTTTAGGACCTACAACACACACATCAGGTCTGAGTGAGATATTAGGACCTACAACACACACATCAGGTCTGAGTGAGATATTAGGACCTACAACACACACATCAGGTCTGAGTGACATATTAGGACCTACAGTATAACAAGCACTTCAGGTCTGAGTGAAATATTTATCAATCGTTACTCCTTTCACGGAGAGTAACTCTGTAGATGGACAAATACATTATAACTTTAATGTAGAATTATTTATTTTTATACATTGTGTTTGTAATTTTTGACACCTCACTTTTATATTTGTTTTTGATGTTTTAAATTCTAATTTAAACATGATTTTCCAACTGGAGTTAAGACAATTTTTCAGGGAGATAATCTACTGACACAAGGAGAACATGCAAGCTCCACTCCAAAAGGCCCCTTCTGGCTGAAAGTTTTTTTTTTTTTTTTTTACAAACACACACTCACTACTCAAGTATCTTTTTAAATTACCATGAGTCAATATTTTGGCTATTCTACCCACCTCTGGGAATGTATTTAAGTTTGTGACAAAATAGGTGACATATGAGGACAAGTGTGTGTGTGTTAAAAGTGTGTTAAGGTAGTACCGTGCACGACCAGAGAGGCGCTTCAAACTTTTTGGGACGGAGTGTTTCGGCCCCGACACACATTTTCACTATTTGTAGACATTTTGGGACATGCTTGATTTTTGGTGTGGAGCTTGTTCTGGGCCTCTACAACACTGTAGTATGCATGGAAAAATGGGGACCTGAAAAAAGTCCTGACATTTCCTCAGGTCCTGATATTGAAGGTGTGTTATCATATAAAAGTCCTCATATGTCCACAAAACAAACGCACACACACACACACACACACGTTTGCTACATTGCGCCGGAAGATGATGCCGTGGCAAGGACTGTAGATGGAAAGTAGCTAAATCGGGTGCAGGTGTTTTTAAGCCAACTGCACATTGTTTTGTGTTAAAGGTGCATCAACAGCCATATTCATCTAATCACCTTCATCTGTCTCATCATAAACACTGTACAACCGTCTGAGATTTGGATCTTGAAAAAGAAAAGCTGCCATTGGAGCGAGCCCTTTACTGCTGTAAAGACTGACACATTTATCTTCAAACTTCTACTAGAGAAGAGCCAGGCCCTAGGAGAGGAATTTTACAGTCTTAAGGACATGTATGCACTTTTTTTCATCCCTCTACACTATACACTCATTTCCTGTGTTTGAATTGTTGGATTCTCTGATCTTTGGAAAGTCCTATATGAAGGTTGCTTTGGAGCCACCTTCTTTAAAAATGGGAAACACCACTGCCACCATTTGTGAGTTTGTGTAGCATGGAGAGGTCCAGATGGCAGAGGAAAGAATGCAAATCTAATACATAAATACATCTAAAAATGTATTTACAGTTCTCTCAAGATACGTGTTTTTAGATTTATTTATTTATTTCCACAACAGGCCCTACACCTGGCTTGTATACAAGGCCTAACATGATTGTCTGGAAACTTCTTATATATAGTATGTATCCAAGTATGAATATTAAACCCCTAAAAACAGGTTAATTAATGAACCCCTTCTTTAATTGGGTGGAGCCAGAGTTCTCAGCTGTGACATCACTCCTCTGGGTTTATAGTTTAAACACGGAAATGCTCTACTGCCCTTCCATTTTGTCAGGTGCCACATTCTAGTCCTTTCTGCCACTCCGCCCTGGTTTCATTTCAGTCGTTGCAGCCACCACCATCGTTGTCAACTACACCCTTTGCCCCCCACACACACACACAAACACACACACTTCTGTCGAATGTCCGGCCTATACAACACATTCTGTTTCTTGGTTGCTTATTGTATTTTATTATGTTGTCATATGTTTGTCTTATTTTTTGTTGTATTGTTGAATTAAATGTTAATATAAAGATAAAAAAAGTCAGGTGCCACACAGAGCAGGTATGTGTGAGGAAACAAAGCGAAGCGATCGGAGGCAGGGAAGTTACAAGTGTGTGTGTGTGTTCTGGTGATTAAATAAAGACTGATTCTTTAATGTCTGAAGTGTTACTGCGATAGCACTACTGAGAGCAGGGTCAGGACAGAGGGAGTTATACTCGTAGGAAACGCTTTTCTTTGGCCTTGCAGCCACACACTCCCTGTGCCCCTCGGTCTGGGGCTTATATGAAAGGTTTAACAGAAGCGGAGAATATAAGAAAGTGCAGGAGAGACGTGTGTGAAAATGCGTGTCACAGGAAGACCTGTAATGTGACGCAAGATAATCAGATATTAGGACCGACATCACACACATCAGGTCTGAGTGAGATATTAGGACCTATAACACACACATCAGGTCTGAGTGAGATATTAGGACCTACAACACACACATCAGGTCTGAGTGAGATATTAGGACCTACAACACACACATCAGGTCTGAGTGAAATATGAGGACCTACAACACACACATCAGGTCTGAGTGAAATATGAGGACCTACAACACACACATCAGGTCTGAGTGAGATATCAGGACCTACAACACACACATTAGGTCTGAGTGAGATACACCTGGCTTGTATACAAGGCCTAACATGATTGTCTGGAAACTTCTTATATATAGTATGTATCCAAGTATGAATATTAAACCCCTAAAAACAGGTTAATTAATGAACCCCTTCTTTAATTGGGTGGAGCCAGAGTTCTCAGCTGTGACATCACTCCTCTGGGTTTATAGTTTAAACACGGAAATGCTCTACTGCCCTTCCATTTTGTCAGGTGCCACATTCTAGTCCTTTCTGCCACTCCGCCCTGGTTTCATTTCAGTCGTTGCAGCCACCACCATCGTTGTCAACTACACCCTTTGCCCCCCACACACACACACAAACACACACACTTCTGTCGAATGTCCGGCCTATACAACACATTCTGTTTCTTGGTTGCTTATTGTATTTTATTATGTTGTCATATGTTTGTCTTATTTTTTGTTGTATTGTTGAATTAAATGTTAATATAAAGATAAAAAAAGTCAGGTGCCACACAGAGCAGGTATGTGTGAGGAAACAAAGCCCTGACTCTACCCTTTTAACAAATTAATAAACAGGTTTAAATCTACAATAATGCTGTAAATGAAAGGTATGTATTTGATTGAAGAGGAACTGTCAAACGTACACAAACAAGGCCCCGGATGTGTGAGTGTTTGGAGCCAGTTTATTGCAGTATGTGTGGGCGGAAACATGTGAACACAAAGGGACAAGTATAGCGTAAGGCTCCCTACGTCACAAAGCCTGATTTAGAGCTTATTCCATTTATCCTCAACAGTCAAAGAACATCTATCCAATGTCTGAGGCGCTGCTTACCCCTAGTGGAGAAAGACTGCTATTACAGCTCCCCTTAGTGACCCAAACATATTGACTTTGTTTCATACAAGAGCAAGATCTGATGTCAATGCATAAACACAAGCTGTATATAAAGGCGTTATTAGGGTTGTATTCACAGTAAATAGCATAAATATTGGTGGAAAGTTTAGGGAAGAGACAAAAGAGTCATTTTAACTGTCAAAAATCCCTAGCTACAGATCTCTCTCATACATTGACCACATTTACTGTACACACATGTTCAATTGTTGGTGCTGCTTTAGTTTTTCCGATATTAACGATTCTTTTACGGGTCAAATTGGATTCACGCCGCCGCCATTAAGCTCCAATTTGAGTCAAACTAGTGTCAGTCGATAGTTCTCTGTGCCGTTAAAGGTTGGGTTTTGCTATCACTGTTTTTAAATGATTATCCAGGTGTGGAGTGAGAGGAATTTGTTTTTCCTCTCTCTGAACAGTGATGGAAGCGGGGTTGCCAACAGAAGATGTATCCCGGAACGGATAGATATAAACTTGGAAATGACGCAAGTACTTAGAAGAAGAAATGTAGAAATACACATACTCATTTATACACATTATTTTGTATAAATGACTTTGGATCTCTTACACTTTTTTGTAATTTTGGTTAAATCTAAGTGTGTCATCCTGTTAGAACGCACAAGGCCGTGATTATCCACTTTATGTTTTGGTTTTCTGAAGGCCGAAGCTACTGGCACCGTGGCAGCTGCTGATTGGACTGGATATGAGTCCTCCATGGTATAATATCACATGCACACAGCAATTCTATGGTTATGTCTTTGTAACATCAATAAAATCTATTCTGTTTCTGATGCGACCCCAGACCCCTCCTCGTTTGTCAGTCCCTTCACAACTTTGGCTGCTTAAAGTAAAACTGACCATTTAAGAATCCTCAATGACCTCACGGATGACCTCACGGAAAAGCAGTAAGCTTTTCACTTTAAAACTAAAGCAGTGCAACCATTAATTTTTGACCCCAGGTTAAGGAGGAGTTGGTGATGTCATTGGCTGAACATTAAACTCACAAACGGAGCACTATCGACTGGCTCTCACTGGGGGCTGTGTGACCCCAAGAGGACCTATAAAGTAATCGTTAATATCTCATAACTAAAGAAGCACAAAGTGAACTTTTTGCAGCACAAATGATAGTTTTTGTGCGCGATCGATGAGGGGCCAACTTGATGGAAGTCATTCCCCGACAGAGAGGACAGGGACACGCCTCGACCAATCAGCATCGGCTTTTACCGTTTAAACTGTCTTTCTGAAGCGAGTCATGAACAATACTTTCACACCATTTTCAGAAACCATGTTTAAAAATAAGTTCAAATGAGTTCAAAATGCGACAGTGGCTCAGTTGGTAGAGCATTGGTCTTTGGGCCTGAAGGTTGTGGGTTTGAGCCCACCATAAGACCTACATCCCCACTCCCACTGATGTCTGCTGTCAATGTGTCCCTGGGCAACCCCACTTTACCTGAAGCCCCCGCTGAAAGATCTCAGCTCCTGTGGACTCACCACCTGCAGGAGGATCAGTGAGCGTGCTCTGCGTACTGGGTGCTCTGACTGCCATCCCCCGACCCAGAAATGTATCAAGGGGAAGAAGATGGATGGATGGAAGGTTCAAAATGTGAAAAATTACACATTGTGTGAGACAACCATAAAAAGTTCATTTTATTGTGTGTGTCTTGTTTTTGTTGTCTTTCTCTGCTTTATTCCTCTGTATTTGTTTGTGATGTTGAATATGCTATCATTATATATTATTTTTGGTTCGTACAATTACATATTTATTGGGCTATTTTCATCTGTTTCCCACAGTCACACACAAGGAAATAACTGGTTAGAGCAATTTCATCTATTTGTCTACTTTATTATATACGACAAGTGGATAGCACTCTCGCTTCTCAGCAAGATGGTTGTGAGTTCGGTTCCCGGTCGGAACAGGGCTTTTCTGAGTGGAGTTTGCATGTTCTCCCCATGTCTGCATAGGTTTCCTCTGGTTGCTCCGGTTCCCCCTACCACTAAAAACATGCACAATAAGTCTGAATGTAGCAAGTGAGTGAAAAAGTGTTGGTTGGAGGCTTTGATGCACCGGTGTGGTCTGTGTCTCGCTTCCATCATCACCGTGTCATCATCAAAAGTAACAGACATAAATCTGCAGCCCAGTCTCACCCAGACCTGACCCAGGCCCAACCCAGCCTCACCCAGACCCGACCCAGACCAGACACACCTCCGCAACAAGGAGGGAAGGAAGGGGGGTCAAAAGGACAGGTGCAGAGGATGCAGGAAGAGGACATGAGGGAAACAGATTCAGATTCATTTTGTCGGTGGGCGCAAAATGGGTGTGGATTTTATTATGGTTTTATTTATGTTTTTATGCATGTTATGTGTGTGTTTTTAACATGTTTTTTTTAAATTGTTTTTAGCTTGCACCACCCGAAGCACCCCGGCTCCCCACGTGATGACAAATAGAACACCTGTGCCTTGCGTACAAAAGGCAAGCCCCGGTGATCCAAGATGGCGCCCTGTTCAAATGAATGGCTTGTGCTCAGTAGTGCATGGGACTTCACGGAGCAGAGTTTGTGGCAGTAAAGTGTGGATTTAAAGAAAAGTTCAGGATGACAAGGAACACTAAATTTCCCACAAAATCGAGGTCGAGCTGTTTTAATTTACATTGAGTTTGATGGGACTTTTTTCTGGGTAGCCCACGTGAATTTAGTCTGCAGCACCACGGACCCTGTGCCCGTGGGTGGGACAGCAATAAGCTAGGAATACCCTATCCATTTATTATTATAGATCCATGACAAAAGAAGATGGGGCGAAGCCAGGAGGAAGCTGGAGAGTGAGAAGCGGGCCAGACACGGTGAGGGGAGAGCCCTGTGGTCTGGTGGCCCAGGCCGTGGCCAGGAGAAGGATTTTTAGCCTCTGTTTTAGCTTTTTATTGCATGTTTTTAGTCTAGGTTTTTATTGCTGTTATTCTTTTTACTTTTTTATTGTGTTTATAATAAATCTTTTTAAATGTGTTTTTAATCCAGTGGTGTCCTTTTTAAACCCGGGTCCAAAGAACCTGCTTTTACACACAATTTTATTTGCCATTTGCAGTAAAACCACAGTGGAATACATTTGCAAAAGGACAAACAAAGGAAACTCAATCTACAATAGGTGCAGACTGACAACAGTTTGTGTAAAAAAGCTGTTATCATATCCAAATGTCTGCCTCTCAACCAACAATATAGTCTGGCAAAGGGAAGAAGCTGGAACGTATTTTCCAGGGGCCAGAGGGGTCATTGATTATCACAAGAGCTCAGTGGATTCATAAAGAACCTCCAGAACAGGCAGCTCACAGTCCTCTTTCCGAGCGGAGCACCTTGTTCAGAGCTCTCCTTTCTTTATCTGTGATGTCACCAAACCACACAGTCACAGAACCAACGAGCAAACTTTCAATAGTGCAGCGATAAAAGTTAAGCAGGATCAGTCACACCAATAGAGAGGGTCGGATGCTGGTTTTTAGTAGGTTTTTCAGTCATGGTACCAGATGCTAAATATTTGTATTTATTTACGTATATTTGAAAAAGCGACAGGTGAACTTAATGTGTCCTTCTCGTAATGTTTAATGTCCAACAGTTAAATATTGACAGAGTTTTGTTGTTCTTCCTTGAATGAAGGAGACTAAAAACTGTGATGATCCAGGACATGCGTTAACATTTCTGGACAGTGCCCTATTCCACTGGTTTATTGTGGGTTTTTAGCTATTGGACATGTTACCAGACACTAAATGATAATGGAAACACAACCGAGTAGAGTAGAGTAGAGTAGAGTAGAGTAGAGTAGAGTAGAGTAGAGTAGAGTAGAGTAGAGTAGAGTAGAGTAGAGTAGAGTAGAGTAGAGTAGAGTAGAGTAGGGTAGGGTAGGGTAGGGTAGGGGAAGGTAGGGTAGAGTAGAGGAGAGCAAGGTAGAGTAGAGTAGAGTAGGGAAGGGTAGGGTAGGGTAGAGCAGAGCAGAGCAAGATAGAGTAGGGTAGAGTAGAGTAGAGTAGGGGAGGGGAGGGGAGGGTAGGGTAGGGTAGAGTAGAGGAGAGCAAGGTAGAGTAGAGTAGAGTAGGGAAGGGTAGGGTAGGGTAGAGCAGAGCAGAGCAAGATAGAGTAGGGTAGAGTAGAGTAGGGGAGGGTAGGGTAGGGTAGCGTAGAGTAGGGTAGGGGAGGGTAGGGTAGAGTAGAGGAGAGCAAGGTAGAGTAGAGTAGAGTAGAGTAGTGTAGAGTAGAATAGAACAAAGTAGAGTAGGGGAGGGGAGGGTAGAGTAGAGCAGAGCAAGGTAGAGTAGGGTAGAGTAGAGTAGAGTAGAGTAGAGTAGAGTAGGGAAGGGTAGGGTAGAGCGGAGCAGAGCAAGGTAGAGTAGTAGGGTAGAGTAGAGTAGAGTAGAGTAGAGTAGGGGAGGGGAGGGGAGGGGAGGGGAGGGTAGGGTAGAGTAGAGCAGAGCAAGGTAGAGTAGAGTAGAGTAGAGTAGAGTAGAGTAGAGTAGAGTAGAGTAGGGAAGGGGAGGGAAGGGTAGGGTAGGGTAGAGCAGAGCAGAGCAAGGTAGAGTAGGGTAGAGTAGAGTAGAGTAGAGTATGGTAGGGAAGGGGAGGGGAGGGTAGGGTAGGGTAGAGTAGAGAAGGGTAGAGTAGAATAGAACAAAGTAGAGTAGGGGAGGGGAGGGTAGGGTAGAGTAGAGCAGAGCAAGGTAGAGTAGGGTAGTAGTAGAGTAGAGTAGGGAAGGGGAGGGAAGGGTAGGGTAGAGCAGAGCAAGGGAGAGTAGGGTAGAGTAGAGTAGAGTAGAGTAGAGTAGAGTAGGATAGGGGAGGGTAGAGTAGAGGAGAGCAAGGTAGAGTAGAGTGGAGTAGAGTAGAGTAGGGTAGAGTAGAATAGAATAAAGTAAAGTAGGGGAGGGGAGGGTAGGGTAGAGTAGAGCAGAGCAAGGTAGAGTAGGGTAGAGTAGAGTAGAGAAGAGTAGAGTAGGGAAGGGGAGGGAAGGGTAGGGTAGGGTAGAGGAGAGCAAGGTAGAGTAGAGTGGAGTAGAGTAGAGTAGGGTAGAGTAGAATAGAATAAAGTAAAGTAGGGGAGGGGAGGGGAGGGTAGGGTAGAGTAGAGCAGAGCAAGGTAGAGTAGGGTAGAGTAGAGTAGAGTAGAGAAGAGTAGAGTAGGGAAGGGGAGGGAAGGGTAGGGTAGAGCAGAGCAGAGCAAGGTAGAGTAGGGTAGAGTAGAATAGAGTAGAGTAGGGTAGGGGAGGGGAGGGGAGGGTAGGGTAGGGTAGAGTAGAGTAGAGTAGGGTAGGGGAGGGTAGGGTAGAGTAGAGAGCAAGGTAGAGTAGAGTACAGTAGGGTAGAGTAGAATAGAATAAAGTAGAGTAGGGGAGTGGAGGGTAGGGTAGAGTAGAGCAGAGCCAGGTAGAGTAGGGTAGAGTAGAGTAGAGTAGAGTAGAGTAGAGTAGGGAAGGGGAGGGAAGGGTAGGGTAGAGTAGAGCAGAGCAGAGCAAGGTAGAGTAGGGTAGAGTAGAGTAGAGTAGAGTAGGGTAGAGGAGGGGAGGGTAGGGTAGGGTAGAGTAGAGTAGAGTAGAGTAGAGTAGGGTAGGGGAGGGTAGGGTAGAGTAGAGAGCAAGGTAGAGTAGAGTAGAGTAGGGTAGAGTAGAGTAGAATAGAATAAAGTAGAGTAGGGGAGAGGAGGGTAGGGTAGAGTAGAGCAGAGCCAGGTAGAGTAGGGTAGAGTAGAGTAGAGTAGAGTAGAGTAGAGTAGAGTAGAGTAGAGTAGAGCAGACTAGAGTAGAGTAGAGTAGAGTAGAGTAGAGTAGAGTAGGGGAGGGGAGGGGAGGGGAGAGTAGAGCAGAGCAAGGTAGAGTAGGGTAGAGTAGAGTAGAGTAGAGTAGAGTAGGGAAGGGGAGGGGAGGGAAGGGTAGGGTAGAGCAGAGCAGAGCAAGGTAGAGTAGGGTAGAGTAGAGTAGAATAGAGTAGTGTAGAGTAGAGTAGAGTAGGGAAGGGTAGGGTAGAGCAGAGCAAGGTAGAGTAGGGTAGAGTAGAGTAGTGTAGAGTAGAGTAGAGTAGGGGAGGGGAGGGTAGGGTAGGGTAGAGTAGAGTAGAGTAGAGTAGAGTAGTGTAGAGTAGAGTAGAGTAGGATAGAGGAGGGGAGGGGACGGGAGGGTAGAGTAGAGTAGAGTAGAGTAGGGTAGGGTAGAGTAGAGTAGAGTATGGTAGGGAAGGGGGGGGGAGGGTAGGGTAGGGTAGAGTAGAGTAGAGTAGGGTAGAGTAGAGGAGAGCAAGGTAGAGCAGAGTAGAGTAGAGTAGAGAAGGGTAGAGTAGAATAGAACAAAGTAGAGTAGGGGAGGGGAGGGTAGGGTAGAGTAGAGCAGAGCAAGGTAGAGTAGGGTAGAGTAGAGTAGAGTAGAGTAGGGAAGGGGAGGGAAGGGTAGGGTAGGGTAGGGTAGAGTAGAGCAGAGCAAGGTAGAGTAGGGTAGAGTAGAGTAGAGTAGAGTAGAGTAGAGTAGGATAGGGGAGGGTAGAGTAGAGGAGAGCAAGGTAGAGTAGAGTGGAGTAGAGTAGAGTAGGGTAGAGTAGAATAGAATAAAGTAAAGTAGGGGAGGGGAGGGGAGGGTAGGGTAGAGTAGAGCAGAGCAAGGTAGAGTAGGGTAGAGTAGAGTAGAGTAGAGAAGAGTAGAGTAGGGAAGGGGAGGGAAGGGTAGAGGAGAGCAAGGTAGAGTAGAGTGGAGTAGAGTAGAGTAGGGTAGAGTAGAATAGAATAAAGTAAAGTAGGGGAGGGGAGGGGAGGGTAGGGTAGAGTAGAGCAGAGCAAGGTAGAGAAGGGTAGAGTAGAGTAGAGTAGAGTAGAGTAGGGTAGGGGAGGGGAGGGGGAGGGGGTAGGGTAGGGTAGAGTAGAGTAGAGTGGGGTAGGGGAGGGTAGGGGTAGAGTAGAGAGCAAGGTAGAGTAGAGTACAGTAGGGTAGAGTAGAATAGAATAAAGTAGAGTAGGGGAGTGGAGGGTAGGGTAGAGTAGAGCAGAGCCAGGTAGAGTAGGGTAGAGTAGAGTAGAGTAGAGTAGAGTAGAGTAGAGTAGGGAAGGGGAGGGAAGGGTAGGGTAGAGTAGAGCAGAGCAGAGCAAGGTAGAGTAGGGTAGAGTAGAGTAGAGTAGAGTAGAGTAGGGTAGGGGAGGGGAGGGTAGGGTAGGGTAGAGTAGAGTAGAGTAGGGTAGAGTAGGGTAGGGTAGGGGAGGGTAGGGTAGAGTAGAGAGCAAGGTAGAGTAGAGTAGAGTAGGGTAGAGTAGAGTAGAATAGAATAAAGTAGAGTAGGGGAGAGGAGGGTAGGGTAGAGTAGAGCAGAGCCAGGTAGAGTAGGGTAGAGTAGAGTAGAGTAAAGTAGAGTAGAGTAGAGTAGAGTAGAGCAGACTAGAGTAGAGTAGAGTAGAGTAGTGTAGAGTAGGGGAGTGGAGGGGAGGGGAGAGTAGAGCAGAGCAAGGTAGAGTAGGGTAGAGTAGAGTAGAGTAGAGTAGGGAAGGGGAGGGGAGGGAAGGGTAGGGTAGAGCAGAGCAGAGCAAGGTAGAGTAGGGTAGAGTAGAGTAGAATAGAGTAGTGTAGAGTAGAGTAGAGTAGGGAAGGGTAGGGTAGAGCAGAGCAAGGTAGAGTAGGGTAGAGTAGAGTAGTGTAGAGTAGAGTAGAGTAGGGGAGGGGAGGGGAGGGTAGGGTAGAGTAGAGTAGAGTAGAGTAGAGTAGTGTAGAGTAGAGTAGAGTAGGGTAGAGGAGGGGAGGGGAGGGGAGGGGAGGGTAGAGTAGAGTAGAGTAGAGTAGAGTAGGGTAGGGTAGAGTAGAATAGAACAAAAGTAGAGTAGGGTAGAGTAGAGTAGAGTAGAGTAGAGTAGAGTAGGGTAGGGTAGAGTAGAATAGAACAAAGTAGAGTAGGGTAGAGTAGAGTAGAGTAGAGTAGAGTAGAGTAGGGAAGGGGAGGGAAGTGTAGGGTAGGGTAGAGCAGAGCAAGGTAGAGTAGGGTAGAGTAGAGTAGAGTAGAGTAGGGGAGGGGAGGGGAGGGTAGGGTAGAGTAGAGTAGAGTAGAGTAGAGTAGAGTAGGGTAGGGTAGGATAGGAGAGGGTAGGGTAGAGTAGAGGAAAGCAAGGTAGAGTAGAGTAGAGTAGAGTAGGGTAGAGTAGAATAGAATAAAGTAGAGTAGGGGAGGGGAGGGGAGGGTAGGGTAGAGTAGAGCAGAGCAAGGTAGAGTAGGGTAGAGTAGAGTAGAGTAGAGTAGAGTAGAGTAGGATAGGGGGGGGTAGGGTAGAGTAGATGAGAGCAAGGTAGAGTAGAGTAGAGTAGAGTAGGGTAGAGTAGAATAGAATAAAGTAGAGTAGGGGAGGGGAGGGGAGGGGAGGGTAGCGTAGAGCAGAGCAAGGTAGAGTAGGGTAGAGTAGAGTAGAGTAGAGTAGAGTAGAGTAGAGTAGAGCAGAGCAGAGCAGAGTAGAGTAGAGTAGAGTAGATTAGAGTAGAGTAGAGTAGAGCAGAGCAGAGCAGAGCAGAGCAGAGCAGAGTAGAGTAGAGTAGAGTAGTGAAGAAGATGACAAAGTCTGGGATCGCGTCTTTAATTCAGACAGAAGACATGTTTTATTGTCGACGGTAGAGACAGCACAAACAACAGAATGTAAGTGTATTATACAGAGCGGAGGCATGGAGACCTCCAATCAGCAGCTTCCACGGTGCCATGTAGCTTGGCCTTCAGATAGACAAAACAAGGGAAAAGTACTGGCTTCTGCACATTGATAGAATGATGAGTTTAACTTTAACAAAAGTTGCTTCAAAGTGTTGAAATCTCACAGTAGAGTAGAGTAGAGCAGAGCAGAGCAGAGCAGAGTAGAGTAGAGCAGAGCAGAGCAGAGCAGAGCAGAGTAGAGTAGAGTAGAGTCGTGCTGGTGGAATCCGGTCTTGAGTGTCTGTGTACATGTGTCTCCCGCAGACTGCCCAGAGCCCGGACCATCTCAGTCAAACTCCTTCTATAAATATCAGCAGGTGTCAGTGGGAGCCGCCAAGTGCCTCCACACGCAGCCGCTCGCTCATCCGCTCTCCACAATAAAACCTTTTGTCACCTCTGTGGAAGTGATTTTTATCTTTTTTTCTCAAGTTACTTTGATAAATACATACTCGACAAACTTATAGAAAGAACTGATACGTTTGCTATATTACACTGCATTCAAATAAACAATATACTTCATTGTTCAATAATCATACACAGGTCATCATGATCATAGACAGGCCTGGGTTTTTTTCATGATTCCTGATGATTACATCAGAGTTCATCTACAGCAGGGGTGTCAAACTCATTTTGGATGGGGGCCAAGTTTAGAAACATAAGACCTGGTTGGGGCCAATTTACTTGTTTGTTTTTTTTGTACACATTTTTGAGAGTTTGGATTTGATCTTGTTACGATTCGGACAAGGAAATGGAGGGGTAACAAAAAGTTTGATGAACAAAAATATGGAAACTCCAAACAAAGGTGAGCCGGGACAGGTGCTGGGGTTAGGCGGTGCAGGGGTCAGGCGGTGTTGGGGTCAGGCGGTGCAGGGGTCAGGCGGTGCAGGGGTCAGGCGGTGCAGGGGTCAGGCAGTGCAGGGGTGAGGCGGTGCTGGGGTCAGGCAGTGCTAGAGTCAGGCAGTGCTGGGGTCAGGCGGTGCAGGGGTGAGGCGGTGCTGGGGTCAGGCAGTGCTAGAGTCAGGCAGTGCTGGGGTGAGGCGGTGCTGGGGTCAGGCGGTGCTGGGGTCAGGCGGTGTTGGGGTCAGGCGGTGCTGGGGTCAGGCGGTGCAGGGGTCAGGCGGTGCAGGGGTCAGGCAGTGCAGGGGTCAGGCAGTGCAGGGGTCAGGCGGTGCTGGGGTCAGGCAGTGCTAGGGTCAGGCAGTGCTGGGGTCAGGCAGTGCTGGAGTCAGGCGGTGCTGGGGTCAGGCGTGCGGGGTCAGGCGGTGCTGGGTCAGGCGGTGCTGGGGTCAGCAGTGCGTGTGGGGTCAGGCAGTGCTGGGGTCAGGCGGGTGTGGGGTCAGGCGGTGCATTGGGCGGGGTCAGGCAGTGCTGGGGTCAGGCGTGTGGTCAGGCTGGGTCAGGCAGTGCTGGGTCAGTGCAGGGGTCAGGCAGTGCAGGGGTCAGGCGGTGCTGGGGTCAGGCAGTGCTAGAGTCAGCAGGCTCAGGCAGTGCTGGTCAGGCAGTGCTGGGGTCAGGCAGTGCTGGGGTCAGGCGGTGCTGGGGTCAGGCAGTGCTGGGGTCAGGCGGTGCTGGGGTCAGGCAGTGCTGGGGTCAGGCAGTGCTGGGGTCAGGCGGTGCTGGGGTCAGGCAGTGCTGGGGTCAGGCGGTGCTGGGGTCAGGCAGTGCTAGAGTCAGGCAGTGCTGGGGTCAGGCGGTGCAGGGGTCAGGCAGTGCTGGGCTGGGAGCAGAAGGTGCGGAGGTCTGACGCAGAACAAAGAAAGGTAAGTACAAAGGTAACGAGAGCGATTACGAAAAGCCCACTAGACGTACTGTTTACGAACTGGCACCGATGAGCTGGCTTCTGGAGCTTTTTTAGAGGCCTGATTGTAGACTGGAGGCACACACCTGCTCTGGGAGGCAACTCCAGGAGAAGCAGGGGACAGATTTGGGTTCAACCACAACTCTGCGAAAGTTTTTTGATAAAAATATAAATCTTAATCTTAGGCCTACCTTAACTTATAATTACATGTTAGTTCACATTTTTGAACAATCTTATTTATATAGTGGCTTTCCTGTGAAAATAAACTCTAAAATTAAGTTCATCATGCGGTATTATTCCTTTAGCATTCCATATTCTCAAGTTACTGTAATAGCGATAATTGCAGATCATTTCACCGGCCACTAAAAATGGTCTCGCGGGCCGGATTTGGTCCATGGGCCTGAGTTTGACATGCCTGCTCTACATGGCGCAATATAAAGCATTCTAAAAACAAGGACAAGTTTATAAAAGAAAGGCCTGAGACCTAATGTTTACGGTAACTGAAGAAATAAACTACTGCTACATAAATGTGTCTCTGACCACGTGTCTCGGCCAAACAAATGTAAATGCAGTTGATTTAAATACAGGCTCTAATAGTAATAAAAGCAAATGTTCTGGAGTAGGCCTAGTATTGGTTCATTTGCAAAAACAGATTTCTCCATCTGTAAAAAGTTCCCACAATCTTGTATTTTGTTTTTGGCCGTACATTTCAAAGCATTTTAACAAGAAGGGGTTAAACTTTATTTGGCACTGATATGTATCTATAGCGAGCAACTTGATTTCCTAATGGCACTCATCAGTGTTTGCAAATGAACAATTAATTTGTGTAAAGAATAATATAAATATAATAAAATGATGACCTTCAGGCTTCTCTTACTATAAACTGGGGAACTTCTTTCAAACTATAACAAACTGGATCTATGTAATAATATCCTTGCAGCTATAGTTCCTTGCTCTGAAACAGTTTGTGTGTCATTGATCAGATTTTTCAGTCAGATAAAAATGAAAAAGAGAGGACCATGCGCAATCAGCCAAAATCATTTGATGCAACATGGTCACTTCCATTCCTCAGGTTCCAATCCGCGCCTATCTTCACACTTCTCAGGCTTTTACTGTGGAAGCTGCTCTCGGAGGTGCGCCCGCTCCTGCTGCTGTCACTCGGGACCCTCTGAGTGAGCGTGGGGGGCACACACGCACACGCACACGCAGCAGCGCAGTCGTGGCGGCCGCCTCTCTGCTCCGTGCTCCAGTCTCCTCTGCCCATGATCTGGCCGCTACAGCCACAGCGCTCCCTCCAGCCCACCCGAAGCCCCTGTGTCCTGCGCCCCCCCTGCTGCCCCGGCTCTCATGACGGGCGGCCGCTTCGACTTTGACGATGGGGGGACGTACTGCGGAGGCTGGGAGGACGGCAAAGCCCACGGCCACGGAGTATGCACGGGACCCAAGGGGCAGGGGGAGTACTCCGGCTCCTGGTCCAACGGCTTCGAGATAGTGGGCGCGTACACCTGGCCCAGCGGGAACCAGTACCAGGGCTACTGGGCTCAGGGCAAGCGCCACGGGCTGGGCGTGGAGAACAAGGGCCGCTGGATTTACCGGGGCGAGTGGACGCACGGCTACAAAGGGCGTTACGGGCTGCGCCAGAGCCTCAGCACTCCAGCCAGGTATGAGGGCACCTGGACCAACGGGCTGCAGGACGGGTACGGGGTGGAGACGTACGGGGATGGAGGTAAGCGCACTCACGCACACAGACATGTATGAGGTCTGCAGTGTTGGCAAACCTCTACTGTTGTTCTTTTCCCCTGATGTCCATGTAAAGGGTAGCGGTGGGCGATATGGACAAAAATAAATATCTCGATATTTATTTCCCAACTCCTGATAACAATATTGTCACGATATCTTTAAAATCAATCATTTTACAAATCTATAGATAGAGACAGTGTAGATCAAAATAGAAGCTTTTTATAGAAGTGCTTCACACATCTTTGCAACACACGCGCTAACATATATAAACATTAAAAATCAAATTCAAGTAACACAGAAAGAACACATCCAAAAAGGCTCAATATTTATTGAAATGTACAAATAAAGCAGTGATTGGCTTTTTAGGCACACATTAGACGATTGGGCATCTTTCTTTCTCTAACTGTAATATGTATGTCTATGAAAAATAAAAAAGTTTGATAATACGAAAAAGCATATCTTCAAATTGACTTTCACGATATTATTGTCTACGATATATTTTGCCCACCCCTAGTAAAGGGTCTATATTCTCTGACGTCCTGAAAGTTTTGGTCACTCACAGTCAGTCTCCAGTCAACATCTGTGAAACCTGCTCTGATGACGCCCCTTTGCCCTTTGTGGTTCACTTAAACATCTGTGAAACCTGCTCTGATGACGCCCCTTTGCCCTTTGTGGTTCACTTAAAGGCACACCGCGGACTTTGTGACCTAAAGAGTTGACACATATGAGTTATTTTATATGAATACTTGGGCCAATATACAGCGCTTGACACTTGCAATGCTCCGAGCGGGGCTGCCCTCTTGAAATACCGCCCATGTAAGTTTCGAGCAGACGGACCGTCTGCCACCAGGTCACGTGACTTGGAAGAAAGACTTGCTTTACGGCTACAGGCGCTGATATACTCATGGAGCTAAGGCTTTTGCTACTCATTTTTCACCTGCTCGACTCCTGGTCATGGCTGAGGCAAGGAAAAATTTTAAACCTTCGGAGGAGGCTAAAAAGAGGAAACGCGAAAGGGATCGTGCTGTAAGCTGCATGTCTGTATGAGCGCTGCTCTTCACCTGGTTCCTGGATGTCATCGACTGCAAAGATGTCATTCCACGCAGCACGAGCTAGACGCAGAACTCCCTCATCCAGGATATAGAAGTCCATGTGTGGTAGATTACTAATGCAGCGGTCTGGAGGCTGACCACAGCAGAGTCTCTCAATATCTGTAGGCATGTCTCTACAGTTTGAACACACACACCAGTGCATGCTGTCTGAATACACACTCAAAAGACACCGGCTGACTGTTTGTTGACTTTTGCGACAGTGCTGAGTTGCTTGTGGCCACTAGGGGCGCTAAACGTGAAAGTTGCAGGTCTAGCGCCCCTAGTGGCCAAGAGTTACACGGTGTGCCTTTAAACATCTGTGAAACCTGCTCAGATGAAGCCCCTTTGCCCTTTGTGGTTCACTTAAACATCTGTGAAACCTGCTCTGATGACGCCCCTTTGCCCTTTGTGGTTCACTTAAACATCTGTGAAACCTGCTCTGATGACGCCCCTTTGCCCTTTGTGGTTCACTTAAACATCTGTGAAACCTGCTCAGATGAAGCCCCTTTGCCCTTTGTGGTTCACTTAAAGGGCACTCGGGTTCACACGCAAACTACTTCAATGTTTGTGTTTGGTTTTTATTTCAAACTCTGTTCTGTTTAATGTTCATATTCATCTTCTCACACAAGTCACTTTTAATGATTGACTGAACCTTTTTTTCTCTAAAGAATTATAAACCGTGGAAGAAAAAAAGCAAACGTGAAGTTAAATATATTTTTGTAACGTTTTTGCAGCCGTGTCAGCAGAGATAGATCCACATCAGAGTCTTGCTGTGTACCGCTGTCAGTTAATATCTGGAATATTCAGTTCTACAATTATTATAACTGAAATAAGTTATATGATGGGGTTTTATGTTGTTTTTTACCTTTTCAGCGGAGGTAAAGGCAACAGATGGATAAAAAGAACAAAAAATGTCTAAAATGGAAATAGAAAAATAATAAAATAATAAAAATAATACAATAATAATAGAAAAAATATTTAAAACAAAAATTCTCTGAGTGATTTTAATTTTCTCAAAGTAATTCTAATTTGCCAAATTCAGCCGTTTGATGTAAGTATTATTATATATTTGTATAAGAGAAAATAGATAGAGTTCATATTGCTCCAACCATAGACTGTATGCTCAATGAAACCCAGTAGGGAAGTGCTCATGTACAAAGTTTTGCTCCAACTCACTGGCTTGTGACCTAAATTGAAAAGTAAAGCTCATTAACGGTTTTTGTGATTATATTTTGATAATGTTTGGTTAAATCCTTATGAGCCATTAGGATCGACCAATCAGAGGCCTTTACCAAAGCCTACCCGAGTTGGAACAGTATAATATTGGCTCCAGCTTATGTTCAAAGGCTTCTTCCACTTGATCTACTAACACTGTGGTGATGTCACACTCAGTCCACTCCTGATTTATGTCTATGGCTCCAACATCCAGCCACCGTTTCCCTTGAAAGATTCCATTGCTATTGTTTTGAGCTGTTTATTCAAGTTTGGTCTGTATTTTTTTGCCTGTTCACGGTCTATAGAGTTCTCTCTGCTACAAGGATTATTCTATATACATTTTCTTCTTTTATATATGTCCTATTTTTTTATCAAATTCTTAAACTACGCCTGTATGTTTGACACATATTGACACACATGATTTTGTTAGACAATTTTTACCGGGCCTGCGTGTGTGGGTGTGTGTAGCAGTCTTGTACATAATTGATCAGTGTTGGGCTAATTTTAAGGGAAAATGTAGCAACATTTTCAGTAAAATAACTCTTCAGGAAAGATGAGAAAATGCCTGGTGCAGCAGTCACAAACAACGGACTTCACACTTTGCTCCTTGAGACAGGTTTTGAAAGGTCTTTTTGTACTGTTTTGCTGTCAGGCTGTAGTAGGAGTACTGTTACTGTCAGACTTTACTGTTACACTGTGTGGGAGTAGAGTTCAGTGAGTATGGTACAGTGTGTGTGAGGTCCCCCTCCCTCACACCGGGTCTGCCTCCCCCTCCCTCCCTTACACCTGCTGCAGACAAACTTAGCCTGAGACACAGCATCGTCTCAGAGGCTTAAATTAGAGCTGAGGACTCGCCTCACTCGCTTCATGTTCTTAAACTGAGTGCCTTTTATTCCAGAATTTTCACTCTTAAATATTCATGTCCTGGACGTTACAGTTTGTAGCAGTTTAATTCAATTCAATTTATTTTTGTATAGCCCTAAATCACAACAGTATCTCAGAGGACTTTACAATCAAAGAATCAAATAGTTCAAACAATGATAAAAACACAGAGACATTGGTCCATTAGGGGCAAATGACCACTGTCCATAAATGTTGACAAAGTTCATAAATGTGGTTAAATGTGGAGTGTCCTGGATCACTGTCCTTAGACCCTCCTGCGTCAGTGGCACTGGTGAGATATGTAGAAAATTCACCAAATACATACTCTTTTTAAGTAAGCTCATATAGAAGTTAGGTTTATCAACTTTAGTGGTTAGTGTTAGTTTGATTGAAATGATAAAAAATCATTATCGTCCTTCTTGAAGCGATTCCAGCAAATATCCTCTGGAGAGACCTGCGGGTGCGGACCGCCTCGGACTATGACTCTGACTACATTTGGACACAAAACTAGCGGTAATCTTTCAGTTATATATTTTGTTAGCAGTGCGTTGCTTTTATACCATTTCATCAGTGATTGTTGTACAGCTGACAAGAAGTTGCGCTAATGTTAGCATACGTATCAGATCGCAAATAAAACCAGATGGCTCCGTGGGAGGAGAGCGTGGGGGAAATGAGAAGCCTGTGAGAGAGTTGAGGGGCGGTGCTAAACCTTCAAACTGAAAAAACCTTGCAGAAACGGGTATAGCTACTTTAAAGTGATGTAAGTCTGTAACTCTAAATGAATTATACATTTTAGGAAATTGACCTCCTGACCTTAAATGTTGGTATAAAATAAGTCACTTTATTAATTCTAATATTACGGGTAAGTCCCGCCTTCCCTTCTCTTAGCTATAGCTCAGAATCCACGGTGCCGTCCACGTTAACCAATCAAGTGATGCCAAGGGCTGTCAATCATCGGCGCTGATGCTCGTGGCTGCTCATGCTCAGTTGTTTGTTTTCGCTGAGCCTCCGAATCAAGCCTCTATTAGGCTCTGGAGCTACATGAAAACTGAACAAAGAATTCTGAACATCCGCACTGAGTTACCCATTTCTATACTGAACCTATATCATAATCATTTATATACTGAACCTATATCCATAATCATTTATATACAGAACCTATATCCATAATCATTTATATATAGAACCTATATCCATAATCATTTATATACTGAACCTATATCCATAATCAGATCCTCTGCAGATGTGTCCTATAATGTGCAATTCATGAAAATAGCACTTCCTGGTTTGCCACAATCGCTTTTTTTGTGCATAAAAACATTATTTTTTTCATTAAAACATTAACAAATAATTCTGAAAACCTCCGTGCATGTGTATTAATAATGTATATGTATAATATGTTCTCCCATTAACATTTAAATGTGTTACGGAAACGTAGGTGTAGACCAATCAGAAAAAGGGGGAGGGAGCTTGTGTTGTTTTTTTCAAATCAAGCACCTCTCTCTCTCTTTCTGACAAACTGCAGACAATCACTTTAAGGACATTTCTGGACATTTATTTACAACTTTGTAAAGTTCTCTCAGATGACTGGTGTTGTGATTTAAGGGTATGCATAAAAAAATACTTTAATTGAACTCTTGCCGAATCTTTTGCAAGGACCAATGGGGACCAATCACGAGACGGCTATAACCGATGATCACACACTATTAAGAAATCGTAAACGCCTTTTTTGCTTCCTCTTTTCTCGTTGTTTTTCTATTGCTCCCATACGAAGAGCTATTATGTTTCCCAGACAACACTTCACAGTTGACTATTTTGTTTCTGTTCCAGGGGCTCATTTGGTCCTGGTCCAGTTTGGTTTTAGCATGTCGTGTATTTAGTCCTAGTTGGAATGTTTGTGAATGCTTTTAGACACACACTCTTGTTTTGTCAGGCCTCTTCAACTTGTGGCCCGGGGATAAAATCAGGCCCACCAAGCAATCCGACCCGGCCCACCACAATCAGATACAAATGTATCTAAAATCTACAATAAAAGTGAAAATCTCAGGGAGGAAGGAATACCCCTCTTTACAATCCATTTTTGAGATTTCTTCTCTGGCACAGATAAAAAGTATCATCAAACAGCCTTCCCATTTACTACGCAGTGAATATGAGCTTTTACCCACAGGGAGGCGCTATCGAGTTGTCAGGCACTGAAGCAGCTGATTTAACTTTCCTCCTTCATCTTTCTCTTTGGTCATCAGAAGCTGATAACTTGGGTAGTCTCCTTGTTCTAGCAGGTGCAATGCTCCATCGCTCTCATGTTTCTCCTTTTTCTGTAACCGAGGGTGTGCAATACTTTTAGTCCTTCTAAATTGCACAAACACTTCGTCTGGGCACGTGCAATGCACTAGCACTTTAGTCATTGTGTGTACTTTGTTTTTTTGGAAAATCAACCTCACAGAGACGGGATCTTTACGCACCTGAGCCACCTGGAAGTTTATTCCCAGTTTCCTTCACTCATCCCAGTAACAAACCAGCCTCCAGGGAAATTCTTTGGTAACCATGGATTCTAGCTTCACTCTGACCCATCACTGACACATTATTCCCTTTGGCATGATCTGGACACTTACAAAAAACCTGCGTTTTTCAAACAAAATCTCGGTGTCTAAATTGGTGTGTTTGAAATAAGGCTAACTCCACACTAAACTGTACCATTGCTCGATATAACTTCAAGCAACAATAAAATAAATGTATGAACTAAAATAAATTGTACCTAAAAAATGTTTTATAATATGTAGCCTATATATAAACATAGTATAATCTCAGAAGGGCAGCTAAAACTATTTCAAGAAACATGGATGCCTTTCAAAAAAAAATTGATTGAACTTTGGGGACATAGTTATTACATTTAGGCTTTGTGAATGAAATTCACTTTGGAGAGACCCAAGGGGGAAAATGCAGTTAGAAGTTTGTTGATTGAGTATGTTTGGCGCCCTAGGCCCGGGAGAAATGCTGATGAGTGCGGCGCTTGCTCGCGCGCATAATCCCCCCCGGGGCCTAGGCACTGGTGACGGCAGAGGCAGAAGGCAAGCACGCTTCGATGAGAGAAGGAGGAGGTGGGGCGGCGGAGGCTTTGCAAACTTCAGAAGGCCGGGAAGTGGGCGTCTCCGGCTTTTAACTTGCTGTCCTGGTGGTTATTGGTGGATTAGATGTGGGCGTTTTGCTGGTGTAATGAGTAGAGGATGAGCAGGCTTGTAGATCTGGCAGCAGTGGCCGGGTCTACCACAGTGAACTTTCGCGAAGACCTTCATGACTTAACAGGACAGAGAAGATTATTTAATGGTTAATGGTCGGAGATATAACTATAATCAATATGTAATTGTAGATTTTAAATCATGCAAAAAAAATATTATTCAATAACTGCGGACAAACTGGGCGTTTTGGACGTAACAATCGTGTGTCCACTTTTGTTACGTCCAAACGTCCGTCTTGGAACGCAGTTAATAATACGAGCATGAACGAATCTGTGTTTAAGTAGAGCGCCCTCCACTGGACAAACAAGCTGGACCGAAACCAGAGTGGGTCTGTGAACGTTCAGCGGTAACGGCCACGGACACTTTGGGACTTTTTTGTGTCATTGACCAAAATGTAACACATTGATACAGTTTAGTGTGGAGTGAGCCATAAAGGGTTGTTTCTACTGGTCTATGGTGCCAATATTGTGCACATTCTGTTATAAGTATAGATTGTCATTCTGAAAAGGCACGCAATAAACATCAGAGTATTACAGACACGTGGCTAGTATAACTGTTTGAGCTACTTTTTCGGGACAAATGTGAACGTCTTCTCCTTTGAGACAGTCGACATAATGGTACAAATAAATGGTGTTCTACAACAAAACAGCAAATGTACTGTATTTCTTGTTTCATTGGAAAGTCTTGTTTTAAGACCGTCTCCATAAGTTCTCTAATCCATGTAGCCAAATTTGGACAAGTTTTATCTTTATTTTAGATTGTTCTACCCATTAAACAATCCATCATCATTTTGTAGCACAAAAAGAAGAGATTTTTTACATTTACTCATACAATTATCCTTTGGGGAGCTACTTTAAAGATGGTGGCGAGCTATTGGTAGCTCCTGGGTGATAGGTTGGAGACCCATGGATTAGGGAATAGAGAAAATATGAATATTTGATGACAACAGAACGGAGACAGTGGAGCATTTGGCTTTGAGGATCAGTTCTTAGAATGATCTCCTTACTTTTATCCACACCATGTGTGGTGATGAATAAATCGTTCTTTGACAATCAAATCAATTGTATTCATATCGTCTGAAATCACAACAACAGTCGTCTCGAGGGACGTCACAGAACCACCCACTTCCTACGGCAGATTGCGGACCAGTCCTCAGGTCCAGGGACTCCAGGGTTTTGAGTCCCACCAAGTCCAACCGTGAAAACAAGGTTTATTCATCCTGCAGCCCGTGGATGTGACGGATTAAAAACAGTTCAAAATGGACATTTGGGCAAAAAATACTAACAATAGTTGGAAGTCTGGTGCATCAGGCAGACATTTAATGTGCATTCACAGGCATAAAAACAGTAATGCATGAAGCATGAATGAGGCAATCCCTTTATAAGCTCGCACCACATTTGACTAGAAAAACCATGTGATGTTCAGATTTTCCTTTACAGCAGGCATGTCAAACTCAGGCCCTTGTGCCAAAAACGGCCCGAGACACCATTTTCAGTGGCCCCTAAAAAGATTTTCAATTATCAATATCACAGTTACTTGCAGCAATGATGGTAATGGGCTACTATGGCACGTTATACCTCATTTTAAAGCCTTTTGTCTTTGGAAAACATCCATGATTTAATCTGTTCTACAATTTTAAGTTGAATTATGCCAATTGTTTATCTTTTTTCATTTATCTACATGTCTTCAAATACATCTCTTCTTGATATTTGCCCAGTTTTAGATGAATCCAAACCTACAAGAAAATGCAGTCAAATAAATACAGTTCTTTTGTCAAATGACCAAAATATGTAAAAATAATTAAATAAATAAGAAATATTGTACCACTTTTATACTTCTGGAGCCAACGAGCTCTTATGTTTTTGCCCTTGACTAAAATGAGTTTTAGACCTCTGAGTTCAGAGTCGGTGCTTCCCTGAGTCGCATCGCACTGATGTTACTGGTTTATCATCAGAATAAAGCCCCTGATGAGACACTGATAACGCCTCGAGCTCAGACACAACTCTCTCTGTCATTGTTTCTTACATGATTTATTAGAATAATCACAACCCTTCACCCATTTGTATGAATAATGTATGCACCTTTTCTCAGTGTCTTTTGTTTGGAAAAGGAAAGGAAATGATAATGAAATGATAATAAATGATCACATGACACATAACGCTGTTTTTGATGAATCCCTATAGAAACGCAAAAGATAAGATAGACTTTAATTTACATGGCATGGATAGAATTACTCAAGATTTGTGCAAAAGAAAGAAGTGTGTAAAGTGTAGTCTTTTCAGGATCTGTTATATACAATAAAAAGGGGCAATAAAAGAAACAGTGTTTCAGTCCTAGTGCAAGTAAAGACTTAAAGTTACTTATTGTACAGTCTGACAGCGGTGGGGATAAAGGCCCTGCGGTAGCGCTCCTTCCTACACTGAGGGTGTCTCAGCCTTCCACTGAAGGAGCTCCTCAGCTCCTCTACAGTCCTGTGCAGTGGGTGGGAGGTATTGTTCATGATGGAGGTGGCTTTGGCTAGCACCTCCTGTCCCTCACCTCCTCCACAGAGTCCAGGGAGCAGCCCAGAGTGGAGCTGGCCCTCCTGACCAGCTTGTTCAGTCTGTTTCTGTCCCACTCTGTGCTGCCCGGGGCCCAGCACACGGCAGCGTAGTAAATGGCAGGAGCTACCACAGAGTCATAAAAAGTCCTGAGCAGAGGCCTGCTCACTCCGAAGGACCTCAGCCTCCTCAGAAGGAAGAGGCGACTTTGGCCCTTCTTGTGCAGGGCGTTTGTATTATGGGACCAGTCCAGTTTATTGTTAATGTGAACACCCAGGTACTTGAAGCTGTCCACCAGCTCAATGTCCTCCCCCTGGATGTTCAGCGGCGTGTGGGAAAGTGGTTTTCTTCTGAAGTCGACTACCATCAAGCACAAGTGGTTGCACTCACACCAGTCAACAAAGTCCATGAAAACCGAGCGGTATTCCAGTTCGTTCCCCTCAGACACACAGTTGTCGGGGAACTTCTGCAGGTGGCAGCTGTGTGTGGAAATGGATTAAGGGAAAGAAAATGGATGGATGGATCAGGAAGTTTTACATCCAAAGCCCCTGGTCACACCTCACACAGAAGGCTGCAGATGCCTCTTGCAGTGTTCATTGTACAGTCTGACAGCAGTGTTCATTGTACAGTCTGACTGCAGTCTTCATTGTATAGTCTGGCAGCAGTGTTCATTGTACAGTCTGACTGCAGTGTTCATTGTATAGTCTGGCAGCAGTGTTCATTGTACAGTCTGACTGCAGTGTTCATTGTATAGTCTGGCAGCAGTGTTCATTGTACAGTCTGGCAGCAGTTGGACATGTTCATTGTACAGTCTGACAGCAGTTGGACATGTTTATTATCCGTATGCCTCTGTTTATGGTTCCAGTGAGATGGTTCTCAATCAGAGGTGTCCAAACTGTTCATAGTTTGCATATTTTTTCTGATCAAAATACTTTTATAAAATGGTTGTTGTGATTTTTTTCAATAACACAATAAAAGTCTAAACCCTTCTGTTGATAAGGAAGTCATCTTCATTTGTATCTTGTGTTTTTGTGAAAAGCCTGTGACAAAGGAGGAGTTTCAAAGGTTTTCCACAGCTCTAGGGCTAAGTATAAACCTCATCTCTGTCTGCTGTAACATCCTTTCACAGACTCATAAAGACTCGTGCGAGACATTGATAGATCAGAGTAATTCTGTTGTTGGAACCGAATATTTAGAAATATATGTACACGACTCGTAAAGATTGTCTGTGCAGTTGTTTACTGATGCCATCTTCATACGTGCATATGTTGTTGATTTATTATATTCCAGAATATGTGTTGAGACTTTATTCCGTGTGTTCTCTGTGAGCACAGCAGCAGGTGCTCAGCAGCTCAGAGTCCAAAGATGTAAAATCTGATGTCACCAAGATCTCGAGAGTCCAGGATCACTGTTACAGGGGGATCCTGGATTCAACTCTAACCTTACCTTATTTTGAACCTTGAACCTCACCCTCGCCCTGACCTCTGACTCTAAACCTAACCAGTCCTTCTCAAATAGTGAAGTAGGTCCCTCAAGGGAGCGATTCCAGGGGATCAATATAAAGTCCCTGATGACTTCATATTGATCAATTACTGATGATGGTGATTTACTGCACTGTGGCGAGGAAACTGTTTCAGGAGCATTCCCCCTCTCAGTGGAGAGAGGGAGAGATACACAGAATGATTGAGAAGCACTGCCTCAGTGATCCTATAGATGGACGATGCTAACCCACTAGGTCACTCAAACCCAATAGGGAACTGAACTAAGTTTTGGTCACATAGGTTAGGGCTGGAGTTGTAGAGATGTGAGCGGCAGAGCCCAGAGTGCTCTGCGCTGTATACTGAGACAAGAGAAGCCTGAGTCTGCAGGTATACTGAGACATGAGTCTGTATGTATACTGGGACCAGTGAGACCTGAGTCTGTATGTATACTGAGACCTGCTGAGTCTGTATGTATACTGAGAGCAGTGAGACCTGAGTCTGTATGTATATTGAGAGCAGTGAGACCTGAGTCTGTGTATACTGAGAGCAGTGAGACCTTAGTCTGTGTGTATCAACATGGATAATATAGATAGATAGATACTTTATTGATCCTGCAGGAGAAATGCAGGTGTCCAGTTGCAGCAAAAACGCTAACACTTGTTTTATGTAATTCTGTTTTATTAATTTGGAAATCAGGTTTTATTTCTGCATACAATGCTTAAGCCAACACTTAAACAAGACATTTAGGTGTTTTGTTAAAATCATTAAGGCCGAAGTACTGTATTTATCCTCTTCGTACAGTATTAGTAATTTTTTGAGCCGTGCAGAGGTCGCATACAGTCCAGCAAACTGCGCTCCTGTTGCATGTTGGAATTTTCTATTTGTGGAGCCAATTAAAATGTGATTGATTGCTTGTCAAGATGGCTCGCCTTGTGGGTATTTTCATGAGCAAAAGAAAGCTATATTTGAACCCTTTCAAAGTAAACACAGTCACATCACAAATCACATTCTGGACTTGTACTGAAGTCAGGGCTATCTGAGCCTAAATTGAACCAGGCTTAACTGTGGCTTCGCTCCAGGTTCAGTGACAGGACGCTTCCACGCTGATTAGTGATCCTAAAACATGAGCGTCATCATTTCAGTGTTCTAGAAAATAGAATAATTTCTCAAATCATTCTGCAGATTTGTCTTTCTTGAAATCACAACCATACTCGATCGATACTGATCCCGATGCTTTGGCCTCCACTTTCTGCTGATATCCGATACAAACAAATACCAGTGAAGGAACTGAAAATAGCATTTATTTTGTCCTCAAATTACAGAAAACGTATTAGAAGATGGCTCCAATCATGTTTTTAATGTTGTTTATCCATAAAGGTTACTACAGAACAAATGTAAGTGTCATAAAATCCAGAATGTTAAAGTTCTCGTCCTAACCTTGGCCATGCTCCATCTTACATCAGCAATCTGATCCAGGGCCCGGCTCTGAGGTCTGTGGATCAGAAAATGATGATGGCTCTGCTTTTGTGCCCTGTGCACTTATCCATGGTGTCACAGTCCAGCCGTGTGGTAATAATTTGGGTGATCCACCACATAACACTCAAAACTTGTGCCATTTTAGCAATTTCTTAGAGGAGATGTCAGTGTGCCCCTTGGCAGCTGTGGCTACAGTAGCAGTTTATCACCACTGTGTATGGAGTGAAAGAATAATGACATGTGAAGCCTCTTTGAGTGTCCTGAATTTGCGCTATATAAGACTGATGCATGGTTTATTGTGTCACCTCAATTGAAACAGGTGGATCTCTGCTCCACCCCCAACTGCTCAATCACGGAGCCTCACGAGGACTTGCATGGAATACCGGGACATACTAATTTCAGACTTGAAAATAAACTGTTTCCAAGAATGGCGATCCGTCACATTGATCCAGAATTGAATCCTAGTTATTTAGTTAACAGTGTGGTGAATGACTGTGTGCATGTGCTGATTCGCTGCCACGTCACAGATTGAGTTGAGTCTGCCTCGAGAATGAAAAAGAAAGCTCTAACTAAAGCTTGAGGGAATCAAACTTGTGTATGAAGGCCACAAAGCTCTGTAATGTTTTTTTAAGCATAAGAAAGTCCAGTAATATGGGACCTTTAAGCGCAGATGCACTGTGGGTAAATGAGAGCCGTGGTTCAGCAGTGGTTTGTCTTCAGAGATCCTCTCCTGACAGATGCAGAGCTTTGGGCTCAGGTCTCAGTCCCTCCACACTCCCTCGCTCTCTCTCTGAGCTGTTGTCCTGGGTTTGTCTGTGGCTGGGGGATTTCAGAAACATCACTGCATCTTTCATTCTGAATTAAACTCTTTTATTCATGACTTTTTAAATTTTATTCATGAATAATTTCCTGCATAATTCAATTGTGCAAAACATATTTTTCATGTTATATTATTATCTATGATTTGCTACTTTGATAAGGTCCTTGAGCGAGTCGCAAAACCCATGAATATTCAAGATTATTATACTGACACAGGTTTTCTTCAAGAGCGACTAAACACCAAATCAACTTTTTTTAACTCATAAACTGCATAAATATGTCATGTTATTGACATTTTAGTGCGGATTAGATAAAATCTCACTTTTGAACATAAAAACGTCTGTGTGGCGCCCTCTCAAACCTTTTTGGTGGTGAATTTGGTCCTGGCCTCTCCACTGACTCAGTAATTCTGTGTGACGTCAGTCTGTCTGCGCTAGTGATACAAACCCATCCAACTCTTACACACTCCCCAGAAGAAGGTTGGAGTATTCTGGTGACATCTAGTGGATTAAAATTAAATTACATGAGTTGACAACCACTGCTGCTGAGATAATTCTGCGGTTTAGGTTCAGGTGTGTAGCTCTACAATTATCTCAGTGTGTAAACAAGGGTGGAATGAGACTTTCTGGTGTAAACTATTGCTTTAAGAATCAATGACAACTGTCTGTTTTTTTTTCGTGTGACTAGTGAGTCGTCAATCACAGCCCAGACCACGCCCAACTCTAAGCCCCCCTTCTTGTCCCTTGGTCCTCCAGGCAACGGCCTTTTTAGAGAACATTTTCAAATGTTCATGTGGGCGGAGTAAGGCTGATCACAGGTGTTTGGTCGCTCTTTAAGTTGCGTTTGTCTTCAGATGGTTGTGCTGCAGCTGGATCAGAGGCTGTGCACTCATTCACAAACAGGTCGGACCATGGGGCCCATTGTCACTGCCTCTGATAGTTAACTTTCACTTTGGAAGAACAAGGCCCAGTTGTTGATTTCACTTTTAGCATTGAATGGTACAAATCTGACTCATTTTAATTGACAGATGTGCTCGCCCCATGTTTGTGAGTGTAGTGAGAGGAAGACACCAAAAACAAAGGTGGTTATGCATATGTGACATATAAATGAGGCGATAATGCACACTCGTAATACAAAAATACATCTAAGTACATAAAGAAACCAGCAATGGCGCCCAAAATAAAAGAATGAAACAAATAAGCACATTAAGGAAATTATATAATAGAGATTAAATCCCACCAAGGTTCAGGCATGGCGTTAGATAAGGAGAAGTGCAGAGAAGTCGTCCTGGCCGATGGGGAGGAGGAGGGTTGCTGCACGATATGAACGCTCAATGACTATGCAGGACCGTGTCTGAAGGATTGGCAGCACAGAGGGTGAGGGTTAGGCAGTGTGGTGGACTGACTGCTGATCTGGCACCGTGTCAGTCAGTTTATGAATAGCGTTTATAATTTACTTTTTTTCTAAACTGTACCATATATGACACATTTAATGCCACAGTGTTTTTGTATTGTAGCTAGTGGCGCTCTACTACTAGGCTCTTCTGAAAGGTGAGACTTTAGACTCTCAGTGGGTACAACCTGTTTATGTCTTTTTTTCTGTTCCAAGCTAAACAGTGGATAGAGATATAGTATATTTTATGGAATATCCTCTCTTTGAGCCTGGAACCCTTTGGGCGGAACGGGTGTGGAGAAATCGGAACAATATCTGAACTCTGAACATTGTAAAGCGCTTTGGGTGACATTGGTTTGTAAAAATGCACTATATGAATAAACATTACTTACTTACTTTATTTATCGGTCAAACAAGATAAATACAGCCTATTACCACAGAGCAGTATGGTGAATGTTGTTTTGTCTTAGTAGAAGGTGGACTCATCCAACGTCTTTTTCATATTTATCTTTTTACAGGACAGCACCAGAGGCCTGTCCTGACCTTTAAAGTTTCTGATAAGTACTGTATATTAGTCTGTAGTAGGTATCACTGATTCAATCATCACAAGTCATGATACATGTCCAAATCGCACACAACATTTATATTAGAAATGTTTGGTTCTCAATTTAATATTCAGTTCATTATTGGCCTATTTTGAGGAACCTTGAATGGACTGTTTCCCTTTCAAATAATACAATATTTTGGTTTTAATGCTTCTGGTGATGGGGGAACATTTTCACGATTCGCCTCAGAATATTTGAGCCATAGCTGTATCACAAACACTAGGTTTAATTTCCCAGCTCTTGAACCACCGAAGACGACTTGGGAGATTTGTGGTGCTCCGTGGCTGCAGATTGCAGACCTCCCACCAGCTCGTGTTACCTCCGTCTTAAAAATAGCACATTCTCACATTCTACAGTTGAAAGCTCCATGCCACGTCCACCCCACCTCAGCAGCCCACCACAGGGAGCCAGGCCCAGGCAGTCAGAGCTGAGATACAGAACAGATTTACATAAAAAGCTCATTGTTATGCCAAAAAAAAATCAATCACTGTGCTGTCATTTGTAACGTGTTGGTGCCAGATACACCAACTGGAAGCACAGGGACTGACCTCCTGCTGTGACTCCAAGGAGCACAGGGACTGACCTCCTGCTGTGACTCTGAGGAGCACAGGGACTGAGCTGGGGCCCAGAGTCAGGACTAAACACAGATTCATGCAGCTAACATTTTGAACAGTCTTCCTGTAAATGTGAGACAGGCTTCTACATTCTCTCTGACAATGTTCAAATCCCGGTTGAAAACAGTTCACTGTGTAAAACAAAGTTACTTTGTGTACATATGAACTGTGCAATACAAATAAACTTGCCTTGCCTACTGTTAAAAACATACCGTTTTATTCATCAGACGAGTTTGGAAATGCAAAGGGAATATTGTCGTTGATGAGCATCAGAAACGACCACTCTGAGATAACAGTTTAATGTTTATTTATTTCATTTGGTAAAGGACATTTACAAAATGTAATTTTAAGTATTTGAATGAGATAGTGAGCTACTATAACATGCAACAAACATATTTGTGGCGTCACCTGCATTTGAAATATTTCAGAAGCTAAGCGGGACAGTACCTGGTTAGTACTGTGATGGGAGACCCATTGGAACATATGGTGCCACGGATAGAGAAATAGATACTTTATTGATCCCCTGTTGGAGAAATTATTTAAATCAGAAACAGCCAGACTGTTCGTACAGAGGTGTGTGTGAATCATGTCCCAGCTACTATTGTAAGTTTACTCTTTCTGTGAACAAACTGAACAAATGTAAGAATTTGCAAATGCGAATATTGAAAACAATGAATGAAACAAGATTTCATCTTGTCAGAAGATGTCATCTGACCCCTGCCTGAGTGGTTGACATGGGTTTAGTCCAAGGGTCCCCAATTATATTGCCAAGAGGTCCATTTACTTGATCAGTTCAAGAGATTAGGGTCCGGACATCATACAAATAATTGATTTCAAAGTAATCCATTCAAGCAATTTCTTTCATATGAAATGATTGGAAAACCTTTAACAATAACGACTACATCAGTAAGAATTAATTTAAAATATATATAAATAAACTCTCCCAAACTCTCGGAACAGAGGGTGCAACACAAGTTCATTGTGGAGGATAAGGGGATCAGACGAACTTCTTCCTATCAAATAACGTTTCTGTCATTGCCTCCTCACACTCTGACCACAAAATACGGTCCTCCTCCTCCTCCTCCTCCTCCTCCTCCATTCACTCTGACCACAACAAGGCTTTTTATGTCCAAAAACCACTGTACTCGCAGTGAGCACTAAAGCTGGGCATACACTGTTTGTTAATGCTTTTATGATACTGTATACTGTATGTTTTTGATGTGTACATTCGGACTAAACATTTGCAATAGCAGCGCACACACACGTGTCTCGCTCCTCCTCCTCCTCCTCCGCTCACACACCTGTCTCGCTCCTCCTCCTCCTCCTCCGCTCACACACCTGTCTCGCTCCTCCTCCTCCTCCGCTCACACACATAAAAATCACGGAGGTGCATGGAGACAAGGGTCTGGGGGTCCGGACCTGGTCTGCCATTTGAGTACCCATGGTTTAGTTTAACAGAATGTCCTCTTGTGCCTTTACTTTGGCTTCGGCGGCACGGTGGCTGAGTGGATAGCACTCTCGCTTCTCAGCAAGAAGGCCCTGAGTTCAGATCCCGGTCGGAACAGGGCCTTTCTGAGTGGAGTTTGCATGTTCTCCCTGTGTCTGCGTAGGTTTCCTCCGGGTGCTCCGGTTTCCCCTACCACTAAAAACATGCACAATAGGTATGAGTGTAAATGAGAGTGAATGGATGGTGTTGATTGGGAGCTGATGGTCCAGTGTGTTCTGCGACTCGCTTCTGTCATCACCGTGTGTGGAATGATTGGAACAATATCTTAACTCTGAACATTGTAAAGCGCTTTGGGTGACCTTGGTCTGTAAAATGCGCTATATAAATAAACATTACTTACTAATCCACATTATACTGAAATCAAAATATTCAATCTGCATCTCCATCCATCCATCCATTTTCTTCCGCTTCATCCGTTGCCGGGTTGGGGGGCAGCAGTCTAAGCAGAGACACCCAGACATCCCTATCCACACACACTTCCTCCAGCTCGTCCGGGGGGACCCCAAGGTGTTCCCAGGCCAGCTGAGAAACATAGTCCCTCCAGCGTGTCCTGGGTCTTCCCCGGGGCCTCCTCCCAGTGGGACGCGCCCGGAACACTTTCCCAGGGAGGTGTCCAGGAGGCATCCGGAACAGGTGCCTGAGCCACCTCAACTGGTTCCTCTCGACGTGGAGAAGCAGCGCCTCTTTACCACAACGGGCCGATACAGCAACCGCATTACTGCGCACGCATTTCCCATGCATTAGTGATGATTGTTTTTTCAAACATTTGTAAACAGTGTGAGTGTTTAGCTGGGGACAGCTGTGGGAGACCCCCTAGAGCTTTCACATGAGAGGAGGGACAATCGTATAGCTCTCCAATTTAAACCTATTGATCAAAATGTATATAAGTATAAACCAGGCACGTTAATTGCTGTTGATTAATTCTGTGAGGCAAAGTTACACTGGAAGTGTCACTAAGTAGCTTGTGGTCCATCAAATAGTGCCCTTACATCTATACTGGGACAAGAGAGGTCTGAGTCTGTATGTATACTGAGACAAGAGAGGTCTGTATTAGGGTTTAATATTTTTCCCGAAAATGAGACGTATTAAATCCCGGGAAAAGACGACGCCTTTCCCGGGAAATCCCGGGAAATAGCTGTCGTTTGTAGTTGTTGTTTTTAGCCCAAGTAATGTATGATATCACTCAAATATATAATCCAACAAAAGCTGCCGTCTCCACTAGTGTTTCACCAAGCGACTTGCTAGCTTTGCTAAAGTAGCCATAGCGTTTTCAGACGTTTTGTTGATGGGCTTTCTTCAGGAATTTCACTATTATGAGATTCTAAATGTCTGCCCAATCCACTTGTCGACCAGTGACGTGCGTGTGGTTTGGAGGCACTGACTTCAGCCCTGTCAGATGAACATATTTCATATAAATCAACAGGACCTACAGAGCGGCTTATTCACAATTAGTTTGGCTACAGCAGAATGTTTTCCATGGCCCGCATTGTTTGCTCAAACAAAACGCAAAAGTTCGTAAAAGGCACATTTCCAATTGTGTTATGGGTCTTACGTGAACAGCACAGACCACTTCGGTTCAGACCAGTTTCATGTTTAAGTCCAGATAATAGTTTGAGCGTAGATATGTAATCCCCCATTTGGAAATAAGCCCAAAGAGTTTTAAAGCGTAAAACAAAACGGGTGCCACCTCCATAAACACCTGTGTTTTCGCTGCAGCCGGCTCTCGGGCGCATCCAATTTCTAATATCAACCTTCTTACCCTTCTCCTCTCTTCCTTATCATTCCTATCGTCATTGGAAGCAGAACATTACCCTAAATGCATTTTATATGATCTTAAAATGTGTTATATGTATGATAGCCAAACCTGTTGCTGCCCTTAGCAGATAGACAAAAAGAAAGGAGCTTTCTGATAGAATTGGACGTAGCCAAATTCTGGGCTCACATGTGCCCCGTACCCTGAGGCTGGCCTCATTACAAGTCGTGGTTTAGCGCGATTAAGACCCATATTTGTTGTCAAAAACACAATTTATGAGCCATCCTCTCTGCTGTAGACATGTTGATTGTAAATGAAATATGTTTGAACTTTGAACAACAATAAACATGCTCTATAATAGGAGCGCACTGGATTTTTTTTTAAACTTTCATTTCCCGTTTCCCGTCATAACATTTCCCAGGAATCGGGAAATAGTTTTGATCAGATTTCCCGGGAATCCCGTGTCCCGGGATTAAACCCTAGTCTGTATGTATACTGAGACAAGAGAGGTCTGTATGTATACTGAGAGGTCTGAGTCTGCATGAACAGCTGAAACACTGGACATTTGACCAATATTCCAAGTTTCATTTTCTTCTATAATTCCTCTTACAATATGTAACTAATTTATGGCAGACTCATTACACACAGAGAGTTAGATGTACCGAGCCTTTATTTGGCATTTGGTTGATAATTGGCTCACAGTCACTATAAAAAAAAAAGTGATTACGATTATTCTGGTTGACTGTCCGACTCCCGACTTCAGAAGCTGATTTTAAAGACCAATATTTTGGAGTGGGATCCTTAATCTAAGAACAAGTATGTGATGTAAAATATTTATTAAACTATTGTAACATGAGAATTAAGGAAATTTGGTGGAAAGTAGCGAAGAGAATTTTCTTTGACAACTAAAATGTTAGATCACCTGCACTTGCACAGACAGCCTGTCCGTCTGTTGGAGCAGACCCATCTCTTGGCCTCACCAAGGTTTCTCACATTTCAATTCTCGAGTACCGTTCCTCAGGCAGATCAATCCAAACTGATCTTGTAACCTAAAGTTGTCAAATAATGAGAGTACATTTTACAAACCAATGTCGAGTATGTCTTTGTTCTGTTATTGCACTTCCTGTGTCATAATGGCTTGACTTTCTGTTGTTGATTATTGTGGACAGTCCTCCCAGATTTGTCCAGGGGCCGACAAGGATTTTAAAACTAGAATCTGCCTTTTTTGTAATGTAGAATGAGGTATAACATGACATACACATTTGTTAGAGCTGAAGACGGCTGAATGACAACTGACTTTTGAGACACAATGTAAACCAAATGTCAGTACATACAAATAAATGGATAAATGGAGGTTTTTGAGCTTTACAATGCTCAAAAACCACTCTTATTCATTCACCTCATTCATCCATTTTCTCTGTGGTTTGTTGTTGTCCGAATTAGAGTTGTAGTTCAAGAATAATCAGCCCATGTGCACACCACGGTCAGTACTGTCTCCTTTACCTTCAGACCCTGTGGTGGACAATCCCTCACCGCCGCACTCCACAACAGCGTTTTTTTCACTGATGTAGTAAAATAGTGTCATATCTCTATTGAAACCCATTCCTCTCCGCCGTAGTACTGTAATATAACTACACATATTTTCATCATAACACGTTACACCACTACGTTACATTACAGTGATGTGTTTATTAGTTCCTCTGGTCCTTAAACCTGCTATATTCGCTTTTCAATTCAATTCACCCTTGGACTAAACCCATGTTAATTCAAGTATTTAACTCAGAGGACTTAACAGAACCGTTGCCAAAACAAATCAGAGAATCAAGACACAAAAATATAGAACATATATGTATTTGTTCATAGGGAGAAACCAATGTCCATGAATGTTGATAAATGTCCATACATGTTGAAGAATGTTTAAGTGTCCTGGATCATCACCTCAGCCCTTCTAGTTGGACACTAACTGTCCAACAGACTCCTGCACCGAAAAGGAAAAACTCTAAAACCCAGTGGGAGAAAAGTGAGAAAAATCTGGGAGATCCACATTGAGAAGGACGGACGGGCTGTAGATCCAGGATCTAAGCTTCAGTATGTAGTATCTTAATGCATGAGTTATGGTGAAAGAAAGCCTATTATTATGAGGTATTGATCCACATGCTTAGGGCATGTGGAGCACAGGCTGATTTACTTGGATCAGGAAAAGTGAAAAACTGTGTGTGTGTGTGTGTGTGTGTGTGTGTGTACACGTGTGCACGGTGTCTGGCGCTTGCTGATCACTCCTTGCCTCTGAAATCTTCGTTCTTGTGCTGCAGAATTTGCAGACCACAATATAACAGAAAAGTGGAACATAACGTTTAGAGCCCATTTTGACGCTGCCAGATACACACTGTATTTGAGGACAGAATACTTCTGTAGTTTAATAATGTGCATTTAGGCACACTACAAATGGTGATTCTTTTTATTTACATTTGAGAACATAAATTCCAGCAATTATGTTGTTTTTATAAAATAAATTCAACAATTGTTATTTTAAACAAATCTCTCTCGCTTTGTCTGACATGTGTCACCGTGACACAAACCAGGGAAGTTTGGGACCGTTGTGCGTTCGTTCCCTGTTTCTGACTGAGGAGTCAGAACTTCTGAGTTCCTCCTGGGTTCATGCTGAGAATCTGCATCCAGGTTCAGGGAAACGTTTGGCAGGGCGTTAGAATTACTATTCCAGGGCGTATTTTACTTTTTTCTCAACCAAGACACTATCGAGGATGTCTCCTCTTTTCAACAACATACTTGAATGTTATCTTCAACATCTCTGACTTAACGTCCGTCTAACATGAGGAAAGGTTAACTTCATGTATTTTTCATCATCTCACTTTGTGTGTGGGAGTTTATTGACCTGTTATCTGTTAGCTTTGGTACATTAGCATCATACATGATAGCTAGCCGTGTGGTCCATCAGGAGCAGAACCTCTCGCCAAAGTCGCCATACAGTAAGAACAGATTATTCCCTCTTCAGTTGGACTCATGAACACTTCATAATTCACAACTGACCCCTGCCCTTTAGGACCCTCACTTTATACTGCTGTCACTTTAACTGCAATGCTAAATGTCTAGTGTGTGAAGAATTGGAATGCTTTCCTTTATTTATTTTTACTCTTACAGCTTGTTTGCACCTTGAGCCAAAACCTTAAAATTCCTAGTTTGTGACTTCCTGTTACTTTCAATGGCAATCAAAAGAATTCTGATTCTGTTTCTATGATTTGTGTTTCATGGTGCATTTTTTCCAGTTCTGTTTTTGTGATGGAGTTTTTGTTTTGGATTGTGCTCATCATTTCAATCAAATATTAAGAAAGGTTTCATAGGCCTCGTCTGGGTCACCACTGTATATAGTTGGATGTTGTGCTAACCCGCTAGCTCAAGGAAGACCAATAGGGTTCATGGACATCGTTTTTGTCCAACTCGCTCTGGCTCCTCTTGACTGACATTGAAAAGTAAACTCCTCTAGCTTATTAACTGTTTATGTCACTCACCTTAAAAATCTGTGGTTTAGTGCTTTCTGTGATCCTGGGTGATTATATTGCGATATTGTCTTTGTAAATCCCGATACGAGTCAATTTGATGTCTTCATTCATGGGTAAACGCCAGCTTGCCTTAGCAACCGTGTTAGCAACTCAACTGCCCCTGTTACAGTGTGGAGCTCTCATAGGACTAAATGCCCATTTATGGAAATCGGCTCCAGCTTATGTTCAGAAAGGCCTCTCACACATGGTCAGTCCACTCCTAATATTCGCTCTATGACCCGAGTGCTGTGCACAGAGGTCAGCTTGGCCTCTGGTGTTCGGTGTCTGACACACAGCACTAGTGAGCTGCTTCTGTTGTTTCTTGTTTGTAAAAAATAATATCAGGTAAAGTCTCACTGTTGTTCCTGATATGGTTTCATTGATTTTCCAGATGATTGGTGAAAATGTGGAAGTCTGATAGGTTCATTCCTGTGTGACGTTAGTACTGTGATGGGAGACCTCTGGGAACACCAGGAGCAGCTGTAAAGTGCCCATGGTTGTTGGTGGTTGGAGAGGCCGAGGGCACAGACCGGGTGCCTCGCTTCTGTCTGTGGCTACAGTCAGTCGTAGTTTATCACTCTTGTGTGTGGAGTGGGGACTGGTCCAAATTCACAAATCCATTGGACCAAATTCACAAATTGATCATCTGTGTGACATTCACAATTATAGGTTATATCATTACACATTTCCGACTGCGGATCTCTGCCACCACCAAAATGTTCTGTTCTGCCATTAGAATTGTTATTTTATGTGTTATATTGTTTTCTATTACACGGCTCCTCACAGCAGCAGTAGAACGCTCCATCGATTTGGATGTAATTACAAAACGTTCTACCGGTCATATTTTCTTGAAAACGGACCTCGCAAAACAATAATGACCGCTGCCCTTTGGAAACGCAACCTCTGCTTGTAATGCAGATGTGTAGATTACTCTGCAAGTAGTTCCGGCAACTTCGAGAGAAGCTATCGAAGCTAGCCACGCTCAATAGACACGAATATAAATCAATCAACACATTTCAATGTTCAATGTTGTTGTCAGAGAATACATTATACATATACATTCGTAACACACGTGCACGGAGGTTTTCAGAATTATCTGTTAACTTTCTCATGACAAAAATACTGTTTTAATGTGACAAAAAGCGATAGTGGTAAACCCGAAAGTAACCATTAACATGAATTAAACATTTTAGGACACATTTGCTGAGGATCTGATTATGGATTTAGCTTGGGTTTATATTTGGGTCCCTCACTGCTGATGTTCAGAATTCTGTGTTCCGTTTTTATGTAGAGTTCTAGTGTTGAAGTTGCTAGCCTATCTGTTACTCGCCTGCTATGGGAAAATCTTTGGGAACTATTTTATTTGCAATCACTAAATAAACCTTTCGGCATTCATATAAGTGGACTGAAGTTTGTTTTGTGTGGGTTCGTCTAATGAGCGGGATAATGTATAGGGGCTGCTTCCTTCAAGGCAGAAGGGCTCCGCCTTGTCGGTACTTACTGTATTTAAAATGACCTGCGTACTCTAAATTATCCATTTTCTTCCCCCTAATCCATTTCTGGGTTGGGGGTGGGCAGAGATGCCACCCAGTACAAAGAGCACCAGTCTCTCACTGATCCTCCAGCAGGTGGTGAGCCAGAAGGTCGTGGGTTCGAGCCCACCACAAGACATTCACCCATCGACTCCCACTGATGTCTACTGTCCTTGTGTCCTTGGGCAAGACACTTAACCTCTGGGAACACCTGATGCCACAGTGGGGTGGCTGCAGCTGTAAAGTGCCAAACTGTTGTTGTGTCCTTAGGCAAGACACTTCACCCCCATTGCCTAGAATGAGTCTGGTGTGTGTGTGAATGGTTGGTGGTGGTCGGAGGGGCCGATGGCACAGGCAGTACTGGTTGCCTCGCTTCTGTCAGTGTGCCCCAGGGCAGCCGTGGCTACATTAGTAGTTCATCACCACTGTGTATGGAGTGAATCAATAATGTGAAGCGTCTTTGATTGTCCAAAAAAGCATGATATAAAACCAATGCATTATTATTAATAAATAATTAACCATTTGAGGTCCATGTTTATTGGATCTGGATCTGATTTTTGTTTTTGCAGCATTTTGGGTTTCCTTCCCATTTCAGATATTTTTCTTTAGTCCCATTTTCTTCAGCCCTACTCTACTCTACTCTACTCTTCTCCAATTGGGAGCATTTTCCTTGGTCCTGTTTAGCTGGTATCAGGTCCTTCTCTTGGACCTCCTTGGTCCTGGTTCACTTCAGATCGAGCTGGTACTAAACTGACTGTGATTGGAGTGCTGCTGGAAGCCACGGTAACCTAGGAATTTCCCTGGGTAGTGGTTTTGTTGTGGGTAGGTTGTAGGGGTGGGAATTGTCAAAACATTTGATGATTAAATAGTATTGCGGTATTTGGACCAAAATTCAATATTATTGCAATTCTTAATATATTGTGATACAGAAAGTTTTGTGATTAAATTCTGGTTCTGTCAGTGTGGTTCAGGGCAGAGCGTGGTTAAAGTAGTATTTTATTGCCACTGTGTAAGAATGTGGAGCGTCTTTGAGTGTCCTGAAAATCGTTATATCGATATATAAATCGATATAACCAATGCATTAGATGTAAATTACCAGAGTAAACTCAAAGAAAACACAAAAGTAAAACGGATAATTATTTAATTAAATATCGCAATACTTTGCTAGGACACGGTACCAGATACTAAAGCGTAATGGAAACATAACCACGTAGAGTAGAGTAGAGTAGAGTAGAGTAGAGGTGGTGGAAACAGGGCTTTTGAATCACATTGTTTAGTTTCCTGTTGTCGAATCTCATTATAATTGTTGGCTTTTGATCTTCACTGGTTAGCTTTGATACCTTTGCTGTTCAGGAATCGAATGACCTGTCGCTCTGCTGAGTCCAGGGCGGTCTCCGTGGGATGTTCTTCCGATGCCACATCTCTTGCTGCATTCTTGGTTTAATGTCGAGGCTTGAAGTGATGAGGTCATTCATCCTGGTGTATTTTTTACATATTTTGTTGTTCTCATAATTCTGTATTTTTAGTTCCTAGACTTTTATCACATCCATTATCATGTTTTGTTGACTTGACCTGGTTTCCAATTCAAGCGTCATGTGACCTAGTGACTTTTTCTACCCCTCCAGTTTGTCTTCCATCCCAGTGTTTGAGACAGAGACAGAGTTTAGCACCAGCGCAGCAGCCAGAGCTGAGTTAGCAGGCCTCCTTTTTGGGACAACTTTTCATATTCATTTATTATTAGGGATGTAAGAGCTGCACTGCTCTTTCTTTTGTAAAGTACTTCTTGCAAAAATTGAAATATATTGTTTTTAATTTACTGACAATTCATGAAACTGTTTCTTTTGTTCAATTCACAGTGGCCAAATCACATATCATGTTTGTCATCAGCAGAGAATATACATCTAATTAATATTGATATTTTGGCTCATTAGTGAATATTGTGAATAATGTGGGTCCCAGTATTGACCATTGTGGTGACCCAGAATTTATGAAAACAAGAAGTTGTGTGTGTATTGAAGTATGTTTGACAGGTTCAAATAACCAGTGGTGGACCCTCAGGGCCAGCAAGGCCTTCTTCGCTGGTCTAAATCAAGAAAATATCTTATATATATTTTCCACAAATATGTGTTCAATTATTCCCCGTAGTCTATACTCTTCATTTCATAGTTAGTTGCGCAGCTTCCAGCCCCAGGTCGAGATTAGGAGGGCAGGGATTAATGTGTTGCCAGGGTCCAGAATGTGTCTATTGGCCTCCAGAAGCAACAGTGCTGCCCCATGGAATTTAAAGTGAATGAGAAGAAACCTATGGCATTAGGGTTAGGGTAGCACCTACAGAATCAGAGAGTGCACATCTTTTGATTGGAAACGCAACATAGAGAGACATTTCAGTGCGGACATGTCAATATGTTAAACAGAAAAAAGTTTTTGTTCAACCCACAAGGCAAAAATAACAATTTGGTCACAGATATGGCTAGAACACCATTTTCAAGAAAAACGATATACAAGAACCGCTAGACACAGCAGGGTCGGACCCAAGCCTCGGTGATTCAAGATGGCGTCCTGTTCAAATCAATAGCGTGTGCTCAGTAGCGCATTGAGCATACACTGGGACCGAGAGAACTCGCACATATTTGGGCATTGTCTGGTCCTCCCGGTTCTGTGCCATGTACAAGCTAAAAATTATGCTTTGCGTCAAATACGCGTGTGTGGCTCTCATGCACCTGCACAGAGGGGCTCGGCCGCACTTTGACCAATCAGAGCTGCGGTAGAGCGGAGCCTGAGCGGGAAGAAAACGTGCAGAGTTTGTGGCAGTAAATTGTGGATTTAAAAAAAAAAATAGATTTAACAAACTAAAAAGTCCAGGATGACAAGGGACACTAAAATCCCTAAAAAAAATGATCTTTATGAAAACTGCAGGTTCAAGCTGTTTTAGTTTATATTGAGTTTTATGGGACTTTTTTGTGGGTGGCCCACGTGAATTTAGTCTGCAGTATCACAGGCGCCCCCTGTGCCCACTGGTGTGACAGCTACCCTATCCAGATATTATAATAGATCTATGGTCGGACCCCTCTCTTCTCTCTTCAAGCTACACTAGCAAGCTTGACTCAGTAGGGGAAAGGATTTATCTGCTACCGCGAATGGTCCCCTGGCAGCAGGCTGTTTCTGTGACGCTGCTTTGGATGTAATGGATTGAGGCATTGTTTTCAATTTAATTTGATTTGACAGTGTGCTCTGTTTTGTGGACAAATGTGCTAAAGCTCACACAGTTAGAGAGTTACTCAATGGAGTAAAATAATTGTTGTACTTGACTATATGGTTGGTCTGACTGCAAAAGAGCAATGGCATAATTTTTCAAGAGATGGATTCAGTTGGGTAGATCATTACTGCAGGTGCAGGTCTAATGCCGCGTTCAGACCGGATCATGCGTTGCGTCAGCTTTCAATGCAAAGTCAATGGTGACGTGCGTTCAAGCGGCAAAATGCATGTGTGTCTCAATGCACACACGGACTGCGCTGCAAAGTCGAAGGGGAGGAGCAGGAGCTGAAAATTGACGCACGCAGGAGATAAACATTGCTCAGCCTTTCCTCGGGACACTCGTGCAGCAACCAATCAGAGAGCCGCAAAGTGGTCACGGGGACATTAGCGGTCTGAGCGAGCAGACTGAAAATACTGTAAACACCCAAAACAGGAGCTACAGCACAACTAAAACCAGGGTTGACATAGTGCTTGTGAACATATGCGTTTTCATGCTCCCGTGACTTGATGCAACTGCTTCGAGCATGTTCGCCGATGCGGAAATACCGTTTAATAATAAAATAATCTTATTGCGCACCTCCGTGAACACATACTAGTGTTGCATTATTGGAGAAGATCTGTACACAAGAAGCCACCAGCTCTAACTCTGTTAGCATCAAGGTATAGAATTACATTTGGCCAAAAACTGGCTTTTTATTTACCAATCCATTTCTCATTATGAAAAGCCATCGCACACAACAATCAATAAAAACATTCACAAAAAACAGTAGTCCCTGTGATCAAAATGGCTCCCGTGCCTTCAATATTTTAATCAGTGTCATTGTTCTACTCACGGCCCCATGCGCAGGCACCACAGTCCACCAAAACCTGTCCCGGAGCCCAGCAGCGACCAAGGGGTAATAATCCACAGAGTCTCGTTAGATCCCAACAGTTTCGGTATTCCAAGAACTGACTCTAAAGCGATTATAATCCAAGGAAAATGGGTCCTCCAGATAAAGGAGCTGGCCCTGCTCCAACTCGGCATCTGACGTCAGACCAAGCGCGCCCCCGGCCGACACTTTCAAATAGAGTCTTGCAAATGACACCATCAATAGGCAATCATTTTAATAGCAAATGACACCAAATGTAACAACCTGATACACAAAAGAGGTTGTAAAATAAAGAATTTCACCCCTCCTGAATGAACATTTAGTAAGGACCTATGTGGGCGTTACACTGCTTTCCCGTGTTGTTCAGGGTCAACATGTGTCTGCAGTGTATAAAGGCCGAGTGAATATTTTACATGCTTTGTTTGACCCACCACTTCTGCTTGAGACCCAGTTTGGCTTCTCAGCTTTTGTCTTACTACTTGAGACTGCTGTTCTATGACACTGTCCTTCTCGTGTGTCTGCAGGGACCTACCAGGGCCAGTGGACGGGTGGCATGCGTCATGGCTACGGTGTGCGCCAGAGCGTCCCGTATGGAATGGCGTCGATGATCCGCTCGCCGCTGCGCACCTCTCTGGCTTCACTCCGCAGCGAGCAGAGTAATGGCACGGTGCTGCGCGAGACGCTCTCCGACAGCCCGGCCGGGACACGGGGTGGCTTCGTGCTCAACTTCCACTCCGAGAGCGACGCCGGCGAGAAGAAGAAAGGCTTGTTCCGCCGTGGCTCCATCTTCGGGAGCCTCCAGCGCTTACGCAAATCCGAATCGCGCTCTTCCATCTCCAGCAAACGCAGCTCCGCAAACTCCGACACCACCATGAGCCGCATCAGCTCCAGCGACGCCAACTCCACCATCAGCTTCGGCGATGACGACTACCTGCCCCTGGAGGACAACGTGGACGCCACCACCACAGAGTCTTACATGGGCGAGTGGAAGAACGACAAACGCAGCGGCTTTGGGGTCTCTGAGCGCTCCAACGGCATGAAGTACGAGGGCGAGTGGCTCAACAACAAGCGCCACGGCTACGGCTGCACCATCTTCCCAGACGGGAGCAAAGAGGAGGGCAAGTACAAGAACAATGCACTGGCTCGGGGAATCCGTAAGCAGCTCATCCCGCTCAAGAACGCCAAGACCAAACAGAAAGTGGATCGGGCCATAGAGGGCGCCATCAGGGCCGCCGCCATCGCCAGAACCAAAGTAGAGATCGCTGTGTCAAGGTAATAGTGCTTCGTATTACTGGCTTTACTGTGATGTCACATATTGGGGTTTGTCATCTTCGCCTCCCTTGTTTTTAGCCTGACCAGCCAGGACCACTCGATTTAACAATACGCACAGGACAAAAAACAACATTTGTTTTGTACTGTGAGTAGTGTTAATCTACTCCTATAATCTGGATTGAATTGAAGATCCTTTTTCCAATCCCAAAAGCCAGACAAAAGTGCACAGGTGAAGTTTGGCACACATGCTAACGTTTACAGACAGAACACTTTTAATGGTTGGTTGAATAACTAAAATATTCTGCAGAATGACTAAATCTGACCCGAGTTCCCGAGTCGTTTTCCACATACGTGCAAGTCGTTCATGTGCATCTTTTAACTCGTAAAACATTTTCACAAGTTTCTATTGTGAGCGTGGTTTCTGGCAGAGGCAGTGGTCGACTTTGTCAAGTTTGCTTTTTTCTCCCAACGCAGAAGGGTACAACGGGGGGCTTTGTTATAAAGCGGATTGCCATCGGGTCACGTGACTGAAAGTAGTCTTTGAGATCATAAACATAACATCAGCTCAGCCAATATCGGCATGATGTACCTTGTTGCAAAGTGCAGAGCCTCTGGTTTTCAGCTGTTGACTTTATTGGTTTTTTATTTTCTTACAAAAATCCAATAATGGAATTAATAAAGCTTGTAAAATAGTAATTTGTCATACAGCCAACTTCAGCTCCGTCAAAGCTCTGAACAGCCAGAATTCAGCCAAAAGAGATTCACAATCAGGGTGTTTGGCCGCTGGATCAACCTGGTTTATAAAAGTGGCCCTCTTACTAAAAAGTTTGATCACTTCTGCACAAGCTCTACCTTCTGCTCGCAGTGGTTAATTATCTTTTAGCCAAAAAAATTGACTGGTGTTTTTTAGTTTTTACTTTGAATTTTTTTTAAATTTATATAATAATAATGCCTGTAATCTTCCACTTTATGGAATACCCCTATGTAAAATGCATCATTATAATGCATGGATTCATTTTCGTTTCCCCCCCGTGTTGTTAGTATTTGATCCATGCTTTTAATCTGATGGCACACAAATTTGGGGAGAGGAGGCTTATGTTTTGTTTAGAAAATTCCTGAACAAAACAAAGTGATGGCGAGACCCGAGGATCGCGGAGAACTCAGCCTGACGCACATGTTTTGTTGCCCGGAGCTTTGAGAGTATAAATACTCGCTGGTGTCACAGGTTGTTCTGCTTAGCCTCAGGAGTGCAGCCGTTTCCTCATGTGTCCATAAGCCTCAGACAGCTGCACATGGAGCAGGTGCACACAGCTGCTGCCACTTCAACAATGTTATCATTGTATCATTGTAATTATGGTTGCAATTTCAGATCTTAGTTATTCTCTAAATGTTACTGTTATTTATTCTAATTTGTTATCTTTATCTTAGTAGTTAAGTCTGAGTGGTTCTTTTATTTATACTATTCTTACGTATGTATGTGTGCGTAAATTCCCTGTGAGGGGAATAAAGGTTTGATACTGCAGTCATTATTTCATGAGTTAATCATGAATTTGTAATCAGACCATTCAATTAATTTCATTATTTTCTTATAGACTTAGTTCGATGGTACATAGGTGTAGTTTGATGGTACATATGTGTAGTTTGAAAGCTGTCAAACTACACATATGTACCTGCAGCGTGCACAGGGCGGTGGAAGGATTAGTTCGAGTTTCCCCTCAATCCCCCCGTCACGTCCTCCATGCCGGAGGCAGAGGCTGAGGATGTTGGGGCGAATACTTCCATCTCCCGGGCTGAGGTCACCAAGGTGTTTGGCAGCCGGAAGTGGATGAGATCCGTCCTGACTATCTAAAGTCTCTGATGATGTAGGACTGTCTTAGCTGACACGTCTCTGCAACATCGCGTGGCGCTCGGGGGCAGTACCAAAAGAGTGGCAGACCGGGGTGGTGGTCCCTCTCTACAAGAAGTGGGACCGGAGGGTGTGTTCCAATTACCGTGGGATCACACTCCTCAGCCCCCCCAGTAAGGTCTACTCTACAGACTACGGCCGATCGTCAAATCTCGGATTCAGGAGGGGCAGTGTGGTTTTCGTCCCGGCCGCGGAACACTGGACCAGCTCTATACTCTCCATCGGATACTCGAGGGTTCATGGGAGTTCGCCCAACCTGTCCTCATGTGCTTTGAGGATTTGGAGAAGGTGTTCGACCGTGTTCCCCGGGGTGTCCTTTGGTGGGTTCTCCGGGAGTACGGGGTCGGGGTCCTCTGCTGAGGGCCGTCCGGTCCCTGTATGACCAGAGCCAGAGCTGTTCCCGGTGCATGTTGGCCTCCGCCAAGGCTGCCCTTTGTCACCAGTTCTGTTCACTGTATTCATGGCCAGAATTTCTAGGCGCAGCCAGGAGCTGGAGAGGGTCCAGTTCAGGGACCACAGGATTTCATCTCTGCTGTTTGCAGACGATGTTGTCCTTTAAGCTCCAACGAACCAGGACCTGCAGCATGCACTGGGACGGTTTGCAGCCGAGTGTGAAGCGGCTGGGATGAGAATCAGCACCTCTAAATCCGAGGCCATGGTGCTGGACCGGAAAAAGGTGCCTTGCCCTCTCCAGGTGGGTGGAGAGGTCCTTCCTCAAGTGGAGGAGTTCAAGTATCTCTAGGTCTTGTTCACGAGTGAGGGGAGGATGGAGCGTGAGATTGACAGGCGGATCGGTGCAGCGTGCGCAGTGATGCGGTCGCTGTATCGGACCGTTGTGGTGAAGAGGGAGCTGAGCCGAAAAGCAAAGCTCTCGATTTACCGGTCAATCTTAGTTCCCTCCCTCACCTATGGTCTTTGGGTAATGACCGAAAGAACGAGATCGCGGATACAAGCGGTCGAAATGAGCTTCCTCCACAGAGTGGCTGGGCGCTCCCTTAGAGATAAGGTGAGGAGATCAGTCAGACAGGAGGAGCTCGGAGTAGAGGTGGCTCGGGCATCTGTTCCGGATCCCTCTTGGACGCCTCCCTGGGCAGGTGTTCCGGGCAAAGTGGGAAGGCCCCGGGGAAAACCCAGGACACGCTGGAGGGAGTATGTCTTTCAGCTGGCCTGGGAATGCCTTGGGCCCCCCCCCGGACGAGCTGGAGGAAGTGTGTGTGGATAGTGAAGTCTGGGCGTCTCTGCTCAGACTGCTGTCCCCGCGATTAGAAAGTGGAATGGAATATGTGTAGTTTGATGGTATATACAGTATGTGTCCACTGCAAAAAAATCATAAAATACAAGGTTGTAATTGCGTTAAAGGAGCTATACCCGTTTCTGCAAGGTTTTTTTCAGTTTGAATGTTTAGCACCTCCCCCCAACTCGCTCACAGGCTTCTCAATTGGAGAAAATCTCCTCCTCTCCTTTACGCTCTCCTCCCACAAAGGCATCTAGTTTTATTTGCGATCTGATACATATGCAAACATTAGCATTAGCGCAACTTCTTATAAGCTGTACGGCAATCACTGATGAAATGATACAAAAGCAACACACTGCTAACAAAATATATAACTGAAAGATTACCGCTAGCTTTGCGTTCAAATGTAGTCTGAGGCATTCCCGCTCCCGCAGGTCTCTCCAGATGATACGATGTAAGCCAGCTATATTCACCCAGCCTTGATTTCTCTTTTGTTAAATTTGTTGCTTTAGTTTCCCCTTTTCTTCCTCACTGTTGTGTCGTTTGGGCTGTTTTGCTGTGTCTGCAGTTACACCCAGAGGAGGTATAGACACTTTCTGCCTCCGTGCTTCTGTGTTTAGCAGCGCTGCAGACGCTGGATGAAGCGTGGCCTGTTCGTGCTGCTCCTCCTTCTGTGAGTGGAGGAGAGCGGGCGCGACGCTAAGTTTCTACTCAGCACTTTTAACGGCCTGAATTCATACACAGCTGAATCGATGAGCTCAAATTTTCAATTAAATTTACGTACTTTAATACAACTTGTACATAGTAATGCGCATTTTTATGAATTCATTAGAAAATTAATCGGGTATAGCTTCTTTAATAAGTGTTTTTTATTTTAATTTGAAAAACTAAATTTTCAAAGTCTTTCAAGAAATGATTTTTAATATATCATTCTGAGGCAGGCATTTATTTTTAAAACAAGATCTTTTAAGGCTATCAAAATGTGCTAAAATTAAGACACAATTTGCCAAACTTGAGCACTGTGTAAGGACAATGATGTTTGAGGAAAGCTTGGATCGTATATTAGGAGTGTGACGTCATAGTGTGGGTTGATTTGAACATAAACTAGCCAGAGGTAATTTCCTTATAAGGGCATTTCTTCTGCGGTGCTAGCTTCATGCCGCAACAAGGGCAGTCGTGTTGCTAAGACGGTTGAAGCCAAGGAAGGCATCAGGTCGGTTTTTATTGTTGTTAACCTTTTATGAGACAGTTCTGGTAAGTAAGGAGACTTGCCAGATCTTTTGGAAGAGTCCCTTAAATGTTTCTCATAGCAGGAATTGGTGATAAACGGCCATATCTGCATGTGAAAGTCATTACCTGTCAGACTTCTGAAGCTAAGCAGGGCAGGACCTGGGTAGTGCTGTGATGGGAGACCTCCTACAGTGGGGCAGATGACACAGATGTCCTTGTGTCCTTATGCAAGACACTTCATATCACAGGTGCAAAAGGAAAATAACCCAAAGCGCAGAACTGCAAAAATAATGGATTTAATCATATTAAATACAAATGAAAGTCCAGACTAAACACAAAAAGTAACCAGAGAGTGACTGAAAACAGGAACCAAAACAGACAAGGAAGGACCATGACGGAATAAGGAGTGAAGTCGTTAGTGTTGTATACACTAACGAAAAACAACACACAGGTGAGACACATGAGGGCGGGGCAGGAAATCAGGAACAAGAAGTACAACTACAGAACACATAGCGGTAAACAAAATACAAAGTAAACCTAAACCATGATACTTCTCCCACATTTGAATGAGTCTGGTGTATGTGTGTGAATGGTTGGTGGTGGTCAGAGGAGTTGATGGCACACACTGGTTGCCACGCTTCCGTCAGTGTGCCCCAGGGCAGCTGTAGCTGCAGCTGTAGTTTATCACCATTGTGTATGGAGTGAATGAATAATGCCATGTCTTTGAGAGTCCAAAAAGCGTTGTATAAAACTGATGTAATCTTATTATCATTAAAGCTCTTGTCTAAACTGCTGTGTCGCGTGTGTGTGTGTTTGTGTTGCAGGACAGCTCATGCTCGTGCCAAAGCTGACGCCGCTGACCAGGCTGCCCAGTCAGCCTATCAGGACTCAGACATTGCCCGAGCTGTGGCCCGAGAGCTGGCTCCAAGCTTCCACCAGCCTGGTAACCTACATCCCCCACAAACACACAAACATGTACACACATATGACCCACAACTTTGTGGATCTGTTCTCGTAAGACCAAAAAGGTAAATACACTTTCTAAAACTAAAAGTTATTAATTACACTTACTCCAAACATTGGCTACATTTCTCACAATAGAATTCACAGCAAGAAAGTCCGGGGTTTGTTTCCACCTCCAGGCCTGTCTGTGTGGAGTTTGCGTGTTATCACCTAATTTTCCCTACTTTTAGGAAAGAACCGCTCTCTCCACTTTTTGAACAAAACTCTCTGGTCTCTATTGACGAGCATGTATCACCAAAATGATTGACAATTGGGAGGACCAATAGTCTTGATGATCCACCCAGAAGTAGAAAATCCTCCTTTATACCATTAAATGTTGAACAAGGTCATGTAGAATAAGCACTAATTATTCAATTTCAATTCAATTCAATGTTTTCTTGTTAATTACAGCTAAAAAATTAATTAATCGTAATTAATCGCATTTCTATCTATCCGCAAAATTGTGTCATGTTTTTCTGTAAATGGTTGTTTGAATGGAAAGATACAGTGCCTTGCGAAAGTATTCGGCCCCCTTGAACCTTTCAACATTTTGCCATATTTCAGGCTTCAAACATAAAGATATAAAATTTTAATTTTTCGTCATGAATCAACAACCAGTGGGACACAATCGTGAAGTGGAATGAAATTTGTTGGATAATTTAAACTTCATTCAGAGCGATCATGGGCCTCTTGGCTGCATCTCTGATCAGTCTTCTCTTTGTTTGAGATGAAAGTTTGGAGGGACGGCCGGGTCTTGGTAGATTTGCAGTGGTCTGAAACTCCTTTCATTTCAATATAACTGCTTGCAGAGTGCTCCTTGAGATGTTTAAAGCTTGGGAAATCATTTTGTATCCAAATCCGGCTTTAAACTTCTCCACAACAGTATCTCGGACCTGCCTGGTGTGTTCCTTTGTCTTCATGGTTCTCTCTGCGCTTTAAACAGAACCCTGAGACTATCAAAGAGCAGGTGCATTTATACGGAGACTTGATTACACACAGGTGCATTCTATTTATCATCATCAGTCATTTAGGACAACATTGGATCATTCAAAGATCCTCACTGAACTTCTGGACTGAGTTTGCTGCACTGAAAGTAAAGGGGCCGAATAATATTGCACGCCCCATTTTTCAGTTTTTTATTTGTTAAAAAAGTTTAAATTATCCAATAAATTTCGTTCCACTTCACGTTTGTGTCCCACTTGTTGTTGATTCATGACAAAAAATTAAAATGTTATATCTTTGTTTGAAGACTGAAATGTGGCAAAATGTTGAAAGGTTCAAGGGGGCCGAATACTTTCGCAAGGCACTGTAAATGACAACATAGTGAACATATGTACTGTATTTGTTTTTAATAACAACAATAAAATGGAATTAACATTATTAACATTCTGTCTTTCTGTAGAAGACAGTATATTCTCTAAGTTGTATTAAAAGTTAATTAAAATTTGAGCTCATTGATTCAGCTTGTGTATGAAATCAGGCCCTAAAAAGTGCTGAGTAGAAACTTTGCGTGATGCTGGTTCTCCTCCAACGAAGAGCAGCGCTAAACAGGCTAAACAGAAAGTGTCTATACCTCCTCTGGCTGTAACTGCAGACACAGAAACACATCCCAAACGACGCAACAGTGAGGAAGAGAAGAGGGAACTAAAGCAATAAAATGATCAAAGAAGAAATCAAGCCCTGGTGAATATACGTAGCGTTAGCTCACATCTTATCCTCTGGAGACCTGCGGGTGCGGACCGCCTCGGACATTTGGACGCAAAACTAGCATCAATCTTTGTATATTTTGTCAGCAGTATGTTGCTTTTGTACCAATCACAATCATCAGTGATTGAAGTTGTGCTAATGCTAACTAATGTCTATCAGATTGCTACTAAAACTACATGGCTCGTGGAAGGAGAGCGTAAGGGAGAGGAGGAGAGGAGGGGGGTTCCTTTCTATGAGAAGCCTGTGGCCGGTGTTATTATGGGATGCATGGGCGGGTCATTCGGTACATGCGTCAATGCGTTAAAAAATGTAACACGATTAATGAAAAAAATTGATTAAAGTGCGTTAACGATATAATCTTGACAGGCCTAAAAAAAACACTTGGAGCCATCGGTCCATAAGGGACAGATGACCAATGCCCATAAATGTTGATAAATAAACACCAATTACAGGTGAACGAATTAGGAAATTAGGGAATGATTTTACTCAAATTATAACCTTTAGGCCTCGTGGGTTCAATTCCCACCTCGACACCTTCTCCACTGATGACTGCTGTCGTTGTGTCCTTGGGCAAGACACTTAACCCCACTTTGCCCAAAGCCCCCACTGAAAGATCAAGGCTATGCTCACACTCAGAGAGCAGCCGTCCTCCTGTGGACTCACCACCTGCAGAGGGTCAGTGAGGGGCTTGTGCTCTGTGACTTGGGTGGCATCTCTGACTGCCGCCCCCCCCGACCCAGAAATGGATTAAGGGGTAGAAAATGGATGGATACTTACTTACTTACTTACATTCTCTCTGGTCTTTCTTGGTCCAAACCCCAGGTCCTGACTACATCCGGCAGAAGTACAACGAGCCCGTGGAGGTGAAGGAGGTGTTGGAGGAGCAGAAGGAGAAGTCCCCCTCTGGAAGCCCTCACTTCTACAGGAAAGGCACCACACCCAACACCTCCCCCACCCAAAGTCCTACCACCAGCCCGCCACCCTCCCCCCCACCCCCTCCACCCCCTCCACCCCCACCAAAGAAGACTCTCACGCCCACGCCTGCCCCATCCAAGCCCACAGCCAAGGAGCACAAAGCGGCCACTCCTGAGGCCGTCACAGCAGGTAAGCGGAGGGCGTGGCAGGCTTTAACACCAAGACTCCCAAAATTCTAAACTCTCAGAGCGGTCATTTTGATTAAAACCAATGGAATTCTGTGTAATTTCCTAAAATATGTTACGGTCTTTTACTTGTGTGCTAAAACTGGTCAATATAACCTGAAATACAGCAAAAACAGTTTGTTTTTGTAACAGCTGTTTTTGCTGTAACAGCATTTGATTTGATCAAATGCTATCGACTGCAAGTAAGCAGTGTCTTGCAACGTTTTTTTTTTACTTTTTATTTATTTTTTTGTGACATTGAAATTTTTTTATATATAGATTCAGAAAAAGTCACAAAGTTATGAAGACCTAAAATGTACATACACTGAGTAATTACACTTCTAAAACTAAAATGCCGTCAAATGGACTGTTCTGGGACCACCTGATCTGAGTGTAAAAAGTCCATTATGTCTTTTACGTTTAAGGCTTAGAAGGTTCTATACATTTCAAAGCTGGCTGTGGTTGCAATAAGTTTGTTTTTTGTTGTGCTGTGCTTATGTCTCTGTCAAAAACCAGTTATTATAATAGATTCATGGAAAGCCATATATTGTTACCTGGTTTTTACAAGAACGTGGTGGAGGAGTTTGTATCGAACTGTGTGTTTAGCATCAGGTGGTCTTTCATAGTGGATTTGTTAGGTGATAACTTTTAGGGCCGTTTCATGGGCTCGACTCTCCCCGGTTCGCAGGCGTTTCCACCGGCTCGCTTTAGCCGCTACCCAGTACTTTTTTAGCAACAGCTTGGCCTAGGGATGTAAATCGGTGACCGTATAACCGGTGGTTGACCGTCACAGGGTTAACCGGTCAAAGCTGTCGGTTACAAAAGAGAAAAAGGGGAGAGGGGACGTCTCTTAATAACGCTATTTTAAGCCCTATTCGCACGATGTGACGAGCAGGTCCTATCTATCTATGTGCGCCAATGTAACTGTAAACTCTGGGCCGACTCTTATGGGGCTTTCACACCGCCAACGCTGAAACGCTGAAGCCCCGCTCACCAGACACGCATTCTCTAGTTTTCAGACGCAGAGGACTTCACACCAGAACGTCCTGACGCGAGCCGGAAGTACCGGAAGTAGCCGGCCGGCTCTGATGCTAACAGAGCTATGCTAGCGGCTTCTTGTGTACAGATCTTCTTCAATATGCAACTTTGCAGCGTGTCTTTGCTCACAGACATTCCACGAGCTTTATACAACAGTAGTTTGTGTTCACGGAGGTGCGCCATACGTTTTTTCATATTATTAAACGGTATTTCCGCATCGGCAAACACACTCGAAGCAGTTGCATAAGGTCACGGAGCATGACAACTCATATTTTCACAAGCACAGAGTCCCCCATTGTCAACCCTGGTTTGAGTTCTGGTGAAGTCTGGTGTGGGTCCTGTTTTGGCTGTTTATGAGTATTTTCAGTCTGCTTGCTCAGTCCGCTAATGTCCCCGTGACCACTTTGCGGCTCTCTGATTGGTTGTCACACGAACGTCCCAAGGAACGGATGAGCAGAATCCATCTCCTGTGGGCGTCGATTTTTCGCTCCTGCTCCTCCCCTTTCACTTTCCCGCCAAGTCCGTGCGTCATTATTGAACAGTCCATTCGTGCGTGCCGAGAGGTCCGTGCGTTGTGACGGTCGAACGCGCGTCACCATAGACTTTGCATTGAAACCCGACGCAACGCATGATCTGATCTGAAAGCACCATTACGCCGCACGCGCCACATATGCACGCACACATGCACACGCACATGCGCGTGCACACACACACACACACACACACTTTCCCCCCCTCCATTGATACGTAACATCCACACGCATCATCTCTCCCCTCTGTTACCGCCTGCTAGTTGCACACTGGTGCGGGTCAGAACTACATTGGAGCTTATATTTACACACACATACATAGATGTATTGTACACACACACATACATATACACACACACAGACATATACACACATACATACATGTATTGTACACACACACATACCGGTCTGTCGCGCTCCTCTGTGTTACGGAGCCCAAAGGATCCTCGCAAATACGCCACAGTCAAACCACATGGACCATGTTTGTGCTGCTGGTCCTTGGCATCAGCTCCACACTGATCACTTTTAAACTTTAGCGGAGACCTGCGAGACGCGTCACTCGCTGCTCTGACCATGTGAACGAGCCGTCTTTTGCTTAAAAATGCTTTAACCCGCAGCTCAGAAGAATGGGAAGATTAAAAAAGCAGTTCTCTGTGCGCAAAGGTGCCGAAGCTGTTGCGGGTTTGGGCGCCGCTGTCTCGCCTCTGACCCAGTAGAACGCTCAGCTGCCTTATGGAAAGTATGCGGCTCAAAATGGCTGTTATTTCAACGAACGTGGACTATTTTAAACTACGCGGTTAACCGGTTTCAACCGGTTAATGAGGCTCGGTGGTCGGTCATGAAAATTCATAGTTTTTTACATCCCTAGCTTGGCCCTGGCCAAGTAGTAACCAAAGCAATTTGACATCAGCGTACATCAATTGTGATTGGTGAGAGACGCTGTCAATCACTTTTCAGCTGCTGCAAAAAACTTTTAACAACAAGTTGCATAAAGTTTCCTGCTGAAAACAACGAAATGTCCGTACTGAAAAACAATTCCTTGGTGGCCTCTGTGTCATCCTTAGATCCGCTTTTCAGACATAAAAGTGAAAAAGAGAAGCTACGCCAATCAGCTCTCAGCCCCAAGCCCAGTTTTATATTTGCATAAATGACAATAGAAAACTACTATAGCTGTGAACAGTACAGGGGATAAATGTGCAATTCTCTTTCTGACATCTTTCCCTTGATGCAGGTATCACGAAGGCCGCGTCCAAAGTCTCCTTGAAACAGGAAGTGAAGCCCGCTGAACCCCTCCCCATCAAGCCCCTGCCCCCCGCCTCCTCCTCGGCGTCCAACCCCAGTAACGGGCAGATCCACTCGCAGTTCCACAGTTACTACGTGAAGGCCGAGGTCAAAGCCCCACCGCCCGAGGAGCTGGAGGGCCTGGAGGACGACTTCCACCCCTCCAGCCTCGCACGCATACCCTCTCCCTCCAAGACGTATGGACCTGCCAAGGCCCCAGTCGCCCCCAGCCCGTCCCCAGGACCCCCCAATGACCCCCCCAAACCTGTGGATGCCAAGCCCAAGAGACAGGAGTCTACCAAACCAAAAAGCCTGGCGGAAACCAAGAAAGCCAGCATGGAAATCGTGCAAGACATAATTGAGGAGGAGACGGTGAGGTTATGCGCACAGACGTAATCTTGTCTTTCTGACCTCTAAGCCAATGTTCCCCCATTTATTACAGCAGTTTCGCAAGTTGCAGCTACATGTTTTAAATATAGGGACAGTACTTTAACACGTTAATTGAGATTAATTAATTACACAAAACAAATGCGTTTTTTTTAATGCAGGTCAATGCATTTTTACCGTTGTGTTTGCATATCAGCGCAGCACATGGAGTATCACCTCATTGCTAAACATAGAGCAGCTAGCATGGACGTTAGCCCGAGTATAAAGACCCCAAGCCCCGGTGATCCAAGATGGCGGCCTATTCCAATCAATGGCTTGCAAGCCCCGGCGATCCAAGATGGCGCCCTATTCAAATGAATGGTTGTGCTCAGTGGCGCTTTGTGACGGCATGGGGGCTGAAAGATTAGCGGAAGTCGCCTGAAACTCTCAAAGATCTATGGGAAACTCGCCTGTATTTGGGCATCGTCTGGTCCTCCCGGTTCTGCGCAGTGGATGATCGACCCATAATGCGTTGCGCCAAACACGCGTGTGTGGGTCTCACACCGGGTCTCACGCACGTGCAGAGAGGGGCTCGGTTGCGCTCTGACCAATCAGAGCAGTTCATCAGAGCGGGAGTTAGGGCGAGAGCCAGAGGAGCAGAGTTTGTGGCACTAAAGTGTGGATTTAAACAAAACCAAAGGATTTAAGAAGAAAAAAAGTTCAGGATGACAAGGGACACTAAAATCCCCACAAAATCCGATCTTTATTAAAGCTGCAGGTTCTCTGTCAGCTGAGGTTGAGCTGTTTTAATATGCATTGAGTTCTATGGGGAAAATTTCTGGGTAGCCCACGTGAATTTAGTCTGGTTCAGTCTGCAGTACCGCGAGAATCCCCTGAGCACGTGAGTTATTCAGCTACAAGCTAGTAATACCCTATCCAGTTAATATAATACATCCATGATGGCTTGTGCTCAGTGGCATTCCTCTGGTTCTCCCGGGTCTGCGTGTTGGACAAGCTCCAAGCTCCCATGATGCTTTGCGCCAAATACTAACGAGCACACGTGTGTGGCTCTCATGCACGTGTATAGAAGGACATGGGAGCTAGAGCGGGCTCACTGGATTGCCCTCAACTGTAGACTACTGTGAGAGGTGGAAAATAAGGACCTGGCACCACGTGATCAGTTTTGTCTGAGTTTAGATGGAAAGTTCTTTTGCATCCACTCACATATTTGAAGGATTGGTGCTCATTTGAAAGCCCAGTGAGCGCCCAAAACCCAGATTTGTATGTGAACTGGATTGAGTTTAAGCCAGAATTTAAATTCAAACATTTTCAGAATTTTGGAATGCCTTTCACTGAACCCACCTTTGCTTTGTTTCTCTTCCAGGGTCCGAACTCCATCCTGGTGGCTCTTGTGATGCTTATCAATGTTGGTCTAGCAATTATTTTTGTCCATTTTCTCACCTGACCAAATCTGATCTCAGGTACTTTGTCGTGTGGATTTGTGTGGCATGCCTGTGTGGTTACATGCATGTTCCATATATGTGGCCATACCTGCTCATCAAAACCGGATCACGGAATCTAAGCAGCACAGGGCCTGTCAGTACTTGGATGGGAGACCGTTGTAATAGGGCTGTTGTGTTCTTAGGTAAGACACTTCACCCACATTACTTATTACAGTGTACGAGTGAGTGATAATTGGTCGGACGCTTGACCGTAGGTGACTGTGATTGGAGGTGAGTATGCATTAAATTACTTTTTGATTTACTTTTCTCGAATGTGTATGTTCCATGAGTTGCATGCATGACGTTTTCATAAATAACAAGCAGATTATCCAATGGAACTAATTTCAAATAAAATTATTTGCAAATTATGGTGGAAATATAGTATTAAGTCAACAACAAAAGTGCATCTTAATACTCATATTAAATACGTTTTGTTGGCAATGACAGAGGTCAAACAAAAAACTAAGACAGCCTCACAAATTGTAAATTTCTCCTTTGTGAGATAAATAAAGTATATCTTATCTTAAAAAAAACAAAAAACTCAGATCTTATCCACTTCCTGGGTCCCGCCAATGAAGAGGCCGTCAACAACCCCAATGACTTCAGCGAGGGAAATGAAAGATCTTCAGTCTCTGCCTCTACAAAGGATGACTTGACAGGGAATGGAACCTGAAACGATTCCTCATTCCTTCATTTATTGTCTTCCCTTTTATTAGTAAATTTCTGGGCCGGGGGGTTTGGGGGGGGTGGTAATGAGAGCTGCCACCCAGTGCTCATAGCACCAGTCCATTGCCGATCCTCCTGCAGGGGGTGGGTCCTCGGGAAGATGGCTACTGCTCCATCAGTGACAATTCACTGTCAATATTCCTTCCACAGCCGAACGATATTCCCAGTCAAAGTCAGGAGTTTTCGACCCGTACTATAAACAGTGTTGGCAAAGTATTGGTCTGGACAGTTAGCCAGAATATCTTTGAGGCCGACCGATAGTCCTGCTTCATGGCCTCTCTGAACTCCTTCCAGTCCCAGGTTTTTGCCTCTGAAACGCATGGTCTGATGGTACTGGGCAGCTCCTTCAGGACTCCATGATCCGCCTTGGCTGGATTCGGACTCCAGCTTGAGCCTGACAAACGGAATGCGATTTCCCACTTCTACCACCAAATGAAGGTGTTTTATTACTGAGAGCCTTTCCTTATCCATTGCATATGTATCTTCTCACATTCAAAATACATAATTATTTCCAAGGTCTTGTTTAAAGGACAGACATCTTGCGTACGGCCATGATGCATGACGTTTACTTTTCCAAGCTTTGTATTGTGCTTTCTCATGTTGTATCTTCCATAACTAACCATGACTCTGGCCCACAGTGGAGTGTGCTACCGCGCTGCAGATCGGGCCTATCCGAGCCGAGAAGGGCCAGTCTGGCAGGCACTAGTGTCATGGCAGAGTGAAAGTAGAAGGACTGTGAGTGAGAAGAAACCCAGAGGAATGTTGGACTGAGGACAAAGAGCGAGAGCGCGAGAGACGGAAGCTCCACCGCCCCGTACCCCTGTCACCCGGAAGGACTGTGAACTTTCTGAAACCCCACCCGAACACTGAACTGCTCCCAACACGCTGGAGAAGAGCCGACATCACCTAAGCCTATAATACTGTGTGTGTGTGCGCGTGCATGTGTGTGTGTGTGTGCGTGTGCTAGGGCTGCAGCAACCCACAATCGCTCTCTTACGTAGTTGAGAAAAATTTGTTTTATCCCATTGCAGATATGTTGTAAAGAAATCGATTGTTGAGATAATCTTTACTTATACACACTTACACATATTTCGCAAGAATGGAAAAAATGAACTTTTTATGGCACTAAAAAGATTTAATATATTTTCAACCGGAGCTTGCAAATTTGCTCTTGGAGCTTACTAATGCCTTATTACATCACAATGTTTTCCCCTAAAACGTCTCCAACATTTCAAACTGGGCCTGTTTGGAGCACAAACTTTGCTGGACTCTAATTGCTCTAATTATAAGTGGGAACTATCTCTGCAGAGATAAAACTCTGAAGTCTGGCGATATGTGGTGATATAAAAGGGGGTACAGCTTGTATGTGGCATACGGCGTCAAGTGAAAAGTGCTTAAGGAATAAAATCTGTTATTATTATTATATCTATTTGACTATTCTTTTTCCCCGTTCACAGGTGTCACTCGAAATGAAATACATATATCGCTCCAGCCAGAACCTATGTACAATACCTTTCACTTTTTAGTGATTTTTTTGCAGGTTGTAAAAAATTGAATTAGAGTAATGTCACATCAGTGTTGTAAGGGGCTGAACCTTTTTTTTCTTTTTCTTCAGAGAGTGTATTATCAACAGAATTTTGTAACCAAAAAAGTATAGGTAAAAGTTGAACTTTTCTTGAAGTCCTCCTAGAGGAGACGGCAGGAGATCAGAAAAGTAAGGAAAGGAGGTCCAGGTGCAGGTTCCTATGCTAAAGGGCTAACGAAGGAACATCCCCAGGTTCCTATGCTAAAGGGCTAACGAAGGAAGCCTAGAGGTTTCTTTTCCCTGATGTCCATTTCGGATCTTTCGTGTCATGCGGCCAGAACATTGGCCACTGGATTGAAAAAGGAAAGGAGGGTGTGACAGTTTGGAATGAGTTTGAAAGATTTAAAACGTCCTCTCCAATGTAAAATCAGGTGTTCTAACTTGAAGAGATCATTCACTGTTTTGTGCTTCACTGCCTGAGAACACAGAGCTGGCTGATTGCTGGCTGAGTTTATCGGAGCTTTTCACATCTTTAAGAGATCCAAGTGATGATTGTACAAAACAATCTTTGCTGCAAATACCTTTAAGACATTAAGACACTTAACACCGGGCACAAGTCATGTTGAGAGACATGTTATTGCATTGTGGTCTATCCTCTCCAAACTTGACACTCTTGTAGTTGATTAGGGAATATGCATGAATAATAATTAAGAGTTCTATTGTTTTGCATAAATTGCGCAGCCCTAGTGAGAGAATGGGTGAAACTCCAAATAGTAGAATATTTCAAAAGTCACTTTACTTCTGTAATTAAACTTATGTGAAACGAATTAATGGCCGACTCATTACAGCAGTGAGAAATATCAAGCCTTTATTTGTTATAACAATGAACTCCATATAAAACATCACAGAAATAATACGTTTTCCCAATTGAAATTCCTCAAAATGATGACAAAAGCTCGACATTTGTCACTGTGCATTAATGAGTCTTTTATCAATTACTGGTTTCACATTGTAAGTTGTTTATCCTAATTTTGCGAGTTTCACCTGCACGCTAAGAAAGAAAGTGTGGACTTTCATTGATAAAGTTAAGTAAATAATAAGCAACTGTTTCCACATAATTGAGAAAATCTGAACTTGCTTGATTTCAAACACTTTATTTCTCAGCGTGTGAGTGTGTGTGAGCGTCTCTGTGCGTCTGTGTGAGAATGGTACTGTCCAGTCTTCAAATGCTAATAATAAACCAGTTTGTGCCCTGTCCAGTTTGACTTTTCTTAAGGAACATTTGTTTGTAAAATGTCTGTACATGTTTACATATATTCTCATGTAAGATTGGTTTGGCCCAAATACAGACAGTTTTGGGTTAGCAACTGGCTCCCATAGTGTATTTTAGGAGTGAAGTGACCGAGCACTGACGTTATCATAATGTTAAGACGTGTTCCCAACGCATTTACGCAATTGGCGGTAGGACGCGCGTTTACTAAAATTCAGCCTCATTAGTTTAGAGAATCTACTAATGAAAGCCACCAACTTGGGGCGCCTGTAAAGTTCCAATCTCTCGTTCTGTCCTAAGTCACCTCACCCACATTAGAATGAGAGTCTGGTGTGTGTGTGAATGGTTGTTGGTGGGAGGGGACGAATGCACAGACTGGTTGCCCCACTTCTGTCAGTGTGTCCCAGGGCAGCTATGGCTGTGTTTGAGTTTACACCTCATGTCCTTCAGTTCTTAAGAGAAATACACTGTGACTGGTTCATTTCTATTTAATTAGGACTATAGCAATTATTTGCTGATACGGATGTACAGACTGATAGAAGCATGACTGTCAATCTGGAGGCTCTACCAAACCCCTGACCAGCAGCAACCACTCAAGCAGCGCATTCAAACCTGCTGTGCATGTTCCTTCCATAGGAAATCTGCACAGACACAGGAAGAACATGCAAACTCCGCTCATCTGAAATGGATGATAATTGGGAGTATTTCTGGGGCAACCTTCTGCTCGTTTCTGTGCTGGTATGTGCAAAAACTGCAATTGCGCACACACCAAGCTTTAAGTGTGTGCATACAGAGAGTGGGTGAGTCTCAGGCTGATGGAAGGCGGCAGCTGTGGCCCGTTTTACAGACTGACGTGGTGTTGGGTGAGAAGGGCCAGGGCAGGAATGTGAGCTGGGTCACTGCCAAAACACTCTGCCTGTCTGCTGTCTGAACTCACACTTAGTATTATGCAAAACTTGGATTTTCCCCACGTTACATTTTTATCCCTCTGTGGGTTTGTGTGAATTGTGTCATTGTTAGTTCCCACCCACTCTGAAGTTCTGAAGTAAATTCATTGCAGTAGTTTGACTTCTATCCTGAGAGAAAATTAGAGCACAATATTTGTCAAAATGTGTTAAGAAACATACTGTGAACAAACATGTAGGCCTTGGTCATTATTCACCAATGATCTGATGCTTTCAAACGTGTATGTTACATAATAAGATACTCTCGAGATCTGTCTCCGTCCTGCAAAGTGCTCGCAGGTGGTCCTCGTCATGCGGCTTGACTCCTGGGTCTACAGCCTCAGTCATGGATCTACAACCTCAGTCCTGGATCTACAGCCACAGTCCTGGATCTACAGCCTCAGTCCTGGATCTACAGCCTCAGTCCTGGATCTACAGCCACAGTCCTGGATCTACAGCCTCAGTCCTGGATCTACAGCCTCAGTCCTGGATCTACAGCCACAGTCCTGGATCTATAGCCCCAGTCCCAGATCTACAGCCTGTCCAAGGATCTTCCTTGTCTCATTTCTCTGTATAACCTGAATAGTAAAAATGTGAAACATCCACCTCTAACATTTTAAGTTTTCTTGTAAACCACTGAAAACAGGCACAAGTCATGTATCTAAATCATTCTACCATACCAAAATCTGTTCACTTGCATCCACTTCCTCCTCCATCCACTTCCTCCTCTTCTCCTTAGCCTTCCCTCCTCCCCTCCTGTCTCCCTCTGACACCACCAAACTTCTCTCAACCATGAAATGTTCCAACTGCAAGCTTGACCCAATCCCATCATCCCTCCTCAAAACCTGTCAACCAACTCTGATCCCTCTCATCACCTGCATCATCAAAACTTCCCTAACCTCTGGTTCGGTCCCTTCCCCGCTCAAACTAGCTTCCATCACACAACTTGGACAACTTTCGACCCATCTCCAATCTCCCGTTACTGTCAAAAATCCTGGAACGCGCCGTCATCACCCGACTCCACCAACATCTCCACTCCACATCTCTTCGAAGCATTTCAATCTGGATTCCGTTCACACCACAGCACAGAAACAGCACTTCTTAAAGTCACGAGTGACCTCCTCCTCGCCGCCGACTCTGGTTCCTTATCCATCCTCCTTCTCCTCGACCTCTCCGCTGCAATTGACACGCTAGACCATTCCACCCTCCTCCACCGTCTGCAATCCACTGGCATTTCTGGCACAGCACTCCTCTGGTTCACCTCTTACCTCTCTGATCGTCTCCACTTCGTCCCTGTCAACAATTGGAACTCGCACATTCCCCCGTCACCCACGGTTTCCCCCAAGGTTCCGTGCTCGGCCCTCTCCTCTTCACACCATGGACTCCATTTCCACTGTTATGCCGACGACACTCAACTGTACATCTCCACCAAATCCAACACGCCGGTCATTCTCTCCACCATCACTAAATGCATCTTTGACATTAAAACCTGGATGGACAGTAACCTTCTCAAACTTAACAGTAACAAAACAGAACTCCTCATCATCAGCCCCAAATCTCTCCTGCCCTCTGTCCAGAACTTTACCCTCCTTATTGACGGTCACACTGTCACCCCCTCATCCTCTGTACGCAACCTCGGCCTCATAATGGACTCCACCCTCTCATACCAAACACATCACCAAAACCTCCTTCTTCCACCTCCGCAACATTGCCCGCCTCCGCCCCTCCCTTACCCAGTCAACAGCCGAAATCCTCATCCATGCATACATCACCTCCAGACTCGACTACTGCAACAGCCTCCTCTACGGACTTCCCACCTCTCATCTCGAAAAACTCCAATACATCCAGAACTTTGCAGCCCGCCTCCTCACCCACACCAATGGGAACCTAAATGGGTTTTCAGAAGTATTGCAATTTTAATTTTCTGGCTGCAGAGGTAATTTAAAATGGCAGCACGCTTCACTGGACTGTTAAGACCATGCACCCGCATCAAGAGACGGACATTTCAAAAAGCACACATAGAATAAATCTATGCTGCAAAACTTGTAATTATAGTAGCAATAAACAAATAAGTATGTATAACGTACACAAGGTATAGTTCATGCTGGAAAACTCCCTCCTCTCTAAAAACAAAGACTTAAACCCAACATTCTAATATAAAAACTGAACTGCACTGTCTTGTCTCCAGGCAGAGCAGCTGCTGTCTGCACCAAGGCGACTATTTTGGTGAACAGAAGCAGGCCAGCAGTGTGTAGTGTTAGTGAAAACCAAACTCTATGTTGGTCTATGTTGATTTGTCTTAGCCATAACAGGGGGAAGACGTGTTGCCAAGATGGTTGCTACGGCAAGCTGGAGTCTCCCCTGTGAATAAAGGCATCTGATTGGTCAATACTTATATACCATGTATAGATTTACAAAGACAATATTGAAATATAAACACCGGGATCATGGAGAGCGATAAACCACAGATTTGTTGAGCCCAAAATGGTGAGTGTGACACAGTCACTGAGCTTTAAGTCAATAGGAGCAGGAGAGAGAGAGAGAGTTGGATCAAAACTTTGTCCATGGGCACTTCCCTATTTAGGCTTTATTGAACTAGCAGGTTAGCCTCATCCATTTATATTGATGATTGTGTCTGGCTCTCAGACAAACCTTTTTTGGCTCGGAAAGACTTAAAAATGTTTTTCCTGTGACTTTTTCTGACTTCTATGAATTTGTACATATTTTGACAAGGACAAAGAGAAACTCACTAGGACTAAACGACAAGCCCAGGTCTGAAGCAAATATGAATACGTTTGTGTCCAGAATTAATACAAAGATGATCATCATAATCTTTTCAGCATATGTATTTCTCGGCTAAAAAAGTTCCCGACCTCTGATATAGAGCTTTGATGATAACACAAACTCTTCTTTCCCACTCATCGGTTGTGATTGTCTGAAGGCAAGCATTGTCAAAATGTCGTGTCGTCTATGATCAAAATGACTGAGACACTCAGTTCATCGAGTGATTGAAAGAGAGATAATTTTTCCTTTGTGGGGAAATTGATCAGAGTCCATCAGAAGCTGATGCAGATCAAACAGACAGTAGAGATGCTTGAAATCACAACTTATCAAATCTAACATGAACATTTAACCCAGGGATAAACCCCCCTTAAACATCCAAGGCAACCCAGGAATTTACAGGAACTGAAGGTTTTTTACCATCAGAGAGGATAAAGAACCTCATTAACAATACCACAGAAGACTTGTCAAAGATTGTTAAAGGGCATCAAACACTACGGAGAACTGGGGGATGGAGACTTATGATCAGGGTCAGAAGGTTCAGTGATAATGTATTGGTTTTATACAATGCTTTTTGGACACTCATAGACCCCTCACATGGGGTTATTTATTCACTCCATCCATACATAGGGGGATAAACTACTACTGTTGCCACAGCTGCCCTGGGACAGATCACCACCAACCATTCACACACACGACTCATTCTTGGCAACACTGTGACACCAGGGGCCGCTCACTTCTTCAGGGCATTGTTTCTGTATGAGCTCTTTGTGGAGGCCCCCGGATGTCTCCCAGCGTCCAGAGGAAAGATTCGGCTAAAGTTCCTCTTGCAAGCAGCACTCTGAGGAGGTATTTCGGTTGAGAATGACCAAGGTCAAGCAGCATTGGTTTCAGAGTGCGGCTGACATGTGTCAAACCTCAAACAGGTGTACTCAGGGGGGTGTCTCCAATTTCAGCGGTCATCACTTCTGTGTGCGGAGCTCTGGGAGGAAGCCACACGACAGCTCAGCCCACAAGATAGATACATAGATGTTTGATATTGTATATAATATCTGGATAATGTGTTGCAGCTTAATCAGTCTCCACATAGACTAGAGGCCTCCCGCGGTACTGCAGTTTAAATCCACATAGACCTCAATGAGAACTAAAACAACTCGTCCTCAGTGGACTGGGAACCTACAATGTTTTGGGGGGGATTTTACGGTCTCCTGTCGCAAGAACTTTTTTTCTTTTCAAATTAATCGGTTTTCGATAAACCTACACTTTAGTGCAACAAACTCTGTTTGCTCTCGACCCGCTCTGATCCGCTCGGCTGTAATTGGTCAGGAGAACCGGAGCTGCCAATGTTTTTAGCTAGGATGGTAATTGATATTTTTCTTCCTTTTTTCATGTACATGGTTTTACAGTGATCCAGAGCAGAGCAGAGGATGCACGGCACCAAACCAAGCTGCTCAAGCTTTAATTAATAAGAATTATAATAAAGCTTTTCTTTTAAATAAATGCTAATAAAGCATTCAGAATTTAACTCTGAACCAGAGCAAAGAAAATAGTCCGAACCAAGCAGATCTGCAGACATCAACCATAGGAAGCAGCTCATTTCCGGCGGCTGCACCAGCTCTGCTGCTGTTGCATTTTATTAATATTGTTAGTAACTTTTAGAATTATGGATTCATGGGTGTGGGGGTTGGAAAACAGAGCTGCACCCAATGCTCATAGCACCCGCCCCTCACTGATCCTCAGGCAGGTGGGTGGTCCCAGGATGAAGGCTGCTCCATCAGCGATGACAGTCTTCTGATCTTCAGGCAAAGTGGGGTTAAGTGTCTTGCCCAAGGACACAAAAACTGCATACATCAGTAGGAGCAGGTCTCAAGGTGGGATCGAACCCACGACCTCCAGGCTCAAAGGACAATGCTCTACCAACTAGCTACTGTCACGCCTTTTTTCTTAATTTTTTACAAAACTATTAACACAAACAAACTTACAACATTGCTTGACAACTTATTAGGGTTTTATAAAGGGCAATGTAGTTCATTCCCACCTCCAAGACCTTTGTGTGTGGACTTTGCATCTTCTCCCCGCGTCTGCGTAGGTTTCCTCCAGGTACTCCGGTTTCCCCAACCACTAAAAACATGTACAATAGGTGAGGGTTGAATGAGTTTCTGAGTGACAGTGGGACAACAGATGGAAATTCGCAACAATCTTTTTTTTTTTTTAACAGCTCATGCCCAAATAAATAAATACAAATAATGAAGTCACTGCATGACTACTACTGTAGCCAGCGCTGCTCTTGAACACACTGACAACACACTGTGCAACCAATCATTTGGCACTTTACAGCTGCAGCCGGTTCAGGTTAGTTTTTCTTATCCATTCCTGGCCCATAAAAACACACATTCCAATGGTTATCTCAGCAGTTCTTCAATTGATAGTTTGTTGTGAATGTTTGAAGATAGTTTTCTGTCATTGGGAAATGTAAAAACTAAATGATATTTCTGTAAAAGCCTGAGGACTGAAAGTGGACCTCCTTCCTCCCTGCGCCTGGTGTCTTCACACTGCAGGCATCTCACTCCGGGGTAAAAATAACTCGGATCATTTCTCGGCACAATTTTACTATTGGTCTGTAACAGAAACCCCTGGTGTACAATACAGGTCAGCAGACATGATGCAGGTGGCGCCCCCTGCTGGCCACACGGTCCCTGCAGAGGAAACCCTGAGGACAAGAGCAGTGTTTGAGGATCTTTTGTTTTGTTAGCTTAGGTGCTGTGGTGTACTACAGACATCTCAGAGATTACTCTAAATAAAACCACATCCTGAACTATACTATTCTAGCTTTATCATATCAGTAATAATGCTCAAATAGTTTATTAAAGGAATTATGTAAAATTAATCACTCACAATATAATAAAAATAAAGTTAGAATCTGCAAACAACATCATCCTTCTGTATTTTCTTTTAGACACATTTAGAAACATAAGGTTCGAAAAGGATCGACAGTCTCTGATCAATAAATACAAAACTCTTTATTTGAGCAGATCCGACAGTTCAAAGGATCAGCAGAACATGTTTGTTTCCAAATGATTATTGGAATTTATATTATTATAACTAATAAAGATTACGGGGTTCTGGAAGTCTTCAGGCCAAGATCAGGGTTTCAAAAGTACACTTCATCTTTTGTCATGTTTACAACCACAAAGATTGGATTTAACAAGCTCTGGAAAGCCTCAGTCCTTGGTCTACAGCCTCAGTCCTGGGACAGACCCAGGACTGTAGACCCAGGACTGAGGCTGTAGACCCAGTCCTGGGTCTACAGCCTCAGTCCTGGGTCTACAGCCTCAGTCCTGGGTCTACAGCCTGAGTCCTGGTTCTCAGTATGGGCTTCTTAGAGGTTTATCAATTTTTCCCCACTATTTTTATTGGTGTTCTTGGCTGATGCAGGAGGATCTAAGGACAGTGATAATCCGGGACATTGATAATCCGGGACATTGAAAAAATGTGTTATTATTACATTTAGAGTATTTGAACTTTTTCAAAGTCCTGATGACTAAGGCGTTTTAGAAGCAGTCGTGTCTGTAGAGCCCTCTGCTCCTCAGTCCTCTGCTCCTCAGTCCTCAGTCCTCTGCTCCTCAGTCCTCTGCTCCTCAGTCCTCTGCTCCTCAGTCCTCTGCTCCTCAGTCCTCTGCTCCTCAGTCCTCTGCTCCTCAGTCCTCTGCTCCTCAGTCCTCTGCTCCTCTGCTCCTCAGTCCAGCTGATCCGGGCTGAAGTTGAAGGGTTTGTCGTAGCCCATGAGGTGGTTGTAGTCCTGAGGGAGTCTGAAGAGCTCGGGGTTCACCAGGAGCCCCATGCGGCCTGCATAGAAGCTGGTGAACATCCTGGAGACCGCGGGGATCTGCACCTCCTGCTGCCCGAACACCGTCCTCTTCTCCTGGAGCAGGACGCTGTAGGTGACCGCCGTGTAAGTGTCGCCCTCCGCCTCGTGATACAGCCGCACCACGTACCCTCGGGTCAGCAAGTGCAGCAGGACGGGCGTGACCAGAGTGAAGGCGCCGATGACGGAGCAGAAGAAGACCTGGAAGACCCAGCTGTGAGCCTCCAGGCCCGTGGTCAGCAGGACCTGAGGCATGAGCAGCAGGGCAGCTCCACTGGTGCTGTAGGAGAAGGCCTTCACACCTGACACACACACACACACACACACACACACACACACACACACACACACACACACACAGGTCACAGGGTTAATATTAGGGATTATGATGAAGAGATCCTTCACAGTGGGGACATTTCAGTGTTGCATCACCAGTTACAGACAGTAGGAACAAGGAGCACAAGCACAAGATAAATGAACTCAGCACACAAGATGAGCTAGCCTGGTCGTACCACACCATAGTACAAATGACATTTCGTACTAAGGTCTGGAGGTGCTAACCTTGCATGCAAGCTGAATTCTCGCGGTATTTTTGAGTTCACAAACACTCGAGAATACATCTTGCCCCGCTCCCGCCAACCCTTTTCAAGTAGAACATCTAGGTGTTCAAGCCAATCACGCGCCAGTCTGGGGGTTTAGGGCGGGATATCCGGGTTTGACAAAAGCAAGAAGTGCCGGGCCGAAGCAAAACAAACATGGCTACGCAGGAGGACAGACGCGTAGCTGAGGCTATCAAGTCAGTTTTAGCAGAATCTCCAATTTCTTTTTTGAAAGATGAACAGCGAGAGGCGCTTTGTGCATTTTTGGACGGCAAAGATGTTACCGGCATTGGTTTAAGTCAAACCTTGGTAGGCAGGCACACAGCGTCACTTCGCCCAATCAGCTTGAAGTATTCTGCTGCTTATCCCTCCTTTCCCCGAAAGGATTCTCCTGCAGAAGTCCCAGATTGATATTGTGGAGAACGCATTAGAGTTCTACACAATCATCAATCTGGCTCTTGCCAGGTTATGGAGGTGCTCCATTGAGCTCCGTTTACAGGTGGGAGGGGTTAACTCCTTTTGCAGATTGAAACGATTGGATCTGAGTTTACCGTGCCGTATGTAAAGCCCCCCCTCTGTTGTTGGCTAGGCTAAATGCTAAATGCTATCTCCTTTGCCGCTAATGGCGCGTTCAGACCGGATCATGCGTTGCGTCGGGTTTCAATGCAAAGTCTATGGTGACGCGCGTTGCAGCGTCACAACACACGGACCTCTCGGCACGCACGGACGGACTGTTCAGTAGAGACGCACGGACTTGGCGGGAAAGTCAAAGGGGAGGAGCAGGAGCGAAAAATCAACGCCCACAGGAGATGGATTCTGCTCATCCTTTCCTTGGGACGTTCGTGCGACAACCAATCAGAGAGCTGCTAATTGGTCACTGGGACATTAGCGGACTGAGCAAGCAGACTGAAAATACTGTTAACAGCCAAAACAGGACCCAGGAGCAGGCTTCACCAGAACTCAAACCAGGGTTGACAATGGGGGACTCTGTGCTTGTGAAAATATGCGTTGTCCTGCTCGTGCGGAAGTACGTTTGATAATAAAATAAACTTATTGCGCACATCTGTGAACACATACTACTGTTACAGTATATAAAGTCCGTGGAAGGTCTCTGAACACAGACACCCTGCCAAGCTGCATTATTGGAGAAGATCTTTACACGAGAAGCCGCTAGCATAACTCTGTTAGCATCAGAGCCGGCCGGCTACTTCTGGCACTTCCGGCGCTGGTCAGGACGTTCTGGTGTGAAGTCCTCTGCGTCTGCAAACTAGAGAATGCGCGTCTGGTGAGAGGGGCTTCAGCGTTTGAGGGTTTGCGGTCTGAACGCGGCATAAGGCCAGGCTAAAGATGAGATAAAGGAATAAATAAAAAACTCTATAGTAAACCCTCCACTAAAGGAAATAACATAACATAACATCTCTGGCTTTAGCGTAATAAGGAAGCAAACTATTATCTCCAACTTTAGCAAAATGAAGAAGATACAAGAATTAAGTACAAAATCTGACTTTAGTCTGTTAAAGAAGTATAAAAATGTCTACTATTTTGAAGTGCAAGAAATACTGTATATAGTGATGAGGGGAAAAATCAGTTCTGTTCAGTATTAATAGTTACTCTGGTACTTTACATCTGAGCTTTATGTTACTCTACTGTGTCTTTTTGTAACTCAAGTGCAGTGTTTTTCAACCAGTGGGCCGTGGCAGGTTAGTGTGCCTTGAGATGTTGTTTGGCGCCTTTGGATATTTTATTTCCCAAGTGGTAAACATACAATACAATAACCCAAAATAATGTGAGAATATTAGAAAGACATTTTTTTCTGGAGGGTGGGTGGCTGACCTCGAACAGCGGTTGCCAGGCTGCCTGTGTAGATGAGCTGGCCCTCTGGAGACTGCCCCCCCGAGGACCCCCCCGAGGACACCCCACGAGACGGAGGACAGAATCCACGCACACGGCAACTCCAGCTCTGCAAACACATCACACATGTCACTGTTATATAACTCATGAAAACACTCAGTTTGTTTTTTGCTTCACTTCTTTAAAGTAGCAACATAGATTCTCACGCTTAGTCATCATTAAAGGGGCCTAATCTGTCAAAAGACTTTAATAAAACATGCGCTTTTCAAATACTTATTTATCTGATCACAGTAGTTCAGAGATAATTGAATTTCAAAATTGGATTTAAAGCCCCTAAATCTTTTTATCGTTTTCATTTTGATGTCCTGCCCTCCACCGTGTAAACAATCAGAAAGTCTGTGATTTGAGTTGCCAGAGCTCACTGTGTCGCGCTAATCTCACTGGTAACATGTCAGTCCGCAGTACTAAAAAGGTCTTGTTATGATTCTCAAATCATTAATGACAAAACAATGAATCAAACGAGGGATGCCTTTGTGAAAAAGGTGTTGGCTATAGATTTAATGTTGACAAAACTCTTGTATTTTCAGTTATTATGGTCCCAGGTGGATTCGTCTGCATATCTGGCAACCTGAGTCAGGGAGAGTGGGAGAGGCTGCAGCACCACTTTTGGCCAGATTTTTACATACTGCTCCTTTAAATGTTTAAAGGAGAGATTATGTTTCTGAACATAATCTGGTGTCAAATCTATATTGAAGGCTATAAAAATAATTATTGATTTGTATAAAACTGAGAAAAGTTACAGAACCATCTCTAAAAGTCTAAATGTTCAAAGATTCACAGACTTCAGATGAAGAGAGTTAATTCTCTCCCACAGACGGTCGTCCCCAAAACTGAACCAAGACCAGAATCTTTCAAGGAAACAGAAACCATCGAGACATCACTGAAACCAATATCTGAGCTCATCTACCATAAAACACTGTCCCAGAGTAATGCTCGAGGGAGGACTCCACTGGTCACAGACATGGTCACTGGTGACAGACACACATGGTCACTGTTCACTGGTCACAGACACACATGGTCACAGACATGTTCACTGGTCACAGATACACATGGTCACATCCATCCATCCATCCATTTTCTACCCTTTAATCCATTTCTGGGTCAGGGGGGTGGCAATCAGAGATGCCACCCAAGTCTCATAGCACCAGCCACATGGTCACAGACACACATATTTACTGGTCACAGACACACATATTTACTGGTCACAGACACACATGGTCACAGACACACATATTTACTGGTCACAGACACACATATTTACTGGTCACAGACACACATGGTCACAGACACACATATTTACTGGTCACAGACACACATGGTCACAGACACACATATTTACTGGTCACACATACACATGGTCACAGACACACATATTTACTGGTCACAGACACACATGGTCACAGACACATATTTACTGGTCACAGACACACATATTTACTAGTCACAGACACACATGGTCACAGACACACATATTTACTGGTCACAGACACACATGGTCACAGACACACATATTTACTAGTCACAGACACACATGGTCACAGACACACATATTTACTGGTCACAGACACACATGGTCACAGACACACATGGTCACAGACACACATATTTACTGGTCACAGACGCACATGGTCACAGACACACATATTTACTGGTCACAGACACACATGGTCACAGACACACATATTTACTGGTCACAGACACACATGGTCACAAAAGTCACACACATGGTCACAGACACACATATTTACTGGTCACAGACACACATGGTCACAGACACACATATTTACTGGTCACAGACACACATGGTCACAGACACACATATATTTACTGGTCATAGACACACATGGTCACAGACACACATGGTCACAGACACACATGGTCACAGACACACATATTTACTGGTCACAGACACACATGGTCACAGACACACATGGTCACAGACACACATATTTACTAGTCACAGACACACATGGTCACAGACACACATATTTACTGGTCACAGACGCACATGGTCACAGACACACATATTTACTAGTCACAGACACACATGGTCACAGACACACATGGTCACAGACACACATATTTACTGGTCACAGACACACATGGTCACAGACACACATATTTACTAGTCACAGACACACATGGTCACAGACACACATGGTCACAGACACACATATTTACTGGTCACAGACACACATATTTACTGGTCACAGACACACATGGTCACAGACACACATATTTACTGGTCACAGACACACATGGTCACAGACACACATATTTACTGGTCACAGACACACATGGTCACAGACACACATATTTACTGGTCATAGACACACATGGTCACAGACACACATGGTCACAGACACACATATTTACTGGTCACAGACACACATGGTCACAGACACACATATTTACTAGTCACAGACACACATGGTCACAGACACAAATATTTACTGGTCACAGACACACATGGTCACAGACACACATATTTACTAGTCACAGACACACATGGTCACAGACACACATATTTACTGGTCACAGACACACATGGTCACAGACACACATGGTCACAGACACACATATTTACTGGTCACAGACACACATGGTCACAGACACACATATTTACTGGTCAGACACACATGGTCACAGACACACATATTTACTGGTCACAGACACACATGGTCACAGACACACATATTTACTGGTCACAGACACACATGGTCACAGACACACATATTTACTGGTCATAGACACACATGGTCACAGACACACATGGTCACAGACACACATATTTACTGGTCACAGACACACATATTTACTGGTCACAGACACACATGGTCACAGACACACATGGTCACAGACACACATATTTACTGGTCATAGACACACATGGTCACAGACACACATATTTGCTGGTCACAGACACACATATTTACTGGTCACAGACACACATGGTCACAGACACACATATTTACTGGTCACACATACACATGGTCACAGACACACATATTTACTGGTCACAGACACACATGGTCACAGACACACATATTTACTGGTCACAGACACACATGGTCACAGACACACATATTTACTGGTCACAGACACACATGGTCACAGACACACATATTTACTGGTCACAGACACACATGGTCACAGACACACATATTTACTGGTCACAGATACACAGTCACAGACACACATGGTCACAGACATGGTCACACACACATATTTACTGGTCACAGACACATGGTCACGGACACACACGTCACTGGTCCTGGTACCTCTCTGCCGCAGAGTGACCTCGACACTGCGGGCAGGAGCAGCCGCTGGACCCCGGGGAGACGTCCGGAGCTGAGGCCGCACACAGGGACTCTGCTGACGGATGCACAGCCGCGGAGGAGCCGGGGGAGGACGGGGAGCAGCGGTGACAACATGCTTCTGATGAGGGGTGTTTGGGGTCAGAGGGGAGGGAGGAAGTATACATGTGCAGAGGGAGGCAGAGGGAGGAGACGAGCGCCCTCTGCCGACGAGGAGGACACTGACACTGAAATATTACATGAATATTTACAGTATATGAATGCAATGCACAATTTCTTCAAAAAGCACGAATATTGAAAGCAAAATATTATATATTATATAAATCCCTTGCACCAAAAGCAAAAGAAACTCATTTTAAGGTGAGCATACCCATCTGCATACTTTTGATGGTTTTGAGGGCAATAATTGTTGTGTTTATAATGTACTAATCTATTCACGCCACAAGCCTATATTTTAAAACTGTACATTGGTGATATTCTCATTATGGGACAAACTTTGTATTCAATTTGTAGAATAACTAATACTTCCAGAGATGATTAGATGTTTGTAATAAAGGGTAGATGAACCCTGCAGAGAAACATACAAATAATCAGCAGGGAAAAACCATTTATTTTTGTAAACGTATTAGAAAAATTCAACTCCATTACCACAAAATAGTAACAGAGTTGAAATGTATTCTGTGTCAAGCAGAGGTAGATTTAAACTTGGCCTTTACTTATCAACTATATGAAGGCCCTAATGCACAATGAGTTTGAATGATATTGTTCTACATGATCTGAAGAAGTTATGGATGCAACGGAGTGGGGTTTGAAAATAATTCTTTAAGATTTCCTTCTTTTTCTCATGGATATTACAAGTCAACAAGGTTAGATAACATAATGGGATAAAATGGATGAAGATAAAATAATAAATGAATATCAATTGTTGGCTTGAATGAAAGATAGTTGACCTAATGAAATAAATCATCCGTCAGGAAAGCAATACACCATTTTTATTCAATAGAAATGATTTGGATGTATTGACATTTTGTTTATGACAATTCAAAACCTGTGGGTACGGTAAAGGAAATAGAAATTCTGCAATAGACTCGCATTAGAATCCTTGATTAAATACAATTAGAAATGAAAGCAGCAGCATTAAACTGTAGAGTTGAAACCGTTTTAAGATGTATTCTTTATTAGTTATTTTTGTTTAAAGGGCCCACTGTTGGGAAAAAGGAGAGCTTGAAACGGTTTGTCCTGTGTCCCACAACCCTAAAGTGGGACGCGTTGGTGGTCACCGACAATTTTTTGAGCCAGTGAGAGTGTGGTCTCCTCTTAGATCAACTGGAGGGAGGGAACTTCTGTGTCACCTAAACTGAAGACAGGTTTGATTGGTATAACGTTTGTGATCGCATGTGCATGAACAAAGACATTGTTCACTCATGTGTCATGGCTGAAATGTTGTTAAACCTGTTGTTAATACTGGAACTGTTATTTATTTTGATGTAGAATTGGACCAAACTGACTTAAAAGCACTACTCAATTCAATTTAATTTATTCTTGTATAGCCCAAATCACAACAGCAGTCATCTCAGAAGACTTCACAAAACTGTTGAAATTGCCAACACAGATCAGAGAAACAAACAGTTCAAACACAAAAAATATAGAACACAGGTATTGGTCCATAGGGAGAGACCAATGTCCATGAAAGTTGATAACTGTAAAATGTTATGATCATCACCTTCTTGCTAGATTTGAACTGTCCAACAGACCTTCTGCATCGGCAAGGTACAACTCTAAAACCCTACTACACCACTTTTCGGTTTGTTTCTCTAATGGTCCTTTTAATTTGTCTTCATTGTGTTCAGATCTGCGTAGCACTGTATCCCACAGAAAATTTCCCAGTTTATCTTATCTCATCTTACTGAAGGCTCCTCCCGGTCATGGGTTTTAGGACGAGGGAGCCGTCTCTGCTGCGGAGGACCCCATATCGGTTCTCCGATAGTTTTCATTTTGTTTACACACAGGACCTGATCGCAACCAACAGATGTTCTAGTTGTTATGCATTTGTTGTTAAATCATGTTGAACCAAAATGACTGAACTGAAATATTTGAACTTTTATTAATTTGACAAGTAATACTTCTCGACATGTAAAATATAAGAGTATATAGAGAAGTATTGATCAAACATGTCTAGTTGATATATTTAATGCAGCCGCCATGGTTGAAGTAGGTCGTTTGACTTCTGCTTTAGAGTCTGTATCAGTCCCGTTAGTAACACCATCTCAATGTGAATCCCTGCAGCCCTATTGGTCAAAACAAAGTGTAGCAGTATCAGAACGGGGGAGGGCTGCATCACTCTGTTGTTAAAGCAACTACATGGGTTTACTGTTATTGAAAGTTCAGACTTGTTGAAACAATGTGAAAGAATAAACAAGTCTCTGGCAAACATGATGCATCCATCCGGTGCCGGAGCCTCGAGTCCTTGGGCAGAGCCTAAAACATGACCTGAGCTCTGAAGTGCTTCTGCTTTGTGCTGTTGTGGGTCATTCCCATCTTCAGCATCCATTTGGACTTCAGAATCCGGACGTACTGCATGTCCCTCTGCCTCTGCATTTGGGAATGGCCTGAAACGAATGGTTTGGGAAACGTTCAAGTCCAAACTCGCAAAAGTCATAGGTTACATTTATTCACAATTAATTGAAACCCCAGACGAAGGTCCCTCCCTCCCTCCTGTGTGCACCTGTATTTTCTCACACAATTGTTTTTTTCTGTCTAACATTCTAACAATGCTCTTATGTCATGTTTTGTTTTTGGGTTATCACAGACACGCTGATGCTGCTGGTGTGCGAACTCTCCACAAGTGCGCCACGCAAACAAATGTGTGCTAAATGTGCCACGCAAACAAATGTGTGCTAAATGTGCCACGCAAACAAATGTGTGCTAAATGAGCAACTGATGCGTCTGCTCACAGATTCTACAAACGAGCAGTGCATCAGTGCCACACGACGTCGTGGGAACTATAAATAATTCCAAGTTCAGACGCGCTGTATTAGCCTCAACTTGTCCTGATCACAGCCCTGACGACATATAGGTCTATGACGAGACAGAGATTTGTTTTTGTTACATTTCACTTAGACTGGTCCTGTCCAGGCCAGGTCACTGGGCCTGGTGTTTGAGAAGAGCTCATGCCCATTGATCACAAATGTTACAAAACCTGATGTAGAATTACCCGACTCTCCTGTCCAGCCCAGAGCTCTGTACTGACGCAGCACTCTGCCCACAGCGTTCTGATTGTGGGCCAGAGCCACAGGGCGCTGGGTTCCGAAGCGCTGCTTGTAGTACGTCATGAGAGACCGGTGACCGACCACCGCACCTAAAAGCACACAATATGATCAGAATAGTTCATTAATGCCTAAACTCATGGATGTAAAGCACACATCCTATGTTTGTTTTTTTCAGAGAGAAGAGAATGAAAGCAACAGGAAGGGCAGCTGGCTTCACCTGAGGGCAGTGTGAGCTGCAGAGTGTCCTCATCAAACTGCAGGGTCTTGTCTTCTGGAAGCTCGTCCGTCTCAATCCCGTCCTCCGGGTAACTGCCCCTGTTCACCACAGCACAGGACAATCACACAGGCCCCTTTTTCATTAAGCAAAGCCCTCCGCAGAGTAGGGCCCAAGTAGGGCTGGTGGAAACAGGGCCTTAAGTTCATATACAAAGGCACAGCACAAAGCACTGATTGGAGATTGTCATTCAATTATCGCATGTGATCGTCGTGGGATGTATGTTTCCCATGTTGTATTCTGTCAAAGTGTTTGTCTCTGTTCAGTGCATATGTATCTGCTATGTTCTAAAATGTTACAGATCTTTAAAACTATTGCAATTACTAGTGAGAAGTGACAAATTAATTCCAGTGTATGGATGTGTGTGTGTGTGGGGGGGGGTGGTTTGGGCATTTGGGAGATTTACCTAAAGTCATAGAAGTCTGCAAACTCCAGAGCGGCATCCCCCTCCGTGAGGACTTTACAGTGGCTCTTGTCGGTCATGTGACTCTGAACGGCTTCAGTGGAATAAAACGAGCGTCCTTTCTCGTTACACCAAAGACACACGTTTCCGGCTCCAACTTTCTCCCCTGTGAACGGAGAGGTTTCATTTGAGAGTGCTGGAGTAAAAGTAGTCAAAGTAGCTGTCTAAATTAAAAGGAATAATGCAAAACCATCAGCGCTGTTATTAGAGAAACAATAAATTATACAATGTTCTCTCAATTAGGGATTAACTGTCGAAATTCTACAAATAGTGCCACAACAGTTATTCTTCTCATGATAAATGTTATTGTCCTCACCTTACTCACTGCTGCCCATTCTCAGAATATCATGTCATTGGCAGAGCCGTTTCATATATGACATATACACTGCCCTTTTTATAGTTTTGGGAATTTCTCCAGTCAAATAACTTTCTTTACAACATCATAACTTCAGTTCCATCGTCCCACGTTAGATTTAGACGTAAATAATGCAGAATGTAAATGCAGAATGTAGTATAGTTTGGTCTGGCCCGGACAAGTGGGCTGCACTCTTTTTTTTGGCCTACATCTACATTTATAGACAGTGGTCATCCAGCTCCTATATGTCCAATTCTCTGATCTGTTGTTGACGAATTCTAAACTTTGTAAAGTCCTCAGAGACTTGATTTAGGGATACACAAAAATACATTAAACTGAATTATATTTATATGCTTATCCATGTGTTATCTACTTAAACCTGGAATATCTTGTCCAGGTCAATATTTTTGAATGACTTTCTCTGTAATATATTCTGCCTAAATTACTAAAACATGAAATTCCCAAAATCCAAAAATCACCCAGGTATTGAACAAGTCCTCGGAGGTCCACCAGGAAGTCGATGTCTGGGATGAAGAAGCCGTGCACGTGGGTCATGTGGGCCACATTCCTGAGCAGAGAGCGAGAGTGGTGCGGGCAGAAGAGGCAGTCTGTGACGGGGATGGACCCTGGCAGGACCCCTTCAGCAGCGGCCGTCTCCTCCATCTGCTCCTCCTCCTCCTCCTCCGAGCTCACCTCCTCCATGTCCTCCTCCTCCACATCCTCCCACTCTTCTGTCGCCTCTGCGCAAAGTCATTTAAACAAAGCAATATTAAAAGCAAATATTAAAATATCACTGTAGAAGAGCAACACTTTTTTTAACAGCGCAACAAATGAATATACCTTAAAAATACATGTAAAAAACACTAGTTTTTACTTTTTCTCTGTCAATAAGAGTCAGCCTGTAATAACATATAACATTTTGCACTACATCCAGCAGAATGCCCCTGTATGAATGCAGAGCGCAGGAAAAGTCCATTTGTGTGGATGTGGGGCGTTCATGAGCCAAAGTCCCTGAGCCAAAGTCCCTGAGCCATTACTGATTATGAACAGAATCCTGGGGCACAAAAACATTTATTCAATCACTGACTTTTCTGCATCTATTTGAGAGACAAAACAATGTAGTTTTATGGATCTCGGTTCATGGCCCTCTGAAATAACTGATCTGGTCCCTGAAGAAGTTTACAACGCAAATAAGTAGGGATGTACCGAATCCAGGATTCGGGTTCGGCCGAATATTGGCTTTTTTGACGGGGTTCGGTTTCTGGCCGAACCCGAACCCTGCACTTACACTATGCGCGCTGTGCTGTTGGATTCGTCACGGAAATCAGATTCTTTCGGAAGTGTAAATAAACACGCACTTTAGCAGAGTTTTATATCCTCTTCCTCTCTGTTGCTCTTTGGCTGCGCTGAGGTCTCTTCCTGGTCATGTGATCCCTGCGGACCAATTAGCTCTAGTTATACGCCGGTGCGAGGGGATGTTATGATTCTTGTTTTCACCTGTAATGCGGTTCTGATGGGATCATAAACTAACTTCCTATTCACCAACTTTATGGAGCCGATTACCAGTGCCAGGTACTTGTCATCTGAGCTGCGTATGAGCGTAGAAGCAGAGTTGGTGAGTCCATGTTTAGGCAACTAGCCTCTTAGCATTAGCTTCTCTCAACTTGTCTCTACGAGTTTGGCATATTTCTCAAATGTCCATATATATAATGTTTTGACCTGAACCAGTGGAAGCTATTTACGCATGTATGGTGCTTTAGCTCTTATTTTTACATGACATGCACAGTAATATATGCACTTTATCACTTTAAATGTTATAATAATAGATTCTGTTCGAGCTACATGTTTAATTTGCAATGCCGAGTTGTCTCTTGGTGATAAGGACCCTAAACAGTACACAACACCACCGCTGTTAAAACATTTGCGTATGAAACATTTGCGTATGAAACAATGGACTGAGGATGGAATAGGATTCGGTATTCGGGTTCGGCAGAATCTTAACCAGTGGATTCGGTATTCGGCCGAACCCCAAAAACCTGGATTCGGTACATCCCTACAAATAAGTATTCGTATAAGCAAATAAGCATCGTATTTAATTGGTGAATTTATGTTATCGGGTTTTCACGTGACGACAGAGATCTGTGGCTAACGTGCCTGGTTCAGGGCTGGCGGGGTCATCCTTCTCCCTCTTCTTGGCTTGCTCCTCCAGCCACACACAGCGGGGGGGCCTGTCCGCACGGGGCCTGGGCGCACTCTGCTCTGGTTGGGGCTGGGACACACTGGGCCGCTGCTGCTTCCTCAGCGCCTCCTGCAGGGCCGCATTCCTGGTGTCATTGTCCATCTCCTCTGGACCTACGAAAGAAAATGCCAATCTGGAACTCATATCATTGTTCTCAAAATGCAGGCCTGGACTGGCCATTGGGCGTACCGGGCAATGCCTGAAGGCCGATGCCCATATTTGGGCCAGTCTGTCTGATTCATACAAAAAAACATTTTTGCGAAATGGATTTATTGTATAAATCCGTTGAGAAAGGTTTGAGGGGTGAGCGTGACCGCAGGGCAACTGCTGTTGTTTTCTGTATAAACTCAAACAGGATCTTGCCTCCTCCGCGGCCATAGCCTTCTGGGGAAGCTGCGGCCGCTTAGTAATGAGCGGGTCCAGGGTCCAGCGGCTGTGCGCTGCATTGACTACACGGTGAGTGCCCAGCCGTAAACTGGTCATGTACCCAAGAACATACAGCCACACAGGACCATACTCTGCTTGTTGTGTGCGTGTCTGATTTATGCAAAAGAATTTCTACCCAAATAAACAAAGTTATTTGAATTGAATTGAATTTGGACGTTAGTACAGTGGGCAAAAGAAAGTCACAAATGCACACACAGAAAGAGATGAGACTGCTGTATCTTGAGAGACATGACAGATAATAAGATATAACAAGCTTTAGCTTATCTTACCTCATCTTAGATATTATAACCAAACAATATCCTCTGTGGGCTGTTAAGAGTATATACTGAAACGTGCATACCTAATCCCTTCTCCAAGTTCTTCTCATTGAGTCTCTGCAGTTGGCTCTGAGCCGCTCTCTCCGCCTGCCTCTCCGCCTGCTGGTGCTTGTGGGAGCGCAGGTGGTTCTGGAAGGCGTTGGCTGTGGAGAACTTCTTGTTGCAGAGGTCACAGAGCTGGGTACTGGACAAGACAGCCTGCTGCTCCTCCGCGGCAGCCCGCTGAGCGAGGACTCTGCTCTGAAAGCAGGATGGTCACAATTCAAGATTCTCATTCAGGATGATGCATTTCCCCATCAAAACCATACTTTGAGTTGGTCTAGTTCCTCCCCGGTCCCCACCCCAATTGTTAAAAATCTGTTTTATAATTATACAATACAAATAAACGTGCCTTGCCTTGAAAATAATTATGTAATAAAAAATATGCACCAGCGTTATTTTACTACAATTAAAACAAGCTTTGCAAAACAATGCCTGATATTGGTATTGCCAGTACTGAATACAAAGTACTCATACTGGTGCTTCCTTAAAACAACCATATAGCAATATTATACATTTATTTATTAGGTTGGGTTGGGAGCATGAAAGGCACAACAAGAATGCACAATACCTGGAAGTTTTCTGCGGTGACCGGAGCCATGTCGGCCACCTTACGCTTCAGGTTGTAGCGGTGCCAGTCGCTTTTGTAGTGAGCTCGCTGGATGTCTGCGTCTGCAAACGCCACTCTGCAGCTGATGCACGTGTAGGACGACATGCTCACCTGAAGTAGATACACATGCAAGTGAGGACCAGTTCTCTCCCCCTCTCTCTCTCTGTCTGTCTGTCTCTCTCTCTCTCTCTCTCTCTTAAACAATCTATGGGAATAGCCAATACAAGATTTGTCCAAATTATTATCATCAGGTAATACTAAATCTACTGCATTTATACAAAATTCATATAGAAACACATCTTGACGGTTTTGTTTTGATTAAAAAAAAATCTAAGTAGTAAATAGCACCACCTACTATCCAGGTGAAGAGTGAGTGTTCAGAAAGGAGCTAAATTAGTAAGAGGGCCACTTTTGTTCACCAGACTTATCCAGGGGCCAACAACACAGATTATAAAACAATTGTCCAGAGATCTACGTTACAGATTACTTGTGTTAACAATCTCCCCACAGCTACATTAGCACTAAATATACAATATTAGGATACATTCAAAAACAGTTGTCAGCTGAAGTTGGCTGGATGACACCATGGACTTGTCTTTATGATCAGAATTGTGTTATGATTCTGTTAGCGGCAAAGGGTCACATGACATAACAGACAGGACCGCAAAGGCCCCCGGGCCAGAGTTTGAACATGCCAAAGATATGGAAATGTGTTATTGCCCATGTCACACAAACGGCATCGAGAACTGGAGAATGAGTTCTTTTTTATCGAGAATAATAGCGATGAACATAATAAATGTTATGGAGAGAACTCTCGGAGCAGACACATGGTGTTTGTGGCGCATCTGTGTGAGCCATTCTTCAAGTCATTCTCAGCCTTCAGGCTCTACTTCACCCGGAGCACCTGGAGCACACGCAGGAGCACCCACACACCTCTGTGAATATATTGTGTACAAACCTGTCAAAGAGTTATCCTCGTGTTTTTAGGAAAAGATACTAAACGTGAGCATCAGCTGGTGTACTCCACTTCCGCATCCGGGGACTTCTTCTTCTTCTAGTTGTATCGACGCCTCCTGACGCAGTGCTGCCTCCCCCAGGTTGAAAGACATTGGCAGGTTGGCAGGTGTGGAACTTATATATACAGTCTATGTGTGGAACCAGCTCCCATTAGTGAATGCTGCTATGTGTCTTTGGACACAGTGAGCGTATGTGACAGGGGGATTGTGAAGGACTTTGCGTGCCTCAAACACTTTTTTCTCTATTAAGGACCTTCCAGAAAGGGCAAGTGAGTTTCCTTTTTCCCCTTCCCTTGAAAATATCTATTATTCTATTAACAAAGGTTCCCTGTAGTTCTGTCTCCCAACCCTCTCCTAAAAGACACTTCACAGGGTCGTGTTATTCCTGACTGTAATCTTCTTATGTGATGTAATGCTAACTTGTCTCTTCTCAAAGCTCTCTCCACACTCCACTAAAGGAGCAAGTATAGGATCGGTCCTGAGGGCCCCTCAGCCGACTCTCAGAACTTTGGCCCAAACAATCTCCTGTTTTTCCAGGGTCGTCTTTGCTGCACCTTTATTCTCGGTGTCCATAATCAAAAGAGGCGTGACCGTTGCTCCATATATCAGCTTCACAACAGCTTCATCAAAGATAACGCATCTGATTTATGATTCTCGACTAAATGTACACTTGAAATTAAAAAGATTTGACTCTATTTTGTCCTCTAGTCTCCAGTTTCACCCCACAGGTCCTATTGTGCACTGATACCAACGTCTTTGAATTTACATTTTAAAGCCCCACCTTAACCACTTTCACCAGGGCTTCTTGCACCCTTTTCATAATAAAGGATATATTGCGACCTCTTTTCCAAATTTCCCCATCATCACATGCGAATAAAGAAAGACCATACCCCTAGGATGATCCAAAACATAATTAATCATCAAAATTTACAGGGCTGATGACACTGCCTTGTGACGTACCATTGTCAGTATCAAAATCCACAGAAAAGTCAATACCCTCCCCTCACTTGCAGAAAATCCTAATTCAAGAACAAAACCCTCTTTCCATATGTCGTGGACTAGTGTCTCCAACCTTTTTCCCCCAGAGAGCTACTTTCCCGAGTCGATAAAGGCAGAGAGCAACTCCTTTAAGCGGCCCTGGGAAAAATGTGGCGATATATTGGTGTGAACCTGCGTGATATTGCTGATATTACAGTCATTATCTATTTGTTACTAGTTAATGAATGATATAATCTGAAATATTAAGTACATTATTTGATTTGTTCATTTCTAAATCCTTTGGCGAGCTACCTGGAAAGGGGTGGCGAGCTACTGGTGGCTAAAGGTTGTGTCGTAGACTTTCTCAACATCCATAGAGACTGCCACTACCCCTTCCTTGTTTGACAAAGCCTTCTTAATCTCTCGCTTCAACACTGAGTCCATTGTCCCTCTCCCTGACATAAAACCATTTTAAACGACCCATTTGGTAAACATCCCACAGCTCTCTCCAGTCTGTACACCAGCCTGTCTGTTCTCATTCTCTCCATCGTTTTACAAATAACTGCTGTCAATGCTCTGGTCCTGTGTGATCCTGGACTCTTGGCTCTTACCTGCTTTGAGAATAGAAACCATCACAACCTGTTTCCACGCTATTCCTTACTGGAACTACCTGTTTACGTTGTTTTTCAAATGAATAATGTATTTTAGTTCTGCTTTTGACAGCTTCTGTTCCCTCTCTATTCCACTGATGAAATGGGAAACTGTGTCTACAACATACAGATTCATCTAAACTCTCCACCGAATATGAATCAATTATGACGTCAGTGTTCTATTAAAGGAGAACAAATGGTGTTGTCCAATGATGAAATTAACTAAACAACCTTTCAAATCGTTTAGAGATACTGGTCATTGTGTTTATGTTGTAGGGTTTTTTTCCCACCTTTTTCAGATTGTCCAGTTGTGATGGTTTTTCAGACCTCTGAAGCTGTCCACATGTCCTTAGGCAAGACACTTCACCGTCCTCATATGAGTCTGGTGTGTGTGTGTGTGTGTGGTTGGTGGTGGTCAAAGAGGCTAATTGCACATACTGGTTGCTTCACTTTTGTCAGTGTGCCCCAGGGCAGCTGTGGCTACAGGAGTTCATCAGCATCATGCATGAAGTGAATGAATTGATGTCTTTGAATGTCCAATAAAAGCACTATATGAGCTGAAGCGGGGCGACAGTAGCTCAGTTGGTAGAGCATTGGCCTTTGAGCCTGAAGGTCGTGGGTTTGAGCCCACCTCAAGACCTACTTCACGACTCCCACTGATGACTGCTGTCGTTGTGTCCTTGGGAAAGAAACTTAACCCCACTTTGCCTGTAGCCCCCACTGAAAGATCTCAGCTCCTGTGGATTCACCACCTGCATGAGGATCAGTGAGGAGCTGGTGCTCTGTGACTGGGTGCAGCTCTGACTGCCAACCCCCCAACCCAGAAATGAATTAAGGGGAAGAAAATGGATGGATGAGCTGAAGCATTATTATTATTCACATAGTCCTCTTTCTACAGCCTGAGTCCTGGTTCTACAGCACGTCCGTCTGTGAGGGCGGATCCCTCTCTCATTGTTAGCCTCACAGAGGTTTCTCGCTTTTTTCACAACAAGATTTTTTTGTGTCATTCCCTGCAGATGGAGGAGGGCCTTGTAGAACAGTTCTGATCCGGGACATTTAAGGACATAAATACTACGGTATGTGGTGCTGCACATTATCAAATTTGTATTGATATTGTATGTTGATTAATTGCATTGTATTCTGTGTGTTATTGTGTTGAATGGTGAGGGAGGGGTTGGGAACAAATAAGTATCTTCTTCATCCAACCCTTGGCAAGGCAAGGCAAGGCAAGTTTATTTATATAGCAAAATTCATACACAAGGCAATTCAAAGTGCTGAACAAAACAAGAAAGCATTAAAATCATAAATAATCACAGAACATTAAAAAGAAAGATAAAAATATAAAATCCCTCAGTTGTATGCACAGCTAAACAGCACCGTTTTTAACCTGGTTTTAAACATTGTCATTGAGGAGGCCTGTCTCACATCTTCAGGAAGACTGTTCCAGATTTTAGCAGCATGAATCTGAAAAGCAGCCTCCCCATGTTTAGTTCTGACTCTGGGCACTAACAGGAGTCCAGTCCCTGTGCTCCTCAGAGTCCGGGCTGGTTCATATGGGACTAACATGTCACTAATATATTTTGGTGCAAGGCCATGGAGAGACTTGTACACAAGCAGAGCTGTTTTAAAGTCTATTCTCTGAACCACAGGAAGCCAGTGCAGAGACCTGAGAACTGGACTAATGTGGTCGTACCTCCTGGTTCTAGTCAGGACTCGAGCTGCTGCATTTGGAATGTACTGCAGCTGTTTTACAGCCTGTTTGGATGACCTGTGAGCAGGCCATTGCAGTAGTCTAACCTACTGGAGACAAATGCATGGATAAGAATCTCTAAGTCTGCTTTAGACACTATGTTTTTGATCCTGGCAATGTTTTTTAAACAAAGCTGCTGATGTTACTGATTTGATGTGGCTATTAAAATTTAAGTCTGAGTCCAGTATTACCCCTAGATTTCTGACCTTGTTTGAAGGTTTTAGGGAGAGAGACTGTAGGTGACAGATGACGCTCTCTCTTTGTTTCTGGGACTAAAGACAATAATTTCAGTTTTGTCTGCGTTTAGCTGAAGGAAGTTGTTTTGCATCCACTCACTGATCTGTTGGATACAGTGAAGGAGTGAGTCCACTGGTCCATGTTCTCCTGCAGTCAGTGAGACATAGATCTGAGTGTCGTCTGCATAGTTATGATGGGAAACTTCGTTTCTGCGTATTAACTGACCTAACGGCAGCATGTAGAGATTGAACAGAAGAGGTCCCAGGATCGACCCCTGTGGTACTCCACAGGTCAGGGCCATATGATCTGAGACACAGTTTCCAATCTCCACACAGTACTTCCTGTCTTCAAGGTAAGACCTAAACCAACTTAGGGCGGTGCCAGCGACTCCAACACAGTCCTCTAGTACCTGTAAGAGGATCTCATGGTCGACAGTGTCAAAGGCAGCACTTAGATCTAACAAGATTAAGATTGAGACTTTGCCTGCGTCAGTGTTCAGCCGGATATCGTTTGTAACCTTAACGAGAGCAGTCTCAGTGCTGTGGTGGGGTCTAAAGACGGACTGAAACATATCAAATGAGTAAAACCTGTATTAAACCTGTATTAGTGTGAAGATATGTGACATTATGTTCTGCAGGTTTGAAATAAAAAATAAATCTAAAATCTAATCTACTAACATTTCTGGACAGTTCCATAAGGACCAATGTGTTTGTTATTAGTACATTCCCTGTGTTTCAACGGTTTGATTTTCTGATCTGTTGTTGTTGAATCGACAACTTGTAAAGTCCTTTGAAACGACTGCTGTTTAATATTTAGGGCTATACATAAATATGTTAAATCGAATTGAATAAACAAACTTATTATGCTCCATTAGTTCCTTCCGCTAATATCATGAACTTCTGGCTCAATTCAGCCCCGCCCTCTCTGTCCAAATGATCTTTTTTCATACTCAGGGCACATCCTTTTGCTTCCATATTTTTGTTTTCTCTTCAAGTAATTATAAAAATGGCTCAATATTAAAACTTATAAAAACTAATATATTTGAAGCAATTTCCAAATAAGATAAGATAAACTGTATTGATCTCACAATTATGGAGAAATTTGCATGTTACATATTTCATGATATTTCATTATGTTACTATATGTTTAAAATAGTTCACCCCATGACTTTTATTTAACTCGTAAGACAAAAACTTTACAGTCCAAAACGAACAGAAGAATTTGCTTACATTATTTTTCGATCAAAATGTCAATATGGCATGACTCAGGAACACAAACCCACAAAGTCATGTGTGGGACGTGGCCTACAGCGTCATATGAACTCTCTCCTCTCACAGATGAACTTTGTGCAGACTGTCCAAGGTACGCTGAGTTAATGTATCATTCAGGCCTCCAGGACACACAGATAGGCCGTACATGCACCAGCTAAAGTGTGGGTTGTGTTTCTCAAGCTGCAGCACCTGTACCATTGAATTTGGTTTCCCAAATTTCCATGCAGCTTACCCTTTGAATTTTTGTGTAAATTATGTAGATAAAAATGTTGTCCTATGATTTAATCCTCCTTTAGAACTTCAGTGAACTTAAAAGCAAAGTCTTTGGTACCACTATTTATGGTAAAAAGTTATACCTTAACTATAAGTAAGTTGATACATAACCGACTTACATATATGTTGTGCTGTCCCATGTTCAGATATGGTCAGGTAAGGACAAACCCATAGACTATAAGCTAAAGGTGACCGACAGTACTCTGTCTTCTTACCTTTGGTCCAGTTTTTGTTCAAGCCACCCAAAACCGGAGTAATTCTGTTCAGAAAAACACAAACAAAATACAATAACGAAACAATAATTTGATGCTTCATAATGTAAAATTGTTAAAAAACAAAAGCACTGCCAATGAAAACCCTATCTTGTCTCTATCTTTTCCTTTACTCTCCTTTTTTAAATAAGTTTGTGAATAAATCGTGTTCTGTAACAACTCAATAAACTTTCACTGACAGATTGGAAATGTGTTTCGCAAAATATCGGGTCAAATTCCCCAACAACGAGCTTTGCCCACAAACAAAACTACATGTCCCAGAATGCTTGACGCGGGAGGGGCTCTGTAGTGGCTGCTGATTGGCTAATGGCGCCTCGCAGTGATACATCCGTGAAGCGCCCGTCAGTGTGTCCCGTGAGCGCTGCGGGCTTCGAACATCCATCTCTCCGCTTCCAATCCACGTAAGTTTGTTTACGCTCAGATTTAGCTATGATTTATCCTCCTTCTTAAAGAGTGCTCAGCTTTAAGGTCAAATCTGGAGAAGACGTGAGCGTGCGTGTGACACAGGCAAAGGATAACGCGAGGCCCGGAAAAAGTCTGCAGGACCAGTGACTAATGGATGCTATAATGAGTTTTGATGCTTATTTTTCTAAGTGTCTTTAGTAAAAAATAATAATAATAATAATAATAATAAAATAAACCCGTTAAAACAGGACAAATGTAGACATTTCTAGATGACACCAAACGCTTACGTAATACTTTTCTTTTTTTCCGCCAAAATAACGGTTTTGTTTTAGTAGAATTTGTTGGAACTTAAAAAAAACATCAAAACATAGAGTGAGTGGACTTACTTTTGCACAAACATGACCAGTGTCTGGTGCACGCTGAAAGTAATTAGTTACGTAATGGTTTTTTGAGTAACGAAGTACTGGCACGGCACTCGTAATTATTTGAAAATACTTGTAATTACATAACAGTGACTATCAAAAACACTCGCTTATTGTTAGTTAGTAGAGGAACTATCTCACAAAGGTTAAACAAGCAAATGCAGCTTGAACATTAGATCGTTCAGACTGATGCTGCTTCATGGAAAGGCAAGGCAAGCTTATTTATATAGCACAATTCATACACAAGGCAATTCAAAGTGCTGAACAAAATAAGAAAGCATTAAAATAAATAATCACAGAACATTAAAAGGAAAGATAAAAATATAAAATCCCTCGGTTGTATGCACAGCTAAACAGAACTGTCTTTAACCTGGTTTTAAACATTGTCAGAGAGGAGGCCTGTCTCACACTTTCAGGAAGATTGTTCCAGATAAAGCCTCCCCAAGGTTTCTCACTTTCCTCCCATTGGGTTTTATAGTTTTTACTTGTCGATGCAGGAGTCTGTTTCTGTGTCTGACAAGAAGGACTGTGGTGATGATCCAGGACACTCATTCTACAACATACTCTGGACATTTATCAACATTTATGGTCTCTCCCTATGGACCAATACCTGTGTCTATATTTTCTGTGTCCCAACTCTTTGATTCTCTGATCTGTGTTGGCAATTTCAACAGTTTTGTAAAGTCCTCTGAGATAACTGCTGTTGTGATTTAGGGCTAAACAAGAATAAATTGAATTGAATTGAAGCTTAGTAACGACGGTAATATAAGATAAGAGAGAACCTTGATTCGTCCCACAATGGGGAAATTTCAGTGTTGCAGCGCACATACAGGACAGTAGTAAGAGCACAGACAGAGGTAAGTAGCTGTAAATGCTTATTAATAGATCCAATATATAATTATATTTATATACACTTATATAATGGCTCCACTGGCGTCACAACCTCTCCCGATTCTGATGTCTTCTTTTTGTCTGTTATTGGCTATTTGTTTATTGATCGTTTCATCACTTCTTGAGGGAATTAAAACCTATTGATTTAGAGATTTGAAGATGTTAAAGAAATGGCAGGTTGTGGGGTTCATCTGAATGTGTATTATGTAACAGACCATGTTGAGTCACTTGTAATGATTGTGCATTGATAGTACTGTAGTCATAGCACTACTTTAGGAATAGATAATGACACTTGTGTGACTGTGGAACATTATAAATTACAGTTATAATGTTGGAGAGTTCAGAGTTCAGAGAAACAGAGCTGCAACACAACACACATTGTGTTGTGTTGCAGCTCTGTTTCCGTGGTCGTGCCTCATGTTTTCATCAATGCACTTCAATTATTCATGTTACTTAAGTTCCTGGGGAGAGGCAAGATTATAAAATACCCTTTGTTTATGATGCAATGTTACACGATAAGAGTGAAACTTTAAACTCATGAATACAGCTGAAATATAAGCTGTTGATTTTCAATATTTGGTCATTATCCAAAAGGAGGGGGTTTTCTGCCATCGCTACAGCAACACAATTATTAGGGCATTATTCTCCTTGGGTTAGGGTTTTTTTTAACGCATAATCATCTTTCTTTACTCTGTACGTTTTAAAATTGCGCTGCTTTATGACTTTAATAACGGAAACATTTGATTCTCCGCCGCTTGTACATGATTTAACTTTTCCAGCTATCATTTGAGTCAAATATTCTTAAAATGATGTCCTAATAAGTCCTAATGATATTTCTTACATGTCTTGTCAGGGCCAACACCTGTGTCAAAAGTTTTGATTCTATGGTGAATTTTATTTTTGGCACTCTCAGCTCACTTGTTGGTGCTGGCGCAGTTTTGAATTTCATTTTTTTTAAATGGCCAAACTTTAGAGAAGCACAGTTTTGAGTTGGGTGCAAAATATTCTGACTTTTCATAATGTTCCAGTTGGGGAAAAATAGGTGAGTTGGTCCTGACACCAAAGGAAGAAAGATTAATAATCTCTATTTATACTGTAATAATAGATACCATACCAGCACTTTTGAGTACCATACCAGCACTTTTGAGTACCATACCCGGGCTTTTGAGTACCATACCAGCGCTTTTGAGTACTATACTAGGGCTTTTGAGTACCATAACAGGGTTGGTGAGTACCATACCAGTGCTGGTGAGTACCATACCAGGGCTGGTGAGTACCATTTGTTGTACCATTTGCGGCACGGTGGCTGAGTGGATAGCACTCTCGCCTCTCAGCAAGAAGGTCCTGGGTTCGAATCCCGGTCGGACCAGGGCCTTTCTGAGTGGAGTTTGCATGTTCTCCCCGTGTCTGCGTAGGTTTCCTCCGGGTACTCCGGTTTCCCCTACCACTAAAAATATGTCCAATAGTTCTGGCATGCGCCTCCTGTACTGGCCCCGCTCCCATCTCTGTGTGGAGTGAGAGACTAATGCCCAAAATTAACAATTGTAAACCGCTTTGAGACTCAGATCTGCAGTGAAAAGGCGGTATATAAATAAAAACTTACTTACTTACTTACTTACTATTTGTGATTTTGAGTACCATACCAGGGCTTTTGAGTACCATACCAGGGCTTTTGAGTACCATACCAGGGCTTTTGATTACCATACCAGGGCTTTTGAGTACCATACCAGGGCTTTTGAGTACCATACCAGGGCTGGTGAGTACCATTTGTGCTTTTGAGTACCATACCAGGGCTTTTGAGTACCATACCAGGGCTGGTGAGTACCATACCAGTGCTTTTGAGTACCATACCAGGGCTGGTGAGTACTATTTGTGCTTTTGAGTACCATACCAGGGCTTTTGAGTACCATACCAGGGCTTTTGAGTACCACACCAGGGCTTTTGAGTACCATACTAGGGCTTTTGAGTACCATACCAGTGCTTGTGAGTACCATACTAGTGCTTTTGAGTACCATACCAGTGCTTTTGAGTACCATACCAGTGCTGGTGAGTACCATACCAGGGCTGGTGAGTACCATTTGTGCTTTTGAGTACCATACCAGGGTTGGTGAGTACCATACCAGTGCTGGTGAGTACCATACCAGGGCTGGTGAGTACCATTTGTGATTTTGAGTACCATACCAGCGCTTTTGAGTACCATACCAGGGCTTTTGAGTACCATACCAGTGCTTTTGAGTACCATACCAGGGCTTTTGATTACCATACCAGGGCTTTTGAGTACCATACCAGGGCTGGTGGGTACCATTTGTGCTTTTGAGTACCATACCAGGGCTTTTGAGTACCATACCAGTGCTGGTGAGTACCATACCAGTGCTTTTGAGTACCATACCAGGGCTGGTGAGTACCATTTGTGCTTTTGAGTACCATACCAGGGCTTTTGAGTACCATACCAGGGCTTTTGAGTACCATACCAGTGCTGGTGAGTACCATACCAGGGCTTTTGAGTACCATACCAGGGCTTTTGAGTACCATACCAGGGCTTTTGAGTACCATACCAGGGCTTTTGAGTACCATACCAGTGCTTTTGAGTACCATACCAGTGCTTTTGAGTACCATACCAGTGCTGGTGAGTACCATACCAGTGCTTTTTAGTACCATACCAGGGCTGGTGAGTACCATTTGTGCTTTTGAGTACCATACCAGGGCTTTTGAGTACCATACCAGGGCTTTTGAGTACCATACCAGGGCTTTTGAGTACCATACCAGGGCTTTTGAGTACCATACCAGGGCTTTTGAGTACCATACCAGGGCTTTTGAGTACCATACCAGTGCTTTTGAGTACCATACCAGTGCTTTTGAGTACCATACCAGTGCTGGTGAGTACCATACCAGTGCTTTTGAGTACCATACCAGGGCTGGTGAGTACCATTTGTGCTTTTGAGTACCATACCAGGGCTTTTGAGTACCATACCAGGGCTTTTGAGTACCATACCAGGGCTTTTGAGTACCATACCAGGGCTTTTGAGTACCAATTGCCTGGGCAATAAAATACCTTTTGTTGTAATACCAGTATAACTTTGAGGGACTGCATGAAACTGAAATACCGCATCAGCGCTTGTGTGTGTGCACTGGTGAAGTTTACCTCTGAGTGTGTACAGAAACAGCGGCTGCGATCACAGCTGCGGCACAGGATCTCATTAACAAGCTTCACCCTCATGTTGTGCAAAACAGTAAACACTGTCACGGTAACCATTGTAACCGCTAACCTCCGCAAAACATGATGATGGGTGCATTAGCTCTATTTAAAAAGACAGTATTTTCTCCCTCGATTACCTTGGACTATTTAACTTCTATAATAAATAATAATAAATTCAGCAGCTTTAGTGATGTAGTGTAGGCCCATGATGATGTGTCCTACTCCGGACGCCTTGTTTGCTGCCCACAGGCTCCTAAAAAAAAAAAAACATATGTCCAGTCCAAGAGTATGTCCTGGATCTTTGCTGTCTCCACATTACTGTTTATCATCTCCCATAAACTAATGAATTCACTCTCATTGTTTGTTAGACATTCAACTTTTGACCCACTATATTAGTTAGTCACTGGGATTTACATTTTGCAATTACGATCTTCCACATTCTTCTAGTGACTTCATTTTAACATTGGCTTTCTGTTCACCAGTCGTTCCATAAATGCCAGATTTCTGTAGTGTATGACTAATATTTACCCCATACACAGATTCCAAATTCGCCCAGGTGAGCTGTAGATGTTTGCAGCTCCTCCAGAATAATCATTTTTCTCGTGTCTGCACCTGTGTTGTCCTTGTCTGAGCTGTGAGATTGGGAAAACAGCTGAGCATTGGTAGATTTGCAGTTGTACCACACTCATTCATTCCCAGGAGATGGATTGAACAGTGCTCTGTGAGATGTTCAAAGTATGGGGAAATATCTGTATAAAGTCACCAGAAATGTTTCTATAACCTTTATCCTGGGTTGGAATCCTGGTTAGAACAGGGCCTTTCTGAGTGGAGTTTGCATGTTCTCTCCATGTCCGCGTAGGTTTCTCTCTGCAGAGGACCGTAATCTTATCCCTGACCTTTCTGGTTTGCTTTTTGGACTTCATTATGCTGTTTAGTGACCAATACATTCTAATCATAGCTCGGAGATGAGTTTGTTAGGTTGTGTTGAATGAGTGAGAGGGGTTGGAGCCAAATAGCATCTGCTTCGTCCATACGCTTTTCAAATGGTTTATTTCTGTTTATTTTGTGTCTTGTTTGGATTTTGCATCTTGTTTGGATTTTGCATAGTTTATAGTTTAATTTGCATACCATTTTCAATAACATTCTTACTACTACTACTGCTACTACTACTACTACTAAGACCACCACAGAACAGAGTAAATAACACATAGGCGAGGTCTGTTTAATCTAAAAGGAAAGATGTGAGAACATGGTGGACATGCCTGAATGACTATCGTCCTGTGGCCCTCACGTCTGTTCTTATGAAAACTTTTGAGCGTCTTGTGCTGGACTTCATTAACTCATTGAATGCCAGCCTATTTCAGAAAAGGGTACTCCCACAGTGCCAGCCATTTATGATGATTTTTACTGATTTTTGAAGACCCACAGAATATTGTGTACTATGACTATCTGAAATCCGACACCAGATTCTAAAAGAATGGACTGTCTTCTACTTTCCTCAGCAAAAAGAATTTTGTTTATAGCTTTTTTCGTTCCCCTGTAATCCTCCGTTGAGTAGAGGGAAGTTTTACTGAAATCACCAGAAATCACCAGAAAGTTGAGAAAAAAGAGGCACAACATGTGCACCTACATGTTTTCAAACCATTCAGAGAGCAATGCTGCCACCTGCTGGCTCGATAAAATATGGTCTCAAGTCATCCCCATACATATTAGATACAATAGACATCTGGGAACGTGAAAATAGCGAAAAAGGCATTTGACGGATTAATACGTCAATGGCACACGACAGACAGAACAGGAGTGTGGAGGATGCCATCTCCTTTGCTCTGAACTCTGTCCACAGTCACTTGGACACTAGTAAATCTGTGGCGAGAATGCTTTTCATCGATTATAGCTCTGCTTTTAACTGCCTTGTCCCAGGTAAACTGATTGAAAAGCTCATGTCTCTCAGTTTAAGTGTTTTAGATTTTTAACTGACAGATCTCAGAGAGTGAAAATCAATGACTGTTTTTCTGATGTTGTTTCTGTGAGTACTGGTTCTCCTCAGGGATGTATTTTGAGTCCTTTGCTTTTTACTTTGTACACTCATGATTGTGTGTCCTCCTCTGACTCAAACTTGATCATTAAATATGCTGATGACACCACCATCATCGGTCTCATCAGTGACACTGATGAATCCTCTTATAGAGCAGAGATACAAAATGTGGTTCAGTGGAGTCAAACTAACAACCTCCAGTTGAACGCATCCAAAACATGTGAACTGGTCTACGACTTCAGTCGCAATAGTTCTCATTTGCCTGTCGTAATCGACAACTCCCAGGTGCAGATCGTAGAGGAGTGGAAGTTTCTGGGTTTAACTCTGTCTAACGACCTGAAATGGGTTAAAAACACTGACCGAGTCGTTAAGAAAGCTCGTCAGCGTCTCTACTTTCTGTGTAAACTTTGAGAATTTACCACTAACTCTAAGATTCTGCTTAACTTTTATCGCTGCACCATTGAGAGTTTACTTGTTGGTTCTGTGTCTGTGTGGTTTGGAAACATCACAGATAAAGAAAAGAGAGCTTTAAACAAGGTGCTCCGCTCTGCAAAGAGGACCGTGGGCTGTGAGCTTCCTGTTCTGGAGGTTCTTTATAAATCCAGACTTTTAAACAAAGCTCTTAGGATTGTTAATGACTCTTCTGGCCACCCTGGGAAAGCCATGTTCCAGCTTCTTCCCTCTGGCAGAAGATATCGCTCTCTGAGATGCAGGACATCTCGTTACGCTTTTTATCCACAAGCTGTTATCAGTGTGAACAGAGCACTTTAATGATTTGCACTTGTTTTGAAACTGTTTTAGTCGATCAATTTCACAGTGACATTTGTTTACTGTTTTATTTGTTTTATTTCTGTCTTTTATTGTCTGTATTTGTCTGTGCACACTGGAGACTTTTGCTAATGTATTCCAATGTGTTTTTTTTACTGCAAATGGCAAATAAACTGAATCTGAATCTGAATCTGGTCATTGGGAATACGATGGTGATGTAATACGCTCCCAGAAAGGTGTGTATTACTTCTGTAAGCCCCACTTTAAGCATTAGTTGTAATAGTACTTTTGCAAGCCACTGTACATTTGCAATTGTAATTGTGCAATAACGAGAAAATAATCAGGCTTTATCTACACGTAGCTCAGACTGATAACACGTTGCTTGTTTTGCAATATGTCAATGTGTCTTAACTCCAGAGGGCAGTCAGAGATGTTAACCCTCCTCGAATACACACATATACACACACACACACACACACACTCATGCACACTCTCACAAGCACACACACACTCAAATACACACACGCACACACACACAAACACACACGCACGCATAAACATGTTGAGAAATGGTCGTGTAAGCCTGCCACAGTATTTAAACTGCGGGTCTATGGCAGGGGTGGGCAGTTATTTTCTTCAGGGGGTCATATTGGGATATCACCCTATTGTGGGGAGCCCAACCCAATTTCACATGGTTAAATTTAATCTAAGATGTTTCATTCATTAATTAGAACAGAATGTCCAGGGCTTTACTTTGCCCAAGTATGGTCTATGTGATGGTTTACTGTTTTATTTCAAATAATTTAAATTCAATTAATTTTTGTACAGCCCTAAATCACCACAGTATTTATCTCGGAGGACTTTACATAACTGTTGAACTTGCCAACACAGATCAGAGAATCAAACAGTTCAAACACAAGAAATTCAATTATAAAAACAGATGGAACCATTGGTCCATAATGGGCAGATGACAAATCCTTAAATGTTGATAAATGTCCATACATGTTGTTGAATGTCGAGTGTCACGGACCCTCACCACTGTCTGTAGACCCTGCATCTGCAATTTCCGTGGTATGTCATGCAGAATGTTTGTGTGTGGGCAGGTGAAAGATGCATTTCCTGCTTGAGAGCCTGCGTGTGCTGCTGCTGTCTCTGTGGTTCAGCCTGGAGTCTCTGGTCCACCTGCTGATCCCGCGGAGGAAGAAGAGCATCACAGGAGAGGTGGTGCTGATCACAGGGGCGGGCAGTGGCATTGGGCGACTCATGGCCCGGGAATTCTCCTCACACCAAACTGTTATGGTGCTGTGGGACATCAACGAGGCAGGGCTGAGGGAGACCGCAGCACTGGCCCGGGAAAGTGGAGCCTCCAGGGTGTTCTCCTACGTATGTGACTGCAGCAGCAAGACCGAGGTGTACAAGGTGGCTGACCAGGTACGGCCTCTCCAAAGCTATTACAAGATGATTAACAGATATGAGGGTTCTCACCAGAAGGTTTTACCAGAATGTCCCTCCCCAAGCCTTCCCTCTCCACCAAAAAAGGAGGACAAAACTTGTTGACTTGTCCTTTGCACAATTACCAAGATCCAAATCTAATCATTGTATTTGGTTGTCTTAGATTAGCAGAAAAAATACAACAAACTTGGAAAATTCCGCCTCCAGAGACTGAGAACCAGGACTGGACCCGGTCTAAACCAGGCATCTGCACTCGCAAACATTTCAGAATCAGAATCAATATTTTATTGCCATGTAAGTAACAGGAAGTGAGACTAGAAAATTGCTTTGGCTCTCGGTGAAAACAAGTCAAGAGAAGAGAAGGAATAAGATATAAAAAAAACATTTCTAAAGTATAAAAGTTCTGTAAAAAATAAAATAAAATTTAACCTTAACACACACAAACATGACAATGATCACGTCACGGCTTTGATCCGACACCAGGACCCGGTGTTGATGCAGATGTCACGGCGTCCTCTTGCCGGCACAAGAGGGACGTTTGCAGTGTGTGTTCAGGACACAGTGAAGCGCAGGTGCACGCTGTGACGCAGCTTTGACTCAAAATATAGTCACCAAGAGTGCAGCAGAGGAGCTTTAGTATGACCTTTATCGACACCGTTGATAATTAGAAAAGTAGGCAATCAGAGCAACTCCAGAAAAACAACAGAAAATCCGTCGTGGTCCTGGAAATAGCCTTTTTTTTTTTTTTTTTTTTTAAACAAAAAAATAAAATTGATCTCTCTGCCCTAAACTCTCCCCTTCATGACATTCTTCAATGGCATGTTATATCTCATTTTATTTTCCACTTTACAATGGACCTAAATGCAATCAGTAATAGGGACCAGGTCTGCAAACTAGCTGTAAGCTAAGGCCTTTGAACATAGCATCGGTTCCTGTAACAATGCTTCTTGTTTTGTCCCAATCAAATAAACACATAATAATAATAATAATTTATATTTATTATGAATCCATTTTTAGATAAATTAAGCTATAACTCAATTCTAAAAAGCATAAAACATAAAGTAATTATTTGTTCAAAAAATCTCCATAATGTAAAAAGTAAATAATATTGTTCTAACCTCTAAAACTATTTTGGCCTCAAACAATGAAAGAACTTAAAATATATATATTAAAGTGTGATCCTGTGCGTTGTGTGTCCCAGGTGAAGCGGGAGGTTGGAGATGTCACTATTCTGGTGAACAACGCTGGGATTGTCACAGGGAAGAAGTTCATGGATTCCCCAGACTCCCTGATCGAGAAGACCATGGAAGTGAACACCATGGCCCACTTCTGGGTACGTGTCTGTCCGTGAGAACGTTTACAAAGCAGAAGGATACAGAGAAGAGTCAAAAAGTGTCTACAACGTTGCTTCAAACCCGCCTGCGGCTCACTGAGACAATGTTGAAGCCTAAACCTCTCCCGAACTCAATCATGAATCCAGACCTTTGGACAAGCTTTGGCTTCTGGTTTGTTAGATTTTAGATTTAGATGATTTATTTCAAACCTGCACAATACATAATTTCACATACAGTTTATCAACATAACCAACAAATATTATTAATTTTTTTTTTTTATAAGATAGGGACAAGTGTACACAATCACTATGTGAAACAAAACATTTATAACCAAGGCTGATTTGCATTTGTCCGTCCCTAGAATGGCTTTTTGACACAATTAAAACACATTACCCATTGTTACATACACATTACACAAAGGCAGGTGTCCCCAAACTCGTTTATTGACTGCTTTGTTTTAACAAATAATTTCAGTTCATGTTTAAAACCAGCCCAGTCGCCAGTTCAGTTCAAGCTGAGGACTTAAAGAGTTCAAGAGCTTTGCCCCCTGGACCAAGCCCCGGCGATCCAAGATGGCGTCCTATTCAAATGAATGGTTGTGCTCAGTGGCGCTTTGTGACGGCATGGGGGCTGAAAGATTAGCGGAAGTCGCCTGGAACTCTCAAAGATCTATGGGAAACTCGCCTGTATTTGGGCATCGTCTGGTCCTCCCGGTTCTGCGCAGTGGATGATCGCCCATAATGCGTGTGTGGGTCTCACACCGGGTCTCACGCACGTGCACAGAGGGGCTCGGCTGCGCTCTGACCAATCAGAGCAGTTCATCAGAGCGGGAGTAAGAGCTGTAGGTTCTCTGTCAGCTGAGGTCGAGCTGTTTTAATATGCATTAAGTCCTATGGGGAAAATTTCTGGGTAGCCCACGTGAATTTAGTCTGGTTTAGTCTGCAGTACCGCAAGAATCCCCCGAGCATGTGAGTTATTCAGCTACAAGCTAGTAATACCCTATCCAGTTATTATAATAGATCCATGCCCTGGACGGAGAAGACCCACTGTCCAAAAGTAGTTCTCCTCAGGGTCACCTTCACATTTCTGTGGGAGGAGCTGTGTGCTTATTTGATCCCAGCCACAACACACATGCCACACAACACACTGCAGTAACATAATTAGACTTAAAAAACATATAACTACAGTCATATTCTAAGACAATACCACTGCAGCAAATGGAATCAGACAGACAAAACAAGACAACACACCAGTTACCACTTATCCCTATAGAAATTAAAGGTTTTTTTTTAAATCTAAAATTCAGTTAGTCTCACACCTTTTCCTCTCTATCCTTCATATTATTTTCCTACCTGATCTCTCATTTTTTATCTACATTTTTTGAATCCCCTAATTACTCGTTCCTCAGGTAGTTTTACAGACTCCAGCTTTGATGTCTGAGTGTGCTGTTTATTGTTGTTTTGGACCCAACAGACATATAAGGCGTTCCTTCCTGCCATGATCGCAAACAACCATGGGCACCTGGTGAGCATCGCCAGCTCCGCGGGGCTTCTGGGAGTCAATGGTTTGGCAGGTTTGTGGCGAGCGTTAGTTCCTCGATTTGACTGTAGCCACTGTCACTATTCAAGAGAAATGTTAAAATGGGTTCTGAGGGAGTGTACATACACAAAAGTAAATCCAAGGGGCAAAAAAGTAAGTCATCTTTATTTATATAGCACATTTCACAGACTAAGGTCTCACAAAGCACTTTCAATGTTGTGCAGTACATATTTTCCCATTCTCTCCACTCTGTGATGACAGAAGGATCGCAGTATTCAGTGATCATTGTATTCAGACCTATTGTAATGTTTTTAGTGGTGGGGGAAACCGGAGCACCCGGAGGAAACCAGACCAGACATGTTTAATGACAGATCCAGTTGAAGTTATAAGCTCAGATTCTTGTATAATCACCATGGATACGTCACATATCTCTCTAATAAAAAAATAAAAAAACGTACATTACTCATATAATAATAATAATAATCTTTATTTATATAGCACTTTTAAAAACCATGTTTACAAAGCGTTGCACAGTCAGCATGATAAACAATAAAACAGTCAGGATGTACGTTTTATCATAACGTAGGTATAATAAAAACAATGAAATACCAATGTAATTATCAGAGAATAAGTAAAGGTCACACATTGTTTTTAGCTAATTCAACTAATTGTAACTTATAACAACAATTATTGTCTAATTTCCAGTGCGTCACACAGACTCAGAGAGAACATGCAAATAGAGTCAATTGAATGGAAAAACGATTTAGTGAAATGTGTTAAAATCAGCAGATCACTTTCTCACCACCCCCATGTTTGTGTGGAGCGAGAGACAAATGCCCACAGCGATTGTAAAGCGCTTTGTGGCTCTGGAGTGTGAAAGGCGCTATGTAAATAAATGAGAATTACTTGCTTCCTTAGTTAATATACGCACACGCACTCACTCAACAACTGATCATGTGATCTCTTCCAACAACAATACTAAACAAAGGATGAGTGACACTCCTGGATCAATTACCAAAATAGGCCGTATCAGATGTCGAGCAACGAGCTCTCTCCTCACACAATAATTTACATTTTAAAGGCAAGTTCACAGTATCAACCAGCCAACTTCAGCTCTGCCATCGTAGATATGTTACATATGGTTTCCCCTACTACTAAAAACATGTACAATAGGTCTGGCATGTGCCTCCTGTGTACAGGCGACCCCGCTCCCATCTCTGTGTGGACTGAGAGACAAATGCCCACAAGTGCTTTGTGACTGGTCTGTGAAAGGCGCTATATAAATAAATGTTTCTTACTGACTTACTTACTCAAGAAGGGCCAGAGCTGACTCTACAATATAGAACCACATTTTTTAACACTTTACTTGTCCCAGACCTTCTGCTGCTAACATGTACAGATGTGCCCCTGGACACTTATGTTGAGCTAACCTTCTTACTCCAGTGTTTGGAAAACCCTGACATACACCCATACTTGGTCATTTGAAAAATGAAGTCCTATTTGTATACCGATGTTTTTCGCTTTAATTATGGTGCAGGAACTTGAAAAACAACGGCTCTAAAAGTGCTCTGTATTCTGTCAGTGGTCATTGTGAGGGTCTTAATACTTAATGTTCTTCTTTCAGACTATTGTGCCAGTAAATTTGCAGCTGTCGGATTTGCAGAATCCATTGGACTGGAAATGCTCGCCATAGGGAAAAGCGGCGTCAAAACCACCATCGTTTGTCCCTATTTTATCAACACCGGCATGTTTGACGGCTGTCAGACCAAGTAAGTGACCCTCCTGCGGTGTTTATACTAGCAAGTGTGCTTTATTGTGGAGCAACTGTGGTTGCATGGATCCTTATGTCTAAACACGACACCTCCCATTTCTGCAGTGTGTGGGAAAGCAATCTTCAGACTAAACTACAAATACATGCTTTGAACTCCAAAAGATACACTAAAGTCTAAAGGGTTTAACTCAATGTCCTAAATATGTCTGATAATGTGGTTGTGTACTAGGCTAAAACAAAATTTCCACTGAGGCCAGATCAGTGGTGGTTTGTTTGGTGTGACCGCTCCCACCACGCTGTGTTTTGACTACAAACAGCCCAGTACTCTCTGGGTATGAGAGTATGTGTGTACGTGTGTGTGTCTGTGTGTGTGTATGATACTGACCTGAATCTGTGCGCATCAACAAATGCCGCTCCATACAGGCAGGGCGAGGACTTTAAAGCACCGCTGTTTCTTGAGTGCTCTTAAAGCACAAATAGTATAAGGCACACACTAAATGTATAGGGTATCACTGCTCGGAGCTTAAACATGTCTACATTTGGACAAGTGTGTCTGTGTGTGTGTGTGTGTGTGTCCGTCCCTCATCCCTGTATTGCCTGTTGCAGGTGGCCTCGTATCATGCCCATCCTGGATCCAGAGTATGCGGTGAGAAAGATCCTGGAGGCTGTTCTCACAGACCAGGTGTACCTGCTCTTGCCACGCAGCATGTACCTCATCGCTGGACTCAAGAGGTGAGGCTCGCATCTCACTGTGATCTCCTCTTGAAGGAATCTCTTGTCTGTGTGTAGTTTTGAGTGACAAGGCAAGTTTATTTGTATAATACAGTTCATACACGCAGCAACTCAAAGGGCTTAACAAAACAAGAAGAGACGCTATTGAAATCACAAAGGCGTTAAAATCATAAATAATCACCATACATTAGAAAGAGTGAAGATACAATCCCTCAGTAGCACAGCTACTTGTTTTTAACCTGGATTTCAACATTGTCAGAGTAGAAGCTAGCCTGGTCGTACCTCACCATAGTACATATTACATTTCGTACTAAGGTCTGGAGGCGCTCCACTGAGCTCCTTTTACAGATAGGAGGGGTTAACTCCTTTTGCAGATTGAATCGATTGGATCTGAGGTTTACACAAGCAGAGCTGCTTTAAAGTCTATTTTCTGAGCCACAGGAAGCTTGTGCAGAAACCTGAGACCAGGTCTCTATTGCAGCTGAAAACATTAGTGTGTAGCCTGCAGTGACACACCACACAGTGTGAGTGTGTGTGTCGCCTTCGCCCTGAGCCTGCTCTTGTCTCCACAGCATCCTCTCCACAAAACAAGGGCTCCTGCTGGGGGAGTACCTCGGGGCCTTCACCATGATGGACCACTTCAAGGGACGCAACAAAAAGCTGGAGTAAAGGGAACCCACAAATCCCCGTCTATAAGGACATTCCATATTACTCAGGCTTTCACAGCTGTGTCTTTGGCACTTTTGTAACATTCCAATGTATTCTTTTGGTTTTATGTGTCATTTTATGCTGCTCCTCTTAGGAACAGCTCCGCTTATGAGTGAAATTCCGGACTGAAGGATAGCCTTTCAAATGCTTTACAAGCCTGTGAAGTGCCTCACAAGTGCAAGGCAGTATCGTCATTATTATTACCTCTGTAGACGGCACATGGCCGAATATCACAGATGTTTTTGACTTTGAGCATGGATCAAATTTAAATCAAATTTAAGTTGTTTCTGCAACTGCAACAGTGGACCAGCTTCTGTGGTCGATGTCAGGCGTCAGGAATATAACTGCAGTGGCACAGACAAACCTTTGTGCCTTGACTGAAGTATTTGAGGGGCACATGCTGTTCATATAATCAACCAATGAAATGTAGTTGAAGTTTTCAAAACGTTCCGACTGAGATTGTTGTTTAACGTTAATGTTTTTTTGAAATGCTACATGCTTGTAAAGATGCATAAATATGAAGAAAGGCATAGAATTAGAAGAAACTTTGGGCAGCCTACAGCTCTGATTGATCAGTTACAAGTATTTGATTGTGATACAGTGTCAATTAGAGCAGTGTTTCCCAAAGTGCCTCAGAGACTCTGCAGTGGGGCCTCTAAAGGTTCTCCACACATTAAGCAATTGAGATTGAATTGAAATGTACACTTCTTTGGTCAGAATTATGACATACTGATTGTAAAATATCCATATTGATTATAAAATGTAAATAATGTATATTTATGTAATACAGAAAAAGGATAAAAAGGATATAAAATAAATTTAGTAGCAGATTATTCGAGTTCATGTGGGCTGTTGGCACGCCCTCTCAGCTCGGTTTACCATGTGGTGATCTGCCTTTTAATCTGGAAGGCCTCCATGATCGATAACATTAGTTGATTGATTCCTCTGTAATCACCTGATTTTGGGCCCAAAAAAGTGCTATATAAATGTTTTCACATTGCTTTATTTCTATCTCCAGAACAACACAATAAAAGTCCTAATAAATCCTGTTTGGACAAATATGTGTAATTTCCGTCAATTTGGCCTTGGTTACAAGTCAGACTGTGCCTGGCTAACACCTCTCACAAGTCAAGCAAGAGTCTTCCCAGGCTCAGTCCGATCTGTGTTAGAGGCACAGGGCAAATACGCATGGATCAGAGAGGCCATCCAGATCAAGTGGAGGAATCTACCAAGTGTGGTGCTCCAGACTTTAGGAACAGCTGTATTATTAGACTCATGTAAAATGACTGCAAAATTATGAAGTATTACTTATTTTAAACATATTTATTTCCGGTTTAATTTCAAAGCAGCTTGTTTTGCAAGGAATACACAATAACCTCTATTGTATGATGTCATTTTATGAATGTGCACATGATTATATATGCAATTGATATTTTGATGTACTGGACTATGTATTTTACCTAATCTGTGCCACTGTCACTGTCAGACATTAAATTTTAACAGTGTACTTGTTTTTGGATTTAATTATGATGTTTATAATAGCACAAATTCAGCATGCTTTGGTCAATTTTTTTCACTTTTACAAAATACATGTTCAGATACAAATAGTTCAAAATTATATTATGTTTATTTTATTTTGATCAACAATGAACCAACCTTCAGTATTACAGCAATAGATCTATGGATGGAGGGTCATGATCTATCAACACTTTATGTGTTATTAAGTATAATTATGGACCTTTTGTTCTGGACTCGTCCCGGTTCTGCGCCACATCAGCTTAGTTTTCCACCAGAGAAGAGTTCATCACCATAGCGACAACTGTTCACTTGCAGCAGTAAGAATTTGGTCTTTGGACTTAGCTTTTCATTGCCTTTTTTAAAGATGTATTAACCTTTTTTAGCACACAAAATTGAATTAGGGAAAATTACTTAGAGGTTTATAGGAGGATTATCCACTTATTGAAAAAACTCTGGTCTTGTTTGACGAGCATGTATCACCACAATGATTGACAATTGGGAGGACCAATAATCTTGACGCCTTACTCTATTCTCTATTCTGTTGCACTGAGTCAAAGCAATTTCCAAGTCTGTGACTTCCTGTTACTTATGTGGCAATAAAAATGATTCTGATTCTGATTGATGGTCCACCTGGAAATAGAAAATCCTCCTATACACCTTTGAAATTAATTAATTAACTTATTACATTACTTATTTGCAATACATCTATTGTAAAACTACACTTTTTTGAGGAATTCAAAGTGTTTTACCAATATTTACAGTGTAAATATGCATACAATTTTGAATGGGAGCAGGCAAAATTACGTTTCATTTTTCTGGGAGTCCGAATGTTAAAACAGTGAAAAAATACATACATGAATTTCCTACTGACTGGAGTTAGTTAGTTACACAGTTATATTAACAGTGACAGAGTTCAGCGTGATAGATTATTATTATAGATCCATGGTGAGAGTGTATTTACTCCAACGCGGCAGGTGGCGCTATGAAGCACACAACCGGATCCTCTGGTGAGCTCCAAGTTTCATTTCGCAGGTTGTTGGGAAGCTGCAGATCCATTCAAACAAACCATTCAGTAAGTAAGCCTCAGTCCTGCCCACACTGCAGCACCACATCGCACACGGACACGACACACAGGAGTCAGAACCAGAATGATCTAGTTCTGCAGAAGGAGTTATAGAGCGAGCACACAGCGTTAGCTTAGGTTACATTGGTTAGCTTAGCATCGCTCTGATGTTAGCACCATAGACTGTTAGCACCATGGATCTATTATAGTTAGCACATACAGTCTATGGTTAGCACAACAACCGAACAACACAATACAATACAATACAATTTATTCTTGTATAGCCCTAGGTCACAACAGAAGTCATCTCAGAGACTTAACAAAACCATTGAAATCACCAACACAGGTCAGAGAATCAACAGTTAACACATGAAGAATATAAAGCACACACAGAAGAACATGTCCATACATGTTGTAGAATGCTAAAGTGTCCTGATCATCACCAATCCTTTCTGTTGGACACTAACTGTCCAACAAGACCCTCCTGCATCGACAAGGAAAAACTCTTAAAAAACCCAGTGGGAAAAAGTGAGAAACCTTGGGGAGACCCAACGTTTATTGTTTTTGTTGTTGTAGTAGTAGTTGTTTTTGTTTTTAAACGTACAAAATTCGACATCAAATGTAGCAAGAGAAGTAATAAATAAGAAGTTAATACAGTTCCTTACCCCCCCGCTTTGCAGTCACTAAATTAGCCATTGCAATCTTAAACATACATCCTCAGTGTCATCCAGACAAGTTTATAGTTTATATAATAACCCCTTTGTTTTCTGCCCCCGGACAAGTCTGGGAAACTAAAGTGGCATTCATTGAAATGTTTAAAACGAATTGCATGAAAAGGGCTATGTGTGTAGAGTAATGTTAGGGGTGTTTCATCAAAAAGGTTCATTTTGTCTTTATTTGGTTCTTTTGAAATGGTAGGGGTGTGCCAAAAAATAGATTCTAAAAAAAAAAATAAGAAAAATCTCTCGGCTCATAATTATATATGTAACTATTGGTAGACTGTTCTAGTTCAAATGAAAACTTATGTAAGAGTTACAGACACCCCAGATGCAGAAGTTGAGCCAGGAAGTGAGGCTGTGCACAGTTACTCTTTTGAATATATTGGAATATATACTAGACATATTGGTCTTCCTTCCTTGTGTGTGGCTGCCAATCCTGAGTCATATCTCTATCTCCAGGGTGTCCAAACTTTTTAGTAAGAGGGCCACTTTAGTTCATCAGACTTGACCTGGGGTAGATAAACCTGGATTTAAGAAAACTGGATTCTGGGAATTACATTGGTTTATGATTTGTCCTTATTGATTCACACCACAGCTGCATTATGTGGAATGTTGTGCCACAATCACAAACAAATGTCAGTATAAAACAAAATAAATTTCAGAGGGTCTGAGGTACACAAGATATAGGACTGTATTGGTGGGGCTGAAGTTGGTTGGATGACACTGTCAAAGGGCCTCAATGGCCACTTTCAGTTAGCAACAAAGGGCCACATTAAACGGCACAGAGGGCCGCAATTGGCCCGTGGGTCTGACTTTGGACATGCCTGCTCTAAATGGTTGATCCCATCCGTCAGTCATAACGGGCAGTTTGGTTCTGCTGTCTAAATTACAGTGTCGTCGTAATTTGTTGTGTTCACCTTATGACAATAATACTATCGTGTGAGATGGGTAAAAAGGATAGTTGCTCTGGCACGCCGGCCTGTGTTGCTCAGTGTGTATGTAATATTTAGAGTCTTTGCTTTGGACAAGGCGACGCATGGTTTTGGCTCAGGGGGAATGTCGTCTGTGTCTAACCGTTCCTGATGGTCAATATGGATTTTAATTCTTTCAGTCTTCAGTCCTGCTAATTCAATTCATTCAATTCATTCAACTCATTACATACAAAGATGGCGCCTCGTACGGTCGACATGGCTCTTTGCTGCTCTCTTTTTCTTTTGTTTTTACTTTTTAACTGCGCATCTGGCTGTTCCTACACCCGTGAGGAACTTATGAACATCCGACCCACCGTTCCCATGGACCTATTGCCTGTTTTCTTGGCATCTGCGGCTGATTTAGTTCATGTTCTAGCCAAAAAAGTGTGGGCCCGTAAAAGGGGAAAGCGCGGAGGCCTGCTCGTGCGTCTTAGGAGGAGAGGAGCGCGCACGGCTCTCCCCGGCATTTTTCTCTCCAACGTACGCTCACTGGGCAATAAGATGGATGAACTCAGCCTGCTCATGAGAAGAAACAAGGACTTCGCCACATCCTGTGTCCTCTGCTTCACTGAGACCTGGCTAAATGACCTGGCGCTCTGGAGCTGCAGGGCTTTGGGCTGTTCCGCGCGGATCGCCATTGTGCGCTCTCAGGGAAGAGCAGAGGCGGTGGGCTGTGTTTCTACGTCAATACAAACTGGTGTAACGATGTGACAGTGATCTCCAAGCACTGCTCTCCTGCTCTGGAATATCTTTTCATTCATTGTAAACCATATTACTCCCCGCGCGAAATTGTTTCGTTCATTCTTGCCTCTGTTTACATACCGCCATGCGCGGACGCGCGCGAGGCTCAGCGCGCACTCGCAGAGCAAGTACTGTGTATGGAACGCTTATACCCGGACTCTCTGATTATTATCCTGGGGGATTTTAATAAGGGAAACTTGAGCCAGGAATTACCCAAATACAGACAGTTTATCAAATGCCCGACCAGAGAGGAGAACACTCTGGATCACTGTTACACCACCGTGCGCGGAGCTTTTCGCGCTGTTCCCAAGCCAGCCCTCGGCTTCTCAGATCACTCCATGATACATCTGGTTCCTGCTTACAGACAGAGACTAAAGCTCTCGAAACCTGCAGTGAGGAGCTCCAAAGTGTGGTCTGATGAAGCTGTGGAAGAGCTGCGCGCATGCATGGAATCTACAGACTGGGGACCTTTTCAGAGCTGTCACAGATAGTTTGGATGAATACACGGACACTGTGACGTCATACATTCACTTCTGTGAGGATAGCATCATTCCAACAAGGACCAGGGTCATCTATAACAACGACAAACCCTGGTTCACTGCTAAACTCCGGCAGCTCAGGAAAGCAAAGGAGTCTGCTTTCAGGGAGGGGGACTGCAGCGGCTACAAAGCAGCTAAATATCAGTTCAGGAGAGAACTGAAAGCAGCCAAGTCCTGGCACAGAGAACGACTACAGGAGCAGTTTGGTAACAACGATACTGCTTCTGTCTGGAGGGGCCTACGGGAGATCACCAACTACAAACCCAAAGCCCCCCCCTGTGCTGACGACCACAAGCTAGCTGACGATCTGAACTTATTTTTCAGTCGCTTTGATGCTGCCCCTGACACCTCTCCCTCCCCCACCCCCCACTACTCTAACGACCCACCCATCAGCCCTGCCCCCAGCCTAACAATAGCCGCTAAAGAGATTAAACAACTCTTCCTGAGGCTGCACCCCCGCAAAGCTCCTGGCCCGGACCACGTGTCTCCGTCCACTCTGAGACACTGCGCCAGTGAGCTTACTCCTGTGTTCACGGACATTTTCAACTCCTCTCTGCAGTCCTGCCATGTCCCGGCCTGCTTCAAATCCTCCATCATTGTCCCCGTCCCGAAGAAGCCCAGGATCACAGGACTCAATGACTACAGACCTGTAGCACTTACGTCTGTCGTCATGAAGTCATTTGAACGCCTGGTTCTCTCCCATCTCAAGTCCCTCACCTCCCCCCTCCTGGACCCCCTGCAGTTCGCCTACAGAGCCAACAGATCTGTAGACGACGCCATTAACCTGGCCCTCCACCACATCCTACAGCACCTGGACTCCCCGGGGACCTACGCCAGGGTCCTGTTCGTGGACTTCAGCTCTGCCTTCAACACGATCCTGCCATCCCTGCTCCAGGACAAGCTCTCCCAGCTCAACGTGCCCGATTCCACCTGCAGGTGGATCACTGACTTCCTGACGGACAGGAAGCAGCGAGTGCGTCTGGGGAAGAATGTCTCGGACTCTCGGATTATAAATACAGGAGCCCCACAGGGCTGTGTTCTTTCTCCCCTGCTCTTCTCCCTGTACACCAACCACTGCACCTCCAGCCACGACTCCGTGAAGCTGATCAAGTTCGCGGACGACACCACCCTCATTGGACTCGTCTCCAACAACAATGAGTCCGCCTACAGGAGGGAGGTGGACCGGCTGGTGTCCTGGTGCAGTGGTAACAACCTGGAGCTGAACGCCCAGAAGACAGTGGAGATGATTGTGGACTTCAGGAAGAGCACTGTCCCCCCACCCCCACCCTCCGTGATGGACTCCCCCATCACCTCTGTGGAGTCCTATCGTTTCCTGGGCACCACCATCACCAGGACCTCAAGTGGGAGCCGACCATCAGCTCCCTCATCAAGAAGGCCCAGCAGAGGATGTACTTCCTGCGGCAGCTCAGGAAAGCCAAGCTGCCTGCACAGATGTTGGTGCAGTTCTACACGGCCATCATCGAGTCCATCCTCACCTCCTCCGTCACCGTGTGGTTCGCCGGAGCCACAGTCAGGGACAAACAGAGACTACAGCGCATTGTGCGCTCTGCAGAGGAAGTGATCGGCCGCAGCCTTCCATCGCTGCAGGACCTGTACGTCGCCCGAGCTCGAGGCCGGGCTGGTCGTATCACAGCCGACCCCTCTCACCCTGCACATGGACTATTCCAACCACTCCCCTCAGGCAGGAGGCTGCGGTCCATCAGGACTAGAACCTCCCGCCACAAGAACAGTTTCTTCCCCTCTGCTGTATAAAAAAGAATAAAAAGTGTTTTTTATTCTTATTTTTATTATCTCTTTTTGACTGTTGCACTGAGCCCAAGCAATTTCCTAGTCTGTGACCTCCTGTTACTTACGTGGCAATAAAAATGATTCTGATTCTAAAAGAACCATACACATTTCAATATTAAATCTTTAAGTAATGAATGTTATTGTTTCAGTTCGCAATGGCCGACATTAAGAACTTCCTCTATGCCTGGTGTGGGAAGAAGAAAAAGACCCCCAGCTATGACATCAGGACTGCTGGCAACAAGAACAGGCAGAAGTTTGTGTGCGAGGTATGCTTCGCTTCTGCACTCTCTCTCTGCATGTGGGTCAGTGATGTAATGGACTGCTTTCTTCCAGGTGCGTGTGGATGGCTATAACTACACAGGAATGGGGAACTCCACTAATAAGAAAGATGCTCAGTCCAATGCAGCCAGAGACTTTGTGAATTACCTGGTCCGGATGGGAGAGATGAATGCTGCTGAAGTCCCAGCCGCAGGGGTGAGTTGCCGCCGTGGCTTACCTTTTCCTTCGGTAAAGAAACTGGGCCACAATTCCTGGTATCCTTGGCTCAGTTATATGAATGAGCTCAATTAGAACAACTAAATATGACATTTCTCTATCAAACACAAGTTCAAATAAAATCACTGTTTAATTGAAGATCAAAATATTACAATATTACATCATGAGAAGGAAATATCACTATAACGATATAATTCACCAAATAAACGGCCCTGGGAAAATCTTAAATTGCACAACTTGGGTGAGTGGATAGCATTCTCGCTTCTCAGCTAGAAGGTCCTCAAATCGCGGTCGGAACAGGGCCTTTCTGAGTGGATTTTGCATGTTCTGCTCGTGTCTGCGTAGGTTTCCTCCGGGTGGTCCGGTTTCCCCTACCACTAAATACATGTACAATAGGTCTGGCATGCGCCTCCTGTACTGGCCCCGCTCCCATCTCTGTGGAGTGAGCGACAAATGTCCACAGTTGTAAACCGCTTTGTGTCTCTGGTCTGTGAAAGGCGGTATATACATAAAGATTACTCACTTATTTACTTAACTGTATTAATAAATACCAAAATTAATATGTATTGACTAAAGATGTTTACTCAAAAAACAATGAATTTATGAAATGAACATAAAACGTTGGGTCAGGATTATTATCTGCGGACAATAGTACTCATGCGCACAGGTCTAGTGACTCATGACGAATGAATGAGCACGTGTTGTGTTGCTACCTGGTTTGTGTATATAAATATACAATACTTACTGACTTACTTTGATTGGAGATGGCGGTTCCGGAGTTGGCTCAGACTGATGGCGCTGGAGCTGGTTCGGGCGATGGCTTTGGAACCCTACCCTCCAGTGGCCCCCTGCCCCCCCACCTGGTGGTGAAAGCTGAACAAGGTGACCACGCATCATCACAAGGTAAAAGACAATAATACACTGAAAATGTGCATCTATCCACATGGCATGCATCTGCGCAATAGTTTGAATGAATGTTAAAATGTGTAATGTGTGCACTGTCACTTTTAGCCCATACCCTCATGCTGCTAACATGTACAATAGTGTCACATGCTGCTAACATGTACAGTAGTGTCACATGCTGCTAGCATGTACAGTAGTGTCACATGCTGCTAGCATGTACAGTAGTGTCACATGCTGCTAGCATGTACAGTAGTGTCACATGCTGCTAGCATGTACAGTAGTGTCACATGCTGCTAGCATGTACAGTAGTGTCACATGCTGCTAACATGTACAGTAGTGTCACATGCTGCTAACATGTACAGTCCAATCAATATTTGTCATTGTATTTAACTCTTTTCATCTGGTCGTTGGTTAAGCCTCCTGGATCAGATTTTCTTCAAACTTTGTGTGTTTTCCAGTGGAGCCTGGTGGAAGTATGCCCATCCCGGGGGTCACAGGACTGGGCTATTCTGCTGCCAGGGGAGACCAGGGATTTGGTCCTGGGTAGGTTGTAACCCAGAAATATATAAATCATTGCTTATTCATTCCAACAAGTATTAAATGTGATCACATTCAAATCACCTCTTTAAGAACCTTATTGTCTTTGAGTCTGTGTTAATGATTACTTAAAATAATGATTTATTTGCAAATAATCTTTCCAGTCCTGGGTATGGAGACGGAGGTGGGGGTGCCCAGTGGGAGGCCGGAGCCAACCTGAAGGAGTACTACGCCCGCAGAGACGAGCAAGATGCCCAGGCGGTAACCAACTGTTTTTCTATTCCGGACGAAGCATGCTCCAAAAACACAGAATGATTGCTCATTGTTTGGTTTTTCTGTTAGACCCTAGAGTCGGAGGAGGTCGACCTGAATGCAAATCTCCATGGAAACTGGACCCTCGAGAACGCCAAAGCTCGGCTCAACCAGTATTTCCAAAAGGAAAAAATGAGTGCCGAGTACAAGTACAGCCAAGTGGGGCCGGATCATAACAGGTCTGGATCTTTTCAAGACCATGTCCAAGTTTAGTTCTGTGCGACCCCGATTTACACCAAGCGACGCATAGACGGTAGACGCGTAGAAAACGTTCAATTTACCTCAGAGGTGCCTCACAATACTCAGCCTTCAGGTCTGTGGTCCAGTTTGGTTTCAATCCAAGCGGCTGCACTCCATTTGTTCACATAAACAGTCATACAAATAAATAATGCATTTGTTTTATACAGTGCTATTTTAGACACTCAAAAATACAGTGGTGATAAAATGCTACTGTTGCCACAGCTGTCCTGGGGCACACTGACAGAAGCGAGGCCCCTCCCACCACCACCAACCATTCACACACACCAGACTCATTCTAATACATTTTATTTTGTGGATGAAGTGTCTTGCCTTTAGGACACAACCGCTGCTTGTCACTTTACAGCTGCAGCCGCCCCACTGTGTTCCCTTCACAGTACTAATCAGGCCCTACCGTGCTTAGCTCCAGAGGTCTGACAGGATCTGGTTGTCACATGCAGGTCGCTCCACAATATATGCAATTATATCTATCCTCTTATACCAGGGGTTCCCAATGTTTTTAGCCCGCGACCCTCATGATAAATGCGCTGCTGCCCCGCAACCCCCACCTCATCAGCCCTCCCCGTAACATGAAATGAGCACGTATTTCCTTGATTCGGAGTAATGATTTATAGACTTGCGCCGCTACCGAGCTGCACTCGCCAGCCCGAAATAAGAGCCTTGCATATTTTTACTTGTGTAGTGACGTAAGTGATGGGCTTGGTGGGCTCTCCCCTTAGTAGATGTGGAGGGCATTTCTTACGGCTCGCCCTAACTGTTCTCCGACCGCGGTAAAGAGACACGGCTTTTCAGAGTCCGCAGTGAAGAGGTTCGCACATTAAAAGCGGGTTGTTACTTACAGTAAAAAGTGCATTGTGGCGGCTCGTTCCTGTAGCTTCTCTTTCCAACGTTACCGTGGACCTCTTTACCACTGACTCTGAAAAGTCTCTTTACAGTGTTCTCCGCTGCCCTCTCTCCCTCCGCAGTCTTTGCACCATCAACCTGACCTCTGGCACATGTGACTTTTATCACCCTCCGGGTTGTTCTGTTGTGGATATTAACCACGTTTCATTTTAAAGCAGGATTGTTTGTAGCCTCCAAACACCTTTAGCTTTAGCAAACAGCAGGACACGCTTTGTCGCTGCATAACTTTATTTTGATTGACGCTGTCAATGACTGGGACAAAATTACAAACGTATTTAAGTATATTATATTTTTTTCAGGCTCTTCTCCAAACACAATTTAACAAGAAGACATTTTGAATCAAATCGAATGCGAAATAAATATTTAAGGGTTATATATATATATATATATATTTTCCCCGGATATCATCCCGTGACCCCCTTTTTGGGAACCACTGTCTTATACAATAAAAAGTAATTGTTATTTCAAAATACTTTAATGATTTATAGAGTCATGCATGATGTCACAAACGCTTGAAATGTTTTCACACACACAAAACTCGTGATAATAATCCCCCTTTTAATGAGGCCATGCCTCTTCCGGAATCGAGCCTGTGCGGCCCCCAGATAATCCATGTCCGAGACCTATGCCACCTACAGACCTTCCAGTTTCCTCTGCAGCGGTGAAGCAGGATAAGTGAAATAGAAAAGAAAAAAGAAATGCAACCCATTCTTAGCTGCGTTAATTCACCGCCGCAAATGGTCCGGCTCATTCCAACAAAAAGCCATTCCATATAACCCGCGAGTTTGTCTCTGTGCTTAATACTTGGTGTAAACTGGGGTGAGGCCTTCATTTACCTTTTCACACATGCAGGAGTTGATGAACTGTGTGTGTGGATCTGAGAACCCGGCGCCTGGGCTTGTTTTCCGTCTGGTGTGTTTTTCTGCCTGACTGCTGAGAAGTACCAATGTGTGCAGTGCGATCCCTCATTTGTCCAGGACCGATTCATGGTTTTCAACCGTTGCGACCTGGACTCGTTCTCAGCAGAGACAGCTGAAAACTTGTTCCAGGCGACTGCTTTGAATATGTTTCTAGGCAAGGACAGTTTATTTGTATAGCACAGTTCATACAAAACAAGAGAAGAAACATTACCTTAACAAAAGGCATTCAAATCCTCAGATACTTCTTACTCAACGGCCTCTAACCTGCTTTTTGATACATACTAGGGCCTATAACCCTCTTTTGATGAGTAGCTGTTGATGTTGGCTCTCCTTTTACAAGTCAAGTACATTTGAAAATCAAAAACATTCATTTTATGTCCATTATTTCTGCTTAAGGAATAATTGTACATTCTATAACATGTAAGGCCAAAGAATATTTTCTGAAAACCAAAAATCTTACATATTTCTTCGATGCTGTAGAGCTGGGATAGTCATTTAGGAGCCCATTGTTTTCATGCTCACAAGACGCTTATCTACCAGGCTCTCTTGGACGAATGAGGATTACATTGCCGATGACCAAAACAACCTAAAAGCAGCGGCTCACTGAGGCCCTGAGTCACTGAAATCCAAATCTGTGTGTGTCTGTCCGCTCGCTGTACGACGTGGTGTGCAGGGCAGTGACAGCAGAAGTTTGTCCTCCTCAGAACAGACATGGGACAGCGTTTAGGCGACTCTAAAGCTGCTCCATGGCCAATCTGGGCCTGTGCCAATCCAAAAGTCATTCTGCTGTCATTGTCCTCACAGGGGCCACGCTGTGTCTTTTTAAAACCCAAGTCTGGCAGAAAAACACACCTGCACACGACAGGTGAGTGACGCACCAGGGACAATCTCACCATCACATTCTAACCCTTAAGCGACCAAGCTCTTTCAGGGACTGTAATGACTGAGGGACCTTTGTGACCCTGTTGACTTGATTCAGGCATGTTTCTGTGTTTGAATGATTGCTTTAGAGCAGGGGTGTCAAACTCATTTTGGTCAGGGGCCGATTAAAAAAAAATAGGAACTGGTCTTTCTTCTTATCATAGTTTTTTACATTATGAAGGTATTTTAACACTAAAATACATAACTTTATTGTGACATGAGTTACGCTGTTACTTTTTTTTCCTTTTTTTTTTAAAAACAATTTTGTTGTTTTAAACTAAAACTGAATCAAATATAAAGTAAAAACATTTTATATCAAACTATTTAACTTCTAATGATGTGTTAATGGGTTAAAATGTTAGAATGAATTAAATTTGGTTGTTTTCTTGAGTAAATAGATTATGTATATAACCTGCCTTGGTCACCCATTACCATCAATGCTGCCAGTTAATAATAATAAAAAAAAATTTTAGGGGCCACAAAAAAATGTTCTTGCGGGACGGATCTGGCACCCGGGCCTTGACTTTGACACCCATGCTTTTGAATTCTATATATTTATTTCACTTTCTAGTATATTTGTCCATCTTGTGTATTAACGTATGGAATCGTTTGATATATTCTCTAAACAAAGCAGCCAAAAACACACAATGGTGGAACATACCCACTCTGATCAATCAGAATCTGTCTCAAAGCTTGTGCATCTCTAAATCATGCTATTCTAAGCTGCTCTTCCTGCAAAACGGTAACATATAACGCTTAATTTTCAAATTACTTTACCATCTGAAGCGATGATGTCAGCAATATCCTAGATCCTCCTGCGGTCAGTGTCGGGCACAAGTGGGGATTATACTTGCCACACGATCCTTACACAATTCTATAAACAAATGCAGGAAAAAATAGTTGGACAAATGAAAATTGTCAATGGTGCATGAATATATATGACAACAGTCGCTTGCCTTTAGCTGGAAGTAATTCAGTAATCGAGGGCGACAGTGGCTCAGTTGGTAGAGCATTGGCCTTTGAGCCTGAAGGTCGTGGGTTTCTAGCCCACCGTAAGACCTACTTCACGACTCCCACTGATGACTGCTGTCGTTGTGTCCTTGGGCAAGACACTTAACCCTACTTTGCCTGAAGCTCCCACTGAAAGATCTCAGCTCCTGTGGACTCATCACCTGCAGGAGGATCAGTGAGGGGCTGGTGCTAAGTGTACTGGGTGCAGCTCTGACTGCCACCCCGTGATCCAGAAATGGATTAAGGGGAAGAAAATGGATGGATGGAAAGTTCAATAATCCTTTATATATTGTGTGGTGTGGCATGTTCCTAATCATCTGCATTATTTATAGCTCTATAGTTTACTTACTAGTTATTGTTTGGATAACTAATATTTTCTGTGGAAGCTGCAATCATTGTTTTCTCCCCACTTTTAAACTTGGAGATGATTTGAGTATAGGCCCGAATATCACAATACAATCTTATTTCTATTCCTGAAGTACACTCAGTAAGATGTATAGTTGCTTCCATTTGAAAAACATGTTATCCAGTCACATTTGTGATTGGATCCGTTGACCTTCTCTCTGGGGACACAGAAGTTTGTTTAAAATATATCTAGTATCTTTAAACATTTAGCTATAACCAATTTGTATTCTTCAAGTAGGAAGGTATTGTACTATGTTCGGTGTTGTCTTGGGTGGGAGGGCCTCCTTCTATTCTCATTGGACGTGCTATTATTTTGTCTGGAAATGGAAACCTTCACTGCGAGATGGATGAAGTCTTTGGTGTTATAGAACATTTGGAGCCATTTCTACAACACTTACTTACTGTAAATCTACTAAACCTTGGACTTGTGGTTCAACAAAACCCATAGGCAGAAGAACTCTTAACGTTAACTTGCCTTTTCTGTATGAGCTACACATCTTTTATATCCCCTGGAAATGGCATCTTTTGTATTGTTTGACTCAGAGATGCTAACTTTCATCCATTTATAGCAGGGGTGCCACTCCGGTTCTAAGTTTTACAGCAGGAGTGACACCAGACTCCACCCATTTCCTCAAATCTTCAGGTTAAAACTGGACTCTCCTGAGGAGAAGGGTGAATGGCTCAGGTTGGAGCTAAAACCTGCAGCCAAAGGGACGGTCCCTTTCTGGAACCGGTTTGACACCCCTTACGTATACCATTGAAACGTTGACCCGCCGACATGGTGAATGGTGGTTTCCCCTACCAACAACACAGTAGACTGACTGTATTTGACTCCTAAGTGTTCAGTGTTGATTTAGAACTGTGTTAGTTTGATTATTCAGTCTGATATATTGTTAACTTTGCTTGCACTGGCTAAAACTGCTTTAAAAGACCTCAGCACCGCCCTCCAGTGGCTCACCGCAGGAATGACGAGTGTCTGTACTTACAGGAGCTTCATTGCTGAGATGCAGCTGTTTGTGAGGCAGCTTGGCAGAAGTAAGTATATTCACACACACAATACTTTATGCCTCTGCTTTTCAAAATCAAATCAATAATTGTTTATAAAGTTTATTTTTTTTTAGCAATCCAGACAATGATTAAAGGGTATACAGTGGTTTTTGCAAAACTCATTTGGGCTTTTAGTTATGTCACAACATTGTCCCTTCAATAGAAATAAACCTACTGGTGTTTTTAGCTGCTAATATGACTTTGTGGCACAACTCGTCCAAACACACAAAACTCATTTCCAAACCCCTCGTTTAGTACTGTCTAATTTGACCATAGCTTGTGGGAACTTTTCGGCTTGCTCTTTTGAGGACTCTTTTGCAGAGTTGATCGGCTTCTCTTGAATTAAATTGCGAGAGGGTTCTGTGTGTGTGTGTGTGTGTGTGGCGTGCCCTCGGTCTCAGACTTTTCCTGCTGCCGTAATGAATTGTGTCAGGCGACCTACTCACCCTTCGCAATCAACGCATTGTGCTTTAAGTTGTGTTTTCCGATGCACAACTGAGGAGTTAGTACCACGACGTCTTGGTGTTCATGTTGATGTTCATTCGAGAACCTGTTTAACTTATCTGCTATCGTGATCGAGTAAAGATCGGTGCTATAAACCTGTGTTTTTACTGACCCAGCGTTGATAGCAGAGGATGGTTCATTCATCTCAACATTAGATGGGCCAATGTCTGCTTGTGTGGCGTCCTCATTGTCAGAGATTTGCTGCTAGTGGTGATGTAGAAGTCTAAAGCGTTTTCATTTTAGATTCTGTTTTTAGCCATTTTAGTTTTTGCCTCGTTGAGAACCCCTGCTTTAAACTAAGAAACTGCTGAATCGCTTGCTAAAATAGTCTCATCTTCCGCTTTGTCCCTGAAGAGGTCACAGCTCGAGAACACGGCTCAAACAAGAAGCTGGCGGCGCAGTCTTGTGCCCTGTCCCTGGTGCGACAGCTTTACCATCTGAACGTGATCGAACCCTTTTCTGGAGTGTCGAAGAAGAAGGAGGGAGAAACGGTAAGAGGCCACACCCAGTTCAGAAGCAGGCCGACTTCTGAAGCTAATCAAATGTTTTGCTTTTTTTAGTTGGAACCATTCGATGTGACCATTTCTCCTGATTTGGAGCAGCAGTTGGCGAGTGTCGTCCAAGAGTTGAGCATCACTATTCCACCCCCAGTAAGTACCACAGTTCTGTTCAGCCTTTCATTCATTAGCAACATGAGAAACGAAAAACTATCCAGATTTTTGCGTTTGCACTAACCACGGTGGCAGCAAGTCAGAGTAGCTACGTGTTTGGAAGGAAATGTGTGTTTTTAGCCCAAGTAGAGTTAAGTTTCTGATTCTTGACCATTCTTCCTGCTAGTATACTGTCCTGCGCTGTTGGTAAGATTTTCATAACACAAACATTGAATACATTGTTGTGGTCAGTCCTCAGTCCCTGGTGAGGCGGTGTCTCTGCTCCAGGCGAAGATGGCAGCGTTTGAACCATCTCAGAGACAGAGCACAGCTGGAGTGGTCCCCTGGTCTCCGCCTCAGATCAACTGGAACCCATGGACCAGCAGCAACATCGACGAGGGGCCGCTCGCCTTTGTACGTACCGTGCTTTTAGTTGGACTGGAACAATATCACATGTGTCGGCCATTGTATATATATGACTGCGATTATAGAATTGGGTTTGACTTGAGCTAGTTTTAGTAGCTATAAAATGCATGTTTAAATGTTGAAATAAATGTACATATGACATGAAAGCTTTCCTCATAATCCGTGATTTAGTCTACACCATGAAAACTTGCTTGTATTCCAGTGAGACCTATATGTGCGCCATTTACTTTAGTGTAGCTGGTGCGGTTTAGATACAGATGCGCATAATAGTCCTGTAATAATGCTTTTGTCCCGCAGTGCACTCCAGAGCAGATCAGTAATGACCTGTATAATGAGCTCACACAGCGGCTGCAGCAAGATACGGATCTGCAAAAGGTCAGTGTGAAAGTCTTACTCAAAACATCTACTTATTATTTCTCCATGAGTTCTATTCATGCAAAATTAGTTTATAGACGGCATTTTTGGCCATTAAAAAAATCTATCTATTTACTCATTTCATGCTTTTAGAATTTGAAATATCTTCCGTAAAAATATGGTGGAACAGGTGTTAAGGATAAATAATGCAATCAGCCCATTTTACCAACAGAGGGAGGAGTAGAATGTGTTCTGGTTTTATTTCTTTTAGACGGGTGCTTTTCGGTCATTATTTGCTTCTCTCTGTACGAGACTGAGATGACACATGGTTTTGTCTGCTACATACAGAGGATCAGATTTTTACAACGTTTGTTGTTTTAGTTTAGGTCGATATTGAGATTTCCAATATTTTTTATATCATAAGTAGGTCTGAAATAGTCTTTTCTAAAATGTGTGAATGTGTTTTTGACAGAGTCTGGCGGACCGTGATCAGCTCCCTGTGAAGCATTTTGAGTCAGAGATCATGAGCGCTCTGGAGACCAACTCTGTGGTGATTATCAGAGGAGCCACTGGCTGTGGGAAAACCACACAGGTCCCACAGTACATTCTGGACAGTTTCATCAAGGCAGGCCGCGCTTCCGACTGTAACATCGTGGTCACACAGGTAAAACATGTTCTATTGAATTGCACTCCTCAAATATCTTTTTTAGATCATAGTGGACTCTAATGATCTGTGTGGGTAATCAGGTTTAATAGCAGTAGTAGACTGTGTCTGTAAATGTGTGCTCTATGTGCAGCCTCGCAGGATCAGTGCTGTGTCTGTGGCCGAGAGAGTGGCCTGTGAGCGAGCAGAGGATTTGGGAAAGAGCTGTGGATACAGCGTTCGCTTCGAGTCCATTCTCCCTCGTCCTCATGCGAGTATCATGTTCTGCACTGTCGGTAAGATTGTCATAAAAACACTAACAATAAATCTGACCCGTTAAACTCCTAACTATTTTGAGAATCAGTGAGGGACCAATGACTGAGAATATTCTTGTTTTGAACACACCCAGTCCATAAACCACTGCTTTTAATTTAGTCAGGAAACTTTTTTTAAATATATTCTAAATTACTTCTATATTTAGGTGATGATGTGTTATTCTTTTGCTTCCAGGTGTGCTGCTGAGAAAGCTTGAGGCTGGGATCCGAGGCATCAGTCACGTGATTGTTGATGAAATCCATGAGCGAGACATAAACGTGAGTCCAGAGTGTTCCAGATCACACAGGCGCTCTCGGAAATGTCCTTTTCATCTTTTTGCATGTACAGGGAGTTCAAATTTTTATGATTATCATTTTCTTCCTTTTTATCTGATGGCGGGTCACGGTGGCAGCAGTCTAGGCAGGGGCAGGCATATTTCAATATTGTCTTTCGAAGTTGTAAAACAATTGACCAATCAGAGGCCGCCTTCCATGGGGGAAACTCCATCTCGCCTTAGCAACTGCCTTAGCAACTGCCTTAGCAACACGTCTGCTTCTCTTATTAAGGGCTGTCTAATATTCCAATAATGTCTTCTTCTTTTTTATATTCGTATTATATTCAAATGTTGAATTTTGTTTTCCCAGCTTGATACAAATATTGACTGACTGACTGAATGATATTATTCCAATCCCCTCTCCAGAGATGTACACATTTACGTTATGGAAGATTTCAGACATTAGCTCATGGGATAACAACTCTCATTAAAAATATCAATCTATAAAGTTTAGGAGTGTTTTGTTTTGGTGTGAACAGACATTTCTGGTCTGGATAAAGTTTGTGCGTGTAAAATTTACGACCGGTACTTCTCGTTGGTTCCACAGACGGACTTCCTGATGGTGGTCCTCAGAGACGTGGTCCAGGCTTACCCCGAGGTCCGCGTCATCTTGATGTCCGCCACCATCGACACCACCATGTTCAGGGAGTACTTCTTCAACTGCCCCGTCATCGAGGTGTTCGGGCGCACGTTCCAGGTCCAAGGTCGGTGCAGAGGCTTCAGCTCCGGAGTGAGACCGCGGAGCCCGTTGTAACGTCTGTGCTTTCTGTCCAGAGTATTTTCTTGAAGACTGCATTCAGATGACAAATTTTGTGCCGCCTCCAAATGACCGCAAGAAAAAGGACAAGGATGAAGAGGGCGGAGAGGATGATGTAAGTCGATGGTTGTTCCTAGCGATATTTTGCACACACAATTGAATCGATACAGTAGAGAATTGAGATATTTTATTTCATGATTATCTTTCACTTTTGTTTTACATGATTCAAATAAATTCTTTTTCCTCAATATTGGGACATGAATTGCAATACATCGCAGAGTTGAATCACAATAATTGCTGTATCGCAGTATGTTAAGAATTGCAATAATTTTGAACTGTACTGTGGAAACGTCAAATTTGTGCCTATTCTCATCCCTACCACACAGCAACGTTTGGCTCCTTCAGCTCTTTGCAATGGCTTCTTTGGTCTTGATAAAAACAATATATTTGTAAAGAAAATAAAGGCTTACTTATGGATGGATGTATTATTTATTTGCTGTCAGATTCATGTAGATAAAATATACAGAGTTCAAGCAGCATGAGGGTTTGGGAGGAAGTGATTAAAGTAAAGTGACAGTGGACACATGTCTTTTAATAATGCACATAAGTGGAATTTACACTTGATACGGCGATGTGACCCGTACGACTGTGTGTGTAGGTCAACTGTAACGTCATCTGCGGCCCCGAGTACAGCCCCGAAACGAAGCGCTCCATGGCTCTGATCAACGAGAAGGAGACGTCCTTCGAGCTGGTGGAGGCTCTGCTGCGCTACGTGGAGACCCTGAAGGTGGCCGGAGCCGTGCTGGTCTTTCTCCCCGGATGGAACCTGATCTATGCCATGCAGCGGCACCTGGAGATGCACCCACACTTTGGTAAAGGCGCACACGCCAACAACCCAGTGGTCATTCATGGTACTGCTGCAGTTAAAGTGTGGGAGTTAAAACCATTTTTGAACTCCTTAGTATTTACTTTTATATTTTTCATTTACACAGAAAGAATACAGATTGTACTTGTCAATGACGGCATGTTGTTTTTTATTTTGCGGCCCCTACCCCCTCCCCATGTCACCCCCTTCTCATTTTCGTCTCTAGAATATAGCTATATATTATCGAATTATGTTTATCTGAGGGTTAAGTGTAAATATATTTGAGTAAAGAGATAATATCTGTGAAAAAAGTAAAAATCCACAAGAAGAAAAGGTAAAAATGTATTTAATATCAGTATAATTACACTCTCTCTCTCCCTCTCACACACAGTCTCCTGCTTCACTTTTGCTACTTTTTACTTTGATATATTGACAGTTTAAAGATGTTTTGATTCCTTTCGTTTTCAGGCAGTAACCGCTACCGCGTTCTGCCTCTGCATTCTCAAGTCCCCCGAGAGGAGCAGCGCCGGGTGTTTGAGCCGGTGCCCGATAACGTCACAAAGGTGCAGTACCACAACATCTCACTCTGTCGTCTGTGAGCTCCGTCCTGATTGATCCGTTATCCTCCAGGTGATTCTCTCCACAAATATCGCAGAAACCAGCATAACCATCAACGATGTGGTGTACGTCATCGACTCCTGCAAGTAGGTGTTCGTTAGTGTGTGTTTGAGTCTGGGACAGTTTTTATAAAGGCCCCATTTATGTTACTGTTAGAAAGCGCTCCCTGCTGAAGTCGGTCATGAATGTGTTCCTGTCGTGGAATCATTAATGTGACAGTGTAACAATACTGACAATTTTGTATGACTCCGGTAAGATGGGAGGGATTTTGTTTTCACATGTTTAGTCTCTGAAAACACCCTCTACTAATCATAATTTGGGTTCCTTCTTAGTTAATTAAAGGTACTTGGATCTATAACCTGTTCCACTTCCCAACAGGCAGAAGGTGAAACTCTTTACGTCTCACAACAACATGACAAACTACGCTACCGTGTGGGCCTCCAAGACCAACCTGGAGCAGCGCAAAGGGCGAGCGGGCCGAGTCCGGGCCGGCTTCTGCTTCCACCTGTGCAGCCGCGCTCGCTTTGACCGGTAAGACCTTCTGATCGATACTTTATTAATCATTGCAGGAGAAACTCGGGTGTCCAGAAGCAGAAATGCATCCATCCATCCATACAAACACATATTTACATAATCCTAAAAGTTACTGACTATTGTAGGTGGTAGTTACTGTGCAGCAGAGGTAGAACAGCTGCTGCTTCCTATCCTCTGGTCGACAGATGCAGAGTCTGTTTGGTTCGGACCAGAAAAAAATGGCCACATTGGAGGGAAACATTTTATTTTTTACTTTCAATTATATATTTTTGCAGTAACTTTATATTTGCTCGTGTATCCGACAGTGAACCCTGGATATTCAAATGTTTTTGTTTTTAAATGTTTAGTCCTTGTTCTCTTCAGGCTGGAGACTCACATGACTCCAGAGATTTTCCGAACCCCTTTGCATGAAGTGGCCCTCAGCATCAAACTGCTGCGACTCGGAGCCATCGGGCACTTCCTGTCTAAGGCTATCGAACCCCCGCCTTTAGACGCCGTGATCGAAGCGGAGCACACACTGAGAGGTACAGCTGCAGCTCCTCTACGTTCACTTTCACAAACTCCCATTACCACCAAACACATGTACAGTAGTTCCTGTGGAGTGAGAGGCAATGATCTTTTAACCACAATTCTCTGTCATTCCGATTTGAATCCAAAATATCGAGATTGTAAACAAAAAAGGCTTGAACGGTGCATCCCAACCCCGTTCTTGTTCCTCTTTGATTGATGTGTCGTGTGGCTGTGTGTTTCAGAGCTGGACGCCTTAGACTTAAACGATGAGCTCACGCCTTTGGGCCGAATCCTGGCTCGACTCCCCATCGAACCCCGGCTCGGCAAAATGATGATCATCGGCTGCATCTTTCAGTAAGTTTACTCTAGAATGAATACCTATGGTCTGTGGAATGTCTTCTCATTTAGAAAAAGGCCTGAGAAAGATCAAAAATGATAAAAGCATGCATTTTATTCATTCAGCAGTGAAATGGACTTCTATTTTTTTATTAGTTTGACGGATTACATTCATTTTTGTTTTTATGTATATATAAAAGACATAATGTGAGTCTTTCTGATTGTAAAGCTGCATGTTCTCTTCACTAAAATCATGTAATTTCCTGGGCTGCCTCTCCACCGATTGGCTCAACGATGTCATAAGCAACTGTGTGGTCGCTTAATATTCCCAGTGATCATTGTATATTCACAATGTACATGGATAGACTAAAGCAGGGTGTCAAACCGGTCCGCAAAGGGCCTGCAGGAGCACCCCTGACTCCACCCATTTCTTCAGCTGTGTCCATTATTTTTTTACCTGAAGATTTGAGGAAATGGGTGGAGTCTGGTTGGAACTAAAACCTGCAGCCACACTGGCCCTTTCTGGAACCGGCTCGACACCCCGGAACTAAAGCTGAATGTACGTGTTGTCTGAGCGAGCGTGTCCTCTGTGCAGTGTTGGAGACGCCATGTGCACCATCTCGGCCGCCTCCTGTTTCCCGGAGCCTTTCATCAACGAAGGGAAGCGTCTGGGGTTCATGCACAGAAACTTTGCAGGAAGCCGCTTCTCCGACCACGTGGCTCTGCTGTCTGTGTTCCAGACCTGGGACGAAGTCAGGTGAGGCCCAGTCTTCCCGTAGCTCCTACCCCTCAGTCTCCTCTGCAGCTGTATTTTACAATGTATGCACGACTTTTGACAGCTGCAGCAACGCTCAGACCTTCAACTAACAGGTGGTGTAGCCGCTGGGTGGAGCAGGACGGGGCACACCAATGTTGGTCATGCCTCTGTCCTTGTTATTTTTTTTAATTTTGGTCCATAAACTTGAGTCTTGCAAATTTAGCATTTCATGTGTTTATAACGTGGAGTAGTTAGTTTAATTTAGTATGGAATGTATGAATAAACATATAGACAAATAATAAATAAACATTGTCTATATATATAGACAATATAGACAATGGCAACACTGCAATCTAGCGGCAGAAGTGGTACATTACGATCTACATTAAAGTTCTTTCCCACTGCCCTCTCTGAAATAATATCATTGGAGAAATTAAGTTTCCAGACAATAGTAACCTTGGTATAGAACTAATTAGAGAAATTCTGAAAGCTCTTTTAGGAGAATATGCAGAATATTGTATCTGTCCTTGAAGTTAAACAGTGCGTAATTTGCATGACGTATTGCACAGGATTAACGGAGAGGACGCCGAGATTCGCTTCTGTGAGCACAAACGTCTCAACATGCCCACTCTGAGGATGACCTGGGAGGCCAAAGTGCAGCTCAAAGACATCCTGATCAATGCTGGCTTTCCTGAAGGTTTGTATACTTTGTTCTACTGCACGACTGCTCCGGGGGCAGCGCTCAGGGCTCACAGCCTTGTCCATAAATGTGTATAAATGTCCCAAGTGATCCTTACTCTTCTGCATCAACATGGAACCACTCAAACCAAAAAAGTGCGGAAAATGTGATAAACGTCAGGGAGGACTGAGGCTGTAGGTCCAGGACTGAGGGTGTAGGTCCAGGACTGAGGGTGTAGGTCCAGGACTGAGGGTGTAGGTCCAGGACTGAGGGTGTAGGTCCAGGACTGAGGCTGTAGGTCCCGGACTGAGGCTGTAGATCCCGGAATAGACTGACAGATAAAGTAGAAGAGAGGAGAGGATGGTACGTGTTCCAGCAAAGGATAAATGAATTAAAAAAAATATTTGTCCTTTTCAGAGTGTCTTCTAACGCAGTCGTTCAACACCATGGGCCCAGACAACAGCTTGGACGTGGTCATCTCTCTGGTTACGTTTGGCTCTTATCCCAACGTGTGCTATCACAAAGAGAAGCGCAAGATCCTCACCACGGAAGGCCGCAACGCTCTCATTCACAAAACGTCTGTCAACTGTCCCTTCAGCAACCACGACCTGTCCTACCCCTCGCCCTTCTTTGTGTTCAGTGAGAAGGTGAGGACGGTGTACAAACAGTCCACATTCTGATTTACGTGGTGGGGACAAGACTTTTCTACAACCCCATAGTTTACTACTATCTGCAATCTAATTTACTCCAATTGGGAGAATATCCACCAGCCCTGTTTAACCGGGACCAGGGACTATTTTAGTATTTCCTCTGCCCTGGTCCTATGCTCGGTACTAGATCATATACAGAATCGGGACGAAACTGGAAGTAACCAATCCTACTTTCAAATTAGTTTTAGACTAATAAGTCCTTAAATGGTGACTGGTTAAGTTTTAGGTGTCTGAGTAAGATGGTTAAGGTTAGGGTTAAGGCTGGGTTGGGGTTATTTTATGGGAATGGCTGGTTAAGTTTAGGCATGAATAGGTAGTTTGTTATATTTACTTCTGCTTCCGTCCCGATTCCGTATATGATATAGTGCTATCCTGGCCGATCTGGTACTAGTTGGTGCTCTAACTCAGAGATTGACTAGAGTTCTGCTGGGAGCCATGGAATTTCACCTTGGCGGAACACATACGTAACTGTGGGACCTTCCTATCATTTAAAGGAGTTCTGAAACATTGGTTGAGATCAAACCAGTCATGCTCCCATGGATGAAGATCGACTCTTCCGTTGACTTTCTTTTCTCTTCTATTACATTTTTACGCTGTGTTTGTTTGCCTACTTCTGTGTCTTTGGATGTTTCCACCTGCCTTAGGGCATTGGATGAAATTTAGCTCCTGTGCTAATTCCAGCATATTTACTTTGACGCTGTTTGCAGACAGATTGATTTATATGTACTGTCCTAAATAAAAAAAATCTAAAATATTTGAGTGCCCCCCGGTGACAAAAATGGGAAGTGTTGTGACATGACAAACCGGCTTGAATGTTTCGTTTTGTTTCTCTGTCATCAGATTCGGACTCGAGCCATTTCCGCTAAAGGCATGACTCTGGTCAGCCCTCTGCAGCTGCTCCTGTTTGGATGTAAAAAGATCACTTCTAACGGAGACTTTGTGGAGCTGGACGATTGGTGAGGCCACACTCCCACTTCACACACTCTCTGTTCTAGAGACTGGGCTCATGTCGAATCCCACTGGAGCTACCAGAGAAATACTGCATTTTTTACATTGGGTTTCAGAAAGTCGTCCACATTGGGTCAAGTCATGGCAGGAAGACTGATTATAGCTGCATAAATCTGAAACACTCCCTCCACATGTTTAGTCCTGACTCTGGGCACCAGCAGGAGGCCAGTCCCCACGTCCCAGAGTCCTCGGTTCATAGGGCACTAACATGTCACAGATGTATTTTGGTGCGAGGCCCTGGAGAGACTTGTAACAAACAGAGCTGCTTTAAAGTTTATTCTGAGCCACTGTTTTACTGCTGATTTTGAGAACCAGTCATCAGGAAACTTCTAAAGGCACTTGAGTGATCTTAGAAAAGGGCCTCACTTTGCAGTTGATTCTTTTTCAATAAACGAATCATTTGACTGTGAGCATTTCCTTTCGAATGCACAATGGTTTAACAACGACACAGGAAGACCACACACGTATTACCCTCGTCTGTTTGACATTGACTTTGCTTTCTCGCACTTATTTCATCAATGTTTTTCTTCTACACATTCAGAAGAAAAAGTAGTAAAGTGAATCACATTTTCTGAGTTGAACCAAATGTTGGTGTTTTCAGGATAAAGCTGCGCATCTCCCATGATGTGGCTGGGGGGATCTTAGCCCTGCGAGCGGCTCTGGAGGCACAGGTCGTGGAGGTGACTAAAGACCCAGAGTACATCAGACAGATGGACCCCACCACACAGCGCCTCATCAACCTCATCCGCCAGATCTCCAACCCCACAGCCGTCGGGATGAACATGATGAAGAGCCAAACCAGGTCCGGATCAATCTGAAACAGTGAACGCAAAGAAGGAGAACTGAGTCTTATACACGTTATCGTCTAATGAAATCAAACAGTATATCATAGAACTTTGTAAATTTTATACTACATATGAATCAAACTGTGTCTCACTTGTGTGTTTTAGGTCGGGAGACGGCCCACCCCCACCCAAAATGTCTCGCTACGATGGAGGCGGCGGCGGCGGCGGCGGCGGCTACAGGGGAGGATACCGAGGAGGCTACGGCGGAGGAGGGGGAGGATACAGAGGAGGCTACGGTGGAGGAGGAGGGGGAGGATACCGAGGAGGTTATGGAGGAGGAGGAGGGGGAGGGTACCGAGGAGGCTATGGGGGAGGTGGAGGCGGAGGAGGCGGCTTCCGGGGAGGGTACAGAGGAGGCTCTGGGGGGTACGGGGGAGGCAGCACTTGGAGGTAATGGCCGCCTGAAGGAGGTTATGCGACGACATCGGTATCATTCCAAAACTGAATCTGTTTGGAGAAAGTTCTGGGTTCTCCTTTGGTCCACAACTTTAACACCAAGACCTCCACAATTCTGAAACTACTCCACCTCCCAGAGTAGTCATTTTGATGGCTTTTATTCAAGTTTTACACAAGTTTTTTTAATGAAGTAATTTCTAAAGTTTCTACTGTTAATGAGTGCCAAAACTGGTGAATATAACTTAAAATACAGAACTATACAACTTTATTGAATGTTGGTTGCCTGAACAATTATGGTTCCAAAATGAAAAGCTGTCAAATTGACTGTTTTGGGATCTGAAGTGTTGGTTTGTTGTGGCAGTGTTTCACAATTGGCATGTTTTGAAAAGCTATGTCCTCTGCATAACCTCATCACTGAACTGCTATTTGTTCAGAGTTTTTTTCTTCAATCGCATTACTGCAAATATCCAAGTGGAGCTCAACTTTGACAAGACTTTATTATTATTAAAATCACCAACCATCTGTTACTGTATTGATAGTTCATCTTTTCAACCAATCACAGATCATGAGGGGCCAAACAAAAACGTCCATATTATAGTGCATTTCCTAATTCACTCAAATCTAAAAGCCTGAAATCTGTCGTCCAAATTAAAATGTTGGCCCAAACTCCTCAAAGTGGGTCAAAGTCATTCTAGATGATAGTGTTCTGTTCTCATAATCCAATGGAAAACATTAAGTTTCAATGTGTTTAGTCCTGCATGTGCTGTAAACGTTTAGAAAAGGTCCTGAGTCATGGTGGCTAACTCTGTTTTCTTGTTTAAGTGCACTCGTACAAAAGGATTTATTGTCCTGCATCTGTTCAATTAAAGCACATTTTCTGAAAGTGTGTGACGTGTGTGTTTTTGTTTGACATTTTGGCTCGCTTATTATAAACCAGTTATTGAATCAATTACTTTTCTGGGAAGAATACTGCTTTTGTCCGGAGGCGGCTTTTAAACTTTAATGGCAGAGAGCTTTTCCTTTTACCAGTCGTAATATAATTGTAGTCTAAATACTGTAAATAACTTCAGTCAGTCATGGAGAATTCACATGAAGAAGATACCAGTACAGAATCCCTGCGTTAACTTAAAACCATTAGTTGCTATATGTAATAACTTAAAGGTGAAGGACTCTGGATCTCGTGTTAAATTCTTGAATCCTTTGTGGAGTTACCTGAAAGAGTGGCAAGCTACTGGTACCTCCCGAGCCACAGGTTGGAGACCCCAGTTCTGGTCACTGCTGTATTGTCCTTTTCATAATAATCTCAGCAGTTTAAAGAGCCCAGTAAAATGTCTCCATTTGGCTTGTTGTAAAGTCTCACCTATCTAACCATAAGCTGAACTAAAGAAGACTGTTTTAAGCCTGGCCTTGAATGTCGACTGTCTGCTTCCTTGACGTGGATGGGGAGCTGATTCCACAGTGTAGGAACTTGTTCACTAAATACTCACAGGCTGACTCTTTAGGAACTACCAAAAGTCTGGTATTTATCAAGTGCAGTGAGAGTTTGGTTGATATACTAACGTGTCTTGGAGGTACGAGGGAGCCATTCCATTAAAGGTGCACTTTACCCCATAGGGCCATTCATCCTCTGCATTTGACCCATCCTGATGCCACTATGGTTTCCTTCAGGGGCAGTGGTCGCAGTACAGCGCCCGGGAACCCATCTTCAGATGTTGATGCTCGGCATGGTCAGGACCGGAACTGGAGGATTTACCTTGTGTGCATGTTTTTTTATGGTAGGGGAAACCAGGAGGAAACTTACGCAAGCAGGGGGAGAACATGCAAACTCCACACAGAAAGACCCCATTCCGACCGGGATTCGAACCAAGGACCTTCTTACTGAAGAGAGGGAGCGCTATCCACTCGACCACTCATCCCCTTGTTTGTCAAAAAGAGGATGTTGCAGGATTATGTCTGTCTTTACTCCACAGGAAGCTAATGGAGTAACTGGAGTTATGTGTTCCCCGTCAGTGCCTGGCTTCTGTCCAAAACATGGATTTACATGAGTTCTATTTTGTACTGGTTTGTGATTTAAAATAGGAACGGCAGAGCAAATTAAATGCACTAAGGAATAATGTGAAATAATGAAAAGATCTTACATTTCACTTAACCTCATAAAAGGAGTTTTCTGAGTTTGGATGCAGCATTAGATTTTCCGAACACAGCTGCAGATCCTGGCTCTTCTTGTATGAAGACAGTAAATCCCAGCCTCCGGCTCCTCTTTTCTCCATGAATGTGTTCTTATCTGGCACTCTGGGGTCTGACCTCGCTCAGCCTGTAATCTCAGATCTTCGGATTCAGAATTAAATGCTGGATTACAAGAACCTCTAGTAGAGGGCGCCTTAACCCCAAATAACTTGTGAGGTTAGAGTTGAGGAATATTGTGGTTGGTGCTTCTTAGTGCTTCACATCAAGAAGGTCCTCGGTGCGATTCCTAAAAACATAGTTCAGTGTGGATGAGTGATGAGTGTGAAGCAAAACGAATCAAATCCAATGTGTTTGAAGCTGTTCATGAATACACACTGTCCCAACCAAATAAATACAATAAATGTGAATGTTTGTGTTTGGGGATTAGTATTTGTTATGTACAAACCTTTAACTGCTCATTTATGAGCGGTTATAAGACACATTTGTGAATATCTCTTCATACATTGATTGATTGAATTGATCCATTAATTAACAATTATTAACTCATGATAAATCAACAATTATAATTGATTATTTGAAAATATAAATCAAACTGAGCCAGTTTTGGTTCATTCCAAACATACAGCAACAACTAGATTTGTTCTGAAAATTCTGCTGGAAAATAATATACAAATTCAGGTTAAATGTCAAAATATCTCCATAGTGTAAACATGCATAAAATATCCACAAACACTTTTTGCCTCCGGGAAACTAATATTTTTAATCCGGGCTGTTGAGCTGGACCGTCCTCCTGCAGAGATCCTTGGTGGAGGTTCCACTCTTTTGAATGTTATTTTTCCTGAGATGTTCCACAACATGACATTCTACTGTCCATCTCCACAGGACACCAGTTTGGGACTTCATCTGAGATTCAAGGTCCAGGAAAACCATCCAATGAGGAGCATTCCAAAGAAAGCAGAAACAATAAGGAGAGGACCTTAAAAAGTAGTGCAGAGCAGCTTCAAAAAACCCTTGTTTTATAAAATATAGATATATGTTCAACAGGTGGTGTCACTGCAGCTCGCCGTAAAAGTAACACTCTTGTGTTACGTGCTCTGCTGAGGGCCCCCCAGGGCCTCATTCAACACCTGAAGACAAAGCCCTCTAATTAAATAAAATATGTAAACACAGTCGGATAGAGACATGAGGAGGGAGGGGGCAGACGGGGCAGGAGTGAGGACGGGGCAGGATTGAGGAGGGGGCAGGAGCGCTCGCGGACCTGTGGCCCTCAGAGCATGCGCACTGGCGCACAGGGTGTAGTCAGAGAGTTTGCAGTGTCCTGCGCACTCTTCCCTGCGCTGTCCCGAGGAGCACATCAGGATCCTGCTGCTCAGAGACCACAGCCATAGACCAGAGCCATAGACCAGAGCCATAGACAGAGACCAGAGCCAGAGGAGACGCGCGCACCCGGAGCGTTCCTGCTCAAAGTTCATCAAAGTTCCTCGGACTCACGGCGCGGTGTCGGGCGGACTGTGACCGGGACATGGCCTGGATCCGGAGGTTCGCGGCTCTGCTCGCGTGGTGCTGTGCGCTGTCGTGCACGCGCGCGGCTATGGACGAGTGTTCGGACGAGAACGGGAGCGCGCAGAGGTGTATGCCAGAGTTTGTGAACGCGGCCTTTAACGTGACCGTGGTGGCTACGAACACATGCGGCTCTCCGCCAGAGGAGTACTGCGTCCAGACCGGCGCCACCGGCGTCACCAAGTCCTGCCACATTTGCGACGCACGAGACCCGCGCCACCACCACAGCGCGGTCTACCTCACGGACTACAACAACCAGCTGGACGCCACCTGGTGGCAGAGCCAGACCATGTTAGCGGGGGTCCAGTACCCACAGTCCATCAACCTGACCCTACACCTGGGTAAGACTCTCACCCCTCTCCTCCCTCGGCCTCTCCCCCTCTGACTCTCACCCTCTGCCTCTCCCCCCTCTGACTCTCCCCCCTCTGCCTCTCCCCCTCTGCCTCTGCCCCTCCCCCTCTGACTCTCACCCCTCTGCCTCTCCCCCTCTGACTCTCACCCCTCTGCCTCTCCCCCTCTGCCTCTCCCCCCCCTCTGCTCTCTCCCCCCTCTGCCTCTCCCCTCTGCTCCTCCCCTCTGCCTCTCTCCCCTCTGCCTGCTCTCCCCCTCTGCCTCTCACCCCTCTGCCTCTCCCCCTCTGCCTCTCCCCCTCTGCCTCTCACCCTCTGCCTCTCCCCTCTGCCTCTCTCCCCTCTGCCTCTCCCCTCCCCTCCCTCTCTCTCCCCTCTGCCTCTCACCCTCTGCCTCCCCCCCTCTGCCTCTCTCCCCTCTGCCTCTCTCTCCCTCTGCCTCTCTCCCCCTCTGCCTCTCCCCCTCTGACTCTCACCCCTCTGCCTCTCCCCCTCTGCCTCTCACCCTCTGCCTCTCCCTCTGCCCTCTCCCCCTCCTGCCTCCTCTCCCCCTCTGCCTCTCTCCCCCTCTGCCTCTCTCACCCCTCTGCCTCTCTCCCCTCTGCCTCTCTCCCCTCTGCCTCTCTCTCCCCCCTCTGCCTCTCTCCCCTCTGCCTCTCCCCCTCTGCCTCTCACCCCTCTCTGTAACTTGAACAAGAAAGAGTAGCGTCTCCATGTGTTGCATATGGAGTGACATGTTCTGTGCAGAGTAGCCTGGTCAGACCACAACATCGCACTCACAGGGATATGATAATTGACCTGAGTTTAAGGCCAGGCTCGTGCAGAGTATACAGTTGTGCTGTACTTAATATTCATTTATCTTGTGCCGTGTGCTCCTCATTCCTACTGTTCTGTAACTGGTGATGCAACACTGACATTTCCCCACTGAGGGATGATTTAAAGGATCTCTTAATCTTACTAGTGTGGGCCATGGTGTGCTGTGGACAATGGTCAGTCTGGTGTTGTTGGCTTAAAGGTCCTCTCATTACTGTGGGGTTTGTTTGTGACCAGTGACTCTTGACCAGTGGGTTGTGGTTACAGGTTAAATGCTCATGTATCAGATGGCTGCAGGCTTTGGTGTTTTAGTTGACCGGTCAATGGCGTCTTAGTTAACACAAACCAAGCTCTGTATTTTATATAAATAATTCTAGATCACTTGAGAGTCATGGTGAAAATGTGGAATTTATTCAGAACAGAGTAGAGTCAATAGCATTTGTGATTGGATGTCATTCGTCAACCAATATTTCCTGTGGTTACGTTTTCAGTTACATTTGGACCTCCAGTGAAGTAGAAGTAGTTCCTCAGCATTAGTAACATACGTGTGTTTTACCTTTGTGAAACCTAGCCCTGAAGATCAATGGACTAAAGTATTCGAGTACCTCTCCACTGCCCCCTCCTCGGCACTCCTTACTCTTCACTGATCGCTCCAACAGCAGCTTGTTTTCAACCACTGTTCGGACCAGGAGCTTTCCACTTTCCAAACATGACCTCCCACTCAAACTGCAGCTATTCTCATTAAAATGGATCTGGTTCTAGTCGTAATGTAAAGTAATATCAGGCCCAGTGCTTTTGCTCACGATGGCGAATAATTATTTTGGTAAATTGGGCACCTGCAAAGTCCTGTTTGTTATTAATGCATAGCTTCTACCATTGAGCTTTTCATGACGCTCTGTAATACCACTCATCACAGTCTGACAGAGGTGGGGCTGCTCTGGTCGTCTGACTTAGCACTTAAGATAAGATAAACTTTTATGGACGTCTCCATGAGTTTGTTATTGTTCCATTTCTTGGGTTCGCACTGTCTGATTCTCTGATTTGTTGTTGGCAAATCGACAGCTTTGAAACGTTTTCCATGGAGTTTCAAAGAAATTTCAAAGATGGAAACATTCAATGGGAATAAACTGAGAATTTTCCTTAATGGAGGTTGGCTCTTCATAGGGATCTTACATATAGCTGAGGAATTATTATTTTAGAATTAATGTAAAAAGATTCCATTCAAACACACTTGAATATTCACACCATTCCTTAATCACAGGCTCATAACACACTGCACATGATTATTGAGACCACGCCCCCTGCTGGCCCTACGCATGTCAACACAACCACACTTTAGAGCCCAAAGCACAAGACTATTGAAGACACACATTTGAGCCTGTGGAAAAAACAAAGTGATGTCATTTTCTATTATATTATGGGAAAATAGATTTATTAAATGTTGAAATTGTACAGATAACGACATATAAACGTATTCATTGAGTACAGGGTGGCTCCATACGTCTATCTCGATCTACCGGGCGATGGCAAGGCAGGGTGGGTTGCTCTGCTCTGTGGGGACTGCTGGTGTGATTCAGGGCTCTACACAAATACATTGAATTGAATGAGCCTCTCCGATCACCTGTCGTGAACTCGGACTTGCCGCTGCCCTCGTGTTGACCCTGTGGTTTGGGGCAGAACCGAGCCGCAGTGTAGGTTACCAACTGCAGCAGACCCGCTCTAAATACAACCCACGCCCAAGTTTGAGTTACGTCAGGGGTCATATTTGGCAATGTGGGTGAAGTGTCTTGCCTAAGGACACATCCCTCACCCCCAAAACTAAAATATAATCGGAAATTGAGATTGAACAATTTGAGGAGTAATACTTATAAGTATTACTATGAGTCAAAGGAGTTGATCTATAGAACGGTCTACCTTTACTAATAAGTACAAGTTAAACCATATGGAAAAGTATTGACCACTTGAATTGGATTGTACTTAATAATTCTGAATGTCGAAGTTGAAGTTTAGTGCTACATGTTCCCATTGTTGGTTAATGAGAATCTCTATAATGTGTCGTCTTTGGACAAAAGGGGTTCAGCGGGATAAAACTGACTTCACAGTAAACCCTCTCGGTCCGGCATTATTTAGCGCCAACATTCTTCATAAACATTCTTAATGTAATTGTAAAATGTTTAGATTTTTGAAAACGTGTGACCTAAGATCTAATGTTCATAATGGACAAATACATCAATAACTAAACTAAGAATATCTAATATCCCAACATTTCCTCTTAAATGATTCGTTACCATTTATTTGAATGGATTGAAAACGTCTTGACACTCAAGTACGATAATAATAAACTGTGTCCCAAATGTTTGACTTATAAATGAAATTATAAAGTTCAGACCACAACTCATCTTAGTCGTAGTAAAAAACACTGCATTACTGGTTTTAGATTAGGGTGGAATTACAAAGTTACCCCATGTTTAGACTGAGATGCTGCGACAGTAAAAAGTTGGTTTCGGTTTGGCCTTTTGTTTACATGAAGACTGTGTTTCAGGTGAAAACTCAAGCGTTGAGAAACAGCCTCCAAAGTGGAACAGAACAGATACACTGCTCAGTGGGGGCTGTTTCACAGCTGTGTGAAGAAAAAGTTGAGAATTCTCTGCTACTATGACCTCCACTTCCCGCACGTACATTTGGACACGCGCAGTAGCCGAGAACGAACGTAAACAACAATGACAATAGATACACTAATGCTAACGTATGCTTCGAGCGCTGAACAGGGGAGGATTCTACTCCTACGTTCGTCCAAACTGGACGATTTTTGTAAATTGCTTTGCAGCGTCTCCGTCTAAACGGTTCCTAAATAGTTCCTCAGCCTTTGCTTCTATCACAAGTTTTCACACCAGCTTTATCAGACAGAAAAATACCTGCTCACTGCCCAAAGCGTCAAATATTGACTCAAAGGATCAGTGTGTTAGGACCGCTGGGATAAACAAAATGTATATTTTATAAAAAAATCTAGGAAGAGTGGCCACGATGTTGCTTGTTTTTCTCGTGTTACAGTTACACTAAAGTTCGCACCAAGTTCACAACTGACTCCAAATGTTTCTTTGGCAAACACAGGTCCCAAAGATAGCACACACACGTACACACACACACACACACACACACCTACGGCACATAGTTGTGATTGTGCAGCGGAAGTGGTAGAGTGGGGGAGGGTCTAGGAGCCGGGTGAGGGGCTGTTTGCCTTGGCCGGATGACACTGTAGTGGGGCTGCCTTCTTTTGTCCTGCCCCCCCCAGAGGTGAGGTGTGCTGCATTCCACTCAACCATCTCATTTACTTTTAATCAATCTTTTGACAGCAGCGTGTCGCCATAAGGCTTTATGTTAAGTTATTCAAATTATTTTGAATAAATCTATGCCCGACAATGATTGATTTATATTTATTTTTTATGAGTTAAAAACGCTTAAGCTTTTAGAGCAGACCCCTCTCAATATTGGCCTCCACAAGGTTTACCACTTTTTTCACACTGTTTTTTCTTTTAGTTGTTCCTTGCACATCCAGGAGGTCAGTGATGATCCCGGACATTTAAGGACTTTTATTCATTTTTGTGGACAGTGGTCGTCCTGCTCCCAATGGCTCCTATGTGTTTGTTATTATTGCATTTCCTGTGTTTTAACTGTTTGATTTCTCTGATCTGTTGTTGGAGAAATGACAACTGTGTCCTCAGACGACTGCTGTTGTCATTTAGGACTATAAAAAACCCAAATTCATTTACTTTAATTGAATCAAGCTGAAAACAGGCATGTTGTTTGGCAGTGTAATGGTTTGGTTTGGTCTGTCCACTTGGTCCCCCTCGTCCTCAGCAGAATTGCACAATTCTTCAAATCACAGCAATTATTTTCCAAAGTGTGTGTGTGTGTGTGTGTGTATTTACTTGCACTGTACCAATCAAATAGAATATCAGGACATCCTTTTTTCACTTCCCCCACAGAACACTTGGTCGACGCACAAACATATATCACACATCTAACCTGCCTGTATTCTATGTAAACAGTTCATTTTGACTTCTTCTGTTTAAGGCTTTCAAGTCTTTTAATACGACAAGAAAGTAAAGAAAGCTAGTGTAAGTAAGTAAGTTTTTATTTATATACCGCCTTTTCACTGCAGATCTGAGTCTCAAAGCGGTTTACAATTGTTAATTTTTTGGGCATTTGTCTCTCACTCCACACAGAGATGGGAGCGGGGCCAGTACAGGAGGCACATGCCAGAACTATTGGACATATTTTTAGTGGTAGGGGAAACCGGAGTACCCGGAGGAAACCTACGCAGACACGGGGAGAACATGCAAACTCCACTCAGAAAGGCCCTGGTCCGACCGGGATTCGAACCCAGGACCTTCTTGCTGAGAGGCGAGAGTGCTATCCACTCAGCCACCGTGCCACCAAATAGCTATGTAAGGATACATAGCTATTTGGTCTACGTGCAGGACAATTTAATTTGTGTTTTACCTTTTTTAATGTTTTTGTTTTTATTGTTTTTTTTCTCCCAGTATAGAGGGTAAAATCCACTGATATTGATTTTGATGATTATAAGTTGAATGCATACATTTTTTCTAGTTTATTTTTTTCTCACTTTAATGATTGATCAAATTGAGTGATCACATGTGATTATGTGATCAAATGGGGGCATGTAAGGATTAGATAGCTATTTGGCCTACGTGCAGGACAACTGCAAAACTAAAAGGACTCTGATTGTGACTCCATGTTTTGACTATGAAGTGCTCTGACTGTCTCTGATTTGACACGTATTGTCTTTTGATGTGTGACAATGACTATAAAACCATGTCTTGACTTTTGCTTTGTCTGAATCAACTGCCATTTTTGTGAATAAACAACCACGCTGGATGCAAAGGATCCCAGTATGTCTGAGTCTGATTTTCAACTCTAGTACTGCTTAATTACCAAACATGTCAGGTAATTAAGCAGTACTAGCTTTCTTTACTTTTTTTTCTGTAAGAACCTCCAAAGCCTGCCGGTATTCTCTTCTAACCCTAACCATCCTTTGCCTCACTATTTGCGGAAGAGTCTGAGGACATTCATTCATATTTCTGGACAATGGGCCTCATTCACGAACGGTTCTTAGGAACAGATTTGTACGCGGTTTTTACGAAGAAAGTGGCATTCACGAATATTTCTCGTAACCAGAATTTCTCTTGGGCAAGTACAAATCCTACGAGTCCTCAGGAGCACTCGTACGCATTCAGTGCCGACATGTTCACACGCCGGGGTTGTCCTCTTTGGTGAAGTTGAATAAAAATACAACATTCCAGTGATATGTCCGTCATATCGATGTATGTATTTATTTATTTGTAGTAATCTTTATTAGTAATCTTTATTTATATACCGCCTTTTTCACTGCAGATCTGGCCTACTTTTTAATTCATTTTGAAATGAAATGTGCCAACGCTTTATCAAATACATTGGAAATCTTGCCGTGTATTAGTGACCCCTTCCTATTTATAGGGGGCATTTCTTTATCCACGGGCCACAGAACAACGGCATATATACTGCTGCTGCAGGAGGTTACTGGGTCCGCGCTGAGTCTCTGCGCTGGTCTCTCCCATGGATCTATACTGGTCTGCACTGGTCTCTCCTATGGATCTATACGGGTCTGCACTGGTCTCTCCCATATACGGGTCTGCACTGGTCTCTCTCCATACGGGTCCGTGCTGCCTGCTCCTGGATCCATACGGGTCCGCGCTGGTCTCTCAAGTCTGGTCTATGCGGTCTATCTTCGGTCCGCGCTGGTCTCTGCGCACCGGTCTCTCCAGTCAGGTCACTACAGTCTATGCGGTCTCTCCTATAGGTCCGCGCTAGTTTCTGTGTGCTGGTCACTCCAGTCTCTCCTCGGGTCTGCATTGGTCTCAGCGCTGGTCCGCGCTGGATCTCCTCCCAGGGTCCAAAATATTTTGAGATTAATCTCAAAACATTTTGAGATTCATCTTTAAAATAATACATAATATATTTTTAAATTAAGCTCATAACATTTTGAGATTAATCTCATCATATTCTTAGATTCATCTCATAATTTTGCTAGTTCGACTTTATTATCATAATATTTCGACTTTTAAGTCAACATTTTATAACTTTATTCTCAGTCTGGTAAAAGAAGAAAAAAGGCCTGCTTTAGGCCTGTTGCTGTTTCCTCAGCCGTCTGCACACGGCCCTGCATCCCCTTATATGGGCATTAATGGGCGGTTACTTATGCTAAGTACCTATGCTAATGAAGCACCTGGCACGCGCGCTGTACTTACGAGGAAATGGGATTCATCAATCTGAGAGAACAGCTGCGAACAATTCAGCGGCTTACGAGCGCGTTGATGAATCCCACGTGGGGACTTCTTAGAAATCTACTTAAGGACAACTTGAGAAGAAAGTTGAGTAGTTTCTTACGAAATTATTCGTGAATGAGGCCCAATGTTCATCCCTCTCCCTATTATTGCATTTCCTGTCGACAAATTCTCCGATCTGCTCCCGGCGAACTTTGTAAAGTCCTCCGAGAAAACTGCTGTTGTGATTTAGGGCAATACACAAAATGCATTGAATAGAATTTGTTGAGCTTGGGAGTCGAGCTGGTTACTCGAGTAAACGTGTTCATAAGTCTTTCTCTGCTGCTTGTTGCTGTCACATTCTGGATTGCACTTTGTATCCAATTTAATCACCAGTATTTCTTCACTGTCGCGTTTAGCTCGTTCCTCTGCCGTTGCTGCTGCACAATACGTTTTTTCAGTGTAGAAGCTTGTGAATGTTGGCTATAATTTTGCAATACTCTGGGGCCTCCCTGAGTGATATATCTCCACTCTTCCGTTTTCCTTCCTTCCTTACTTCCGTCCTTCTTTCTTTCTTCCAATGAAAGTGTTGTTGGTGTAAATAGCAAAGTCACATTCCAGAGGAGTTCTGTCATGTTTTCCCCCAGCCCCTCCTCCTGCTTCTCTATCTCTCTCTGACACACACACACACACACACACACACACACACACATATGCGCACACACACACACACATACAGTATTAACGCACACGCACACACACCTGTTATCTGTAAAGTCTGAGCCCTGGGGTGTTGTTTCTTGCTGCTTCTTTCCACTTGGCCTTAAGTTGTCATTTTTTTTCTCATAGAAGGAATTCACAAATGTTCATAAAGACTGGAATGACTGTGTTTCCTCTGCACAAAACATTTCTACTGATTCAAGCTATGGTCATATTTAGTTTCTCTTTTTTACAAAGAGAAGAGGAAATGTCTCTGCTCCAGAAGTGAGTATGCCTGTCCCAAAACATGAGAATACATTTTAGTTTACTCCAGCGGCCTCATCCTCTCATTCTTGAACAAAACCAGTAGATTTGGTGATAGAAAAACAGGAAAACCAACAGTTCAAGCGTTTGGAGATTTTAAAGGTCCCATATATTGTAGCCTGGTCTTACCACACCATTTCGTACTGAGGTCTAGATTTGTTCTATTGAGCTCCGATAACACGTGGGAGGGTTCAACTCCTTTTTCTGAATGAAACGATTGGATCTGAGTTTGCCGTGGTGTATGTAACGCGCCTGAGTGAGTCGCTACTATTTGGCATTTAGCCTAGCTTTAGCCCTCTCCTTTGCCACTGACTAAGCCCGTGGGGAGTAGAGCCACAACATCTTTGCAACAGTGACATTTGCTAAACATTCTTCTTGCTAACCAGAACGGATTACTTTATTATCACATTCGCCACCATTGCCAAACTATAACTAGGAAATTCAAAGCAAAGTCTTGATGTCATGACACCTGCCTACAACACCCGCCTTCCCCGCTCGCTGATTGGTCGGAGCGGATCCAACCGAGGTAACCGCAGCCACTTAGATCAGACCCAGACGTACATGTAGGGAAATGATGACTGATCGGAGTTTACGGATGGATAAAGCCAGGCCACATTGAGCACATGTGTGATAAGAAATTGGGTTAAAAACAACATGAGTACAGCTGCTTGGAATGAAACAAAAAACTGGACCAAAGGCACAATTGCTCAATAGCACAATAAGAATGTCAAAGTTGTTAAAAATAGCGGAGTAAGGATTCAAACGGCAGACTGCAACACGATAGGATTGGACCAAAACGGACGCTGCGTTCACTCGACGGAATGTTTGTGGACGATCCCCGTCGACCCCAGAGCATGAACTGCTGCTTCATCTACACATCGCCACCTCATCTGAACCAGGACACGCCAAACAGAACAATGGCTCAGCTCTATGTGACATGACCTGCATGTGAAAGCCAGATTCTGTCAGACCTCTAAAGTTAAGCAGGGCAGGGCCTGGTTAGTACTGTGATGGGAGACCTCTGGGAATTCCCTGTGAGTTTCACTTTAACTTCATGTAAAACAAAACGACAAAACGCATGCAGCAAGACGCTGAATTAAGTAATTAAACTAAAGCCGGCAAAGGATTTGGTTTTCACCTCTGCTTTACACTCCTACCCTCATGTTTTATTATGATGATCTTCAAATACTTAAAGCAGTAACTGCACATTTCACTTTCATTTGTGTAGCACTAATTCACAACAGTAGTCTCCCGATGCAATACTAATCTAGATGCAAAGGAATGTGGTGTTTGATTTTAAAAAACCTATATATAATATATATGATTTATAGCTGTAGAAACAGGACTGGGTCAGGTCCGTTATAGCCTATAGTCTTACCATACATCGTACAAATTACTAAGGTGAGTGAGTGAGTCGTTAGCCTTTAGCCTAGCTTTAGCCACTCCGTGGGGAGTAGAGCCACAAAATCTTGGCCAACAATGACATTTGCTAAACAGTGCTCTTGCTCCAGCTTCAATTTCTTAATGTTTTGAGTCGAACCAGAACGGATTACTTTACTATAGCATTCGCCTTTCATTGCCAAACTACAACCAGCTAATTCGTCGCAAACTCTTTACTACAACACCCGCCTATCCTGCTTGCTGATTGGTCGGAGGGCATTCAGCCGAGGTAACCACAGCCGCTAGGATCAGACCCAGACATACACGCAGGAAATTATAATTGACCAGAGTTTACAGATGGCTAAGGCCAGGCTAGTTCCGTCAGTACATAATACAATTTTCAAAAGTTTTGCCACCTCGTCTCGACTTGGCCTCATGCATCATGGATGAATCAGAATGTATTATTGTCTAGTTATTGTAAAGCAATACTGTGAGCTGTAAGAATAAGCACAGTACCACCACAGTCTGTGAACATTGTTGAGGTGAAGGGGGCCTCTAATCCTGTGCATTTCCCCACACTAACCCTCAGGGAAAACCTTCCATGGCAACACAGTGGATTGTGGGACATGAAGTTGCATAACTTCTCTGGGAAACCTCTGCCTCCTCTCCCTGTGCCTCCTCTCTCTGCCTCCTCTCTCTGCCTCCTCTCTCTAACCTCCTCTCTCTGCCTCCTCTTTCTGCCTCCTCTCTCTGCCTCCTCTCTCTAACCTCCTCTCTCTACCTCCTCTCTCTGTCTCCTCTCTCTGTCTCCTCTCTTGCCTCCTCTCTCTAACCTCCTCTCTCTGCCTCCTCTCTCTGCCTCCTCTCTCTACCTCCTCTCTCTACCTCCTCTCTCTGCCTCCTCTCTCTAACCTCCTCTCTCTGTCTCCTCTCTCTAACCTCCTCTCTACCTCCTCTCTCTAACCTCCTCTCTCTACCTCCTCTCTCTGTCTCCTCTCTTGCCTCCTCTCTCTAACCACCTCTCTCTGCCTCCTCTCTCTGCCTCCTCTCTCTACCTCCTCTCTCTCTATCCTCCTCTCTACCTCCTCTCTCTAACCTCCTCTCTCTGTCTCCTCTCTCTGTGTCTCCTCTCTGCCTCCTCTCTCTGCCTCCTCTCTAACCACCTCTCTCTGCCTCCTCTCTCTGCCTCCTCTCTCTACCTCCTCTCTCTCTATCCTCCTCTCTACCTCCTCTCTCTAACCTCCTCTCTCTGTCTCCTCTCTCTGTCTCCTCTCTACCTCCTCTCTCTACCTCCTCTCTCTACCTCCTCTCTCTGCCTCCTCTCTCTACCTCATCTCTCTGCCTCCTCTCTCTCTGTCTCCTCTCTCTCTGCCTCCTCTCTCTCTATCCTCCTCTCTGCCTCCTCTCTCTGTCCTTGTTTTGTGCTGTTTTATTTGGCATCCAGCTGTTTAAAATGACCCTGTGAGTAAGTGGGGGGTTACCGTGGGAACCCAGGCATTATTGGATGGTCTTCGCAGTGGTTGGAGAAGCAGGCGGGGACAATACTTCTCAAGTAAGTTGGGATCCAAAAGTGGGTCTTCATGTTTTGTGGTTTGCAACTTAAAAAAAAAATCTACCACACTGGAAAAAAAAATATTTACAGTAACATTATATTTTAATTGTTTATGTCCTTATAACAAGTTTTTTACTTTAATAAAAAACAAACTTCTATATCCACGGAAAATTTGATAATTTTTTTTTTCCAAATACAGTATTTTATGTTGTATTGTATGACTTCACCAACAGCTGATGGACCAAACGATTGACGACTGTTCTAACTCACTGTTCATCCTTCATTTGTAAAGTGCTTTTCCAACACAAGCTCAAAGTCCTTCACAGCCCATACACATAAGTCATAATCACTAAGATCAGAATATTAAAAACATAAATTGATTGAGCTGACCTGAGATGATCAAAGCACTCTTTTGATAAGTTTGTTTCAAAATTGACTAGATTTTACAAACTTTCTAGAGGAAAAGTCCATAACAAATAATAAATCAAATCTATATTATTTCCTTAGTCCTCTGAAGTTCTTTGTCTCTGGAGTTGTCATTAGGGTTGCATTATGTACAATGATTATGATTTATATTTGCTATCAATTCCCCCCAAATCCTTGAGCCCTTTGTCTGCCCCACTGTGGAGGGCTCTTGTAGGTGAGGTGCAGGTGCCTTGTGCTTTGGAGTCTGCAGTTTGAAGCTGCAGCTGTGTTGTCTTAAACATAGAGTGTTGAAGTGGACCTGACCACATGTTTAGACTCCTTCACCACTTCACAGCTCCACGAGGACTCTGTCATTAGGATCCACGGAAAAGAAGCTCGCTCTACTTATGTGTGGAGGACGTCTCAACGCTCTCGCTCGTGGATCATTTGTTGAGTTTTGGTAAGATTTTAGGAAGGTTTTAGTTTATCGGTGGCCAAACCTGCAGGGGCCTGGTTAGTACTGTGATGGGAGACCTCTGGGAACTCCAGGTGCCACAGTGTGGTGGCTGTGAAGTGCCGAACTGTTGTTGTGTCCTTAGGCAAGACGCTTCACCCCCACTGCCCAGTCTGATGTGTGTGAATGGTTGGTGGTGGTCAGAGGGGCCGATGGCACATACTTGTGTCCTTCACTGAAATTCATCATTTTAGCTATTATTATCCAATATACTGAATTGTAGATTCAGTTGTGGCGAGCATGAGCGCACTCTGGATCCCTGTGTTGGAAATGGACACCTGTGTTAAAAACACCTGTTTTAACACTTTCTATTCCTAAATACATTGAGTAAATGAAGTGCCAAAGCATACATCTACATGTAGTTAGCCCAAGTGAGTTGAATTGCATTTGCAAAATTTAAATTAACATTAGCTTTCTGTGAAACTACTTCAAACTTGTGGAATCTGTTCCATGCATCTTTTTGAGTGGCTTTTAGATGTGCCATTGTCCTGCTCTTGTGTGGAGGGGGAGGGTACATTCTTCTGTTGCTTACACCCTGTCCCTCTCCTGTGGTCCCTGACAGGCTGCTTCCAAAGTGCACTGGACAGACGTGACGTTCTCAAACTCACCAGGAAAACCCCAGAACTGGCCCTCTCCACCTTAAAGGAGACATTTAAACTTTTAACCCTGTTCCATCTTCGTTCGCTTGTCAGCTGACCCAATATGATGATCTTATTTCTGGCCACACTGATTCTCCCGACCAGAGGAAAGTGTCTTATAACTAAATACTACCTTTTAAATGAAATATACCTGTGCGAGCTCCTTAGTGCCAACGGATCCAAAACTATACTGTATGTGAACGCTCATGGGGGCCGCTTGCACATATCTCCTGAATCCATTATTATACAGATACGTTCATTCAATTGTTTTTAAACCTCAGTGATGGGAGGAAATATTAACATGTCTTTAGGCTTATAGCAATATGAATTTGGAGTTTGTTATGTTTAATAATTTTAATAATCTATAGGATGATATTTTAACAATAACAGTATATCTTCCACCGCGTCTCAAATGCAGAGAATCAGTGCGTTCTTATGAAAGCGTTTGTTGATAATAAGCATCTGTCAAATGGAACAATTTTTTTTCCACTCAAACAAAATAATAATCTAATCACAGCCAAATGCTCCATCGTCTCTGTTCTGTCATCATCAAATATTCTTATTTCATCTTTATCTTAATCCAGTGTTCCCCGACCTTTTGGAGCCGTCACACACAAGCAAAGTCATTCCAATCAAAGTGTATTATCAAGAAAATCAACAGCAAAACCAGTCTATCTAGTTATCTTCTTATGTTATTTTGACCAATCGGGCGATATTGGATCATTTCAAAAGGCACTAAACATTTCCCACAGAACCACGACCCACAGGTTGAAAAACACTGCCCTCATCTCTTTCTTTGCTCGTTATCATTCATTACAAACTTCTGTATTCACCAACATGAGTTTTGCTCTGGGGAAGAACAGTGATTATTTTTAAGCTTCGATGAGGAAGCCGTGTGTACGTCTTTATTAATGTCATAGTTATACCAGAAATGTGTATCTAAGCTTTATCTTATATTATTGATATTTATATATACGGCCCATAGCAGTCAAAATTACTATTCATTTTGAACATGCAACGGCCCTCCTGATAAAACACTTTCTTCAAATCCAATCCACTTTGTTGATAAAATGTGCTGTATACACACAGTTTCCAAAGTGCTGCACAATAAAAGACTAATTAAAAAATATTCATAGTAAAACAGTAAAATAATTAAAAATCAAATACTGTGTGCATAAATGTATAATTATAAAAATAACAGTAAAACAAGATGAGGTAAAATAAAAGGACCATACAACTTACGCAGTGTTAAAAGCCAGAGCTAAAAATGGGTCTAAAGACAAGACTTAAAACATTTGTGTTCCCCCCTGTGTGTGTTCTCCTTGTGTTGTCCCTGTGTTGTCCCTGTGTTGTCCCTGTGTTGTCCCTGTGTTGTCCCTGCGTTGCCCCTGTGTTCTCCCTGTGTTGTCCCTGTGTTGCCCCTGTGTTCTCCCTGTGTTCTCCCTGTGTTGTCCCTGTGTTGTCCCTGTGTTGTCCCTGTGTTCTCCCTGTGTTCTCCCTGTGTTGTCCCTGTGTTGTCCCTGTGTTCTCCCTGTGTTGTCCCTGTGTTGTCCCTGTGTTGTCCCTGTGTTGTCCCTGTGTTCTCCCTGTGTTCTCCCGTGTTGTCTCGTGTTTGCCTGGGTTTCCTCTGGGTGCTCCGGTTTCCCCCCACTAAAAACATGTATGATAATGAATGAGTGAAGGATGGGGATGTATAGGGGCTCTTCTATCATCACCGTGTGTGGAGTAAATGAAAAATGACTGGTATAACAACGATAGTAAAGGGCTTTGTGTGACCTTGGTCTGTGAAATGCACTATACATAAAACAAACATACTTATTGAATAACGACAATAATTAAATACAATCTTTCTCTTGAATTGTTGCCGATACCGTGAATATCTGTTGGGATGACTCTCCCCTCCCCCTCTCACCTGCAGTGTCTGGTCTCTGCGCGAGGACAGACGTCAGGGTTTCCCCCATACACAAGACAAACTCAGACTAAACATCACTTATCTGCCCTGAAGGACGTCCGCCGCAGGACTGCAGGACAAAGGGGACTGGGGGAACCAGAGAGGAGACTTCTTACAGACGTTTGGAGAGCCTCACACACGTCCGAGTCAGCTTTTTTCTCCTGCACTTTAGAGATCACGGTGTCGGACTTGGGAGTAACGCTAAAAGTTAATCAGTAATAAATGAGAATACAGAGAATGTGTTAAAACTGACGATTTGGCTGTATTATCAAACAAGTCTGAACACTTTAAGCTCCATGTGCCCCGCAGTTCAAAAGCGTCTCCCGACTTCGCCTCAGCACTCAGACTTTGGAACAGTCATTGTACATACAGTAAATTCTTTGTATGTGAATAGACCTGCTGTAAAGATCTTTTATTCGTCCCACAGTGGAGAGATTTCAGATGTATATGTTTAGATGTATATGATTATTATGTGTGTTATTGTTCCTTTTCTTTCATTATTCTTAGCTATGGATCCTGGGCCTAAACAAAAATAAGTAATGAATGAATTAATCTGTTATTGTTTGTACTGCCAGGGGTTAAAGCAAAACTGTGAGTTCCACAAATTGTTAAATATTGTCTGGATTGCTGTGAATTGAAGCCAAAGCTGCTGTGAAGCTGAAGCCCTGTAGTCAGTTAAGAGACACTTGGTAAAAACTTGTCAGAATGGAAGACTAATTTTTCCAACGCGGGTAATTATTATCTGGAGGGGGCCACATTGGGCGATTGTCATATTGAGGAGGACCAATATGATAAACAGAAATATGGAGAAGGAAACATGGAGTCCAATCCCCTGTGCTCTCTTGGTTGTTTAGAGCTCATCTGTGGCTACTGTTATGTTTGAACCTTTCTACATTATTAAGTTAGTAAGTTATTTTGAGCTAATAATTGTAATAATCATGGGTTTTGATAGAACTGGGACATAGGTTTAGAAGGCCGAGTATTTTAGACGGATTTACATATTTTTGAGGTTAATTGTTTTTGCATGGAATGAATGTGGTTTTCTTGAGAAAAATAGCTTAATAATGAGGTATGACATGCCATGGCAGCACATACATGTCAAACCTCCTTCAAGTGGAATGGACAGTTTGAAGTTAACAGGCCCCTGGGCCACAGTTCGCCCAGGTTTGATCTAACAGTTTATTCATTCTGAGAGTAATTTCTTGCATGTTAACTGACTAAATACATTTCAATCCCTGTAAAGATAGTTTATCAATTTAGAAAAATATGTAATCACTGTATATTTTTCATATTGAAGAGTCTTCTTGCTCAGGTGCAAGGCTCCTTAGCTCTTTTCTAATGTGTATCTTTTCAATAATCGGACGTGGGCAATGCTTTTAGTGTTTCTAACTGCACTAGCACTTTGTTTGGGCAAGTGCACTGTACTTCTTAATTTGCTCTGCACTAGCACTTTAGTCATTGTATGTACTTTGTTGCTTACTGTTTTTATCTATGGTCTTAGACTAGTTTATTATTTCACATCATTGCACTGATGGGACTGTGCAAAACTTTGGTATATTGTTTTGTTGTGATTGTGCAGACGATTGTCCTGATTTTGAGAGTGTCTTGTGTCTTTGTGTCCGGCACATTTCTCTAAGGGGACAATAAAGTTGAACCTCAGTATTCTCATTGCTTTTTACAGACTTATTTAAGGATATTTAGTCCTGAGCCCGCGATTAAAGCTGCAGTGCAATGAAAACCACATTAAAGAATAGGGAGTGAGTTTTATCAAAAGGCCAAGAACAACTTTTAATGTTCCTTTCTTGGTTGAATATGCGTCAGGCCAAAGCACAATAATTCATCTTGAGCCAAACATGTGATGGGAAAGGGGGTGTTGACTGAATGACCCTGGCCCGGCTTCTTCCTGTGCAGAGCTGTGGGAGTTTTTGGAGAGAACAGGAAGTACGGGGGACCTCTGAAAGGAGCAACAAGCCAAAACAGGAGTGCAGGCTTCAAACGCCAGGGAGAGTGGGGGGTGTAATTATACGGCGCTCACGAGAGAATGCGGGAACGTAATCTTTAATACACGGCTCGGCTGCAGGAATAAAGTAGTGCTGTATTTGTACCACGTCCCCCTCCCCCCAGCGATGTTCCAGCTCTCCCCACCTGCGGCTGTCTGTGCGTCAGTCTGCCGGTGACGGAGGCTTTTCATCCGTTCATATCATTATTAAGGTTGTCACTGATGAGGAGTCGATGATATGATCTGGAGACACAGGGGCATAAGTAAAAGTAGTGAATCTGATGGTGCTAAAGCAAAGGTCTTTTTTGTAGAATTTACGACTTGTATTCTCTCAAATTGCCTTCCTACGAGCAAGATCAAGAGTTTAAGGTTGAAAGTTATTATTTTACATTAGGATTATCAAAAAAAAAATCACAAAACTGGTGTCTCATTCAATTAGTCCCACGGGGAGGGGGCAAAAAGTCCAGGTGAGGGACTAGTGAAAATATTATAGAATAGTGAAAATCTCAGTATGCCTGCAGAGACATTTAGGGTTATTTCTAGAACTGTTTGCTTGTCCCATGGGCAAATCTTGTTTTAAAGTGATTGTCTGCAGTTTGTCAGAAAGAGAGACAGAGAGGTGCTTGATTTGAAAAAAACGACGCAAGCTCCCTCCCCCTTCCTTTCTGATTGGTCTACACCTACGTTTTCGCAAAACACTTTTAAATGTTAATCAGAGAACACATTATACATATACATTATTAATACACATGCACGGAGGTTTTCAGGATTATTTGTTAACGTTTTAATGAAAAAAATAATGTTTTTATGCACAAAAAAAGCGATTGTAGCAAACCCGGAACAAGATATTATCATGAACTGCACATTATAGGACACATCTGCAGAGGATCTGATTATGGATATATAGGTTCAGTATATACATAAGTACCTCAGCGCAGATGTTCAGAATTCTTTGTTCAGTTTTCATGTAGTTCCAGAGCCTAATAGAGGCTTGATTCGGAGGCTCCGCGAAAACAAACAACTGAGCTTGAGCAGCTACGAGCATCAGCGCTGATGATTGACAGCCCTTGGCATGACTCGATTGGTTAACCTCTACGGCATCGTGGATTCTGAGCTATAGCTAAGAGCAGGGAAGGCGGGACTTGCCCGTAATATTAGAATTAATAAAATGACTTATTTTATATCAACATTTAAGGACAGGAGGTCAATTTAACACATTTCCTAAAATTTGTAATTCATTTAGAGTTACAGACTATCACTTTAAGACAGCCAAAATGTGCTCAAATTAAAATCCAATTCGCCAAATTAGATTTCTGACTCAACAGTCATGAAAAGTAATGCATGTCAGGACATAACTAAAAATTATATTTTTGGCCCTTAGGGCCGATTAATCGATTTATCGGATACAAAAAAATATATAAATATGTATTCCATTCATTTGTTCACAAACATGGCCATGGACCTAAACAAAAAAACATGCAAATGTAAGTTGTGCAAATATTGGCTTTTTGAAAAGTAAAGTGCACAAAAATAGGTATTTTTTTAAGGATGCACCGATATATATATATATTCAGGGATGAGAATTTTCAGACAATTGGTGGAATTCCGACTTTTTACATTATGACTAGTAGGGGTGGGAACCTAAGGGTACCACACGATACAAAGCTCACGATAACGATATTATCACGATAACGATATTATCACAATAACGATTTTATCACGATAACAATTTTATCACGATATGACGATTATTGATATATTGGTCAGAAATATACAATATGCAAATTTATGGCATTAATAAAAGAAAAAATACACTTTATTTCATGATAAATGGAATGGAGATGCGTAATGTAGCCATATAATAAGTATTGAAACAAATTTTAAAAAAAAATTCGATTTAATTTTTTTGTTATTTTTTTCTTCAAAATGGATATCGATACTTGGTAAATGCAAATCGATAATCAAATCGCGGGAGAAAGTATCGCGTATTAGGGGTGTGACACATGTCAAATTTTCAACAATTTGTAAACAGGCGGACGCGAGGGCGGCTATGTGCGCTGCGAGGTCCTTTGGAGACTTTACGGAGCTGTCAAATAACTTCAGCGGTGTCTACTGTTTAAATCATTGATCTAAATCCCAAGTGATTCAGATAGGAGGAAAGAGACTAAGCATTGCTACACCTAGCGAGATGAGAGCGCATAGTGTGAGTGTGTGTGTGTGTGTGAGCGAGCGGAGGAGCAGACGTGTGTGTGTGTGTGAGCGAGTGGAGGAGCAGACGTGTGTGTGTGTGTGAGCGAGTGGAGGAGCAGACGTGTGTGTGTGTGAGCGAGTGGAGGAGCAGACGTGTGTGTGTGTGAGCGAGTGAGAAGGAGCAGACGAGCAGACAACTGTGCGCTGCTAATGCCACAGTGAATTAGAATCAATCAGAAGTCACCATCTTTGTGCATTATATTAAAAAAGTCTGAACACAGCTGTACAAGAATGAGCCCAACTCATGTGAGCTCCCCACAGATCCATGGCTTTGCGACGTAGTGGGTGACGCATTAATCGCGCGGCACAACAAATCAATAATGAAATTTGTTGCCAACACTTTAAATTATCGCTTTTTATCGATTTTATCGATTCGTTGTTGCAGCCCTAATGGCCCTGTTCTAAACCCAACAGGAAGTCTGCTTTATTGGATCAAACCCAGGAATTAAAGCTGCACTAACTGACTTTGAGAAACTTTCGAATCAGAACGCTGAGCTCGTTCTCTCTGCTCGCCCTCCCCGCATGAAGCTTTTGCAGATTTAGGGGTTTCTTTTAATATAACTCTGCGGCATCTTTTCTATTTTCTATTTTGAAATACATACAGTCATTTTTTGTAAAGAGGCACGGCATATCAAAGGTGCAAGTCCTTGGCTTTTATGTTTTAAATAAAACATCAATAATGGGGAAATGATGCAGAGGATTTATTAGTTGGATTTGTTCACAGTCTTGGCCTTCACTGGGATCATGAGTGAACTGAGACAGTGAGACAGGAAATCCTTTCAGATTATCTTATGTCCGTCTCACTTCTCCTGGAGACAAACTCCAGGTGTCTGAATCCAGCTGTACTTGAATGAACTCATCATTTTATGTGTTTATGTGGTTTTCATCATGAGTTTATGACCACTGTCAAACTCCTTATCATTTTCAATTCAATGTATGCTTGTATGGCCCTTTATTTTTTTCTTGTTTTTTTGTGTGTGTCAAATGCATTGTTGGCCTATGGTTTTAAACGGTTCACCTTGGGGGTGGCAGTATTTTAGGGGGCTGCTTTTCTTCAGCAGGAACGAGATGTTTACTTTCCACCAGCGCCTTAAACATAAACAACATTCAAACAATAGAATGGTTTAAAACAAAACTCATTCATGTTTGAGAATGGCCCAAAGTCAAGTTTACAGTGAATCCAACTGAAAGTCTGTGAAAACTTCTGTTCACAAACGCTCTCCAACAAATCTGACAGAGCCTGAAGAGTTTAGGAACAAACGCACAACTTTCAGTCCATAATGTGCAACGCTATTCTCCAAAAGGATGGATGCTGTTCGCCTCAAGAGGGGGTTCCACAAAGTTATAACTCTTGTGTATGATTACTTAGACAAATACTACATTTTAGAGTTAGAAACATAATTGTGTATCATTTTGCTTGAGTCGTCTGTTACTTTGGTGTGGTCTTTCAGTGTTGTTGTAATATCTTTGCAAAAGTTGTGTGTTTTTTTTGTTGCTTCTTTATTATGCTAAAGATAGGGATGTTATACTTATTTCTTTATTATGCTGAAGCTACAGATTTTGTTTAAATTTAGTATAGAGTTTTTGTTCATCTTGTGCTGTGTGATTCTCATTCAGCACGGTTGCTGAGTGGTTAGCTCTCCCACTTCTCAGCAAGAAGGTCCTGGGTTCGAATCCCGGTCGGAACGGGGCCTTTCTGAATTGAGTTTGCCTGTTCTCCCCGTGTCTGCGTAGGTTTCCTCCTACCGCTAAAACATGCACAAGCTGTCTGAATGTAGTGAGTGAGTGTTGGTTGGAGGCTTGGCTGGTCCAGTGTGTTCGGCGTCTCGCTTCCGTCATCACCGTGTGGAGAGAATGGAACAATATCTGAACTTTGTGATTCACTTTGAGGGACCTTGGTGTGTAAAAATGCGCTAAAGATAAATAATAAAAGATTGCTCATCCCTTCTGTTCTTTAACTGGTGACGCAACACTGACATTTCCCCACTGTGGGACAAAAAAAGGTGCCGGCATCTTAATCTGTCCCGCTCCGTGCTGCTAAAGAGGTGTGACCCCATTCCCTCTCTCTCACTGTGAGATGGGACTTGTAGTGCTGTAGAAGGTTCGTGCCGTGGAAACACCAGTCTCGTCCGCTCCCGTCTTCCTTCCTGTGTCTGCCTGTAAACCCTCTGTACGCTCATGTATTTTTATCCGCAGCTGTGATGTGATCATGTGATATCGTAGACGATCACATGACTCTGCTCACTCACACTACATTCTTCACATTCTTGGGCCCATTTCATTAAGACCTGTGTTTTTTCACATTGCTGCTGCTGCTGCTGCTGCACCTGCTCAGGTCTGCGTCAAAGTTGGGACTATTCCCGAACATACACTTTAAAAAAAAAAAAAAAATTGTCCTGGTTCTGTCTTTGTTCTAGACGGCTTTGTTTTTTAGGTTTTGCCGTTTGATGTCTTGCGTGTGCATGTGAGAACACAGCAGTGAACCAGGGGGGCCCCAACCGCAATTATTATCCTTACTGAGCGCAAGGGCTGTAACCTTGTTTGAACCATTTCTTTTAGAGATGAGCAGATCCATCAGGCAGGAGTGGACACAGAAGTGCATGGAGCCATTTTACTATTACATGTGTTTCAATCAATATAACTATGTAGACCAAAGGGTGTCAAAACTATTTAGTAAGAGGGAAACTTTAGTTCACCAGACTTTTCCAGAGGCAGACAAGATAGATTGTAAAACTAACAGGGTTTGAATTAAAAACCAGTAAATTCAAACAAACATTCAAACTTTCTGTATTATAGAGGCTCTGAGCTTTAAGAGGTGTAAAATCCTTACACTGGTAGAGGTGAAGTTGGCTGGATGACACTGTGTTTATGATATCAGACTATGTTTGGTTAGTGAGACGTCGGACCACATACAGTGGGTTGCATGAGTATACACATGCTATTTTTTGCCATGCTATAATATTTTCTAATAGTAATTTAATGTGAGAGACACACACTTACAACGCACAATCATGAAGTGAAATCTATACATGATTTTGAAATTAATAAAAAACTGAAAAGGGGGACATGCAAATGTATCTACCCTTTTCTATTTATCAGGTGATTTCTGACGGTTGACCTAATGAGTTAATAGACCTGTGTGTAATCTATTCTAATCTCAGCTCTGTGATTGTCTCAGAGGTTTGTTTAGAGAATATTGAGGAGCAGGCAGTGACATGAAGTCAGACAGGTCTGGGTTACAGTTGAACATCTCTCGGCGTACTGTTAAATACACTATCCAGAAATGGGGTGTATGGCATCACTGCAAACCTACCAAGACACAACTTTCCTTTCACTTCCTGGCCGAACAAGGAGAGCTGTAACCATGAAGCCCATTATGACCTTGGAACTGCAGAGAGCTGCAGAGAGCCACAGCTCATGTGAAGGGGATTCAAGATTCATGGTCAATTTATTATTTCCGGGAAAAAAATTGTCTTGAACTCGGGCTGCTACATTGAAAATACAAGACAGACATAGAACACAGTAACACAGACATAGACCGCACTGCTCTGCATTCAGGTTCACAGATATCGGGAGGAACGAGTTCCTGTACCAGTTGAAGAACCTCAGCTATTAGTTGTACACTGCACATATCTGCCATTTTTTAATAGGCACTTGAAATAAGCCATTCTTAAAAGAAACTCATACAAAATTCTATTTGCAGTTTATCAGAAGCCACATGGGCGATACAGCAAACATGGAGATCAGATTGGAACTTTTCGGCAAAAATGCACAACGCCATGTTTGCACATCACCCTGAAAATGCTGTCCCCCCAAACATGGGGGTGGTAGCATCATGCTCTGGGGGTGCATCTCTTTCACAAAGAAAGAAGAGCTTTAAACAAGGTGCTCCGCAAAGAGGACTGTTGGCTGTGAGCTTCCTGTTGTGAAGGTTCTTTATGAATCCAGACTTTTAAACTGAGCTCTTAAAATCATCAACGACTCTTCTTGCCACCTTGGGAAAGCCATGTTCCAGCTTCTTCCCTCTGGCAGAAGATATCGTTCGCTGAGATGCAAGACATCTCGCTATGCTAACAGTTTCTTTCCACAAGCTGTTAGGTGCCTAAACAGAGCACTTTAATTGCTGCTTTTTCCCCTTGTATAGTATTTTTTGTCGATCGGTGCCGCAGTGTCAGCTGTTTTTACTTATTTTAAAGTGTATTTGTATCTGTATTTTATATGTAGTACCTTTTTTGCGAATGTATTCCAATGTGGTTACTGCACATGGCAAATAAAATGAATCTGAATCAAAGAACATGGTTAGAGTTGATGGCCAGGGCAACAATGGCATGCTTGTAAGCAAAAATCATGGCTTTCAACACAATATTTGTATAATATAAAGTAAGAAACCTCAGGGAGGTCCACAGTGAGGGAGGGATTCACACCCACAGACAGTTTGTAGATCTTATGAAAAGTGCTCTATAAATAAACCGGTCGTAATTGTGGGTCTCTGCAAAAAGTCCCTTACTTGAAACGAGAAAAAAAAACTCAAAAGAAGAATAATCTGGGGTAAGAATGTTTTCCTTTCTTAGAATTCTTGTTTAATTTTTTTTTCTATTGAATAATGGGGAAAAAACAAGAATATATTTTTTGATTTCAGCAATTTTCTTCAGATAAAAAGGATTATTGGATAACTTTAGGAAATAATGCTTTAAGAAACTGAAAATGAGGCATAAATGTGCTTGTATTCTGCCCTTTTTAGCATCAGTGTGTCTTTCACATATTTCATTTGAATAAGATGTGGGACTCTGGTCATGGCGCCATGTTGAAAGAGGGGTATAGATATTTATGCAACCTACTGTTTTGCAAACAAGACGACATACAAAAGTGGTCTTAGGTGAGGAGGTGCAGGGGGTTGCTTCTGACTCTGGCTGATGTCTGGAGCGTCGGGCCCACGCCGCTCGGACAAATCAAAGCCTCTCTTGTTCCTCATCTTAAGAATGTGATGAGCTCATGGAGCCGTCTTGCCCCGAGGCCAGTCCCATCATGTTAACCCTTCCATGTGTGGATGTGCCCGAGGTGGGGGCCGGGGCGTGGGGGCCTCTTTTCGAGATTATTCTGTGATTACGGTCTTGGCCCTGGAGATACTCCCAGCCCTTACATGTCTGTGAGCCTGGCTCCAGGGCAGCGGAGGCGGGTCAGCTACTGCTCGCATATCATCATCCTGCTAATTAAAATAAGTTAAAAATAGTTGCTTTTGTTCTCTACAAAAGTGATTCAGAGATTAGCGGCCGCTCTTCACAACAAGATGGTCCTGGGCCTTTTCTGTGTGAAGTTTGCATGTTCTGTCTGTGTCTGCATAGGTTTCCTCCTAGGGCTGGGCAATAAATCAAATTTTGGCAATTAATCGGCTTTTGAAAAAATCGAATTCGTGAAAAATGTGAAAATCATGAAATCGAATGAAGGATATTGTGAGAGTTCCAGCAGCACATCAATTATACTTGCAACATCAGCACAAGACTTTTATAACACGTATTGGGGGAAACAAATAAAAAATAGTTTTGAAACTTGAATATTGAGCGGGAAGATAAGAAATATTTTAAGGGCAAAGTCTGTCTTGAGTGACTTTAATTAAAATCGATTTAAAATCGACATAGTCCAAAGCAGGAAATAAAATCGAGATTTAACTTTTTTGCCATATCGCCCAGCCCTATTTCCTCCACTTTCCCTTGCCACTAAAAACATGTCCAAATGTTCATGGTGTGTTAGTGTCTGTGAGTGTGACCATTGGACAAGTGCCCGAGGAGACAATCTGGAAATCTGTGATCTTTAATATAATAGTTTCATTTTTGTTATTGTATCTATCAGTAATTAAATCAGTAAATAATCAGGTTTATCACTTCTTTAAAACCTAGATTTCTTTGTTATCAACAAGTCTACTGCTAGAATGAGAACAAATCCTATTTTTCAGTTTAAAATACATTTAAATTACATTAGGCTACTAAGTATTTTCCTAAAATACTGTGACGTTTAACCAATAGTTAAAATTCAAATAAGTTCAAGTTAAAGTTTTTATAGCATTAAATTTAGAATGATCCTTTGTGTATTGTTCAGATGGACAGTGCCAGGACGTGAGCAGTGCATCAGCTGTAGAACAGTTGTGGTGGATCAGCAGCTGTCTTCACGAATGCCTCTTGTTTAGATTCCAACCAGCTGCTTCCTGTCATGTCTAAGCTTACATTCCAGCTGGAGGAAATGGAGAACTGGATGATATAGAGGTGTGTGTGTGTGTGTGTGTGTGGATCCCAGGCAGGAGCCAAGTATAGGCGTTTTCACGGCTCCGCACGGCTCTGCTCAGTTTTCACACTCTCACACAGTGGTGGTTTGACCTGGGCCTGGGTGCTGTGAGGCGGCACCCGTGATGGAACAACACACCAGCGGAGGACCATGTGAGGTCTGATTTTAGCTGCTGCGATGAGTTTTACAACTAATTATAATCAATTAAATTACTTTTATTCTGTATCGCCCTAAATCACAACAGTAGTTCTTAGAGGATTTTACAAAACTGTCAGATCTGCGTTGACAAATTCAACAGTTCAAACATGCAAATAAGGGGAAGACCAATGTCCACAAATGTCGTTAAATGTTGAGTGTCCTGGATCATTACCACTGTCCTCCTTAGACCCTCCTGCATCGGCAAGAAAAAATATGAAGTATAATACATGAACCCGCACACACAACATATGAACGCACCTGTCTACAAACAACCTACAAGAGAATCGCTGTCCATTGACAAACGGGTGCATTTTGCAAACTCTGTCAGTCCACAAACCGAGCCGCTCTGAGAGGGTGAAGACACTGAGCAGAGCTGTACAGAGTTCACATCACTGCTGCATTCAGTCTGACCTCACACCGTCTACGTCAGTGATTTTCAACCTGTGGGCCGTGGTACGCCTTGATGTTGTGTGCTACCTTTTGAAATTGTCCAATGTCACCTGATTGGTCAAAATAATGTGAAAAGAAAAACCATAGAAATACTTTTTTGCACTTGCTTGATTTGATTGTTAGATTTTCTATATAAAATCCTTTGATTGGAACGACTTTGCTTTGTTTAATTTCTGATCACGGCTCTAAAAGGTTGGGTAACACTGATCTACGTCCTCCACAAAAAGGGCAGCTCTGTTCATAAGCGAATGCAAAACACCCGGGGGCCACAAGAGCCAAAACGTCTTATGAGGAACTCCAAATAAAACAAGTGACCTCGAGTAACAGCTACGTTTCAAATTCTAGTAAAATATATGATCTCAGTCTAGTTTCGGCCAACTTTCCAAGAAACTTTGGTTTGCGCCATAGTTTGGAGCCTCCTGAAATGACGATTAAACCTTCTGTCCGATGTCCAGGCCAGTTGTGTCCCGCCCTGTGATTCTGGTGTGTGTGTGAGAGGGAGATTGCCAGAGTTTTTGCGAAAGGCTTGTTGGGAATGCTCACATGCTGTTTGTCCAGACTCTCTCAAATCAGTGTCGAGCAGCAGTCGTGACTCATGAGTAAAGATACAAGAGAATTAAACATGTGTGTGATATGTGTTCGGTGAAAGATGAACAAACTTCGTCCCGCCCCCTCTGCTCCCAAGCTTTTGGATCGACTGGTAGATCGCATTGGACTGTCTGGACATTCCCGGTGTAGTGGCTCTTTCTGGCTTTTGACCAAAACAAAACTTGATGATGAATGACAATGATGCGCAGGCAAGAGTTGTATTTTTTCCTTCATCTCATTGGGCCAAAAAATAAATGAATATGTGCATCTATTTTTACCTATTTTACACTGCAAAATTTGCTCAAATATATCTTTAATTTGAGCACATTCTGACTGCCTTAAAAATAAAATTGCCTTTAAAAATGTGTATGTCTAATTTATATGTCTGTTTTTATACCATGTGAAGCGCTTTGTGACCCTGGTCTGTGAAGGGCGCTATATAAATAAAGTTTACTTACTTACTTACTAATGGGACGAAGCAAAATGATCTTGTTTTAAGGGAGTCAGAATGTGTTAATTTTCATCATTTTATGCAGTGTAAAAAGGTAAATAAGAATGGCATTTTTAATTTTTTTCGGCCCAGTGAGATGAAGGCAACATACAACTCTTGCCTGTGTATTATTGTTATTTACCATCATGTTTTGGTCAAAGCCAGAGAGAGCCACTACACTGGGAATCTTACAAGAAATGTCTCCCTTGGAATGAGAAAAAAAAGCAGCATTTTTTTGGAATAAGACAGACTAAACGACTTTGGCCTATTGTTTTTAAGACAGTCAGAATGTAAAAAACACTTGATTCAAGCAATTATTACCTCATATTTTTATCATTTTTTTCAGTGTAAACCTCCAAATAAGAAAACTTGAAAGGCCAAACTTGTGTATACATCTGCGTTAAAACAGTCAAAAAGTGTTCTCTGTTTAACCCTCATAAGAAATGTTGATCTTGGGTATTGGGACTTGTGCACTCCACTACAGTTACTCAGTTAATGTGAGTGACTCTGTGGTAAAATGAGCAGAACATTTAGTGGTTGGAGTTTGGAGAGACTGCTGTGAGGTGTGCAGCCCCTCTTTATTCCCCTTTGTCTCAGAGCAAGTCTGGACACGACCTAAAACAAACACGACTCACATTCTCCTCTGTCCCCTCACTCGGTGCAGCTCTGATTCTCTGTTAAAGCAGCACAAAGGAGACTCACTCAAGTCTTTCCCCTGATTTTGAATTGATTTTTGTGCTGTAAACATTTTGTTATTTGCCGCCGCTTCGTATTTTCTATTAGTATATTTTTGTACGTCTTTTTATGTACAGCTCTTCGGTTAAACTTGTTGTTTTATTAGGCAAGGCAATAAATAATCACAGTACATTAAAAAAAAGATAAAAATATAAAATCCCTCAGTATTAGCGCTTTATGAATAAACTGGACTGGACTGTCATTCCTTTAAGAACATATGAATCCTAGATAAAATATATTGATTCAAAGTTTGAGTGGCAAGAAACTACAGGTGAAGGATAGCTCCTGATCAAACTTGGCTTTAGATGGATTTGTCTGCCCACTAAGTAAGTAAGGTTTATTTGTATAACGCATTTTTACAGACCAAGGTCACCCAAAGCGCTTTACAATGTTCAGATTTCAGATATTGTTCCATTCTCTCCAAACACGGTGATGACGGAAGCGAGACGCTGAACACACTGGAGCATCAAAGCCCCAGCCAACTCCATCCATTCACTCAGACCTATTGTATGAATGTAGAGTATCAAATGTATATAAGCGCATTCTTTAAAAATGTGTTTGTCATAATTCATCTATAACCAGTGTTGAGAGTAATGCGTCACAAAAGTAATGTAATCACTGTAATGTATTGCTTTTTGCTGTAACGCAGTGATGTAAGGCATTCCGAAAAAATCTCGGAAATAATTGACTTGGTACAAAGGTCAGTGACGTTACATTGGATTTTAACCCAAAATTAAATAGTGTTTTGTTTTTATACTTTGCCACCGCAAGATCAGCAGAAAACACATCTGCTCCAATAGTAACCGCCTAGTGTTGTTGTTCCTCTCTGGTAGAAGACGGCTGAGGCTGAAGCAGAAGCAGCCTCTACGTCGGACACTTGTACATTTTTCTCTCATTATTTTGAGTTTGTTGGAGACAAAGATGTAGAACATAACTGTGAAGTGCACTTTATGGGCCAAACGAAAAGCTCCATCAACCTCACACAACAAATAGATACTTACTGATCCCCACGTAGGAGAAATTCAGGTGTCCAGTAGCAGCAGAAAAAACATGCATCCATCCATACAAACAAAACAAATAGATAGATAATTCTAAAAGTCATAAGCTACATTAAGTATGTAGAGTATGTACCGTGGTATATATATATATTTGGTGAGAGTAACTTAAAAGTAATGCAGTTGGGGTGTAATGATTAATGATATTTTTTTTTTTTTTTTTTTTTTTTTTTTATTCTTATTTTTATTATCTCTTTTTGACTGTTGCACTGAGCCAAAGCAATTTCCAAGTCTGTGACCTCCCGTTACTTACGTTGGCAATAAAAATGATTCTGATTCTGATTCTGATTCTGATTCTGATATTGTAGTTAGTTGCCATAGCCCAACCTCTGTAACCTCTGCTTGTTTTCAGGGAAGCGTTACTTTGGCAATAACCTTCTTCAGGATCAACCCATGGAGGACTCACTAGAATTAGTTTTTATGCTCCATGTCTGTGGAGTTCTACAGGTGACTGCCCCTTTAGCTCAAAGGACTGTGAGAGCAGTTGTGGGAGGACACGGTTCCACACAAAAACAGTACATACAGCACCAGTGTGTTTGCTAGCTCCTGATTCAATGCAGTGTCGTACTTTTACAGTAAAAAGAATTGTGTGTGTGGTAGAAATAGTAGTGTTTTGTTTAAGTGACTGAATCAGTTTGTCATCACATATTTTAGTTTAAAACAGTTTTAATCTAGTCAATGTGCTCCAACCCACATACTGTATAAGCCTTGTTCACGGTTAGACAAGGTTATCTGAATAGCACAGTTCATACACACAGCAACTCAAAATGCTGAACAAAACAAGATACAATCACAGAAGGCATTACAATCATAGATAATCACAGCACAATCAAAAGAGCAAAGATAAAATCCCTCAGTGGTTCTTGTGTGGGTTGTGAGCCTCTCTCGCACCACACCTAACCTTTCTATATGAGCTCAGTGTTTGCTTTGGACGTCCTGTGTGACGACCCCTTCGACTGTGATGTCACGTGCGGCTGATGCCCCAGTGCTGTTTACTCAGCCTCCTGCAAAATGAGGAGGTGTTGGCACAATGGCAAACAGGGGGTTTTCAATCAATTTTAATATCATTTACTGGTCAGATAGGGTTTTCCAGCCAATAAAGAGAGGTCTGTGTCTACATGTATACTGAGACAAGAGAGGTCTGAGTCTGCATGTATACTGAGACAAGTGAGGTCTGAGTCTGTATGTATACTAAGGCAAGAGAGGTCTGAGTCTGCGTGTATACTGAGACAAGTGAGGTCTGAGTCTGCATGTATACTGAGACAAGAGAGGTCTGTGTCTGCATGTATACTGAGACAAGAGAGGTCTGAGTCTGCATGTATACTGAGACAGGAGAGGTCTGTGTCTGCATGTATACTGGGACAAGAGAGGTCTGAGTCTGCATGTATACTGAGACAAGAGAGGTGTGTGTCTGCATGTATACTGAGACAAGAGAGGTGTGTGTCTGCATGTATACTGAGACAAGAGAGGTCTGAGTCTGCATGTATACTGAGACAAGTGAGGTCTGTGTCTGCATGTATACTGAGACAAGAGAGGTGTGAGTCTGCATGTATACTGAGACAAGAGAGGTCTGTGTCTGCATGTATACTGAGACAAGAGAGGTGTGTGTCTGCATGTATACTGAGACAAGAGAGGTCTGAGTCTGCATGTATACTGAGACAAGAGAGGTGTGTGTCTGTATGTATACTGAGACAAGAGAGGTGTGTGTCTGCATGTATACTGAGACAAGAGAGGTCTGGGTCTGTATACTTTCTGATGTCACATACATTTTTAGTCACTACAATACAGCACATTATTAGTAAAGGTCAGTTGCAGATGAACAGACGTCGACTGTGTATTCTTCCCTTTTTATTTCAAAAGTTTAGAGTTGACATGTTTTTTTTTTAATCGAACAATACACTAAGACTGAGTTTATTCATACAGTATGGTCTACGAGGTGGTGTAACCGTGGTGTGCTGCATTTCTAAAATGGCGCCTGTGGCCTCATAATGAGCTTGTCTGTGTTTAGTCTCTCTTCACTGTCAAGGTCAGAGGAACCACAGCTGCAACGTTGCAAGATACCCTAGATGGACTCAAAAATCAGGCCTTCACCTTCAAATTAAGGGGACATTCTGAATGATATTGACCTATGGCATCATTTTTACAAAGGTTTAAAAAAAAAAGTAACTCTGGGTGTATAAACTGCTGACTGTGGCTTCAGCTTCTCCTGTAGGATTGGACTGGTTTGGACTGGGAAAGTTTCATAATTACTACAAATGGAACTACTGTAATTTCCTCTACGGCTTTCCTTCTTGCTGCTGTCAGACTGTACAACGAGAAATGATAGCAATACTTTATTGATCCCCAGTAGGAGAAATGTAGGCGCCGAGTAGCAGCGGAAACGCATCCATCCACACAAACGAAACAAATAAATGCATAACTCTGAAAGTAGCTAACAATGGTAATGAAATGCAACCTGCAACCTACTGCTGAGTCTGTTCTGATAACTCACTTCAGCCGCTGCTATCTGGTCACATTCTCTGCTGCTAAAGTACAATATTAACCATCCGTCAATGTGAATATTGAAGTCTGCTGTGTATAAACTTATATTGGACACAAGTGCAATTATAGCTTGAGTTTATTATCTGTCTGTTTTCTATTATCTTAAATAACTTGTGTTCTTAAAGTACTTGTCTGATGTGTGCCCCACTCAGGGACTTGTTCTGTCTCTATATGCAATTTATTCCTATGTCATTATTTCTGATTAAGTTATCTTTGATTTTTTAAATGCGAGTTGTCCTTTACTGTAACACCTTGAGAAGAACCATAGAAACACACCGTTTACCGTTAGCAGTTAGCATTTAGCTGTAAATTCAAGCTATATTTACCAGTTTTAGCACCAGTCGGTAATGGTAAACGGCTTGTAAATGGCTTTCTTTAATAAATCTGATGAATTTGTCAGATTTCTATTGTTTTTTTAATGGGAGCAGTCAAAAAACGGGTCTGGGAGTTCTAGTAGTTCTGTGGGAAGTGACCAAAAGAAACCACTGTAGTCTCTTTGTCAGCATGGGCCTTGGCTAATTCGCAGGTGTGCGATAATAAATGTCCAAACTTACAATCATGGTTAGGCTCATTTAATGAAAAATTGTTCCACAGGTTCCACAAATATTGTCCCTTAAGATTTCGCTTAACAGAACCACGAATCACCCAAAACAAAATGTTATACGTAAATTCTTGTTGTATAATACAGAAAAGCAGTAATGCAAAACTGTTGGCCTGTGTTAACTCTAATCCCTGAGGTGCGCCCCCAACTGGATATTTAAGGCAGTGCACCTATAACAAACCCTCCCATACCTCAAAAAGAATGAATTACAGCAATATAATAGTATCAAATAAGCAAGGCAAGTATATTTGTATAGCAGAATTCTCAATCAAGGCAACTCAAAGTGCAGAACAAAACAAGATAGAGTCATTAAACTTATAATATGATGATGGTAAACGACTAAATTGGCCATAACACTGGAAGTCTTGATGTCAATGGCACAAGAGATTAATCCAAAGTCCTTACGTTCTGTTGTGCGCTCTTCTTCCTCCAGGTAAGGCGTTCGACATCACATACGTGCGCCTGAAGTTCCACACGTCTCGCCCGGAGAGCTTCGCCATCTACAAACGCAGCAGCGAGACGGCCCCGTGGGTGCCCTACCAGTTCTACAGCGGCTCCTGCGAGAAAACCTACCAGAAGCAGAACCGCGGCTTCATCCGCACGGGGCAGGATGAGCAGCTGGCCCTGTGCACCGACGAGTTCAGCGACATCTCTCCTCTGACCGGCGGCAACGTGGCCTTCTCCACGCTCGAGGGCCGCCCCAGTGCCTACAACTTCGACCACAGCCCAGTGCTGCAGGTAAATGGGGGGTTTTAACTCATGACTGGTTTACTTTGAGATGAATAGATGCTTTACTTGTCCCACAGAGGGAAAATGTCAGTTAGAGAACAGTAGGAATGAGGAATAAATGAACAATACTAAAACGAAATACAATCTCTAGCATTAGCATGATACAGAAGTATAAAATCTGTAGCTTTGCCATAATATAGAGGGAAGTGTATTTAGCATTATAAATAGCAAGTACCAAATACTGTATATTCTAGTGCAAGCGATATATAGTTGTATGTATACATCTGTACTTGATGTACTGTTGGTAACATGAAATAAATTTTACGAGTCGAAATCAATTGTAAGATTATGTTACTGGTCTGATGTGGTTCTCCAGCCGGCAAGGCAAGTCTGAGTCTACATGTACTGAAGTGTTGTAAATGTGCTGTACAAATAAAACTGACCAGAGGGAGAGGGACCAGGGGGAGACCAGAGGGAGAGGGACCAGGGGATCAGAGGGTCTCTCCAAATGAGCTGTAAAACAACTGCAGTACATTCAAAAGGCTGCGGAACGAGTCCTAACTTGAACCAGGAAGTACGATCACATTAGTCCAGTCCTCAGGTCTCTGCACTGGCTTCCTGTGGCTCAGAGAATAGACTTTAAAACAGCTCTGCTTGTTACAAGTTTCTCCATGGCCTTGCACCAAAGTACATCTGTAACAATTCCTCTCTGAGGAGCACAGGGACTGGGCTCCTGGTGGTGCCCAGAGTTGGGACTAAACATGTGGAGGGAGCCTTTCAGTTCCCTTGAGTTGAACTGTGCTATACAAATTCACTTGCCTTGCTTCAGAGGTCTGACAGGACCTGGCTTTCACAAGCAGGTTGCGCCACACATTTTTATCGTTATCGGCTTCTTCTTTGACGGCCAATTATTGCCTTGGCCTTGACTAAAACCCTTCGGTCCATCCCTGTAGCAGACGGAAGCATCTTATCTCATGACGAGGACTTGGAGGCTGTCCCTCTCTGGTCTTGGCAGTGTTAAGAGGACAGCAGACAGTTTCCCACACTGCTGGACTTGGCTCTGTTTCTCTGCAGCTGTGCTCACTTTAAAGGACATCTGTTCCATAAAATTCTCAACACTGTATTCCAACAACATTCATCAAAGTTTGTTCTGTTCTACACAACACCACTTCCTGTGCAGGCCATTTAGGGCCATCGTCAAACTACGCAGCACAAGGCTTCTAGTGGAATGCTCATGAAAATGTTCTTTATTGAACTGTTGCTACACTGTAAAAAATCATAGGTAGTAGTGCTTGAATCAAGTGTTTTTTTTTCTTCATTTGAGTAAGTTCCAGATTTGACAATGGGACAAAGCCATTTAGTCTAATTCCAAGGGAGACATTTCTTGTATCTTTTTAAAATAAGATAATTTTGCTTTGTCCCATTGGCAAGTCTTGTTTTAAGCCTGTCAAAATATAGAGATAAAGATATATTTTGCTAAGTTTGAGCAATCTTTTACTTTTTCATCACTTTTTGCAACGTATGGAACAGCAGTTTGTCTTTTTTAATGTTTTGTTTTTTTAATATCTACTCATCCTGCCACTATGTAGGCGCATCATTTCAGTTACACAAATATTTATACTGAACACACATATAAAGCATAGACTGTAAATAGATGGACAATGCTTTTTCTTTTAACAACTTAATTTAAATAGTGGCACATCATAGATTAGTTGATCAGTGAAAGAGTAAATGCCAGTGATATAGTGACTATTCTGCCAAATCAAAGTTTTTAATTTGTGAAATGATGATGATGATTCATGAGTCATTTATTGTTGCTGTAGTATTACTTCATTCACCGCAGGGTTTTATGTTCCGGTTGCTCTGTTTTCACCACAGAGCCAGCTGTGTTGCTAAAATTCTCCCTAAAGACCACATGACTGCCAGAACAGGGCGGACGCAATCCTCCATGTGAAAATGAGCATTTACACACTGAATACTTTTCTTTCTTTTCTTTCATTTATTTATTTGAGCAGAAACTTATTTAAAACATTTTACAGAAGAAAACAAAACAAGACTATTGTGCTCAAAAGGAGTAGGAAGAAGTTCAAAGAACTTATAATAAACCTACCCCTTATCTCTCATTCAAGTAACACAAAAATCACAAAGGATTTTTCATTTACAGTCGTACAAAATAAATAAAGGATTTATCATTTACAGTTTTACAAAAATAAATACACCATATGGTATTTAATACGTATAGCAATTATATTGCAACATCACTTCATCTGACTGAAATCGACACATTTTTTACAAACTCAATGCATTGAACTTATGCATGTGTAAACGTTCGGTTTTAATGACATTTTTTTGTTTTTGTTTTTTTTTTTTTTTATTCTTTTTTTCCATCCCTCTCTACAATACCTCAATCCTCATATACGGGCAAACCCCATAACAACAACAAAAAAAAGCGCGAGTGTGTGCCTGTCTGTGAAAATAATAGTAATTATGATACTTCACTAGCATAATTTTTAAAGATAATGTCTTTACATGTTTTTTTAAAGTGTACTAGTGTTTTGCTCTGTTTTGTGTCTTTATTTAGATCATTCCACAATGTTATTCCTGCTTGGGAGATACACATACTTTTGAGGGTGGTGTGAACACAATGTTTCCTCATCACAAATTCTCCTCTTAAATTGTAAGTTCCTTCTCTACTGCTGAACAATTTCTGAGTGTTCCTAGGGAGAAGGTCACGACTTGCTTTGTATAATACAACAAGAGTTTTAAATTTAATTAAGTCTTCAATTTTCATTATACGAGATGCTAAGAACAACTCATTTGTATGGTCCCTAAAACCAACGTTATGAACGATTCTTATGGCTTTTTTCTGAAGTTTTAAAAGTGGATCTAAATGAGTTTTATAAGTGTTACCCCACACCTCCGCACAGTAGCTGATATATGGGAGAATTAAAGAACTATATATAATATGTAAGGCTCTATATTTTAGCAGATGTCTAGCTCTGTACATTACCGATATACTCTTTGCCATTTTTGATTGTATGCTTGTTATATGGGGTTTCCAGCTTACATTATGACTTAAAATCACACCCAGAAATTTACATTCGTGAACTCTCTCTATTTCCATATTGTTGATTTTAAGTTTTACTTCAGTGTCTTTGATTCGTTTCCCAAAAATCATCATTTTTGTTTTCCTAATATTCATTGACAGTTTGTTATTATCGAACCATTGTTTTAACTTGTTTATTTCTGTCGAGATTTCCGTCATAAGAAGCTGTAAATCCTTTCCTGAACACAGAATCGTTGTATCGTCAGCAAATAGTATGAATTTCAGTTTAGAAGAGGTATAACAGAGATCATTTATATATAATAAAAACAACATAGGACCCAAAATCGATCCTTGTGGCACCCCGCAAGTAATATTCTGCATTTCAGACATGCATTCCTCCAGTTGAACATACTGTTTCCGGTCTGAGAGGTATGATTTGACCCAGTTCAGTGCAACTCCACGAATACCATATTTTTCCATTTTTTGCAGTAGTATTTGATGGTTCATTGTGTCAAACGCTTTTTTAAGGTCTATAAATATTCCTACAGAGTATAGCTTTTGGTCAATACTGTTGGTTATATCCTCAAATACTTCTGTTAGTGCTAGGGCAGTTCCTCTATTTTTTCTAAAGCCATACTGACTTTCATTGAGTAAATTATATTGTTCTATAAACCTATCAAGACGATTAGAGAAAAGTTTTTCAAGGATCTTAGAGAACTGAGGTAGAATCGATACAGGTCTGTAATTTAGCACCTCATGACTATCACCATTTTTAAATATAGGCACAACTTTGGCAATTTTCATTTGACTTGGGAATTTCCCAGTCTGGAGAGACAGGTTACAGATATGAGTTATGGGCACTACAATTTCATGTATGACCCTTTTGATAAGAGTCATATCAATGTCATTATAGTCCCTAGATTTTTTTCTCTTACATTGGTTAACTAAATCTATAATTTATTTTGTATCTGTAGGAGTCACACACAATGAATCTCTGCTTTCCAATACATTCTCTAGAACATTTGCACTGTCCAAATTATTAATTTGATTTGCCATTTCGGGCCCAATGTTAACAAAATAGTCATTAAACATATTTACAATGTTGCCCAGTTTGGTTTCTTTTTTTCCATTATGTGTGATATAATCTGGAACAGGGTTTTTCCCGGTGTTCCTTCTTATAACACTATTTAATGTACTCCATAGGCCTCTCATACTATTTTTATTTTTCTCAAGCTGGTTTGTGTAGTATTCTTTCTTAGATATTCGCATTATATTGGTTAATTTGTTTTTATACCTTTTATATTTTGTTTCAGATTCTAAGGTTCTTTTCCTAAGAAATGTTTTGTACAGAGCATTTTTTTTTTTTACATGCGTTCCTTATCCCTTTTGTTATCCATGGCCTCTCCTCCTTTTTTGCTTTCATTTTGTATGTTTTACACTCATAACACTTGAGTGTGTTATGAGTGGGCAGGCGAGGCACGGCAAGTTTATTTGTATCGCACTGATCATACACAAGGCAACTCGAGGTGCTGAACGAAACATGAAAATACATAGAAATCACGCAAAGCATTCAATTAATAGATAATCACAATGCGTAAAAACAAGTGGAGATTTATTGATTTTATTTATTCGATGGGGACAATGCACATTAATGAACATCAGTATAAAACAAATTTCAATATGCCGGATTATAGCTACCAAGCTAGTTTTCATCCGTAGTCCCTGGGCAGGAAAATACATAGAAAATTACAACACACAATACAATAAAATACATAATAACACAATACGACACAGACATTACAGCTTAACAGAACTGCTTAACCTGGATTTGACCATTGCCAGAATTAGGGGTGGAAACCTAAGGGTACCTCACAATACGATACGATACACGATACAAAGCTCACAAGAACGATAATATCACGATAACGATTTTATCACGATATGACGATTATCGCTATATTGGTCAGAATTGGTCAAAATACACTTTTTTTCATGATAATGGAATGGAGATGCGTAATGTAGCCATATATTAAGTATTGATACTATTTGAAAAAAAAAAAAAAATTGATATATGATAGCAAATGCATATCGATAATTGAATCGCGGGAGAAAGTATCGTCACACCCTATAGTCAGAATAAAAGCCTGTCTCACATTTTCAGGTTTTAGCTGCATAAATCTGAAATGCTGCCTCCATGTTAGTCCTGACTCTGGGACCAGCAGGAGGCCAGTCCCTGTGAAGTGTGTGTGTGTGTGGTAATATTAACCCTGAGGCACCACATTTCTCACCGTGAAATATTTGTAATTTATTTTTTATACATTCAATCATTTTGTGTGTGTTTTACGTCTGTTGGTCAGAGTCTGTTACTGAGCAGTTATTTTAAAGCAGAGTTATAACAGGCTGAGCTGACAAACAGACAGTGTGACGCCTCCAAAAGTGCCCCTGGTTTAAATAGATGTGGACCAATATGGATGTAGACCCTCGGCTAAATCTGGTTCCCCTTCCCAGTGAAGAGAGACCAAATGCCAGTGAGGGGTGCGACAACATACAACAACAAAATCCCCTGTTATGCTCCTGTACCTCTACGGGGGAAATCTGTGCCATACGATTCAAATGCATTGTTAGTATTTTGTATTCAGAGACGGCAGAACCTCGTTTATGTGCGGTTAACTCTCTGGTATTGGCGTCATTATTGGGGAAATGTGTTTGTCCCGGAGGGCTATACTAAAAAGGGATGTGAGTTTTCTCCAGCGTGTTTGTGCGGGAGACCTGTGAGAACAAACGGTGAACTCCTGCTTCGACCTGGTGCCATAAAACAATTTGATTGACATTAAATGGTTTTTCAAAATATGTCCATAAATAGCATTGAGAAAATTTTGTAATTATAGTAATGCAATTATTTTTAGGCAATTTTTCACAATAAGAAAGATATGATATAATTCAGTATTATTGATTCTGTGGAGTTTGCAAGTTCCTCCTGTGTCTGTGTAGGTTTCCTCCAGGTGCTCAGGTTTCCCTTACCACTAAAATAATGTACAAAAGTTCAAAGTAAAAACATGCACTGTCCCAACTAAATAAAGAATACGTGTAATGCAGTGGCCATACCTGTATTTGAAAGCCAGATCCTGTCAGACCACTGAAGCTGAGCAGGGCAGGGACTGGTTAGTACTGTGATGGGAGATCTTTGGGAACACCAGGTGCCACAGTGGGGCGGATGTGGCTGTAAAGTGCCAAACTGTCCATGTGTCTTTCACCAAGACACTTCACCCACATTGGAATGAGTCTGGTATGTATGTGTGTGAATAGCTGGTGGTGGTGGCTACAGTAGTAGTTTATCACCACTATGTATGGAGTGAATGAATAATGATAGTGTCTTGCAGTGTCCTGAAAACTGCAACATAAAACACGTTTATTGAGGAATTGGATGGTGATGGTCAGATGTATCTCACTTCTGTCTTCTCGTGTGGAGTAAATAGAATCTATCTTCTGCCACTCTCTCTGCCACTCTCCCTGCCACTCTCTCTGTCACTCTCTGCCACGCTCTGCCACGCTCTGCCACTCTCTCTGTCACTCTCCCTGCCACTCTCTGCCACTCTCTCTGTCACTCTCTCTGCCACTCTCTGCCACTCTCTGCCACTCTCTCTGCCACTCTCTGCCACTCTCCCTGCCACTCTCCCTGCCACTCTCTGCCACTCTCTCTGTCACTCTCTGCCACTCTCTCTGTCACTCCCTCTGCCACTCTCTCTGCCACTCTCTCTGCCACTCTCTCTGCCACTCTCTCTGCCACTCTCTCTGTCACTCTCTCTGCCACTCTCTCTGTCTCTCTCGGTCTCTGTCGCTCTCTCTTGTCTCTGTCTCTGTCACTATCTCTGCCACTCTCTCTGTCACTCCCTCTGCCACTCTCTCTGCCACTCTCTCTGCCACTCTCTCTGTCACTCTCTCTGTCACTCCCTCTGTCACTCCCTCTGCCACTCTCTCTGCCACTCTCTCTGCCACTCTCTCTGTCACTCCCTCTGCCACTCTCTCTGCCACTCTCTCTGTCATCCCTCTGCCACCCTCTCTGCCACTCTCTCTGCCACTCTCTCTGCCACTCTCTCTGTCTCTATCGGTCTCTGTCGTTCTCTCTTGTCTCTGTCACTCTCTCTGCCACTCTTTCTGTCACTCTCTCTGTCTCTCTCGGTCTCTCTTGCCTCTGTCTCTCTCACTCTCTTTCGCTCTATCTATTTCACTCTCTGTCTGTCTCTGTATTTGTTGCTTTCTCTGTCTCCCTCTTTTCTCCCCATGACCTTCTCTCTGTTGCTCTCGCTCTCTCTCTCTCTCTCCCTCTCTCTCTGTCTCCGGCTCTATCTCTATCTCTGTCTCTCTCTAGAACAGACCACAAATGGCCCCTGGACCACAGTTTTCCCGGCTCTGTCCTCTGGAGTACACCTTTCCTCAGCAGATGTGTTCGCTGTAGCAGTTGTAAAGAACTTTGTGGTAGATCTGAGGCTGTCGCAGACTTATGGTCTAGTTCCCACGGTTCCTTGAGCTGCTGCTTCCTGTATGTTGTGCACTGTTTTTGTTTGCTGATGTAACCACAGCAGGTGTCAGCCTCTGCTCCTATCACAACAGCCTCCTCCTTAACTCGGTTCCTCCATTTCTTTCGATAGATTTCTCACAACACAGTGCCTCTCGCTGGAATCTAAAACAAGTTCACGTCTGTGGCTTGTGTGAGTGGGAGTGTAGTCTTTCTTATTTTGATTATAATGTTTTTGTTTTGTATTTTGCTGATGTAGAAAATCCTTGAGTTATATTGCGAGAAGGTAGATTTGCTATACACAGTACTCTGGCTGCAGGTACAGTACAATACTCGCACACATGTAAGTAATATTTATTTCTATAGAAGCTTTCACAGACCAGAGTCACAAAGCGATTTACAACCGTGTGGTCATTTGTCTCTCACTCCACACACAGATGGAGAGATGGGATCGCTTGTAAAAAAAATAACAAAATAAATTGTGGTATGGAAACCCGGAGCATCCAGAGGAAACCTATGCAGACGTGAAGAGAACATGCAAACTCCACTACTGTGCCACTGTTATGCCCATGAAGCACACCTGCATGCATGTATTCTGCCAATAAAACTGTCTGAATGTAATGTTACGTTACATACACCTGTTGTAAACACAAAAATCCAATTTGCTCGCTCAGTTTGAAGTGGAGATGGAAGTAGACAATCCGTATCTCCATAACTTATAAAACCACCACACAGTCATCTATGGATTGTAAAACTATTATCTTTCACAACTACACATTTATAATTGCACCTGAAGTTTTACAAAACAGTAGAAGATCTTATGTGTTTTGAATGAGGTCTGGTTCCTTTTTGCCAGCTCACAACGAGAATACACAGGAAAATAGCTCAAATACTTCTGATATGTATTTACAGTATGTAGTACTCTGGCATCTCTGCATTGCAAAAAGTGATGAATATACGTATGTCTGAATGTATCTTAAGTTTAGCATATTTGACAAAACCACTCAATTCAAGCAATTATATTTTGCAGTGCATTACTGACTTTAATTGAATTATGCAGTGAAGGTGTTGGCGTTTATATTTGGCCTCTGGTCTCTCTCACTCTTGCCTCTGTATCGGCTGGAGAACCATATCAGACCAGTTACACAATTACAATTGATTTAAGTATTTTTTTGCTTCTGCTGACTCCTTTTGAGCCCATTTATGTAGCACTTAAAACAAATATTGTCTTTTTTGTGGTATCAACTGTTTGTGTTGCTCTGAGCTCAAATAAATAATCTGAACTTAGGAGGTAGAGGAGGGAGGATTTAGAGGAGGGAGGATGCAGAGGAGGAAGAAGGTAGAGGAGGGAGGATGTAGAGGAGGGAGGATGTAGAGGAGGAGATGTGAGGAGGGAGGATGTAGAGGAGGGAGGATGTAGAGGAGGGAGGATGTAGAGGAGGGAGGATGTAGAGGAGGGAGGATGTAGAGGAGGGAGTATGTAGAGAAGGGAGGATGTAGAGAAGGGAGGATGAAGAGGAGGGAGGATGTAGAGGAGGGAGGATGTAGAGAAGGGAGGATGTAGAGAAGGGAGGATGAAGAGAAGGGAGGATGAAGAGGGGAGGATGAAGAGAAGGGAGGATGTAGGGAAGGGAGGATGTAGGGAAGGGAGGATGAAGAGAGGGAGGATGGAGAGGAGGGAGGATGTAGAGAAGGGAGGATGAAGAGAAGGGAGGATGGAGAGGGAGGATGGAGAGAAGAGGATGTAGGGAAGGGAGGATGGAGAGGAGGGAGGATGGAGAGGGAGGATGGAGAGAGGAGGATGTAGGGAAGGGAGGATGGAGAGAAGGAAGGATGTAGAGAAGGGAGGATGGAGAGGGAGGATGAAGAGAAAGGGAGGATGGAGAGGGAGGGTTAAGAAGAGGGAGGATGCAGAGGGAGAGGATGGAGAGGAGGGAGGATGCAGAGGAGGGAGGATGCAGAGGATGGAGGATGTAGAGAAGGGAGGATGTAGAGGAGGATGGAGAGGGAGGATGTAGAGGAGGGAGGATGTAGAGGAGGGAGGATGTAGAGGAGGGAGGATGTAGAGGAGGGAGGATGTAGAGGAGGGAGGATGTAGAGGAGGGAGGATGTAGAGGAGGGAGGATGTAGAGAAGGGAGGATGTAGAGGAGGGAGGATGTAGAGGAGGGAGGATGTAGAGGAGGGAGGATGTAGAGAAGGGAGGATGTAGAGAAGGGAGGATGAAGAGAAGGGAGGATGAAGAGGGAGGATGAAGAGAAGGGAGGATGTAGGGAAGGGAGGATGTAGGGAAGGGAGGATGAAGAGAAGGGAGGATGGAGAGGAGGGAGGATGTAGAGAAGGGAGGATGAAGAGAAGGGAGGATGGAGAGGGAGGATGGAGAGAAGTAAGGATGTAGGGAAGGGAGGATGGAGAGGAGGGAGGATGGAGAGGGAGGATGGAGAGAAGGAAGGATGTAGGGAAGGGAGGATGGAGAGAAGGAAGGATGTAGAGAAGGGAGGATGGAGAGGGAGGATGAAGAGAAAGGGAGGATGGAGAGGGAGGGTTAAGAAAAGGGAGGATGCAGAGGGGAGAGGATGGAGAGGAGGGAGGATGCAGAGGAGGGAGGATGCAGAGGAGGGAGGATGTAGAGAAGGGAGGATGTAGAGGGAGGATGGAGAGGGAGGATGTAGAGGAGGGAGGATGTAGATGGAGAGGGAGGATGTAGAGGAGAGTTGATGGAGAGGAGGAGAATACAGAGGAGGAGGATGCAGAAATGTAAATCCTTGTGTTGTCTTTAAGGACTGGGTGACGGCGACTGACATTAAAGTGACGCTGAATCGACTCAACACGTTCGGAGACGAAGTGTTCAACGACCCCAAGGTCCTGAAGTCGTATTATTACGCCATCTCAGACTTCGCTGTGGGCGGGAGGTAAGAGCGCCACCACTCACTCTCTGCTTTTTCACTCATAATCTCAGAAATACCAACACAAAAATCCCTTAAATAAATTATAATAAATAAAATAATAATAATACTAAAATAATAGAAATGTCATTAGGCAAATACAAAAAAAAGAGATGATGATAATGAAATAATAATACATGTAATAATAATAATTAAAGATGATGAATAATAATACACTTAATTTATATTACACCTTACCTCAAAGCGCTATGATATGAAACAAAAAAGATCCACCTAAATGAACTGGGGATGAGCGTCAGTGTGAGTTATCCTGAGGGAGGGGTCAGGGGCCTCTCTAGTTTTTTCTTTTTCAATTTGATTTGGAAAAACATATGTGCAAATTTGTATTCATTTGATAAAACACAATATTTAAAGAAGGGGGAGAGAGAGAAGGGAATGTGGAAGCCAGGACGTCCAGGAAGGGGGAGGTAAGAACGGTTAATGGTTTACTCTGTTGGGCTGAGAATGGAGAGCACAAGGTATTCATTTCCCCGGCAACAACATCGCCTTCTTTCTTCCTAATATATGTTAATACCTTTATCCTCAGTCTTTTCTTCAAAAACATAACTTTTGAACTCATTGACTGCCAGCCGTTTTAGTTGATTTTACTGATTCTCAAGACCCACTGAATATTATGTACTTGTTTAAAAGACGGCTAAATGTTTTAGATAAACAGTCTGCACATTGTACCCGTTTTATTTGAATTATTTTTGTTTTGTTTTATTGGTTTCATTTTGGTGTGTATGCTTTCATGTGTTATCTCAATCTCTTTGTTTTTATTTTAGCGTGTATTTCTTTATATGTTGTAAATGTATGTTGAATGTGTGCCTCTTGTCCAGGACACTCTTGAAAAAGAGATTATTAATCTCATTGAGGTTCTTCTGGTTAAATAAAGGTTAAATAAAAAAATGTGCTAAGACTATGTGAAATATGAAACCAGACTCTGAAAAACTGGATTGTCTACTTTCATCAGCAAAAATACGTTTGTTTCTATTTTTTTGTCATGTAATCCCCGTTGAATAGAGTGAAGTTTGACAGAAATCCTCAGTCTCAGACCAATAAGTCAATGACAGTCAATGAGTTGTGTTTTGTGTGTCCAGCTGAGACCACAACCATTCATTTATTTTGTTTGAAGAGCAGTAAATATCATCATCAATCATTTGTTATGGGGAGAGTTTGGACCAAGTCTAATATTTATTTGTTCATGTGAATGGGACAGTGTGTGTTAATGAACAGCAGTAACTGTGAATACACCAGATTCTAACTTTTTGTAGCTAATATCCATATTTGCACACTCACAAACACACACTCATCCAACCCTCACCTATTGTACATGTTTTTAGTGATAGGGGAAACCGGAGCACCTTACTTAACTTACGCAGACACGGGGAGAACATGCAAAATCATAAATAATCACAGAACATTAAAACGAAAGATAAAAATATAAAATCCCTCAGTTGTATGCACAGCTAAACAGCACCGTTTTTAACTTGGTTTTAAACATTGTCAGAGAGGAGGCCTGTTTCACATCTTCAGGAAGATTGTTCCAGATTTTAGCAGCATGAATCTGAAAAGCAGCCTCCCCATGTTTAGTTCTGACTCTGGGCACTAACAGGAGTCCAGTCCCTGTGCTCCTCAGAGTCCGGGCTGGTTCATATGGGACTAACATGTCACTAATATATTTTGGTGCGAGGCCATGGAGAGACTTGTAACAAGCAGAGCTGTTTTAAAGTCTATTCTCTGAGCCACAGGAAGCCAGTGCAGAGACCTGAGAACTGGACTAATATGGTCGTACTTCCTGGTTCTAATCAGGACTAATGTGGTCGTACTTCCTGGTTCTAGTCAGGACTCGAGCTGCTGCATTTTGAATGTACTGCAGCTGTTTTACAGCCTGTTTGGACAGACCTGTGAGCAGGCCATTGCAGTAGTCTAACCTACTGGAGACAAATGCATGGATAAGAATCTCCAAGTCTGCTTTAGACACTATGTTTTTGATCCTGGCAGTAAAACCACCTTGGAATAGATGTGCAAAAGTTCCCAGTGTGCACCAGACATGTACAGAGATAAAACAAGCGAAAACAAAATACAGGAAACAATTGTCACTGTGAAATCCATGAGAGAAAACAGGTGAAGAACGTTCAAGTGCTTTGGTTTCTAACACTTTCAACCGTTAGCTCGTCTCTCACTGAAAATTAAGCTAATTAACCAGGCCCTGTTCTGCTTCGCGTCTGAGATTTGATGAAAGGATCTCACAGGCAGGTGTGGCTGCATAAATCAGTGAATTAGATTTGGTTGCTGAGTGGTTAGTGCTCGTGTCGACGTAGGTTTCCTCAGGGTGCTCCGGTTTCCCCTACCGCTAAAATCAATCAATCAAGTTTATAAAGCACAACAATGCTTTAATCACACACTTAAAAAAAAAACAAAAAACAAAATGTGTACACCGCTTTGTAACTCTGGTCTGTGAAAGGCGGTATATAAATAAAGATTACTTACATTTACAAACTTTATAAAATACAATTAAAAAAGTATGAATATCAGAATTAAGACTATTAAAACTCAATGTATACTCAGTCATATCACAGCTAAAAAGAACGGTTTTCACCTTTCAACCTCATCAAACAGAGCATCAACATGATCTGGAGATGGGCCCCTGTTGCCACGGCGACCACTGCTCCAGACAGAGACCCTCGTGGCTTCACTTCACTTGCTTTTGGATATTTATCTTTCATTTGTTTGTCACGTATATATTTCTTGCTCGAGCTCAGACTCTTATCCGTTGTGCGTTTGTCTAAACTCAACACACTGAAGATAACTCCTTCCTGTAAAATAATCCTCAAGGCTAAAGATGTCGTACTAGTTTATTATCTCATTTATATATACTATTTCAAGCATGTATTTCCTGTAATAATAAAAATTTTGCTGACAAATAATGGGCAAATTCAGAGTATTTCACATTCAAATTTGCCCGCCATATATGATATACATTTAAGACCGACGGAAAACGGGAAGTTCAATGAAAAAATGGCTTCCGAAAAGATGATACACCACTACACTGCAAAAGGTGATTTAAAGAAAAGTCAAAAATGGCTCGGATTTGGCAAAATGTAATTTGAGCACGTTTTGACTGAGCCTTAAAACAATATTTGCCAAAGAGACAAAACAAAATGATCTTGTTTTAAACAGACACAAGAAATGTCTCCCTTGGAATGAGAAAATAAAGCAACAGTTCTTTAAATAAGACTAATTGGCTTTGTCTCTTCAGAAAATCTTGTTAAAATTAAGACGAAAAACCAATAATTGAATACTTTAGAATTGGTACATTAGCCACAATATTCACGTTGTGTATTGTTCTGTTGCATTGATTCAAATGGCTCCGATGGTCGATGTTACTTTGACACATTTCAGTCTGAGAATCCAGTGTTGTGGCTTTGTTCTACTCGGCGATAACAAAAGCTTTTTCAACACTGCTCCAGAAAACCAAATATTTACATTTCACAAAAAGTTGACCTTGTGTCATTTTTCCGCAGAACACTTGGACTTCAGGACTCATGAGTACAATCTCCTCAATCTCAATTCAATCCAATGTATTCTTGTGTAGCCCTAAATAGGAGTGTGACGATATATCGATATATCGCGATACTTTCTCCCTCGATTCGATTATCAATATGAATTTGCCAAGTATCGATATCAATTTTTGTTTCTTTTTATTTCTTTTTTAAAATTAGTATCAATACTTGATATATGGCTACATTACGCATCTCCGTTCTATTTATCATAAAGTGTATTTTTTTCTCTTAAAATTTTTCTTTTATTTCAGAATCAGAATCATTTTTATTGCCACGTAAGTAACAGGAAGTCACAGACTTGGAAATTGCTTTGGCTCAGTGCAACAGTCAGAAAGAGATAATAAAAATAAAGAATAAAAAACACTTCTAAGGAATACATTTAAATTTAAAATAGAGTTAGTTATTATTTACAATATACAAGTGCACATGGTGCACACAATGTAAGGTGACAGCAGTACAGTGAAGTAAGTGGCATATGGTATATTTCTGACCAATATATCGATAATCGTCATATCGTGATAAAATCGTTATCGTGATATTATTGTTATCGTGATATTATTGTTATCGTGAGCTTTGTATTGTATCGTATCGTATCGTATCGTAGCCCTAAATCACAACAGTCGTTATCTCAGAGGACTTTGCTAAACTGTTGATTCGACCAACACAGCCATTGGTCCATAACGGGCAGAGACCAATGTCCGTAAATGTTGATTGTCCTGGATCTTCACCCCTGTACTTCCACTGGGAAAACACCCTTGGAAAAAATATATGAAAATAAGTAAAATATTGCCTAAAAATATCAGCCAATAGAACAAGAAAAAATCTGAAAATGAGAAAATAATACTAGCCCCAAGTGGCTTGATTCTAGTATAAAAACAGACTTCCCAAGTATTATTTACTAATTTCTTAAACATTTTTGAGAAATGTTTTCTTGAAATAATTGCATAACGTACTTATTTTATCTAAACAACAAAAAAAGTTGTCTGAAAAAAAATACTTACAACAAGCTTAAAACTCACTGCTCAGACTCTTTATGAAGTATTATCTTAGAAATAGTAAAATAAACTTATATGACAAACTAATTTCAAGCAGGAACATAACTTGCACTTAAAATAATAAGCATAATTAATGTTTTTTTAGTAAATAAATCCCAGCAAGATTATACTTTTTTCAGTGTAGCCCCTCCTGCATCGGCAAGGAACAACTCTGATATAAAAATGAATCTGTATTTTTGGTGCTCTGTTCGTGGCAATAGGAGCTTTCTGCGTCCTGTGAGCTGCAATATACTATATTCGACCCATTTTGTCTCAACTGTCTCTTCTCGGACTAAACGGTTGTCCCTGAGTCCCTAACACTCTGTAGTCGGATGTTTGACAAGGATCAAAGCAGAGTGTGACAGGTGCTGTGTGAGCGGGAGAGAGGCAGAGGGTGTAATGCTGCTTTTGCGGGACAGGAATCCCAAGAATGTCGGCGTGTGTTGGAAATCTGCCTTACTTTTTTGGCTCAGGTTTAAATTTGGGTCACATTTGGAAACGGAAATATTGCCCAAACTCGGACCACATCACGATAACTAGAATAACCTCTGGTCTCAGGCTGTTTTGGAGACACATGTTTACTGTTCAGTTTTGTGTTTATTGCTACCAAATGTGAAAGTAACTGCAAACTGTAGGAGCTGTGAGCACTGTCCTCATGCAGAGAGACTCAAAGTTTATTCTCAGTGTATGAGGAGACCTAAACATTAGTACTTTATTTATTATTATTCAACATTGTAAACTCTGTAAACGCTCATTTAAATCAAAATCTCTTTTTCAGAAGAAACCTGGACCTATTTTGACACCAGTGGGGGCGGGTCCCAGCTCAAAAGTGGCCAAAATGACGTGCGCTGACATGCTGCAATACCACCCCGGGCCGATGGGGGTGGACCCGGTATAAGAATTAGCCAATGCTAACATATAGCATTGGCAGACCTCTCAAACACCTTTACAGGATGGTCCAAAAGTTGGCTCTTGGTCCACATGTGTGTCAATGCTGAGGGGGGTGATTTTTTTTGGACCACTCTAGTTTACTTGCTGTGAATTTTTGAAGGCACTCGTTTAAATGAATGGAGCTGCACCGACTGACGCATTCGCAGATGCGTTTTTTCACAATTGTCTTGTGGGATGGACCACTGGCGGCCATTTTGGATAGCTCCAGTAGAGCACAATTTTTGGCCCATTTGTTTGAACGGCGGAGACAGGCGTGACTACGTCCGTTAATATTTACAGTCTATGGTTGACATACATGAACACATAGAAGCAATCAGTTCAAGATATGAGCCAACAACAAATTAGATTCATATGAACATTTTAAAGTATAAGCAAGTTTCTTGTAGTGATAGAAGTGAGTGATAAGTGTTATAATAGTCATGTGTTGTTAATCTATTAACATTTGCACAGGAAAATGTTCTCCTGTGATCCTTGTAGAAAGCATTTTAACAAACTGCATTAGGACCTGGTGTGGGAACTGGACCGCATTATCCAGACCCCACTCACTGCCATCCAGAGCTCTGTGTCAGCCTGAGACTGCAGCTACACGGCCAGGACCAAGACCAGAACCAGTACCATGAGGCTAAAAGACAGTTTTTATTACAGAGCAGTCATAGCCTGGTCGTACCATACCATAGTACAAAATTACATTTCGGCACGGTGGCTGAGTGGATAGCACTCTCGCCTCTCAGCAAGAAGGTCCTGGGTTCGAATCCTGGTCGGACCAGGGCCTTTCTGAGTGGAGTTTGCATGTTCTCCCCGTGTCTGCGTAGGTTTCCTCCGGGTACTCCGGTTTCCCCTACCACTAAAAATATGTCCAATAGTTCTAGCATGCGCCTCCTATACTGGCGACCCCGCTCCCATCTCTGTGTGGAGTGAGAGACAATTGCCCAATATTAAAAATTGTAAACCGCTTTGAGACTCAGATCTGCAGTGAAAAGGCGGTATATAAATAAAGATTACTACTACTACTACTTACTTACATTTCGTAAGGTCTGGAGGCGCTCCATTGTGCTCCGTTTACAGGATAGGAGGGGTTACCTCCTTTTGCAGATTGAAACAATTGGATCTGAGTTTACCGTGACGTGTGTAATGCGCCTGAGTGTGTTGTTAGCATTTAGCCTAGCCATCTCCTTTGCCGCTAACGGAGCCCGTGGGGAGTAGCGCCACAATCTTGACCAGCGATTACATTTGCTAAACATTCCTCTTGCTCCGGCTTCAATTTTTTGATAGAACCAGACCGGATTACTTTACTATCGCATTCTTCGCCATTGCCAAATTACAAACTCGTTACTCGCCCGTTCGACGCAAACTCTTGAAGTCACCCACAACTAACTACAACACCCGCCTCCTGTGCTTGCTGATTGGTCAGATGGAATTCAACCGATTGTGATGGCAAACACAGGGACCAGACCCAGACGTTACATGCAATAAAATGATAATTGAGCGGAGTGCACGGATGGCTACTGGCCTTAGCCATGCGTACACTCCTGAACTCTTACCTGTTACAGTATGTTAGATGCACTCTAATGCAATATCATTTGTTTATATACAGTAATGGGAATAACGGCGTTACTAGTAACGGCGTTACTAACGCCGTTACTTTTTTCAGGTAACGAGTAATCTAACTAATTACTTTGACTGTAACTATAA